>OY978462.1:8910701-10352123 GCA_963854805.1 Plagodis dolabraria | reverse complement strand
AGACTAGTATTATTTTATAACAGCATTGACGCATGCTAAGTGAAAACAGAAATGTATTTCGGATGGAAAAAGATAACTTCCAGCGGGACTTGAACCCGCAACCCCCAGAATACCGTCCTGGTGCAGTACCAATTATGCTATGGAAGCAGGGCTTTAATTAGATTAGACATTTGTAGCTATCACTATTTGGGTATAACGTAACTTATTGTGACTATGTTTAAATTGCACAGACAAGATAATGCAAACCATTGTTACCCCTACCAGTCAAGATTATAGTTTAGTGGCCTTGAAGGTTTGTTTTATACGAGAGCTGTCCAAAACGTGAAATTATATATTTAAACGTTCGTATAGATACAAAATAAGGTAATCGAAGGGCAGGTATTCTTAAATGCTGGCAACATAAAAATAAAACGTAATAATCGGTTAACTATATTACGAGCAAAAATTAAAGTAAAATTTTAGCATAATATTGTTTTCATTTAAACTTTTCATAATGCCTCTAAAACACGGGTCGATTAAAATTTTTTACCGACTTCCAAAAAGTAGGAGTTTTTTAATTGGACATTTTTATGTTTGTTACGCGATTACTCCGCAATTATAGATTGATTTTGATGATTATTTTGGGGGAAGCGTCAGTAGGTCCCATTTAAATTTCATCATCATCGGTCGAGTAGTTTTAAAGTACAGTCAACTAACCGGGATAAAGGATTCGCTTACCTGGATGACGTAATTGCTACTTCTTTTGATGGTGGCCAGTATTTTAGGCGAGTCACAATGATCTTCCAAGCAGGATGCATAAAAAAAGAGTGAAAAACTTTTTATTTTTTATGATATTGTGATGGTATCATGGAACAAGCTCGGGGGCCCTGCGCCCGTCACCTTGAGACATAGTTGTCAAGTCTCATGTGCCTGTAATTTCACTGGCTCTCAAGACTGCTGCCGGAACACACCGTTAGGAGCTTGGCGACAGATTTTCAACTTGAGGGTGGTCGCTAGCCAGTCGGGCATTCGCAAAAAGCCCTTCCATCATGCGGTGAAGCTCAAGCCCGCGGCGGAATACGAACCATAGACCTGCTGCGCGGCAGTCCATAGCCAATGCAACTGAGCCATAGCTGCTCAAAAACTTTTTAAAAAGTATAAAATACTTACCTACTTGTGGAAGTCGTATCATCATAATGTGAGGTCTGTGTTTTAATCAGCATGATACTGACGTCCACAAGTTATTTCACAATTTTAAGAATCGGTTATATTTAAAAAAACGGCCAAGTGCGAGTCGGACTCGCGCACGAAGGTTTCCGTACTATTGCCATCCAGCTATACAACATTAGACTTCGTATTTTAACCTTTTTTTTGTTTTAACGTGCGCGAGTCCGACTCGCACTTGGCCAAATTTTTTGTATCTGTTGTTATAGCGGCAACAGAAATACATCATTTTTGAAGCGCTCGTAGCGAAGTTTGCTTAGCCGTTCTGAACCGATCAGCAAAGTTGAGCAACGTCCGCCGCGGTCATGAATTGGATGGGTGACCGCTGGTGACATTACTACTGAGCGTTTCAGTGCTTCAGAGGGCACGTTAAGCCGTAGGTCCCGGTTGTTGTCTTTGGATGGCAGTCGTTATAGCATGGTGGTATGACATTTTGCGAATGCCCGCCTGGCTAGCTACCATCCTCAAGTAGAAAGTCTGTCACCAAGCACCTAACGGTGTGTTCCGGCAGCTGTCCTCGAGAGCCAGTAATTCTAGGTTAGCATGAACAGCATCTTCGACCACATTATCTCTTACCATCAAGTGACATAGTGGTCAAAGGCTATCCTATCGAGCATAAAAATAAAAATCTGTGAAAATTTCAACTGTCTAGCGTTCTTGAGATACAGCCGGATGGACGGACGGACAGACAGCGAAGGCTCAGTAATAGGGTCCCGTTTTTACCCATTGGATACGGAACCCTAAAAAGCTTAAAGTAGACTGTACTTAAGGCGCTGCCCATGTAGGTGATCTACATAACATGCCTCATTATTATGATCAATTTGCCAACGTTTACTATAATGTCTTGTTGTTACAATATTCTACATTCAATACAATTACTTAGCAATGTCATATTTATATTAAATTCTTTGACAGGTGATAAATAATAAACATAAATAAAATATGGAGATGGTTTGTACTGACGTGATGATTTATTATTTCCTTTTATGGTTATCGGATAATATATAGTTTATATTTTTCCTGATTAATATATTAGTCAGGTATAAATGTATACAACATTTTATACACAATTTGTAATATAAATCAGTACTAATATTATAAATGCGAAAGTAACTCTAGTCTGTCTGTCTGCCTGTTACGCTTTCACGCCAAAACTACTGGACCGATTTGAATGAAATTTGGTATGGAAATAGTTTGAGACCCGGGAAAAAACATAGGATAGTTTTTATCCAACTGCGCAAAAAGAGGTTAGTGTTTTTGCGCGATAACCGACATACGCGCGAGCGGAGCCACGCCCGGAAAGCTAGTGTGTATATATATGTACTTAGTCTTGCTCTTATGGTCCCTATTAGTTTTATAATATGAAAATAGATAAATAACTAGAAGTAAACCGCCAATGCGCAGAATAAAAATGACTAGAAGACTCACTCCTCAAAGCCATTCCAATAAATAAGCGACTCTAGCTACGAAGCAATAAAGTCCACTTCAGCTCGCAAAGCACGGAGTATCTAATATTTATATTCACCTACAAGGCGTCTCTCTTTCTATCCCAGCATAGCTCTGATCTCTTCTGACGCGGCACTCGCCGTACAATAATCCCATCTGGACGGATACGTCGATGTACCGGTAGCTTTGTACCTAAAGTGGGGAGTGAGCTAGACTTCAGAGACGTCATTTACAAACAAGGCCTACCTATACGATGGTGCGCTCTGTTACACCTAATATATTGATGACCGAGGCCCGAATCCCTCACAAACCTATATACGCGTTATCAGCAGTATTTTCCTCTATAAAAACGGTGGCTTCCAAAATTAAGCGCGCAGAATTATTGTGATAACTCCAGGAGTCACCAGACTCAGTACCAGTATACCCTTCAGGTGGAACCTCTGCCCAAATTAGTAGCAAAAGTGAGTAGCGGGAACTTGTAAGTCAACGTAAAATAATAATTTTATTTTTCAAATAAAATATATGTGTGTGTGTCCATAAGTTGTTTTTTAAGACAACTGAATAGGTCCACACAAGAGCTCGGTGAGTTATGATTTTTTTTTATGCATGATAGGTTAGCCTTTGACCACTATCTCACTGGCTCTCAAGGACAGCTGCCGGAACACACCGTTAGGTGCTTGGCGACAGATTAACAACTTGAGGGTGGTAGCTAGCCAGGCAGGCATTCGCAAAATGCCCTACCACCATGCTGTAATGACTGCCATCCTAAGACAACAACCGGGACCGACGGCTTAACGTGCCCTCCGAAGCAGGAAGCGCTCAGTAGTAATGTCCAACCAGAGGTCACCCACTGATCGATTCAGAATGGCTAAGCAAACTTCGCTACGAGCGCTTCATAAAAGATGCTTCGTTTAGAAGCGAAACTAGTCGTATTTTCTTCCGGTTAGGCTGCGTGGCGTTTGTGACGTCACGTAGGCATAACAGGAAATTTAGGCGGAATTGTCACTAGATATATTTTTTTATACTTTTTTAAGTGTTTCATTAAAATGTTATTTAATATTTTCTTAAGATACTTTTAAAAATATATTTGGTATTATGCTTACCTACACATACATATGCGCTGTTGAGAGGCGATCATTTGCGAGTGCACAGTACTGTACAGTATAATACTTATATACATCGTGTACATAAGTATATCAATGTATTAATTATATAAATATCTATAATATTTCAATATGTATTAGTGTTTTTTTTATGTATTAGTAGTTATTTTTTTTTTCTTGTTTGTGATTCATTACTAATTTTCTTTAGTCATGTATTTTTGTCTTGATTTGATTGTACCTTTATCTTTTATTACACCCGTCTTGTTATTCCTGTATTTCCTCTCCATCCAAAGGTTGCCTGGAAGAGATCACTATTAGTGATAAGGCCGCCCATTGTGACACTTAATTGTAAGATTCCTTTTTGATGTTATTTTTGTATAATAAGTGGTGTAACAATAAAGAATTATCTATCCATCTATCTATCTACTATACGAGTGTATTATAATTTTTTCTTTAGGCTCATGGCCATCTAGACGATTTACGGATTAAAACATGAGTAAAACATGATTCCATAAAACGCA
This sequence comes from Plagodis dolabraria, assembly GCA_963854805.1. Classification (NCBI taxonomy): domain Eukaryota; kingdom Metazoa; phylum Arthropoda; class Insecta; order Lepidoptera; family Geometridae; genus Plagodis; species Plagodis dolabraria. The sequence goes on along the minus strand of OY978462.1, from coordinate 10,347,850 downwards.
AGTATTTATTATTATGTAAAGTAGATGATAAAACGGGTGGCCTGAAGTAAATGAGATGGAAAATCTCACGAACAGCTTCATTTTAAAGGAAATTTGTATAAATTTATCATTTATATGGCGTAAAGTTGTTTAATTCATTTAACAGCTGAATTGAAATGGCAGTTTTGTTTTCCCATAACATTTATTTTACTTAACCTAAATCCACTAACTACTGGTCGATGGTTTCTTCTTTGGTCACGCCAATCCTTATCAGTGTAAGACATATTCAATCACGAAGGGATGAAGCAATGATGACTCAGTGGCATTGGCTATGGACTGCCGCGCAGCAGGTCCATGGTTCAAATCCCGCCGCAGGCTCGAGCTTCACCGCATGGTAGAAGGGCATTTTGCGAATTCCCGCCAGTCTAGCGACCACCCTCAAGTAGAAAATCTGTCGCCAAGCACCTAACTGTATTCCGGCGGCAGTTCTTGAGAGCCAGTGAAATTACAGGGACATGAGACGTAACAACTACGTCTCAAGGTGACAGGCGCATTGCGATGCGTGACTTGTGACTAAATGTATCTGTTATAGGCAGAGGTTAGTCAGCTTAACGTCAGGTGGGCCTCAAGCTTGTTCCATCACAATATCATAAAAAAAAAAGTTTTTCACTCTTATTTTATGCATACTGCTTGGAAGATCATTGTGACCGTAACAATAAAAAAAAGATGTCCCCCTTCCATAGTATATTAATGATGTACATTTGGATGGGTAGGCCTCGATTGCATGCGCTATCTTAGTGTGGGTGCATAAGGTATTGGTACGTATAGTAAAACAATAAATGATGACTTAGGTACACGCTCACTTAGGTAGGAAGTAGTAGTTGCTAAAACACTAAAAAATATGGAGGGACACCATTATAAATGGAATAGTGAATCAACTCCTTCTCTAATCCACATGTAATAAAGGCTGGCGTCAGAGAGCCGGCCAGCCATAAAACTTAACCCAAACTCTTAACCAGTTCGATAAGCTTGGTTATTTGGCAAATGCACAATATGTGCGAGTCCAAATCCCGATAAAGGGGGAAAAAAGTTTGGTTATTTTTATACGACCAACTTATTTGTGAACTCTATGAGGGCGCTGTCGGTTGAGAAACACCAACATTTTGAAAAAAAAAATCTAATTTTCGTAAGCAATTTCGCCCTTTTTCTGCCATTTTACAGATAACTTGGTTGAACTGTACAGTATAACCTACTATTTCGCGCCAAAAATCCGCCATATTGTTTATTTTTCAAACATATCGATGTTCACTTGGTTTGAAGACGAATGTACCTTAACTATCGACATCTATGCAGCTGATTGGGAGATACGAGGTAAAATAAATTTACAAACGATGCGCGCGAATACCCCTTCCTTGGCAGTCGGATAAAAGATATTACATTAATTGTGTACTAGCCTTAACTTCTGTATACTAAACTTGCCAGATACGCAAGCCTTCCTTTCACTAATCCACACATATACAAATACCTAATTAAGCATTAGTAAGCTTAGATTACTCTCGTCTGGCATATCTGAGACATTTGCCTTAAAGCCTCCAGTTTTTGGCCATATCTGGGACAGTTACGGCCATTTTTGGCATGTGGCCAGTTTTTACACTGTCCCATATAGGGCATCCACTCGTTAATGGTAATATTAATCTTGATGTTTGTATAATACTGTATAATGTATCAGCTGCTAAATTACACGAAGAATTTTAAACTCTACGTGACATATTTAAAGATCAAATTAGTTTGACACAATGGTCTGTATAAGGATTCAAAAGTAAGGGCAAAAAGGGGGGTAGTTATCAAAATGGTATTATCTTAATATATTTTTGGCCATTACAGGGTTGTGACATTAAAGTAAATATATCTGATGTTCAGTAGCTTAACTCTAAGGAGGTATTGTGAGTGACATGTTATCGATGGATATCGTATATAAGGGTCTATGGATCTTTTAAAAAGTTTTAGGTGGGAGAACAAAAAAAATATCATTAAAAATACTTACATCGCGCATCGAGTCAAAACGGAACTATTTTTTAGACTTTACAAAATTGGGGTGTTGCAATGGTTTTTTAAAGATTTCGAGTTGAGTCTATTCAATTTGTAAGAGAGCGATAATGAGAGTTACCGTCAAAACTTTAGTTTCCCGTTGGTAAGTGGCGGCTAAGGGAAAATACCGGAAGGTGGGCAGCAGCTCCTTCTTATAAACTGTCATCTTACACTGATCCCCTAAACGCCTGCCAAGCCTGCAGATTATGGCAAATAACCCCTAAATAGGGGAGGCTGTGTTGGTCACATTCTAGTCAAAAACAAAACTATAATAATATATGTCTTGGCAGAACATATCTTAATACAGAATGGCAGACTACGTCCCATGTTATCACGTGCCAAGGCGCCGCGCCTTATTTAGTAAAGCTAATTGTCAGTCACATTGGTGACGATATTGGTTCCATTTGACAGTTATTAGGTAAGTATACAGTTGGTACAGTCACTAATTCATGTGCAGGTAGAACAAGAAACTACACACGCAGTTTTAACAAAAGAACAACCGAATTCAAACATAAAATATACATTATTAGGGATAACTCAAATATCAGGTCAGATCTCACTCAAATTTAAATGGGACAACATAACAAGCACCGGCTTCCGAATAAAAAAAAACAAAAAGTGAGGAGTTATGAGGGTAACACGCGAAAAAAAGATAAAAGCTGAAAGAGAAGCTCCTCCTTTTTTTGAAGTGGGTTAAAACACCTTGTTGTGAGAATCAGTACAGTCCTTTTCAATCACAAACGCGCCTTTCCATATTTTTGAGTGTAGTTATTAGTTACCTATATTACTACTGCATACTGTATCAGCCGGATCGTCCACTGCTGAACACAGCCTCCCCTATGTAGGGGGTATTTGCCATAATCCCCACGCTTGGCAGGCGGCTTGGGGATCGCAGTATAAGATGGCAGTTCTTTAAAAGGCGCTGCTGCCCACCTTCCAATATTTTTCACTTAGTCGCCTCTTACGACACCCACGGGAAGAAAGGGGGAGGTGCAATTCTAACCCGGCACCCCACAGGGTACTGCATACCCAGGCAATATTATACATTATATTGTTTTATTATATTACCATTAGCATTTATTTACACCTACACTTAGACGTGGTATACAAACGAAGCCTACCCTACCCTACTATTAATAATTGACTGTGAAAGAACGCAATCCGTAAGTGAATAGGCCTGTATAGTCGTAGAGGCAATATACAGATAGAGTAACTATAATTCACATTCGTATCATTTTAAACATTGACAATCAGTACCAGTAGCAGTGTAAGCCCAGTGGCAAAAACTACGGACTGCTGCACAGGGGAACCATGGTACGTATCCCATCACGAGCTTCAGCGTCGCCGTATGGTGGTTTGGCATTTTTCATGCACTCACACGGTGTTTTTTTGGTCCATTGATATCTCCCGGACAAGGTGTCGGACTCCCAAATTGCTACTGAAAATTTCTTTGTCAGAAAATCTCAAATGTCCGGCTCGAATATTGAACCAAGGACCTCAATATTCCAAAGAGACGCTGTAAGCTATTTAACCAAGGGGGTAGTCATTCTTTATTTAAATGTAAATGTAACTTAATAATAATTTAGCCGAAGCGCTCGTATCTTAGCTTCTTATCATCGTCAGCAGCGGTCATTACTTGGATGGGTGACCGCTATTGGTATTACTAATAAGCGCATCCGTGCTTCGGAGGGCATGTTCAGTTGTCGCTCCCAGTTGTTGTCTTAGAATGGAGGACGTTATAGCATGGTGATATGACATTTTGCGAATGCCCACCGGGCTGGATACTATCTTCAAGTAGAAAATCAGTCCCCAAGCACCTAACGGTGTGTTCCGGCAGCAGTCCTTGAGAACCGGTAATTCTAGGTTAGCCTGGATAACAGCTTCGCCCAGACTTACCATCAGGTAAGATAGTGCTCAAAGGCTAGCCTATCAGCTTTTTTTTTTCTTTTTTCCCTCCTCTCTATCTCACCTGATGGTAAGTGATGATGTGGTCGAAGATTGCTCAGGTCAGCCTTGAATTCCTGGCTCTCAAGGACAGCTGCCGGAACACACCGTTAGGTGCTTGACGACTGAATTTCTACTTGAGGGTGGTAGCTAGCAAGGCGGGCGTTCGCAAAATGCTCTACCACCATGCTGTAACGACTGCCATCCTTTTTTTTTTTTTTTTTTTTTTATTTACGTGTGAAAAATGCATTTACGCATTCCCGTCCACCTCGGGGAAAGTGGCCGGGATATGTCGGGCTCGACACCAACTACTCCCACAGCAGCAAGTGCCCCTACCGACTAAATAACACACGGTGTTCCAACTCTACCGCTTCTCGGCGGGCCGCAGGGACGCTTTAGCTCTCGACCACGAACCCGCCACGGTTGTCCGTTGCCGGACCCCTCCTGGGGTGCTACCCCTCACGACGTACCAGAACACATGGCACGTCGCTACCACCCGGGGACCAAGCCCGCAAATGGGCGTCAGACAACCCCCGCTTCTGACGCCCGAGGTCCCCCTGCGACGGGTCAGATAAGTAGCCCCGTCGCCTGCTACTTCGGCCGCAGAGGATAGGGAGAGCGGCGCCTCGCTATACCGACACTCCTCTTCCCCTGCGGCCCCTCCGCGTCCGCCATCGAACGGTGGCGGCCCCGCCGTGGCCACGGAAGGTAGGGAGAGCGGCGCACCGTAATACCGGCACTCCTCTCCCGCCGTGGCCCCTCCCCGTCAGATGTGGTGCTGTCCAGACAGCACCGCAGCCTACCCCCCCCTTGCCGCTCCATACTGGACTTAGAGGCAAAGCCCAGTGGAGCGGCCCCTCCGGGGCCGGCCGATGTCCCAAGTCGGCACGGCCCCTGGTTCCTCTTCGCTTCACCGTGGGTGACCAAGCCACGGCTACTAAGCCCCACCGCCACGACAAGGCGGGAACCGTCGGGGGGACGACTGCCATCCTAAGACAACAACCGGGACCGACGGCTTAACGTGCCCTCCGAAGAACGGAAGCGCTCAGTAGTAATGTCGCTAGCGGTCACCCATCCAACTCCTGACCGCGGCGGACGTTGCTCGATTAAGAACGGCTAAACCACCTTCGCTACGAGCGCTTCACTATCAGCTATAAAACATATGATGTAACCTTGTACAGAAGGAAATCAGATCTGCGCAGCTCCTGTTTTCCCCCTGGACAGCTTGATGCCTCCCATATCGGCATCACCATTAAGGTCCTGCTTACGATCTACCAATTTACCACCCAAAGTCGAAACATGCAATTATGACACTTAAATCTCAAGTTATAGAGATGTTATCGGCGGCGTGTTAAAGTTTGCGGCATTATTTATCAGATGTGACAAACTGAATTAATTGTATTATTATTGGTAACGTGGACTGAATAGTTAATGCAATATATAGACAGTATGGACTGTAAGGCCGTTTTATAAAACTCAGCACAGCGACTGTGATTCTGATTGAGGCTAAATTTCAAATCATTTTCGCTGTTGATTAAACTTTTAGCTTATTTTACAATTTTTTATGTATATATAATTATAGTGACTATCTTTAGTTAAATTGAACTCAGTCGTGCCTACGACTAAGTTATGGTGTTATAAATGTTGTAAATAAACAAATTGATATCATGATTTGTTGATTAGAGGCTAATAATGACTATCTAATACCATAGGTCTCCATACTTATTCTTTATTATTTATATATAAATTAACATTTTACTTCGCAACATGAGTCAATCATTGATTTCTTTAAAAAAAACACAGAACTGACTTCCAACACAGAAAAGTATAAAATAACTTATGGAAGTTGAACCACGATAATATATTATGGTACCGACTTCAACAAATTATTTCATACTTTTGTGGTGGAAATAGGTTACGTTTTTTTAATATATTTTGAAGTGTCAATTATGTATCGTTAGCCATGATTTCATTACATCACAGATAGCAACCTTCCACCAACTTATCTATTCAGTTGGCAGAAAATAGAACTACTAAATCTCCTATATCATACAAGTTTATCTTGCCTAGCAGTGCCCTCATGAAGTGAACAGTTATGTTGGTGCCAGAAGAAACACGTTCTACCTACTAGTAAATCTGTGCCCATACTGTATTTCTAAGGTTACCATGTAGCATGCCTTAGTCGGTGCTTTTGGTTTAGGTTTCCTAGAATAGTTTTGTGTGTATTCTACGCGTTGCCGAAATGCTACCTTCGGGGAATCGCTCGCTCGTGATGTATTGTCTAGTTCCTACGAGTTTTGGGACGATCTATGCATTTTACATGAAATGTGTGAAACTAGGATAACTTGCTACGGGCTTTTTTATGTTATTGTGACGAAACAAGCTCGAGGTTGTTAAGCGGACTAACCTCTGCCTATAACAGATGCATTTCTTCACAAGTCACTAATTGTACTGCGCCCGTCACCTTGAGACATGGTTGTTGTGCCTGTAATTTCACTGACTCTCAAGGATTACTGATGGAACACACCGTTAGATGCTTGGCGACATATTTTCTAGTTGAGGGTGGTCGCTAGCCAGGAGGGCAATCGCATAATCCCCTGCGCGGCAGTTCATAGCCAATGCCATTGAGCCATCATAGATTCGAAAGATTGCCACACACAGTACTAGGAAACGAGACCCTATTAATAGACCTCGCCTGTCCGTCTGTCTGTCCTTTTGAAATCAAATTTGAGTCCAGTGATTATGATTTTTCTGTTTACAATGTTTTCAAAAGGTTAAAGAGCTTTATCTTAGGAGTGGTAATAGGTAGCCGCAATGAAATTTCACAGCTTATGCGGTAGTGCAGAATATTGCCTACAAATAATAATAACAAAAATTCAAATATAAAAGCGAGTCCCCATACGTAAAACGTGTTTATTTAAACGATTTTTCTTCTTGGCCTACCATTAAAATGGTAATACATAAAGTCGTCAAACTTGGTATGATTATAGTCCAATGTCTATCTATAGATTCAGGCGTCATTTTGCAGTAATCCATATTTGATAATAGCCAATGAAGACCGCCTGGGGTACGTTCCTGCACAGCCTTGGCCAAACATTGGTCAAGCTCGATTTGCACGATACTCCTGGAACAACCTAGCAGTCAGACTGATAATCTGATTTTAAAGTTTAGCCCACTATGTCCCACAAACAACTACACCAAGCTTAATTTTAACATATGCTTTTGAGTATATTTTAAGCATTTTGTATGTAAATGTTAAAAAATAAATTTAAATTTATTTGTTTTTAAATTTTTTTTAAAATTTTTCGTGTTATTGGCCTTGAACTAAATTTTTCTAAATGTGAACTTTTTGTTTGTGATACTTGTCCGGATAAAGTTTCGATTATTGAAAAATTCAACTTACTTGCGCCTAATATAAAATTAGTAGAAAAAAGTTCGCTTCGTCTTTTGGGTTCACCGATTCTTAACGAATCTTTATCACCATTTGTCGAAGAACAAATTCAAAAGTTTAGAAATGCTTCTAGCAGATTATCCAAAATTAACGCCCATATGGCTTTTACAATTATAAGATTTTGCCTTTTCGTTCCTAAATTTACATACTATTTAAGATGTTGTCAGCTGTGGCAACACAGTGAGCTTTTGTTAAGCTTAGACAACTTAGTAAAAGATACGTTAGTGTCGGTTTTGAATGTTGAGATGGATGATAGGGCTTGGGTGCAAGCTTCCCTCCCTGTGAGGTTGGGGGGCATAGGGATACGCAAAATTTCTAGTGTGGCATTACCAGCTTTTTTGTCTTCTGTACACTGTACACACAAATTAGTAGAAAAAAATCTTGCACGATCTTGACGGCTCTTTCGATGTAGCATATCTGGCTGAGGCCAAAAACACATGGAGACTGGCTTGTCCAAATACTGAATTCCCAAAAATGTTGTCATCTCAGAAACAGTGGGATCGGCCCCTATGCGAGCTAACACGGAAAGATCTTTTAAATACGTGTTCTAGCATCGCAGATCGTGCTCGTATTCTCGCTGTTTCTGTGTGGGAATCCGGTCTTTGGTTACAGGCCATTCTTTCTTACAAAACTGGTAGCCTTATAGATCCATCCGCTTTTCGTCTAGCTATTAGCTTACGCTTGGGTGCAAGGTGTTGTGTTGCACATCACTGCCAGTGTGGTACTGCAGTTGATCAACTCGGTCACCATGGTCTCTCCTGCTCTCGAAGTGCTGGTCGAATTTCCCGCCACGCCAGCCTTAACGATATCATTCGCCGGGCTTTTACCAGCGCCAATGTTCCAGCTATTCTCGAACCGAATGGTCTGATGCGTGACGATGGTAAAAGACCTGACGGCATGACTCTGGTTCCGTGGAAGTTAGGACGGCCCTTAGTGTGGGACGCTACGTGCGTGGACACTTTAGCGCCGTCACATCTTTCTGAAACCAACGTGAGGGCTGGCGCTGCGGCTACTTCGGCGGAGCAACTCAAGCGGCGCAAATATGCTAACCTCGGTATGGGTTACATATTTGAGCCGTTTGGTGTGGAGACGTTGGGTTCGTGGGGACCGGGAGCTCATCGTATTTTCCAAAACCTATCTGAGCGCTTGGTCGATGCGACGCGTGATCAAAATGCTGGCACATATTTGGCTCAACGAATAAGCATTGCAATTCAACGGGGCAATGCTGCCAGCATGCTGGGCACGCTGCCAACTGGGAGTGGGCTGGAGCATTTGGACTGCCTATGAGTCTGCTATGACTTATAGGTGTCTAAATGCTTTTATTGTAGTAGCTGTAGTGTTGTATATAGTTCATAGTATTTTGTTTATTAAAGGCATACCGCCGGTAAAAAAAAAAATTATGTAAATTAATTTATATATGGATTTTGTATAATATTGCCCCCTGGAACCAGTATAACTGGCTCTCAATTAGAACTAGTAATTACAGAAACGGCTAGGATACCACTTAGGGCCCACGCGGGCATAATGCGCTCGTTAATTATGCAAGTGCCTTTGAGATTGTGTAGAAGCTTTATATTAGGCCTATATCGTTAGATATTGTTTGTACCTAAAGGCCAATTTCATCAAACTTGAGTATATACGTGAATAACTTTAATCTCTGTTAACCACAAAATATGATAGATCTTTTCCACTGTAGACGATGGCAGATGTCGCAGTATATAAAATATGTCATAATATTGACTTTTAGGAAATTTTACATATCAGGCAGTTAAGCTGTAGCAAATGAATACATGTAATCCAAGATTATTATTCCAGGATGGCTTTTATCATATTTTGTGGGGTAAAGAGATTAGGTACCCCACAAAATATGATAAATCTTTTCCACCAGAGATGACCAATTATGTTGCTGTGTGTCAAGTTTGCCATGATATTGACTTTTAGGAAATTTGACATATCATGCAGACAAGCTGTTCAACCAAGTTGAACTACAGTTCAACCAAGTTATCTGTGAAGTGGCAGAAAAGGGAACTACGCAATCGCTTACGAAAATTAGAAAAATAATTTGGTGTTTCTCAACCGACAGCGCCCTCTTAGAGTTCATGCATAACTTGGTCGAACGGTAAGGAAAAAATCTATTCTAATATTATATTGTCAAATTTGGCAGCTCTGTAAATTAAAAACAAATATGGCAACTTTGTGACAGCTGATAATTCATACATTGTCTATGGCAACAGCTGCTGTCACATGTCATAAAATTCAAACCAAGAAAGTTTCTTTTATCCGCGGAAAGAACTCAACAAATTTAAAATCGGCTATTAAGTTTCACGTTCCATGATATCAAAGGTTTATCACATTTTAAATGGTTTATTGTTATCCGAATATTAATTAAATCTTAGTTTGGAAATAGGGTCTAAATATTATAAGGTAACTTATCTAAACAGGTAAAATCAGGTTATAGGAATATGCTAAGCAAAATGGTGGCACTTATTTGGTTCAGAGATCTGACTTGAGGACTGAATATATCCAGCGAGGTAATGCAGCTAGCATGCTTTGGACGCTGCCAATTGGCAGTAGACTGGAGTATTTGGACTGCCTACGAATGTATAGGCCTGTCAAGGACGTGAAGTTCGCCACCAATTTTTTAAATAAAGTTTACACAAGTGCTTTTAAACTCGTTATTAGACATTAGTCCATTTTTTTGCTGCGAGTATGGCGGAAAAGGTTTTGATTTTAACTTTCCTGTAAGTAAAAATAGCTATTTGCATTATCTTTTTGGATTAGGTTATTTCTGTTCCCTCGGGATAAAAATATCATATATCCTTGAAAGGGGCCTTTCAAGGTTGTGTCAGAGATTTTAGGGTCCCCGGAATCCTGTAAATCACACTCTGCTGTCTGCCTGTGTTACGTGTACCTATCTATCTAGTAAACGGAATGAGTTACATTACAAACTTGAATTTATTTATTTTGTTTACAATGTTGATGAAACATGAAATAAGAATGAGGGTTCCATTAAAGTTTTAGGCCATGGTTGTAACATAGCATGTGTATGGGTTTTCATATGTTCACGTCATGAACTGATTTAGTAAACAAAACCTTTTTTTGTTTGTGGTATGTGTGAGATCATTCTTATTACACAGTCTGTCTCAAAAACTAATCTAGACTTTTTTGCATGTATTTCTTGGCTGTGATTTAGTTTTTCCAGAATTTGATACAATTATTTTTCTATTAAATTATACAAATACAGTTTGAAATGCATTTTCTATGCATTTATAAAACACACTAGAAACTAAATAACAACACTACAGCTACTACAATGAAATCATTTAGGAAACTTAAAGGCCATTGTGGGCCTACAGACAGTCCAAATGCTCCGGCCTACTGCCATGCTGGCAGAATTGCCTCGTTGGCTTGCAATGATTTTTCGTTGGGCCAGATGAGTGTCAGCAATTAGATCACGCGTTACATCGAGCAAGCGCTTATGTTTTGGTAAATTTTAAAATGGTTCATCATCCCATATACAGAGCAGAAGTAGAAGACCAACAGATATACTGAAGGATTAATCTTTCGGTATATGGATTTATTACCGTTGTTTATATCATCTAGTCCACCTAAAAGCTTCCTACATGAAAGTAGAACCTAATTTAACAGTCCACCTGTGCTTTCCACTGTTACCAACCTAAATATCCAAAACCGACTGCATGCCTTATCGTTCCGAGCCGAATGCGAATTCGAATAAATTCGAAATTTGAAACGTCAATGCGCCGCGTACGCACGCGCCGCGGTCATGACTCATGCGCCAATAGGGTCACGGCATTGTAGAATAGGCAATAGTCACTAGGTTCTATGCCAGGCTTTTATGTAGATTAGGCAAGAGTCGGTAAAGCATGTTGTAAAGATTAAACTATAGTTAGTACTACCAAGCCACTACGTAGGTACCTAAATGAGGCAATAGTTACTTGGCATAAGGCAGACCATCGATGAGTACAAAACTCTATGCCGGTTATCAAGTTTTGATTGCATTTCTTGATGTCTGCTGATAGATTTATTGTCTTGATATTTGTTTAAAAATGTAGGATATATTTTGTTACAGTTTTGTTTGTATTTTCTAATGTGAATCAAAAACTAGTTTCTCGGTGGTTCTGTGTGTTTATATTAGCTCTGTATATACCTATATTTATCATATTATATATATAGGTACTAAAATACAAACTGAGACAAGATTTAAATATGTATTTAAGTGCAACACATGTCATTGTGTTTCAGACAATATACTAGTAATCTTTTATATTCTCTTATGACTGATAAGCTAGCCTTTTGGTCAGCCCCTATGGTAATTTTGCTATTTTAACATCCACCTCTAGTTATCCGGAATATACTGGCACTTCTTAATAATCTACTGACTAACCAACAGGCACATATATTATTTTATTTTTTAATTAAATAAGTAGGTCTTTCAATAAAGTCATCATAAGTTGACACTTTGTTTCTCACTAGTAAGTAACTGTCGAAGTTGTGAAAACATTTTACAAAGAAACTCTGATTTTTCTAAATTGTTTGTACGGAGGGTATTTTATGTTTTTCAAAGTTTTAATATATAGTTTAAGGAAATGAATATTAAATCATGATTTATCTAAAATGTCAGTAGACGTCCCCCAGACAAAATTAGAAAAATACTAGTCAGATGTGTACTAAATTCTTAATGAGCGAGTAAAATGCCAACATAATTAAATTTTACCTCAAATCACTTTATTTCAAGTTTAATGGTATCGCCTACTTTGAGCTATCGCTACGTGAGTGGGATAATGGTCTATATGCAAGCCTGTTGCAGAAGGATTTTAACGACCACCACATGATCAACACTCATTCAAAGTCTTAATCATTTATTCAATTGTGTGACTAGGTGATTTCCAAAAAAGAAGCCTTATTTTATATGAATCAGTCCTGAGGCGGACCAGTCGGTGCCTGGTGGTTAGTGTCACGTATGTCCATTACAGTTACAGAGTCACCATTGTGTGTTACAATGCACTGCGCTCGAAACTCCGTAACTTTCGTTTTTAAGTCTAGATAAACCGGCGATGTCACTTGCTACGGTGCCCTTCAAATAACACAAAAACATAAACACTGTGTTTGCACACCGCTGTCCACCGAGTGTCAGATATTCTACCTCCAGATAGAATATTTGACACTCGGTGGTACCGTCCAAGACGGCTTCTTGCTTAAGCGGCCTACCACCTATTTTGTCACCTGATTGGCAGCACTCAGGGACCACGTGTGGGGTACAATATATAAAATAGACGAAGTAAATATAGATTAAGGGTACCTTCCAAAGGCGAGCGGCGCGGTAGCGCACAAATTTAAAAAAAATTACGTTGAGAAAAACGAATAACATTTTATTTTCTTTGTGCGGTTTTCGTTCAGTTGTAGGTACTGAAAAACTGAAGTTTTTATTTAACATCAGAAATAGTTAGTGAAGATCTGATCAAACTTTGACCTCAAGTATCAAATTCTCCATTCGCGCTAAACGCGCCTACATCGCCTCCACTACGTAGGTTCTCGTGTTGAATACATTATTTTAACTCAGGTAGGCGCGTAGATATGACTCGACGACAAATTGTTATTACGAATTAATCGATACCACAATATCGATTGTTCGTTAGACATTATCGATTTGTCGGTAAACAAGTTTCTTTGAAGATTGATTTGTTGATGCAGCCTGGCAAGACTGTTGACAATATTAAAGAACTAATTATTTGTTATTTCAACCTAACATCTATGGAGTTGGTATAAGTATAAAAAATAAGTAGTAAAGCATATGATCTAGCTGTTGGACATACATATAAAATAATAAATTAATATTTCTGAAATTCAAAAAAATATATAATAACAGGTATATCTAATGATATTTTAGGCTTATGTTCTTATTAAGCTGATGTAATAAACGCTACGTGGCCTTAACATTTTTCGACGCGTTTTGATACTTTATCAGGAGGTCTTGATTCTTCGGGCACCACTATCGACGTGGCGTTTATGACGTCACGTCTTCTTAAGAATAAAATAAGGTGGGATTACTGTCTTACTAGTCCCAACTGGCCTTTATCTCATCGCGACGATTCAGTAATGTGAACATAACGGCTTAGCGGTAGGAACACGCATGATGAGAGTACATCCCCAGACGACATCGTTAAGAAAGAGTTCTACTGCTCTACTGCTACTTATGTTCTTATTTAGTTCATTGTGTTGTTAGAGTAGCTACCCTTCGTATAAATGAGATGCGGGTGGGAAGAGAATTTAATATACAGTGTCTTTTTATTAGAAAAACAAGCATTTGACCGCAGTCTATCCTGATAGAAAGTGACAACGCAGCCGACGGTGGAACATGCTTGACTAGCGATACCTGCTTACTATGTACTTGAAGACTTCCAGATTATATCCATCGGGAAATAGAGACGTTGGTAAGGTGTTCCATACTTCAGCCGAAAAAGATTAATGCATTTATTCATGTTTGAAAAGAAGTACTACTTTAGCATAGCCAAGGTATCATTATCGGATCAATTTGTAGTCACCTAGATTATGAAACTGCATATTAGCTACCTACCACTTGCCACTGCACTAGGTCACGAACGATATCTTGACTCGTTTGTACATTCCACTGAATGTATGAAAGAAATGGGACCGCCTTCTCAACACTTGTTTTCTAATACGGTGCAACTTGTAAGAAAAAAAAGCACGAGTTGGTCCAGTCTTGAGTCATGACACGAGTGGTACGTTTAAATCCCATAGACATGGATTTATGTTTGTCTGATAAATTTTGTTGGTTTAGGTCTGCAAATGTCAGAACAGTCCAGGGTGTGGTATTCTGTCCGGTAGATAAACATAACTGCTGAGATGTAGTCTTTTATACACTTATGTCTAAATTGTCTATAGAGGCATAATGTTCATGTGTTTTTTCTGCTGTTTAAAACACGCAAATGTTTTGAAACATTGATAAACTTATTTTGTGGGATGCATTGGTGAGCATGTCAAAACACGCCAGAAAATCTGGAGGTCCCAGGATCGATCCCCGGGACAAAATAGTCATTTTCACTATGAGAGTTCAAAGTTTTGAATTGTGTCCCGTAGATGGTAATATACATTCCTCAATTTATGAAACCAAAACACGCTCGGTTAATCAAGGGTCTTTGAACGTTTCTGCCTATCCCTTCGAGTTAAACGGACGTGTTCATATTTTGGTTTTTGTTTATAGATTTAGTTTTAAGTAATCCAGTTGCTCTGTTAGGGCTTCAGTTTCATATCTAACGTTACCTACTTTTTTTTTTACTTTTTAGTATTAACTGACCCACTTGGCTTTTCTAACTAACTGTCGGTGTTCTGTGGTTCAGTGCAAACACTTCAACCTTTATTGATTATTCTTGGTAAATAGAAGGATGAGGACTTTTTTTAAAAGTATTCATTTAATCACGATTCGTTCCTTACTGTTAATAGACCTATTATTTCGAAAATTATCTACCAAGAAGGTGATTAAGTTTTTGTCTGTAATGAGCAAAATGCTTGTTAGATACTTTTAACCCTGACCTGATAACAGTTAGTAATTTGCCTATAATTCTTACCTTCAATTATCATCCTATCGATTTTTTTATAGATATGGCGAGCTCAAGGGACTGTTTCTACAATTTGTAAGCTACAATCAAACTTGATTGAAAATTATGCTTCTAAGATTTTATAATAGTAATGATTTGGCCGGTTGCAGTTTGAGTAACCTACATTATCGCACAAAATTGAGGAGTAGAATTCGAACGAAGTTTAGGGCTATTGAAATATGTCCTACAGGAGCTCACAGTTTGGGTACCAGACCATATCATAATTGAATTTCTATCGTACGTTTTATGTTGGATGTAATTGAGTATATAGTTGGTGCGTTTTACTTGTATGTCCATAAAATCTTTGACATAAGTAAAATTTTACTTTGGTCTACGCGTAAATGGTTCTTCATAAGCATATTTTTGCTTTCTACGGAACCTTGCAGCGATAGCTCACAATATTAGTCAGAGACATCATCAAAACCTATATTTCTTACAATAATTCTGTCCGTGTAATAAATTAATGATTAAGGACTTATATTATTATGATGCTTGACATACTGCGAAATATAGCGAATATCGACGCTAAATATATAAGTACTAGATGACTAGTACTTATATATTTATTTATTCGTTCGAATGTCAAATGTTTGACAGGAAAGTATAGGTAGAACAGTTTATATGGGAAAATGATTTTTTTGTTTTTACTAGGTACCTACTTTGCAATTTTTCCATATTTTCTCATCGTTTAAACCTTCCCTGGACTACGACAAACACTTCAAAACCAATATCAGCTAAATCGGCTCAGCAGTTCTCGAGTTTTAGCGAGACAAACGAACCGCAATTGATTTTTATATATATAGAGATATACTTTTCTAAATAAAATATCAAAATGGGACCCTTATAGGATGGTGCGTGCGCGCAAACTGTAATGTTTGCACGATTGCTTAGGTATTAAATGTTGCTGCTTGAATCATAGCATAGCATCAGGCAGGTAACCTACTTGCGTAGTCTCTCTCTACGTTTTATTATAAACAAAACCAGGTTCAATGTCCTCGTTTACCTAACACATAGGTAATGGTAATGTGGTACGCGATAGATTGATGGTTATATATACCCAGCTTGAAAATTATCCAGGCTCAGGACGAGACAATTGAAGTCTAGAATAAAAATATTTTGACACATTGGTCGGTGATCTCACTAATAAATTACGATTCGATAAACGTTTTCTTTTTTCCATCCAGCCAGCCTAGCCTGTAGACGCATCTGCATACCATAAAACAATTGCACCTCTTTATTTGCTAACATTGTTTGCAATGAAATTACTCGCAAGTTAATGCCCTAGCTCACGTACACACTACATGAGTCAAAAGATATAAAATCAGTAATAACGAATCGACTTGACGATTCACCGATTGTCTTGCGGCGCGTGCCAAACCTATGCTATACCCGACCGCATACGATTAATTTATTTATTGAAATCAATACTAATATCTGCCAACACAATAGCCCCAAATGAAAATGCGTACACGCTTATGGCATGTTGGAATGCTAAACGAAGCGGCGTCATTATTCAATACGCCATTTTGCATTCGATTTTGAGGTTATTAGATGCAATCGGAATGCGTGCGGCCATATTTGATTCCCTTCGGCTATATTCGGCAGTGTTCGGCTTCTGTCGGCAGTTATATGGTGACAATTGACGTATGTAATGGCGTTGTCATAGATTTCCAAGAAGATAATGTCGATAAGCATTATTCATAGGGAAATTAGTTTCAAAGAACGCCGAAATACGAAGCCTGATTTGGGTGGCTTTATGGTTATGTTGTTTACAACCTTTGGCCCCGTGTCGAGTCATTGGTTTTTATTATAGCTGATTGTCAATGCTAAATGTCATCGCGTGACTGACAAGCATTTTTTCTTATGGCAAGGCTTAGCAGCTGTCTCCATTATGTCAGTGTCAAGATAGACCATGCTTTTTAGAACTTTAATAATGCCTAAAGAAAATAATCATTATAGGTAAAAGCAAGAAGACTGTACATAATAATATACACTGGAGGGTAAGCCTAGAACATTTCAATGAGGTTAAGTTAATTCACCCTTCATCATGTTTTCCATTCCTCTCACAATTATTTTTTTTTCAATTACAAAAAACTTGCAAATGTATGCTAAACATAAAATCTAACATGGACTTCCTAAAGAAACAGACAGAAAACATATTTGACGTACGGCAAGGCCACATTTTATTACTTCAAGGCATATTGTTGCCATTTCAAATTCCTATGCTTATGTAGGTCTTCTTGGTTAAAAATCTGAATTTGAATATTAAGTAATCATATTACTGTGGTAATGTTTAGAAAAAAAAATATCAAATGGGTTTTTCTTAAATGTTACTAAGTATCTATCGTCTTAAATATATTCTTAAGTGCTTTGATTTTAGCGTTCAAACTTTAATAGCATAGCATTTTATAATATGAAACTTCTTTTGAGACTTATTATTATCAATATCATTCATAACATACGTCATTAAAGTCTTTGTCAAGAATACCTAATAAAATTATGTTGTCAAGTCATTTGTCGTATAGATACCTAACTAAATATATTAATCAATGTTAATTCTAGGGTATTGAAGCGCCATTTGAATCGCAAATAGGCGCTGAGTTTAATTACTCCGTGTGATTTATGAAGACATTATTTTAAGAGAACATATTTTAGTACAAGGTTCGAGAACCTGATTAAAACAGTTTTAATCATATTAAAACGTTCCTTTTCTGACTCTTTGATATATATAGTCACCAGAGAGTTTATTGTTTAAAAAAAAGGTATTAGAGATGAAGTTAATTTTGACATTTCTCTTTGAAATATTCCAGTATGGAGTTCGAATTTCAATATGAACATCATTTTCATTTCGTATTAGGTACACACTAAGAAACCTGATATTTCAAATTCGTTCTGTGTGAAACTGCTGTCTCTCAGTTGCCTATTTGCCATGTTGGACTTATGCATTTATATTGTGAGTTTTCAGAACTTTATGCAGTTATTCAATACGAGCCTAATGTGTACTACATTTTCAAATAAGTATTCAATTGGGTTATCATCGTTGAAAATCTATTTTATAGTTAAAATTGGTAGACAAATTATCCTAATCTATATGAATTTGGTAGCTTGCTTTCACTCAAGTGTAATTTTAATTAGAAAGTGATAATCGATAAGGTAAGATGTAATTTTAGTGTCTACTATATTGGCATGATGAATATCGATTACTGGAATCATAATATGCTTAACGCTGATTCAGTTAAACTGTGAGGCTCGTAATCAGTACTAATATTATAAATGCGAAAGTAACTCTGTCTGTTTATCTGTCTGTTACGCTTTCACGCCAAAACTACTCGACCGATTTGAATGAAATTTGGTATGGAAA
The DNA here is from genome assembly GCA_963854805.1 of Plagodis dolabraria. Classification (NCBI taxonomy): domain Eukaryota; kingdom Metazoa; phylum Arthropoda; class Insecta; order Lepidoptera; family Geometridae; genus Plagodis; species Plagodis dolabraria. The sequence continues at coordinate 10,329,390 of OY978462.1, read as the reverse complement.
TAGTTTGAGACCCGGGAAAAAACATAGGATAGTTTTTATCCAACTGCGCAAAAAGAGGTTAATGTTTTTGCGCGATAACCGACATACGCGCGGGCGGAGCCGCGCCCGGAAAGCTAGTGAAAAATAAATCATTTAAATAAAGTACAATATCAATGCAAACTGTAAAGTATCGTGGAGGCTAGGTACAAAATTCACCAATATTAGAGAAAATAATAGGTACTTTTACCAATGGTGGCATTATTCGATTCCAAAATTCTTAGCAAGGATATGTTGAGGGCATTCCTCCTTGTTTACATTTTAGTGAAATTTATGTGCAAAAATTGGAGTCAATGTAGAATAGTTCCAGAATAATATATCAATACAACTTCAGTTTAGATATTTTTAAACATACAAATTAAAATGTAAATAAAATAATCCTAAGCTCTGGGTCTCATTAACATTTTTTTTTCTCTATCAATTAAAATTAGGACGCTAAAAAGGAGTACCTTTCCAAAGAGGCTTTAAAGTTTCAAATGAGAGAGACATGATAATGATTTGGCGATTTAGAGTCATTGCTTTGCGATCTCCCCCGAAGACCTGTGTTAGATCTTAATAGGCATACCCAACATAGGCATTTTTAGGATTAAGGTAAACTTATAAAGGTTACAAATTTGACAACATGTCGTCTGTAACACAGTTTAAATACTAGCTCAGGCGACACAAGTTCTTATATACAATCATCAAACCTGTCCAATAATCAAACTTTCGCATGTCATTTAAACTTGTTAAGACAATGTATTCGAATAGCTTATTAAGTTTTGGCAATTAATCATTATTATTTACAAAGATAGGAAAAACTTGAACTCGAAGCGGGATATACCGGCACTAAGGTAAATTTATCAAAGAGTGCATGTGCAAAAACTACAGTAATGCTCATGTAATGGATAGGATAAGGGAATTGTCTAGTACGCGCTTCAATCAAATATACTAATTTCATCGCAGAGTACGCGCAATACATCTATAACGGCCACTTTGTGAAGCTATTAACAAATCAGTGGGCGTGCGACAGACAATGCGGTTGGTCCGACCTATGTGGCCGGTAGGTTGGCCGCTGACCAACAATTATTCCACCACCTGTGCTGTGTCAGACTGCAAATCAAATAATTGATTTTGTTATTGTTGTACTAAGAACTTACACATTACTAATTCCATTCGACCAAATAGATTTGAACGCGACAGGATGTCTGGACTTTTTAGCAATTGTTTTGACTCTTGACTTCTTGCTACATTCAATGCCAGAACTGATACGCAAGTTTCATTTTTGTTACACTACATGAAAAGTTCACAACGACTTATATTCCAGAATCGACACGACGACGTGTGTCGATTCTGGAATATAATATGGATACAGTAAATATAGCTTTTTTATGATAATCAAACTCTTTTCCTTAGTTTTTAACTTTTTACACTCTTATGAAGACCAAGATTAGATTGTACTGCCGCGTTGTATAAAAAATATATTTTAGATTGGCCGAGATAACCGTGATCATAATATTTGAATTGTTGAATTATTTTTACAATTTTAATATAAGTCTATTCGAATCAATTACAATATCTATTTTTCAAATAATATGTTTTATACATTTTATGTTTCCTTTTGTGAGCTCTGTAATAATCTTTTTAAACACTATTATAGAAATGGACACATTTTTTTTGCACTTGGCACACGTTGCTTCCTTTTTTATCTTTACTTCTAGCTTTGTATAATCGTGGTGAATACCGTCTAATTTTAATTTCTTTAGTTTTTTTCGACATAAATATCAATTTAATTACCCTTTGCTTGAATTATCAGCAATACGCCCCACAGCAGGTAACTGGCGACTACAGCACCTCCATCGCAGTTTAATTCAGATTTTATTTCCAATTATTCAGCTTTTATTTTATTCTGCATGATTATAGAGCAATTTGCTAATGCCCGCCTGACTAGCTACCCTCAAGAACAAAATCAGTCGCTAAGAACCTAGCGGTGTGTCGGGTGTCCTGGCTGCCTTGAGAACCAGTAATTCAAGGTTAGCCTGAACAACATCTTCGACCACATCATCAATTACCGTCAGGTGAGATAGTGGTCAAAAGCTAGCCTATCAGATATAAAAGGTCACGAAAGAACTCATGACCAAAGTAGAGGCACCTCGATCGAAACGTCAAATTTAGTCACATACAAATAATGATATCAATAAGTGCGTGAACAGACCTGTTGGGTATGTTAATATAACCTTTGTAGGTACCAGGAAAATCCTGCAGGTAAACAGGTAGACGTTAGTTCTACTGTCATCAACTACCTACTTATGTCCATTGTGACTAATTGCGTATCAGAGTTTGTAGTGGTTGATTAGTTTATATTTGTTAGTTACCTTTTAAATGTTATGAAGTGACGAGATAGACAATTCGCTCTTCAGATGGTAAGTATAAAGACTGCCCTGACGCCTGCCAACCGTGGGGATTATGGCAAATACTCCCTTAATAGGGGTGGCTGTGTTCAGCGGTGGAGGATCCGGCTGTACTGTAACAGCCGGATCCTCCACTTACTTCTTCTAACTACTTTCCAACGAGAAGATACTAACTTAATATAAGCACTAACCGTATGTATAACTAATTATCCTGAAACTATTTCACCATTACTGAGGAGTAATCGTTAACATACTTTTCTAATTTTCTAGCCTTATAAATACCCAGTTAAGTAAACATTTGCGCAGTTAATCAATCGATTTATAGTTTGCATCGATACATTAATTAATCGAGGTTGCGGTAATCGCTACACCGTTCTGCACTTAACAGATGCTGCGATCATTATCGGTACATGTCATTATCTTTTGATGTTGCATCTTGAACTAGCTTTGTTGTTGCCGACAATCTAGCTACTAGTATTCAATGTTCCTATTTGTCAAATCTCAACTTGATAGTCTTTAAGATTTTGTTCTTTTAATCGGTTTTATGTTATTAGAAACATCTTTTTACCAGTTTAAGGCCTAATTTCACCATACCATGTTTGTTTACACTAAATCAGGCATTAGCTAATGGGTCTTTAAAAATAACAGAGCTGTTAAATCAGTCTACGTTCTATGAAGTTAACTGAATTAATCATCCATTAACAGTTGGTGGGACACTCGGTTCAAATAACAGTCCGTTAAAAGGATTAACAAGGCGTCAAATAAATAACAGAGTATGGTGAAACTAGGCCTAAGTCAAGCTAAATTACTCATTAGTCCGTATTGATGGCTAGATTGTAATATAATGAGGCACATACGTAAGTATATTATTGGAGAAAAAATAAACATCTTAAGAGTCAAGGAGACTAAGACAGACTTGGATTGAACGAAGATGTTAAATTTTTTGTGGGTCCAAATTTTGGCCAAAATAAATATATGCAAGAAAATACTAAGTTGCAACCTACTTATGTAATTATTTTTAAAAGTCCTATATTTTTATATAAAAAATAAGTAAATTTCACTAAATAGAAGAATCATCAGAACTCGTAAGCTACAGCATAAATACGACAGCCATTCGGAATGAAAGCTTGATGCTAATGAAATGTAAAAAAACATAAATTTTTCAGCTTTTCTTTTTGTATTTATTAAGACTACCTAGTCTGTGTCCAAGCTATGTCCATGCGTATACTGTTAAAAATATACGTATTATAAATTTATGTTATTTTACAAATGCTGATTTCTGAGCGTCGAGCTCGGAAATTAAAAATAATAGCTGCCGTTAGTCAGGGGATATTCAATTATGACTCTTTTTCAAAGGTTCCGAAATACTTCACGGTTTAGCTTATTCAGGTCGCAATGGTCACATGCATATTCCACTTTTATCTGGGGAAAAATAATGGATATATTGACAAGAAAAGTTTTATTTGACTGCACATTACTAAACACGGTGTGAGTTACAAAATTTACGACCTATTTTAGTACTATACCATTACATAATAATGTAAAGGAAGGACGTAAGGAAAATATTAATGGAAGCAATAAATAGCATAATAACAGAGTTTTATTTCCGTTCCTTTTCCGGAAATATCACGGAGTGATTATTAAAATGTGAAAGTATTTTAAAATTTCACAAAAACATAAAAATAATAACAGATATAGACCAATAGTCCCCATCTAATGACACGTCTCCATAACCGAAGCCTATACCAAAACCAATTACGTATCTCTCTGAAAACTGGGACTGTATTGTCTACTTGGAATAATAAGGAAAAATATCTTTATTTTGATATTCGAACTCCTTAATAGGCATCGTTTTAAAGAATAATTTAAATTTATGTCAATATTAAATTCATCTCCATTGCCATGTTTATATTTTCGTGACACTAGATTGTTGATGTTAATTTTTGAGAAAACGAGTTTAGTTGACATTGATTTTTTTGGAATGGAAATTTATTCAAATGAGGAGCCAAAATCTTATTGATATTCTTAATAACATCTCTTATGATCGAGACGAGCATAGACAACTTTTGCAATACTTGTTACTATTTGTTCTATTTTATCAACTACTGTAGATATGCATATTATGATATTAATACGGTTTTAGAAAATTTTACAATGTTTTTATAATAAGAAATAATTTGCCAACAGAGGTGTGCTGAACGAGAAAAATTAAGATAATTTTGAACGGTTTTCATATCAATATTTTCTGATTGTTTAATTTAAAAAAAATCTAATCAAAAACGGGATCTTATAAACCAACGCTGTCCGTCCGTCCTACTTTATAAAGGGCTGCATTCTTTTGGATCGTATAAAACTTAGGTTGAATTTTGACGTAATTTTTACAGAGAATGGGTTATTATGGCGCTTTATCACACAAAATAATAAATCCAAAGAGTAGGGCGCGCCGATAAAAAAATCAAAATTGAGTACTAGGCACGCAGCAATGGAGAAGAGATGCCGTAAAGTCCAAGCATTTCGCATTAAATCCATATTCATAGAGTGACCAAGAGCATCGTCGCGGACACCTGTCACGGGCAGCCTCCGCGGACGCCGCCTCTCGTCTTTGAGCTCGCCGCCGCCAGTGGCCGACCAATGGCGACCAGCGCCGGCCGCCTGCGCCGACCAATGGCCAACGTGCGCGCACGCAGAATACAGCGCTACTTTATTGATAGGGTTGGGAGATGCAGTCTAAATTGTCTAGTATTAAAGCTGGGAAATGTTAAAGTACTCGTAGAAATTATGAGCAGGGTCGTAAAGGGGCGCCACATTTGGCGCGTGTCAGTTTTGTGGTAAGAGCCTATAAAATTCACTCCTGTCTCCCACAACTTAATTAAAAATAAATAGGGAAGAAGGTTAAAGATATTTCATACAGCATGATATGAATTTGAGTGCATTTGAGCGAAGAGCTAATATAAAAGATTAGATAAGGTGAGCGCCTTGGGGTGGTATTAGGTTATGCATTCTACATACTTATCGCAGTAAATCATATATAACCACATCCCACAATTAATTATTTATTTCTCGCAATTGCCTAGTAATATGAATATAAAGTTACCTACAATAATGTTGCTCCTAAAACATTTCATTGTATCTCCCGATCCATAAACAAAGTCTTCAGATAGTCCGTATTTGCATGTGCACTTTTTCGCCGCTGGTATATCGATAGGGCACAATTAGTGTCGGGACTGTCGGCAAGTCGGCCAGTTTATCGATAAACTGTCGATATAATGCCGACAGTGGTCGACAAAACGCGATGCTATCTCGCAGATAAAGGTTACTTTTTGTATTCTTTGGTTATTTTGACAGTGCGATGCGGTGGTTGTGCTCTTGACACCGCTTGGTTAGAAAATGGAATGCGCTGCCGTTGGGCTGAGAAGACAAGGTTGAAATGTGGAATTGTCATTTCTTCTCTTCCTTTGCTTGTGGCGGCATGGTAGCGGATTGGGTTCCTTTTTCCTGTACTTATACCTCGCTAGGTGGGTTTGGCACTATTGCCTGTTGGGGCAAAATGATATAGATTGTGTTTCTTTTTCCTATTCGTACCTATTCATTGCTGGGTGGAATCAGTACCTCTATGCCTGTGGCAACATGGTAGTAAATTGGGTCCTTTTTTCTTGTATATATGGACGCTACGTGGGATGGACACCATTGCTTGAAACGGCATGGTGGTAGATAGGGTTCCTTTATCCGATGCTTATCCCTCGTTAGGTAGGTGCGGCACCATTTACTGTGGCAGTAGTGTGACCGTAGATTGAGGACCTTTTTTTAATTAGTACTCGCTAAATGGAATGAGCACAACATGTATTCAAATTCAAATTCAGTTTTTTCAAATTCAAATTAATTTATTTGCAGGAATATAGGTAGTTTAGATATATAGATCTTAGAATTATTTGAGTAAAATATGTCCACTATATTCTACCCTTAATGGGTGTGCAAAATTCGTTTACATGTCAGTGAAGAATAGGTACATACGATTTAAATTCATTGGAAACTAAATACATTATACAACTGCAGTCAAGAAACTAAAAATAAGTGGTATTTGTATTGGTTAGTTCTCATTATTCAATTTTATATTATAATGGTACAAATAATTATTTAATAAATTATACATTTTAATATTGATCACATGTATTCTTATTCTACTCTGTTCTATTAGTTGTCATGTCAGTACTCATAACTTTTATAGACACATTATTCTTCATGAAGTCCATCCGTACCTTATTCGACACAAGTATGTAATCTCTTTAACTTTCCTCTTATACGTGACATTTTGCGCTTATTGAAATGTAGGTACTCATTCCATTGTTTTATTAACCCCTTAAGGTGAAGGTGTATGGCGGAAAATTCAATTTTTTATTTTGTTACTGAGTCAGCTAACTATTGTTGAAATAAGTAGGTACTTGATGACGTAACACACGAGTTCGAGAGAAGGCTCACAATTTTTGTTTTTAATATTTTTTTATTTTTTTATTTTATGCTTGATAGGTTAGCCTTTGACCACTATCTCACCTGATGGTAAGTGATGATGTGGTCGAAGATGTTGTTCAGGCTAACCTAGAATTACTGGCTCTCAAGGACAGCTGCCGGAACACAAATTTTTCAACTTGAGGGTGGTGGTAGCTAGCCAGGCGGGCATTCGCAAAGTGCCCTACCACCATGCTGTAACGACTGCTATCCTAAGACAACAACCGGGACCGACGGCTTAACGTGCCCTCCGAAGCACGGAAGCGCTCAGTAGTAATGTCACCAGCGGTCACCCATCCAACTCATGACCGCGGCGGACGTTGCTTAACTTTGCTGATCGATTCAGAATGGTTAAGCAAACTTCGCTACGAGCGCTTCTAATATTTTGAATTGTTTACTTCTCATGTTACGGGTACACGTATTAACAATATTTTCTTCATATATTTGACGGAAATAGCGGTAATATTATACTTAGTAAATTCGCAAATACCTCGGTCATGTAGTAGGTTACTAAACATTTGTAACTACACGCACAATAAAACTGTTTAAATTTTCTCGCAACAGACATATAGTTATTTTGTCAATTAAGTACGTCTGTACCATAGACCATATAATAATACTACGTATGCAGGTACCTGATTTAATCCAAGCTGCTTTTAATAGACGTTTTATAGCGAATAACATGCGTTATAGCTATGATAAGCGAAGAATATCAATGTCTTGATCGTTTATTTTTATACTTGAAACCACAAAACATTGATATAATTCCTAAAGTGGAAGACAAACCGGGCAATAAATAAATAAAATATTTAAGAAAAAATATGGCATTTGTAATGCCTACTTGATTTCCGGCGACGTCATCCACCCTGCATCTTTTGAATTGCAAATGCGTTCGAAGTTTAAATTTCGAACGCCTCTTGCGTGGGCGTGCGTGAGTAACGAGTATGTGTCTGTTTTTTAGAGGGATGAATTGGGCTTTGGTTTACGGCAGTAAAAAACGGAGATTGGTGTACAACAAATCTAGTAGCTTGTTGCTCTCACTGTAACAAAAATTCATTCTAAATTTTGGGTAGAATCTCCTTTTCTTTCAACTATATCGCGAGAAGAGTCCAAGCGGTTGTCAGTGTCCTTACGGTCAAATATTTTGCATAATGAATTTTTGGCCAGGACATTCAATTTATTTTATAATTATAAACGAATGCATTCACTATATTTCAAGATAAATAGGAACTTTTTGGTAAACAGTGCAGAAACAATTTTTTTTTAATCATTGTTTTTTCCGTCAGGTAGGTAATTAAGTTTTAAACTTAGCGTCATAATGTCAATTCAATAATTTCACAAAAGTTATTGAAGTAACCAATAATAGCTTAGAAATAAAATAAATAACCTTTGTTAATTATTTGGTAATCCCAATCTGGGTTTCAAGCCAAGTTGTAATGCGTTTTCATAAAATCCTTTCTTACCAACCTGGGAACAAAAAGGGTTTTTTTTTGTGGGGTAAACCTTGGTGAACCAAGAAGATCCTTGTTATTTAATTTTGTTGATGAGTCATGTAGTAAAATAAGCAAAGGTACCTAATCGTTTCCATACGAGTGTACATTTTATTTTACGATTTTTCTCTCACGCCTTTGCAATCTCTATTTTCAATGACAAAAAAGAAAAAAAAAGGAAAATATTTCAAAAAAAAAATTTAAACGATGCCTACATTCGCTTCTAATTCTAGCAAATTTTATACCGCACCACATATTTTTACAAGGAATAATCAAATGAATCATAAGACTATCGAATGACTAAATTAACTGACGTCCGATCGATTATAAGGTGAATATCCCCGCGTTATTTAGCAAACAGCCTAGAGTAATTGACGAATGTTAAATTCGTGACAATATTAGGGTCAATTTTATATTTCCGAACGCAGCCTTAGTGATAATGTCGTTGGTCGTTTTTTGTTTCTCCAATAGTCAAATAGGTGAAATAGGTCTAGTAGAAAAATTGCAATCCCAATGAGCCTATATTGCGTAATTAATTTCAATTATTCTCATACTCGTGCGTTGAAAACTTAATTATTTATTCCATAAACAGTGCCAATCCGTCAACCATAGAGAATTTATATCCCCAATTAAACTTTTAGCTCCACCATTTTGGGAAATGGCAGTATTTCATAATGTCAGGCGGATGCACGACTGGCGAATTGATTTCATTAGTTATTATCAAATTACTTAAACAAATGAAAGTGTTTATAAGTAGGTAAGAAAATTTTGTATACGTATGTAGCTAGTAGGTATGTATACAGGGTTATTGGTTATATGCTAACAACCTCTTAGGGTTAACATCTGCTAGTCCTAACAAACAATTTGAAATATTATTTTTATGTTATGAATGGTTTTCTTTAATATTTTTTTCTCGTTTTTATTTGTTTTTGACGGAATAAGTACGAGTCCCATCTAATGTTAAAAATCTCTTGTGCCTGTAATATATTATTTCATATTTTTATTACTTTGCTCGACGTAAATATTCAAAACTCTATTCAAAGGGAGCACGGCGCGGTCCAGTGTTACCGCGGTGAACGCTCTTGGATCGGACTAGGCATTAAACACACAAAAAAATAAAAAAAAACAAACTTTTTTTTCATTACAAAAAAAAATATCTCAATATGTTTGTTAGGACTAGCAGATGTCAACCCTAAGCGGTTGTTAGCATATTACCAAGAACCCTGTATATATGTTATAGAATATAATTATGTATATAATGTTATTACATTAATTAATTCTCTTATATTTGAGTCATCATTGAGTCTAAGATTAAAGCCGATTGCAAAATTAGTCTTGTTTGTACAACGTAAGTTGAACTAAAGGTGTCGCTCCATCCCCTTACAATGATGAGAGGAAAAATTAGACTTATGAGTCATTGTCATGTTAGCTCAGTCGGTCAGAGCGATTCTGAGAACCTCTCAAGACGCCTGCCAAATGTAGGGATTAAGGCACCTTCCGCCTCTCGTGGCCGGGGAGGCAGCGTTCAGCAGTGGACAATCCAGCTGAAAAAAAATGCCTATTGCACCCACAAGTACCAACCCGCTTGCAAGTAAGTAAAAATTGTTAGGAATACATTTCAAAATGAAATAACGTCTTGTGTTTTTCGATAAAAATACTCAAAGAACGATTTGGAATCCTGTCCGTTTATATTTTATATACAAAATAACTGACAGAAATGGAAAAAAAGTAGATGATTGGATTCTGACATCCTGTACGCATTTTAAATAATCATTTTCCATATATTTATGTATCATCTTTAAGTAACTTTAACTCAAATTTGCATAAGTACTAAGACCCTGATCATAATCAAATTTTAATTAAGTACTTACGCATTCAGTTTCTTACAAAGATGATTTGTTTAAATTTTATCTCAGTACCTACTTGTAAGCCATAAAATTAATTTAAAAAAAAATTACCCTGAAAAAAGTAATTACGATTACCTACTTATAGATTAATATCTCTGCATTACGTCAATGTTATTAATTAAAATAGTAAAGTAATAAAATAAATTACTTTCCACGTTAAAATTAAAGACAAATTGGTTAATTGCTCGTAAACCTCAGCACGAATTATAATTTCCTTGACTGAAAACTTGATTAGAATCATGAACTTGTGACTCAACCTTAGATACTGAATAAAAGCGAGATAAAGGACTTGATTTGCGTGTCTAGGTCATCTAGGAGCTATAGGTAGATGCCCAAGGTTATATCGCTTTGCCTATAAACTAGAATTAAAAGTAGATGTAATCATGAGGCGTGACGTTGGCAGTCATTAAATGATGAGTTTATTAAGTCAGTTATTTTGTTCCTATGTTGCTGTAACGTTGAAACAAGTTTCTAATCATGAAGGGAGAGGAGATTCTAAAGACAAAATGGCCCCGGAGTCAATGGCGCCTCCTTCCGGGACGTAATGAAAATGAAATGACACTAAGCTTTCACTCTAAATTCTTAGAATAATTAGCATATAACTCACTAACATTAGAATGATACACTAAATAAAAAATGAGATTATACAATAAAAATAATAATTATATTTCATTTTAAATATACATACGTAGATGTGACTAAACTTGATTTGGTCTTTATCTTGGTATATATTTTAAAATTTTGTATAAGTTATCTATAATTTTCATTAACAATAACTCTTCGTGCGAGTTCGTCCGGAGAACTCATTCATGATAAGTTTGAAACGAACTCGCGCTGAGTGGCCTGACCTCTAAGCTATGGGCTCTTGGAATATTCTCGACTGAGCCGAATTATTTACGAACATAGGGTTCGTTAAAATAATAAAATAAGAGTAGTCGGTGCGGTTCTTAACATAAAAAGGACCCCGGAGTCAGTGGCGCGTCCTTCCGGGACGTAATGAAAATAAAATGACACTTAGCTTTTGACTTTAAATTCTTAGTATTAATTAGCATGTAACTCACTAATATTCGAATGATACACTAAATAAAAAATGAGATATTATAACAAAAATAATAATGATATATCTTTTTAAATAGATTCGTTTAGTTTTTAAGTTTACAACAGTTAACATCTTCGTTGTATAAGTAAATGATGCATGGAGTGTGTATAAAAATATTATAAAAAAGAAAATTGAATATTAAAACTAATATGAATCCAAAAATAGTACAGATTTGTCTAAAACTAAGATGAATCCAAAAAGAGTACAGATTTGTCTGTAGTGCCAAGTTTTATTATATTAAAACATGAAGTCTGCAAATACGAATTGCAGACTTCAATTATGAAGCAGTGATGGCTCAATGGCTTTGGCTATGGACTGCCGCGCAGCAGGTCCATGGTTCGAATCCCGCCGCGGGCTTGAGCTTCACCGCATGGTGGAAGGGCATTTTTGCGAATGCCCGCCTGGCTAGCGACCACCCTCAAGTTGAAAATCTGTCGCCAAGCACCTAACGGTGTGTTCCGGCAGCTGTCCTTGAGAGCCAGTCATTCTAGGTTAAGCCTGTTAACACCTTCGACCACATCATCACTTACCATCACGTGAGATTGTGGTCAAAGGCTAACCTATCGGCAATAAAAAAAATAAAAAAAATACACGCGACCATTTCAGTAAACAATGTTTTTGCTGACAACACATGGATATAATTGTAAAAAGGTTTGGCTACGTTTTTTGTGCCCATCGCCTATTTAATTTCAACCCGCCTTGGGAATGTGTTTTTTTTAATTGCTTATAGGTAAGCTTTTGACCACAATCTCACCTGATGGTAAGTGATGTGGTCAAAGGTGTTAACAAGCTTAACCTAGAATTACTGGCTCTCAAGGGCAGCTGCTGGAACACACAGTTAGGTGCTTGGCCACTGATTTTTCACTTGAGGGTGATCGCTAGCCAGGCAGGCATTTGCAAAATACCCTTCCACCATACGGTGAAGCTCAAGCCCGTGGCGGGATTCGAACCATGGACCTGCTGCGTGGTTGTTCATAGTCAAAGCCATTGAGCCACTGCTTCAAAATGTGTTGTTTTATGTTTAGAGTTCAGTGATGAGATAGACAGGTTGCCCGCGAGAGGGTAAGTGTTACGTCAGTCCATTACTGTTGCAGTGTCTACGTTCTTGTCCTGCTTAACACAGTGCTCCTCACTTTGAGACATTCGTTCTGTTTCGCCCGTGATTGAACTTGCACCCTTTGCGCGCTAACCACAGTAGTGTTTGTATATTTTACCGGCTTTATTTAACAAAATACTACGAACTATATACAACACTACAGCTAATACAATAAAAGCCTTTAAATAACCTATAAGTCATAGCAGACTCAGAGGCAGTCCAAATGCTCCAGCCCACTACCAGTAGGCAGCGTTCCCAGGATGCTGGCAGCATTGCTCCGTTGAATTGCAATGCTTATTCGTTGAGCCAAATAGGTGCCAGCATTTTGATCACGCGTTGCATCGACCAAGCGCTTAGATAAAGTTTGCAAGTTGCTTCAAGACAGAATACCAAGACAAACTCTTGCTAAAGAGACCTACCACTTGGTAAAATTTTTTCATTAGAAGAATACCATCTAACTTTTAAAATATCAGGGCAACAATGGCCTAAAAGTCAAAACTGGTATCGTTGGGCAGAATAGGACACAATCCTCTGTCAATATAAAGGTAGATGCTTGTATTTTTACTGTTATTTATTTTGACTTCACAAATCAAAATTGATACGCAAGAAGTTCGCCTTCTGTTATCTTTTTATTTTCAGAAAATTATGTTAATGATTTGGAATCTAATCCAACTTAAATAATAAATTAGTGAGGTTTCTTTAATTATAAACTGATATAGTAAGCATATCAAAACAGTCACCCCGTGACCACGATCACTGCAAAGTGTTTGAAATGTTGGTACAAAAATGATGATGAATATACGCGATTTAAACCGTTTAAAATTGTTTAATTACTATGTGTAATAATCATTCATCAAATTAACATTATATCAAATTGCTTTGGGATCTTGTTAAAATAATATAATAGTTACTTTAAATAACTGCCTTATTTGTTTCCGATTTAGTGGCCATAGCATAATTTTAGTTGTCACGTCACAAGTCGTCACGAGTTATGATATTTTTGGCGGCACTAGTTATGAAATTATATGAACGCTTCATTTTCAACACGCTTCCATTGTTACAATAAAAAATAATTAAAACCCAGGTGGTGGCCATGTCGTACATAGCCTTACAAAGCTGTAGGAGTGCTGTCGACCACTGCTGTACATGCAGACAAAGGCTGGCATTCACGACGCGACGCGACGTCCGACACGACACGCGTCATGACCTGACGGATGATGAATAGGACGCCTATGATAATTCGTTAGGCTGAATGACTTGAGTGTTACTGCAGTTTAAAATTATTTACTTACATATTAAAAAGTTAATTGGGGTTTGGGGTGGAAGCGCAGTATGTTTTGTTCGTGAACTTACAATCATTAAAAAACTATTAGAGCACAGCATTCTAGTCCTGAGTGGGAATTCTACCCGTATCCCCCGGATGCGCGATATGTTATTAACTTAAAAAAGTTCTACTCCTAATTTTATCAAAATATCTTTAAAAGTTTGACGCCTATGTGTATTACCGTTTTTACGACAGAGCAAAAACTTTAAACGCTAATATAAACAAATTTCCCATATGGTGACATATATTATATAGTGTTTTATTTCGTTGTTATTTATTTTATTTTCCTCATTATTGGTCCAGCATTCCCCATACCAAAAAAGCGAAAATTTCACAACTAACAACTTCTTGCAGTTCTTAAAAAAGCTCTTTAAAGGTTGGACTGACAGACGGATGGACGAACAGCCGAAGCTTAGGAATAGGGTCCCGTTTTTTAGCATGGAACCCTGAAAAGAAGAAGATTTTTGTGGTAAATTTCTATACTTACGTATTTATAAAAGCGCGAGACCACATACAAATATAAGTAGCAAAACTTATTTAAACATTGTTCCATCATCCATCATGGATCGCATCATCACTTAACATCAAGTGAGGTAGGTCAAGTGATACCCAGTTCGGTATAAAAAAACTTAGATATCATTATAACTCGCATCAAAGCGGTATAGCCTCACTAAACAAGGACCGGAATAATTCCATGCATTTATATGCATAGTGCATAGAACATGCATGCATACGAGCGACGACAAACGGTCGTAAGCGAAAAATAATTTCATCTGGCTCAAATTGGTAACACTTGCTGCATTTGGAGCGGAAAATCACAGCCTTTGATTATGAAAATGCAATGTTTAAATGTAATTAATTTAAGCATTTGGACTGCCTGTGAGCTTGAAATGGCTTGTTGGTTGTCTTTATTATGCTTTCGTTGTAGTATCTGTAGTGTTGTAATATAGTTCACAGTATTTTTGTTAAGACGGTGAAAAATGCTGAAATTCTGTCACAATCGGACTGTGTAGGAGTGAAAGAGAGGCAGCGATGTTGAAGTCGCGATCAATTTGGGGTTTGGTTTATTCCTTACATATTGGCGCAGATGAGTACTAACTTAAATAAAAAATGTGAATTAATTTGTCCGCCATGATGGTTCTGCAATTTTATTGCAATATTTTATACACATGAAGATATTTTCGTTAAAAGTGTAATTTAGAGTCAAATTTGCAATTTTATTCCATTATAATTAGAAAATATGATGAAAGTTAATATATTTTGCTAAATACCTGTTCAAGTAAAGCTATTTTATGGAAAAGCGGTCGCCGGTTGATATGAAAAAAATACCTACATATTTTAATAGTGAGTATTAGAAATGGGTCGTGACCCTTTCGATATGAAAATAAGTATAAACAAGCCGAATACCGAGTTGTAACTAAATCATAAAAACTGAACCTCACACAGGCTCAAATTTACAGGAAATTTGTATTCGATCAAATATAGCTAAGATCAAACTGCAAGATACTAAATGACAGATTTTTCTGTTTTGTCTTTGCAAAACGATTGTATCTTATAGTCTAAGAGCCGTGGAAGGTCGATCTTCACCCATCTGATAACATGATGAGACAATTTTTTATCAAATATAATTTATTAACTTGCCTATCAAAAAGTTTTCACACCTATTTTTAATTTCAACGATTTTTTGCAGGCAAGCCTATACGATTGGTTTTGTGACTTATGATATCAATTATGATTGCTTAACAGATCGGTGTAGTTATATTGACTTACCTGTTCACATCTGCTTGCCAGTAAGCCATGCACAGAAATAAATCGGCAAGCCTACCTAGGCATATTCTGTGTGTTAAAAACTATCGGTTCAGATGAAATTCATTCGGTCAGGCGATGAAAAAACTTGATTAAAATTAATTCTATTAAAAATAGCTATGAAAACATTTCGATAGGCAAGTTATCATAGGCATGTTTGTTAATAAATTATATTTGTAAAAAAATATGTCTTATCAAGTTGTCTGATGGGTGAAGGTCTATCCACGTCTCCTCTACTATTAGTGGCTTGGACATCTTGGCAAGAAAGATAGAAAGAGGATGGTCTACGGGATTATTGAAAAAAATGTAATCTCTACGATTCAATTCAGACTACCACTAACAATTTTCGTTTAGTCCTTATTTATATATAAATTTACTTATATATTTGTATTGTAACTGTTCCAATAACACAGGTAGTTCAAATCGATAAGTAAAGTACCGTCAGAAATTATACCAACCGTCGAATATCGATTAAAAGCGTAGAACGTATCATGCGTTTATCTTAATATTGTGTGTAATTTTATGAGATTATGCGTTGAAAGTTGAAACTTATATTTCTTTGGGTAGTATAGTCGACGTAGTAATATGATTGCGATAATTCACAATACAAAAGTTCAGTTTTTCGGTTGTAGTTTTACAAGGCCTAGAGTAGGCTCTCAGAATTGCAGACAATATATATGAAATACTCACATAGAGTCGTGAAGGCCTTATAGGGACACGACCTTCAGTACACGGACCAAGAAGAAAAGGTGACTTATTCTAATCGTAAGCCAGTCTTATTGGTAAGGTGATCTAGATAAATACGATTTTTACCGGCGGTATGCCTTTATTTAACAAAATACTACGAGCTATATACAACACTACAGCTACTGCAATAAAAGCATTTAGACAACCAATAAGTCATAGCAGACTCACGGGCAGTCTAAATTCTCCAGCCCACTACCAGGTGGCAGCGTGCACAGCATGCTGGCAGCATTGCCCCGTTGTATTGCATTTATTTCCCGGTTTTTACCGGTTCAGAATCCCTATGTCCAGCCCTAATCACCCTGAGAAATTGACCAGTTTGTTGTTCAAAATCTAACCATGATTCCTTTGACTGTGATTACTCTGGGAACTTTTTAGTAGTTGCGCTAGTGGTAAATCGCTTTCTCGTCTTAACCGTCACGAACCTGAAGTATTGATAGATAGTTGTAATTAGGGATTGACTGCAGAATAAACTAATGCCATGCTGGTTGGAACTATTAAGGTTTGGTCTTTAGATGCACAGTATGATTGTAAGCTGCCTTTTTGCTCACAACCACGTAGAGTGTATACGCTCATACATGCGTTGTAGACACCACAAATTAATCAGTAATCTTGACTTTAGTAGAACAAATTGAATTTTCAGCCTTGTTGCCAATTTCCATTCTGGATAGTTCCCGTAGCATACATCATCTAAAAATTGTGATTATATTACAAGGACTTGGACAACTTATGCAGTTCTATCACAAATTTGATATATATAAAGACGAAAATTCCGAATGCTCAGTTCAGCGTGCGCTCCCGAAGTCCTGGCCCTGATGAGTAGACTGTATTTTTGAAGCGTTTGAGGCAATTAAGGCAAGAAATTCGATGCATTGTTAACTAGAGAGCAGCTGTAAAGTATGCTGCAGATCCTAATTCGAGCAGGCTAATTTAATACATATTGAAATTAATAATAACAGCGGAATTGAATTTATAATTCCGCTGATCTTATTAATTTCAATATGTAAAATCATAGTCAAAATTGTATTTCGCAAATTTTTTGCATGTAGGTAGTCTTCCTCTGTAATTGTAATCGCACTTAACATATTCTATGTTGTTCTATACTGTATATGTTGGGGATCAAATAAATAAACAAATCAACCAATACTGTTGCTACGTTAGCTTCTGACTGCCATTTCATCTATTGGTCAGTGATGATGGTAAACAGTCTTTACATCTAATGGAGTGGAATAAAACTGGTCAAGGATGTGTGCAGAAGTACATTATGTTTGGCAACAGTCAATACTTAGTACAGTGAAAGTTGTTCGTTTACACTAAACTTTACTATCACGAATCGTCTTGCGCCTTCCCAGTAGTCTTAAATTTTGCATTGCACTTTAACTAATGATGAACACTAGTACGAAAAAGAAAATGTAAATATAATGGAAATATAGTTAAGAAAAATGTTTAAACAAAAAAAGGAACCGACTTCAACACTCAAAACAATGAAATAACTTGTTGAAATCGGTGCCCCATGTTAGTTCAAAAGTACCTATTACCACAATATTGTGCGTGGTACCGACTTCGAGAAGTTATTTCACACTTTTGAGTATTGAAGTCGGTTCCATTTTGTTGGTTAAAATTTTTTTTCACTCCTTAAGTGACCCTTGCTACTTACGGGATCGATTGTCATTCACTGTCATCGACTATATTATCAAATTAGGAAAATATTTTTCAGTTATTGGACTGTAACTCAAAAACGGTTTGACCGATATTGATGAAATTTAAATGGGATCAAACGACAAGCATCAGCATTTAAATAAAAAAAGAGTTATCAAAATCGGTTCACCCAGTCAAAAGTTTAGGTAACAAACATTAAAAAAAGCAGACAGAGAAAAATTGAGAACCTCCTCCTTTTTTTAAGTCAGTTAAGAATAACGCTTAGAACAACACTGGCTTCCACCGTTCCATTGGAATAACGACTTGCACTTCATTTGGCAAGCACCCGAAACATTCAACTTCGCTAAGGATGACAGATGTAGGAAACGATGATAATTTAAGGATAGTACCAACCTATTCTAATATTTAAAATAAACTGGTAATTTTCGGTAGCATTATCGATTACGTATCGATTCGACATTCACGACTCGAGTCAGGTTACAGTCATTCATTGGGATCAGTCTAAACACGGCTCAGGTTGCCCGTTCATGTTTTACCTTATAGTTTAATAAACATACAGCTTGATATTAAAATATGACCGTGAGAAGGCATAAGAAAACTCGCCGGTGATTGTATAACGGCTATAATAATAATTTTATTATGCCACGGAAGCTGAAACTTAAATATGAATCATTAAGTGTTAATTTAAAATTGTTTTGAGGAGTAAAAAAGGCTCTCTTATCTCACATCTTTCAGTTACAGTAAAATTTTCTGTTAGCCTCTCAGGAGTTAAGCATTCTAGCCCTTCTGTATATCTATGGGTTTGGTCTCAAATATCGACATTGATATTGAAACATCTAATTTGTTGGTATTTGTTATTTTTTGGCTGGACAGTAGCATAAAAATATTACGTTATAGGGTATTTGAAAGCGCTAACAACCATTCCATACGGTGTGGTTGCAACCTTTCAACGACCGATTTTGATAGTTGAAAAGTTGCAACCTTCACAGGTTCGGAACGATCGAGTTGTAGATAACCTAACGGTGTGGAATGACGTTGGGTGAATAGTTGCACTCCGAGTGTGTGCTAGCTTAGGTTCTGAACGCACCACAGTGAACGAGTTTAGTTTCTGTCAAAACTTACGTATGTCAACTGCAGCTACATTTCAAAGCTCTGCATTCCAGTCATCCCAAACGAAAGAATTTCATCGAGACGAATTGCTTGGACGTGCTCGGAGGAGCCATAAATGCCATAACTTACCTAGTAACTGTTGTATAATCTGCGTCATAACTGCAAAAAGGGGTCGAATGGAGCTCAGACCCGCAAATGACCAGCCGCGTCGGTGTTAAATTAACGTTCAGCATTTTCGAAAACGGCGTCGGGTTTCACCATGTTTATTACGAGATTCTGAGCATACCTACTGCGGTCAGGCCTGGCTCACCCTGCTACAGGCACATAGACGTACACGTCCAGACGCGATTATTGTACGGTGTGTGCCGCGTCAGAAGAGATCAGAGTTATGTGTGGCTTCGCGATAGAAAGAGAGACGCCTTGTAGGTAAATATAAATATTACGCAATCTGTGCTTTGTGACCTGAATTGCGCTTTACTGTTAGGTTAATAATTTAATTACATTAATTAAATATAACATGTATTTATTTATCTCATAAAAGAAGCGCAGTTGGACTAAGTGGTGCCATCGTGGTAACGCCAAGATGGCCGCCACATGAAGATTGCAAAAGGGCAGTCTATAGTGCTAGCCGACGACATCAACCTAAGGAGGGAAACCAGTGATTGTCAATGCTAACTAGCATTGATATTGAAGACCGCAATCGGTGTACGATGACTTCAGCATCTGGAACAGTATACCTGAAGACGACGTACGTGACACGTTATGGCACACGCGCCATAGAGATAATGGAATATGACCAGAATGGAACAGAGTGAGATTGTGCCGAGAGTGTGCTGCAAGGCGAGGACTGGAATGGCTAAAGGGGGGTGGGCGGAGGCCATTTCTGGGGTCATGCCCCCATAAACTGTGGATTGAGGAATAAACCAAGTGTTCAAGTGATATTGCTTGAGTTTTTATTTTAAATGACCTTGGTCGATAATATTATTGCTTTGGAGCTACTTACTGTTTTATTGGAATGGCTTTGCGGTCTGGTCCTGCTGGTGTGTATTTGGCACTCTTAGTACTCGCCTGACAATGTCATCCAACATATTGTTGGCGCCGTATTTGGCGAACGGCTTATGGAAGAAGACAAACATCGTTCATCAGTTCAGGTTGATTGTTAAGGAGCTGAAGTAATTGGAATCGTAAAGTATTAAAGGCTTGCAACGCATCCTTGAGACCACTATTGTTGCTTTGTCATTGAGGGACGTTGATTACGTTCTTCCAGGTGAGCAGCTGCCTCGCTTACCCGTCCATAAAATATATCAAATACTTTAAACTGTGTTTTTATATCTTATTCGCTAGCTTTTAACCACTATGAAGGTGAGTGAATATGTGCTCAAAGAAGGTAAGCAGGTTATACCTAGAATGAGGTTGGTGCTTGTACCATTAGTTCCTGCACGATACATTTTGTACTCGAAGGTGGCAGCTAGTTAGGCGGTCATTCCCAGAATGCTTTAACGCCATGCGGTGAAGCTCAAATCCATGGTGCAAATTTGACCATTGTACAGTCCATAACCAATCATTCTTAATGATTCTTGTCCATCATAATCTCTTTGAGTACCGTAATACAACAAACCGTGAAAGAAAAACGAATAATTTACTACTGTAAAACTAAGTTACGAATTGTCAGTTTTGTTTAATACAGTACATAAAGCATCAAAAACAGAAGTATGTCTAGCTCTAACTAGTTTAGTTTATAAATAAGACCTCGTACACAATAATTACCTAGTGACCCATACCCTTATAGTGTGTACTACTTACTATAAGTGAAGATATTCAGTTTTAGGTAAACTCTTGACAAAACATATAAAAAATTCAAATATAATAAACATACGGACTAATAGACCGACAGCAAATTATTTAAATAGATATGTTTTACCCTTTAGGTACGGCACTATAAAAATATATTTTAATCGCAAATTATTTAACAAAATATGTGATGTTACTTTGAGTTCAAATTCTGTGAGTAACAATTTTAAAATGTGATTTACAAGAAATCTCAAGCAGTCATAACCTTTGTAATTGATTCCCGAAAAGCTAAATCCTTTTCGAAGGATCCCAACTTCTTGGAAACCATCGAATTATCCCCGGATGGTGTTATGTGGTGCGTTTACGAGCGCAACAGTGTTGCCAGCGTGGATATATGATTTATTGGAACTTTGATGGGTGAACGGTGGTGCCCGGAATGGCAACACTTTAGCGCTTTTCTTTTTAATATTGTTGTTTTATATGATACCCGTATATTTAGTTTTGAATACACTGAACGGAATTTGTGTAAAGTTATGATAAGTATGAATCAGTACTAATATTATAAATGCGAAAGTAACTGTCTGTCTGTCTGTCTGTCTGTCTGTTACGCTTTCACGCCAAAACTACTGGACCGATTTGAATGAAATTTGGTATGGATATAGTTTGAGACTCGGGAAAAAACATATGATAGTTTTTATCCAACTGCGCAAAAAGAGGTTAATGTTTTTGCGCGATAACCGACATATGCGCGGGCGGAGCCGCGCCCGGAAAGCTAGTTATACATATAAAGACTGCCGCGTTGATGTGTGTGTAGAACATAATATTTTTAACGCACACAATGGTATACTTTGTCGTGACGATATGTTAAGTTATAGATTTATAATACTTTTTACAATTTTATTTTCTACAAGTTAAAAGTATCAGTACTTCAGTAATAATATTATAAATGCGAAAGTAACTCTGTCTGTCTGTCTGTCTGTTACGCTTTCACGCCAAAACTACTGGACCGATTTGAATGAAATTTGGTATGAAAATAGTTTGAGACCCGGGAAAAAACATAGTATAGTTTTTATCTAACTGCGCAAAAAGAGTTTAATGTTTTTGCGCGATAACCGACATACGCGCGGGCGGTGCTGCGCCGGAAAGCTAGTGTGAAATAATTATTATCTACCATTCTATACTACAGATCAGGTACCTTAGCAAAAAATATAAGGTGAATCTCTATACATATACATAAGAGTTAGGTAGGATAAGAGTTTTGTGAAATGGTCATACAATTTATAGAAGGAATACGGTTATCTAGCTATGCTTTGAATTAAGAAGAGATAACGAACAATTTGAGGCTTCGTGAAATAAGAGAAATGGATATCCCAAACACTTTTCGTACTTAAAAGTTACAAAGTCTCGGACTCATTACTTGAAGTCATTTCGAATCCGTTTTGGTAATAACTAACATTTCAGACTTACATCTCACACCCCTCGTAAAATAAACTCCAGGATTTACTGTCAAGTAGCTGTCAATATGAACAATTTATAGATGTACACGTCAGTGTCAATAATTTATATTTTGTAGATGTCAATGTCAATATAATTTATGTTTACGCTAATCTCGAACTAAGGTCATTGGAAATACCGTAAAGTGCTAAAATATTACATGTAAATAATTATTATGGGTGCTGTAGGTATATCTGTGTTGTTGTGTGCGTAAGTACAGAGAAGTAATGTATTCTAAGCGTGATTAATTATTTAATGGCTACTTTTATGCAGTACCTTTAGAAAAATTAACAGATTTTAAATAATTCTTAAAGATATACTTTTGTGTGACGTAACGAAATGCACACTACTACTTTCAACTCTTACCTATTCAAAAGAAATTTGCATGAAAATACTTGAGTATTACTCTACTACTCTCTACTACTTGACTAAGACCTCAACGTAGAAGTCAGAAACTGTGCTGTAGCCGGACTTTCCACTGCTGAACAGTCAACCCTGCTAAGAGGGGTTTGCCAAAATCCCTACACTTAGCAGGCGTCTTGGGGATTGGAGTTGATATTCTACCCTGTCACCGCACAGCTAGTCAGAAAAAATACCTTTTGTTCTTGGGTGCCTCTCAATCAATGGAGCCATCTTCATTAATTGTCTTTCTATATCTAGCTAAGCCATAAAGGTATTTTGGCTCAAAGTGGCAGTTCAGCGGCCGGCTGGTTTACCATCAAACCATTTTTGACTTTGATTCTACAATACATGCAATACAATGCGGTGTTTAGGTCGATTTATATAAGTAATCACACGCGGCCTAACATCGCCAAGTTTTTCATCCTATACTATTATTATGATAGCGGCAAAGTTGTCAATGGTGTGACAGAAAAAATGCCTGCCGCTGCTACTTCGGTCGGAATTTAAAATTATGCACGATGAATAAGCTTTTCAACGGTGTCGATTCCAGTCCATTGTCAGAAATGTTTGTCACGACTGTCTTCTCCGACCATCATGCTGTTTTCCCGGTATCTTTGGTTATGGTCAGGAGATGGTAGGTACTTTATTGTACTACTGGATAACACTTTCAGATGCTTTGATAATGCAGCAGTATTTCGACTAGAAGGTGGTAAGCTAACCAGGCGATCATTCCCGAAATGCCCTATGTAGGAAGCTAGCCAGTGACAAGAAACCTCTGCCACAGATGATAGAATGTTATTACTGCTGCACAACAGACTATATCCATTACAACTTTAAAACTACTCCATACGTTTATGACAATTTAAATGATTTCCAAACTGCTATCAGAACGCACGGTAAGTCTTCATCTAAGTCAAAAAGTCACCTGCGTCAATGTTTGAAGGTCGTGGTCGGTTATTGCCGACCTACGAATAAATACATATTCATTCATAGTTGACGACATTACTACTCTATTCTATTCTACATTTAATGTTCTGTTATTGCTAGTGGTTGGAAGCTAATCATCATTTACTTATATATCTATACTAATATTATGATGAGGAAAGATTTGTATTTTTGTGTGTAACGAATAAACATGAAAACTACTGGACCGATTTGAAAAATTCCTTCACCATTAGAATCTTGCATTATCCCTGATGAACATAGGCTATAGAATATTATCAAAAAATATACTTTTTTTAGTTTTTGTATAATAAGTACCTGTGTGAAGCCTGGGCGGGCCGCTAGTACATAATATACAAATTATAATATGTAGCTAGGTACATACACCAACGTAACTTAATTTTATGCTTAATAATTTTTAGTAAACACTATAAGTAGGTAGGTTTATATTCAAATTGCTTTAATGTACTGTCATATAATATCTATGCTTAACTTTAGATATTATCATGTTTTTTATTATATTATTATTATCAGTTAGACACGTAGCGTGGTTCCATTGGACAATTGGTTCACGGTTAAATGTTTTTTCCGACGTCCCGTAGGGACGTTCATAGGAAATAAGAAAAATAACTGCAGTCTATGTGTAATAAATTCACATTTTCAAGGCTGTTGACGCGATAAAAATATATTTAAGGTACTTAAGATTCCCCTAATTAGTAACAGGCTGGCAGTCAGTATAAAATTAAACAAAGCATCTCAAAAAAAAAAGTCAAGTCACTGCATAACACTGCAACGTAGAGGTTATTGCAATCGCTTTGTCCGAAATGTGAGAATCTTAAAGAAAAATAAAGTTTTAACATGTTCTTACTATATTTTACAGTCAAATACAGGTAGTTCAAACTGACAGATACGTCCGGGATCCAAGGATGTTCACGGGTTCGATCACTCTGTAGTTAATTTTTCCCATCGCTGTAAATGTGTAATTCTATGTACTGATTAAACATAGTTGTTTTATTGGCTGACAAGTTTTGCGAAGAAAGTCGTTATCATGCAAAAAATAAACGCGAATTTTAAATAGTGACAGCAATAATGCACTGGCAGCTTTTAAATAGCGTCGAAAAATGCGATTCCGATTTCAAATGGCCAATTATCGCCATCTACGCCGGGCGAATCTCTAGAGCACGAGCGTGGACAATGCCGCATTGTGTAGCGACCACGTGCCTATGTTTACCAATTGTTCTTATCTGGCATCGTCCTTGCTCACGATTGTGACGGCTTCCGAGATAGTCGTGTGGACGTGTGCAGCCTCTTCGGTGACAAAACTATGAAGCTGCCGCGGCGCGAATGAGTGATGTCGTCCGCCATTTTATAATTGTTGTCATGGCAACGGTTCAAATGTCAAATTAACGGCTGAACTAAGTTCAATGTAGTTACTACTACCTTATTAACCACGTCATCGCCTCACGCTGATGTTTGTGGCAGGATATTCAAAATTTTATGTTTTTTTTTGGTTCTGTTGCTAGTTTGTCTGACTATTGCACTGTAAAAGTAATACGCGAGGTTCGGTGAAAATTATTTACGATACCTAATATGTCATTATATCATAATACTTATAATTTTTACGGTTAAGGGGTACATTATAGAATTGTATGCATTGTTGTTCAATTACTTTTGAAGATAATTAAATACATTCAATATTATATCGCGATGAGCACGATAAAACTTAGAAAATTTTGTATTTCCCGCCGTAAAAGTCAGTTTCCACCTTAAGAAAAATAAGAAATAATGAAATAGTAACGCTTAAATGTGAATATACATACTCGACCATTACATTATTTGAAAATATTAGATTTTTCTTGTCGTAGGTTTTCGCGATTGTTACACATAGTAATTAAACAACTTTAAACGGTTTAAATCGCGTATATTTGTAATTTTTTTGTCCCGACGTTTCAAACACTTTGCGTGATCGTGTAACTTGACAGTCACCCCGTGACCACGATCACTGCAAAGTGTTTGATACGACGGGACAAAAATAATGACAAATATACGCGATTTAAATCGTTTAAAGTTGAGTAATTACTATATTAGATTTGTATACTGAAACAAGCTAACCATAATATTATTATGAATTAATTGAAAATTATCATTTATAAACAGTTTTTAAGTAAATTTAAAACGTCTGTTTCCACTTGGGTGGGTACCAAAATAATTACCTATCATATAAATATGATTTAGAACCAAATTTTTGATAAATAGATAAAACTTTGATAAGAAAATGGCAATTCGAAAATATCCAATACAAAAAAGGTGGCGGTGGCGTCACACCATCAATTTAGAATCAGAAAAAATAAGTAATTACAGTGCAGGAGGCAGTCGTAATTTTTCCCACAAAAAGTGACCTGATCCCACGACTGACGTACCAGCTGATCGCCGTATTTCGGCCACCACTGACCCATATTCCAACCTATGACGTCGCCGACAACAATAGGGCATTGTTCTTTTATATTTGCGTGAACATCAGGAGTTCCTCAAGGCGGCCCGTTCATTCACATATAGCCTCTTTAAATAGGTTCATTTGTTTTTCGTCATTGTTTCGATCAGCTGTTTTCACGAGATTCCTATCTCGTGTACCATTGATCAGTGAAAGAGAAGGTGTTACAATGAACCTAGCATTGTCTCTGGTTGTTATATTGTTTTAAGTTGACGAGTATTAAATTGTATTGTTCCTGCTTGTGATGTAACTAAAGTCTAGTTCTCAATCAGTTGTCTGACAGAATTGGTGTTGTTTTGTTTATGGTTATTACAAGGTTATTGCCATCATCATTTATACATCTGAATCAAGATGTTTGTTTTGGATATCTACTTACTCTTATAACTGACTGGACACAGCTTTATAACGAAACAAAATATGTTCAGTTAGTTTTTTTGAGATACGAAATTAAATTCTTGATATATACAAATACACGCGTAGAGCTCACAACATAACTAACTTAGGTGTATACTTAATCGTCTCATACATTTTATCAACGTGGATAAGCACGCTTATAGCACAAGAAAATCTACACTCCAAGTAAAAGTCTAAATAGAACATAAATAAAAGCGCGCGTAAATTCCCACTTAACTTTTTAAAAGCTGTCAACGATCACTCGCTCAGGTGATCCAAGGAGGTCGCACTCGTACGTACTTACCTCATCAATCCTCGAGCGAACGGTAGTGAACAAAATAAACAAAAGCAAGGAGTGAATGATAAATAGTTGTAGTTAATCCGTTCTTATCGCCTGCCGGCCGCATCCCGTGCGGTCTAAAAATGAGAGATGGACCGAGTCAACTAGATAACACTTCTTGGTACCGGTCAGAGAAAGTGGAGAGGTCTGTGTGTGGACTAAAATTGAAAAGGCATTTTTTTTACCAAAAATCTGCGACAAAGAGGCCCATAGATCATCTCTACAATATGACATCAATACTTTAACCAATCTGGTATTGCTTACTAGTACCTACTGCTTAAATATATACATAAAAAAAGCCTGGGTAATATATTTCAATGGCATTGCTTATTAATTACTTCTATATGTATAATATATTAGCAATACCTAAGTTTATAGCTCCATTAAAATAACTTCGTTAGTTTCAAATATTACAGTTTTATTGTGTAATGATAATAAATCTTCCCAAAAGGTTTCTCTTTGTCTGCATTCGTAATGTAACAAGTTGTGAAGCGCTCGTAGCGAAGTTTGCTTAACCATTCTGAATCGATCAGCAAAGTTAAGCAACGTCCGCCGCGGTCATGAGTTGGATGGGTGACCGCTGGCGACATTACTACTGAGCGCTTCCGTGCTTCGGAGGGCACGTCAAGCCGTCGGTCCCGGTTGTTGTCTTAGGATGGCAGTCGTTACTGCATGGTGGTAGGGCAATTTGCGAATGCCCGCCTGGCTAGCAACCACCCTCAAGTTGAAAATCTGTCGCCAAGCACCTAACGGTGTGTTCCGGCAGCTGTCCTTGAGAGCCAGTAATTCTAGGTTAGCCTGAACAACATCTCCGACCACATCATCACTTACCATCAGGTGAGATAGTGGTCAAAGGCTAACCTATGAAGCATAAAAAAAAAAAAAAAATGTTAAACTGTAGTTTTAGCTGAATATTAAAACTTAATATCTTCTACAACAGATTAAATTAATACTTCTCATAGCTCGACAACATAATTACATAGAAATACGTATTTGTATTTCTTTCAATTTAACAACTTTAAAAACTGACAGTCTAAGAAGCATATTATCCGCTGTAAAAAAACACAGTTTTGCGAATGAGTTATACAAACATAACTGTTAATGTTGCCAGCTAAGGTTACTGACTTACGAGTATAAGTAAATATCTTAGGAAGTCTTAATTAGTGGAATCCCACGCCCATCAAAATAATTCGGAATGAATACATGTCAAACAAGTAACTGATGCCTTAGTACATTTAATTTTTATTCCATGCTGATGCCGAAACAAAGTTTATACCTATTTATGGCTAGTAAAATAGCTTTTGACTATTATGTTACCCTACGAGTAAGAGATGATTGTGCTCTTTAAGGACTGGTTGTCGAGGACATTTTGGCAATGCTCAAGTTCGACCAATTGAATATCTCGTTGTTTTTTTTTTAATTTTAATTCAAATTACGTTATCACCACATCAACTGGAACCGCTACCGTGGAACAAGGTCTCCCGCGTTGGGGAGATTTGCCATAATCCCTACGTTTGGCAGGCGCCGTGGGTATCGCAGTATATGTTGTCAGTTCTTCGGAAGGTGCTGTTTCCCACTTTCCGGGTAGGGTGGGGGCTTTCTAACCCGTCGGAGAATTCAAAATATATCTTTAAATATTTCAAATAGGACTCGATGAAAACAATATGTATTAAATATCAGTCGTATAATGAAACGTTTTACTCTGAATCCAATTTCTGGAACAAGACTAAGGAAAATAATCAACGATATTCTAACTAACGTAATGTAATATACTTTTTTTTCTATTACTTTTTTCTATTTTTATAATATATTGCCATATTAAAATATTCAGCCATAGTTTAAGAGTCTTTTGTAATAATTTTGAACCAATTGGTTTAAAAAATAAAATAAAATTACTATAAAAAAAGTATGGCGTCTCCATAGCTTCCATTTCTACGACGCGTTACCTATGACAAATGTTGGTAAATGTTGAGTTAGCGCTGCCCCACCGATGTATCGATATCTACTAATTGTGTCGGTATGTCGAGGTGTAGTGAGGATCTCAATATATCGATATGTTTTTCGTAAAAACGGACGGAATTGTCTCATGTCGTAGATTAGGTTAACGCGTTGATGTCTTTTGTATGAGAAAATGATGATTTACGAGTAAAATTACCAGATATATACAAAAACTTTATTATTTTGCACTTTATGCATATTTGATGTCACCTAAATTATTATGATAAATTAAATTATTAATAATAATAAAAACTTATTCAGAAATAGACGTGAGTATATATTTCATTTATTATTTTAATATTAATAATTGTATATTCGTTCCTCATTTTGTGACTATATATTATTAAAATATTAGTAAGAACAATGTGGAAAGTTATTATATATTAGTATGATACATTTATTATTCGTGTATATCTAAGATCTAAATATGTCGGTATTAAATCAAATACCTAGTATTTGCTCTCCCAATTTTTAATAATCTCTAAAGAAAGGCCATGTGAAGCATTCATGAGCCTGTAGGCTGTTACCATTAATTTCGTACTTTTTATATAAAATAGGAGTTAATTATAAGATTATAATGTAATTACAAAAGTAAATAAACTTTATTTTAAACTGATCACCATTTGCCAATTACAATATTCTCTTGATAATCCGCCTCTAGCAATATAAATCCATCGTTTTAGCGAAGTTGAATTGATCTCAGATTTACTTTCTTATACAAAGACAATTTGTAAATGGATTAGATCTAAAACGGTGTTAAAATTACTTTTGACTGTGATAGGTGACATTTATGGTACGCTTACATATATTTTTTTATGTTTAATGTGGGAGCTTGATTCTAAGTCCCACTGCTCGGTGACCTTCCGGAACTATATAGTTTTCTGTTTTATAATACGCCTTCAATTCTCTCATTTATGCAAACGGCGAGATTACCTATCTATTACATACTTTGCTGCAGGGTTTAGAGTAAAGAAATTACGCTCTAGTTTAAAATATTTAAGGACTGAAAACAAGTGAATATCGAAAACATTTAACATCTGTGAAAATTGTGTTACTTCATCATTGTTGATATTTAGATAAAATGCAATTGTCATCAATATTTATATTTTGTTATACATGTTTAGCTGTTTTTCTTTATTACAGTCTAATCCAGTTTCTGTATTCCGCCGTTGTCTAAGGTTAGTGAGAGAGCACTGTATTTTATATATTGTACTTAATATGTAATACAATTATGTAGTACAATACATAGTTTTAATCTAAGCGAGACGTTACAAACAAAACTCCTAGAAAAAGACTTCCGAAAGTGGTCGAAACTAGTCTGGCTTATCTAGATGAGTAATCCCGTATTTTTCTTTAAAAATTAGCGATATCCACGTTATTTTTTATATTTATAACCTAGGTATAATTTTTTCCCATCACTACGTTATTTGTCGACTTGACCACCACGTATCCATCATGTGGTCCACAGAGCTATAGCTGGACTTTGGATGGTTAATAAGATAAACGCGCTACCTTATTAACTGTACTGTTCCATCATTTGTAATAATATCGATTACAAAAGGAATTCGATTTAGTTGGGTAATAGTAAATCGATACGATTGCTCCAAGCAGGTGTTATTTAAAAAGTGTGCAGATAAAACAAGTAAGCTTCATTTTGCAATTCAACGGGGCAATGCTGCCAGCATGCTGTGCACGCTGCCAACTGGTAATGGGCTGGAACATTTGTACTGCCTGTGAGTCTGCTATGACTTATAGGTTGTCTAAATGCTTTTATTGTAGTAGCTGTAGTGTTGTATATAGTTCGTAGTATGTTTTTAATAAAGGCCTACCGCCGGTTTAGAAAAAAAGTAAGCTTCTTATATGACACATCTGTTGCTCCTAAGAGTCAGTATGCGTCTTTGGTTCCCACCACAGATAACAGAAACAAGGTCATGGTTCCCACAGATGTTTTTACTTTCTTGAACGGGTCCTATATTTCAGGGACAACTGTCGGAACCTTCAATCAAATATACTATATTTACCCTATATTTCATCGCAGGTCTGAACACATTCAAAGGTGTTTAGTGACTGCAGTATTCTAAACATAATATATATAAACTAAGGCTACTTAAGCAATGATGTTTCAGATTGAGTCATTTGGTGTCGATTCTGTACAGATTCACTAAATATAAAATTTTCTAAACTATGGTTGTGAATAGAATAGTCATATTTATCGAATGGCGATTTTAAGTGTTACACAAATGTGGATTTTAGATTGTACCATAGTAGGTTCAATCTAAAATCCACATTTGTGTAACACTTAAAATCGCCATTCGATAAATATGACTATTCTATTCAATTGTAGGTAGTTTTAGTTCACGAAAGTTTAAAGAAAGTTTTGTATCAGTTTCGGGAGCAAATTACATGTCGACTTAATTTGACTGAAAAATCCACAGTTAAGCACAAAAGTCAACTTTAAGAACTGTTATTCGCAAGCATATTACGAATTTGAATTTTAACTTGAACAGAATAAGTCATATATAGAATTTTAAGTTAAGACAATTTATATAGAATCGACAACAATGGCGCTAAGTCAATAGTCATTATTACTACCAAATGTTTTTTTTTATTGCTGATAGGCTGACCTTTGACCACAATTTCACCTGATGGTAAGTGATGATGTGTTCAAAGATGTTTACAGGCTTAACCTAGAATTACTGGCTCTCAAGGACAGCTGCCGGAGCACACCGTTAGGTGCTTGGCGACAGATTTTCTACTTTAGGGTGGTCGCTAGTCAGGCAGGCATTCGCAAAATGCCCTACCATCATGCGGTGAAGCTCAAGCCCGCGGTGGGATTCGAACCATGGACTTCATCAACATCCGTCCATAGCCAATGCCACTGAACCATCACTACCTTCAATTACGAGTATCCTCGGTAAATGAGATATCCTGGTTTAAATTACTTGTTTTACTCCAGTCGTAAGAAAAGTTAAGGCTCATTATGGTCACGGCTCGTTACTCCAAATCCGAGTAACACATTTCTAAAATAATGATTAACCTAGTTTCATAACCGTGTTCCAAACTGACAATGTTGCCAGCGCGCAATCGACTGCGTAACAACTGACTCATATAAAGTCTACGTTCTACTCATTAGTTTAGCTTTTGCCGAAACTAGTATAAATATGCTTCGATAAAGGCAGTCATATTCAGTCTCTTATATTGTGCTTTTTCTAAGATAGCACAATAATTCAATGGTGTTTTTTCTTGGATTCTTATTTACTTCGCCAAATATAAATTGATCTTGATGATTATCTTGGAGTTACAAGCGCAGTGTCAAAAAACATGTTACTAAAGCGTATCAATTGAAACGTGGGTGCTTTGACATACCTACTCCTTCTAGAATGTAATAGACGTGATGGTATGTTAAATGTTATGTTGTATTAACTGTACTTTGCATACATATTACTGTAGGTATCAGCCGGGTTGTCTACTGCTAAACACAGCCTCTTCAAGGAGGGTTTGCATTAATCCCCCGCTTGGCAGGCGTCTTGGGGATCGCAATTTAAGATATCAGTTCTCCAAAAGGCGCTGCTGCCCACCTTTCGATATTTTACCTTTAGTCGCCTCTTACGACACCCACAGATACCAATTGGGGTGACATTCTAACCAGGCACCGCACGGGTAAAAGAAAAAAAAACAATATCGCCATATTTATAGATTACTTTTAACCTTAATTGTAGGATTATTAATCATGAAGAAAAAAGTTTACAATGAAGAGGATACATTTTTACGCCATGCAGTTTGATTTGATATAAAACAAAATTTCAATAATAAAACCTTAAAAATAAAACCAAGTCAGATCGACAGATCATTAAACAATTTCACCTAATTATTAACATAACAAAGAGGGTCTTGAAAAAAGTTAATTCTAAAAATCGATACGTCATTGAAGATATTATAGATCCTTCACAGTCTTTGAGTTAAATAATCGTCAAGTCATTGTTGTCTATGGTATCTGCCGCGTTCGTCAGTTTTGTCAAGATTATTTGAATAATATTTGTGAAGGTGCTTTATTGTTAGTATTTTACTAAATATTATAAAAAGCAGTATCGCTTGCAAAGCGAAAATAACATTCACAAATTATTAAAGCACAATTTTTTTGTCCCGGGCGGTTATCGAACCCGCATCCCCCAATTTGCGCCGGATGCCTATTCCACTCGGCCTATTATTACAGGTATTATTATAGTACTATAGATACCTTTTGTTTATTATTTATATCAAAATACTTCAACTTATAAATTTAACAAGGCTCTGTCACAATTAATTAAATGCACTCATGATTAATGCCAAAAGATCATTAGGTACCTTTTATTTAAAGCTATTTATTTATAGTTGACAGGCCAGCATTTGACCACTATATCACCTAATGATAAGTGATAATATGGTCCAAAATATTATACAGGTTAACCTAGAATTACTGGCTCTAAGAACAGCTGCTGAAGCACACCGTTAGGAGCTAGGTGACAAATTTTCTACTTGAGGGTAGCTATAGGCGAGCAGTCGCAAAATGCCCTCCCACCATGCTATAACGATTGCCATCCTAAGACAACAGCCGGGACCGACGGCTTGACGTGCCCTCCGAAGTACGGAAGCCGCTCAGTAGTAATGTCATCAGCAGTTACCCATCCAAGTCATGACCGCGGTGGACGTTGCTGATCGGTTAAGAACGGCTAAAAATGTTTGGTTCCAGTTGATGTTAGCCATGTTGATTAAGGCATTTTGTTATATATATTATGATTTTTGTTATATACTACAGTTACGAAACCAAAAAGCATCCAACGTGAATGTAAAACTTTAGCGAATGAAACAAGTTTGGGCTGTGCTCCGGTTTCATTGCTGTTTTACTTAACTCTAACTTGCAGAAGTACAGATGTTAACGCAAGTGCAAAGGAATATTATGAGACTGAAATTTATGAATAGAACTACAACTTAAAATATCGTAACTTAGATGAAATTATCAGAATAAAATGTATACTAAACATTCGAAATCAGAATGCTAAAATATTGCTCGAATGCCTAAATATAGCTCGCTATGACATTATATTCTAAATTAAAGTTTGGCCTAAGCAAATACTTAGTAAGGATCGAGCAAAATCATGGTAGTAGTGGTAAGCAGAGGAGCCAGAAAAGGAAACTTAAAATCTAATTGCTATAAATTCTTGTAATAGATTTAAAATTTAAATGTTCTCGTAATTTAAGTAATCATCGAAATATTACTTAACTAATTTTCAATAAATTGTGTATCAAAAAGAATTTATGATAAATATTTGCATGCTTTCTATTCCAAATTATAATAAAGGTCTCGACAGAACGCGATACTTATATTTTAATCCAAAATGTAAAAGGCGCGTGTCCGTCAGATTCTTTTTAATATTATTTAAATTTAATTTACACACTAAATTAAGTTTCCATATGTTTCATAGCGGTGTTGTTACCAATTATAGTAACTGTACTTCTAATTTTTCAATACGATTTAACACTGATTTATTACGATTAATAACGCTGTACTCCACATTTTTTCTCATTGGAGTGAGGTGAAAAAGCGTGTGGTTCTCTCGCCAGCAAAGTTATTTTGCGTCTCGTATCTTTGAAACCTTCGCTACCCTTATGATTGTATTTTAGAACCACTACCATCACTCATGGTTCAATTCTAGAATTTTTCGCTGTCTCAGGTTTCAATAAAAGCATTCGAGCCGATTAACAACTCTGCGGTCTTGCATGACAAGTACCTATTTTCTGATTCACATAAAGTAGTCTGATATTCGCCAAGCATGTAGGTAGGTTTTGAATCACATTTTTCAAGGAGCTCATGTTTAAGTTTGGATCAATGTTATTTCAACATGCGACTACCTTTACCAAACAATATTTTCAGTGAAATAAAAATAAAATTGAGTAACTTATGCGCTCGGCAGTACCTCATAAGACTCGGAGGCTATGGCGGTGGAAAAATCGTTAAGGTGCAAGCGTAACCGCAAGCGAATATAAGCGAACATCGTGTACCGACAGCAGCAATATTAGGTACCATTAAATTACATTTTAAAAAGAAAAAAATATATTTACGTTGTGATTTCCCGACCCCCTTCGTTACTATTACGTGCCATTTTGATTATAAAATGTATGGGTAGTCGAACAAAAAACCAATAACAACCGTTAAATTCCTAGGTAAATGCTGGTCACAAAATCGACGGTAGTCATTCATACTTATTGAAATTGTATTTGTTTATTCGTTATATTATACATCTGTATAACAGACTACACACTGTACTTTGAGCACTTCAATAAAGAGTTAATATCTATACACAATATGTTTAATATCTGATTACTCTAATTCTGCGACGGTAAGTGCCGTACTACGAATGATACTTAGCTTGCTTTAAGTCTAGAACACCATTTTTCTTATAACCAAACATACCTACTTAGTTGGCCAATGCACAAAACGGCACAGTTCCTGAACGAAAATAAAAATATTTTCTTGTGAAAAAAGACCGTTAAGTGCGCTGTTGCTGTCCTTACTCAGAGCGTTGCCGCAATAAACTTGAGTGAAGTCGCATAAAACCTTTATGTGATTTACTATGTATTTAATACGACCGCATGTGGTAGTCCGTATGTACTCGCACAGGCGTCGGGTGAAGAAATCGTATGCGCATACTATAATACCTATTACAGTTTACATCTCAATTTTTGATAGCGAATTCCTTTGCGCTCTCTCGCAACTTGTAGAAAATATTATACAGTAATATAGGAACGTAGGGGTTCAATCAACCGGCAAATAATAATTGGGTTTTCCTGTAGAAAATTCTTAGTAACGGTGTGGTACGGTAGATGGCACGATATTAAAAGAGCTTAACGCATTCCATACAAACGTAGTTTTGTGATGTAAACCAAGTATTCAAAATCAGTAACTATTTGCTTGTATGTCCTTAAGGTTAATATTTATGCTTTTGGATTGCCACTTTTACTTTTTATAGTTGATTTTATCTCTAAATGTGAAAATAAGAATTCAAATACAAAACTGATTTAAGATTAATATTGATAATACATAATATTACAGAAATCTATGAATATTGCATGGTGGTAGGGCATTTTGCACATGCCCGCCTGGCTAGCTACCACCCTCAAGTTGAAAATCTGTCGCCAAGCACCTAACGGTGTGTTCCGGCTGTCCTTGAGAGCCAGTAATTCTAGGTTAGCCTGAACAACATCTTCGACCACATCATCACTTACCATCAGGTGAGATAGTGGTCAAAGGCATAAAAAAAGAAAAAAAACTGGAAAACCAAGAGCATAGATTTAAGGTTTAAGAGTATGCCTGCAATTTATAACTGGAATTGAACACTTGGTATATAAAATAAGACGAAACAACGTTTGGAATAGAAAGCTCTACAAATACACTTCCCTTAAGAGTGGAGGCCACGTTCAATTCTCCATGAATGAAAATTAAGAAATGTATTCTCTTACATAATTATGTTCTTCATGGATAATGCCTATGGTGCAATAAATTTTATTTCACAATATCAAGGTTTTCACACAGACACGCCCTTTTCAATTCCTTTTTTTTTAATTATTTCTAAAGATAATATGACCATGAACATCACTAAAAATGCCCTGATTTACCGCCACGATCAGAAAACCCACAGACAAATAAGAAAAGAGCTTATCCTAATAATCCTAACACTAAATGACAGGAGCCTACAGTTATTCGTCCTTATAAATGTTAAGCCAAAATATAATTGAATTGTTTCAATTTTAAAGGAGAAACATGAAATACAAACTCATGATTTTCATCCTAATCCTTGCAGGTCTCTAACCCTATTAAATATTAACATACATTTTATTCCTCACAACCGTACCATTCACAAATTAGGCAAGTAATTTAAACGCATTATATTTCTGACAGTCAATCTGTACTAACGCCCACGTCGCGATGATTCGTGCTTTTCTCTCTGTTATATTATAATCGCAGGAAATTGGTACAACTGTTGGTACAAATTGGTACCAATGTTTGGTATATCTTTGGTGTTGGCGCGCGTGAACCTTAAGGTTTATTTTGGAACTTTGGCGGTGACTCGGCCAGTGCCACGTTTCGAATTGTACACCTTGCGTGTACAACGTCATTTCAAAGAAAACATAGTAACTGTATACACATTTTTTCCTACCATTATCTCACTCACGAAGGGTCGGTACTATATTTCTTCTGTAACAATAACTCACAGTAATTTAAAAATATATTTCGCTAACACGCTCATGGTCAGCCTGACGTCAACGTCTTTGGGAATGCCAAATTACCAGGCGGTTGGTCTCTTTAGCAAGAATCTGTTTTGGTGACTACCACCCTGGTGACAGATATTCTGTCTCGCTCACCCAGAAGATGATACCTATTCACTCGCGTTTTGAAGACCTCCATATTGTACTTAACCGGAAACACAGTTTCAGGAAGGGTGTTCCATTCCCTGGTGGTTCGTGTGATGAACGAAGAAAAGGCTACTGAGTGCAATATTTTTGCTACAGGCCTCCCCCGTTGGGTTGATAATCTAAAATCTAAACTATATATATTCCAAGTTTCATTGAAATCGGTTCACTCGCTTCAGTGTGAGTTCAGTCACAAACTTTCCCGCATATAATATTAGTGTAATGTGATTCATAGCAAATGTCCAAACCATACGAGTTTAATTTGAAACTAAAAATAATATGATTTTAAAGAAAAAACTACCGCACTACTAAAAAGTATGAAACACAAATTAATTTTGTTTACTTGGTTGACATTAGTATTATTTTCAGTTATTTTGATTTATGAGGTAAAAAAATATAATATATTGAAAACCTTAGGAGTCAGTAAAAAACAGAATTAGGCTTATTCGTACACGTCACATAACTAGTGTGAATGAAATTGAGCGGTACTTTTTAAACCAACTTATCTATGCCACTCAAGTAGTACGTCGACTTTCGAATGTAGGCTTTATTGAATGGAATTAGGAGTTAAGAATGATGTCAGAGGTAACAAATGAGCTGTAATGCATGTTTGTTAGTGTATAATTGTGTGGAATCAGTCGATCACCTATCGATATAAATGATAAATGATGGCGAGTCACAACAGAATTGTGCTTCGGTGGTCGTAATCGGGGTTGGCACCTTCAGATCTTTCTAATAAATATCTTTGTTTTTATTTAATTTAAAGTTGTAATTATTAATGATAAGAATTATCTATTAACCACTTATGTTTAACATAATTTGTTAATAAAATATGGTATCAAACTTTAGACAGCTTAATTATATTTTCTAAACTTGTTTTCATTGTTTCCAAAGTAATCTTCATTAGGGGCTTGTAGTCTGTAACTGTGCCCAGTAGAGGGCGATGGGCTCACTTCCCTTGATTTGGGAGAAAACCTCTCTGGTGAAAAGTCAGTGCTGAGAAATTTCTGCGTTCTACTTTAAGGAATACAATGGTGATGCAATGATTCCTGGTTTTACGATTATCGATTCCGGTAATTGCAG
Source organism: Plagodis dolabraria (assembly GCA_963854805.1). Lineage (NCBI taxonomy): Eukaryota > Metazoa > Arthropoda > Insecta > Lepidoptera > Geometridae > Plagodis > Plagodis dolabraria. The sequence goes on along the minus strand of OY978462.1, from coordinate 10,290,844 downwards.
TTTACGGTTACGATTATGATCAGTGCAATTTAATTATTATTATATACTATTTTATTAATTGAGCTACTAGGTATATGCGTTTAGAAATTGAGCTAAACATTATGTTAACAAGTTGGTAAAGTAAGAATTTGAACATTTTCATTGTACTTTAATAAAAATTGACGCCTGAGATGTTATTATTCAATAAACTCAACATTGGTTATTCGGAAATAGCCTATTCTCTGTGCTTGTTAGCTGCAATCCAGCAAAATATAGACGTTCTGGTGAAACTATATGCATTTGTTTTGAAATATTTTGTGACAGGTAGTTTTATTTTGTTTCTGGGAAAGGTAATTCAAATTGCCCACAAATTATATGTATTTGTGGGCAATTTGATATTATTGTTAACGCATTTTGTCCACCCCAGGAAATTTCACTTTTACAGTATACGTACTTTTCAGCCTCTCGGATCTTTTTGGTGATGTTTGGGTAAATATTCATAGACAAACCCTCTCATCACATTCCGACATTATCAAAATCAAATAAAAAAAATAACATTGTAATTATTGCAGTTACGCTTGTTCACAAAATTACAATGAAGGAAAACATTTCTTTTTAACATTTTTTCATAGTTGGTTTTTTTATGAAATAATTGTAATACTATTTGTATACCTGAATCGAGTAATATTCATGAAGAACCGTGCATACCATATAATCGTCGGTTACAATTAATCGCTTAGAACTGATAATCGGCGATAACGATTAAACTTAATCGTATTCGTTGCATCACTAAATTACAGACGCTTATGATAAATATAAGAATATTACTCAACCAGGCATCTTATACACGACGAATCCTTTGGCGTGGTTCATCATAATGTTCACATATTTGTTATATAAATATCTAAATGGGTTATGTACTGTTATGATACACAATTATTTTATCCTGCTTATTGCCGTGAATAAACAGGTTTCAAATAAAATATTATATTAGTATTGTGAATTACTATGCTTTCCTCGGGGGAATATACTTTAAATAGATCGCTTTAAATATTTGTTAAACAAATTATTCAAAATCATCATCTATTTGCACGGATTTTGAAATAGAAAGTTTTAACAATACCTATTATATTATTTTTTCAAATTATTGGCGAACAAAATGTTTTGCCCCGGGCGGGAATTGAACCCGAGTCCTCCAATTTCGCGCCGGATGCCTAAACCGCTCGGCCACCGGGGAGGTCGGCTATTTCTGCCAAAATGTCGTGCTCCAATTATATTTCTTTAACCGTCATAGGGGACGGTGCGCGGCCATCAACCTAGTCTGGTTGATGGCTAGACTTCGTCTGATCGAAAGAAGTGCTTTTTCATACAATTATCTCTCGAAATGATGTCGCTGCCCCTCTATACATCTAAATATGTTTACAAGCACTACCGCATGCTAAGCGAAAATCATATTTATGTACTCCAATAAAAATATGATTTTCGCTTAGCACGCGGTAGTGCTTGTAATCATATTTAGAAACCTATTATATTATTTGCTAGTTGCTTATCACTATGTAATTAAATTAAATAATTAGATGTAATATACATGCTAGGTCCACTTCTTGAAGGAATAATTTTTTCCAATGTTTATTTTAAATTACTGGCTACGATGTATTTTCAGTTTTGTGGTCTTCTAATAAAAAAACAAAAAAATACATATTTCAAGTTTGACAGCCCTAATCCTAGAAACTAGTTTGTATAAGCCAAATGTTGTACAGTTCATTCACATGAGTCGTGATTGGATCCGTATCAATGGGCTTAAGTAGACGTACCTAGTATCGCTACTCTGCTGTGACATTTAGCGTAACGAAGCTTAACTGAGAAACCTCATTAAAACTTTAAAAGCTCTTAGGTATACATATATATATAAAGATATTCATTATTATTACAGCGTTCTCTCGAAAACTGTGTACAAACGCTATAAAATGTATTCCGTAACTATTCCGAAGTCATCTCTTCGTGCTTCTATGAAATCAACTTAGTAGTAAGTTAATACGTAAAGAAGAAAAAAACCGGCCAAGTGCGAGTTGGACTCGCGCACCGAGGGTTACGTACAATCCTGTAGCATTCCATAACATTTTAAAATAATTAAAAATATTTTGATGGTATGATGTAACTAGAAACCGTCTTTTTGCTTTCCCCATCGAGAATCGAGAATTTCATTCTAGATCATCGGATTAACAGGAAAATTAGGTGGATGGAAAAAAAGTGTGTTGTAAATTAATGTTTTCTTAAAGTATTTTAAAAATATATGTCATTGTTAAATATGGATTTCCGCAAAGTATCGCCTGAATCTAATCATCATGTCATTGACACCTGGAATAATCAAATACAGGATTTTTATTGGACTGGACAAAGTCTAATCAGTTTACTCTCTACTCCTAGGTAGTTACTGAATTTAAATCGAGAATTATTTTACATCGAAATCTACAGAAAAGTTCTTTGACAATTATTGAGTAATTGAACCTAATCAGATTCATAGTAATAAAACCTGAGTTATTTAACGAGAACGTATAGTTCTTTGTGAAATAAGAAGTCATTGGACCTTGTCCAGTGGAATCAAGGTAGGGACAGATTTGACACATAACATATGGAAACGGAGGGGCCCGTGGGTTTCCCATAAATTAGTATTATTGCTGTGCCCTTGAAGTTCTCGGTTCATTTCACACATTATGGAATCACGTCAGTTTGAGCTAAAATACAGGACGTCCAAAACGTTTGGTCTCGATTTGGTTTCGATTTGATTGTATACATCTCGGGTACAATAACAATCGGAACATTAAGTTTCATTTTCATAATAAATTGTACTCATATCAAGCGTATAATAACGTTCGGAACGTTTAGATATATCTCCATAAAAAATGTATTATAATATCTTGGGTATAATAACGCTTGCTACTTTTTGTTTATATATATTTTTTTAACGTTATGCCTTTATCTACAAAATACTACGAACTACAAGTATATATAAAACTACAGCTACTACACTTTAAGCATTTAGGCAACCCGACGGCCATTGCAGACGTCATAGGCAGTCTAAATGCTCCAGCCCACTACCAGTTGGAAGCGTGCCCAGCATGCTGGCAGCATTGTTACGTTGGATTGCAGTGCTGGTTTATTGAGCCAAATAGATCCAGCATTTTGATCACGCGTCCCATCGACAAAGCGCTCTGATAACTTTTACAAGTTAGGATGAGCTCCCGACCGCCACTGACCCAACGTCTCACGTTGATATCATTTAAATGTGACGGTGCTAAAGCGTGGACAGCATGGAGTGTCCCACAGTAAGGACTGTCTTTAATATAAATTTAAAAATCAAATAAAATATATTGTATTTCATTAATTGTTTTGGTTAAATCGTACAAACGTTAAAGAAGTGTCATATTCTGAACCTCACACTTGGTTGGCAAGCTTCACACATCAAAAATGTTATAAATAAAGAGCACTGATTTACTAGGACACTACATTTATGTCTGCCGATCCGGGCACTCTATATCCATTGGTAATAGTGACTAAGAAGAGCGGATTTGTTGATCCGAGTAAGACACGAGTACTAACTTCCACAGAACGAAATATGCTTGACGTATAATGTTTTGAACGCTGAAACATAGCGTCAATTATAGTAAGGACAAGCACACGTCATGATGTGCTTCATTACTGAGACACTCCAGCTCATTGAGTCAAACTTGCGTATTCTGTGTATAATGTGACAGGAGACCATTTTTTTATTCGTTTCAGACAAAAACACAATCATCCAAAGAATGTGCTTGTCATCTAATAATAGCTTAGTAATGAGTGGAACACTGAAATACCTATAGTGGCAATTGAAGTAATATTTACTTCAATTGCCACTATAGGTATTTTAGGCACATTTCGTAACAATATTACTACAGTTCTTTAAGCCAAACTTGGGCACCCTGTACACATATGGGCAGTAGTGTGACAGAGGATCGGCTTCGTCGAGCCGTGTCGGACACGAGCATGACCTTCCAGAATGTGCTTCTAACTGCTTTATAAATTATGTTGAATGCAAAACCATAGGTTTGAAACTGCTCGAAAAACACTGTTTTCTCCCCTTATATTACCGATTACTTATTACAAATAATCTGCAATTAATTTCAGTCTGCGTAAAGCACCTATACTTCATAATTCAATTCTAATTCTACTTTAGAAGACATGAATTTTGTCTCTGCAGTAGAAACTAACGCAGTAGAAGTTTAAAAACTGTTGCGTGTACATATTCAATTTGGACGTTTGATGGGTTAGGCTATACACAAGAAATTATCCAGAACGCCAATATATTTCTAACGGGATTAATGTAATTTGGCTAAACATTCATGTTTAACAAGATTAGATATAACTTATTTTGGTCCCATGTAATAGATGGAGCGTATAACGCTACGTTCTATATGTACTGGATACAGCTTCAGATTTCGGATTGATATATTCAAAATAAAACAAATCACAACAACTTTAGGAACCGGAGACTGAAATTATTAACGTTAAAGAATGCTTTACGGCACTCGGCCTACCAAAGAACCGGAGAACGTATTCTGTTTGAAAATTCTTTCTTTCTAATTTCCCAAAGCTATTCGTTCCGTATGAACTTCTCTATAGAGCGGAATAGTAAGGAAATGGGCGAAAGAGGGAATTACTATATTTAATGCACGCCATGACCCGTGGCAACAGTTAGCCGGCCGACCTCTCGCGGTGTGTGGACTGGACTTCCGTATAGGTTCGCATGGTTTACTAAACGTTTTATTAACGAGGCTCCTTGGATCACTTTAGGCTTTGGATTACTTAAGGCATTGTTTCGTATATCCAGTTTAAAGTGCCTCGTTCAATAATAAATCGATTCTTATTTTCGTTAAACTCTGAACATAGCGTTATGCTTTTTCGTCATTGTCTATGTTCACCGAATCATACACAGTGTTGCACATGTTGAGGGTGGCGACAGCCAAGATAAATATTATTTATTGTATCTAGATTACAAATATATCACTTTCCGACTTCATTATTCAAAACTGACCAAAAAATATTTTTCCATAATAAGCTAGCTTTTGACCTCACCTCATGGTAAGTGACGATACGTTCAAATTCAGGCTAATCTAGAATTACTGACTCTCTATGGCAACTACCGGAACGCCGTTAAGTGCTTGATTTGTAGCTCGTCAGGTTAGCATTCCAAAAATTTTACAACATATACTCGTACATACCCGTTGAATGATCACAAAAGGTGACTAAGGGAACAGAGAAAATAAGCCGAATGAGTACATAAAACTTGCTGCAAATAAAGCCGGTATCCACCAAACAAAATTTGCCAACTTTTAGTACCAATATATGTAATGTATGTTGTAAATAATTGTCATGTGGAGACCCTGCTTGGCAAAGTTTTTGTCACCAGCACATGTTGGCGAAAGTGGCTGTTGAATGCGCTGTTGCAGCAGATGTAGTACCAACGAGAGTCTTGCCAAGCATGGTTACAGTCAAAACAAACACTGTTTAATCCCACCTTAGTTGTAGAATAAGGGCAGGAAGATGAGGATTGGAATTATATTTTTAACACCCCCTTAAAACTGACATATCCTCAAGTAGACATCATTTGATTAAACAAAATCAAAGCCGAACGTCTGTGTGTGATCAGACTCCGAAGCGAGCGGGTCGGCTGACGCGGGCGCCGCCGCCACGGGTGGCTGCGCGGGCTAATTGCGCGCCGCGACCCGTGAAGACAGTTATACGCCCCAAGACGCGTATCTTGGGATTCTAGTGCACTACACGTCTTCTACTCAACCATATAACGCAACTTATAGCACATCAGATTACCATACAGTTCTCAGCCAAAAGAGAAATCCAGAGACTATTCGATTTCCTTCTACTGGATAAACAAAGAGTAGCTAAGGGAAAAACTTTTTTTGTAAAGCTGATAGGTTAGCCTTTGACCACTATCTCACCTAATGCTAAGTTGATGATGTGGTCGAAGATGTTGTTCAAGATAACCTGGAGTTACAAGCTTTCAAGAACAGCTGCTGAATCACACTTTCAGGACAAATTTTCTCTTTGATTTTTCGGGTGGTAGTAAGCCGTGTAGGCATTCGTAAAATGCTCTACCCCTAAGCTATGACGACTGCTATCCTCAGACAACAACCAGGATCGTTGGCTTAACGAGCTTCGTTCCAAAGCATACACACTTAGTAGTAATACAACCAACGTTCACTTAGCTGGTCGGTGAAAATGACTAAGCGAGTGTTGCTACAAACGCTACATGCTATCGTCTTTCTTTTGAGCGTTAAAATAGCAAAGAACCTTAGTTTAACCTCTAAACATGGAGCTTATGAAGAGGGCAAGCCTTGGGATTATTGGGGACCTAACCAATGCCTCTGCGTGTACAGCATCAGCGCCACTCTGACAAGAGTGCCCGACTGAGAAGAAGATGGAGCTTGTGAAGTAGATGATTAGATGCATGTGCAACAGATATGCGAATTCGCACAGTTGATCTTAGCGGTTAATACTTAGATAATCAGTAGGATATTCGTAACCTATATACCTACTTTATGTCTCCAGCACGTTCGCCTAGCTACAAATTGTAGTATATGTAGTATATATTAGATATCCCAATATCAATCACTCGGTGCCTAATGCCTGTAACAGGTAATACAACCTACTAAAATGAATAAACATTATGCAATGTAATGTTAAGATTAGGTATTTGGTTTAATCGCTGCAGTTTAGAGTTAAATGAGTAAATAATTTACCAACCAAAAAAGTTTCTATTTCAATCAACCAATCAACAGCCACAGTTACCAAACCGTATCCCCGTTCGGAATTTGAATTAGTAACGTTCAGCACCAACGCCTCCGTCCGTTTGGCGCGAACTTGCGAAATTGGAACGGATATCTCTCGTTCCTCTCGCTTGTTCGAAATTTGAATTTTGCCGGTTAACTGGGCCCGTCCGGCCTCTTTACCATAGATATTAAACTCTTTACAGCGCTTTGTTCTTTTGGTGTAAACTATTAGGTGTTCGTTTTTACGGTATAATTGTCTTCCAGAATTGCTTTTTACCGTTTTTATATACTAGTCATTCAAAAATGAAGTTCTAATACAAGAGTCACGGTTCGGATACTCGTAAAATGTTAACTTCGTAAGTATTTTCTATGTATGGTATTGTAAACAGATCTATATGCATCTGTCAGAATGTCATTTAATCAGCCAATCACGAGTTCCTGTCTAAAATAATTTGACAGCTATAGAAAATTCATCGGTCTTAAAAAATATGTAAGCCCTAAAGGTCACGTTTATTTCAACCAGGGTAAAGTTTAAGTAGTGTATCAGCCGGATTGCCCACTGCTGAACCCAGCCTCCCTCATTAAGGTGGAATATGCCATAATCCCTACGCTTGGCAGGCGTCTTGGGGATCACAGTTTAAGATATCAGTGCCTCGGAAAGCGCTGCTGCCCACTTTCCGGTGCTTTACCTTAAGTTGACTCTTACGACACCCATAGGTAGCAATGGAGGTGTGACATTGTAGCCCACCATGGGAAACAAGTTTAAGTAGGTGGATTTAATACCGGAACTAGCAATGTACCTTTGAGTCTATTCCTCCTATCCTTGTAGGGGTTATATTTTTATTTATTCTCATAATCAATAAAAATATAACCCCTACAAGGAATTATTGAAAACAGCAATAATGTAAATGCGGCAGTTTTTTCCAATTATTATTTTCGTTAATTTTTTTTATTGCTGTTAGATAAGCCTTTGACCACAATCTCACCTGATGGTAAGTGATGATGTGGTCGAAGGTGTTAACAGACTTAACCTAGAAATTTTAGCTAGATATTTTATCTAGATTAACGTTTTACATTAAAACCTGCTTCCAGTTTACCTATTGTATAGGTGTAATTAGGTTTATGGAGGTCAAATTACCCTTTTAATTCTTATTACATTATAAGATAGCAAACCTTTTCTTTTCTCGTTTTGATACTTAAATATCACCAGAATATTCGAAAAAAAATTGTCGGAAATTTTTCCTTTACTCTTACTGTAGAATCTCATGTGTGTGGCGGAAAGTTCAATAAATTTACAGGTTTTTCGCGCTTCTTGCTAAGTTTGGTAACCCTTCTACTTGATCACGGAAAACAATATTGCTTGTATTCTCTTGTTAAAGTGTATTAAGTTCTGAAATATGATTTCGTATTTTACACATCACTTTTTGGAGAAAGATTTAAATTTGGATCTCACTAATAATTTTTCTAACTGTGCCTTGTTTGTTTCAGGTAAGTTTAAACTTCACATCTGGACGCATTACGATAAGTACCTACTCAAATATCTCCTTTGCGACATGTAGCTACGATACTTTTTGCCACCATCACAGGATTTAAGCCATAGAGGGGTGTTACCGAGGAGCTTAAATCCTCATTATATGAATAAGGATTAAATGTTTCCAACTGTACATGAAGTATTTCTTTGTTCATTATTTGACCAGAAGGGTGGATGATAACTCTTTATGAGATCAGTATCGTATCTTTGTCAGAAAAAGACAAATCTTTATACATTACAACATACAGTGAAACAATTATGAAAAAACAGCTCTATTTTCGCTAAGGGAATAACTTCCTTTATGCTAACCCAATTATCTCTTGTCTGTAGAGATGACTCTCATTCATCTGTACGTAGACTCACTAGGTTGTGTTGTTGGCCTCGCTAGACTCCGTCTTGGTGGCGATCATTGCAGTGACAGATATTCTGCCTTTAAGCAAAAAACTATATCCCTACTGACGGTAACTAGTGCAGTGTCATACGTCATGTAGCGTTCTACGTGAGACATGACACTGCACTCATAATAGGCGGACGTGAAATATTAGGCGGGTGACGTAATCGAATTAAATGAATAGCGAAGTTTATTACGGAAACATTGGTACCAACAGTATTTAAATGTGTAAATACCACCTAAATTAGCTGCAACCTCTCGCAAAGTAATAAAATGTGAACGAAACGAAATATCCGAGAGAAAATCACCCCACTTAGGACGTTTGTACACGAACCGCTGGTTACGTGCGTTTTTTGACAATTAAAGTTGTCATTAACGACTTTAGAAAAAATATTTTTCTTCGTGGACATACAGGCTAAATGTTATTGTTTTTAAAGATGTCAAAAATAACATAAAATGCTTTATTTTTTGGATAGGAATTGAAAGATTAAGATGATATACGTTAAAGTACTTAATAGTAAAACTACTTCTATTTGAATTATATTTATTTAATTAAAACTTACAATTTAATTACAGTTTCTACCAATGCTAATATGAAAACAAACTTAAAAAATAACACACCTACCTCTAATAAAACATCTTATTTTAATTGTTTCTATCCTAGACGTAAAAATATCTGCCTGTAAAAAAGCTGAATTAAATTTTATTCAAATTTTATTAGTTACTATCATAACAGATAGAGTAACCAACTACAAATAATTTTCTATTTAAAAGATAGTTATATAACCTCCATCAATTACAAATGTTCGTAAAATTTAACATTGCATTAGAAGGGAAATTTACATGCTCGCATTGCTTTTTGGTACCCTTAAGTAGAAAATCTCTCGCCACTTATTTTTGCAGGTGTTGCAGTCCTTGAAAGACAGCTCCCATTTTATTCTATTTGTAGCTTACTACAGTCTTTGTCCATATTATTACTTAGCATCAGATGTAGTTGTCAAAATTTAACTAATATCAAAGAAACTGCGCGTTCTGCACGCTAAGTGTATAGCCCCCCTGTTCCTCCTTCGCCGTTCACCGCGAGATGGCGCGATAGTAGCTCCAATGGCGTACACAATTAATACAGCACTTATCTCGCTAATTAACGATTGCAGGCCGACCTAGAATCTTTAATGAGGCTGTGGCAAGATCCGCCCGGCTGAGATCAACTCAGTGTTACGCATGGGTAGGTTGGCAGCATTGACTGACTTTGTTTGGGATAAGCAGACAGGAGTTGGTGTTCTCCATTTAGGCCTGATATGTATAGAGAGAACTTACACGTGTCTGTCATATTTTAAGAGATAAGTTCAAAATTATATGTGTAGCACGAAACTGGCATTGAAATTGAATTTCATGGTAACTGACTTGGAGCTTAGCCATTGCTTAGATTGTTTGGACTATGAGTAAGACATTTAAATATTAGCATAAGTACTACTTTAATTTTTTATTTTTTTTGATACTTTACCAGTTTGTATCGTGCACATTATATTTTCAATAATGCCTCATTGAATTGCAATGCTTACTCTTTGAGCTTAATAAGTGCTAGCAATCACGCGTCGTAATCGACCAGGCAAAAAAGGTATTTTGGTTACATTACCATTAATATTTAAATAATATAATAATTTTCAAAATCTTACATACTAATTAAGTTTATTCTCTGTCTCTTTTGAAGACAACGTTGGATTATTTTTATTTACTGCCAAAGAAAATATTTTGATGCATTTGCTTTGTTTTTGGATATTTACAGGTACTAAGTACTTTTAATCCCAATAAGCTTTAATGATGTAAGTGTATACATTGTCAAGCCTGTTTTAGAAGGCAGAGAACACGAATTGTCACTTGCAAAGATTTTGAATATCATTGTTGCTTCTTTCACACTCAGCTTCTTTGACGTCCTATGTTTCATCGAGGAACATCTGTTACGAGTTCTCATGACCATGCCCATTTTTCATAGAATGTCAGAAATCCCCCATCTTGTCAGAAAACGTTCGCCGAGGTCTTCCTCTTCTATATATGATCATTGACACTCACCTTGTACACTTACTGTATTCTAGTACTCGTAGGCGCTGCTACCCACCTTCCAGAATTTTATCCCTAGTCACCTCTTACGACACCCTCGGGAAGTAATGGGGGAGAGGAGGGTAATATTCTAGGCCGGCACTTCGGGTTTCTACACTTGTTTTCTCAATATCCCTTTTCAACCATATAACACAATAATATATAAAAAGTTATTCGTCTGATATAATAAAGGCACTGGGTCCTCATACCGAAATCAATTTCATCATAATGCTATTTAATAGGCAACATCAAAAGACGTAGTTTTTTACTGAATTGATTGAACTATTAGAAAATTACGATGATGATCGCATGTTATTCTCTGATTTACAAAGGTTCGCAGTGCAGTAAAAACGAATAAATTGTGCAGAAAAACGAATGGAGAGTTCAGTACTGTGTACATATGAATAATGTATGGGTATATATGAATTTGCGAGAAGGAGTTTTGTTTTTGACAATGCTCTCACAGATTTTAATCTTCCAGCATACCACCGTTTTCATGAATCTATGACGTTTAGAAGAATATCGGAATCTTCCACCACATTATCACAACTACTCAGAAGAATTTAATTTAACATATAAAACAACAAAGTGTTGATACCTTCTGTACTCTAAAAATTTAGCAACTTGTAACACTATACAATTGTCGAGTTTGATTCTGAAAATACAAAGCACCTTACAGATAATTTGCTGGGTTCTGTACGGATCTCCAAAACGCTTGCTACGCGTCGTCTACGCTACGGCGTAGCGGTGATTTTCCGTTTTTCCTTATTGCCAGTAATTACTTCGCGATTCGCTCAGACATCTCGTTATGCTGATTCTGTAATTGTTTTGCTAACGGGAGGACGCGAATTATGTCATTAGTTTAGCAAAAAAGTACCTAATTAAATTGATTTGTTTTCATGTACGTCCTGTTTTTATCGTATCTCCTTGTCTGATGTCGAGATTACTGAAATAAACATTATTATTATTATTATAACCAGAACAGATAAAAATATGGAAGTAGCACTAAAATTACCTATCATTCGCGACAGTGAATAAAACATTTAGGATTCACAAAATTTATGAGTAATATTTTCGCCCAAATATAGATGTCAATCGGTCTGCCCTATTATATTACATTTCTGCCCTCTCCTTTGGGGATAGACAGGCAGAATGATGTATTAAAAGTATACTTACCTTGTTTCTTTGTGTGTTAAGCATTTGAAAATGACTTTTTAAATTATAAAACCTGTAGTGTATACGAAGGCTTACAATTAAGTGTTACAATGGGAGTTCTTATCACTAACTGCGATTTCTTCCAGACATGATAATAATAATCTATTCATATAACCTCCTCACAAAAGCGTATTCAGTTAAATCTATCCCCCTCAAAGTCTGCAACCATTCACAAACGAATCACCGACTTATCTAAGCTGTTGTCAGAAAAATAACTATAAAATCCACATACGTTCTGCCAGTTGCTAATTGATTTTTCCTTGTTTTTAGGGTTCCTTACCTGGAATGGGAAAAACGGAACCATTATAGTATCACGTTGTTGTCCGTCTGTCTGTCAGGACTCTTTTTCTCAGTAACACGTGGTGGTATCAAGCTGAAATTCATGAGAAATACGCAAGTTTGCAGTCCCTTCGTGCTGTGAAAAAAAATATTTCTAAACCAACGCAATCAAAAGATACAGTCGTTTATGATGCAAATTTTCGACACTTGCAATGAAATCAAAACCTACATAGTACTTCCTGTGAACTCAGAATCTTCAAATTCAGTACGAAGCAACTTCCTATAGCACAGATAAAGGAAAAACTGCGAAAAGCATACATATTTTCTAACATCACATAATAAAAATATTTATAATAATTTTAAAATTTTATGGCTCTTATTTAGCAATAAAAATGCCATAACTTTTACTTATATACCTACAGGTTTGTACGGAACCCTCAGTGCGAGTGTCCGACTCGCACTTGGCCAATTTTTATATAGTATCGCTCTCAGTACTTGTACAGTTAAGTTGTTGGCTGTAGTCACATACCGCACGCAATACCATGTCACAACAAGTTGCAACATGTACACGTTTAATTTCCCTTTTTTCGTGGGAAAAATACATGTTTTCTCTACTATACCTTTACAATCAAGCGTAAAATATATGTACGCTTTTGTACCTTGTCACTATAAAAAGTTGAGTAGTTACTGTGATAGTTGGAAACTGAAATGCATTTCAGATGGTATTGCTATTGATACAGAGTACTTTGCAGTTTTTCTATCACATATTAGAGCGGCTAGGTTATAGACAATTCAAGGCTACGTTTTACAGACTGGGACACCTTTAAAGCCAGGGGTGTAGAAGCTATTTTGCAGTGTTTAAGTGATTTCAGATTTACATATGAATAATTCTTTGAACTATGAACTTACTATATACAGTTAACATTAACTGTATTCATGTTAACTGTATATAGTAATACAGACACTCACGTCGTGAAAACTTGAAAATAAATCAGTTTTTCGTTACCAGGTTTGGTAACTCATAGACTTTAGTGAAGATGATAAAATATTGCTTATTTCATCTCCCATAATATTACATCCAAACATTGGCTGGTTTATATCCGATTTGGATAATTCTTCTTGTCATTTGGTCCCATTTAAATTTCATCAAAATCGGTTAAGCCGTTTTTAAGTTACACTCGAATAACTGAAAAATATTTTTCTATTTTGATGATATAGTCGTTGACAGTGAATGAAAATCGATCCTGTATGCATCAAAGGTCACTAAAAAGAGTAGGTATCAGATTAACTTAAATTTAGTCAATGAAAAAATATAATATATACTTAGTTTTATATATAAGGTGGGTCTGTAGAAAGAAGGATGTCACCAGCCCTATAGATCAGTCACCATTATAGCCACTGATCGACACAGTGAGCTGCAATTTTCTAATATTAAAATCGATAAATGATCACAGAACAAAATGCCTCCAAAACTTCATATATAATGTCATCTGTGTAAATACCAAGCAGACATCATTGAATTTAGTCGAGCTGTATCTATTTACACTGATATTTTATATGGCTGAGGACTTATAAGAATAACTTTGAAAGCTTATAATTAATTAATAAAACGGACCAATGAACATATTCATATAAAAGCGGAACGCCCACTACACATTGCCAGACGAAGTGTATTGCCACATCACAAAATTAAATTCGTTTTCGTCACAGTGATACCATCTTCAAGGCAAAAGGCGGTCTATTCATTGCAATGGTTAATGACCCGAAGATTTAATTCAATTACACATTCTACGGCTAATTGAATAAACATATTTTTCTTTCCGTCTATATGTTAAAATCTAATTGCATTTTACAAAAGAAATACTAAATAACTTGAGTTAAATTAATGTTACTTTCTCAGTCGTTCTACATATATTGTAAAAGTATGAAAGTTTTACATGAAACCTTTTTCGATCAATCTAGTATGACGTCACGGGCCAATAAAAAAAAACATACCTACATAGTTACAATGAAAGTATTTTTGTACTAAAAGCTATATACGAACCGAAGCATCCGTGTCTCGTCCCGGGACATATTCTGCCAATTTGTGTTATTTCTGTTTTTTTTATGTTATTGTGACGGAACAAGCTCGAGGCCCACCCGATGTTAAGCGGACTAACCTCTGCCTATTAAAGATGCATTTCGTCACAAGTCACGAATTGCACTGCGCCCTTCACCTTAAAACATAGTTGTTAAGTCTCTGTACCTGTAATTTCACTGGCTCTCAAGGACTGCTGCCGGAACACACCGTCAGGTGCTTGGCGACAGATTTTCTACTTGTGGGTGGTCGCTAGCCAGGCGGGCATTCGCAAAATGCCCTTCCACCATGCGGTGAAGCTCAAGCCTGCGGCGGGATTCAAACCATGGACCTGCTGCGCGGCAGTCCATAGCCAATGCCACTGAGCCACCACTGCTATTATCCTATGATACTTGTTGTTAAACCCTTATTAAGTGGACGGAGCAGTACATATTTTAGTCCAAATGAATTTAACTACAAACAAGACTATTAAAACAAATAAAAACTTGTTTACGATGACGGGATCCATAATTGTGAACCGTTAAACGACCAGCATACAAACTTACGAAAGAAAAATAAAACATGCCTTGTTTTATTATCTTAGCAGGCAATACTGCAAAAAATACAATGCTAGTAAAAAAAACTAGTGTCAAAACGTGTCAGTATCTATTTCGGCTATTTTTACATGGCATTCCAGAAGTCACGTCGTTATTTAACCCCTGCCGGAAACATCACATTTTATTTTTTCTTTCTAAATTTCTTAGTCTTGGGCTCGTTACAGAATATCCTAATAAAGTTTCGGGTTGCTAACCAACACATAAAATAACTGAATGATAAAAATGACAGTTGACATGCAGCGCGTTTCAAGCTTTAACCGATGGATAGGCTAAATCGATGACTGTGAAACGCAAATATAGTGTTTTATTTAATATATATGTTCTGCGTAGAAAAACCGGAACTTACTCGAAAATTCTGAAACAGGCTCTTAATGTAGTAATTAATTAGTACAAGTATTATTTTCGAAAAAGCAGTGCTGCCCTGGTGTACTTTCCTTCATTCCTTTAAAAAAGCCAAGGTTGTTTTTTTTATAGGATTGTGATGATGATGCACGAGAACCACCTCTGATAGATATAGATAGATATAGATATATCTAAGTATGTGTATTTACAGACATTAAAATTCCAGCCACCTTGACCACAGCCATAGGATAATTCCATCCATGTATTATTTACCCTTCGTCATCTTGTAAAAAAAAGTGATATTTTTACTTTTAAGTAAAGATACTTAAACTCAAAGGTTGGCTGGCCTATCTCACCTAATGGTAAGTGATGGTGTGGTGAAATATGTTTAGGGTAACCTAGAATTTTTCCTATTTTAGGTTAGAATTGCACCACCCCATATCTTCCCGTGGGCGTCGTAAGAGGCGACTAAGAGATAAATACCGAAAGGTGGGTAGCAACGCCTTCTGAAGAACTGCCGTCTTACACTGCGATCACCAAGACGCGTGGGGATTATGGCAAACACCCTGTAAATAGGGAAGGCTGTGTTCAGCAGTGGCTGATACAGTAAGCTAGAATTACTGGTTCTTAGGGACGGCTGCCGAAACATACTGTAAGGTGATTGTCGATAGAATTTCTGCTTTAGGGTGGTAGCTAGGTAGGACGACTTTCGCAAAATGCCCTACCGCCATTCTAAACCAATGCCAAGACAACAACTGGGACTGACGGCTTAACGTACCCTCCCTGGCACGAAAGGGCTCTGTAGGTAATGCCACTAGCGGTCACCCATCCAAGTCATGACCGTAGCAAACCTTCTTTAACCTAGTTATTTTAGGCAAACTACGCTGTATGTATTTATTATATCAGTAATAAAAACAATGTCCATATATTATACATATAATATGTATGTTTTCAACACATTTTCATATTCACTTCTGTTTTAATTTAACTTATTTAAATTTTAAACACGAATCCTTGGCACATAAACACAAACAAGTTAAATTATTGGAATAATTATTTGACCAATTTCACTAGTGCCCTTATAGCCTCAATAAATATGATAATGTGTATTTAAAAACAAAACTTACATTATAACTTAATTTTTATGCGTAGTTTTTATTCTCATTATAATAATTTTGATCAAATACTACGCGGAAAATATTCCATTAAAAAAATATTTAATTAATTAATTTTATAAATATTTAACGTGAATATTTAACTTATTGCATACGTAATTCCAACATTGAACTTTGAACCTTTTAGGGATTTGTAGGAGCTAAATTCAGACGTCTATATTTTTTTTACGTTATTGGTTTTTTTTTAAACCGGCGGTATGCCTTTATTAACAAAATACTATGAACTATATACAACACTACAGTTACTACAAAGAAAGCATTTAGACACCTATAAATAAGTCATTGCAGACCCACAGGCAGTACAAATGCTCCAAGCCACTACCAGTTGGCAGCGTGCCCAGCTGACAGCATAGCCCGGTTGAGTTGCAACGCTTATTCGTTGAGCCAAATAGGTGCCAGCATTTTGATCACGCGTCGCGTCAACCAAACGCTCTGATAAGTTTAATTTTTATCATATGTTTTTTGTTTGGCGCTTGGCATAATAAAATGGTATAGTAACGCATATTTTCTTTATTATTTGATTCTCTGTAACTAATTATAATATTTTTACTGTCGTAAAAATGATATCACCATATCCAAACTAACTGGAATCCATCAGCTGATAGTCCAACGGCTGTGTGCGGCGGAAGTGACGTCATGTGCGCGTGCGTCCTTATTCCGTATTCAGGACGTGTACGCGCGGCCTTAGCTTTTACCGGTGCTTCGTGAATATGGTATTTTATAACTTAGCAAAGTTTTAGTGTTGAATGGATAATATTTTTGTGATTTAGCAACTAATTTTGAAGTTAAGTTAAGATATTTTTTAGATAGTACATGATTTTTTGAAAATGTTGTGCTAATTGCATTTGTATGTGCTATGTGCATTTCTTTTTATATATTACTGCTGATCCGACAAACGTTGTTTTGCCTTAATAAAAATTAAAAAACAATATTTTAATATGTGAAAAATAATTTACGCCGTATTCTCAGAACTACTGAATATACAAAATTCCATGGGAATCGGTCGAGCAGTTTCGGAGGAGTTTTGTTACAAACACTGTGACACGAGATAATAGATGTTAGTATTGATCTCTGACACTGGTCAATTTCAAGTACTGAGTTCCGAATATGTGTGTTTGTGTATCTACCAAAAAATAGGACAAGATCATCACGAATAGGTATATTATCTGAAACGGAGTTGGTATAATGTTAGATCGACTTGAGCGATAAGAAAAGATACTGCATCAGATGGAATGACCATTGCTGAACACTGCCTTTCTTTTAAGGAGAGTGTTAGCCAATCCCCACGTTTGGTAGTTGGTAGTAGACCGCTTCACATCGAATCACATCATATGCTTAATACAGAACCATCTGTTAAGAGTTCTCTTGCCTATTTTCCAGGACGTTTCCAATCTTGTCAGATTACTTTAGAAGCGCTCGTAGCGAAGTTTGCTTAACCATTCTGAATCGATCAGCAAAGTTAAGCAACGTCCGCCGCGGTCATGAGTTGGATGGGTGACCGCTGGTGACATTACTACTGAGCGCTTCCGTGCTTCGGAGGGCACGTTAAGCCGTCGGTCCCGGTTGTTGTCTTAGGATGGCAGTCGTTACAGCATGGTGGTAGGGCACTTTGCGAATGCCCGCCTGGCTAGCTACCACCCTCAAGTTGAAAATCTGTCGCCAAGCACCTAACGGTGTGTTCCGGCAGCTGTCCTTGAGAGCCAGTAATTCTAGGTTAGCCTGAACAACATCTTCGACCACATCATCACTTACCATCAGGTGAGATAGTGGTCAAAGGCTAACCTATCAAGCATAAAAAAAAAAAAGATTACACCGAAGTGTTCCTCTTCTATATATGTTTATTGACACTGGCTTCGTACACATAATGTACTTTACTGAATCAGCCGGATTGTCTACTGCTGAAAACAGCCTCCCCTATAGGGGAGGTTTGATATAATCCCTATGCTTGGCAGGATTGGGGATCGCAGTATAAGATATCAGTTCCTCAGAAGGCGTTGCTGCCCACCTTCCGGTATTCTACCCGTAGCCGCCTTTTACGACATTCACGGTAACATTGCATAATTTTACACGGCTGCCCAAAAAAGGAGTGTTATATTTTCAGGGTTCATGTATGTATGTATGTTTGTGAGGTTCTTTATTCCCCATAACTTATAATCGGCTTAACCGATTTTAATGTATCTGATATCGTTAGATTTGTCTTGATAGCGCAGGTGACACTAGGTACATAAAATAATAAAAAAAAAAAACTAGCGGATCATAAACGCCATAGGGTCAGATAAAAAAAATATTTTTCTTCCAAACTCATCGTGTGGGTATCAAAAGTATGGCTTTAAAAAAATATTCCATAAATATAAATAACTTGCAGTTTTCATTTCAGTGGAACAATAGAACATTTAGCAAAAAAAAATTGCAGTCGGGTTTTTACTTTTTTAATTAATTTATACTTGTTTTTGTCTACAACTATTATTCGAAATATAACCTTACAAATTGAATTTCAAGCGTCTACTATATAGTAGAATTCTTCAATAAACCGAGTCAATGACTTATTGAATTACTATTCATTTATAGATTTTGTTCAGACTTAGTCCAAAACCACCTAAAACATTGTACTAATTAACAATATTAGTATTAGGTATTTTCGGGAGCGGCAGCCGCCAGTCAAGGATGACTGCGCAAGAGTGGCGCAACGCTGTCGCAAACGTATTAATTGCTACACTGCTCTGATACAGGGCGATGCTATTGCGCTCGTTAGTTCTCTTCAGTTTTATGACAGCCTAGTACCTGGCGCAATTAAAAACTTATAATTTTCATTTCTAATCAAATTTCTGGGCTGCGGTGGGTATAATATGTTTTTCGCTAACCCCACAGTTACCCGCCTTCCTGACGCCAACCTTATTTCAGAATGCTCTCGTTGATAGTAAACCTTATGGGATTTCTTTGAAATGTTATGAGGAGTTTTGTGTTTTTGAAGTTAACGTATTCTATATTTTGGTTCCAGTTTTTAATTACCAACCAACAATAATCATCATCGTACGGCCCTTATCCGTCTCATGTGGGGTTGGCTTTTTATTTTTTGCTTTCACACAAGTGAAAAGAAAGAACAAGTCAAGAACATAAAACTATGTTTAGGAATATATAAAATTAATAAAAACAACACACGGACATTATTATATGTATGTAAAAAGCAGGTAATAAGGATGCTAAGAAGCCCTTTCGTATGCCCAATGTGCAGCAGTTACCCACTCACGTTAAAGTGAGCTTTCAGAATGCTGCTCCTTGTGCCCATTTCACCTAAAGTTACGCACTATAACATCGAAGAGGGGAATATGGAACAGTACCTTCTTCAATTCGAAGGCGGGAAACCTCTTATTCATCTAAAAACTACGAGAATTTTCGACTTTATTAGTATTTGATATCTGATATATTATTATTTAGTATTTGATAGGTATATTGATTTGAACTGATCACGAGTAGGTATCCTTTAACACCAATCGAAACAACGTTATTTTAGTTGCTGACACGTCGTCAGACTCCAGTTATAATATCTACGGACAATCTTCTTTTACTCTAATATCTTCTTCTGGACCTACTACAACAACTCCTTAAGTTCGTTGTTGCTGGTGCAGAGAGCATATATAGAAGTTAAAACAAGCTGGGTCCCTTACGATAGTTTGATGATCTGATCGCGTTTCAAAATACTCGTAAATGTTCGACTTGTCGTACAAGTAAAAAGTTGAAGTTAAATTGACTCGTAAACCCTGCATGCATCCGCTTGTAAAACTACAGTATAGGTAGGTAAGTATCATTTAGCAAGAAATATATTATAAATATATTTTTTTCAAATAATTTGGCGAGTTATTCTCCAATTAATATCTTGTTGGTACAATTTTGAGTGTAAATATAATATTTATTTATGTTGTATAAACATTTTAAACATATGCAGCCCTAAATGCACGTTTATTTATTAATTATAATTTAGATACACATTATTACGACAAATCATAAACAAGCTTCGAATAAACAAGGTAAATTATTGAGGCCATATACAAATACCCATGTCTTATTCCACGTCAATTTTGTTTTTGCTCTAAAGCGGTAATATAATATATAAACAAGCATCAAACTGTATGTCATCAAAAATACCATGTAGGTACGAATCGGGCTCAATAAAAGAAACCCGAATTGATTGAAAAACAAATTCATACACAATTTCACAAATCAGTTTACTACGAAATTCTCAGTGTTCTTCAATTCGGACGGAGACTTTATATTATACTACTATTTCATGTTTTATTGTAGGTGCATTATATGTATGACGTATTTTACGTATTGAAATGCCGCTATTGCTTTTATGCCTTTTATTTGGCTATGTGACAGTTGGGTTTCTCTTTTTTAATCTTAACCTAAAAATTAAGTTCTGGTTAAACTAAGTCTCTGGTTAAGTTATTTTCTAGACGATTTCAATTACGTTTTGTAGATTCGTCTTCGAAAGAAACTTTTTTGTTTGCTTGGTTTATTAGATTCGTAAAAAATAGGTCTTTTTCATTAATTACTGTTCCTAGTAATTTGCTATGTTGCCTTCATGTTCGGAGATACCAAAATCTAAACCTACATCTCAACTCCTAAGCACCTCTAATACTCCGTAGCGAAACTAAAACAGCCTGTGTAAGTACAGTTAGCGCTAACCGTGCGAAAATCAGATAAAATGTTTTATATACCTATTAAGATATATTTTTTCCGAAACAATAGCCACGAAGTGTGTACACAGCCCATATGCACCGCGGTTTTTATAAACTTAATTAGTATTTTGCCTTTCTAAAGACGAGGTCAGGTGCAATCAAATTAAGATGAGGTTCTTGTTAATTTCAGATGGTAATTTTTGGGTAAAATATAGACTGAAGTTTGGGGTAACGGGGTTTTAAAGTAGGTAATAAAGTTAATTGTATTTCTTATGATATGTCGTTTTAAAGACATATTTTATTCAAGTTTCACATTGTTGTGGTTTGTGAAGAGGTATGTGATTTTGAAACAAGTTGGAAGAAGATAATCCGCAACAACATAACTATTTAAATGTTTTCGCTGAACTCAGGGTTGTGTTTAACAGCAGTAATGCTTGCAAAATATGATCGAATAGAGAATTCAATTTCTATCAAGTTTGGTCAGTTTAGTTCCAAAGTCGTTTCCTTGAATCTATCGTATTTCTAGTTGTGTTAACTTTGTCCGTACTTGAATACATGCATTCATTGAACAGGATTTTTCAATAGTTTTTTTCCAATATATTATGCCTTTTCCTGAATTCAAGGATTCTAGCCACCATCGCGGTTTCGCAACAAATTATCGTCCAATCTAAGGCGTTGCTCACACATTCATAAATCGCCGTTTCTTGACAATGAAACTGGCGGTAATAAGAAGTGTTTTCGCACGAACGTTGCACCCGTGAGGCGAACTGTTGCGCAAAAAATCTCAGGTTGCGCCACAGTGCCAGCGAAGGGCGACGTATTGTGAACGTGTATGCAGCTTTTCAAAGGGTGTGGGTAGAGTGGCAGCGGTGTTCGAGGTCAAATGTCACGTTAAATGAAGAGTAGCCAATTTAACGCTTTACAGCATATAATAAGTATTTTTTTCTTTGAAAATTCTATTTTAATCTGAATATCTATCAACATTAGAACTCTTTGTGAGCGAGTTCATCTGGGTTAATAGTAATAAGGAAGTACTATTCCTACCTGTAAGCAGTAATGTTCGCATTACTGTGTTGCGGTTTGAATGGTATTGATACCGATGCTGGTAAAATTACAGGCATATGAAAATAACCAACTTTATGTCCAAGGGTGATGGGCGCAGTTAGTTACTTGTAGCGAAATATATCTTTTATAGGCAGAAGCTGGAGCTTAACATCAGGTGAGCATCGTGCGTGTTTCTTCACAATGATATATATTTTTTTTTATCATATTTTTGTCGATTATTTTCGTCATCATCGTTTCAAAGTAGAAACAACCAACAACAGAGAAAATTTGTATTTTTCTATACATACCTATTGAATTTTATATTTTGGGGGTTTGCATTGAAACACTATTAATGTAACACATATAATTTAGTAACTACCAAACTGTTAGATAAAAGGTAAATCTTTATAAAAAGATAAGTGGACAAAGGTTATGAAAATAAGATGATATAGGATATTTTTTACACTTCCGTGATATTGATCATTTTGTAGACCATCCGCTTACCGCTTTATCAAACGCTACCCTTTATAACTCCCACCAATCCCTTACGGCGAGTTTTGTGCAATACGGTCCTTTGTCGAATAATTATGTCTAATGTTATAGAATCGGTTTTTGTTGTCCGACATTATGTCTAAACCATGTCCCTTGTCGCATAATCAGTAAGCAAACGGAATTATGGTAAAAAGTCACTATTGTACGGCGAATTGTATAATGAGAGTTAGCCTTGGTTGCCATATACGAGTATAAGACAGTTTTGTGTTTTTAGTCCGCTGATTATATTTACCTGTTGATCAATGATTTTATATATAATAAAAATGGGGTAGATATGATACATAATGCAATCTAAACAACATCGCAAATAATATTAAAATTGTCTTTCCTTGGCCGCGTACTCTATAGCAACACTTGAAGCGCAGTTGTGTTATGATAGATATATCTCTTACTCGCATTCTTTTTATATCTCTTGTCACTTTTTTCACTCATCATCGGCGAAATTCGTAAAAAAGATAGATTAAGGCTGAATTCAGAATGCCATTTTAAGGGGAGTAGCGTGTGGAATAGCTGATTTTACTAATCATCACTGAGACAGAATAGTTGAAAAATTTACCCTCCACGGGGAGTACTTTGACCAAATGTGATTTTATTTGTCGAGTTTTGCCACGATACGATGATTATAAATAAATTATAGGTGTAACGTTGGATCTATCCGTTTTTATACAATGTGTTATTCTTACTCATACATAAGAATAACTACTCATCAGCTAAACATTTAAAAGTTTTATCAATAATTGCTGTTACGCCGCTGCTGGACGCCGAGTACACCGAGCGGCACGCTCGATGTGTATAATCAAAAAAATTGTGTTCCTATAAGTTTCGGTCCCATATAATCGAGGGCGCTGTACCAGCTTTTTTCAAATAAATAAATTATCTGTTGTACAGAAAATTTATATAAATTAATATTCCACGAAAACGCTTTTGGTAACACGACTAATGCCATTGGCGATATAGATCACATCCCTCAGTGCTCGAAACAGTGACAGCCGAGTGGTAATAGGTATGGACTGCCATGCCGCAAGTCCATGGTACGATCGCCACCGCCGCCGGCTAGAGTTTCACCGAATGATGGAGGGGCTTTTTGGGAATGCTCGCCTGGCTACCTACCACCCTCACCTAGAAAATCTGTCACACTTAGCAACAGGTGAAATAGTGGAAAAGGGCTAGCCTATCAACTACTAAAAAAGAGGCATTTCCCACCTGGTATTTTTCAGATAAACAGAGTGCTTCATAGTAAGGACCTCAAATATACTAAACTATAATAAATTTAACGTGAGTGGCAGCATGCTGCACATTACGCGCATTTTTTCTTACGACACCCAACAGGAGAAGCAGTCCGTATATTCTTCAGCAGGGAAGTGACTAACACCGAAATATAAACTTAAAATTATAATTTCTTTCGCAACACAGACGGTAGGTGGTACGTTGTGGGCGGGCCTAGTTGAGTTATAGCAGATATTAATCCGTTATGTACTAGTGTATAGAGAAACTAGAAACTGTGTAACACGGAACACACGCTGGTAAAGGTTGTTACAAGTCATAGATTGAACTTCTCTTTGTTGGACTCCTTGCATATTCAATTAAAGCTTGTAGTTTATAAACACATTACCTATATTTGGGGATAATTAATAGATTCAGGCGTTACTTTGCGGAGATCCATATTAAATAATAACTAATATATATTTGTTATTATTATGTATGGAGATGTATAAATACAAGATCGAACCCGCATCTTTTTAACCGACTTCCAAAAATGGAGGAGGTTCTCAATTCGTCTGTATATTTTTTTTTAATTTTGTTACCTCAGATCTCTTGACTGTGTATAAACCAATTTTGAAAATTCTTTTTTTGTTTGAAAGCTGATGCTTATCGTTTGGTCCCAGTTTAAATTTCACTAAAATCGGTCAAGCAGTTTTTGAGTTACACTATATTAACTGAAAAATATGTACTTGATGATATAGTCGTTGAGAATGAATGACAATCGATCCCGTAAGCAGCAAGGGTCACTAAAAAGATTGAAATTTTTTTTTAACAAAAAATCGAACCGACTTCAAAACCCTAAAGTGTGAAATAACTTGTCGAAGACGGTACCATGCGCACAATATTGTGATAATAGGTACTTTTGAATCTTGAAAAATTGATCAGTCAAGAGATTAAGTTTTGCTTCCGAAACCGACAGCGAAGGCGCAAGGGTCTAATTGCTTTGTAAGGGGCTGTTTATAATAATAATAGCTGTGCATCTTACTTTCACCCTCATAGACAGTGTTGAAAAGTGATGATTTGCCCGCGCCTAGTAAGGAAAAAGTTCAAAAAGAAAACTATATTAAATAACCAGCGATTTTGTTTTTCGTGAATTCAAAAATTTGGGGGTCACAATATGAGACCCAAGTTTTCAGGTGAGATTAGATCATCATTAGGGAGGGTGCGGCCATCTAGGACTGCTAGACATTATCTGAGCATGCGATCATTATTGAATAACATATTATTTGGAAAATTGTTGTTATTTCGCCCGAGTTTTCGTATTGAAACCTATGGAATCGAATGGTAGAACTATTGAATGAACCACGAGCCAAGCGAATGAATCACACAATCTTCCACTTTACTCTTGTAAGCGAGGAAAATTCTAGGAACAGCTAAACACTATTGTATATAAATAAAAGTTTATATTAAAAATCAAAATTACGATCATTGGTAATATTGTCGGTAGTATTTTGCACATTGCTGACTGCGCAACATATGGATCACAATGAGTTACCTTTCTGAAGTTTTTTTGATAGACGGGGTGCTATTTTCTGTCGTCGGCAATATAAGCTCTGCCATTTGTGAAGCTGTCTTTCTACGGTGGACGAGGGTGACCTTGTTTTTTATAAAGTATTTAATGTAGTAATAAAACAAGTCTAAACGGTTTACATCTCGTATATTTATTATTATTTTTGTCCAGACGTTTCAAACACTTTGCAGTGATCGTGCTCAAGGGGTGACTTGACTTGGGGTATATTTTTAAATAAAATGACTCAAGAAGTTATATTTTATTTGAAGATTTTGTTTCTTATCAGCGAAGTCAATTTAAAACATATCACCACGCCTTATTTCTGTAAATGAGTCAGCTCATTATTTTAATCAATATACATTTCTAAGTATGTTTTCGTCGGTCAAATAGGCCGGGTGACGACCTATGCTAAGCGTTGCCCAATCTGCAGCCCGTCGGTGTCGACACATGCCCTGAATTACTATACATAAAGTGGCCTTTTAACGTATGTCATCAAAACTGACGTTAAATAAAACGTATCGTCACAATTATATTCCCTGAAGGAGTAGGCGGTATCGAAACACCGAGCTCCGAAGTTTTGCCAGACATGTTTTGGTGTTACGTAAAAGGAGGCGAGCCTATTGCAATCTGCCAGGTACATTTCTAAAGTTACTGTTACTGAAATTCATTTTTTTAGATGAATCGAATAACTAACTCCAACTTAAAATGTCCAATACCGAATCGAACTAAGTACCTTGAGATTACAATTTTAACCACACTCCGACGAGGCAGTATTTGTATTTTTTTTATATTTGAAAGTAGCCCTTTACTAATATCTCACCTGAGGTAAGTAACGATGTGGTCGAAGATGTTGTTCAGGCTAACCAATAATGTCCTTGAGAGCCAGTATTTCAAGGACAGCTGCTGGAACACACTGTTTTGGCGACAGATTTTCTACTTGAGGGTGGCAGCTAGCCAGGCGGACTTTCCCAAAATGCCCTACCACCAATGTTATCGTATTGTTTGTTTTCGCTTGGGTAAAATATACCTCCAGTTTCTTTCCATTTAAAGTTTATGATGTCCGGTCAAGTAATTATTAACTTAAGCTCAATTAACTCAAAAATATAATTGGCAATAGGCTTGAGATAGAAATAATAATTATTTTGCAATTATTTCCGAATGTGACTAGTTGCGGGCAAGTGACACAATCGGTGTTGTAAGCATTATGCATCACTGAAAAGTGTTTATTTTCTTTAAATAACGCAACCGACGTCTAATTGGTACTGCAAAACATGTCTTAATCCTAAACATTGTTTTATACCGGTTTTTAACTTTATTTAACATGCCTTTATTAACAAAATACCATAAACTATATGTACCACACTACAGCTGACATAATGAAAGCATTTAGACAACCTACAAGTTATTTCAGACTCACAGGCAGTCCAAATGCTGGAGCCAACTACCAGTTGGCAGCGTGCCCAGCATGCTGGCAGCATTGCCCCGTTGAATTACAAAGTTTACCTATTCGTTGAGCAGGTGCCAGCATTTTGATCACGCGTCGCATCGACCTAGCGTTCTGATGATTTTCGGGAAAATACGATGAAGTAATATAATAATAAATAATTCTAAAATTATTTTTTCACGGACCAAGTCCGTCCAAGACTAAAAATAAGCTCAGAATATTTGGATCAGCACTATACCGACTTCCAAAAGTTATTTCATATTTTTCAGTGTTTAGAGTGGATTCAGATAATTTTTAATTATTTATCTTATCAATTTATTATTCTCGCGTGTCGTGAATATTGCCGTGCAGTCATGCAGTGGGAAAAACTATTGCGATTTCATTGTAGCGTCTTTCAATTCAAATAGCCATTTTTATCGCGGACATCCAGGAATTTTTATTCTAACGACGAATTAAATCACTAATATCCATAACTTAGCACTTAGGCCGCGACGGATAATGAGATTTTGATTTTGATTTATTAGATTTTAATATTGCATCAAATAAATAACAATATCTAATATTCAAACTATCAACAAAAGTGTCATCATGAATGCCTTATCTAAATGGGTATTTTTGTATGCAACGAATATACTTAAAAACTACTAGACCACCATTTGGATGAATTTGGTATTGAAATAGTTTGAAACCAGGGGAAGGACATAGTATAGTTTTTTATCCAACTGCTCAAAAATAGGTTCATGATTTTGCGCGATAACCGACTTAAGCAAGGGCGGAACCGCAACTGGAAAGCTAGTTACTAAAATACATAATGCAACGATTTTATCCTAACTAAAAAAATATACCCAATATTTTTATTTCCTGTAATAGTAAGATGGGCACAAAGGAGGTGGTTGGTAGAACCACGGGTAACAAAAATACCAATGTCACTACCGGTAGTACAATAGGTATTACTACGGAAAGTAAAAGAACTACAAAATATCATCTAATAAGCTACAAAAAAATATACAACGTATGTTTTTCATCTACACGCCTTAACATTTATTATATTAGTGAGATAGTAAACTTTTCAAGTTGACTTAAAAGCATCAAATCATAACAACTCCTACGACGGTTTCTCCAAGGCCCGCGCGCATGCGTTGTTCTTTCACCTTTGCTCCACTTGCCGACTCAGCCACCCGTGACAGTACGCACCATCGCCCCGACCCATACCTCCCACTCAGAACTGGGATGGACTCTACCCCTACGAGATAAGCCTTAGTATTGCTTAACAAAAGGGTGAGCTACATCGTCTTTATACCTCGTAAATAACTGCTTCCTCTTTGAATTTTAATGGCACGAACAAATTGGTTTGAGATTTGTATGTAAAACAGATGTAATTAAAAGGGACTTAGATTGTGCTCAGATTTTACAAGTTAAATTGTCTCGCTGATAAATTGATTTTGAGATTTTTAGTTCAACACCAGCGCATTTTATTCAACTAAAATAGTCTCAGAGATAAGGAGTTCTCAAGTGACTTGAATTGTTTCGTGTACTTTCGTGTCCGTGCACTTACAATTCGAATATCCCTTGTTTTAATGACTTGAGTACTATATCAGCCGGATAGTCCACTGCTGAACACAGCCTCCCCTATTAAGGGGGTATTTACCGTCATCCCCACGCTTGGCAGGCGGCTTGGGGATCGCAGTAAAGTAAGTTGGCAGTTCTTTGATGACTTGAGTAGCATTGGTAAATTCTTAGACCTGATTGTAACCCTATATAATATTCTTCTTGGGAATTCTCGGTTGTGATATACCTATTACTGTATCAGCCGGATTGTCCACTGCTGAACACAGCGTCCTCCATTGAGGGCTATAGTCTTCACTCTTGGCAGGCTCTTGGTGGCGCAGTATCTGATAACAGTTCCTCAGAAGGCGCTGCTACCCACCTATATATGTATGCAGTACTACATATGTATGATATTTTTCCCTTAGTCAACTCTTACGGCATCCACAGGAATAGATAGAAGGACCGAGATTCTTTCCTAGCACCCCACGGTGACATATCTATTACCGCAAGCTAATAAGCTAAAGGTAAAGACAATAATGAAATGTTACACATTTGGTGCCCAGTTTGGATATGCAGCAACAGCTAATTGATACGACGAAACGTCGTTACTAACTTACTGCTAACAAGTTGCTTTTTCAGTACAATATTTTACCTTTGTTGCTTTGAACAATTATCTAATGAAATTATTTGGAACATTGTTTTTTTAGACTAAACCTGTACACGATAGATACCTACCACATATTTTAAAACCAATTATATTTAGCTCGTCTAAAATACATAAACGATGTTGGGATTTGTGAAATGAAATTCTCGTGAGTTTCACACATATTTAAATATTTTAAATAAAACCGGCAAAAAGTGAAGTGTCCGTCGGGAGCTCGCAGACGCAGCTGTGCACTCGCCCTGATGATGAGCATCTGATATGCTCGAAACCCGGGTCGACGTATTCGATCCCCAACGTGAGTGTTTTGTGCCGGTTTTATTTAAAATACATAAACGATGTTGGGATTATTGTACACTCGGAGGTGATATGTCTCACGGGAGTGTAATTCAAACTGATACCAAACTGAAAGCTTTAATAGTGCCATATATGAACCTTTTAAAACATTTATATGAACCCGTAAACGAGCGCATCTCTTATTTCTAAACAGAGACCGTGATCCACAAACCCAATGTAGGTGACACGAGACGCAGCTGCCGCCGCCCGTGGGATTCTCGCACAATTGTTTAACACTCTTGACTTTCACAAATATCTTAATTAATCGTGTCACCAATTTAATTTAATCTAATTGCTGTAATATAGCGGGCTGTTGGCTCTTGGCGTAGTTTCTCTTAATTGGGAGTGTTGTGATTTTTCGGATGGCAACATATTTGTACGGTTTTTTTTGTTAATAATTACGTTCTTTTTTATACTAAGCGTAATATTATTATATGGTACATAGCGAAACTATGCCATGAGTGAGTGTTTTTTTAATCAATATAATATATCAATTATAATTGTACTTACTTTAATTACTAACGAATAGTTTTTGTTACCTGATTAAATAATTTTACTATATATTATTATAAGTAAATCTACTACATATTAAGAAGTTTATATTAAACTAGCTTTCCGGGCGCGGCTCCGCCCGCGTGTATGTCGGTTATCGCGCAAAAACATTACTCTTTTTTTGCGCAGTTGGATAAAAACTATCCTATGTTTTTTCCCGGGTCTCAAACTATTTCCATACCAAATTTCATTCAAATCGGTCCAGTAGTTTTGGCGTGAAAGCGTAACAGACAGACAGACAGAGTTACTTTCACATTTATAATATTATATTAAAATATTAAATATTAAATGAAATAATATTGTATCATTCCATTATTTTATCAAACTAAAATGCCTCATAGATGCCAGGTTTACATAGTGCATAAAAATATTATGACAAACTCATAGATCGTCAGGATATTATTAAACATTAATATTTACAAAACAAACATATAAGTAAAGATAAACTATAATCATCATACCGTGAAGTATCAAAGAGTTTACACGCCTCTTAATCAAAGATACTGTTGATTAAGAAAGAAAACTGCCCATCGCATCGATCAATGACAAATTAAAATCGATTCTACATTCATTGTTATAAAGTTCAATTTGTATTGAATTGTTCCGGGAGAATGCATCAATTAAAAACCATATAGCTCCCCATTGCTTACAATTTTCAAGCAAGAATGGTTTTTATTTCAAGAAATTTTAAGTTTGAAATGGGTTGCCATGTATCTCTTTTATTTAATGACTGACCGTTCATAAAATTAGTCGCTAGAGTATCAGTGGTGTTAAATGGATGATATGTAGAGCTATTATGTTAAAATGTTGTGGTATGTTAATTTAAATCTATGGGTGTTGTAATTTTTTACGGTGTCTTAATTATGTGTGTTTTATTAAATTCTATATAAAGCATCTACATTGAATAGTGTAAACACTTTTAAACGTATTTATTAAATCGGACGAGAATTTTTATTCCTTCATTTCATTTAATATTTTTGAAGCGCTCGTAGCGAAGTTTGCTTAGCCATTCTGAATTGATCAGCAAAAGCAACGTCCGCCTCGGTCATGACTTGGATGGGTGACTGCTAGTGGCATTACTACTGTGCGCTTCCGTGCTTGGGAGGGCACGTTTAGCCGTCGGTCCCGGTTGTTTTCTTGGGATGGCAGTCGTTATAGCATGGTGGAAGGGCATTTTGCGAATGCCCACCTGGCTAGATACCACCCTCAAGGAAAAAATCTGTCACCAAGCACCTAACGGTGTGTTCCGGCAGCTGTCCTTGAGAGCCCGTAATTCTAGGTTAACCTGAACAACATCTTCGACCACATCATCACTTATACTAGTACTTACTCGTAATACTATTATTAAAGTAATAATAATAGTATTAAGTAGTAGTATGTAATAAGTTATCAAGAACGTTTTTTCTATATAATTTTTGTCAATAGATTATTAAAATTATGAAACCCATCGAATGTAGAAATAAAATTTCTGTGAAATGTTAATAAAAGTTGGCAATTTTATATATTGAGTACCTACATAAATAATAAAACATATTCTGGAGTTGATTCTCTTCCTTTTAAATATGTGACGAAAAACGTTTTTCTCCGCAATTTTCTGACCAAATTAAAAGAATTCTTGTAAAAGGCTACAGACAGGGGTTTTTGAAGAATGCTATGAAAGGGAAGGAAGTAAGTCATTGAACTCGGTTTTACTCAAAAAAGGAGAGTTATGTTTTCAGGGTTCATGTATGTATGTATGTTTGTGAGTTTCTTTATTCCACCATAAATTCTTAACGGTTTAACCGATTTTAATGTGTAATATATCATTAGATTCGTCTTAATAGCCCAGGTGACACTAGGTAACAATAACACAGTAAAAAAAGCAAATTGACGGACTTTAGACGGCTTCGAGTGGAATATCAAAGGATGAAGGTCTTTAAGAAACGATTCCATAAATATATAAAACCTACAGTTCTAATTTGAATGGAACGATAAAACACTTAACGAACTAAATTTCTGTCGGTTTTTTAATTTTTCATGTATGTATACTTGTTCACCCCAACTGATCGCGATTTGACCATCATTGCCTCTCTTTCAGTCCTATGCAGTTCGACAGTGACGGAATTTCAGCATTTGCGAACGATAAATTATTGGTCAGCCTAGACATAGAATATGATTTGGTTCTCAAAGATATCTACAACAATAGGTACACGCAATGAAATAACTCAGAGTCAATTAGAAGTGATATCGTTTATGCTAAATATCGATAGCATGATGTTTCACCATCAATCAGGTTCCCAATGAGCAGATGACAAAGATCAAATTACAATCAACCTCGCACTCTGCAAAACGGAAGATTTTCACGCACCGCTAGCGTTCTGATCCTGAGCTAACTCTATGCATAAATGTATAAGATTGTATGTATAATTGTAAATGCCGATGTATAATTGTATAATTATGGCTATAAAGAAGCGTATTTATGGCGAAGTAGTGCAATATGTATGAGGGGCGCTTTCCCATGACGGTCGGTATACATAACAGTACCGCTGTGATTGAGCTTCATATTTATAACATTTTTTGCGCTAATTGCCGAGGGTCAGTTAACTTTGAACCGATTTGTTTTACTGGCGGAAGTTCGTTGAATGCTAAGAATATATGCAATCACTTACTTAGAGAAAATATGATCCTGTAAATCTACGCAATATTCTGTCATCTGTGCCTACGGCAACTATCCTGTTTTTTTTCTAAATATGATTACAAGCGTTATCGCATGCTAAGCGAATATCATATTTTACAAATTATTGCAGCACAAACTTTATACCCCGGGCGGGAATCGAACCCGAATTTCGCACGCACCGTGCCCTATGACGGTTAAAGTAATACAATTGGAGCACGAAATTTCATCTCGAAAGTGCGTACCCAGGTGGCCAAGTGGTTTAGGCAACCGGCGCGAAATCGGAGGACGCGGGTTAGATTCCCACCCAGGGCAGATGAAATTTGTGCTCCAATAATTTAAAAATATAACTATCCTAGCTTTTAAAAGCATTGTTCTTTTAACCGTTGAAATATTCACAGAATACGAGTATCTTTAATATGGTGGATATCCTAATAAATAAAAAACAAATAAAATAAGGGCTACAAGAAATGTAACTTTTTGGTCTTGATAGAAATAAGTATTCATACCTTTCCACTCACGACAGCTCGCACCTCCATGTTTTTTGAGTGTAGTTATAACTAGTACCTACTCACTACTACTGCATACCCAAGCAATCATACTTTATTGTCATACTGTATGTAAGAAAAGAGAAATTTTATATCGCTATGGTATGTACCATTAACATTAATACTCACACATAGACGTAGTGCACATACGGAGCCTTTCCGTATAAATACCATCAACAATTTACGCGCCCTCGTTAGTGAACTGGTCCAGGCCCAAGTATTTTCTCTCAGTCTTATTTTAACCTTATATTAACAATTTCATTTCGCACCACCAAATATCATTAAAGTAAACTTCCGTATTAGAACTTCGACGTTAGAGCGGGCTGCACGCATTGAATCAGGCCATTTGCGTGATAGAGATAACTGTAGATGAACAGTATTCCTGCATGACGGCCATGATATGGATCTTAGTATTCATATTTTAAGCTTGAAATAATAATGTTTATTTTGTGTAAAAGATCCCAAACTGGATGAAAATATTTTTTTTTTTGTAATCTCATTTCTAATCTATCACCTTTATATAATATAGTTTGTGTGATGTCACAGAAACCTTGGTATGCGAGCCTGACTTGATTTTTATTCCGAGATCGAAAATTTAGTAAGATGCGTGATTTTATATTACCATATTACTTTTCCTGAACCCTCTTGCTATGACTGCCGAAGCGTCAACAATGAAAAAGAAAAGCAAGAATCCTTCGATCCCCTCGAACTCTCTCAACAATTCACTTAATTACCATAGACGAAAGTCAATTCCCTTACCTTTGTCATCAAGGCTCTCATAGACAATTAGAAGCAAATTGAAGATAATCACTGGACGGGGGGAAGCTGGCCGTGACGGGTGACCTTCCGGGTGCCACTCTTCGGTTCGTTCACATGTCGTGTGAGAGAATGTTGTTTTTATAACTAATAAGCTCGCTAAGCTGCTGTACCATAAGTAACAATCATTTGAATTTTAAATACCTCTTAAAGACATCTTCCTTCTTCTTCTTTTGATGCCTGGTTGTGGATTTACTTGATAACGACAAAACACAAACAGAACAGAACAGAATTTGAGCACCGTTTGATTAACTTTACAAGATAACAAGTTAATACCCATGCGATATGTGCCTCAGCCAAATGACATCGGATGGGCTGAAAGATGGTCGCAAATATTTATGAGTACATGTCGGATCTATTCCCACTTCGGCGATGCAGTTCTATACACATAACTATTGGGACTTTGTATCCCATTAGCTCTGGATATTTTTTTCTGGATATTCTATATCACTAACTCACGTTATGCCAGAATTTTTTTTTTTTTGATATGTTTTACTCCGTTGTCTAACTATTGTACTTAATCATGTGATACACGTAGAGTAGGAGAATATATTTTACGATATTTATTTTCCTATAAGTTGTTGAATTGGTTACATTTGAAACGAGTAAACGTAACTTTTAATAATCTTACAGTTTTAGGGGCTATTTATGAAACATAATGCGATCAGCTTTATAGTCATGTAAAATGGTTACCAAAACTAGCTAGAAGTTGCTACTAGTGCGACTAACATTTAATAAAATTGAATTTCCCTCCACATATTTGAGATTGCTCCTTAAAACTCGGGGCCTAAAAACCCTGGTCGTGGTTTATTGTTATTATTCTCAGCAAGTCTGTACTGTAGATTTTTTTATATAAACCGAATTAACTAAACTGAAAATAATTCTTCAAACTTCAGTGTACTGAAGTAGGCAACTTAGCCAAGCACTGCTACAGCTGGTCTTTAATTATTCAAGGTCTGTAGTTAGCCGAGTAACTGTGAACCAGCCTGTGACGTCCTTCCGGGTGAGAGTTCACACGCTGCCCGGTGATTAGTAACAAATGATGAGCAAGCCTTCACGATCGTTCAGATTGTGACTGTTGTACAAATAGACAATTGACAATTGTATGAACTTACCATTTGGACAATAACCAAGAACAACACTGTACAGGGGCAAGTAGATCTGATCTACAAAATCAATCTACAATTGTCTACGACTCAAGCCGAGGTCCGTACCACAATGCTGCCCTTGAGTCCGTTGTCGCCTACACTATTTGAAGCGGCAATTTTTCGTGACGAGGGAGGTAGAAGGCTTCACGCCGTCTGCGCCTGTTCCAGGTGAAGTGCCTTAAGTACTCCCCCTTACAAGGTTATTGAAGGTAGACCTTCGCCCAAAGACCCGTGGAGTTATACCGTGGCCACAACAACCAGCATGTTCTCGTAAATCCACATAAATAAATATTACCAAGAAGGTTGGTTACTTTGGTAATATTTATTTATTTGGTAATATTTATTACTTTATATTATTTTGTTTTGATAGGCTAGACTTGAACTCGAAGATGTTTAAAATGCTCATGGTAAGTTGGGAACGAGCTCTTAAGGAGACCTGTCGGTATACCGCTGCTGATTAGCGTCAGATTTATATTAGACGGTATTTTTAACATGGACTTCCAACGTGGCAGTTTTTGCTCACCCACTGGCACTGGACCATCATAGTGTCATATGTATAATATATAATAATACCCTCAATGATATTGTTATGGTATTTTTTACAGTTAAAATATAGGTAATTCATTAATTAAATGCAATGGTCAGTGGAAAACAGTCTATCTATTGACATTAATACCCAACTTCTGTATGGCCTAACTTTTTTCTTTATTGCCCATAGACTATACTTTGACCATAATCTTACCTGATGGTGTGACGAAGTCGATAAACAGGGTTAATCTAGAAACGAAACTGGGTCTCAGGACAGCTACTGGATACACGGTCAGGTGCTGGATGACAGATTTTTTACTTGAATGTGATAGCTACTTTTAGCTTGCCTACCACTCACCTCGTAAATAAAATAACCTTACGAATGCCATTCTCAAGCAACAACTACTTGCCGTCTAAAGCACGTCATTGTCCAGTAAGTGCCACATAGCGGTCACCCATCCGAGTAGGGACTGTTTGTGTTGGATTCACTTTAAGTAGAAGACAGGTCATTGAGTATCTTGTAAGTATTTGATAGTTTCCATATTAACGTTAAAATTTGGAAACTCCACGTCATAATACAAAATTCAAAAATCGAACTCCTCCAAGCGTTAAATGAACGTCGATTGTCGTTCTAAAATACACCGATCAATTTCCTGTGCCGTTCACGAATTAAGAAAAAAAAGGCGTGTATAAAAGGCAAAGTTCGCTTGTTGGAGCCCATTTCTTTGGGGTCATAGCACCTAACAGGAAGTGCGGTCGCGGGTCGCCGCGCGCGCACTCTTACGAAAAATAATTCTTTTCTAGTATAACACATAGCCAGTCACTTGAGTAAGCGGGACTAAAGAGTTTTTATGCCGGGTACGTTTCGTGTACGTGATATGATGTACGCGAGGTACGAACCTGGCGAATAATAAACAATTTCTGTATAATTATGATGGTATAGGTATAATAACAGGTTTGTCTGTATGCTGTAGATATTTTCAAAAAAGAACATGAAGTTCTTTCTTCTGCGATGATATGTAAAACTACAGATTAGGTAGTTTTGTTTTGGAATCTTGAAGTTCGGGTTCGATACCCATGTCAGATTAGTATTTAACCACTTTCTCACGTATTGGTAAGTGATGACGTGGTAAAGGATAATGAGTGAGCCTTACATTCAGAAGAAACTTACTAACTCTCAAGGATAGCTGCTGAAAGATTCCTTTGCCTGGAGACACGTATCTACTTGAAGGTGTTAGCTAGTCAGGCGAGCATTCGTAAAATACCCAACCACGAGAAACTTCCAGTCTTATTTTGTTTAAAGAAATAGTACGACGTATTGTCACGTCTTGAAATCATCTAAGATGTATATGTTTTAGTATCCACGTTTTACCAGGTGTCAGGTCTCTTCAGCATGAGTCCGTTTTGATGGATACCACCGCAGTACTTATGTCTTTAACATGACTTAATCGCGATAAAACTATGTATATTATTATTGATTTACCTCGACGTTTCGACCAAGTTGCATTGGTGGTGGTCACGAGTGGACTCTTATGACAAATGTGTTCAAGTCGCACAAATGTTAGAATTACTATTACCACCGAAGTTTCATATATTAACTCTGTAGGGAGACAAAACAAAGACAAAACAACGAGTACAGTCCAGTAACGTTCAATACTCTGTAGCAAGTCAAAATAACTTGGCAAACACGACAAGAACCAAAGTCCCGGACTGACGAATACAGTCCAGTGTCGTTCAAACGAGGATGGTGTCCCTGGAACTGTAATGGAGAAGTGTGACGCTGATCATCAGTTAGGCGTCTTGTTCGTATTCTCACTTTTTTTTTTTACTCCTGATAGATTAGCCTTTGACCACTATGTCATGGTAAGTGATGATGTCGTCGTAGATGTTGTTCAGGCTAATCTAGAATACTGGCTCTCAAGGACAGCTGCCGGAACACATCGTTAGGTTCTTGGCGACAGATTTTCTACTTGAGGGTGGTAGCTAGCCAGGCGGGCATTCCCAAAATGCCTTACCACCATGCATTAATGACTGCTATCCTAAGACGACAACCGAGACCGACGGCTTAACGTGCCCTCCGTAGCATGAAAGTGCTCAGTAGTAACGTCGCCAACGGTCACCCATCCAACTCATGACCGCGGTGGACGTTGCTTAACTTTGCGGATCAGTTAAGAACAGCTAAGCAAACTTCGCTACGAGCACTTCGACTCATGTCAGAAAAGTCCAATCGTTGTCTAAACCGGGGACTGAACCCAGAACCTCAAGTACTTCTCGTCTTACGCCACTTAACCATCGAGGCAGTCACTGTAAGGATCATAGTAATGTTTTTTGTATAATTTTTTTGGGGTTGTGACGCAACATGCACGAGGTCTACTTTATGTTAAGTGGACTAACCTTTTTTTTTTTTTTTTTTGACGCTGGGAAAAATGCATTACGCATGGAGGGGGTATGTGGGACTCCATGTCTAGTTATGTAACCCTCTGCTTGCCATTCTGTGCCTCTGCCTGTAACAGGGACCTGCGCGGTAGTCCATATCTATATTACTGCTCGGCCATCAATTCAATATTTCGAGACGCGTAGAGTCACGGGCTACAGTCTAGTGATTCAAAAGGTTGGTTTATTGTTAATTTATGCCGATGTGGTCAAGGTAGACGGAAATGCTTTTTATGTTCATTTATTTGTCGGGAATTTGCATACGACGAGAGGTTTAACCGTCTGGCAAATTATAAATTGCTAGCTTTCGTATTGTGGAATTATTTTTAGCCTACGAGGTTTTAATATTTGAAATTGTTAATTTGTAAAGACGTGTTCAGTCGAAGACGAAGTCAGACGAAGGCGTCCATAGATTCTTAATTTTTTTTTCACCATCGACATCACCATTCACAATCATATATATTTGCATACAAATACATTTTTCCAGTTAATTGACTATAGCTAAATCTACTCAACGGGTTTTGATGAAATTGAAATGTGTCGAAGTACTAACTAAACTAACTTGGAAGTATTTTCTAAGCTACAGAAAAATAAAAGTGAGCTTCCCACAGGCGTTCATATGTGGCGCTGATGCACCCTATTAGAAGCAGTAGCAACCTTTTTGCAAGGAGTAAAAATTCGGTCAAGCGGTTAGTCGCATACCGAAGTTTCCTTTTTTATTTATTATGCCTGATATGTTAGTCTTTGATCATGATCTCACCTGATGGTAAGTGATGATGTGGTCGAAGATTTTGTTCAGGCTAACCTGGAATTAAACCTTATAAACAAACAATGTTAAACTACAAATATTAAGAGTTCCGAGTTTCACAGACTGGGTGCCAAAAGAAAGTTTGACAGCTTTTAGTTTATATATTTTATGATAGATAAATAAACTATTGAAGCGCTCGTAGCATAGCTTGCTTAGCCGATCAGCTAAGTTATGCATCGTTCGCTGCGGTCATGAGTTGGATGGGTGGCCGTTACTGGCATTACTACTCAGTGGTAGCAGCCTCAAGTAGAAAATCTATCGCCAAGCACCCAACAGTGTGTTCCAGAAGTTGTCCTTGAAAGCTAGTAATTCTAGGTTAGCCCGAACAACATCTTCGACCACATCATCACTTACCATCAAGTGAGATAGTGGTCAAAGGCTAGCCTATCAGTACTATCAGTACTTCAGTACTAATATTATAAATGCGAAAGTAACTCTGTCTGTCTGTCTGTCTGTTACACTTTCACGCCAAAACTACTGGACCGATTTGAATGAAATTTTGTATGGAAATAGTTTGAGACCCGGGAAAAAACATAGGATAGTTTTTATCCAACTGCGCAAAAGGAGGTTAATGTTTTGTGCGATAACCGACAACGTGCGGGCGGAGCCGCGCCCGGAAAGCTAGTCAGCTATAAATTATTATGTATGCGGGAAGTTTAAGCGTTTTGCGTACTATGAACTATGAACTCTGCAGTTCTTTATTTCCACTTGGCTATCACGGTACTTTGATGAATTCGTAGGAGAAAGGTGGGGTACAAAGATTCCACAATAAACATACAAAAGCTATATTTCCATTTCCATTTCTTTCTTTCTGCAATTTTCACCTACCTAAGTCATTCCACATTTCTTACAAAAGAAAGTTGACCTGCAAACGATTTTCCCATACCCCCACTACTAGAGGAATCGATAAATACATCTTAATAGCGTTTTTGTACCGTTTAATTGCCAGTGTAGCGGCTTCCGTGTGTTTTTTATCGATTATGTTATAATTGATTATAATCATCGGTTCGTTGAATCGATTATACGGAGGTCAGTAGCGATTTGATGAAGTTTTAATACATTATTAATCTCTTCTGATATGTTATATACCCATCATGATTATAGTTGTTTTTCATAATATTATACAATAAATGGTTTATCGCCTTATTTTTATACTTTGTTTACACGTTTTGTAAATAAAACTCTTTAGAACTGCTATTTGAAAATGATCAAACATTGTTTTCAAGATAAAACAACTCATAAATATTTTTTGTTTAGATGAAATTAAGTATAATATTTTTTTTTATTTTGTGTTAAAATTAATTTATTTCAGCGACTCAAACAATTAAAAAAGTTATTTTTCCTATGGCGTGAAATTAAATTAATATTATTTTAAACTCTCGAATATTATTGCATAGAATCCAAACTAAACTTAATGCAATCACGCTGTTTAATTTTTGAGTTTTCTGCCATAGACGTGATTTACAAGCGACGGACCGAATATTAAAGTCAAATTTTGTTTTTCTCTCTAATTTTTATCGTCTTTTGAGCTGTTAATTTTTTTGTTTTCTTGTGTCATCCGTTGTGTTTTTAGAGAAAACCTATGGTACCAAACCCGAGAGTGGTACATATTTTGGCGGGAAAGAGGGAGATTGAAGTAAGTTATGACAATGTTTGATATGAATAAATAAAGATTTTAAATATAATCAGAACGCAATAAAAATAAAACATCAATAATATACAGAGAAAACTACAACACGAAATTAAGAAATAGTAAATGTTGTGAGTTTTCGTTACCAATATGACATAAATAAATAAGTATGCTCGTGTATATATACTTAATTAACAAAATATATTACGTCTCTTTTTTAATGCCGATGTGATAGCCTTTGATCACAATCTCATCACAAGTGCTTATGTTTATAAACACACTTAACCTAAAATAGAAACGGACTTTCAAGAATAGCTACCGTAACAAATCTTAAAGTGCTTGGCGACGAATTTATTTAACATAATGAAAATTTTTAAACTTTTTCTTTTAGTTGACTTTATTAGAACGGGCTCTCAAGGATAGCTGCCGGAACAAACAGTTAGATGCTTGGCGATAGACTATAACTTTTTTAAATTTCCACGCATCCACACTGACGTCTGATTAATTTAATGCCTTCTTCATGCAGGTATATCCGTAATACCTCACAACACATTTATATAAATTTATCGTTCATTTATTTGACAGTGGCCGCAAACAGCTCATTATAAAGCTATAAATATAATTAACGCGCTTTCAACGCGTTGAATATGTGACATCGGATTAACTTCGGTTATTTTGTACTCCGTAAATCTTGTCCGGTTAACTTTTTTATTTGACAAAGTGACGGACGGCGAGTGATCTGTTTTTACCTGTTTTATAAACAGCACAGTGTTTGTTTCTTATAATATATTAGCGGATCGCCCCGGCTTCGCACGGGTATTTAACGAAAAATATAAATTTAAACTTTTAAACACATAAAAAGTAAGTATTGTTACATTACTGTAATAGTTAGACATATAGTATTGCAAACATTTTTATACATATTGATGTCATCTATAAAATTGTAGTACATCACTTTGCTCTATGGTCAACAATGTCCGCAGCGGACGCAATATACCTAGCGATTTTTTTGGTATTTT
The DNA here is from genome assembly GCA_963854805.1 of Plagodis dolabraria. Classification (NCBI taxonomy): domain Eukaryota; kingdom Metazoa; phylum Arthropoda; class Insecta; order Lepidoptera; family Geometridae; genus Plagodis; species Plagodis dolabraria. Next base: position 10,249,166 of record OY978462.1, on the reverse strand, counting down.
TTTAAGAGGTGGGTTACATTATCGAAGTTTACATACGGATCCCTAAAAAAATTCTTGAAAATATTCTCAAGCCTATGTTCATTAGGGATAGTATAGAATTCTAATGGAAAATGATGTTTTACCGCTTTACAAATACCTGACTTGGACACGACTGTGACTAATACATTATGACTGTTACATGACTTGACTCTGATTACTTGAATATAAAATTAACTTGTATAGCAAAATACCTACTTGACATGTTATGTCAAATGTGCAAAACGTACCTACATGTCCCTTAACAAACTAAAAAAAGTTCAAGGTTTAAATCGATGTGATTTAGAGCAATACTTTGAGTTACATCCGTGCATTAGTAATTAAAGTGGGATGTTATTTGAGTGTAACCTATTAATTATACCCGGTTATAGTTGAGTTCTTACCTCCCTTGTTTAACAATCTAAATTACTAATAAAATAAACTAATTATCTAGTTTATTATGTTGCTACTAGCTTCTAGTTTATTTAGATGTCAAAACAATTGATATATTAGAACCTTAGATTCATAATTTGGCTCACTTTATACCCCTATGAAGTTATATAGATTATCTAAGCAGTTTAATCTTTAATTTGAATGCTGAAAATATTTTTGTCATCTAAGTTAATTTATCATTGTTTCAGGCAATTCCAAAATCTGAAACGTTTTAGAAAACTTCAAATCCAATTATTGATTTCAAAACTGATACAGCACATCACAATATTTCGTAATATTGAAATAGCCAAATCATAAGTTAGGCATAATAACATGCAATCAATGCCACGATTCATTATTAAGAAAATATCATTGTCGCACGTTCGCACCAACTCGTAATTTCATATTTTGAACACCCACATCGATTCGTTTCGTTCCTGCCTTTTCTCCATACGTGGCCGTAGTCAGGACTTGGTTGTAGAGTACTTGTGGGGCAAAACCTGTCAAAACTGCTCTCATAAGTTCCATTGAAAACGAACCTAAATATATATGGTACACTTACAATAACTGAACCAAGCTAGATGGAAAATCTTTTCGAGGAAATAACATACGACGTGAAGCTAAACTGCGATAAAATGCATACGTTTCTGTTTTAAAAAAGGGCACTAAGATTGTTTTTGTGACCCCCCGACATCAAGTTCTGGCTACGCCCATTCACGCACATATAATTAGGAGAAACGATCACGGACTTTATGCACGACAGGCGTCGAAAAGGCGAACCTCCCTGCAAATATATGGCTTTTATTATACCTCCAATAAATGAACTCATAAAATCGAGGACCATATTTTAATAATAACACCTAATAGAACGATCTGTATTATGAAATATTGTCAATATTTTCGCTGTGGACATGAATGAGTCAGGTTCATTCATCGCGTCCGCAATCATTATAATAGCATAGAATTTATTTTAATATTGATATTCAATTATTCTTAGAAATTCGACCACACGCAATCATGGACGAAATCGATCGATTTATCGATATGAAACGAAACGGTTCCAAATTTCAAACCGGCATATTCTCCTCTCTAATTCCGTTTCCCCGCCTATAATTGACACTGCCGCGCCATGTTTTGTCACTTTCTAACATACAAAGACAGCATCTATGTATCTCTTTCTCTTGGGATGTCACGTGCGGCTGTCATCGGAGTGACTATTTTGACAATTATGTCATTTGGCCGTTACGGGCGTGTCATTTGGGCGACGAACGCTTGCTGGCCTGTAATTTTGTATGGAATTGTAGAATTTTCGGGGTCGTTGACTCTGACTGTGTGTATGATGTATGGGAACATCTGGACGGTGGGGAGAGCAGCGCGACAGTCTTTTGACATATGCCTTCAAGTTTTTGTTAGTGAACCTATTTAACAATACATGTTTGTAAACAGTTCATAAACAGCAATTAGAGAGAATATCAAGTTACAGGCATCTTTCAATTTATAAATAATATGGCGGCTGGACGCATTGCAATTGCTCTCTTTTAAGATGAAACATTTTCTATGGAATGAGTAAGAGCATAGAAAGGGCAGTTGCACTATACACAAAAACCGGGTTTAACTTACCATTAATTATAAAGTTTATCTTAATATAAGGGCGTTACGACAAAATCTACGTTTTAAAATAATGGCCCAATACCGATTACATTTCAATGCAAGAAGAAGGATCTTTTTTGATCATAGGGGAATAAGGACAAAAAATTTGTAATTTACATCTATACATGGAGTTGTCCATGCAAACGTGTTGCGGAAAACCATATATGTACTGTGTGAAAGTTTATCCTACTAAGTTAGATACGACCTTCGATATTAACTCGTATTTTTCGTCATATTTGACACTATTTTCACAATGTCATACATAATTATTGTAATCAGATTGGATTATAACGTCTAAATCTAGAATTTCATGACACTGGCTTTGAAAATCGAAAATGAATTAAACCATTAAAGAAATATGTTCCCCTATAAAACCAACAGATCGCCATAATCTGAAAGACATACATTGAACGTGCGCCGGCGTCGGTGGCTATGGCGGCAGACGCGCGACTCAAAGCGAGGACACGACACGTCGTCGGGCCGACGACGCGCGACCGGCATGCTCAAAGGACACCGCCGACTTGCAACAGTAGCCTGCTCTATGCAGACTTTAATTCACTAACAACAATACATTAATACCACCCAGTTTGAAGAAATTCTCTCCATTTATTGTACGCTAGTCAGATCTGGCTTAATAGTTTCACTTCACTTTTATTGCTCTCATCATGATGATTCATCATCAACAGCTGGAAAAACTCAACCGTTGACCAAATTAGGGGGGTTTGTCATAATCCCAACGATTGGCAGGCGTCTTAGGGAATATTGCTCTACTAAGCTATTACCAGAACTTCTTTTTCCTAATATTAAAAATCCGAGCGAAAGTGTCCACTAGTTCTATCCAATGTTTTACTCTTCTTCATCACAAGGGATGAACTGCTTTGCGCCCATCACCATGAGATATAAAGCTGTAAAGTCTCATGTCACCTGTGAATCCTGTGATTACACCGGCACGGATATCCTTTAAACCAGTACACAGATAATATAGTAATGTGCACAGTAATCTGCGTGGCGGTAGTTTTTTTTTTAATGTTATTTCACGGTACAAGCTCGAGGCCCGACTAAGCGGACTAAATTCTGCCTATAACAGATGTATTTCGGCACAAGTCAGGAATTGCACTGGGCCCGTCACCTAGAGGCATAGTTGATAAGTCTCATATGCCTATAATTTCACTGGCTCTCATGGACTCCTGCCGAAACACGCCGAAGGGTGCTTGGCGACAGATTTTCTACTTGAGGGTAGTTTCTAGCTAGGCGGGTATTCGCAAAATGCCCTTCCACCATGCGGTGAAGCTCAAGCCAGCGGCGGGATTTGATCCATAGACCTGCTGCGCGGCCGTCCATAGCCAATGCTACTCAGCCATCACTGCAAAGGTATGGCAGCAGTACGTCCTCGAATGAATTCGTTTTCAAAGAGTCTACCGTTTCTAGTACCTATAGCTGGCTTACCCAATCTCGCATTTTCTATCACTTTATCAATGGAAATGTTCACCCCAACTTCACCTCAGCTTAGTTTCTCATATATTATTCATATTCAAACCACATCTCAATTCCTATACGATAGGACAAGTGAACCTAGTAAAATGGTCAGTCACGAACGATAGATTTCTACGTTATAAATATCAAATTTTCCACTAGGATTATAAGGAAATGTCTCGTTGGAAGCTTTTTATTTGCTGTATATGAAATAAGGCGGTTTTATTTGTATGTTTCGTTTTAAGTTATACTTACCTAAATTTAGCATTCTAATTTATCCAGAAGGATCAGTGATTTTTTTATATCGGTGGCATAGCAGTGATCTTCTTCTTCGTCGCATTCTTCATGTCTGAAGGTCGTGCCCGTCTTGAAATGTCTCAACAGAGACGTTTACCAGCTGCTTCCACACCATTCTGTCCTCGGCTTGTCTCAGGGCGTTAGGCAGGGTGAGTCCCGTTATGGCCTTAATTTAGTCGGACCAGCGGGTAGGTGAGCGACCCCGTGGTCTTTTCCCCTCTATTTTTCCTACTATAACCAGCTTGTCCAAATTATCTGATTGTGACCGAGCGATATGACCAAAGTATCTTAATACTCGTTGGTAGCAGGTTGTAGATAATCTGGTTTCGATCTTCAGTTGGTCCAGAATAGATCTGTTTGTTCGTTTTGCTGTCCAAGGTATGCGCAACATTCTCCTCCAACACCACATTTCGAAAGCCTCGATCTTTTTTCGTTCTACTGCGCGAATTGACCATGATTCGGATCCGTAGATAGCAGTGATATATAAAAGTTATTAGATAGAATGTTATGTTAAATAGGTGGTGTATAATTATTCATATTTAGTATAATTGTTTTTCATCGGTGATTTTGTTGACGATTTCAAGTTAATTTCAATGAGCCCGTAACATTTTTACAGTGCCACTGTTCGTCGTAATCAATTTTATAAAAGTATTTATGAAACTTTTGAACATGAAATTATTCAATTAAGATGCTTGAACCCTAGCAAGAAAACTTTTTGTGACCTGGTATAACAATGGGTATTGATTTTGTTGTTTTATTTTTATCGCACCCATATGAAAAGTATAGTTTTTAGAAACTTCGCGCATTTGGAACTGAGAAAATGATGTTACCACAATGTTGTAGTGCAAGCTATTGTAAGCCTTATTTTGACCGTATTTCATTAGTTTTTTGTACTCACCAGCGACCAGCTAATTTTGTCCTTATCCTATCACCCAGCATAGTTTAAAATTGAGAATACAGGTAGTCAAATCTGAATCTGATACAGGATATAAATATAACATATAGGTACACTTAAAAATGTTTTTTTATATTCCCATATCACGTGAAGTGTGAAAATACATTCGGCAAATCTATGTTATATAATACGCTCATACAAAAGACTTCAACGCGCGCGCTGCCGAATTTGTGTTCCTGCTGTTTCTGTTATTATTTCATATTGTTATAATTATAGTTATTACCTTAGTACAGGCTATTAAATGTCACTTTCATGAAAATTCTTATCATAAAATAAAATGGATCAAATTTGCAAACCAAGGAACTATCAACTCAATATATTTTAGTCTGTATTCCAAAGGAAAAGAAAAATGCCAAACAATCATTGTATTTTTTCTGGTGATACTGTAAATCTTACAATACTTTACTTGCATGGAGAGGATTACAATATTATAAATCCTCTCCATGTAAGGTTGCCTATAAGAAATTGCTTAAGCGATAAGGCCGCCGTTTGTCCAATCTAATATATTAATTTGTGTAATAATTTTATTGTGTTCCTTAAGATTGTTGATGAATAAAGAATTTTGTATTGTATTGTGATACTTTACACGTGGTTAACTTGCACTTGTTTAGTTTTTATTATTTGTTGTTTTTTTGGGGTCACTAGTCAAAGTATACTCGAACTACGAGTATACTTACGCGCATTAATATTTTAAGATTGAGCACAAACAAAAACGTGTTTTATATGTATGTCTTAATGTTTTTTATTTAAAATAATTTCAATATTGGCCATAATACCTTGAACACAAATTCTGTGAAAATAATGTATTATGAATATACTTACTAGAGTTCAAAGGAACAGCCCTTAAAAGGTTGGACGTAGAGTAGCGTAAGCTTCTCGTATGGGACTTTTAACAATAATAGCTTTAGGTATATATTGAATACCGGAATATTAAGGTATTTATTATATTATTGATTAATAACATATAACTTAGTCCATGCGCCTACATAATGACAACAACGGAATTTCCTTCATAAATTGTCGTTATCGGGTTCGCGTGATAACAAAGCATATCACTGGTAGTGACGGGCCCAAATTACCGAATATTCTGTGTTATAGTTACCTCAATTAATGACACCGTCGCAAAAAAATCGTTAAAATGTTAAGAGTACAGAAGAAAAGCATTGTCAGAATAATTACACCCTTTTTTTAATCTCCATAAAACTTTGTTGCACTCTGCATTTACCTTCAAGAGCGTTTTGCATAATTTAGCGCCTCTTATGAATTTGTTCCTAGATCAGAGTTTCCTAATAAGAGAAAATAATAGACAAAATGAGGTCTGTCAAAAATCATGGCAGGCTAGTTTCAAATTCCAAAGACTACGAATCACTTTTTTCCTATAAAATATCGAATCCTGACCACGTCAAATACATCCTCCAACGGAGGCATTTCGCTGAACTAACTAAAACTCCTCGTAGTCAGTACACGTAATAACGCGTTAACGTTAATAATAACTAACTGAACTAATAATAACGTAACTTGAGGAGTTAACGCAAACCGTGCCGCAATGTCTATGCGAGTGTTTCCGTTGTGGTACGATATAACTTTAAATTAATAACGGTTAAATTTACAAGCGTTACACAGTTTTTCTTTGCAGGCAGCGTCGGCGTGTAATAAGAGTCACGTATCCTTATGCATTGATGTCCTACGTTAAGATAAAGTATACATGTATACAACCCGGTCACAATATCTGTGCACCTGACCTCGTGACGTCATATCGGCGGTCTGGGTACGGTGTGAAAAAAAAGTGAAAAAAGTTATCGGGTCGTGTATCGGCAACGAAGATGCTAACCGTACTGTCGTTCCGGGGAGTGCGCGGAGAGGTGACAGGGTACCGTAAGACTTCGATGAAGATTCTTTTAATTTCATAGTTTTTTTTATTCTAACACATCCAACTCGAACGAAACCTGAACAGAAAAATAATTATATATTATGATATACTTGAAGTATAATAACAGAATTAACTATAATGAGTAATTTGGGCTCCTTTATTGCAATAAACAAGAGAGTATAAATACAAGTTATTTTCTATTTGCAACTTCAAAATTACGTTCTAGTAATGATGCAGAACATGGTGGCATGTATGTGCGCTGATATCAATCGAAAAATGTATGATTAAATGATGTTTTTGAACATCTTCGAATTATTTAAGCTTTTATGTTGACTAAAAGTAAAATATATATACTTAAATATACACACACTACGACAGTAATTATTGAAATCTATGTATTATTTTATTAAACTTGTAATCACTGTTAAAGTGTCATGAAGTAATTTAAACCAGCTGATTGCATGTAATAAACTTAGACGTAAAGTTAAATTAATTTTTTTCCTCTATTTTGTATCATAATATTTATACAAATACAAATAACTTTATTGAATTATGTTGTAATTTTTTTTACCGGCGGTATGCCTTTATTAAACAAAATACTATGAACTATATACAACACTACAGCTACTACAATAAAAGCATTTAGACACCTATAAGTCATAGCAGACTCATAGGCAGTCCAAATGCTCCAGCCCACTCCCAGTTGGCAGCGTGCCCAGCATGCTGGCAGCATTGCCCCGTTGAATTGCAATGCTTATTCGTTGAGCCAAATATGTGCCAGCATTTTATTGAATAATAATATGGTACAATTTAAAGTTGAAATCCCTGCCCACTGCTGTAGTTTTCACTGTGTTTTTTATTATTATTTAAATGTACACACACACGACGACAGTTATTATAGCAATACACGTATTACTTTATTTAATAAACTTGTTGGTACTGTCAGTGTCATGAAATAGTTTAAAACAGCTGATTGCATATAATAAACGAAGGCGTGAAGTTAGATTAATTATATACCTATATTTATTATGATGTTGACTAGTATGACGTACAACAATGCGAACGAGCTATGGCGGCGCGGGCGCGTGCTAGCGACGTGACTGCGCGCGTCACGCGTCGCGAATAAACGCGTCAGTAATGAGCACGTGTGCCGCCACCTTTATTTAACCTTCGGCGTGAAGACAGCTCCAATATGTTATACTATAATATTTCAGTTTTACTTAAATGTAGGAAGTATTTACATTTAACCTGATAGATTTTACTTTGATACTCCTTTAGCTGTTGTCATCCATCTATAAAATAGATATAATTAAGGAATAAAGAAGTAATTTCATTTGTGTACAACTGATTGTGTTTTTAACACTGGCGACCCGCCCGGCTTCGCACGGGTAATAACAAGTAAAGGATAAAAATGGTGTTGTGGGTTATAGATAGACATATACCATCGAGGACTTTTATGTAGGTATACCTTTGAAGGTGTACAATACTGAACGACATTATTTTGATCTATCTCGTAGGGTTCAACCAGCGTTTTCAATGTACTTAAGCGCAGTTTTAGTAACCTCTAAAATGATCAATGTAGTAGACATTAAACATGTATTAAACATATGAACCTTTCTCTTGAATCATTGTATTAAAAAACCCGCATCAGAATCTGTTGCGTAGTTTTAATGATCTAAGCATACATAGGGACAGACAGCGGGAAGCGACTTTGTTTTATACTATGCAGACATTTTTTTATGAGTTTGTGACGGAAAAATCAGATGGTGCACCTGGTGTCAAGCGGTGATCTCTGACTTTATAAAATGCATTTCATCACAAGTGACGAATTGTACTGCACCCATCACCCTGAAACAAAGTCTCATGTGTCCGTAATTTCACCGGCAGCCGTACCCTCCAATGCAGAACACAGAACATTACTGCTTGGCCATTGAAACAGGTATGGCGGCAGTGCATCCTCCAATGAACTCGATTACAAAGATGTTCATACTAAGAAATGCACTTTTTGATAAATTGCACATGTTAGGCTCCCTAGCTAATAACTACCTACTCCAAGAACAGTCAAGACAGTCGTGACATGCGAATTTCATGTTTTTTTTCTTAGGCTACCAATCCTTTACATCCCGATACGGCCAGAGAAGTCAAACGCATATCCAACAATAGGTACATATAACTACATATATCTAGTAAATGGAACTGTATGTTGCCTCGTGTATAATTTGATGCCGTGTTCTGTACTATCTGTTCTGGTGGATTAGTTGGTATTTTTTTCTAATTCGCAATTTTCCTTGACGAATTGATATGAGCAGGAGCAGTAGCTAGGCGCTAGATAGGCCTCGATACGAAGAAGAAGAAGCACTATTCTTCTTCTTCTTGCCCTAATCACCACGCTTAGCGGATTGGCGCTACATATACGCCTCCATCTAACCCGCTCTACTAGATTTCCTCATGTGTCTTTCATTTAACATTAATATATTCACATTCCTTGCAAACTTTCCTTCGCTTTGTAATTTTCGTTAAGTCACTATCTTTTTATTTCATTAATAAAACGCTCAGTCATAAAAGTCCAGAACCTTTTTATTACGCCCCTATTAATGCTCCATTTAACAGGACGGATATCAAACAGACTAGAAGTCAACAATCACTGATTTTATGCTTTTTCTTGTATCCGAAAAAATAAACCAAAACACGGCACGCGCGGGCCCGTTTGCGTACGCGCAGAGCCTTTTAACATGACAAACAGAGATAGCCAGATCTATTATGTATGCGTAAGAACGAGATGGTTCTATGATTCATGACCACGACCCTGGGTGGAAGAAATGCAGTCAAATTAGGAGAAAATAAATATCGTTGGTGACACGATTCGAAATTACTGATTACGGAACGAATGTTTATGAACTGGCATGGAATGAATCAGAGTTTATTAAGTGAATGTGCTTTATGAGACAAGGATCCAGGAAGGTATTTCTTATAAAATATTTATATAATATTTGTAACTTTACAGTATTTGGCTTTGGAAGAAAGCTAAGCTTTGGAATAAGTTACTTTTATATCAATATTTGGCGAAACATGGGTGTTGTTTACGTCTACACTACTCTTTACTGAACCAAAAATGTAGGTGCTGTCCTCTTTATTTTACTTTGTTTATGGAAAGAATAATCTATGGGTTAAAAAAAGAGGTAATATATACCGTTAAGGAAAAAGCAAGGATTATTTATTAAAAATTCGCAACTATTTTGTACGGATATACTTTACTATTTGGTATAAAGATGTACATTGACTATTCGTTGGTAAATTTATTGTATTCATTATGTGCTGCCATAAGAATGAATGCTAAGATTTTTCTAGGACATGGAGTAGGTAAGTTCTAAATACATGTGAAAATGCATTGCTAAATTAGAAGCAAAACGGAATAAAAGCATATTTAGAATTCTGATTTTCTAAATAAAGTTATTAAACAAAAAGGTCTTTACGTTATGTAGCAACTAAGCACGATGTAAACACCTTCCTCAGATATTTTATACCCATATTCAACTCGGCGGGTAGTCGTAACATTAATAGATTACAAAATGGCGGCTGTAAGGTAGAGGGCGGCACTGGCATTAGGCTGAGTAGGCACAAAGAGCCTCGAGTGCCTAGAGCTAAGCATTTATTGGACACTACAAAACTTTATTACGTTGTATAGGACTTGAAGGGTATTAAGTCACAAGCAGAAGCGGAAGAGATTAAATTAAAGACGCATTTGGATTTCAAATACAACGATTTTTTTTCTGATATTTCATATTAAAGTATTTAACTTATGAAATGTTTATTTGTTATGCAAATCTGCAAAGTAGTTACTTGGCGCGAGTATACTTTTATTGAAAACTGAGGAAGCGAAGGAGTCTAGAATCCTGAGCGTAAGGTTTCAAAGGTACGAGACGCAAAATAAATTTGCTCCCGAGTGAAACACACAAGTTTTTACTTCACTTCAGTGAGGAAAATGTTAGATAAAATAGTGTTCAATGAGTTTTATTGAAGGTAAATTTTTATTACTGGATATTTTATAAAGGCTCTAAATTTAAAAACCTTTTCCACGCGTCTTAAAAGCATTTTTCCAAAAAGATTTCGAATGGTAACAAAATATTTCCGAGCTCGCGAAGTGGAAAAAATTGTTTTGAGTTTGACACAAGACAATCATTTATGTATTTACATACGTGTAATTTTCCTCTCTCATACTCTTAAATTTTACTTTTTTATTCTTATATACCTTACAAAAATATTGACAGACAAAGCTGTGACAAGAACTGTTTACAATTGCTTTAGCCAGAATCGAATTGAATTGTTATTCTTTTCATAGTATTCGCAGATTGTAATATCCTTGAAGTATTTTGTATCGCATAATAATTTTTATTTCATAAAAAAATTCTATTATTTAAATATACAGAGTATTTACTACATATTTTGACTGGACTATATAACTTCCAAGACTTTGTAATGTCACCTTATAATAAATGTTGAAACTACACGCAAACAATTTTACTAACATGCTTAAAAACTTTTCACAATACTCTCCTTAATGGAAAAATAACAAGCCGCTGCGTCCTCCAGCTTGTCCCACACGACAAAAGTGCGAACCATTCGTTTCCGCGGCTGTCTCGAGTCGAAGCCGAATAAAGCCCAGCTTTATGGTTTTCGGCAGCAACAGCATACGTTCATCTGACATTTCGGAGAATCGCAGAACCGACTAAAGAGAAAAACCGTTTCGACGACAGAGAAAAAAGGACCCGCGCCGTCGGAATGCCACAGTCTTGGAACATTGAAATATCTGTAGACACTACTGTTTTTGCATTCTTCGAGAGTATTTCACTAGTTTTATGTAATATTTGAGTTTTATAGATGGAAATTGTGCGCGTACAATAGACTGTATAAGGTAAACGGCTGAAACATGTGTGGTACTAATATATATTACAAGTTTAGTACCCAATAAAATTATGTGCCGTCGTACATACTTGGAGAAAAAGCTATGATTTTTTATCGAATCCTTATAATGGACGTTATTACTACAAGACATATATGTACCCTTTTACCCAATAAATACCTATAATTTCCTTTTGTTGTATGTTACTTTCGACAACAATTTTTAATTACAGATGTAAACTAAGTTTTACCTGTGTTTTTACTTGTTTTGTGCGCAACTTTTCTCCTAATTTCGGCAAGTTGATATGAAAGAGGGAAACTTATATCAGTCTTCAGCTTCCTACCCCTATCTCACTTATATAAGGGTCAGTACAATATGTTCCCTTATAACACAAGAACATAATTAAAATAAAATATTAGGCTACTATTTTATGGGTGACCGCCTGCGGCCTGCCGGACGTTGACCCACTTTAGAAATACTTTCGTTGGTAGAATACCTACCTGCTTACGACGACGTAGGAATTTCGGATGATAAGAAACCATGTGTAGGTACGCCCAATGTGCACTCCTGCAACACCTCTTTCAAATCCACAGGAATGATGGCATGCCGTTCATTAGGCGAATGTTTTTCCTAGTAACCTTTTATGATTTCCAACAGTAGGTATAAGGGAACAGTGTTCGACTCATATCAGTGATAGATAAAAGTATTTATACATTTCTTGAAATTTATAAGTACCTACTCAATTCCAAAACGTTATAATGTTATCAAAAATCCTGAGTTCACGGGCGGCGACCTCAAATGCGAACCTACATAGCGAGCGAGCCAAAATCGTAAAATAACCCGATTTTAAAGCAATAAAACAATGCCAGCCACTGTCCACCGCACAACTATGAGACAGGCCACTTTAAAAAAACGAAATTGACCACGCACTCGGAATCGAAATGCAAAAAAAATATTTTGCTGAAACGAGACAGCCTTATAAACTCTGTTCTAGATAGAAAGGAATGGCATAAATGTCGAATTTAGAATGCAACTCGTGCGCTTCGACATCCGTCGCAGCAAAAAAATCGAAACTGCCATCTAGCGGGTGAACGCGACACTACTGGCTGGTTCAATCGAGTTGGAAAAAGAGCAGATTTTTGTACGTTTGATTAAGCGATACTGCGAGATTGGGATAATGAATTATGCAAGAATAACGACTACTTAGCTTCTCCTGAATGCCGAAGTGAAAGCTAATTGAATGTTAAGTAAATGAAATAAAGAACAAGTATAAATTAATTAAAAAAGTAAAAAACCCGACTGCAAAATATTTTATTTTCTTTAAGCATTTTATCGTTTCATTGAAATTAAAACTGCAAGGTATATATATTTATGGAATTGTTTTTTAAAGCTCTTCATTTTGATATCCCACTCGGTAAATTTAGAAAAAAAAAAATTTTTATACCTCACTATATGGGGTCTATACTCCATAAGTTTGTTTTACTATTTATTTTATGTACCTAGTGTCACTCGGGTTATCAAGACGAATCTATCAATATTTCTTACATCAAAATCAGTTAAGCCGTTTAGAAGTTATGGTGGAATAAAGAAACTCACAAACATACATACCTACATACATGAACCCTGAAAACATAACTCTCCTTTTTTTGGGCAGTCGTGTAAAAAAGAACAAAGCAGCTAAATGACTTCATTAAAGAAACAAACCAAAAATATATTTACTATTATCATATTACATTCAACAACAATTATCTTTAACATTTTTTTTAATTACGCATTGAAATCTCACAATAATGATTATAAATACATGTGATCAATATTCTTTAATATTATCATATAGGTATATATATATCTAAAACTCCAACTTACTTTTATTTACGCTGTCTTCTTTTTCTGCTTTACTTTATTAACTAACAAAAGAAGTTGCAATTGCAAAAAAAACAGTACTGGGTAATTAAATAAAAGCTTACCTATATAAGATCCACAGATGAGATCAATCGATTAGATTTAATGATCGCATCATGAACAATGATGATCGATTAAAATATTTGAAAGTCCTTCGAACTATCATAAAATTTGATTGAGACTTTTTGTTATCTGAGCCATTTTTACTTTCTTTATCAGGGTTCTTTTAAATATAATATAAGTAATTCTGTTGATATTTCGCAAAGTTCTTTCTTACACGAATGTATTTGTATTTTTTTTATAATAATGAATAATCTACCTACTATAACGTTCTTTTAAATTCGTGGCTTCACTTGAATTAAATTTGGTTATTCTACGCTCTCTTGGTAATTAATTTCATAATATTTCCAGTCTCTATTTTGTTTGGACTTGCTAATTCTTCGACCACTTGACTTCGACATATCCGTTAAAAGCATGTCTGTATTAAAAAAAAACAACAGAAATATACGTAGGTATACCTGCTTGTTGTTTTAATATTACAGGTATCTAGTAAGATGAATATAAAGTTTCTACTCACCCGACTCACTTATAATAATTGAAATACTCGATTTAAACCGTTTAAAGTTGTTACTTACTATGTGTAATAATCGCGAAAACCTAAGACAACATTGTTAAATGATTTACTTGACTTATTCGAGATAGGTTCTCCAACCGTATCAATAAGTATTGAAAATTGAAAGCATAATAAAATAAATGGATGAAGGTGTTAATTAGAACAATGTTTTAAAATTTGTTATTGTCAACCCCATTATTGATACTTTTGAAATTAACATCTACGGAAAATTATATTCTATGATAATCAAAACGAAACCAAAGTTGAAATTCCACAAAAAGTTCCAATTAAAACCGAAGCGCACCGATTATTTATAATCGAATGATTATCATTAATCGATCTAATTAATGATAGGGCCGGACCACCGAGTCACAACACGGATGATCGATTGGACCATTATAGTGTTGTCATTAGTCTGCTTCTGCTTGCTTTGCTTTTTGTGGAAATGTAGCTTCTGGATGTATGTAGAAGCGGTACTGATTTCATTATGCACTTGCTTGCGCCTACGATTTCTCCCGCGTCGAAATCATTAGGATCAGAATTAGAGAAAGAAATATTCAGATGTGGCTTTTTGGAGTAATTTTTGTACAGTAAATGACTTTATAATAATCTTTCTTTGATCCATCGAAATAGGTAAGTGGCATAACACATATCTACAACAAACATACTTTCGAATTTACACCGATATTACAGTGTGTGTGATAGTGTGATGCCGCATTAGATGGTAGGATTCTTGGTGACTAAGACGTCTTGATAGGTAGATTACTTTGCCCATAATTACAGCTCCCAATCAGCAACACATAAAAGAATTAAGAACCTAGTAACCAGGGAAATTACAGGCTAAATAGAAGTAAGATTTGTAGTGGTATTGACGCAACAGGTAACATAAAGTAGGACGACGAGTGCAGAAATGTCTAATAAAAAAACCCACAAAATTGATCTCACTCCAACTCCAAAACTTATAAATCTAGCCTACATTTTTGTAGTTTTTCTTTACCCACATAAAATACATTCCAAATCCGAATTCAATAAAAACGCTAAGAAACAAATTTCAAATTTTATCACTCCTTATCAATCAGTCTGTTTCTAGAAAACCACCCAAAAGCCAAAATATCTTATCATTATAAATGACAAGTCATTAACTGGGTTAAGCTCCACCAACTTAAC
The DNA here is from genome assembly GCA_963854805.1 of Plagodis dolabraria. Taxonomy (NCBI): domain Eukaryota; kingdom Metazoa; phylum Arthropoda; class Insecta; order Lepidoptera; family Geometridae; genus Plagodis; species Plagodis dolabraria. Next base: position 10,233,892 of record OY978462.1, on the reverse strand, counting down.
TGATGAATTGATGAGAGGCGCTGCTGGTAAGGACAAACGAATCAGTAGCTGTGAGAACGTAAGGGGTTTTTGTAGTTCTTTTATCTACCACCCGCATAAATAAGTTGGTGACTCTGTAGGCAGCGAAGGCTTTCGTATTAGTAAGAACGTCAGGTGGCCTTCGGGAAGATCTGGTGCATGACACACATCAATCAGATTGTATTTGTGGCAGGTAGAGAATGGTCATGTTTGGAGAATATTTTCTGCTATTTTAATATTTATGAGACTGCAATAAGTCAAGCGAATATAGTTAGATGTAATGTCTGATAGAAAAACAAGTTTTAGTAGCTTGATATAAGTTGGAAGTTTAAAGAATACATATTTTTTCCTGGTAAAATATTTTGATGAAAAAAACGTAGTGATCGTATTTCAAGAATGTTTGGCGCGAATGTGATATTTGTAAAGAACTACAATAAATCAATCGTTAGTCTATTTAAAAATTCTGTTGGGATAAGGTTGAATATGATATGATTTTCGAAGATGTAATCATAGTTGTATTTGGTGATTTGCGAGTTAGTTTAGATAAATAATTTTTTATTGTAATATTAGTCCATAGTCAGCCACGTAGTAAGGAAACTACTATCAAAGTACACGACCGAAAGCTAAGGGGCGAGTAGCTAAGGGTTTGAAAATATTTAGTTTTATGAACATTGTTGCCAATGGATTAGTATGTGACTATAACCACATCACCTCTGATTAAGTACTTATGAATCAATCAACTTACCCCTACTATAAATATAATCACTCACAAATGTCTTCTATCCAACTAGTTTATATTGCACGTTTTATAATTTGTTTTTATTTAAGTATGGACTTTTTGAAAATTTTGTTTGCAACAGTGAACAACAAACAATTGAACAAATTTTGCTTCGCTCGATTTTGTGTTTGCAACGACGAGGTGGACACTTAGAGAAATTGATGCACTCGTTTTATTGATTTAATTTACATTTTCATTTAAATTAATTTAATTCAATTAAAAAAGGATAGCAATTTTGGTCATTGCGTAACAAGAAAACAGTTTCGAACTGATTTTTAGATTCACTCTTTGTTACCTACTAAGAACACAAAATTGACTTTAGTCAATAGGAATTTGACTGCTCTAGCTAAATTAATATTTTCTACTATTTACATGGACATGTGTGAAAGAAGATAGGTTATAATGTCGAATCCTATTGTAATTTAGACTTTGTTCACACCTCAATAGTAACGAGAAAAAAATATGTATCCAAAAAATGGAAATGACTTCAACATCCAAAGTGTGAAATAACTTCTTGAAGCCGGTACCATGATAGTTCAAAAGTAGGTACCTATTATCACAATACGCGCATGGTACCGACTTTGACAAGTTATTTCACAGTTTTGGGTGTTGAAGTTGGTTCCATTTTTTGGTTAATTTTGATGAAATTTAAATGGGATCAAATGACAAGCATAAGCTTTAAAACAAAATAAATATTTTCAAAATTGGTTCGCCCAGCAAAAACTTCTGAGGTAACAAACAAAAAAAACAGACGAATTGAGAACCTCCTCCTTTTTTGGAAGTTGGTTAATTTTTTTAAGAAAAAACAACCTATATTAAACATTATATACGTATTATTAGGAATAACTCAAATACAACTCGTCAGATCTCACTCAAATTCAATCGAACCACATGACAAGTACCAGCTTTAGAATATAAAAAAAACCATTAAATCGGTACAACGTGTAACTAAAGAGTTATGAGGTAACACAAAAAAAAAGCCGAATTGGGAACCTAATATTATAAATATATTTTTATACCTTAGTGAAGTCAGTTCGTTGTCTTAAAACCTGTCTACGTATACACTTAGCTAGCCCCAATGGCTCCTAGAAGCCATAATTCTCAATTGACAACTCTTGTGTCCAGGCACGCGTCCGTTATCCATTCTGATAGGCGATATCTTATACTGAGTGTGATAACGGTAGGCGTAAGGTTGCTATACCGGTGGTCCTTTATAATAATGGTCATAGTTTAGAAGTTACAACTTATAATAAAACGAAGGCCTTTCTTATATTACAAGGTTTCATACCGTTTTCACTGCAATATCTCAAGAAATTGTCAAAATTTACTCCTTTTACATTAACACAGCCCCATGGGGTGCCCGGTTAGAATTGCACCTCCCCATATCATCCCGTATCGTAAGAGGCGTCTAAGGGAAAAATACTGGAAGGTGGGCAGCAGCGCCTTCTAAAGAACTGCCAACTTACACTGCGATCTCCAAGACGCCTGCCAAGCGTGTGGATTTTGGCAAATACCCCCTTAATAGGGGAAGATGTGTTCAACAGTGGAGCTGTTACAGTACAGTACATTAAAAAAACATTATATTTAATTTATGTGCAATATTTTTCAATAAATTAACAAAATAAAGCCTAGGCTGAAATCATAGAGATATAATTGCTTTCTCTTTTCTGTGGCTGAAATCCATACCCAAAGGTTAAAAATGGGACCCCATTTCTAAGACTCCACTGTCCGTCTGTCTGTCTGTCACCAGGCTGTACCTCATGAACTGTAATATATTGACAGTATAGACAGTCGAAATTTTCACAGACGATGTTTTTCTGTTGCCGCTATAGATATAATTATGTTATAAATGCATAAAGACCTTATCAATTAATGTACCTACTTATATGAAAACATAATTTGCTTCAAGATGGATATTTTAAAACAAAATTGTCTCCCAAGAATAAATCTTCAATAGGACGTTCAGTTTTGATACCAAATTTACCTCTTACGACCCGGAACTCTTTTATGAGAAAATGTGTTTCCACAATTGCTGAAGCTGTGTCATTTAAATTTCTTGCTAGAAAGATAGATCACAAAGGACGCACACCATCTTTAGACGCAGTTGTGATGGCCTTCTAAAGGACCTTAGTATGGTAGACCAACAACCAATAAATTCTTTCAAAAAGCTTGGATATACGACAACTATTTAATATAACGTCGCCCAAAATTTTGAGCAAAAACAGACAGCGTTAATCATGTCAAATGTTCAACCCAAACAGATCCTTGAGAGATGGTATCGTTCTTGACTTTAACTTTAAAACCAAAATTTTATATTTCTCATAAAATTTCGACAAATTCACGTCAACTAGCTATAACTAGAGATTAGATTTCGTTCCGTTATGGGTGCGGTGCCGAAATGATGCATCACTTTCATACATTGCTGTAAGCGTTCCAGTGTTCGCGCAAAAAGAAAGCTATTGGAGTTTAACAACTGACAACTTTTGGCACTTTATTAGAAAATGTATATAGTAAATGTTTATTTCATGTCTTTGCTGTTCCTCTAACGTGTGACGGTAGGTATCAAGTAAAAAAATATTACCTGGTCGTAGAATTTTACTACGTTTTTTTGTTACTCATAGCAGTAGCCTTTGACCAAAATCTCACCTGAGGGTAAGTGATGATGTGGTCGAAATTGTTAACTGGCTTAAAACTAGAATTACTGGCTCTCAAAGACAGCTGCCGTAACTCATCGTTAGGTGCTCGGCGACAGATTTTCTACCTTGAAGGTGGTCGCTAGCCAGGCAGGCATTCGCAAAATGCCCTTCCACCATGCGTACTCGTAGCATTACTCTTCATGAAAATCTAATGGACCACTTAGGTATATGCTTCTAAGCTAACTCCATTTGCACCCTTATTGTTTTTTAATTAACATTAAGCTGTTATTGTTTATGCTGTGAAATCATAAACAGAACATGATATGTATTATTTTTCTTCTTCCTACCCAGATCACACGCTAAGTGGAGTCGGCTCTTCATAATTGATATTCTGTTGCTTGTAACTGAATAGACATAATTCTTCTTGCACTCTACCCTTCTTCAGGTACCATCCAGACTTTCTTTGGCCATCCTCTACCTTCTGTATATCCTTTCACATACAGCATATTAAGAAATATCTACAAAAATATATAACAAATTATTATGTTTTTATATCTAAAGGGGTCGGCAGAGATGTCTTTCCCACGTGTCGCCAAATAAATTTTGATAGATAGATAGATAAACTCTTTATTGAACACCTTAAACTAAACTAAAATTAAAAATATTAAACTTAAAAATAGTGAACAATTGGCGGCCTTATCGCTCAAAGCGATCTCTTCCAGACAACCGTTGAATGAAGAGGAGCAAGTTTTGAAAAGGGATGGCGGTGTACAATATACTTATTAGTACATATCTACAAAACAATATATATATATATATATATATATATATATATATATATATATATATATATATATATATGTTTGGGATTAGGATGGCTTGATTAATGGTGACTAAATGAATGCTTTATTCCTTTTGTATGATAATAACGTTTAATTTGTCTTAAAATCGTACAGCAAAAACAATTGTAGGTTATAAAGAAGGTGAAGTTGCTCGCGTTCAAGAGAAGTGAAAAAATAGAATGGGGAGGGGTGACGTTAGCGGCAGGTACCGAGCTTGCTGGACCGATGTGACGTTGGATGCGCGTAGACATGCCCCCGGCCTTGGAAGCTGGCTGGCAGCTTGCAACGTTCAGCATACTTCAACAGGAAGCGGACATATTGATGAAAACGCCCTCCTTATGACGCCGGTAGCAGTGCGGATGTCAGCGACTCTGGATACACCGTCTTTGCCTGGTGAAACTGATATAATTCTGCCCAGTTTCCATTTCAGAGGTGGTGAATTGGAGTCTTTGATCACGACTAATGTGTCAGCTTTTAGCTCTGACCTGGTTGACTTCCATTTTGATCTAGTTTGCAGCTCACTCACGTACTCCTTCGACCAGCGGGTCCAGAAATGTTGTCTTATTTGTTCTACTCGCTGGTAGCGTGTCAGACTGGATATGCTTCTCTTGTCCAGGTCAGCGCAAACAGGTGCAGTCATTGGACGACCAACCAGAAAATGAGCTGGACAGAGAGGGGAGAGGTCATGTGGATCTGAGGAAAGAGGGGTGAGAGGTCGAGAATTAAGAACGGCTTCGATCTGTGCCAATGTCGTGCTTAACTCTTCAAAAGTTAAATGTGCATTACCTACTACACGCCGAAGGTGATATTTACAACTTTTGACTCCGGCTTCCCACAATCCACCAAAATGAGGCGCGTAAGGAGGAATAAATTTGAATTCAATATTCTGACTACTTGCATAATCAATTATTTCTTGTGAGCAAGATGACAAAAATTTTGCGAAATCATTCATCATTCCTACAAAGCATTTCCCGTTGTCTGAATAGATTACGGAAGGTTTTGAACGCCTAGAAATAAATCTTTTTAACGCTAGATAATACGCATCGGTGGTGAGGTCACTGACCGCCTCCAAGTGGAGTGCGCGCGAAGAGAAGCATGCAAATAAACAGACGTAAGCTTTAGAAGTCCTAGCTCCTCTACCTTTTTTGTTTAATATGAGCACTGGACCTGCATAGTCTACGCCACAATACATAAAGGGATAACCTGGGTTTAATCTTTCCCTCGGTAAATCACCCATGATTGGTGCTGGTGTCTTACCTCGCAATCGTGCGCACAGCACACAATCACGGACAGTTTTCCGTGCTAAGTTACGTCCTCCAATCGGCCACCAAGTTTCCCTTAAAGTGTATAGTAGTTGTTGTGGCCCAGCGTGAAGAAGTTTGTGATGTTCGTGTCGAAATATTAAAAATGATAAATAATGTTTACATGAAATTAAGATTGGATGCTTTTTATTATAATGAAAATCTAAGGAATTGCCGAGTCGACCCCCTACACGTATGATTTGATTATTATCAATAAATAAATTCAAATTTGATAACTTATGTTTATTTGGTAAGGGCTGCTTGTTATTTAAAATTGTGTAAATATCAGAAAATAAATCCTGTTGTGCTAAGCGAATTAAGACATTTAATGACTCATCTAACTCGTAAACGCTTAATGGCCCTACGCGTGAGATATTCGTGTGACGTTTGTTAAACAAAATACGCTTCAAGCGGGCAACGCCTCGTATCATCCGAGTAAGATTAGAAAATCTTTCAAAGGGGAATTTAAATTGTTTTGTGTTAATTTTTGTGACAAATGAATGAGTAGTACTGAGTTTAGAAGTATCCTTAACTTCAGGTAGGTCACACTCTATAGTACAATTATTTAAGTTGCTATTTGTAGAATCTAAGTTTATGTTGCGAAGGAAGTCTGGACCGTCCCACCACAGAGTAGATACATTAAGCGCATCTAAACCTGACCCCCGTGAGACAAGATCAGCTGGGTTGTCCTTGCCACTGACGTGACGCCAGGGATGTTCCTTCGTCAACTCGCGTATTTCCACAGCCCTACTCTGAACAAATGATTTTAATAAACTTGGTGTCATGCGTAACCAACCTAAGACAACTGTTGAGTCTGTCCAGAAGAAAACCTGACGAAAAGTACAACGCAAAGACTGTGTGATTTTGTGATACAACTTAGCGCTCAGTAAGGCACCGCATAGTTCCAATCGGGGAATGCTTGTTGGTTTGATAGGTGCCACCTTACCCTTTGAACATAATAGCTTTACATTAATATTATTGACTGTATCAATCGTACGGATATATGCACACGCTCCGTATCCCAGCTGCGATGCATCGCTAAATATATGCAAATCGATATAGCTACAGTCTGCACCTATAGCGTGCCGCGGCACCCGTAATGTTTGAAGTATTGGAAATGACTTTTCGAATTGACGCCAAATGTTTATTATGTCACTGGGAACAGGTTCGTCCCAGTCGAGTTTGAGTAACCATAACCTTTGTAATATAATTTTGCCAGTCATGATAAATGGACTAAGTAAACCCAGCGGATCGAAAATTTGAGAAATAGTAGATAGTATCCAGCGCTTTGTTAAGTGGTTGTAATCGGTTTTAAATTGCGTGTGATAATAAAGCTCATCTGTACAATTATTCCAGCCCAAGCCCAACGTACGACAGGTCATATTTTCGCCTAAGGAAAGATCCTTTGTAATTTCGTTAAGGTTATTTGGACTTGAATTGCAATCATTCGTATCGAAGTTAAATATCCATTTGCGCAATGGAAAACAGCCAGAATCTAAAACCCTTTTAATTTCGTCACACAACGATAAAATGCGCTGCTTTGAATCTAAGCCCAGGATCATGTCATCAACATAGAAGTCATTGTTTATAGTCTGTGCCACCTCAGCATTACTACACTCTGCTGCTAGCTGCTTCAAACATCTCACAGTAAGAAACGGAGCAGAGGCGGTGCCGTATGTAACTGTGTTGAGTTTGTAGCATGCAATACGATCACTCTGGTTGTCACGCCACAAAATCATTTGAAGGTCACGCTGACGTTCGTCAACTAATACCTGTCTGTATGCCTTTTCAATGTCGGCGCACGCTACGTACTTATATTGTCTAAATCTCAATAATATAGCCATTAAATCACCTTGTATTGGCGGGCCAACTAACTGTAATTCGTTAAGCGAGATGTCAGAGCTTGACTTCTGACTGGCATTAAACACAACTCTTAATTTAGTAGTAGTGCTGTGTTCACGGAAAACGCCGTGATGCGGCATGAAATAATATGGTTTTCCATATGTGTCAGTTCGAGTCATGTGACCCAAACGAATATATTCGTGCATAAATTCCGTGTACATAGTTTTGTAAGAAGGTGTTCGCTGTAAACCCCTTTCAAGCGCTAAAAAACGCTGTTCAGCTACCGCATATGTGTCGCCTAATGTGTCAGGAGAACCTTTGAATGGAATTTTTACGCAAAATCTACCATTAGCCATTCGTTTCGTATTTTGTGTAAAATGTTTCTCGCATGCCACTTCATCCTTGGTTAGAATATTAGCTCTTGGTAGCTCCTCAAGTTCCCAAAACATTTTTAACTGCGTATCAATTGATCGAGTGAAGTTACAATGAACTAGACTCTCGCTTTTTAATTTATTAGTATGAATAAGCCCTGATATAATCCATCCTAGCTTCGTATTTTGAAGGTAGGGGCCGTTCCGTAGGCGCATCCTCCCTTCACTTAACAAGTTCCAAAACATATCGGCCCCAATCAAAATGTCAATGTGTTGACTTTTGTAATAATGCGGATCGGCTAATTGAATATTGTTAGGTAATTGTAAAAGATCGCTTTGTATAGAAGCAGGCGGTAATGATGACGTAATTTCGGGCAAAACTAAACATTGCAAGCGCGTAACGAAAGTGCCGGCTATCGCTTTAATTTCAATATCACATGACTGCGTACTGTGTGTTATTGAATTTCCAACACCTTTTACATGGATTGTGGACTGTATCGTAGGATAGTTAAGTAAATCGCATAATCGCTTTGTAATAAAACTTCTCTCGCTCCCGCAATCGAGCAGAGCGCGCGCAACTAGATGTTTACCGTTATCAGTTACAATCTCCACCAGCGCCGTTGATAACAATACAGGACTTGCACTAAACAACTGCTCGCATTGGCTATCTAAGTGCGAAGTATGCGCATAGGTATAGCTATCGACAACGACGTTGGGGTCGGAGTTGTTACTTGAGCTCGGAGAGACTGGTTTGTTATCGGTAGATTTTGTCACATTAGTGGCGATCAACTGATCCGTATGAATCGTAGTGTGATGCCTTTGATTGCATTTACGACAGGAACTGAATCTACAATTAGCTAATGAATGTCCTGTGCGTAAACAATTAGGACACAAGTTATTGTTTTGTATGAATTTTAGTTTGTCTTGCAAGTTGAGATTATTAAACGATTGACAGGTGTAAATTGGATGATAATTATTACAAACTAAGCAAGCGCGTGATTTTTTATGTTGTTGTTGTGAACTATGCGTAGTAAGTGAAACAGGTGATGCGTGGCAGTGTACCTTGGGCATAGGTACTTGTCTATTCACTTTGTTTGTAGTGCTATGTGTGACTAATAATGTTTCTAACATGTCCGCCCTATCCTTGAGGAACTTTATTAGATGATCTACTTTAACAGCTGGCGCAGATTCTATGGAACTGTCTCGGTTGGCAGTATTCGTATCAGCAGGTATGGAACCTCGGAATTGTTCCCACTCGCGTTCAGTAGTACTATCTAATTTAGAAACTATTATGTAGATTATGAGCGTGTCCCAAGATTCCACCGGTTCGTTAAGAAGCTTTAAAGCGCGAAGATTTTTTAAAATAGTGTCAATTAGTTTGCGAAGATGTACTGGAGCTTCTTTAACAATATTCTGAATAGAAAATAAGGCTTTAATGTGATTGTGTACCAACAACCTAGTATTATTATATCTATTGCAAATGAGATCCCACGCAACTGTATAATTGTTAGAGGAGAATTCTAAAGAATCTATGACCAACGCTGCGACACTTTTCAAAGAAGATTTTAGGTAATGAAATTTTTGAATTGGTGAAATATCTGTATTGTTGTGTACTAGAGAAATGAATGTATCCCTATACTCCAGCCAGTGCTCATATGATCCATCAAAGGTAGGCATAGCTATAGTAGGCAGTTTGACGGCATGTGTACTAGAATTAGAGCTTGCAGTGGCCTCACCAGATGAAAGTAAAGCTTCAGCTTGGGCAATAATGGTGTAATATGAACCTTCAAATCCTTCACGTAATTCTAATTGTTGGAAAAGCTCATGATCATTGACTAACACCTCAATTTCACTTTGAATTGAACTAAATTCATTAAAAAATCTTGAAGCACCATCAAGGCGCAATTTTAGCTCGTTTCGTTTATTTAAATTTGAAGCAAGCTCTGTTTGATTCAAGCTATTGATATATTTCGTTAACACTGTTAATCTGCCCCTCATAACACCACGTTTTTTATTCAACTCACTAATTCGGTCATCACTTTTAGAACTAGCACTTTTAGGTGATTTTTCAGGAATAGATAACTTGTCGGTGCTCATTTTGGTAGATGGTGGAAAAACTCAGAGTACTTACAGTTTTACTAGGAGAACCGGCGTGTAGCAAGAAGCGCGCACTGAACACGATAAAATGGCGGTCCTTTGCCGTTGCCGCTGTGGCGATGAAAACTGGAATTTGCAAATGAGTACGATGTTACCACAGGTAGGTAAGGAGGATGGGAAGGAAACTGGTGGCTGTCTTACCGAAATACACCGTTTGTCACGCTGATCACTCCATCCACGCAAGAACGCTTTATCGCATAGGTCGATTTTTCGCCAAAGATATCCGATCTCGGAGGTCCACTTTCTTGTTTGGGATTAGGATGGCTTGATTAATGGTGACTAAATGAATGCTTTATTCCTTTTGTATGATAATAACGTTTAATTTGTCTTAAAATCGTACAGCAAAAACAATTGTAGGTTATAAAGAAGGTGAAGTTGCTCGCGTTCAAGAGAAGTGAAAAAATAGAATGGGGAGGGGTGACGTTAGCGGCAGGTACCGAGCTTGCTGGACCGATGTGACGTTGGATGCGCGTAGACAATATATTTAAATGTACGGAGTTTATGCTAGCACGAAATTTGGTGAAACCATGAAAACGAGGGTCGAGTCAATTGCCATCACCGGGTACCGTTACAAACTCCAAAAGGCCACTATTGGAATGAAAATGAATTTGTCCTAGTGTTGGGAACCTAGGATCGAACCTGGATCCTCGTTATATTGAAGCAACACTACGCCACTCAACCAACGATGCGAGTCAAATCCCGGCAACTGGCAACACCGTTCACAATTTCGTTAATTGACATTCCCTGTCCAAGAAATGCCCACGACAAAGCTCCTACGTAATAATACTCTAAAAGCTTTATTAGACGCTCATGGTAAAATATTTCCAGCAAAATGTAAGTACTGGTGGAGTCGACCGAAAGTAGATAATTATAAGTACTTGAACGGTCAAGTTGATATGTAAAAGAAAAAAACATCTTTATTTCGTTTACAAAGTACACATTTTGTATGTAACTAATTGAAACATACGTATGCATATACTAGAAAAGATAGTCTTTCAACAAAAATGACAATTTTTATCACAAGACCGGGATATGTTGGAGAGTTCTTACCCTGCTAATGGTATGATCAACAGAAATCAACAATATATAAGTATTTAAAAAGAGATAAAATGTTTGGTAAAATTGTGGTAAACTAAAGGAAAAAAGTACATATTACTTTTTTCCCAACAGTACCTGCTGGTAGTGAGGTGACAGCGCGATGGCATCCGGTAGTCAAATGTCGATTGTAATCTCGACAAAATGACTAATTCGAACAAAAAATATCACTTCACGGGGTACTTGACCGTGAATGTTGGTAACACGGACGTATTGTTACTTAAATTAAATTGTAGCTATCTTAAAATAAAATAAAGTGCTAAGTGACTACATTTTATTTCATGAGAAGTTTGCGAACTTAATAATTGAAACACTTTATAAGCACAAACTTCGCTGTACTGATATATTGACAATAATCAGAATGCATTCTTAGGTTTCGTATTTATTAACCACAAAAGCGGCAGGATATTACAAAACTATGTGTATCAACATTAAATTATTTAAAATAAATAAAAAATAAATATGTTTCTTTAAATTAAGATTTAAGTGTACAGTTTTGATTTTCTAAACTTTTAATCTTTTGGGGTTCGCATTTATGATTCAAAGTTTTCGAACTTGGATAGATTCTTTGAATCTGTAAGTGTGCGTACTGAGCATATATCTGCAAAAATTACGTGAAACTTGAGCTCTAGGGGGTCACGAAAAAATTTTAACCATTATTAGGTATTATTGGATATTTTATCGTTAGAGAACTGTTATTTATTCAATATTTATTATGTCTGTTATTTATTATACAAGTTCAACAATTATAAATACATCAACTTGCATTATGTTGAACAAAATATGAGTCATTGAGTGAATATTCAAATCTATACAGAATTAAACTTGATTACCGGAAAAACACTCCACATAAGTAAAAATAATGTAAATTATATATATGGCGCCGGACAAGCTGCAGAATTTATAATAATGATAAATGACAATAGATTTCAGATTCATTTTAGTGTCAGGTAACGTTAAAGCATAAATATCTCATTTCTAGATACATGAATTGACATTCACCAAAAATATTTGGATTAAAACTAAGTGTTTAGTTCGTCTTGCAAAAGTACGCAACTGCCGAGATAATACCAAACAAATTAATTACAAAAAATATATGAAATCCCCGCTGACATGACAACCGCTCTTAATCTCTGAGATAGTCCGACTAATCATTAATTATAATTATCGATAAATAAAACATCGATAATTCGGTAACCCTCACTAATGGACGCAGACGGCGGGCACTACAGGAAGCCCCTTCCCGTCATTTGTCAAGTTGACATTTGACATCACTCAAACAGGTACGAGTTGATATCAAGACGGAGTGACGTTTTTGTATGAATTATTGTTTATTTTATTGGGGAATTATTGTAGGTTACATATTATGTATTACCGTGTATATTTTCATATACTTATCAATAATAATTAACTGCACTCTAAATGGCCACAGGTCTCAAAAGGATATCCTATATCTGTATTAGTTAGTTGTAGAAATAATAGAAATCGTAATAGTACGTAGACTGCCTCGATGGTAGTTACTTAAAATGGTGCTTTAGAATTTGGAGGTCCTGATTTTAAACCCCGTGTTGAACAGTTTTTCAATTTTTCCTCGCTGGCTCTGTGCCACGCAGATTGTAATACCCACAGGGTGTATAAAGACGAGCTGATATGAATTGCAATACGTAGTTTATGGTCTAATTGGCCCATCTTTCATATAGAACTCATGATTTTCAATGAGAAGTGACGGAATTTTGCATAATTTGGAACAAACCTCGATAAGAAATCAATTTATTATTCTTTTATTCTAAATAATAACTGGACAATTCACAGTTTGCAATTAAATTATTGTACCTACGCAAAGGGGAATGCAAATTGTTAATGTGCAACTAGCATTTGCGTAACAAGATTTATTACTTCAAATCGTAGACACTATTCATTCGTGCACCCCTTAAGCGATTTATGAGGCACGTATGCTATTACAGTCTTATCGATAAGTTTCATCATATCTAAAAACCATCGAATATCGAGTTTGTATCGATGTTTCACCTCACTAAAAGTGAAGTTGTTTGTTTTGCCGGTAGCAAGTAGTGTCGCGTTGATAAATATCCTTAAAGATTGTTCAAGTTCCCTCGATAATTTCTCTCGGAAACCTCACACTTGAGTCTACAAGCAGATTCAAACTCTATATGAAAAGAAATAAGGTTTACTTTTAATATTAAGTATGATGGTTGTTGCTCGAATGTGGTATGAAGTTATTTATGAGACTCTCAAAGTACGTGTTTTATAGTTATTTGATAAAACACTATCGTGATTATTTTAGCTTCACTGTGACAGAAGCGTCTATTTTATTTATTTAACATACCTCTAATATTACTCTCGGGCACGTTATCTAGATATTCATAAAGCAATATTCATAAACATGGTATTACGTTACATTATATCTGAGTTTGATAAATGGTTGGTGGTAAAAAGTATTGTAATATGTTGGAGACATTCATGGCACGTCGATTTTCTCCGTAGGTAGCTGTGTAAAAACGTGTAACGCGTGTTGTGAAGTTGAACACAATGAACTCATGTCTGTGTTTTTCGTTTTGCAGGTAAAAAGTGGCGGTCGCTCACACCGCAAGACCGACGGCCGTTCGTCGAAGAAGCCGAGCGGCTGAGGGTCATACACATGACGGAGCATCCGAACTACAAGTACAGGCCGAGACGGCGGAAGCAGAACAAGGCTCGTCCCAATCAGCCACCAACTCCGTCTAGCGCTCCTCCTACGGCTTCAACAGCTTTAGGATCTCCGTACGCCACTAACACAGGCTCCCCAGACCGTTTCACTCACAATCCAGGCGCTGGCTTTTCCCCATATAGAACCTCGCCTCTCGCATCAGACTTTCAAGGAAATCAATTCAACGGACACGTTCAAACACCAGAATCTTCGCCAGCTCGGTCTCCCGAGCCTCAAGGCAGGAGAAGTGCCCCGGCTGAGGCACCGCTGCCAACACCTGATGCATCTCCAGTTGAAAATGAAAAGGAGAACTTTTACGAAGAGAGACGACGAGCAATCAATTCTTCACTATCCGATTCCTATTCTCCGTACAAAACGTACAGAACGACACCAGGGTCGTATTCGCCAGCGCCTGTAGCCGCTATGGGAATGGCTAATGGTATGTACGTCATGTGCACTCAGAGAACACTGACGGAACAGCCTCCGCTTGTGACTGGGACTTTCTTCCCACCAGTAGCGACCTCTCAAGATCAACAAACGCTTGGAACTTCAGCTCCTAGGGTGACATCCGCATTGAGCGGCTCAGTCCCGTCGGAATACAGTATCCAGTACCATCCGTATGAACATTACGAACATATGTATAAAACTGAGGACACATACGTATCTCATTACCCAGAACAGCCTAAGACTGAGTATGACACTGGTGGGTCGTACTTTTCAGAGGAGCCTCCGAATCAAAATCAGGATTCAGAGCAGGGTTTTATGAATCAGCGTCCAGAGATCAGGACTGGGTCTCCAGAATCAGACGTAGACGCTCGGGAGTTTGATAAGTATCTGGACTATGCTCAAGAAGGTTCTATGGAACAGCATCAGCAACAGCAGTACAGATATGAGCAGCAGCAGCAGCAGGGTTATAGGCCTCCGTATTGCGGAGAACAGCCTCCAGGCCCAGAATACTGCTCAGAAAGGATGTACCCTTCACCATATGCTTCAGTGATTGCCGGAACACCACCTGCCACCTTCGCCCCTGCCACTCCTGGAGCCGAAGTTAGACCCGAAGACGAATTCAGCGTCATCTTAGCCGGAGTTAGGCAGACTTGCTACAGCAATTGACTAAGGACTGACATGAGATAGGAAAGTGATCTTCCTAAATAATAGTCCAAAGAGTTTCTTAGGCTTCTACTTAGATTGGGTTTTTACTCTTGTATAGTGTGAATATGTGATATTGAGCGTAGTTTCACCGTCTGTTCATGAAAACTACGTGACCAGTAGTAAAGGGTATCGGATAGCGAAACACATAAAATTATTATAATTTCTAGGACAGAGATTTAACATAATGTAGCTTTCTGCTTGAAGCTAAGTGAACCGGTACATAAAGGGCAATAAAGCATCTAATTTAAGGTGGAAAGTGACGTATATGGCGGTAAATACAATATTTAATATAATAAGTTTAATGGCGTTTGTAGCTGGTTTGTATGTGTTCTACACGATCACGATATTCGCGGGTTTAATATCGTTGTACGTAATATCTTTAAAAGTTATTGAACATCAATGCACCCAATTCCATACCTTATCTCTAAAACCGCAAAAAATATTTAAAAATACGATAACTAATATAACCAATGCATTGAGTATTGTATATGAATATTGTATTAGATATCATAAATATTCTCCTTTAAATCTTTCGTATTACGTGATACAGTACAATAGTCAGGCGAACTAACAACATAACCTAGATTTATTTTTATTTCTCGCCATATATATCAGAGTTTGCCTTATAGTACTTTCCCGGTCCCTTGGAGTATTTTTATAGAACAGCATAGGTACTTACTGTACTTCAATATCTATGGTGAATCAGCTTACTCTTTATAGTACCTACATTTTAGTAAATCGGTATATACTTGCTTATGTTTTATGTATATGTAAATGCTTTGAGAGACAATGGAGCTAAATGGTATATCTCAAATTTTAGATTTTTCCAGCGAAATATATTTTTGTGTAATATTTTAAGTAATGTTAATGTGTGTTAAAATATTATGTGACTTATCGATTCTGCCAGTTAGGTTCCTATGTAAAAAAAACAATACTTAAAAACTATTGTTGAAAATTAAATGTTAATCACAAAACGTATGGGACTGATCAATAGAAAAAAAGTAAACGTAAAAAAATATAAACTAATTTTAATGTTAAATAAATCGTACTTCTTAAATAGTTCAAGACTTAAAAATGGATATAATTATAAGGCTGTATAAATGAATTGGTGCTATGTTAAGAAGGTCCTATGCAAAAAAAAACAACTATTTTTATATTATTACGATTTCGTCCAAAACCGTATACCATAGAGGTAGCGAATACGATTCCTAATGTAAAAGATTATTTATTTGTAATTATTTTTTGTATATTTCGTGTCCTAGTAAAAATTATTATAAAATAATTTTAAATAATTCCATTCATTCGTTCTTCCAATAAGTCTGTAGATATTACTATAATTATGTTATAATATAATTTGTAGAAGTTTGTTTTTAATCTTTTATTTGTATAAATTGTAAGAACATGAATAAAAATATCTCATAGGATTATAACTGTATACTAAAATTATAGGTAAAATTTAACTGTAGATTATTTTGCAATTTTTTTTTTATTTGACACTCGCACTGCGAAATTAAGTTCTAATTACATTAAGAAAATTTATAAGAAGCAATAAAATTTATATTCAGAAACTGGTATTATTACATAATTTCTTTATACCCCTGATATAGTAAGTTATTTATATTAGAAGATGAGTAGCGTAGTATAATAAAATAGCGTCAAAAATATTTATCATCAAATAGTTTATTTTTATATCAGCTAGAACAACATATTTAGTTACAGCGTCACATAGGTACCAAAAGCTGAGATAGTGGTTAAAAGCTCTATATAAATTATTTTGAATATATATAGTGAAAAACTGATATGCAACATGCACATCTGCATCCATTAAAAATATGCATGCTTTGACATAACATGCAACTTAAAGTATTAAGTTCTTAGAAGCATTTGCCTTGCTTTTTCTCGAAATAAAATCAACATCTTTAGCGTCTATGGTACGATACAACCTATCGATACAACCGTAGTCTATGTTTAGTTTTTACGCTATGATACTTGCATGGTGGTAGGGCACTTTGCGAATGCCCGCCTGGCTAGCTACCACCCTCAAGTTGAAAATCTGTCGCCAAGCACCTAACGGTGTGTTCCGGCAGCTGTCCTTGAGAGCCAGTAATTCTAGGTTAGCCTGTGCAACATCTTCGACCACATCATCACTTACCATCAGGTGAGATAGTGGTCAAAGGCTAACCTATCAGGCATAAAAAAAAAAAAAAAAAAAAGATACAACTAACTTCTATCAGCAGCTAGGACAAGCAATGTTTTTCATTAAAATACATAAAGTATAATTAACTTCAAAAATTTTAAGGATCACAATGCTTTAGAAGAAAAAGTATTGTAAATATTACGGTCGCTTCAAAATCTGACTTGTTATTATGACTATTTCAACCGGAGGATCTCATATTTTTATTTTTTAAGGACTATTTTGCTTCTTGGGATGCTTCTACTCATTAAATGTGAGTAGATAATGTTCCATATATCTATTATGACAAACATAGCTGGGTTATTATTTTGATACCAAATAGTACTGCCTAGGCATACTACCAACAAGAGCATTAGTAAGAGGTCGGGATTGATTTGCTTTCAGGAAACACACACAAATCAATGCATCATTGAAGCAAATATTTGCTTCAACATTACTCGATGAAATTTATTGATGACTATTTAAAGATTATGCTTATATAATTCATATAAACTTGTTGTTAGTTTGGTAGAGTGTTCATATTGTGAGTCAATAAGCTAAAGTACATACTTATGTATATAATTATTTCAGAGTAGGTACTTTATTAACTGACAATATTTTTGTCTTAGTTACACTGTATAATTCATAGGTAGTTTACATTGTGGCCCGGAAAGACTTGGATGAATTCGTGAAGGACAGGATCATACATTTTATAAATAATACGACATCGAAGGTAAACTACAAAATGATAAACAAAGGAAAATCTATTAATTGATATTACAAGTTATATTCACCAATATGAAAAAATGTAACCACATTAAACACATTTTTATCTCCATAATCAACCCACAAACTGCTCATTTAGTCCGCGATACCATCAACGCATTATAGGAATAAAATTATTAATCATTTATTTTCTTAACACCAAATTCGTACACACTTCCTTTTTAAAGGAAACCCTCGACGCCCCAAACAGAAAGCATGTAAGTACAAATAAAAATAAAATGGCTAAATAATTTGCTCGCTCGCGGGGCAGGGGTGCACATATATCGGCCCGCGGCTCCGCTTGCCTGTAATTACCATTGCGGCCCGCCTGAACACGCCCCTGCCGCGCGCCTCGCTCGATTTTGATGCATTGATGTTTGAGAAAAACAACATGTTTAAAAAACATTTTAGATATCGAAATCAATTGAGTTATCATGGATTTATTCGCAAGGACTGTGCCAGATTATATTTATATCAAAAAACATAATAATCAGTACTATATATATAATATTATAAATGCGAAAGTAACTCTGTCTGTCTGTCTGTCTGTCTGTTACGCTTTCACGCCAAAACTACTGGACCGATTTGAATGAAATTTGGTATGGAAATAGTTTGAGACCCGGGAAAAAACATAGGATAGTTTTTATCCGACTGCTACAAAAGAGGTTAATGTTTTCGCGCGATGACCGACATACGCGCGGGCGGAGCCGCGCCCGGAAATCTAGTTAAGTTATATATGTGACTAATTCATACTAAAGGTTATATGTCGTCAATGCTAATGTCGTAACATTGGTATGTTGGTAGGGCGTTTTGAAAAGCGTTGCCTGGCTATCTACCACCCTCAAGTAGAAAATCTGTCGCCAAGCACCTAACGGTGTGTTCCGGTAGCTGTCCTTGAGAGTCAGTATTTTTAGATTAGCCTAAACAACACCTTCGACCACATCATCACTTACCATCAGGTGAGATAGTGATCGAAGGCTAACCTATCAGGCATAAAAAAAACATAAGGAGCGTCGTCAACTGAAACTTCAATGAAAGATTTGAATCTGATCATTTTCGTTAAACATTTTAAATTAGTTATACAAGTCAAAGAATAACATACAAGGAAATATACCTTTAGTAAATTAATCAATATTTACTGAAAATTATACCACCATTACATACCAACATTGGTTATAGTAGATTATTTGTAAAAAACCGCACACCTCATTAAAATTAATTATTATTATCTATCCAAAAATAAATAATATGTATGATTTGGTTTATTATGTTTAAAATTTAATTTATCTCTCCTTGAACGGGTTACAAATAATAATAATATTATTTATAATGGATAGGTACGTTGCAATTATAATTTCAAAAATTTTAACGAGTTTATTGAAAGTATTTAAACATAATTAAATGAACATGCAAAAAAGGTAAACTGTAGTTAATTATAATTACTTAGAGATAAGAATATATGACGCCTCCTATAAAAACAAAAAGTTTGAGTTACAGGGTTTCGTCGTTGAATGTTTATAGGCGTAAAATGCTTTATAATATGTAGCAAAAGAGCAATTATTTAAATTAACATGAATATGCTGTGTCAATTTCTATAAAATTCACAGGTGTTTTCTTGGGTTAACGACCTGGATTCCCAAAGTAAGTAAATTTTGTTAACACTGGTTTAAAATTAGCTAGATTACCAATTAAGCCTATTTAAAAAAACTTGTTTTTGACTAATATTGCAAAAATACCTGCCTGAAAGAAATGGACAAAAACAAGACAAAAACCGTAGTTTTGGTTTTTGGTACAAACATCTTAGAAAAAAATCCTCAAAAGTCACAATGTGAGGATCGAACCTTGAACCTCCGGCTCCGTCACGGTACTCCATAGGTATTACCGCTCGGCTACCACTGATTCTGTGATAGTACATAAATCACTAGATTTGATAATATTTAAGGTAAATCATTTTACTGGACCTTTTAGAAAGATTCGAATTTTAAAATCCTTTACCAAAGCATAGTACTTAGAGCTCTAAACTACTATGAGCTTTCAAAAAAACCCCCTCACAAGCTCGGAAAAGTGTTGTTGCATACGAAGTCTGCGTAGAAAAGGCTTTAAAAATTCGAATCTTTCTAAAAGTTCCAGAAATAGTACATTACTGCAGAATCCAGTAAGTAAGCCTTCCTGGCCAAGTATGAGTTATCCGGACTGTACTGCAGGTGAGGTCCGGTTATATACTAACCCAGGATGGATTTCTTACCGGTTGAGAATTGTATAATGCTTTTCTCAAAAATGAAAGAAAGTTTAAAAACAAAGCCTATTAATTTGTTGTTTAATTTAAGGTTACATTCATATTAGGGCAATTACTATTAGGGCAATTTGCAGAATTTTTATCCACTATGGAAAGTATACTGCAGAAAATCTCTAAATGCAGAAAACCCATATTTGTATGTGGTGATTTTAATATAGATATTTTATTGCATTCTAAAAATAAGACTGATATTATTTCATTATTTAAGTCATTTAATTTGTTAAATTTCTGTTCTGTGAGCCCACTAGGATAACAGACACTTCATCTACCTGTATAGACAATATATACTCAAACTGTAAGACTAAAGAAAAGTTAATATTGAAGGGTGTTAGGTCCGATCATGAGGGCCTTGCGATAAAATTTGATGGAAACAGAGAAACAGAGAGGTATGAAATTGAACATAGGCCGTTGACAACCAGTAGGCTAGAAATGCTCGGTACCAACATAGAAGCTAAGTTTGGCATAACAAGTTTTTCTCACTGTGACCCGAATGACATCTTTAATAACTTATTTTCTTTAGTAAATATTGAGTTCCAAAAAGTTTGTCCAATAATAAAGAAACAAATAAGTGGAATATTGAAGTTTGGTGATTGGGCAACTAGAGGTATTCTAAAAAGTAGAGATTATTTGTTTGATCTGTATCGCAGGAAAAATTTTACACCTTGCAAGCAGTTTCATGATTATGTTAGGAACTATTCAATAATGTTTAAGTCTGTTTGCTTGTGTGCTAAATCTCTTTTTATTAGAGACAAAATTCGCAAGTCTAAAAATAAAATAAAAACCATTTGGAAGACTATAAATACTGAGACTGGTAAAAATAAACCTAGAGATTCAACATATATCTTAACCATTAATGACCATTAAATCCCTTAACCCTCAACCATCCCTTAACCATCAAATCTCTGATCCAATACAAGTGGCGAATATATTTGAATTTTTTTTTTTCTAACTTACCATTAGAAGTCACTAAATCATTGGATTCTTGTCCCAATGTAGCAGAAGCCCTGTTAAAACATAATTTTCCCTGCAAAACACCGGACTTTTCTTTCAGATACACAACAAACTTTGAAATTATAAAGACATTTAAAAGTTTAAACATAAAGAGTACTGAAGACTTGTGGGGTATGTCAGTTAAAGTGGCAGAGTCTATAATTTGCATTATTGCACCATACTTAGTAACAATATTTAATCTTTGTGTAGATAGAGGAAATTTCCCCGACTTAATGAAACAAAGTAAAATCACTCCAATTTTGAAGTCGGGAGCTGCATCTGACCCTTGCAACTGCAGACCTATTTCTATTATCTTACCTGTTCTAAGTAAAGTATTCGAAAAAATTATGCTCAAACAACTTTTATCCCATTTTAATGAGTATAATATATTGAATAAGAATCAGTTTGGGTTCACAAAGAGCAGATCCACAACAGATGCAGGTGTTCAATTGATGTCGCATACTCGTATACTCGAAGCCTGGGAGAGTTCACATGATGCTATTGGCGTATTTTGTGATCTTTCCAAGGCATTCGACTGTGTAGAGCACCGCACTCGGATTCGTAAGCTTTCACACTATGGTATTCGTAGCAAAGCTTTGAATCTTATAGAGTCATATCTGTCAGACAGGTTACAGAAGGTTGGAATAAATGGCAATACTTCTTCCGGGTCTTTGGTAAAAATAGGTGTACCGCAGGGATCAATTTTGGGACCTTTTCTGTTCCTACCGTATATTAATGATCTGCCTTGCATGGTCAAAGATTTCTGCGATATTGTTTTATTCGCAGATGATACCTGTCTGATTTTTAAAGTAGATAGGAAAGATAGTGAACTCATTCATGTAAATAATGTGTTAACTATGATCTCTGAATGGTTCGCAGCTAATAATCTTCTCTTAAATTCAAAAAAGACAAAATGTTTAAAGTTTTCGTTACCAAATGTTCCTTATGTTGTACCAAACATTAAACTCTCTATTGACAATGTGACAGTCTTTCTGGGAATCAAAATGGATTCAACTTTACAGTGGGATCCACATATACATGATCTAGCCGGAAGACTTAGTTCTTAAGACAGTTGACAGATGTAGCTACTGCACGGCTAGTTTATTTCGCATACTTCCACAGTATTATGTCGTATGGTGTATTGCTGTGGGGAGCTGCTGCTGAGATAGAGACAATGTTTATCTTACAAAAGCGTGCAATTCGAGCCATATATGAAATGGATCCTAGGGAATCTCTAAGGGATCTTTTTAAAGAAATTGATATATTAACTTTACCGAGTCTGTATATATTTGAAAATATTATGTATGTTCGGAAAAAATTGAGTAAATTTAAACTAAACAGTGACAACCACGATTACAACACTAGGAACAAATATAAAATAACGGTACCATGTTTTAGATTAGCAAAGACAAATAAAAGGTCCTTTTTAGGTAATTGTGTGCGGTTTTATAATAAAATTCCCGAACATATTACAATGCTCACAGAAGGAAAATTCAAATTGCACGTGAAAAACATTTTGATTAAGAAATCCTACTACACAGTTTGTGATTACAAAATGCTTGGAAAATTCCAGCTCTGCTAAGCCATCACCTGTCTCCTACGTAATTTAAACAAATATTGTAATAATTGTATTATATTGTTTATAACACATTGTAAAAAGACGTTTAAAAGAATGGCCCCGAGTTTCTTGCCCGTTCTTCTCGCAGTGGCTCTATAATTTTTTTTGCTGAACGTGGCAGTACAATGTAGAATATTTCAATATTAAAATTTGTAATTGACCTTCATAAGAGCGTCGTAGACGCCTAAATTGAATAAATGATTTTGAATTTGAATTTGACTGATAGATGTTGTGATCGATTTAGAAGAAGAATATTTAACAAACTCAATGTTAATTTTAGAATGGAAAGTGTTAATCCAACATGATTTATAAACTGAAATTACTAAAATACATACAAACATAAAATCCCAAACTATGCTTCTGCAACATTACTAAGCACAAAACGCAACATGCATACTTTTTCTGCGTCGCGTTAAGTGTCCCAGACTATAAAATGCTGTTTAAGGCTCCAAAAATATATCTATCTCATATAATGTCATACCAAAAAGAGAGATGAGATATATATATAAATATATATTTGGTATGACATTATATGAGATAGACATATTTTTAGATCTGCTTAGAAAAAACAACAAAGTACCAGACACAGATTAGAGTTTAGCCATTATAACATGGTTATAGGAGGGAGGCTCCAAATATATATATATATATATATGTAAGTAAGTATGTAGTTTCCTTACTGAACAGTAGGTCTCCTTTTTAGATCTGCTTAGAAAAAACAACTTACTGGACAGTAGGAGATTCCAAATTTAAAATCTCGCTTCTTACTGGACGGTTGTGAATAAGTCACCGGTAGAGTTCACTTTCTCGATACTTTTTTGAGATGTTATGGCAACATTACATACCATGTTAGAGAAAAATAAATTTACTTTATATACGAGTATAATCAAATCTTGTGATATAACTTTTGACTTTAAGGCGATTAGAGTCGCCAATGGCCTTGAGCATCTGGGCCTAATCGAGCTTACTTTACTCGCGCATCGCCGCATACGTTCCGCGCTCGCTGCACAAATATAACGGTCAAAGAATATGCAGATGCGCGATGCGCTCCGGTAACATGGCACTTTATATGCCTACCGTACTATTCTAGTGAGTATCCGCAGTTGCAACTGCGACTGAGATAAGTATGAAAATTTATAGTGTACCTACTAGGTTGTTCTGGACGTCTTTATTCCTTTTATTTATTTTTCAATGTCATGTGCCGAGTGAAGAAAGTTACTCAGATTTGGCTGAAAATCGATATCTAGGTTGTGCTGAGGGTCATTATTCCGAATTTGGAATTATTTTACAAATGTCATCTGCCAAGTGAAGAAAAATGATACGATTTGACTGAAAATTGATATCTAGGTTGTTGTAGAAGTTATTATTCCAAGTTACGAATTTGTTTTAGGTTGACGTCTGCCAAGTGAAAAGTTTACTTCGATTTGGCTGAAAATCGATATCTAGGTTGTTCTCAGTTCGCACACAAAAACTTTAAAAAACCTGCTGATTTTAGTAATATGCTACATAAACGAGTTTAGACAAAAATTTAGTTAAAATATAAATACCACCTGTGTGGATAATTTATTAAAAAAGTGTATGAAACTGATGTTATTTTATGGATAATTTGTAAGTTAAATTTATGTTTGTAACTATTTTGCGTGAAAAATTCAACTGTGCACTAACCTCATAGTACTGAAGTCAACTGTGCACTAACCCTATTACTGTACAGCTATCAAGCAGCAATACAGGATTTGGAAAAAGTGTTATTGGCTTTAATAAAGATTTTTTTATTATTTTACTATTATTATTATTCTGGACGTTTTTATTCCAAATTTCAAATTTATTTTTCGATGATGTCTGCCTAGTGAAAAAAGTTACTAAGATTTGGCTAAAAATCGATATCTAGGATTTTCTGGGCGTCCTTATTCCAAATTTGGAATTTACTTTACGATGACGTCTGCCAAGTGAAAAACGTTACTTCGATTTGGCTGAAAATCGATATCTAAGTTGTGCTGGGCGTCATTATTCCGAATTCTGATATATTTTTTAATGTCGTCTGTCAAGTGAAGAAAGTAACTCCGATATCTAGGTTGTGCTGGGCGTCATTATTCTGAATTTGAATATATTTTTTTATGTCGTCTGCCAAGTGAAGAAACATGCTCCGATTTGGCTGAAAATTGATATTGAGGTGGTTGTAGACGTAGGAAATTTGTTTTATTATGACGTCTGCCAAGTGAAAAACGTTACAACGATTTGGCTGATATATGGGTTGTTCTAGACGTCCTTATTCTGAATTTGGAATTATTTTTTCTATGACGTCTGCCAAGTAAAAAAGTTACTCCGATTTGGCTGAAAATCGATATCTAGGTTGTTCTAGACGTCTTCATTCCGAATTTGGATTTTGATTTTCTAAAATGTCTGCCATGTGAAAGATGTTTCTCAGATTTGGCTGAAAATTGATTTCTGGACGTCATTATTCTACATTTGGATTTCAATTTTCAATGACGTTTGCTAAGTAAAGATAGATGACATATTTTTAAAACGCTAAGATGTACCGGATAAGAATACGAAAATTATCATAATCAATCGTTTATTCAAATCACCTTATAAATGAGATTATAGCCGACGCAGGTTTAGTCGATTAAAAACGACGATATAAGAGGAAGATTTGTATGTTTCATATTATTTTTGTATGTTTTATTGTACATTGAAAAATAAGAAAAGGGACGACTGTGTCGTACGCAAAAATACAAAATGGCGAATGTTTGTGCGCCTCGCGCCCCTGCCTTAGCCCTTCTGACATCCGGGCTGGTTTTTGATGCTTATTTAATCGTATCTGTTAAATATAAATAATGCAACTTCCATACATTACATACACAACAAAAATACCATCAAGGCTACCTTAAAAATAGCTACTTCCTTTTAAAGACATTAAAAAACATATAATATAACACATACAGTTATGTGTCGCCTACAGAGAAGACCCTCAAAAATTGTAGATTGTTATACAAGGGTTGAAAGAAATCAATCCCCTTACGAGGTATTTAGACATGTCGGCCCTTGAGAAGGAAGCATTTACTATTAATTATATAAATATCTACAGCTATATTACAAAGATTGGTTCCATCGTGAATTGAGATTTCAATAATTGATTGATAAGTACGAGTAATCATAATTTTCCTACTCTTATCCTACTGCGGCTTTAGGGAGCTGCTAATCACCCACGGCCAGCAGGTAGGTAGGTAAACTCAGGGAATAGGTTTGAAAACTTTATTAGGCCTCATCAGGTTGCACAGCCGCACAGTTCTACCTGCAGTTATATAGACCGAAGGGAGACAGTGGCCTGACAGTACACGTGATCCAGGTCCCAGATGTTGCGGTCTTGGCGTCGGCCGATAGTTCTGGATCTAGGTAGCGAGTGCTCGAAACAACCGTCCTCAGGTTAAGTCAGTGAAGTGGAATCCTGGAGGAAGACACCGGCTTAGTGGCTGATATTCCTCAGCTAACTGTTGCCAAGCCGCGGCGACACGATCGTGGTACTATTACTAGCGACTCACATTTTAAAACTCACAGTCTAGCGCAGTAGGGCAGCACAGCTGTTAACGTTACATAGGTTTTAGTCAGCATTATGAAATAACAATAATAAATAAGGAAATCACCCTAGAGGGATTCACGCACTTCACAACAAGTCAATAACAATTAAAATCAATAGTACGTATTATATTTTTATTAAGCGCAAGACGAGTGTTCCTTGCCAATTGCATAGACAAATGACTGCACGCCTCAGATTAACTCATAGTAGTTTGAGCTAACTGCATTCAAGAGATAAGGAATTTGTTTAGCGTTCCTTTACTGGTTTTCGATGCATTAGCGAAAATACTTTTAAACGTTCACAAGCCGTGGGTTCCACACGTAATTACATTTCATAATTAGCAATATCAACGTAAGTTTATAATTTTAAGTGGTATGTAAGTTAGTTAAAGAATTTAATTAATATATTTTTAGTTTATGATTAACATCTATTGTTTCATATTACGAATAATACTTTATTTAACTAACGGCGTTAGGCACAACGTTACACTACATATCTTACCGTTTTCGAGATACGTCATCTATCTTCACTTGGCGACGTCATCGATAAATAAACTCCAAATGTTGAATAATGACGTCCAGAACCATCTAGATATAAGTTTTTAGCCAAACTGGAGTAACTTCTTTCACTTGGCAGACGTCATCGAAAAATTAATTCAGAATTTGGAAAAAAGGCGTCCAGGAAAACCAAGATAAGTATCGATTTGTTGCCAAATCGAAGTAACTTTTTTCACTTGGCCGACGTCATTGTTAAATAAATTCTAAATTTGGAATTAAGACGTCTAGGACAACCTAGATATCGATTTTCAGCTAAATCGAAGTAACTTTCTCCACTGGGCAGACGTCATCGTAAAACAAATTCTAAATTTGGAATACTTACTTACTTACTTACTCCTCTGGCGCAGCGACCCAAAGTGGGTCTTAAAACGTCCAGAAAAACCTAGATATCGATTTTCAGCCAAATAAGAGCAACTTTTTTCACCTGGCAGACGTCAACGAAAAATAAATTCTAAATTCAGAATAAAGACTTCCAGAACGACCTAGATTTTGAATTTCAGCCAAGTTGAAGTTACTTTCTTCACTTGGCAGATGTCGTTGAAAAATTAATTTCAAATTTGTAATATAGACGTCCAGAAAAACTTTGATATCGATTATTGGCCAAAGCGGAGCAACTTTTTTTACTTGGCAGACGTCATCGAAAAAAACATTCCAAATTCGGAATAAAGACATCCAGAACTACCTAGATTTTGAATTTCATCCAAATCGGAGTAACTTTTTATACTTGGCAGTTGTCATAGAAAAATACATTCAAAATTTGGAATAAAGACGTCCAGAACTACCTAGAAATTGAATTTCAGCCAAATCGGAGTAATTTTCTTTGGCAGACGTTATCGAAAAATAAATTCCAAATTCGGAACAAAGACGTCTAGAACTACCTAGATTTTGAATTTAAGCTAAATCGGAGTAACTTTCTTCACTTGTCAGACGTCATCGATAAATAAATTCCAAATTCGGAATAAAGACGTCTAAAACTACCTAGATTTTGAATTTCAGCCAAATTGGAGTAACTTTTTTCACTTGGCAGACGTCACTGAAAAATTCTGACACTTGCCCAACTCAAAAACCAAATTATCGTTATGACAGGTGCGCAGCTTCAAGCCACTGTCCGTCGGCCCACAATTCAATTGCAGCAATATTGTTTTATTGATTCCCTCCCCTAGCTCTGGAGACGGTATTCAAAGGCAGGCCAGGGTTATCATGAGGAAAAGTATCAATGTTTGCAATAATATCAAACGAGCGAGAGCTCTTAATCACAACACCGGGAAATCAGAATGAAATGAATGACATTAACATGACATCAGTGACAGCGAAATCGCTTGATTTCTTCACAATAGTTTTTTTTTCTATGGATGGACTAGTGTGGTTTGTACACTCACCATTCGTCAATTTAGTTGAATCATGTGGAATTGTAACTAAATAGTCGAGTCAAGTCATAACAGTCACGTTTGGGTCTAGTCACAGTCATTACGGAGTCATATTTCATAAAAACTTAATATTGTGTATGAATTGTATACTTTACCGTATTTAGTTGCTGGCAACACTGTATTATGAAAGACTGATGTATGTGCGGATATTATCAGATAAATACTTTTATTTATTACTAGGACTAGCTTGCAGGGCGCGGCTCCGCCCGCGCGTATGTCGGTTATCGCGCAAAAACATTAACCTCTTTTTGCGCAGTCGGATAAAAACTATCCTATGTTTTTTCCCGGGTCTCAAACTATCTCCATACCAAATTTCATTCAAATCGGTCCAGTAGTTTTGGCGTGAAAGCGTAACAGACAGACAGACAGACAGAGTTACTTTCGCATTTATAATATTAGTACTGATTTTGTGTAGGTTTAAGTTGTTACAAAGATAAAGCGCAGAAATTATTTTAAAATACAATCTGATTTATTAGCGTATTTACTTTTTTTCGGGCACCTTGTTCACGCTGAGCCGAAAATGGACATTCCTCTTTGGAATAAGGACGTCCAGAAAAACGTAGATATCCATTTTCAGCCAAATCGGACTGGTTTTGATTTCGAGATACGTTCCCCATCTTCACTTGGCAGATGTTATCTTTATGCAGTAATAATTAACCTATATCAAAACACCTAATACAATTATCAAGAAAAGCTTAGAACTCCAAAAGATGTATAAAGCCCCATACAAACTCTTAATGTAGTAGAGAACCATTTTGTACCCTACGAACTACTAAAGCCGGAAACTATTGACCATAATATAAAAAAAATATAGTATCTTTAGTTTACCAGTTATAACATGAGAGCGTTATAAACATTACTAATTAGTTTTGTACATAATAATATATTATGCACCTAAACCTTTCATTGATCTTATTGGTAATGCCGCCCATTGTAAAGTACCTACAACGTGTACAAAGTACCGATAATAAAGCGACAACGCACATACTTCACGTCGCAATCAAGTTGGCCCTCTGCAGCGAGCGAATCATTACACGCACACAGCTGCGAATCTCGCGTGTCAATGCACTAATACATAGACAAGATCGTTGTCAGTCGAAAGCGCGAGCGGAGCTACGAGCGACACAACCTCCCCGTGCCAACGCTTGCGCAACACTGCCGCCCGCGTCCGCGCAGAGCACCTCGGAACCGCTATCGTTCTAAATCTGAATAATTCGACATTTTCTTAGGAAAATATCAATGGATTTACAAATGCTATGTTGTAATTGTAGTATATCTATCTAGAAATTTTATGTTACAATTTATTTCTCAAAAACCGTAGCCGTTTAGAAGGAGTTCGCAATATAAGTCAAGAAATAGTATGTAGTTTGAATTTTTTTTAAGGCAAAAGTAATAGTAATACCGTTAAATCATATGTTGCAAATGTTGTACTTGAATTCATCTATAAAATATATTTTTTTCAAATCTTCAACTTCAGCGGTTACGGAGGAGTTCGCTTTAGAAAGTACGAATTTGACGTACCCAAGGGCCTTAATATAAATTAACACTAATTGCCCCATGAATTTACCGCCTTGGAATGAGGAGAAACAATTTGTATTTCGCCCGGCAGCAACATTATTTTGCGCCTCGGACCTATGAATCCTTCGCAACGCTAAGGATTCTATAATAGAATCACTCGCTTTGGTCATGGTAATCCTGAAGAAATATATGAAATATTTAAAGATTGGAATTAAATAGATAAAACTTATACATAAAAAGAAAGAATATCTGCTGTTATATTCTCTGCCGATATAACTATTCTCGTCGTTGTTTAACTAGATATATAAAATGCAAACGTTTTGTGGGTGTGTTTGATCTTATCGCGAAGCTACTAAGTGTTTGATATTTTTTTATTCCTATTTACATAATCTGGTGATAAAGGAAAACGTCAGTATTTAATTATAAATCTATAATATTTTCAACTAAAAGTACCTACCAGGCAAACATAATCGTGTAGGGTGTTACTTAGATGCCAGTTAACTAAACTTGTTATACATCAGACACTCACCTTAGTGGACATGAGAGGAAGAATAACGTACATAACCAAGTTCGCAGTCAGAATCTTCTTTCAGAACTTTGTCTGAAGAGTAAATATTGATCTATCGCTAAATACCTTACCATAAAATGTAGACGAGAAGAGTTTACATAAATAGCGCCAGAACGATTCAGTGTAGCCGCTTTAAGTCTAATGAAATACTAAAGCTGACCATATCTTTATGCTTTACGTCCAGAGAAAGCTTGGCCAAAACGATGATCATCAATGCAGCCCGAAACCAATCGCCATCCCCATGATGAGCAGAATTCAAGGACGTGGGGCAATGTAGCCAGTATACTAGCCACGCTACCTACTGGTAGTCAGCTGGAGCTTCCGAATTTTAGTTGCCATGTTTATTTTCTACTTGACGGTGTTAGCTACTGGCTGCGAGCATTTGTAAAGTACTGTACCATCTTGCGATGAAGTTCAAGCCAAAGTCAAAGTAAAAATCATTTATTCAGTTAAGGCGTCTGCGCTCTTATGAGGGTCATTGACAAATTTTAATATTTAAATATTCTACATTGTACTGCAACGGTTGGCAAAAATATTTATAGAGCCAATGCGAGAAGAATGACAAGAAATTCGGGGCCATTATTTCAAACTTCTTTTAACAATTTATTACATACTATATAATACAATTATTACAATAATTGTTTAAATTACGTAGGTGACAGGCGATAGCTTGGCAGAGGCGGAAAAGTCCAAGTATGTTTTTCTTTTGTGTAATCACAAACTGTGTAGTAGGATTTCTTAATCAAAATATTTTTCACGTGCAACTTGAATTTTCCTTCTGTGAGCGTTGTTAGTATTTTTGGGAACTTTATTAAAAAACCACACACCTAGATACATACGAAGGACCTTTAATTTGTCGTTTCTAATCTAAAACCTGACACCGCTATTTTATCTTTATTCCTAGTGTTGTAACTGTGATTGTCACTGTTTAATTTAAATTTATTCATGATTTTACGAACATACATAATATTTACATTTGCAAGCATGCTACCATTACCCCTGAGTATCATTTCAGATTCATTCAACTCATATATGATGCAAAACTTATGATTATTAGCAGGATAATTAATTAACAATATAATGGGATTTTTAACTGACGCAAGCACTTCCTTCAGTGTATGAATATAATAAGTACCTACAGTAATGAGTAACTTAAGTGTGTTACAGTCATATATAACTACTATTGTATTTAAAACACTTTCAGATGTGGTGAAGTACGTAATATAATGCTCTATTGAGCCAAATATGGTCATTGAAATGGCAGAAAATCTTCATGTTTAATTATGAAATAGAAATTATTATTTATCCCTGTCTTTTGATACAGTTCATTTGTTTAATTTGTGGTTGAATTATTATACTTAAGTATTTTAATGAATTAGCATTTTAGTCTGAGAACTTGTGTAGTAAATATTATAAAAAAATGGTTTAAACTAAAATTGAATACGCAAAATCAAATTAAATGTTGTAGAAAATCTTATGACTTTAATTATTTACACCAAATTTTTTAAATTAATATTTCACACTGCCATTGACCACAAACCTGTTGGTAATTCATGAAATTCGAATATGATATATAGGATTTAACTAGAATACCCATTCTACTTTCTTTCAAGGACAACCGCCAGGATAAACCGTTATGTGCTTGGCGACATATTTTATACCTGATAGGAATGGTACCTATGCAAAATGTCTATCACCTTGCTTTTTCTGAAAGTGATTCGGACCTGATTTTTATTTGTAAACAAAACACTACATGCCATAATATTTACAACACTGTAGTTAGTTACCTAGTCAAGTAACGGCGACGAGCGGGAGGAGCTTTTAAAAATACAATTATTTTTAGTGTCTTATGTGACGTGTAATGTCTTCAAAAGCTTTAACTAATAAGACTGCCTTAATTCTAAATTTAATCTAGTATCTGGACATCAGACTACAGTGTGAGCGGATGTGCTTATCCGCTAAGTCTGCTGAGTCAATTTATCAGTTGTTAAAAAATAGAACGCTGACACGTGTGATACTACACTGTAACTAAAAGGAACACCAAGCTACAAGATTTTGACTGCATTTCCCAGTTGAATTTGTTACAGCCAATATAATCACTTAATCATGTTTTCTAATAAATTCTGGAATATGTAATAATAATCTGTATAATTAAAAAGGTAACTTAACTGGGCCGGTACAAAATGACAACATTTTATAGTCAATTTAACCATAGATTTACATCAACGTTATACGAGAAATTAAAATCTAAAAAAACTGAGATACGTAATAATATAATTTTTCGTATGAAAAATGATAAGTCCCAGCGGGACTCGAATCCGCTACCCCAGAATACCGTCTTGGTGCATTTTCAATTGTGTTATAATAATAATAAATGCGGTTGCTGGACAGTTGAATTTTACTATCCGATTTGAATGCAAGTCTTTTCAACGGAGGTGACATCTACGTAAATAATGTGAACTACTTTGTCTGGAAAGTTAATAATCGACCTCTACACAAACACTTGGCCAATTTGATGACGCCGTCTTAAAATTGTCCTAGTTTTATTGAGCAGCATTGAGGTATGCTAAGCGAAAACAGAAATAGGGCACGCGGAAAGTCCGGAATCTTTTCCGATCCAAAATATTTCTAAATTAATAAAAGAGCTTATGTAAATATAATTCCTAATAACTTAATGTCTTATATCTTTCAGTATAGCACGACCCGCAGATTCGCGGCTGCCGCGGCGCGGGCGCATCGAGATTTCCCTTTGTAGATCGCCGATACATTTATTGTAGGTACCCGTTTGCATACGGGTGGGTTTGCCGACCGATGCACTGACTGGGGGCGCGTATCGCTGTCACTAAAAGAACCTTGGGAAAGATATACGAAGCCTCTCCAAAGAGGAAGAAATTTTTGTTTTATGCCATAGGTGGCCAAAAAGCAAACGGACCGCCTGATGGAATGCTATCACCGTCGCCTATGGATATACGTAACACCAAGGGCATCACAAATACGTTGCCGGCCTTTTAAAGCCTCCTCTTGAAAGTTGACTCGCCTTTTGGAGAACAACATGTTGTTTCTGCTCTGAAATACCGTGGGAGGAAGCTCTACATTCTGCAGCTGTAAGGCAAAAAAGAACTCGTGAATCGCACTGTATGTGATCTCCACGTGACTATGATATGTGTATTTCTGGCGATGGTGACTAGTGATAAAAATAGAAAAAATAGAAGATCCAGTCGCTGCACGAATAGAAGATCGAGTCTACCCAGGTGTTCGGAAAGATTTAATAAAATGTTCTTAATTATGGATATTTGGATGTAATTTGAACATTGACAACAGCACACCGATGATAATGTTATTTTGTACTGTTCTGTATAAGCTGCGTTGTTCGCTGCTCAATACAACCTCCCCCATAAAAGGAGGATTTGATATAATATCCATGCTTGGCGGGCGGCTTGGAGATTGCAGTGTAAGATGGCAATTCTTTAAAATGCGCTGTTGCCCACCTTTTGGTATATTTCCTTTGGTGTCCTATATATTTCCTACGGGAAGATGTTAAGGGTGCATTTCTAGCCCAGAAATTCACAGGGTATACTGATGTGTTAACCTTTTGGCACTATATTGCCTTAAATGATGATGCGGTCGATGATGTTTGGACAGTAGTAACACGTTTTCGTAGATAGTTCCTGGAACACGTCCTTAGGCTTTTGGTATCGATTTACTCTGAATTATATATACTCGTATATATTACAATATTTCTGAAACATGAAACTTTTTCTGATGCGAAGTGACGAGACGTAAGCATCGTCATAGTTTCTGTGTCACCAAGAGGCTTATAATAATGAGTTCTGATTTACAATGCACTAAGAAAAATATGATGCTTATGCTCGTCCGCTGAGATTCCATGTCGTGTTTACTTGAACAGGTGATAAAAAGCAGAAGTTCCATTCTTTCAGGCCAGGGAAACTACGAATACCAATTCCATTTCAAAACTGGGTCTGTCTTAAATAAGTATCTGCAGACCCTTCAGAACATATACAGAAAAACATTACGTTTGCCACCCTAGATTTTTACATCATTATATATCTTAGTCCTATAGATATTTTCACTAGCTGATCCCTGGCCTTCGATTCAGAAGACGGCTTTGTATGACAGCTACTTGGCAACTGAAAAACAAGGCAGTCATACCCATTCAGACGTCTGTATCACAAAAATCATTCCACATTATACGGCATCAGCTTAACCGCCTGCCGCAGGTAACGAATCGTGATCTGTATTTGCTTTTTTGCAAGATTTAAAATATTGCAAAAAACAAAAAAGCAAATACCAGACTATAGTGGGAACTAACTCTTAAGGACAGCTTCAAGACACCATTAGGTGCATGGCAATAGATATTATATTAGAGAGCTGTTATACAACTTCAGATGGTCCAAGTTGAGGTTGTGGTAGACATGACTCAGTCGCCAATTCCTTAAATCGCGGCGGTCCGCTTCTAGCACACTCAAGAGGTGCGCTAACCTCCGTCCTTAGACGGAGTGGCAACCTACATCTAAAAAGGATTAGATGCATCTTCCATCAGTTTCAGACTTACTCTCATCCACTCTCTAACCTTATCTAAAGTGGCCGCTTTCCTCTCCTTGAAATGATAACAAGTTTTGCTTTTGTTTTTTAATTGACTCATTTAGCTCAGTCATTCTTAGATTCCTATCCAGAGCTGCCTCTTCCTCGTTTTTCTTACGCTCATTGGTCTAAAGGAAATCGCTATATAAGGTAGATATTTACATTTAGGCAGCGCGGCATACCACGTGCACTATCGCAAGATGTCCTTTTTACCCAGTTTCTGGAACCAAAACATTTTTAACGAGCCATTGTTGCTACGTAATACGGTTGCTTTCAAAACAAGCGATAGAAAATAGAAGATATCAAACGATAGACGATAAGTAAAACCTACCTCCCGTCGAATGGCTTAAGGAAACTGCTTGAATGATTTCATTGATGGAAAATTTTGTTAATGATTTGTGAAAATTTAGTACCTACATTCTATATAAGTGATTTTGAACACCTTATGCGATTGACTTTAATTGCTATAAGATGTTTTGTGATAGTGCACCAGATGTTAAAATTATAATTAAATCCTTTTTTACATGGTACAATAATATAATTTCTTAGACTATGCTTTTTATATATTCTTGACATAATAAATAACAAAATGAATCGTGGAACACAATCTCTCATCTCAGTTCCACTTTTAAACAACCAATTAAATAAAAACCAAACCATTCGTACGTATATTTTTAATCTAAGAATAGTTTTTCCACATTTGTAGATCGCACGTCTTAACAACTCAACTGATTATCCCGAATCTTTCATTCTACTCACACATCATGACACTCTGTGCTATGTAATATGAATATAAGAGAAATTTCGTAAAATTTAGAACAATTTTCTACTGGAAGATCTGGCGGAATACTCGGATGCTTGGCATCAGATTTTAATTTTGAAGCTTGAAGCATAGCCTGTCTGGCATTCGCAATATGCCCTACTGCAAAGCAGGTTTTGATTGAAACGACTCAGTAGGTACTTACTCTCGTGATACGACTTATTCGAAGCTATCACTTTAAAGGTCTCTATAGTATTATTTATAAAGTTGTAATTCATATGCTGTAGTTAGATATATAATTATAATTGGAGGTCAGTCTATACTATCTCTATACTGACAGCTATCTTTGAGAGCCAGTAATCCTAGGTCAGTCTGACATCCTCGACCACATCATCACTTACCACCAGGTGAGATAATAGTCAAAGCCTAGCCTATCAGCTAGATAAAAAAAAGATGATGTACACAGTATGCAAAGCGATGAAGGTGAAAAGTATCCTTTGTTAATCCAGCGCTACTTCCATATAAAATTTCATTAAAATTGATCCAGCTGTTTGAGCATGAAGAAGTTACAAACATACAAACACACTCATAAACTTATCCCTTTATAATATTATTGTGTTAGTGTCATTATATAAAAAATTAGGCTATCCGCTATACGCAAACATATCCTGTGAAAATTTCAATAGGCTTAGTACTTAGGTTAGGTTCCCGTTTTCTGATGCGGTACCCTAAATTAGATTTCCCTGAAAATAAGTGATATCGATCAATAATGTCAATAATTTACTTCATAAGTGTCCATTGTGGACCGATGTATTTGTGTTGAAACTAAAATACGTTTTTACTGTGAATATTTTAATTATGCGGAGTACCGAAATAAGCAGGCAGTGTTAAACTAGATCTATCATTATGTAGAAATAGGATAGATAACGATCTTTCAAAAACATTGACCTTAAGGTTGGAGTGCACGTAGCGCTAACTTTTTTTTTTATTGGTTTGTGACGGAAGAAACACAAGACCATGTTAAGAGGTAACCCCTGCTTATAAGAGATGCATTTCGTTACAAGCGACGAACTGCGTCCCTCACCCTGAGACATACAGTTGTTAAGCCTCATATGCCTCTCAAGGGCTGATGCCGAAACACACTGTAAGGTGACAAATTTTCTACTTGAGGGTGGTAGCTAGCCAGGCAACCATTTGTAAAATGCCCTGCCACCATGCGGTGAAGCTCAAGCCGGCGGTGGTAGTGAGGATCTGAAAGGGGAGTGAAAATACCTATAGGTACTAAACTAATAGTTTAGTACAATAGTTTAGAAATATAGATACATAAGTTTACGGTAAACTCACAAAATATAAGCATAGATATATAGCTCAATGAGACACATTCAATATTCCACAGTTTTTGATAACTTGATGTTTTAAATATGACAAAACAACGTTTGTACAAAATGCGCTACATGTAGCACTTCCCTTATATATGATGTGGTCCAAAGATACAAGTTAAACATCCCAAAGCTCTATCAGATCTCCAACACCTACCAATTTAAATAAACAGCATCATTTCAGCTGACTCACTGCCACATCCTGCGTACTGGCTGAGCAATTTAAGCACAAATATAACATGTTATTTTGCAGGGACATGCCCAACAGTACATTGAAACTAGGCTCAAGCATTGGTTCTAAGTCATGTGAAAAATATTGGTATAGAAGAATAATTATTAAATTGTTCTCATATTCTAATCTGTGTTAGACCTAACACGGATACAAGAATATGTGAATATACTATACATGTGTTTATTCATCTACCTACCCTTTCGTATACACAACCGTAATGATAATGATGTTTAGTGCAATTCGAAGTTCGACGTTCATTTGACACATTGTTCTTTATTAAAAAAATAAAAATATCTTGACTTGGTAACTGAATTCGGTGAATGTAACTATAGACAGCATCAGCCGGAAGACGTCCACTTTCGAACAAATTCATACCCCAATAGAAGACCACAAACAACGGCTATTAGCGGCTTGTAGCTGGTTGGCAACCCGCGACTTTTACGATGTCATCAGTCCACCTAGTGGGGGGCCTACCATCTATACGTCGTTCCGGTGTAATGTGGTAACCACTCGAGAACCTTTCTTCCCCATCGGTTATCAGTTCATCTAGCAATGTGGCCTGCCTATTGCCACTTCAACTTGCAAATTCTGAAAGCTTTGTTGGTGACTTTGGCTCTTCGGTAAATGTCTTCGTTCCAAATTTTATTGCGCAAAAAAACTCCGAGCGTAACTCTCTCCATAGTTTATTGGGCTACTCTGAGTTTATCCATGAGGGCCATCGTCTCAATGCCTGAAGTCATCACTGGAAACATACTTTGATCGAAGAAACAGGATCTGCGGAATACAAAACGTGAGGTGTAGATAATGAGGAGAAGATTTTTTTTTTATTCTTTATTATTTAAGGTTTTTTGAACAACATGTTCATGTCAGCCCTGTAATTACCTTATCATAATATATAAACACAAAACAAAAATTATAACTAAAGTGTGCACAGCACGGTGACCTCTTAACTAGCTTTTCTATACCTAATGTTCTATAATGTACTCGTACTTATAGTTAATATACTAAATTATAAATCGTTTTTGCTTCATTAGAATTAGGTACAGATAATAAGTGAGGAGAAGATGTCACGTGACTTCCCGAACTCTGCCCTTCCAAGTTTGATTCTTTGAGCAAAGACTTTGTTGAGGTTGGACCTACCTAACTGGAATTCAAGCTTATCGTTCTCAAAAACTTCTGGTACGGGTGCAACATGGACATTAAACAAAATCAAAAAACACCAGCAAAGCAATAATCTTTATTTTATTTTTAACATTCAACATAAGTATATCTCTAATGAAAGGATGATATCGATAGATATCCATTCTGAATTGTAGTTCGTAGTTCTATTTAGCTCTCCCATGTCAGTGTTTTTCTTTAAATACTGATTGACAAGAGTAGGAACATTTGATAACGAAACTTGGTGTTGCTTACAAAATCTTGCAATTTGTGCTATATATGAAATAGATCATAGTGAATACCTGAGCAACTTCATTAAATAAATTGATATATTTATTTTACCAAGTCAGTATATCTTTGAAAATATTATGTATGCTTGTAAAAACTTGAGTAATTTTTATTAAACAGTAAGTATCACGATTATAACACTAAAAATAAAGATAAAATACCGGTGGTGCAAGGTTTTCATTAGCAAAGATAAATAGAACTCGTTGTAAGGGAATTGTGTCCTATTTTTTAATAAAGTTTCTAAAGATATTACAATTCTCTCAGAAGGAAAATTCAAGTTGCACCTGAAAAAAGCCTACTGTAGAGGATATAATTATTTAAACGAAAATGCTTGGACAATTATTCTGCCGCTGCCAAACTACCACCTGTTACCTGCGTAATTAAAAACAAATGTTGTAATAATTTTATACTGAACTCAGTAACACTTAAGAGATGTTTATTATTAATGGCCTCGAGTTTCTTGTCCATTTTTCTGGCAGTGGCTCTACAACGCTTTTTATGCTAAACGTTGCAATAGATTGTAGAATATTCAAATTTGTTATCAACTCTTATGCAGGTCGATTACAAATTTTGATATTGTACGATTCTCACATCTTATACGCCTAAATTGAATAAAAGATTTTGACTTTGATTTTTTTTTTTTTTTTTTAGGGAGGACATAGATGCTGGCTACCGCCTGTGCGGTCGTCCAGCTCCACCGGGTTTTGGGCGAGGGTCTGGCCCTACAATAGCCCGGGAGGGAGAAGTGCCGAAGGCACTTCTCCCGAGACGGGCGTAGAAGGCGAAAAGCGCTTTCTACCTCCGTCTCCTGCGGACGCCGAAAACGTACCGCTACTATAGGAGGGGTTG
This sequence comes from Plagodis dolabraria, assembly GCA_963854805.1. Taxonomy (NCBI): domain Eukaryota; kingdom Metazoa; phylum Arthropoda; class Insecta; order Lepidoptera; family Geometridae; genus Plagodis; species Plagodis dolabraria. The sequence continues at coordinate 10,194,242 of OY978462.1, read as the reverse complement.
ACAGCGAGCTCAAGGGCACCACTGTGGTTCGGACCTCGGCTTGTCTCGCTGTCGAGAGACATGGGGGGGATCGGAGCAAAATGCCTCTGTGCAACTGCAGTGTTGCACAATTGGGCCCTACTGAATAATACTCTTTGACTATTTGGAGAGCAATTTATCGTGACCTTGTTTTTGCCTCGAGCTCGCCGGCGAGCTCGGTGTTTGATTGTGTGACCTCTGATTACCTCACACCTGGGGATTTTACCTCGACGACTTGCGGATAACGCTAAAGCTGCCAACGTAATGGCTGCGATGGGGTCATCCGGGTCGTCTAATACCTGCCGTGGTCGGCGACGGGGGGGTTTGAAAAATGGGATAGAAGAGGCAGTCGAGTAGTTCGATGCCTGGACAACCAATGGGTTCGGGTGGTGGGGCGCTCGATCAAAGTATCGGCGGGCGCAGTCCTTATTGAACTGCGCTAGAGAGGGAAGGTTTAAGTCGCAATGCAACTCGGTGTTCCGGATATACCACGGGGCGCCGGTTGCATTACGAAGAAAACGGTTTTGGATGACTTGAAGTTTATGAAGGTGGGCCTCACTAGCATGACTAAACACTACTGATGCGTAAGTCATGATGGGGCGGATGCAGGCAGTGTAAAGTGTCTTCTTATTACTAAGAGACATTTTACTCTCTTTGCGAAGTAGGGGACCAAGGCGACCCATTATGAAGGCCGCTCTGTTACGGACGGTTGTTATGTGATCGTTAAAGGTGAGATGACGATCAAGGGTGACTCCGAGGTATTTTGTTCTAGGAACCCAGGGAATGGGTTCGTCGAACAAAATAAGCGGTTTCGGGTAAGGGGAGCGTGTCTTCTCAGTAAAGCACATAGCTGTGCTTTTAGCTGGGTTGACCGCGATGCGCCATTTTCGGAACCAGTCACCGATCTCGGTGATGGCCCGTTGCATGACGAAATAGGACTGTCTGTTGATATGCCACCCAGTGGTGTAAATGGCGGTATCATCCGCATATTGGGCTAGGAATACTTTGGGCTGAGAGCGTGGGATGTCACTGGTATACAGTGCAAAGAGAATAGGTGATAGCACGGAGCCCTGAGGGACTCCGGCTCTGACTGGGTGGGGGGAGGAGAGGGTGCCTTCCACGCGATAGCGAAAGCTTCTGGCTTTAAGGAAGTCTTGTAGGATGAGCACAAGACGTTCTGGCACGCCAAATTGGTATAGCTTGTAGATCAAGCCGTTGTGCCAGACTTTGTCAAAAGCTTTCGCCACGTCGAGGAAGACTGCTAGCGTAGTCTGGGGTTTGGGGTACTTATTGAAGCCCTCAATGATGTGCTCCGTGAGGCGGTGCACCTGTTGGACGCATGAGTGTCCGGGTCTGAAGCCAAACTGCTCATCTGGGATAAGGTGGTGTTCCTTAGCATGGGACTGGAGACGGTTTGCAAGTAACCGCTCGTAAAGTTTGCCTAAGGCACTGAGGAGGCTGATGGGGCGGTAACTGGTGGGGTCAGATGAGCTTTTGCCTGGTTTGTGAATGCCAATGACATTTGCACATTTCCAGGTGTCTGGGAATAAGCAGTGGCTCATAGCAGCATTGAAGATGCTGACTAAGAGATGGATGAGAGGGGGAGAGAGGGTTTTAAGAACCCTGTTGGAGATGCCATCGGCACCGGGGGATTTGCGCGGTCGGAGGGCCTTGATCAGTCTCTCCACCTCAGCGTAAGTCGCTAAGGTGATTGGTGGGAGTTCAGAGGTGACCACAGAGCTTTTACGTTCGACTTCAGCATCCACCGAATCGAGGTGAGCTTGGTCAACGTGATCTACGTTAGGGGAACACTGAGCCTCTAGGCTATCAGCTAGGCACTCAGCTTTGTCTTCGTCAAAGAACGCTGGGACTAGTGGGACTGGTCTGTATAAGGGAGGCATGTCGTTATGGTTACTTCCTTTCAAGCCCCGCGCCAAGTCCCAGTAAGCATGGTGGCTTGGCACGAGGTTTGAAAGTTTATCGCCCCATTGTTGATCACGCAACTCAGACATGCGACTTTGAACCATGCGTTCAAAGTGGCGTTTCTTAGTTTTGTTCTCTTTACTGGGGTAAGAGTCGTAATGTCGGGTCACTGCTTTACTCTCCGTCACCAATCGTCTCACATCCGCTGGAATGACAAGGCGCCGGTCGTCCGGCACTATGACCTCCTTTGCGGATGCACCTACTACGGTGGAGAGGTGATTGGTGAACGAATCGATCGCAAGGGTTACGTCATCTTTTGTCAGGATGTCGTCAGGGATCTTGTCTAGGTCCGGTGAACTGATAGCCTTTAGGGCATCGCCTACTTGCTTCCAGTTCACTATCGTCTTAGTGGGGCGGGGGAGGTCAGTCGTTGGGTCGGGACCTAGTCGCAGTATAATGGGTCGGTGGTCAGAGTGAAGCTCGTGAACCACTTCTATGGAGCGTAACCGGAGTGTTACGCCTCTGAATAGTGCCATGTCAAGCAAGTCAGCTCGGTGGTTTTCCATATAAGGGTAGTGAGTGGGCTCAGTGGGCGCAATTATGTCAAAGTTAAGTTCTGCGATTAGGTTTTCAAGTGCAATACCTCTGGGATTGTTGACGTTACAATTCCATAGGATGTGCTTACTGTTGAAGTCGCCAATCAGAATGACGGCGCTTCCTAATGAGAATAGGGCTTCTAAGTCAGCTCGGACGATCGGCTTTGCGCAAGCTTGGTAACAGGATGCTATGACTATAGGTTGATGACCAGTCATAGCTAGGAGGCAACAAGATGCTTCCATATTAACAAGAGTCGGGGTAGGTAGGGGAATGCAGTGCAGGGACCTTTTGTAATAGATAAGAGTACCTCCCCCACGGGAGTTCACTCTATCATCACGTACCGTTCTGTAATTGGCAAACCTAGGGTTCGCCTTCCCCGGTTTTAGAAAGGTTTCCTGCACGCATATGATATCGATAAGGTGGGTACAACAAAAGTCGTGGACGAGGTCACGTTGTCTGAAGAGGCCGTCAGCGTTAAATGACGCTAACGAAACTGAGTACGGTTTCGTGCGTTCGGTTGTACTACCCATAGTGGTTGTACTGGGGAGGGGCCTGGGGAACGAAGCGCTTAAGGGCGCTAAGTAAATTCGCGTGTTCCAATGTGTATTGGATCACGTCCGCTGGGGATTGAGCGTATTGCATCTTGTGGAATAGCTCTTGTACCTCATTGATGTCAACCGACATAGCCAGATCGCTGACTAGGTTGATTGCCTCTTGAAGAGGGGCAGCCATCAATGGAATAGGTGGAGCTTGTGGCCGGGAAGCGGCGCGGGGAGGCGCGCGAATGGTGTTGGCGACGGGTGCCGGGAGCGCGGGGCGAGCCGGGGCCGGTGCGCGGGCAGGGGCCGCGGCGCGGGCGGGTGCGGGTGCGGGCGCGGGTGCGGGCGCGCGGGCCGGGGCGCGGGCGGTAGCGACGGTCTTAACCATACTGGGTGGTTTAGACCATGCGTTACGGGCTGGGAGCGGCGCGGGTATTACCTGTGAGGCAGGTACTACCGTTAGTTTAGGGCTTGTCCGTTGGTAACGGTCGTAAGAGGGACGGGTCGGCCTATGCCTTGCCACCCTGTGGTTCACTCGAGGTGCTTTAGGGCAGCCACGGTAATTCGCGGTATGCCCTTGAGCACCGCATAAAACACAGCTGGGTGGGTCCGGCGAATCCCGGGTGCGAGTGCACGCTGCTGTCGCGTGATCGCCTAGGCACTTAACGCACCTAGCGCGAGCGAAGCAGAAACGGGAGGCGTGCCCGTATAGTTGGCAGTTATGGCACTGCGAGGGACTCCCATTCTTGTATGGGGCTTGGACATCGAGTCCTGAGAGGCCACAGACCTTTTTTAAATTAAAAATGGCCTTGCCTTCAGGAGTACGATCTAGTACTACGAGTACTAGATCGTAGGGGCTGCGGTCCTTCCCGCTGTACATGCGGTGAACTGCATGTACGGGGAAGTCTTGTGCCTTCAGGTCGGCACATACCGAATCGGTATGTACCTCCTTGGGCACACCGCGGATGACCACTCGGAGGACTTTCTCCTCTTCGAGCGCATAAGTGTGAAAACTTATGCTCTCGTGGCGGAGGAGTTTAGTTAGCGCTCTGTGGTCGCTAATGGTGGAAACTTGGACTTTAATGCCCTGCTGCGTGGAGCGGGCATTAGTATAGTGGATCCCACGATCCGAAACTAAACGGGACAGCATGTCCCATTTGGTTTTGTCCTGAATGAACAGGGGCGGAGGCGGTTTTTCGCGGCGCGCGCTCGCGTCCTGAGGGGACGCGGCAGTGGTGGCCGGAGCGGAGGGAGGAGACGCGGGGCGCGGGGCGGGGGTCGGCTTCTTGCCGGAGGCGGGGGCCTTAGCGGGTGCCTTGGCGGGAGGGGCGGAAGTTGCGCAACTAGCGGCTTTAGGAGCACGCTTGCGTTTGCGGTCAACGACGGTATAGCCGTCGTTATCGGAGTCCGAGTCAGTGCGTAAGGCGCGACTCGGATCTACTTCCATCTCCGTTTCGGAGTCCGAAGTGGGCTCGACAACGGCGATGGAGGGACGGGTGCTCGCTGGCCTCCCGATCGGTGAGCGCGAGCGAGACCTCTCACGGGGAGGGGCTGCCACCGTGCGTCTATTATCCGGGCCCGGAGCGGGCGAAAGCGGGCTGTCCTCTGAGAAGGACCGGGTCAGAGGAGGGACGTTGGCCTCCGGGATTGAAGTCCCGGAGGGAGCAATAAGAGTGTCCGTGAGGCGGGCACTCGCTTCCTCTTCGAGGAGTTGCATATGAGCAACATACAGATCGGGGTGGCGGAGGGCGAAGGTCTGAAGGACCTGCACCTCACCGTTAGAGGGACGGGACTGCATCCTGAGGGGAATACTCAGGACGCCCTATCAAGGGTTTGAATTCCCTCACACACCTTGTGAGCTCACTGTGTGAGAGGGAGTGTGTACCTAAGGTGTGCCCTAGTTGTGTACCCTCTCCGAGCTTTTTTCTCGGCGGAGAGGGGTGCTCCTAAGCGCTACTCCGGGGTTGACTAGGGGTGACCCCAAGGCCAGTAATCCCGGAGCCCAGCTTGCTTCGGCTGACCCGTGAAGCGGGAAAGGCCACGGTGCAAGGTTAAACCAAAACAACAACAGTGGCCGTTGTCACCGTAGGGTGTCACACTGCGACCGCAGCAAATGGCGGATTTGATCGTTCAGACGGGTTTGGCTGACGCTACCCCACGCCTGAACGACGTCGCTTAACAGCACAAAGTGTGTTGTTACGCGACTGTTACTATGTTGTGTCGGGTAGTAAAGTGGTGAAATGCGCACCGAAAAGTGCGGTCAAAACAAGACCACCAGCCCGATATGATGTTGTTCGTCCGAAACAAGGGACTTGGGTAGGTGGTAATGCCTGACGTCTTAGAGCGCCTCTGCGCGACGGCACGGCGAGCTCGTAGCTCGCGTTGCTCGGCGTTCGGCGGCTGCTCAGCTTCTGCACACAAAACAAAAACTTCGTCAGGACTGCGTATTCCAAGGCACTGGTCTGCAACTAGCGTCGGAACGATGACCCGAGTGAGACGGCAATAGTGCGGGGACTATTGCGGTCTCACTGGGAGATACTGGCGGAGCTGTAGACAGGTGTGCACGGCGTGGCGGCACAGGTCGGAATGATCTCCAGTGTCGAACCTTTGACTTTGAAAGTAGTAGACGTAATAAGAGTTTTAAAAAATACGCTTCTTAGCACTATAGCGTGCTTAGTAAATTTTTAGAGCGCACAGTTCACATTAAGCATATCACAGTTCAGGAGTTTGTATGGCTATATCCTTGTATGTAATATCTCTGTAACTGAACATGTAATGTTGACGTTTTGGGGCTCTCATTAACATAGAGGTTAGTTGCCTACCTACTATACGAAACAATTATGAGGAAAAGTGTGACTTATTCAATTATTTAAACCATACATTACGCTTATGTAGGTATATGATTAATTATAAATATCGTAACTTTACCGCTCGATGACGAATCAATCTGTGCTCTTTCAACCAAACTAAGTAGGTAACAAATGGACTTCAGTTTCGCGCTCAAACGAGTTTGAACTATAAAGAAGAGCTTAAAAGAAAAACAAAAGCGTCTTATGGGGATTCTTCCTCTATTATTTAAGGAGTAAAGTATTGCAGCCAATACGTTTTTATACAAACGTATAAATTTTCACTGCATCATCTGATCTTAAGATTAGGTCTATATATGACAGTCAAACAGTGGAAGGCTTGTTCAGCTGTAATTTAATTCTAATTTCAATGTTGAAATAAATATTACGGTAGTTGAGATCTTAAAATTTGTATACATATAAAATTTTCACGATTTCATGGACTAGGTACTACTACTAAATAATGTTAAAATTTAAATAAAGATTGTCCAGTATCAGTACACCACGAAGTCCATTATTCGAATCCCACAGAGAGTTTGAATTTTACCGCATGGTGATAGGGCACTAAATACAAACACTAGCCTGGCTAGAACTACCGGCTACAGCTATAATATCTGTCACCGAACACCTAACGGTGTGTTCTCACTGCTGTTATTAAAATAAAGCTTCCAACTAGGTTAAGCCTATCGACCATTATCGGTCACATCATCACTTAACAACAGGCTAGAAAAACCTCAAAGGCTCACTTTTAAAATCTGTGAAAAAAGAGCCAGGCTAAAAATAGTTATTAGCATAACTTAACGTCTATGAATAAACTTACGTTAAGAAGGATGACGTCTACCCATCCAGACGCAGCACGCTTACTATTCATAAATCGACATGTCTCCTTCACTTCATAAATAAATTAGAAATTCATAAAAAAAAACACCTCGTCAGACCACCCCTAGCTTACAAGTCATATTCACATACTCATCACGATCTTTAAACCTCATTTATATGCAACCTTTTTACAGAAATAAAACCTTATACTCTTCGGCACAGATTATATTTCTCACTGCCAGTAATATTCTGGCTGTGTAGATAACATTGTAAATAGTAAAACCTCATTGGAGAAAAATATAAAATGTTTTTTATTTATTTCTAAACACGTGCCACGAGATCGTAATTCTTGGATGTGCCATGAGAATAGTTTCCTTCTGATTTGCATTAAGATAATATTCGGAAGTGACCAACTGTTTTGTATATTTATCATCAGTATCGTAAAATAACGAAGTTGTAGTTAGATTCTTAGTCATATTTTATTAAGTCTATCGTCATTAATAATAGCAAAAACGGGCGAAATGCGAGTTTGACATAGGCACGATAGTTTCATCGCACCTAAAACTATGTTTTCAGTAGAATATGCCTATCTTTTCATGTTTTTTGAGACCAAATAAATCCAACCCCAAACAGAAAAAACTAAACAAAATACATTAAAAAGCAATTATACGAAATCATCCTACATAGTTTACTAGCGGTCCGCCCCGGCTTTGCACGGGTAACTGCGACTATAAATAGAGATATTAGCTATCCTATCTTTTAATTTGGATCAAACTGTACACGGTGTGCAAATCAAATTCAGATTAAAATCGGTTCAGTAGATTAGGAGTCCATCGCGGACAAACAACGTAACACGTAATTTTTACATACGAGTATATACGGATAAAGCCGACCCCAAGCAGAAAAAAAAAACAAAAAAATAGATTAATAAGCAATTAAACTAAACCATCCTATATAGTTTATTTTACGTAGAACAGTGAAAATGAGAACATCATCAATGTAGTCGAAGCTAATTAAATACGCAATACTTATTAGGGATAATTCAAATACTACTCGTCAGAACTCACTGAAATTTATATGGGAGCACATAACAAGCACAAGCTATAAAAAAAAACATAAAAATCTACCTAATTTTGCATGATGGCTTCAGAAGCAGTCATACGACAGCTTCTGATGCCGTCATGTAGAGTTACAGTTGGAAAGACGTCATAGGTTGTGACGATGGCATGTGGTCAGCTGGCGTTCGAGTTACGTATTTTCAGTTTATGGTGACTCAGTAGGCACTATTGTCCCTGAAATGCAGTGGCGATATTTGTTGTCAATTGCCGCCTCGATATGTAAACTTTTTGAAGACTATATAGGAGATTTTGCAAACGGTTTTCTGCACAAATCATCTACTACCTCAACTGGTCAACTGTCTGCTCTGAAATTTACTGTTTCGAGCGAATTTTCGTAATCAGTACTAATATTATAAATGCGAAAGTAACTCTGTCTGTCTGTCTGTCTGTCTGTCTGTCTGTTACGCTTTCACGCCAAAACTACTAGACCGATTTGAATGAAATTTGGTATGGAGATAGTTTGAGACCCGGGAAAAAACATAGGATAGTTTTTATCCGACTGCGCAAAAAGAGGTTAATGTTTTCGCGCGATAACCGACATACGCGCGGGCGGAGCCGCGCCCGGAAAGCTAGTATTATAATATACCTACATAATTATTTCGGATGGAAAAAGATAACTTCCAGTGGGACTTGTACCTTGAACTTATATTTTCCTTCGGAAATAATGTCCATGTATTCGCTTAGCATGCGTCAATGCTCATACAAAAAAAAATACAAATCAATATATTATAATATTATTTCAGTATAAGACTATTCTTCTGCGGGACTCGCAAGGACTGGATATAATATTATAAATGCGAAAGTAACTCTGTCTGTCTGTCTGTCTGTCTGTCTGTCTGTCTGTCTGTTACGCTTTCACGCCAAAACTACTAGACCGATTTGAATGAAATTTGGTATGGAGATAGTTTGAGACCCGGGAAAAAACATAGGATAGTTTTTATCCGACTGCGCAAAAAGAGGTTAATGTTTTCGCGCGATAACCGACATACGCGCGGGCGGAGCCGCGCCCGGAAAGCTAGTATTATAATATACCTACATAATTATTTCGGATGGAAAAAGATAACTTCCAGTGGGACTTGTACCTTGAACTTATATTTTCCTTCGGAAATAATGTCCATGTATTCGCTTAGCATGCGTCAATGCTCATACAAAAAAAAATACAAATCAATATATTATAATATTATTTCAGCATAAGACTATTCTTCTGCGGGACTCGCAAGGACTGGAGATCAAAAATTATCTCCTAATTTTATCCATATTCGAGAGACAAATTTATGTACAGAGGTAAGTAAAACTATCTCCTCTTGACTTTTTCCGTGAAAATATGTCTCCGTTTTAAAGAATTCGCACAGAATGTGGATAAAATAGTCTCCGTCTGACATAAGAAAGGGAGAAATTATCCTTGTTCCTAGGAGGTGGGTAGGTATATAATTACTAATTGTATAACATAATGTTTGGTGCGTATTGTAATTTGCTCTATAAGTACCTAAATCAAGTGTAACACCTACAACAACTTCATCACTTACTAATTGTGATATTGCGGGCAAGAACTAGCTCAATGAGCTATTAAATTTTGACAATATTGCTAAATGCTAGGTAGTTTTATTTTATATTGTTATGTATGATACGAATAGAGAGAAAGGATTTATCCATGCACCGTGGATAAATATTCACCGGCGCGCACAAGCTCGGACAGTAGTGAAAAAGTCCAAAGGTGAGAAGATTTTTATTATCTCCCAGAGGAGATATGCCTTCGATCCGAGCTAAGCCGAATGACTACTTACATCAACGTGATTGAAAATAATGCTTGGTATCACAGAGGTACGTTAAAACGAAGGTAGGTAGATTATTTTGATAAATGTCCTGAAAAATTCGGAATATGTCTTAAAGTTCCTTTTTTCGTCGGCTGTAGCCCTGTACACAGATGACAGAATACTACCCTCTCTTACTGTGAAACCAACACTGGTCACAATAGTATCGGCAAGCATTATCATGGCTTCAAGAATCTGTGCCTCGGTAAAATGTGATGAACAGATCTGCTCCAGGCTAACTTGATCCATCACATGCACTTTTTGCTGGATGAAGGCAAGTGCTTCAAGAACGATGATAGTATCCGAACGTTTTGATCGAAATATTTTCAACACGTGTACAAAAACTGGGTCAGGGATAGAGAAGTCGTCTTGGTTGCAACTACTCCAACCGGCAATAGAAACGAGACAACGCCAGGAAATGCGGGTTCAAATCATGGCACTCTAAAAAAAATTTAAATACTCCTAGATAATTAAGTGTTACAGTCATTAAAAACCTGCATTCCATCAAACATTATATTATAATACAATAATACATGTTTTACGCACCAATTAAAATTAATAGAAGTACTGAGCCATAATTAAAAGATGGGTAAAATACAGGAAAGCTTTTAGTATAACATTCGCGTAATGTAGGATTGGGCATCCCTCCTATGTTAATGGCAGGATTCCGCCGCGTGGCTAATTTAAACTGGATAGTGTCCAGTACAGACGCAAACAAATGTTTATTCCATCCTTGTCCTCATCTATTTTATTTATCATTTTCCTACTCATGTCCCACGCGTGTGGGGTTGGTACTGCATATTCCCTCTTACAACACAAGAGATGTCACAAGAACGTTTTTAATAATTGTTTTAAAAAGTTTTGGCTTCTGTTTGATGGCCATAATGTCAACAACTAAAGCTCTTGTAGACAGTATAATTTCCCGCTTCCTAAATGGCTCTTTAGACTCAAACAGGATTTGTTATTAAATCCTGTTGTAGACCTATAACGTCTTCTATAAATCGCTGAAATAGGTACCATACTTACAAAACACTCACATTTTCGTGGGCCAACACAATAATTATGTCCTCAAGATGTTTCATACTTTTCAGTGTTAGATTAGAAGTCGGTTCTTTTATATTTTTTCAACACACTTGCTCGTAACGTAATTGGCCTGTTTTGCATCGATTTTAGTGTCAGATGTAGTATATTACCTACTACGCACGCGTCCTCTTATGTATTATATTGTACCATTTAGCAATAAGGTGAGTATGGATAAATTATTCAAGTAATTGAAAAGGCTGTTCTGTATTATCGTCAGCGCCACCTGTACGCGGTACTATTACTCAACCACAGCTCAGAATAAAAAGGACCATAGACAGCGCACGAAAATAGAAATTAGTGCGCCATTTTTAAATCTATAGTTTGTTACTTGGTGTTGTTGTGTATTGTGATAATTTTCATAAACTCGTATAATGCTCGTGAGCATGTTGATCACTCTTGGCATGTACCATGACTGTTGACACTTTTTTAACTTATGTATGTATAGGCAAAACCGCGCGGCGAAATAATCTTTCAACTCCCTGTTCGTACTCCTGAGCCAAATGAGGATCTGTTGTGTGCACGGAAACTTCCAGAAGTTACTGGCTTGGTATTTTATCACGTATCTTATTCTTATCATATATGGACGCCTGCACTGACGTCCCAGACCCTCATTGTAAAACTGTTCTGGTAATAGGGCCAACCAAAGAAAAATACGCAATTTATAGAGTAGGAACGCATAGATTCTAGACAAAGAAGAAAAACTCTAGGCGCTTGGAACTAACCGTAAACAAAAAATATAGGAATATACCTATAACTGTTATATCACACTATTTTAGGGACGACCTTCGTCGCGTTGGCGCACTATGATTTAATTTTGTTAATGCTATAAAATTTTAAGAACTCAATTCACAGATAAAGTAGTTGTGTCAACATCCTCCTTCTGCTGCACTGCGCTCTATACTCTGAGACTTTAGTTCTTATATCGTTTGCCCAGTAATTTCACTTGCTACTGGGCCTTTCACACCTAAACTCACTACTGCTTTGAAGTAGAATATCTGACAGTGTTGTGGTATCCACCAAGAAGGACACTTACCTACTGAAGAGACCTGCCACCCGGTAAAGAAGAATAAATAATCTATAGATCTTAAATATATACAGTTCGCTACATGCATGAACAGCATGGAGTGTAAGTCTATTCAAACAAGTATAAATTAATTTAAAAAGTAAAAAACCCGACTGCATATAATTTATTTTCGTTCAACATTTTATCATTCCATTGTAATTAAAACTGAAAGTTCGTTCGAATCGTTTTTTAAACACCTTCATTTTAATATGCTACTTAGTGGGTTTAGATGAAAACAAAAATTTTAACGCACAATATGGAGTCACTTATTTGTTAATTGTTTTATGCACCTAGTGTCACTTACGTTATCAACATATATGAACCCTGAAAACATAACTCTCCTTTTTTTGGGCAGTCGTGTAAAAGGCCACATTTAGTTACATATGACAACCTTGAATTGTCTTAAACTGAAACTTTCAACTAGGCATTGTTATATTTATAAACAAAACCAATATTTTGTACAATATGCAATTAAGTTGACCGATGTCCTTCTTCTACTCAACCTCTTTTCTCTCAAGTGTACCCGTCAATATTTTATTTATCGGTGGCCAGTATCTGCGATATCGGCGGCGATAGTGCGCGGCAGGTAAATGAGGCCCTGCAGTGGCCACGGGACGCTGCTGCCACTAGCGGCCCGGTGATTTATCGTGTATACCAACATTCAACTATTTTCATTATAAACTTCCAGAAAAATTGCCGATTAAATATTGTGCGGGTTTAAAATATGGTGTAACAACGAACTTTACCGTGTTTGCCTGAGATAAGCGCAGATCCAAGAAAAACTATATTATTTAAAAACCTAAACGACTTTCAAGTTTCCAACACCAAAGGTATGAAATGACTTGTTGAAGTCAGTACCATGCTCAGATTATAATAATCTGAGCGTGGTAGCAACTTCAACAAGTTATATTTAACAAATTATTGGAGCACAAAATTGTATTCCTCAGGCGGGAATCGAACCCGCGCCTCCGATATCGCGTTGGATGCCCAAACCTCCTCTGCAACCTGGACACGCCATTTCTAGCTGAAATTTCGTGCTCCAATTGTATTACTTTAACCGTCATAGGGGACGGTGCGCGGCCATCAACTAGACTACTAGACTTTCTATGATCGAAAGAAGTGTTTTTCAACAAGTTAAGTATTTTTTATAAATTTTCACTCATTTTAGTTAACTCTGCATATCAAAATTTACATTTTGCTTACGACCAGCCCGTTGTTAAATCGGGTACGTGAGTTGAATTCCTGCACGAGATGAAAATTTTGTGTTCTATAAATTTTAAATGGTACCTTTTAGTTTTAGGTACCCGGTGCCTTAACTTTTAGGCCATCGACACTAATGGATGAAGATGCAAGTTTTGTGCTCTTATTCCTTTTTTTGACCTTCTAAGGGAACAGTGTGGACATCACTCAGACTAGGCTTTGTCTTATACAAAAAAAAAGAAATAAAACGATTGCAATTTCTGCAGTTTATTTTGCATCATATTCTAAACTAAAATGAATTAAAATACGATATGTAGTTATCATCACACTAAAGTCCAAATTGGTATCACACATCGTCCACCGTTGAACAAAGGTCTCCCCATAATCTCCCCAATTATAGCGTTTTGTCATAATACCCATACGCTCGGCAAGTGTCTTAGGCATCGCAGTAGAAGCAGTCAGTACTTACTATATAGACACAAAGCTTGATTAAGCGAAGTTTTAGAGCTGTATTCGTATATTATTTCTATAGAAAAAAATATATGGAAGCGTATTTTTGGATCCAGCACAGTATTTGTCATAATATACTATAGAATATTTTATATTTTATTTATATCTGTAAGAGGTTGTCTTTCTAAAAAACTTGTTCAGCCTATTTGAGACTCACTTCACCTTAACCAAATTATCAGTACTTCAGTACTAATATTATAAATGCGAAAGTAACTCTGTCTGTCTGTCTGTCTGTCTGTCTGTTACGCTTTCACGCCAAAACTACTGGACCGATTTGAATGAAATTTGGTATGGAGATAGTTTGAGACCCGGGAAAAAACATAGGATAGTTTTTATCCGACTGCGCAAAAAGAGGTTAATGTTTTCGCGCGATAACCGACATACGCGCGGGCGGAGCCGCGCCCGGAAAGCTAGTGTTATATAATTCTTTCTGATTAAGTTGTAAGTTTTTATTATGTAAAAAGTTTACAGACAAGTATTAAAATTTTACTTTGTTTTAAATGTGTTTCTCTGTAAGTGAATATTGGTATTCGTAAGAGAATTAACATTCTTAAACCATAAAATCGATGCAACAACAAACCGAAGAAAACTTAAAATAAAATAGGTACCAACCCACTTGAAAACGTTTAACTCACTCACCACAGCAGACCACAGCAGATTGCTATTGTGCCGCTATCGGAGCAATCTACAGTTTGATACCTCCTCGATCCGATCCGATCCGATTTGATGTGACTGACGGCCCCAATCACAGCACAATTAATTAGGCGGAACACAGTGGGCGATCCGATACGATAGACGACAATGTGACTGTTACACTGATCATTATATACGTAGTACCTACTATATATACAACTTATAAGATTTCAATTTATTTTTGCGCTTTAATTGCGTTAGCTAAGATGGAAAGGCGTGGGTTCGAATCCCAGCGGAAATAAAAATGTTGTCTCTCTCAATTTGTAGATTGGGATTAGCGTGTCAAATTATGGAAAATCGTATGAAAATAAAACCTGATTCAACTTATGATGGTAGTAAGCAGGGCGTGCATTCACAAAATGCCCTAACACCAAGCATTTGGAATTAACTACTTATAGTAATATAGTACAATACTCTCTGGCTAATCCGTCACGACAAATTCTCCATCAAAGTCAAAGTCAAAATCGTTTATTCAATTTTGGCGTCTACGACAATCTTGTGAACGTCAAACAATCTTGTTCCATTTTAACATTCCATTCTACTGCCGCGTTCAGCAAAAATGGTATAGAGCCAATGCGAGAAGAACGGTCAAGAAACTCGGTGCCATTCTTTGTATATGTCTTTACTCATTTATAATTTGTAAGTTTATTATAAAATTATTACAATATATGTTATATTTTTTATTTTTTTACTTCTGATAGGTAATCCGCAATCTCATCAGATGGTAAGTGATGATGTGGTCTAAGGTTTAACAGGCTTAACCTAGAATTACTGGCTCTCAAGGACAGCTGCCAGAACACACCGTAAGGTGCTTGGCGACAGATTTTCTACTTGAGAGTGGTCGCTAGTCAGGCGGGCATTCGCAAAATGCCCTTCCACCATGCGGTGAAGCTCAAGCCCGCGGCGGGATTCAAACCATGGACCTGCTGCGCGGCAGTCCATAGCCAATGCCACTGAGCCACCACTGCCTCAATATAGGTGATTGGCGGTGGTTTTGCAGAGGTGAATTAAAATACGAAGCATTACTGTCTTCTAAATAATTACCAATTTTAGTATACGTTTTTTAATTCAAATATTTTTACATGCTTTTAGAATTTTCTATCTGTGAGAACTGTCTCTAGGAATTTTAGTATAAAATCACACACAAGACTTTTATTTGTCTTTGCTAATCTACCTTATATTTTGCTGATAACCTGGCATCGCTAGTTTATTTTTATTCCTAGTGCAACAATTGTGGTGCTCGTCGGCTGGACTACTGTTAATTGGCCGCATATTTATCTACGTAATTATGTCATTAACTTGTAAAATATGTTTATGAACACTCCCCCGTAACTTAATCTCGGCTAAACTTAAGAAATAATAAACAGTTAAGTTTAGCCGAGTTTTAGCTATAAGTTTAGCGTATCTATTCGGCAAAGTTTTTCTTTCTGAAGTTTTATTTGTCATTATCAGTAGAGGGTTGGGTTTTTAATTATGTGTGGTGTCTGTTTTACAAATATTTCATAAATCAATAGCTAATAAGCAAAATTTATTTCAATACATACTAGGAACCTCAGAAACCAGGCATTTGTGTTGTAATCCGGTAGCTGACCTTATTATAATCTAGAATGTAGTTAATTATGGTCACCTTGATGCAGTGATGGTCCAGTTGCAATAGCTATGGTACATGGGTTCCACAGTTCGAATCCCACCATGGACTTGAGGTTCAACGCATTCATAAAACATTTTGTGAATGTTCGCCTGGCTAGCTACTTATTAGCATAGCCATGTGTTTCAGCAGCTGCTCCTGAGAGCTGCTTATTCTAGGTGAATCCAGTTTACCTTCAATCACACTATCACTTAACAACGCCACAAAAAGGTAAAGTTATGTGAAAAATTAGCCAATAAAACAGCTCAAGTCACCAGCATCTAATTCTAATACAGACAGACGCTTCAAATACAACTCTTACGTAAGCCCATCTGCGCATGATGCTGCTGTGTAACACCCCACTTTTCCCCGCTGAATGTCAATTACAATATCCTCCACCTACTTACTCCTGCGTTGTTTATAGAGTGCGTACCCTATAAAACAACTAGATGGATTGTTTTATTACAATGGGTACGTAAGAAGCCGGCAGCCTGTCCACTCGTCGCTTTGTGGACGCCGCGCTTCGTAAAACCTACTATAGCGACGGAGGTACCTCGCGTCGCTCGTATACCTGTATAGATAGATACTGACTGCCACTGTACTTATTCGATTAACAGTTTGATGATGGTTATTTTAACTCGTATAATTTGAAAATAAAGTTATAGTGTTCTTGTCGGAAATGTAAACTAGTTCTGATTTGAAATTGAAAGGAAACTTAGAGCCTTTAATAGCTATAATCTTTGTTTGGTAGAAATATTTGTACTCCAAAAATGGCTGATGCCAATCTTTGCGCCATTGAATTTACTATTTTTTACACGTATAGTCTCAAGGTGCGGCACAACTATGTAGGCAGATATATACTCCTTCGAATTTTTTCATCTCAAAGAATTCCAGGATCCTTAATCCTTCATGTCCGCTTTTACAATATGAAGCGCTCGTAGCGTTGTTTGCTTAGTACCGAACAATTAAGTTAACATCAGCTGTAATCATGACTTGAAAGGGTGACCGCGTGTGACATTACTATGGAGTACATCAGCGCTTCGGAGGGCACATTAAGCTGTCGGTCCCAGTTATTGTTGTCTACGGATGGCACCGAGATACCACCATGCGACAAGAATTTTGCGAATGCCCCCCTGGCTAACCAACCTCAAGTAGAAAACTTTTCGCCAAGCAACTTAAGCTTACTCCGTTAACCTCTAGGTTATCCTGAACAACATCTTCGACCACATAGGTACATACTCACTTCTCATTAGGTGAGATATTGGTTAAAAGCTAAGCTATAGTGATATATAATTAACTATCGTGCTTGCCTTTGCGCAATTGTATACACTTTTTCTTATAGCTGTAGTCCTACAATGTTCTTGAAGCCTATTCCAAGGTTCCGTATATTTTTAATACTGCTATTTTCACCCTGTTTAGTTATGCATGTACCGCTTACAAGAACGTTCACTCGCCTAAAATACTATTCAATATCGGCAAGAGTTGCATTCAAGTACCTTTAAAACATCCAGGACCAGGTATTTAAATACATTTTTTTTTTTTTTTTTTTTTATACTTAACTGGGTAGCACTTGACCACTATCTCACCTGATGTTAAGTGATGATGCGGTCGATGATGGAGCGTGCTTACCCAGGAGATACCTGTTCACTCGCGTTTTGAAGACCCCCATATTGTACTTAACCGGAAACACAGACTCAGGCAGGGTATTCCATTCCCTAGCGGTTCGTATAATGAACGAAGAAGCAAATCGCTTTGTTCGGGTAAATGGAATATCTACCATATAGCGGTGGCGCTTCTGAGTATCCCTGGATGTCCGGTTAAAGAATGGGGATGGCGGAATCAAATCATGTAGTTCTGTAGCACACTCCCCGAAATGTATCCGATAAAAAAACCGATAAGCAAGCGACTTTGCGGCGATGCTCGAGACTTTGGAGTCTCTTGCTTACAAGTTCGTCGTCGTTAATGAGTCTCTTGGCTCTCCTCTCAATAGCTTCCAGTGTCTCCAGCTGGTATTTGGCAGAACCATCCCAAAGGTGAGAACAGTACTCCATACACGACCGGACTTGCGCTTGATAAAGATTCAGCAGCTGTCCCGGTGTGAAGTATTGTCTCACCTTAGCCAAAACACCAAGCTTTTTTGAGGCTAGCTGGGCTTTAGACTCAATCACTCAATATAGGAGCCGAAATTGAGAGTCGGTGTTAATGAGATGCCAAGAAGCTCGAGATGGTTACTTATCGGCACAGACACATCCCTGAAAGTAGGAGCCAGCTGAAAAGGGCTCCGTTTGGCGGAGAAAAGACAAGCCTGGGTTTTAGCTGCATTGAACTTAACCAGATTGGCATCGCCCCAATCGGAGACTGCCTTCAGAGAAAAGTTCAAGCGCTGAACCATCGCCTCCCTATAAGACTGGATTTGTAATGCACTGGTTCGTGCGTTAGATGTATAACTCTCCACAACGGTGCTGTCGTCTGCGTACCCAAAAATACCAGGCTTAAGCAGATCATTAATATGCAGCAGAAAAAGCGTTGCAGAGAGTACTGATCCTTGAGGGACTCCGGCGTTTATAGCCAATTGGTCGGAAGAACAGCCATCGATGACCACTCGAATCGACCGATCCCTCAAGAAATCTGAAATCCAAACACATAAACCAGTGGGAAGGCCGTATGAAGGAAGCTTGCTAATAAGGCTATCGTGCCAAACCCTGTCAAAAGCCTTCGAGATATCGAGAGAAACAGCAAGCGCCTCTCCGTGGTTCTCGATGGCTTCGCTCCAGATGTGAGTGGCATACACTAGAAGATCCCCAGTAGACCGGTTTCGGCGAAACCCGTATTGTCGGTCACTGAGGAGATCATTCACTTCTAGGTATGCCAGGAGCCCGTGGTTCAGTACACGTTCCATCGTCTTACAGAGAATGGAAGTGACTGAAATAGGCCTGTAATTGGCAGGGTCTGCGCGACTACCCTTTTTGGGCACGGGCTGCACGTTTGCAAGCTTCCAGGACTTAGGCACTTCACCAGTCGTCATAGACAAGCGAAAGAGGCGAGTCAATATTGGAGTCAACTCAGGCGCACCCATCCTCAAGACTACAGCTGGTATACCGTCTGGACCACTAGCTTTGTTCACGTCCAGATCGCGCAACGCTTTGCGTACTTCAGACTGTCGAATGCGGATTTCTGACATTGACGTCCCGCAGTTTGGCAGGCTAGAATGAACAGCATTGCCAGCATCTAAACGTGAAGACTCTGCAAACAGAGAGGCAAATAAATTTGCTTTCTCTTCGGCAGTGTGCGCTAGTGAGCCGTTAGGTTTCAGCAGTGGAGGCAGTGAGGGACGGCAGAAGTTCTCTTCGATCGACTTTGCCAGGGACCAGAACGCTTTGCTACCCGAGGGGTAAGAAGCAAGTTTGTTCCCTGTTCGGCGTATGTGGTCGAAGCGAGCCTTCTTGAGAGCCTTTTTGCAGAACTTGGCGGCTAGGTTAAATGCTTTCTTCTTTTCACGTACATCTCTAGTTTTGCGGGTTCGAGCATCAGCCCAGGCTAAATAGGCCTCATGTTTTGACGCTTCTGCATCTCCACATGTAGCATTAAACCATGGGCAAGCTTTGCTGGACATCGGGACGTCAGAAAATGGTATGAAGTATTCCATACCCTGACGTAACACCTCAGTCACAGCATCCGCGCAAGTTGAGGGATCGCTCGAAGAAAAACAAACCTGCCGCCAAGGGTAAGACGCGAAAAAATAACGCATCTCATCCCAATCTGCTGACTTGTATCGCCACACCCGCCGGGTGCCTCTTGGACTGGGATCGGGCGGGGAGTACACTGATACAGACTTCACCAGACAATGGTCGGAGCTACCTAAGGGTGATGAAACCGACACCGAGTAGCGGTCTGGATCTGTTGTCAGCAGAAGGTCCAAGCAATTGGCTGTGTGGCCATCAACATCCGGTATCCTTGTGGCTCCTTGGACCAGCTGAGTGAGGTTTAGCGTCAAAGCAAGCTTGCGCATCTCTCGACCAGCGTGGTCTGTGCTCTGGTATGGGTATAGCCAGTCTTGATGGTGGGCGTTGAAATCCCCCAGAAGCACTAATTGAGCAGAAGGATACCTCTGTTGGGCCACATCGGCCGCCTCACTAAGGTAATTTGCGAGCCTGGTTGTCTCCTCATCTCCGCTGTGCGAACGGTAGACACTAGCATAAAGAATTTTCTCCATGCCATTGTCCACCAGAACCCACATGACAGAGAATTTGGGGTCTTCAAGGTTGCGGAGACGCCGATAGCAAATGTCATCGCGAGCATACATACAAACTCCCCCCTTAGCCTTGAAACTATGTTCAAGCACATAGCCAGGGTAGGCAAGGTATGTCGCATCAGCAGGACATTTGATCTGCGTCTCCGTGAGGAACAGAATATGCGGTCTTGCGGTCTCAAGATGGTGGTGGATCGGGTCGATATTGGAGTGCAAGCCTCGAATGTTTGAGAGGTGCACTTGGAGAGAGAGGACGTGCTTCCGCTGTTGTACCTTTATTCTGTTTCTCTTGTTCATTCAATTGGGAGTGAAGATAGGTAAAGGGAAACGGAAGTGGAAACGAGGCGCAAATTACCAACCCGTGACACAAATTAGGCCTTTCCACCTAAAGGAAACCAATCCTGGAGACCGCGGGGTCGCCCGAGCCCCCCCCCAGAGGTGTCCATCGGGTCCTCTCGTCTGGTCGCCAACCAGCACGATGGCGCACCTCCAGGATTTTTCGCGAGATGGCGGGGCAGCCTTTCATGAGTGGCTGGCTCACTACTTGGGCCCCCAACTATCTGCGGTCGGCCAGCGGAGAACCGTGCCTCGGATCCCGCTGCTCTCCAAGATTGGCTGCCAGGTAAATTGATCTTCAATGTGTCACGACTAGCTATAGTAATAAGCGCAACTGTTTCCGACCCGTTCCCCATAATGGCTTCACCAGACATCATGCCGTAACGCGATCGCTTGGCGGCATGGCTTTGTCTGGTGGGTGGTAATACGCCGCGGCCTAAGCCTACCACCTGAAAAGTACTGCTCTTTTGGCGCCACCCAGGGGACACGTGTAGGACATCGAGGGCTAAATCCTACGGACGCGAGCAGTATAGTCCTCCAGAATTTATATATACACAGCAAAAAAACTCAGCGTTTTCAATACGGGTAAGCGGTACACAGTACACGTTTACACAGTGTGAAAACGGGGAATTTTTGGCGCCGGCCGGGTCAGCTGCTTCACCTGTATCAAGCACAACTCTGATCGTGTGTGAAGTAGCGATGGGCGTTTATTACTAAATCTAATCGACTTAGTCGATTGTTTTATTCAGTCGATAACAATCGAACTGTTATCTACTAAAACGACTGACACGGTGTTCGTATCATTTTTTTTTTTACTACTAATCCGATTGTAGCGCAGCGCACTCACTATGAATTATTATAACCGTGCGTACTACTAAATTAGTATTTACAAAAGATGGTGCGGTTTACGTACAATGCGCTGCAAATCAGTTGGTAAGTAAAATAGTTTCTTTTTCAATATGTCCACAAACGAGTTTTTCAACTTGCTCTTGAAAAAGTCAAAGGCCAACTAAAGTAAACAAATTTAAGTTATACTAAAAACAATCGACACAACACCGTCCCGCCCCGTGAGGCCATCCACGCATTCGCAATTCAGCCACGCATACGGTGTGCGTAGAATTAGTAGTTCGTCGATTGTTATTCGAATAATCATGGTAAGGAACTACTAAATCGACAATCGAATGCGCTACAGCCCAATTTTCGATTCAGTCGATTGTATTTTTTGCAACAATCGCCCATCGCTAGAGTGAAGTACTGCTGCCGCCTTTTTGAAGGAGCAGCAAAATACCGTAAGTAAATAAATAAATACTAGTAAAGTACGAGTAGATTCATAAAATCATAGACGGGCACCAAATTTGAGTCGTAGAAGACGTGGGTATGCGGCATTTATGGTCGCCATGAACTAACTGTTTTACAAAACCATGCTACAAAAAGTTCCGTCTGTTTTTTCCTCCGAGGCTCATCTTCAAAGTCGCCTAGCAACAGACAGGTAGGAGTCTACCTAATATGCATTTTGCTAATTACACTAACTCCTTACTTTGTCATCAGTTTTACAAATAGATAGACAGATAGATAATTCTTTATTGTACACAGCACTCAATTACAATGTATTGAAATATGAAGGCTTACAATCAAGTGCTACAATGGGTGGCCTTATTACTAACAGAGATCTCTTATAAAAACTTAAATTACATTGAACACAATCCAATTAGAACAACCCTTTTCATCTTAATAGATGAATTATTCGCGTTTTTATGTTTTACGGATTTTGAATATTTTAGTTACTTACCTATCCTATAAAAAATTGATAGGAAACTTTATAGTAATAAATACTCTTTATAATTTGATGATTTGGGACTAGGTTGCTTCCTTCAATCTGCCTCCACAGAGTGATGCAGTACTTTAGTCATAAAGCAAGGAGAAACCTCCATAACCTGGAATGACTCATCAAGACAGGAAAAGTCGTACAAGAGGTTGCTCTTAGCTTTGGTCTGACCAAATCTCACAGCAGCTTCACTTCTTAGGGCAGGTGAAGATTGTCAATCAGAGAAGGAGCCACGATTGATGAGAGAGTTTGAGAAGCCATATGGCATCTTGTCAGTCTCCCAAGACGCCAGATATAGAGGATTTATAAGTAGCAACCGATTCTCTCAAAGATGAAATCGCTGCAGCGATTTATCGGCTTTAAGAGATTAAGGTACGAGTAGAAACACAAAACGAAAAGAAGAAGTTATACAGCTTCTTTGAATTTCTTTGGATATTGCTCCAAATTCACAATCAATACGAATATTCTCCTAATACGGATCAGTGCCTATCGGCTAATCAGGGGTGTCCAGCGCAAGCTGTATCTGATACGCCAGATCTTCAGATAGCGACGTACTTATATCTGATGATACGCGATAAAAGCGCGCGCAGCCGAAATACGACAGGAGTCTGCAAAAAGGCGCGCAAGCTCTGGATGCAGTTATGCAAAACGTGCTAATCGTATTTCAATGTTTTTAATAAAAGTTTTGGTTCTTGACAATCTTAATAAAATGTATAAATTCAATTTAATAGTTAAGTTTTTACTGTTCTTATCGCTATTTTTTTTTCGCAAGCTAGAGTTTTCATAATTGTTTGTGATTGAATATTACATAACCTAGGTACACTTCCACTTAAGTAGGGTAAATAATAGGAAAATGATGAAAAAAATTATCATTTTGAAGCGTTGTAATTACATAGAGTGCAGATATTATGTATCATGCATTAATTTTACCTCTAAAATTATAAGACTTCGCTAGTTAATAATTGATGTATGAGCCGAACAAAATGAGACATATTTAGACAAGGAAGACTTGTAACTTAAAGCGGTGATAGCCTAGTTAACAAGGGCTACCTGCCGATCAGCAGTAGTGGGTTCAAATTGTACCGAGCTTAATCTTTATATTGGCTCTAAGTAGGTAATGACGGTACGAAATTTTGAATGCTGGTCAGCGTCCTTAAATGTGTAAGAAGGAAATGTATCCTTAAGAACCTAACGGTGTGACCTGAAGCGTCTTTTCCCAGTCGAGTTTTAGTCAACTATTTTCTTTCACCTCATCTAACCTAACCAACAAAACGTTTTTAGGTTACTAAATGTTGAATAGTTATTAAAAATAATTGTGTTATACTAAGTTGAATATTACACTTATCTTAAGTTAAACTAGCGGGAAATAACTTCAGCTCTTGAGAGTAATTTTCGTTAACATTAATTGAACAAAAGTAACTGTCGCGAACAGATAACTTGTCACAGCAACTATTTTGAGGATCTGGTTTTGAAGCACACTTCCTAGAGCACAACTTATTTGCATCTTCCTTTAAATATGCGTTTGATGACTCGCTACTGCATACCACCGTCCAGTCGGCGAGTGTAAAGGCTAGCGCGACACTGTTATTTAGTACTGCGCACGCGCTGTCCCAGCCAAGGCAGATACGTCGACGGTAAATACGCAACAGAAGCAATATAACCACGAACTCCATCGTCCACGGCCCACTACTGGGAGTTTACTCGGACCCTGAATAAATTTGCATGGAAAAGTAGTTTATTGGCCGCTATGATGTATGGAGAAATGTTGGATTAAAGTTATTTATTGCGTGGAGTGCTTGACGGTATTTTTAGAGATGTCAGCGAAAATCAGGGGTATCTTGTGATTAAGTAAGTCATGATGGAGGCACAATAAGTTTTTATATCAGACTTTTACATGAACAGAGATGATGTCTAATAAATGCATAAAGATTATGGGAATTTGAAAACAGACTTACTTTTCAGATTATGACATTAGTCTTAGATTAATTTTTCTTACGCACCGATATGCTATCCTCACCACCCCCGAACATGGTGGAGAGAGGCGACGCGATACAGAATATACGATACGAAACAGAATCTGTTTCGTCTACCGACAACCATATAGTATTTAAATAGATATATAACTTTTGAAGTTACCTAATGTTTACTTTGTAATTGAACCCTACCAAAAACAGAAACGCTCAGAGTTTTATTTACTCCAAGCGTACGCATAAACAGTAATTCGCTTCGAGCGTTTTCGTGGCATATCGACCACATACGTATCCCGCGTTTCTGTGCGTCTTGTTGGCCTATGCGATATGACATGGGAAAAAGGTTGTGTTGAATCCAACATTCTCCGAAGTGACTGTAAACACCGATGAGCTGGCAAATTTGTGCTCCATTTTGCCGAACAAATGCTCCGTCAACTTAAGTTCTAAATAATAAGTAGGTAACTTTCGAGCTTCTATTTTGGTGAATAGTCGGACGTAGGCACTTACGAAGCACGGTACAGCTGACACACAAGGACTGTTCTTTGACTAAGTGACTCGGTCACTTATGAATCTTCTGAGGTAATATGCGTCACCGTGACCAACTCACCGAAAAGTATATAAACCGTCGTCTTTGGGACAAACTTATGGGTTCATAAAAATAATATATATTGGTACCTGACCTCAGTGTTACCTAGACAAGTTCTAGGTACTAATATCCAAAATTGAAACTTTTTCGATATCTTTTTGAAAATATAAATAACAATGTAAATTAACAGCAACGCCGAAATCATAAATTCGACCTATGAGTCATTTTACCACGGTAGCTTAGTTTTTAAAACGTATATCCTGAGCCAGCCATATGAGGGATAGTCAATAATTTCATATCCCACTTCTGGCAAATATTTCCTTTCGATGCGATTTGGTACAAAAATGTATATAAGTGGAGACATGGAATCTCTAATGTGTTTCCTAGATGTCTATTTAACGTATTCCAATCTGATATTAGTCGTGAGTTCCGACTGAAAAACAACGTACATACTCGTAGGTATACAATATGCTAGGCACAAAAATAAGAATTTTTAACCCATATATGGGCCTCTATACACCTACCTACTAGCTTTCCGGGTGCGGCTCAGCCCTCGCGTATGTCGGTTATCGCACAAAAACATTAACCTCTTTTTGCGCAGTTGGATAAAAACTATCCTATGTTGTTCCCGGGTCTCAAACTATTTACCATACCAAATTTCATTCAAATCGGTCCAGTAGTTTTGGCGTGAAAGCGTAACAGACAGACAGAGTTACTTTAGCATTTATAATATTAAATACTGAAGTACTCCTGTGATTCTCTCTGTGTGATCTTACCAGGCCTGGCTCACTGCATTTTATATACAAAGCTACAGGTAGGTACATCGGCGTATCCGTCCGGCAGGGATTATTCAACGAAGCCGTGCCGCGTCAGAAAAGATCAGAGCTATGCGGGGCTATGCGATAGAAAAAGAGACGCCTTGTAGGTGAATATAAAGATTAGGTACTCCGTGCTTTGCGAGCTGAAGTACACTTTATTGCTTTGTAGCTAGAGTCGCTTATTTATTGGAATGGCTTTGCGGAGTGACCCTTCTGTTCTATTTTATTCTGTGATATTACCAACAAATTACACTGACAACGCAAATTTATAAACAAATAAATATTCTTTGTAAAGCCCGACTCGCACATGGCCAGTTTATATTAATATATAAGCTGGTGTTGCATTTAAACAAAACTGCAAATGCTTTGTCTCCCCACCCTTCGCTAAATAATTACCCGCTGAAGCTTAATTAGTTCTATCGCTAATTGTGGCAACTCACGCCGGCGACCTTTACCCATGGCTATTTCAGCTATTCCCTGATTTATAAACCTTGGGGCAACACCGCATCCGCTATGCGAGGAGGTAAGTAAGCCTGCAAAGCTCTATTTGGAGCGGATTTAAAGATGCGGTAGGCTTTGAAAGTTGAGATTTAAATTCTTAAGTAGCTGTTTGGAAATCCTTTTCGTATTTACTGAATCAAGGAAGACCGCGCTAATAGATTCAAGGGTGTCTAGTATGCATGATAGCAATGATACTGTACGTGACACACTGACTTCTATTACAAATGAAATTAGAGAATTTAAATGACTTTTCGGTGATTTTATTGACTTAGTACTTTTTTGGGGACGTGAGTCGTGACATTACCAATTTAAACTACCCCTGTGTTAAAATTAAGTACTTCAAACCGTGCAAAAAAAAATGGCAACCTCTTGTAATATGTCTTCGATATTTACATGACACGAACTTTAATATAACTTTATTTACCCACTGTTTTTATGTATTTTTTTCTCGTTAACGTAATGTTTTGTCAACTTTGTGTTTGATATATAAATATATTTCAAACATAAAATAACATCAGCTGTTTTGACCGTAATCGGAACCTGTTTTGAATTTGTTTTCTTTTGATAACATCTAAATGGATATTGTGACTTTTTTTAAATTATTGTTTTTGTTGGAATCGAGTGGTTTAGGCTTCTGGCGCGAAATCGGAGGACGCGGATTCATTTCTCCCCGGGAATCATATTTGGAAATACTACATCAAGTTTCGACAACACAAAAACCAACTGACTAATCAAAGCCGATTTTCGGGGAAATATTTCCAAGAATTACCTCTTAAAATATGGATTTGAGAAGTTACTGACTAGAAGGCTATATAAACGTATTTGAGGTTTTCACAAGCATTTATTTCTGATCTTCAGTATTAATTCAAAAAAATTTCAAACACACTACGCCATCACATCCCGGACGGCTTAGGCAGAGGGCTTAGGCTTTAGGGCTTTAGCTTAGGCTCCTCACAAAGGTGAGACGGTACTTCACACCGGAACAGATGCTAACTTTGTACAAAGCGCAAATAAGATCCTGTGTTGAGTACTGCTCTCACCTCTGGGACGGCTCTGCCAAATACCAACTTGAGGCACTAGAGTTGATTGAGAGACGCGCCAAAAGGTTAATAGGCAGTGACTTTCTGGAGGAGACTCGGCTGCAAAGCCTCGAGCACCGCCGTAAAGTCGCTTCCCTATCGGTCTTTTACCGGATACATTTCGGTGAATGTGCACAAGAACTGCACAACTTAGTTCCGCCCTCCCCCTTCTTCCATCGGACGTCCAGACAAACGGAGAGGCGCCACCCGTACATGGTTGATATCCCCAGGACTTGTACGAATCGCTTTGCTTCCACTTTTCTTATGCGTACTGCGAAGGAGTGGATGTACTTACCATGGTCAGTTTTTCCCGATGAATACAACATGGTTGTCTTCAAATCTAGAGTAAATAGGTTTCTTCTAGGTAAGCGTGCTCCATCTTACACCACATCAACGCTTAATATCAGGCAAGGTGTGGACAAACGCGAACCTATTATGGATAAAAAAACATCTAAACAACTATGTTGATCCACATAAATGCCTTTTTTAAAATCACATGCAACACGTTGATATTGTTACTACCCTTTCCTCTCTCTTTCTTCTCCAGTTGGGTCCTTCCTTCACGCATAGACGGATTTTTGGTGCTGTTTATTTTTACCATAGTATTCGAAATAGTCGCCCTCATCACCTGATAGAGTTTTTTGGCGGAGTAGCTTTCTTTAATTTTTATTTTTTATTTTTTTTATGCCTGATAGGTTAGCCTTTGACCACTATCTCACCTGATGGTAAGTGATGATATGGTCGAAGATGTTGTACAGGCTAACCTAGAATTACTGGCTCTCAAGGACAGCTGCCGGAACACACCGTTAGGTGCTTGGCGACAGATTTTCAACTTGAGGGTGGTAGCTAGCCAGGCGGGCATTCGCAAAGTGCCCTACCACCATGCTGTAACGACTGCCATCCTAAGACAACAACCGGGACCGACGGCTTAACGTGCCCTCCGAAGCACGGAAGTGCTCAGTAGTAATGTCACCAGCGGTCACCCATCCAACTCATGACCGCGGCGGACGTTGCTTAACTTTGCTGATCGATTCAGAATGGCTAAGCAAACTTCGCTACGAGCGCTTCAAAAATTGGCAATGCCTTTCTCGCCTAAACATACTAGTGTTTGTACATTACTGCTTCGAAGCCGAACATCTGACATTACAGACTTACTGAAGATTTCCTAACAATCTCCTAAAACCCTTACAAAATCGTGGTTTAACATTTATAAATCAAACCACAGATCTTAAAACCGTAAGTATTGGTATCACGGATCTGCAATTAATTAAAGTGTAAAACACAGATAGGATATCTGTGTCCTTAGAGCGGGTTAACAACAAATAAGTACAGATGAAATCGTGCCTGCATCTACGTACTAACTATTGTGCAATCTATGGCCACAGTCCCTTCCTGAACGATCTGATCTAATACGCGAGAATGGGACTGAATGAGCGTTATCATTGTGTGGACATCTCTCCATAAAATATTGGAAATTGTATCTGTCGAGCAAGTATCCTAAAGAGTTGCAATACTATTTGGTATGTTCGTAATAATATATTCTGCCAAATTCTGTTTAATTTAAACAAAACGGGATCTCCTTGTCTAAAAAAATTGAAGTTATCGCCCGAGTTCATGGTAATTCTGGACGTGGTTCATGTTAAAATTTAATCGATACCTATTAGTAATCGTATAATATAAGCTGATCGTATAAATAATTACTTTACTTATATTATGTAAAGGCCTATTCAGTTAATAGGTATAAAAAGTAGTGAGGCTGTTGTTATGTTGATGGTCTTTTGATATTGTACCCAGTTTTATGCAATAAACATTTAAAAATAGTCTTAAGTAACATCTTCATTCAACTTTCATCATCAATTGCTGCTAACCGAATAAGGCTACAAAATAACAACAAGGTTTTTGTCAATTTTGAAATTAAATTCTCGTGAGTTTCACACACATTTAAATACTTTAAATTGAATCGACGTATTCGATCCCCGAACCTGAGTATTTATGCCTAAAATTTAATGTTTTTTTCTTTGTAATTTGTATTATTTTTCCATTCGTTCCAAATTTCACTCGTGGTTAGCTTCGTTTCGTAATAACCGCGTATGGTAAATAGTACATGCTAATATTTTTTGAAAAAAAAGTGTCTAATGATTTTTTTTTGTTTCAAAGTGAAATTGGTTATTTGAAATTTGGTTATTATACTGGAAACATTGGTCTTACTAAAAATAAATGCTTTAATAAACAAAATATATAGTGCGAAGAGCCGTGTTGTACTGTAAAACTGCACTCAAGTTTATCTCAGAGGTGGCATGCTTCTCATTTTTCCATTGTCTAACTGGCAAATGTATGGCATGGAGCTCTACAATGAAAACAATATTAATAAGAAAGAAATACTATACACATAATTCCTGCAACGAAAAAACACATGAAAAATAATCTTAAGGCACATCCACACCAATCTTTCCCATCACAATTAAACATTTTTTTAAATACCCCATTAAGAGTCCTTAATTTGTAAACTGTTCAAATGATTATCTCTCTCCTTTCCATTCACAAATATACCTTAAGTTCTTACAATAAGATTCAAGTGTGTTAAAATTTAATACTTCTACATTGTGAAACTCAAGATGAACTGGAGTTTTAAAACCCGAGTTACAAACTTTTCTTTGGTCGTGCCAAATTACCTTTGCTCCGTAAATTCTACGAAAAAACATAGACAATTGAGTAGTTACAACAGCAAACTGACAACTTATTACAGTAACTATAGTTGAATCTGTATCTCTTCATTATATTTCAAAGATCTTTCACATTCAAGGCGAAGTGTGTAACTAAGAACGGCTGTAAAATAGTGATTTAGTTAATAATAAGCTTTAAAAACGTGTAAAGGTGTTAGGGGCGTAGAGAAGACCATAAAGATTGAAATGGCTGGGTTTTATTGGCGTTTTTCGCATCTGGAAATGAGTTGTCTTCTTGTGGTAGCTACAATGTAGTATTGTGGCTTCTGGTGGTATTATGCTTAGATGAAGTTTATGGATAAGCTTATTTGACGCCTTATTAATCTTTTTAGGGTTCCGTACCTCAAAAAGAAAAAACGGAACACTTATAGAATCAATTTATTGTCCAAAGGATGATCGATTTGTCAACACCCTTTTCACAAGAACGGTGAAGGAATCAAGCTGAAATTCAAATCAAATACTCAGGTCCACTGTCCCTTGGGGCTGTGAAAAAATCAAACTTCTAAACCTCTTCAATCTTTCTACCGCAAATTATCGACACTCGCAAGAAGATCAAAACTTGCAGGGTACCTACTTTCCGTTAACTCAGAATCTTGAAATTTGAATTATAAAGAAAAAATTGCGAAAAGCATAAATTTTTAGTTATATCGTACAGTAAAAATATTTTTAACAATTTTATGGATTTCATTAAGCAATAAAAATAGTATAACTTTCACTTACCTACAGGTTTGTACGGACCCGCGGTGCGCGAGTCCGACCCACCCTTTTTTTACGTTTGTTTTTTGGAAACCAATCAACATGTTTTAATCTACTATATTATCAATAATACTATTTCTGGGAATAGTCAGTCAAATACAAAATCATCCAATCAATTTAGGCGTCTATGACGCTCTTAAGAAGGTTAAAGTAATATTGAAAAATTCTACATTGCACGTTCAGCAAAAAAAAGTATAGAGCCACTGCGAGAAGAGCGGGCAAGAAACTCGGGGCCATTCTTTTAAACGTCTTTTAACAATGTGTTACAAACTATATTATACAATTATTGCAATAATTGTTTTCATAAGTAGGTAGGCGTAGATGACAAGAGATAGCTTGACAGTTGCGGAATAGTCCAAGGATTTTTGTCGTTTAAATAATCACAAACTGTGTAGTATAGTAAATTTGCTCAGATTAAATAATTCAATCATATTATAAATTTTATTATTAAATATTATTGAAAATTATGTCAAGTGTTGCGTTTCAAGTCATTAAAAAAAGTCATATATATCATAATTTTGTAAATTAATCAGTACTAATATTATAAATGCGAAAGTAACTCTGTCTGTCTGTCTGTCTGTTACGCTTTCACGCCAAAACTAATGGACCGATTTGAATGAAATTTGGTATGGAGATAGTTTGAGACCCGGGAAAAAACATAGGATAGTTTTTATCCGACTGCGCAAAAAGAGGTTCATGTTTTCGCGCGATAACCGACATACGCGCGGGCGGAGCCGCGCCCGGAAAGCTAGTATATCATAATTTTGTAAATTAATATATTATAAATTCAGTGTTGTGCCAATCTTGATTGTACTCGTAGCATTTTTCAACATTATTTTCTAGTATCAGACGTAACAGATTAGGCTTTTCACTGAATTACTAATATTTAATATAATAAGAAATAAAGACATAATTTTTTTTCATTTAAGGCTGTATATTTTAATCTTAAACTAAATCTGATTTCTTCTGAAACTAACCTCCTACGATCAAAGGAGTAAACTCCTAGGCTAAACCTCAGATCAGCCTAATCCTTCATCATGCCTACCAGGTTTACAAATATGACTTTTGCCTAACATCAGGACAATCCTCACAGTAATGTTACGCATAGGTCACTGCCCGTTTATAAATAGGGCAGTTTGTGTATATATTGTAGGTAAAGTTTACAGTTAAAATACAATTTATTAATCTATTATAAATTAATTTTTTATTTTTCCCAGTTTTGTGGTCAAAGGCTAACCTATCAAGCGTTAGAAAAATGTTTCATTTGTAAATTTTTGAATCAGTACAAATACTAATTATCATAATATTTAGAATGGCAATAGTAAAATAATTACACATGTTAATAGTTAGATAAAAAATGAGATTTATTTAGATTCATAAAATCTTCAAACACATGTTGCTCACAAACAAATATATAGGTATTTATTTAACACCGTTATTGAGCATCGGAAAATATTGTTCTTGTAAAAATAAAAGCCTGTTAGGAAGCATCCAACGGTGTGTTAAGGCAGCTCTTTTAAAGATTTAATTCTTGACTTAGTGTGCTTATGCATATACCTACCTAACCACTTCAATATATAGAGACAAGTAAGCAAAGGCTAGCCTATCAGTAATAAGTTAAGTTTTGACTGTACTGCACAAGCCTACAGTTTGTATTATTTCTGGACCTACATTTTATTTACATAACTGATAGGCTATAGTGATGTCGAAAATGGTGTCCAGGTTAACCTAGAATTACTGGAATTACTCAAAGACAGCCGCCGGAACACACCGCTAGGTGCTTGGCTACAGATTTTCTACTTTAGGGTAGTAGCTAGCCAAGCGGGCATTCGCAAAATGGTATAACGCTTGCCATCCTAAAACAACAACCGGGACCGCGTGCACTCCGAAGCATCAGCGGTCGCCCATCCAACTCCTTAGCTAATGGGCTAAGAACGGCTAAGCAAACAACGCTACGAGCGGTTCAATACGCGTACAATATTCCACAATATGTTCACTACAATATTTAAAAAGTTATCACTATATACCCAAATTTAGTTTTGGTATGTTCAAGAAATTTTATATAACCTATAAATCGATAAATTTTCTTTCAGACCCGCCAACTATGCATTTTTCTGTCATTACCCAAGAAACGTATTGTCATTGTGGGTTTGTGACACTGCAATTCATCGCTAAATTGGCAAGCTCAGCATGCAGCTAGCGCTCGGCCAGGTGGCACCTGCCAACTATTGGCATTGCTGAATGCTATGATTGGCGTATTTATGCTAAAAAGGTGCGCGGCACAGCGCAGCAGCCCTCGACTCAATACTGAATGATGAGGGTCCAGATTAAAAGCGCTACCTACCTCACAATTATTTCACCATTACAAAATAGGAACAAAGCTAAAAAGCCGCCGTCATTTCTTCCGACATACGATTGTCGAATATATATTCAATGCAGTAAGTAAGTATTGTATGTAATAATAATAATAATAATAATAAATCTTTATTTGCCAATAGATTTACAAGTTATTTTACAATTGTTCTTGATTTATGTATTATATATTTATATAACCTATAAATTTATTATTTATTTATTTATGTATTGATTTACTATTAGATATTTTTTTGCGCTTCTGTAACTATTACTGTACATATTGACTCACTATACTATACATTATCGTGATTTTGTATAACTATAGTCTTAAGCAGTTGAACCGAATTTTGATGAAATTTAATACATAGGTTTCATTAGTCTATATACGAGTACATAGGATACTTTTATTCCGATTTAGCCATTCTCGAGAGAGTGCAATATGATAAATGTACACGCGATCAAAGCCTCGGACGGAAGTCAGTGGAAATAATTAGGTGCACAAGTACAACGCAAGTTCTGCATGTGCGATCAAATAATAGTGAATTCGATATGTCGGAGTTTTAGTGATCAATAATGTACGATATATACCTTTTTTATGATGCCCACCTGATGCTAAGCGGACTAACCTCTGCCTATAACAGCTACATTTCGTCACAAGTAACGAATTGCACTGCGCGCGTCACCGTGAGACAGTGGTTAAGTCTCATGTGCCTGTAATTTCACTGGCTCTCAAGGACTGCTGCCGGAACACATCGTCAGGTGTTAGGCGACAGATTTTCTACTTGAAATTGGTTGCTAGCCAGGCGGGCATTCGCAAAATGCCATTCCACCATGGGATTCGAACCATGGACCTGCTGCGCGGCAGTCCATAGCCAATGCCACTGAGCCATGACTGGTTCGAAACCTCACTTACCTAAAAGCAAGAGAACTTTTAAGAAGTGTAGGTAAGTTTTGTAACAGCATATTAACGTCTAAATATTCAAGAGGTCGCAGGGCGAATGAATGTTCAATTATTTAATCTATGCAGTTAAAACCAATGGCGAATGCGATGAAACTGTTATTGAACTACTGATTTCTTTGGCAGTTCTTTACCAGAATTAGTTCTGCAATAAAATAAATTGATTTGGGAATTGTGTCCCTCTATTAAAAGTGTTAAATTTAGGTCTATTTCTTGAAGAAAGAAGGCAGCTTATGTTCTACATCAAGTTTAATTTGTCAAGTAGCTATTGTATGTGTTTTATGTTAATCTTTTTCTATTGCAATAATAAACAT
Organism: Plagodis dolabraria; assembly: GCA_963854805.1. Lineage (NCBI taxonomy): Eukaryota > Metazoa > Arthropoda > Insecta > Lepidoptera > Geometridae > Plagodis > Plagodis dolabraria. Next base: position 10,159,925 of record OY978462.1, on the reverse strand, counting down.
TTACTGGATAGACATATTCTCCTTCTTATTTAATGTAATTTGTTCCAGCTCTAATTCTTAACCTAACTAAAGAAGACAAATAACTACTAACAGTTTTGTATTTCTTACTAAATTTTAAATAAGTAATCAAGGTGCATCCAGGCTAATTTGGTGTGAATTACAAAAAGAGCTTATGCTTAACCCACTTGGTCTCTCTCTCGATCTTTTGAAGCAATGATGACCGAGCGGCTATGGCTGGACTGCGGTGTCGCAAGTTCATGGTGCGATCCCGACCGCCGGCGCCGGCTTGAGTTTCAACGCATCATGTTTGTAGAGGTTCCGTTCCGTAAATTTATTTAGCTTTTGACCTCTGTTTTTCCTGGGGTACTGGACTACACCTGCTATATCTTCTAGTGGGAGTTTTAAATGTGCACATTCTCGTATATATTTGCTTCTTTTCTTTTCTTTTTTTTTGCTTCTTCTTCTTCTTCTTCTACTATCCATGGATAGTAGCGCCATCTGAAGAAGTGACATCTTACCTTTTTTTTTTTTTTTTTTTAAATTTTAAATCTACACTCCACAGACTCCAGGGTCCGTGACTTTTTTTTAACTATGACATAATTTATTAGAAAACAAGAAATATGAAATAGGAAACATGCAACATTCCAAGGGGGAACAGTGTTAAAAGTTTTTTTTCTTTTTTTTTCTTTTTTTTCCGTTAATGTCATTAGCACTAGCATCCAGAGCAGACCAGTATCCTCTAGCAGCACCCGTTCACGAGTTGACGCATGTGCCAGCCATCGCCTTCCTCAACCATTTTTGAGGGAAGATGGCGAGACATCTTACCTTATGACTGATCAGTACTGGATAAGAATTTTCTGTTTTTTAATCGATTTTTAATTTTTAATAAAGCTCACCATTTAAATATGTAGGGCGTAGGTAGGTAACTAAATATTTAATATAAAAGATTTCCATTGTGAATAAGTTCGCGCTGCCTATTTGGATCACGATAGGGCTTTTTCAGAATCTTCAGGAAGGGCATGGTCAAGAAGTACTAATGATAAGGATAACAAGGTCAAAAAATAATTCATAGAACTAGCTGAAGGTAGGTAAGACGTTACCAAAAAATTAAAGAAAATTTTAAAGAAGAATAAAAATTATGTGCAGAATTTCAACTAAGCTGCTTAAAAATACCTCAATTAAGAGAAAAGAACAAACATATTAAATTCCAGATAATTATGAATATATTTGTTAATTATAATGGGTGTAATTAATATCATTATTAATTACCCAACTCATATTTAGGTATTTGTACTTACAGGTTACAGGCAGGGGCGTAGCTACCGCCGTATTTGCCGTATCAATTATACGGGGCCCCCGGGCCACGGGGGCCCCCCAAAGTGTGTAAGGAAAAAGAATAAAAACTTTCTAAGTTATTTTATTTTACAAATGACAAAATTCTATAAAGCAATTCCTTTTTTTCCCGCCTTAAGCGTGCGTTCAAAAGTTGGCAACAATCTACATCGTTATGGCGGGCTGCGGGACTTCCCCGTTTTACTTACTTCATCTTCAACTCAGCGTCAGCGGGGAATCCCCGGGAATCCTTCATCAATATCGCGATGTAGGCACGTGTACGTGGTTGTACTTTGCATTGGATGTTAAACCACGGAGTGCAGTGCACTGTTTATTTACGCGCTTTATATAAATGTACAATTACATTGCAATTCAGTACAAACAGTATTGTTCTTCTGGTTAGCGATTTGTAAAAGAAATGAAAAAAAGAACGACTGTCAGACATCTCACTATTGTCCATAGAGGCAGAAACTTTAGAAAAACTAAAATCATCATCAGCCATAAATGATTTAATAAATCAGTTTGCCGAAAAAAAGGCAAGGAGAGTGAATATTTAAAATTCGATTTTTATTTGTAAAATGGGCAAATTATGTGATAAATAAATATTTCTTTTCACAATATTTTTTTCTTTTGTGAAAAATCTTTACCTCCATATAAGGGCCTCCAAGAAAATTTTTATACGGGGCCCCGACAAGGCACGCTACGCCACTGGTTACAGGTAACAACCCCATAATTGGAAGTTTATAAGTTATAACAATGAACGTGGTAGGGCATTTTGCGAATGCCCGCCTGGCTAGCTACCACCCACAAGAAGATCTGTCGCCAAGCACCTAACGGTGTGTTCCGGCAGCTGTCCTTGAGAGCCAGTAATTCTAGGTTAGCCTGAACAACATCTTCGACCACATCATCACTTACCACCAGGTCAGATAGTTGTCAAAGGCATAAAAAAACATCCAAAAATAATGTATAGAAGTTAGATTAGAACACCAGCCAGTATAAAAATATTTTACTCGCTGCTTATCACGGATTAAAGCAGTGTCCAACATTTTATCGGGCTACCAAAGCCAGCTACTGGATACGATCATTTTAAATGATTAATTGGCCGCTCCATCACCGACCGACTCGTCAAAATGAACTTATTTGTCAAACTTAGATCATTCTGCCACGATAAAGAAAACAGGAAATTGAAATTTGTATCACTGGCCGAAAATCTCTCGCCGGCCATCTTGGATGCTAATCGTCGCGCGTCGTGATTTGAATGTGGAACTTGGTAAAATGGCTTTTTAGCTGTTTTCTTTCTTTTTGTTTGTGGCCCTGGCCAGACAGTTGATGGATACCTTGTTGGGTGACAGGTATTGACGACTGAAAGTTAATGGTGACATGTTTTTATTTAAATACGTTAAATTCAGCGTTATGTTATAAAACTATCTACGATTGTAAGTTTATCTGTCAATTAGGAAGAGTTTTCGTAGCTTTCGCGTGTGTTTTATGTTAATCTTCTTCTATTGCAAAAACAACGATTTACAAAAAAAGACGATGTCTTATTATGTAAAAAAATTAATCAATAATTAAATGAAATGGCGTCTTTTTTTTACAGCTGATAAGTAGGTATGCGTACGAACTTTTGTATATAATATTTCTTATGTTGTGCCGTATTGTTTGTGTTATTATAACGTTTATCTTTCTTTCTTTTTTCTGTGCCCACTACATATCTCACCTGTTGGTAGCAGTGTTTTTTTTCTCAAGGACAACTACCGAGATATACTGTTAGGTGCTAATTCTTTATTTGAGACTGCAATTCACACGAACATTCGCAAAATTCCCGACCACCGTGCGGTGAATAATGATCAAGCCGGTGAAGATTCTCTTATTTTGAGATTGTGACGGAACAAGCGCTAGGCCTGATGTTAAGCGGTAACCTCTGCCTTTAACATATGTATTTCGCAACAAGTTTCAAACTGCACTGCGCCCTTCACCCTCTGACATAACAGTCGTTGAGTCTGCCTGTAATTTTACTGTCTCAAAGATTGTTGCAGGAACACACTGTTAGGTGCTTGGCGACATATTGTCGACTTGAGGGTGGTAGCTAGCCAGGCGAACATTCGCAAAATGCTCCCACCGTGCGACGAAGCTCAACCAGGCGCGCCGGTGAGGATCGAATCATGGACCTGTTGCACCGCAGAGCATAGGTAAGTATAACCACTCAGCTATCATGCAAATTTTCGAACTATCAGGTCTCAATTATAATGTTTTCTTATTAAATAAAAATAAGTGACCTTGCAATCCAGCTACTTCCAGCAGATTCCTTTCATCTGTGGTAACCTTTGCTTCCTCACGAAGCTAAGCCGCGGATAATTTTATTAGTTAATGAGAGGTTTCGGAATATTATAAATCTATTTGTGCGCAGGTTGCGGCGATCAAATTTAATGTGCTGCACATAGGAACGCACCCACGCTTCGCCCACGGTGGTACGGTGACCAAATATTATGTTGAAAACAAAATACAAATACAAAACATTTATTACTTGTTCAACATATAGGTACTTACTCTAATATCCATAATTGAAGCCCTACCTTTGGCTTAAGTATTAATACTGTGTTAAAGAAGGCAGTGTCTTACTTTAATAATGATTACAAATTACATACCTACCTAATATATCAAACTTTTGAACTGTTTACATTAAATAAAATATCTCATCAAGGTATAAACTAACTGTTATGTTTTCATAAATGATTAGAATATTGTTATTAAATTAAACAATAATTATTAGCTTCACGTTTAGTTAGTTTTTTCTTCTTTATAAGAAGCATTTATATAAAATTCTGCTAGACTTAAAAATATATTTTACTAGCGCTAATAGGTTATTATTTTTTCCATCTTACACAATTTTAATATTGGATTTATTTAAACTTTCTCTTTTGTATACCTATCTTTATTCTTTGTTAAAGTCTAAGGATAGAACTTTATTTATATTTTGCTTTTTTTAACTTCTTTATCCTAGTTCTCTGTCTATCACTCTATGGTTCGTAGGTTCTGCATTATTGCGTTGTTTGCGTTGGACAAATTCTAAGTCTTAATCATAATATATACAATTTTGGTATCTATAGGCTCATATAAAAATCAATCTCAAAATTTAAGAATGAAATATTTAACATACTAATAAACGCGTTATTGAGTGACGACTACCAAGAAAAACGAGCTGAAAACTCGGCTGAAAACGTACTCTACGTACATTTAATTTAATACCACTACATTCGTCACGCCCGTTCATCTTTATATATAAAAATTACGTGTCACGTTGTTTGTCCGCGATGGACTCTTTAACTACTGAACCAATTTTAAATTTAATTTGCACACCGTGTGCAGTTTGATCCAAAAGATAGGATAGCTTACATCTCAATTTGTAGTCGTAATTACCCGTGCGAAGCCAGGGCGGGCCGCTAGTATTTTATAAATAAAAATGTGTTGACGAGATGAGAAACAAAATGAAATACTAACCAAAAAAAATTGCTAGCTACGTGCTACATTCGATAATGATAATTAATATGGGTACGCCGCGTCGACACTCGATAGGATATTAAATCCCATCTTTTTTTTGGTTTTAAAACGTCTATAGTACCTACTTATGAATCTGTCCGGTTAAATTCGGAACCATGTCTCCCCTACGACGTAAGCACGATTTTTCCAGCGGATCAACTGAACGATCTCGAACAACGAGAACTCTTCAATACTGGATGCCTTGTGCAATTCAACACGCAAATTAATTTATTGTAACTAGAGACCTGCCGTGACTTTATCCGCAGGGGATTTGGTTGTAGACATCACGTAGGAACTACACTTCCTATTGATGAACAGACAAACAGATAGATAAAATAACAAACCAGCTTTTGTATATTCCAATAATCATGTGACGCTATACAAGTAAGTGCCCAAGCAATAAGTATAATGGCAGCAAAAATATTTTTCGTCTTAGCATTCAAATCATCGCTACGCTCATGATTTTATATATGAACAATTTGCTTCGCTCGTGGTTCTATCCGAGAGATCGCTTGTTTTGGTTTCAAAAAGTACTCGCCCAAAATAACAACTCTGCCGCTTTGCTATTACGTATTTCCATTTTCCACTCAGGGGTAGTGGCACTTAGCTACTCCCACAGCAGCAAAACCTCCTACCACACACCCTACAGACACGGTGGTTCCACCTCAGCCGCTTCTCGGCGAGAGCGCGTAGAAGCCACACAACCGCGTACATCTTTTCTTGATCTAACTATAAGTATAATAAGAACTAACTATTAAGGACACCTTCTAGACTAGAACAAAAATAAGGCAAAGCCTTGATAAAAAAATTCATTTAAAATAGGGCTAACCAATGATAAGAAAACTGGCCCAATGTTAGTCAGGCGTCGCTCATTTAGGGTTCCAGGGTAATCCAGGAACTGCAATACAACATGTAAACGAAATAAAATAACGTTAGTTTTTATCACAACTTCAAAAGTAAGTACCGACATTTTTAGTATTTGTTGGTGAAATAGATGATATGGCACACAATATATACTAAAATTTGAAATACCTGGCTAGATTCGTTTTGACATAGGTATACCGTATAACCCGTATTATAAATGGTCTAATATTTACAACTTTGTCGGCCTTCCACTTATTTATATACAAAAAAACCAGTCAAGTAGTTTGCGAGTTTTTTTCCTCAGATCGGTTGTCTGGAAGAAATTGCTTTAAGCAATAAGACCGCCCTTTGTATACGTTTATTTGTTGTTTCTTTGTAATCTTATTTTTAATGTATGCAAATAAAGAATTTTCTATATATCTATCTATCAAGTGCAATATGGACTCGCGTACCGGGGCTCTTCAATTTCAACAAAATTTCCAACTAAAAACAAAAACCGTTACAAAATACACGTTTCTTGTATGATGACCCCCTTTTATTTTGTATTTTTATTTACTATTATTATTATTATTTCTTAAGCAATGCGATAATGCATAATATATCCTGTGGAAACTTCAATCGACTACCTATTACTTTTCTAGAGATACAGCCCTTATATAAGGTCTCGTTTTGTAGTACGGAATCCAAAAAAAGAATATATCTTAACTAATATAATAAAGAGGAAAGATTTGATTGTTGGTTTGTTTGCATTGAATAGGCTCTGAAAGTACTGGACCGATTTGAAAAATTCTTTCACCATGAGTATCAACGATAATGTTGGATAACCTTGATGAACATAGGCTATCAATAAAGTTAGGGATCCGTATGAAAACTGCGATAGCATAACCCGAAATCGTTACAAAGTGATATACTACAATTTCATAGAAGCCTTCAATATCTATATAAAAGTCCATAATACAATTAGTCTAACTATTACATTACAAAATTTATATCTTTTAAATTTTTTGTTAAATACCCGCGCGAAGCCGGGGCGGACCGCTAGTCAATAATATATTTCTACTCTACATAGGTACTCTATTAACTCTAGTCGATAACATCCGATGGGCCATCGTATTTTTAAACCCTACAAAAAAAGTATAGATATGGCTAGCTTCTTAGCGTGTATTGATTTGAGCACTTTTTATATAATTTAATTGAATTTCTTATTAACAGCAGTCGTCTTTGGGTCAACCCAAACTATGTACCTAAATTTCTGATTAGTAACTCCTTTCGATTACGAACTGGGGACTAGATTCATGATCTACGGACGGACGGACATACAGACAGACAGTGGACTCTTATATGGACAGTGGGTTCAAGTTTGCCCTTTGGGTACGGAACTCTGAAAATTTTGTGGCTGAACAAAAGAAGGTGAGATAAACCTTTCAGTCTCCAATCTCCATACAGTAATGGCACAGAGTTCACATGAAACTAATATTTGGTCCCAGTTCATTCCCCCAGCCCGCACACACGGCGCTGGCGCACGGTGCATCGCACAGCGCCATCTCTCGGCGGGCGGGGCGCATCACGCGCTGTGACGTCATCGAGCGCTGATTGAGCGATGAACCCGCGATCATTGCGCTGTGTTATTAGAGCCGAGGATTATCCATTCACAATTTATATACAGCATGTTCATATTCTTACCTAACTTTATTAAAATTATAGCATAGAACATATAATAATGATTATAATTTAATAAAATGACGGTTAAAATTCAAATGATTTGGAACGACAGAAACTATTTTAAGAATCAAAAATATTCAAATTGAATTAAGCACAATAGTTAGTGCAAAGAGAAAAGTTTAGAGGCATTCACTAGGAATTTTAATAAATAAGTATAATAATAATAATACTTCTCAGTTTGTGAAAAACCACGAACTCTACTCTTTTTGTGCAGGCTCTGCCCTCTACATTTAATTTACTGGAGCTGCAGTGGGATCAAATTGCACAATATTATTAATAGAATAAAAAACGTCTAAGGTTCTAGTTCTTCAGTTTGTGCCTAATCTTGAAAAGTATATGCTATACATCTAAGTGTTTCTAAAATGTAAAGGTACGTACCTATAGCTGATTGCCTTGTAATGCAATGGCATGAACATCACGTACAAGCTACTCGTACGAAGTCCGGTTGAAATTCCTGGATCGGACAATTCGTCTCATTGGTTTTTCTACAATAAATTCTCAGAAGCAGTAGAAGTATGCAATATATATAGTAAAATATGACAATAGAAACGCTTACTAATGAAAAAAAAATTAAAATTATAAAAAAAAAAAAATTATCTCATATGAAATTATAAGATTTTCATGTAAGATAAAAAACATTGATATGGCACTAAATCGCGGCTACACCTGTTATCATACCACCGTACAGTGACCGCATCATGAGAAAATATTAAAAACGTACTCGCGCGTTCTGCATTTTTTTTAAATACTGCCAACACGCATCTGATCTTACCAATCAGTATATATCTCAAACAACAATTTCGTTTGATCTCGTTGGTCCTGGGTTATGTGGTTCAGAACTATATTCAGGTTCCTAATCTACTCTTCGCGAAAAAACTTTACGCACAATTATAATTAAAGAATCAACCACTGTTTTTTCCGATCTAGGGAATGAAATATGTAACACATTGTTCATCTGCACCAAAACTTAACTTTTTCCGTGTGGCCGATTCTCTACAGGGAGTCGCTATTTCCACCGAGTGATTATTACCAATAATATGCTTTATGCTATACCTATGAGAAAAATAAAACAAATATTTTGACTGCAACTGACATTTAGCAATTCATATTAAACATAGTAAGCATTCCGCATGTCCGGGATGTTCACTTGTTTATGCTTTTCTTTGTGTCTATTCTTAGAAAAAGTAAGTTAGTGGACGGACAGTCGTCAAATCGTTTTACGGATTTGGTGACAAAAACTTTTAAATTTTTGACATGAGGAAAATAGGTTATATATCCTAGAATAATATTTTAACCATCATATTTTTCTTCCCGCTCAGCGCGTTAAAATGGATTTCCTTACTTATTTTCCTCCCGCATGTTCTTACCACAGAAGTGACGTCTGTTCTACCTTATTTAAAAAAAGTAATGAACTACTTTCCGAGCAGGTATGGTATTATATGTAATATATGTTTATATATGTAACAAACAGGTAATATATGTTTCTTAGCACTTAGTATTTGAAACACCCTGTTCACATGAAGCCGTTACAGCATCGTTCGCGAGCATTTAATAATAACGAAGAAAGGCTCCAAATCTCCGATCGAAAGCATACAGTGGGAGTGTTCGGGGCCGTAATGCGGCTAGCTGGGATATATGCAACAAGTATTGATGTTTTCATAATAAATAATTTAACGTGCATTAAGTTTTTGAAGCTGTTGTTTTATGCATCAAATATTTTTACTTATTACATAATGCAGAAGGTTTAATTTGTTTACGCCTGTTTGGTTTAGAAAATTTAGCTTTTTGAAGCAATCATGACCCAGTGGTAATTGTTGTGGACTGCCACGCAGTACTTTCATGGTTCAAATACTGCCGCGTGTTTCACCACATGGTGCGAATGCCCGACTCTCATAATTTATCATCACATCAACCGGAACGTCTCCTGTTGAGCCAGGTCTCCCCTATTGGGGAGATTTTCCGTAATCCCCGCGCTTGTTAGGCGTCTTGGGGATCGCAATAGAACTGGTCAGTTTTCAGAAGGCGCTGCTTCCCATGCAGGTTCCGTTATATTTCTCTTAGTTGTCTCTTATAACAGAGCTTTATAAGAAGCGCCTTAGTGAAGAACTTTAGTGGTAGATACGACTCAATCTGCCAGTATGTTCAAAATATATTGCGTGAAAATGCCTTGACTCAATAAGCGCCCATGCAAAAATACCTCTGCCCTGTCTTTATTGAATAATTCGAGATTAAAAGATACGCGCCCATACAAATTAATGTTCTCGACCTGGTATTAATATAATTAGTTGTAATTATAATGTGGCTTATTGCTCTTTTAAGGTTGGAGAATGGAGATTCGGTGGGAAATTATCTCGAATTTCAAAGGTTTGGATCCATAGAGCGCAAAAATATATCACAGTTTTCTTTTATCTGTATTAGGAACTAACTATACAAGATCATGATCTTCACAATTATATCCTTTACCCATGTATATGTTTTCTTTAATAACACCTAGATTTCAGTTTGTATTGATTGCATTTGATCATAGCCACCCTGATCATAGGCACCCTCGTTGGAAATACCTACTCGTTGAGTAGTAAGTAGAGGCTAGCTAGATAAACTCGCTACCTTTTAGAGTAAGTACAAAGGGCGTCAAGGTGTAAAGAGCCATGTTGTGCACCTTATGAAAATTACATAGCTCACCGATCTGTAGGTAGGTATTACCTATTTACGTGCAGGCTGCAGTCTAAAGGTTTTGTGGCGTACCGCGGGGCGTTATTAATATGTTACCCAGAAATGTATCATCATGTCTCGTCGATATCTACACTTCGTATGACAGCTATAGATAAAAAAATCGTCCAAATGCGAGTCGGACTCGCGCACGTAGGGTTCCGTACCATTAGCTATACAACATTAGACTTCATATATTTTTTTTGTATTAACGTGCGCGAGTCCGACTCGCACTTGGCCAACTTTTTGTATTTGTTGTTATAGCGGCAACAGAAATACATCATCTGTGAAAATTTCAACTGTCTAGCTATCACCGTTATTGAGATTCAGCCTGGTGCCAGACGTACGGACGGACGGACGGACCGTGAAGTCTCAGTAATAGGGTCCCGTTTTTACCCTTGGGGTAAGAAACCCTAAAAAGGGCTATATTTTGAACTAATGATACTAGACGAGTGGTTTATTTTTACGGAAGTGATAGATCTCATATAGATTAAATTCCAGAAGACAACTAACTTAAAAATGCTATTACATATTTTGACCGAATACACAGATGTGTAGTTTTTTTACAGAAGTAATTTGAACTTAAGTGTCATCAAAATTTTCATTTCGGATGACAATAATGGTTCAATACCAACCGCCAGCTTGAGTAAGAAAATCTGTCGATACGCACCTAACAGTGTGTTCCGAAGCAGTCCTTGAGAGCAAGTAAAATTACAAGCATTAATTAACAATTATAAGTTTCAGGGTTTAGGGGGCAGTGCAGTTGTTCACTTGTATGAAGAAATAGGTACATCTATTTAGGCAGAAGTTACCGCTTAATATCAGGCGGGCCTCGTGATTGCGCCGTCACAATAAAAACAGAAACCTAGGTATTTTCTTTACACAAGTGATAGTCCTCCTTGAGATCAGATAAATAAGGAGTTTCAGATGAGCCACCGCGCTCTTTAAAGGTGATTTCAAGAAAAGCCAGACTCCTATCATACTGTGCCTTTCAGTTTTTTTGTATTTGTCCCGAGTTTTCTCAATGACTTCTTGAGCTATATTTTTTATTTCTGGTGTTGTCATCATTATACTCGTAAAATCATCACCTTCACTATTATACATTTTGGAAAATTATTTAGAATAATTCAAAGCGTATGTACTGTTAAATTTAATAATAAACAAAATTTTACAGAACAAATATGAATTGCCGCGCTTTTTTTCGTAATGCAGAGTAAGGTTGCCTACCTCCTTTCATTGAAAATACTACGAAAAAATCCCACCTCTTTTTTCTAATTATTTTATATAAAACCTCTTTTGAAATAATTTCTATGAATTCTTGAGCTGTATATTTTATTTCTAGTGGCGTCATCAAAATTATAAAATTGCTTTCACTATCAGATAACATTTTTGAACATTATTTGAAATAATTAAAAGCTTGTTAAATTATTTATTCCGTAAAAAAACAACGTTTAACCAAACAAATAAATTGCCGCGCTTTTTTTCGTACAAAAAGGTTGCCAACATCCTTGTAGGAAATTAAGTACAAGATAATCCTACCTCTTTTTTCTAATTATTGATATAAAACCTTTTTCACATTTGACGATGTATTTTTCTATGATCACGGCTATAAAAACAAAAGAACGCTAACAGGGCAGGTTTCATACAACATTCCTTCACTGCTACGGAGGGAAGGAATGAAATTCCATGTAACTTTTCCCGCCGCACATTTAGGGGAAATGAAGAACTTTATAATACGTTTTTGAATGAGCAATGAGACACTTTCTGAGTGGGTGTGGTATAAACTTTGTTTCATGCTTTCTGCTGCTTGTAGAAAACATCTCTAATTGGATTTGGGTACTCTGTGATCCACACATTTACCCTCCGTGCGGGTAGAGGTGGGTACTGGTACATTTGAACCAATAAAATGCACTAATCCAATACTTGCATTTTAATCAGGAAAATTTTACGCTAAAACAAGCAAAGGACACAAATTTCTTGAAAATAAAAATATTACTAAATGTAGTTCCCGACGAGCTAGTTTCTTAGTTTTGCCAAAGATCCGTACGAACTATGGTCGGAAAATAATAACGTACGATGGAGGATCAAACTTAACAATAAAATACCCACTTCCATTAAAAATTTACACTCATACAACATATTTAAATCTAAATTGCACGACTACATTGTTGCACAACAAAATAAATACGTTGAATGAGTTACCTTCCAAATTACGACAATGTACCTTTATTCTGTTTTAGTTTACTCTCATAAATAAGTGAACTGTCTTGTTATGAGAATGTCGTATGTAATCTAAACCTTTATTTTAACTTCTTGAAATAATATGCCAACAATGAATTAAATTCATTAATAGATACTTTAAGTACTATGTAAGCCCTTAGTTATTTTTTTGTCTGGTTAACTCCTTCCGACCGAAAAAGTAACCTCAATTGTTTTGTCTTTGTAAAACAATATTGGCAACACTGGATGTATGTTTTGTTTGAGTTGAGTACGGAAAACGGAACGTAACCTAATGTCAATGCAAACAAAACTATGTCAAAAATAATACAAAATTTTCTGTAAAAACAATTACAAATTCAATTATTAAAATTTATGTGTATGATCCATGCTCTCTCTATAATCCTTACAATTATAGTCATTTACCGAGATGGCTGAAAAGTGAGTACAAATTTATAATCGTCTGTGCTTGTTGTTGTGCGACGTGCTTATCAAAAAAACTAGTTTTAGTGATTTATTCGTGAATTGTCGTATACTGCATATGCTGCCTAGTATTTTTCGTTGTTTTTAAATATGTTAGGGTCGAGCTGTTCGCAAAGTTTGCAAAGGTCAGTGCTAAGTATACCTACTTGATAAAAGTTTGTGTTTCAATAATTAGTTCCGCATTTACTGCTAACTACACGGTACTGGCTACAAATCATACAGTAACTGGTTAATATCAGGAACGAAGTATCCATATCTGCAAATTTCTAGGTATGAAACTGTTCTACTTTAGTAAAACAGTGTTGACCTCAATACCAATCCATCTTTGTGGTCCATTGCCAAATTATGTTGGTGAATTATCTATTTTTTATCATTATAGTGAGATAATGGTGCAGGCTTTGTTATTGATCAGTACTTTAGTTATAGATCCAGTATTTTGTCTGTCAGTTATTCCTTTAGAAATTAAGTAGAATGAACATTCACAATGCTATACTGCACATTACTGAAACTAGTATTTTTCATAGAACCTACCATGTAGAAATTAGAAATCTTATATGAATAAGCTCTTTCATTTATTATGTAAACAATTTGCCACTGACTTGCTTGTGAATTCAGAAGCATTCATAGTATTTCCATATTCCCTGAACTACAGAATGTATAATTATGTAACAGAATCTATTGCTTTTTTTTATTGTTAATTTATATTAATTAATAGGGCAAAAACGAGAATAGAAATAGAATAGAACGTAAAGAATTATCATCAAGCATAAGGTTGTAACCCTTTCACAGACCAACATCTTTTCATAACTATCATTAATAAAAAAAGCTGTATTTAATCTTTATGCACTCATAGATATATATTATATAGAGACAAATTACTAAGCATTCCATGGATTCACCATGCGAGTGCCGGGTCATTAGCATTGCAGAGGAAGAGGCTAGAGGAGCCTGGGACTTGCAACCTAGGGAGTAGGGTTAAGAGGCACCTTTATAATGACATCAATGCTACCTTTCAAAAGAATTTTAACTAAATAATAGGTACATATTATTTTTTCCTTGAAGAGCAAGATCTGTCTGTCACTTACCCTATAGTTCTATTTGGTCTACCCAATATGAATAGGTCTTGCTCACTAAGTTGAAAAATCTGATCTGGTGCTTTTGTCTTGATTTCGAAGCAAAAGCTTGGTATAAAATCAGTGAGAAGGCAAACTGCAAAAGGTATGTATAATATGTTTAAGTAAAGTTTGCTTATAGATGTTAAGCTTTAAGCAGCATTGCCACATGGCAGGTAAACCCTGAAAAGGGTAGCAGTGAAGAAGTGAAGCGCTCGTAGCGAAGTTTGCTTAGCCATTCTGAACCGATCAGCAAAGCTAAGCAACGTCCGCCGCAGTCATGAGTTGGATGGGTGACTGCTGGTGACATTACTACAGAGCGCTTCCCTGCTTGGGAGGGCATGTAAAGCCGTCGGTCCCGGTTGTTGTCTTAGGATGGCAGTCTTTATACTGGTTACCACCTAGCTAGCTGGGTAGCTAACACCCTCAAGTAGAAAATCTGTCACCAAGCACCTAATGGTGTGTTCCGGCAGCTGTCCTTGAGAGCCAGTAATTCTAGGTTAGCCTGAACAACATCTTCAACCACATCATCCCTTACCATCAGGTGAGATAGTGGTCAAAGGCTAACCTAACAGGCATAAAAAGGGGTATATTAGACTCTCCTAAACAGTTTATTCCTGTTGCGTATTTAACAGGTACCTTCAGTGATGACATTAAATACACTATCCACTGAAAGTAGGTACCACTAGTACCAGTGTATATAATAAAACCAAAGTAAAGAGCATTGAATAAAAAGTAACTACTAAAAAACATATATATACTGTATTTTTTGATGCCTTCCATCACTAGTTCTAACTCTAATCAAATAATATTTTACTTTTTGAATAATATTTTTAATTTTAAGTAGGTACAATGTACACATAAAAACTTTCCTGAATCTAAAATTAGTGAACAAGCTACTGTTAGTTTTGTCTTGTTTTAATGCACCACTTAAAAGCTATTTAGTACCCTAAAAAATATAAAAACAAGCCATTGAAAAAAAATAGACACCATAACATAACTGATAGATCTTTATTCAGTACTAAAAACCTTAGAGGTGTCTATGGTGATGAGAACTATTTAAAATCATTTAATTATTTTGTTTACATTACTTCTGTGCACTCTGCATGGAATATATATTTTTTTAATCTCCTCTCTCAGTTTCGGATCAAAGATATCGGAAGATTAAAGATGGTAGAGTGTATTTGGCATGGTAGATGTAAACAAAGTGGCAGTTGCACTCTAAACATGGTAGTAGTAATAATAGTGTACCCACATGATATTGTAAGGTTCTATGAATGTTCATCTTCTATGGTGGCGCCGTCACCTATCAAGTTTTATATATACGCCCTTATTTCTTCCATATGCGTGTTCTTGACTGTCTACTGGGAAGGGTTAGTGAAAGTTGTACATTTCGGTGATCAGTGTTAATTATTGTTTGTCAGAATTACTATTTTCGTTACATGAAAGGTAGGCTGAAGTACGGACGCTCGGTACAAAAGCGAGAGGCAACTGAGCACATGAGCTACTTTTGCAATATCATCACATCACATTGCACTCACGTTGCATGTGTCCCTACAATATCAATATCATGAACCAATAGTAGGTATAGTATATACTAGCTTTCCGGGTGCGGCTCCGCCCGCGCGTATGTCGCCAATGTAACATTAACCTCTTTTTGCGCAGTTGGATAAAAACTATGTTTTTTCCCGGGTCTCAAACTATTTCCATACCAAATTTAATTCAAATCGGTCCAGTAGTTTTGGCGTGAAAGCGTAACAGACAGACAGACAGGCAGACAGAGTTACTTTCGCATTTATAATATTAGTACTGATATATAAATAATTATTTTCTAAACAATTACTATAGCTATCCATTTCCTTATTATTTCCATGCAAGGCAAGATAGTTCTTGCATCAATGCAAAAAGAGTAAATAGACAGAAGGATTAAATTGATGTGTATCATCTGTTTTAATGTTAGTTTCTTTACTAAAATGTTAAAGAAATTTTCAGTGAATTAACTACAAAAATCCAAAAATAACTTAAGCCTAAATCTTACACAGATATTGAAGAACATGATCTTTTCAGACAAGGTTTTGCTACCGAACCTCATTCGGTCTCTGTGCTTTATTTAAAACTAGCATTCCGGGCGCGGCTCCGCCCGCGCGTATGTCGGTTATCGCGCGAAAACATTAACCTCTTTTTGCGCAGTCGGATAAAAACTATCCTATGTTTTTTCCCGGGTCTCAAACTATCTCCATACCAAAGTTCATTCAAATCGGTCCAGTAGTTTTGGCGTGAAAGCGTAACAGACAGACAGACAGACAGAGTTACTTTCGCATTTATAATATTAGTACTGATTACAACTAATGCTTAATTATAATAATTTCTAAAATTCCAGCTCAGCACAGGCTAGTCCAAGCAAGTCCTGCAGCACTCCACAGGATGAGAAGCCTGGAAACAACTGGTGGGACAGCTGGATCTCATCAGCTAAAACTAAGGTTAGTCCTGTGTTCCTCTCAAAACCTGTATACCCACTGCACTTTACAGCTTCCATACCAATTGTTACATTAAAAAAATTACCTACTTATCAAAACATTCTAAATGCTAAGCGTGAAGAAGACCATTTGTACGCCCAATGTACAGCAACATTGCACCCAAATGTGAGTGGTCACTTCTCGTACATTTGGTGCATATATTTTCTCATAGTCGACTTTTACGAGATACAGCTGGAAGATATAGATTATAGAACATTACTTATATGATTTTATGGGAACTGTATATCATTTTCATGAATGAAAATATTTTACATAAATACATATATAATAACGCCTGTATTTCCCGAAGAGGTAGGTAGGGGTCTGTAAACATCCATGTTTCGCCAATATGGGGAGCAACAAGGGTTTTGGATCCATGTAATAGGGAGCGAGCCTATTGCCATTGACTGGGCACAGTTTCATACAAAATGATTTCTATTACACATTGGCGAAACACAAGAACATTATTGCAAATAATGTTCGAACCCGCAACCCTATAATTTTAATATTTTTATGTTTGCAATAACGCATGCTTTGCGGATTACCTTACAAATTTACGAGAGGATAAATTTTTTAATGCGTTTTTTTAAACATAAAAACTATTAAAATAATAATACTTACGCGAACAACATAAAAGACAGGAACACAAGAACATATAGTATACAGCCCTATTGTGCGTCTAATGAACACAACACCCTACTCACATACACGTGAGAAGTGACATGCTGCTCATTTGGCGCACTTCTCCCTTAGTTGCCTCTTAAGACAACCACGGGAATAAATGGGGACATGGGGGATGGGTAACATTCTAACCCGCCACCCCATTGATGTTGAGCAGATTAGATTTAAGATTTAATCAGAACTATCAACAAATAATATATATATTTTAGCTGTGGATGTGAACAGAAAAAATGTTGCTATGTCAGCGTTGCATGATGTGAAGGAACCGGTGTCTGCTGTAACTCCACTGTAACTGATATTGAGCAGATGGCATGTGTTATTATTGCATGTGCATTCTATAAAAAGATACCTGAAAGGAAACAAATGCTTATTTACATAAAGAAGCGTAATCTGACATGTGATTGGCTTGCTTGGAAAACCAGTTTGGATAATTTATTTTTTAGCCGGCAGGTATGCCTTTATTATCAAAATAGGCCAGGCGGGGATTCGCAAACCATCCTATAACATTTAACGTATTTTTTAATAATTCTTGTAATAGCTTGATGTATGTTTTATGACAAAACATGTTCATAATCATAATATAGGTTCGTTTTCTGCCCGAGGTGAAAGTTTTGTGCTCTGCAAATATCTTATTTGTGATATTTGGTTACCATGCGATAGTGCTTGAGATCATATGTACAAATTAAAGACATGTCTTTAAGATCTAGTGCCTTCCGAATTACTTACAAATTAACCGATATATCAAAATTTTTACACTCTCATGCTTTTATAAAATAGGTTGCGCATCAAAAAATGTTCGACACGATATAGGTAGGTACGTAGAATCCGTATATTACGACTCCACCTATATTGACCAACCGCTTATTATGACGTAATTACACAGCGAAGTTTGGTTTTCATATAAAATTCTTCATAACTAAGTCGGATATAATGACTTCGTTCGCTTATTGTGCCCCTTTTTTAATTAATTACGCCCTGTTATAGTGACCGACATGACATGATTCCTAACACTTTCGGCTTTTCAGTGTTCGGAAGAGTCACGTGATACCCGACGACGATCGGCGCGTGCATAGTTATTTGTTTGGTAGGTAATTGATAGTTGAAGATTACGCATTGTTCATTAGTGATTTGTGAAAAAATTACATCTTAACCTCGTCGTAAATATTTACAATTGAAGGGAAAGGTGCAACAATTTTTTATTTTCTACAAAATACTTTGTATGACGTCCGCTTAGTTACCTGTTTTATTTCCCTGCGATGTCAATGTGATTCCACTATATTATTAAATGTATAGGTAATAAATTTACAAATTATTGGAGTACAAAATGTATTCCCGCCCGGGGCGGGTTAGGTTAGAATTGAACCCGCGACCTTCCGATTTTGCGCCGGATGCTTTTTCCACTAAGATACCGGGGGATCGGCTGTGTCGCCGAAATAATAATTTGTAAATTTATGATTTTCGCTTAGTACGCGGTAGTGCTTGTAATCATAATATTTAGATGTATAGGTAATACTTTCAGCTGTTATGGAGCTGTGACTGATAACAAATGCACACACTTTCGCAATAATGGGCGACGCTTCAGACTTATCTAAGATTTTATACTCGAGGTTTTTTTATGTGACGGAGCTGGCACAGACGCATTTCGTCACAAGTGGCACCTGTGATTTCTTAATTACTTACTGGCTCTCAAGGACTGCTGCCGGAACACACTAATAGGTGTTTGGCGACGGTGTTTATGTGTCTGTACCAGAGCGGGCGCTGCTGTGACCTCTGCAACCCCCGTACTACTTCTCCCACTGAACAATTGTTGCTTTAATTTATATTCATATTATTATATAGTAATTCATGTGTTAAAGCTTATTTTTTTTCTTTTTAGTCGGCAGAAGTCTACACCATGGTTAAGAAAGACCTGGATGAAATCGGGACAGCTGTGAAGAGCGAAGCCAGCCATGTATTTAATTCTACCTCGAATGTCATGTCAAAAACCTTCAAGGTAAAAACCTAGACAGTATAGTTTAATTTATTATAATTAATCCATAATTTACTACATAGCATTGACATATCGAGCGTCGTTCTAACTTCACTCAATCTCGCTGACACTTGGAAGGTAAAGCTAAGTTAGCCTCTAAGAAGCTTGTTAGAGGCGATATTGTGCCTTACTTTGGCCTACTTACAACTGTAGATGGCTCCGGATCGGCCCCATATGGAGTACTGCTCGCCTCTGGGCGGGGGCACCCCAGTATCAGCTGCAACCATTTGACCGCATTCAATGCAGAGCGTAGGCGATCGAAGAAATCAATTGAGTTAATTTAAACAGTGACAATCATGTTTACAACACTAGGAATAAAGATAAAATAGCGGTGCCAGGTTTTAGATTAGCAAAGATAAATAAAAGGTCCTTCTTAGGTAAATGTTTGCGTTTTTATAATAAAGTTCCCAAAAATATTACAACGCTCACAGAACAAACATTCAAGTTGCATGTGAGAAACATTTTGAATGAAATCCAAACGGTCGTTGGATCACTTTGCATCTTTTGCCGTATCTTTCATGGGGAGTGTTCCGAGGAACTAGGAACCGAGGAAATCCCGACATTTTGAACCTTATATGGTTTTTTTTTTATATATATATATATAACTTTGACTCTTGTTGCAGTTGGATGTACCAGAATCACCAGCAAATGTGATGAAGAAAAGCTTTAGCACATTTATCGGTAAGTATACCTATACTTCTGTACTACATAGTCCTTACCTCTTCTGTATTTATGGTCTCCTGGTACAACTGGAGAAACACGTTCAAATAGTTATCTGCTCCTCCTTCACCATTCCAACTGTCTCGATGGCCTAGCGGTTAAGGAAGTGTTTTCTTAGCGCTTTTTATACAAACGTAGTTTCTTTATATTATAACAAGTGTATAAATTATGTAAAACTTTGCATGGATGCTCTTGAGCCTAAAATCTTTGCATCCATTTATCCAGTTTTCAGCAAAATTGTGGATCAAAATTATTCAGAGAATCGTGTTGTATGGAAATTCTTATTTAGCTATTTTAACATAGGTATATAGAAGGCAAACCAGCTTGGATATTACACCAAAAGATATGCAAAATTTCATAGTTTGAACACTTAGAAAATGTTTAACGTGAATTCATCTTTAAAATTGCTTCCATAGGGACGCAATTCAAAAAAAACGAATGATAAAAAAATCGGGGGATACAGTTTAGTGTTGCAGCTACATATCTACCATACCCATCCAAATTTCAATTACACCACTGGATGGCTGAAGAATCAAAGAATTTATTACGCTAAGTAAGGACTGTGACATATCGCGCGTGGCGGAGCCATTTTGAGGCGTATCACATACGACCAACAGACGTGTCCATAAAACAGCCACACCCATTTTTTTTCTCTATGATGAGATACTTAATGTACTTTATTGCATAACAATCTGACCAACAAGACGGACTAATGATTAATATTAGTTTGACTTCAACTGCTAAATAGAGTAAAATTAAGAGTCCATGAACACCTATCTTATTGTCTCTATTAAAGGGAAGACACTATGTGTGCTATATTATGTAGCACTCACTTCACTACTTATCACTGTCAGTCAATTAAACTAACTCAAAAGGTTTTGTCGTTTTAGCTTTCTCACTATGTCTGTGTTGTCAAGGAGCTGGATTGCCTCAACATTCACGTAGTGGTGATGTCTATGTTCGTGAGCTTCTGAATGTTTTTTATTATATCCACAACTACATTCATTTTCAGTTTTCGATGGAGGTCGACAGTTCTAATGTACCATAATGCATTGACTATACCTTTGAGTACTTTATTTTGGAATCGTTGGATTGTATTTAAAATATGACGACACTATATAAAAGAAACTAACCTTAAGGCGCTTTGTGCTTAAAACCAGGAGATGAGGATTCGACTCCCGCTCGTGAAAAATTTTTTAATTGTATTCTTCTTCCCCTTTTGCCTCAATCTTTCATAAACATCTTTAATCATACAATCTTTATCAAGCCTTCTTTTTCCCTTATATACATGCATGCAAAATCTTAATGATGAATATAAAAAGAATAATTAAATTAAACTAAAAAAATATTAACCACCCCGACATCTACCAAGCCTTACCCACCATCTTTTTTATGAGTCTATGGTGGCCCAGTTGGTGTTATACGGTAACCTACATATGCCGTTACCGATGTTTTAAACGGATACATTTCTTCATAAGTGACGAACAGCACGTTATCACCTTGAGATATTAAGTTTTCTTGTGCATTTAATTTTACCCGCAAACGAAGACAAGATTGGTTTATCCGTTTGGGAGCTACGAGGCCAGATACAGAAGCACACATACATACGTTAAACGTATAACAACCACTTGTTAGGATTCATAGATAGAAAATACTGTAGCATAGCTGTGATGGCAGTGATACCTTACGGTAACAACTATGGACTGCTGTGCCACAGGTCCATGGTTCGTACTCCAGCGGCGGCTTGAGAAGGGCATATTGCGAATGCTCGCCTGGCTAGCTACCATCCTGAAGTAGAAAAGCTGTCGCCAATCACCTAACACTGTGTTCTAGCAGTCCTTGAGAGCCAGTAAAATTACAGGCATGGACATTTAATACCTGTATGTGTCAGGGTGATGAGCGCAGCAGACGAACTGCATCTGTTGTAGGCAGAGGTTACCGCTTAGCTTCAGGTGAACCGCGTGCTTGTTCCGTCGCAATCACATTGTAAAAAGCTTAAAATTAATTGCAGTCAGTATATTATGCCCTTATGCCTAAAAGTGTGTTCTTCCAGAAACCGAGCGGGAAGAATTCAATATTTACAAGAATGATTATATTCGTTTTTCCAGGTCAAGTGAGCACAGTCCTCAATCCAGAACCAGATGATGAGGACGACACTGAAGTGATCCTCTCATCTGGAGACACCACCATGCTGTCCACGTACAAGGTAATTTTTTTTTTTTTTTTATGCTTGATAGATTACCCTTTGACCACTATCTCACCTGATGATAAGTGGTGATGCGGTCGAAGATGTTGTTCAGGCTAACCTAGAATTACTGGCTCTCAAGGACAGCTGCCGGAACACACCGTTAGGTGCTTGGCGACATATTTTCAACTTGAGGGGGGTAGCTAGCCAGGCGGGCATTCGCAAAGTGCCCTACCACCACGCTGTAACGACTGCCATCCTAAGACAACAACCGGGACCGACGGCTTAACGTGCCCTCCGAAGCACGGAAGCGCTCAGTAGTAATGTCACCAGCGGTCACCCATCCAACTCATGACCGCGGCGGACGTTGCTTAACTTTGCTGATCGATTCAGAATGGTTGAGCAAACTTCGCTACGAGCGCTTCGAAATTACAATACGTCGAAAAAATAAGATCGGTAATCTGACTAGAATGTATTAATTCTATCGTAACCAACATGGTGAAGAAGAAAAATCTGTTTTATTTTGCATTGAATAGGCTCTGAAAGTACTGGACGGATTATGCAAAATATAATACTAGCTTTACGACCGCGACTCCGCCCGCGCGTATGTCGGTTATCGCGCAAATACATTAACCACTTTTTGCGCTGTTGGATAAAAACTATCCTATATATCCTTTCCCGGGTCTCAAACTATTTCCATACCAAATTTCATCCAAATCGGTTTGGTAGTTTAAGCGTGAAAGCAAGACAGACAAGAGTTCCTTTCGCATTTATAATATTAGCATGGACTATAATGGGGTAAGAGCGTGGATGGCACCCAGGTTCCCGTATTTTTTATCTATAGCTGATAGAATGGTAGTTGACCACTTTTTCACCTGATAGAAAAGGTGTCATTAAGCATTTAACACACCGTTAAATGCTTAATGACAGATTTTCAACGTGAGAGTGGTGGTAAGCCCATGCGGGCATTTGCAAAAGGCCCTACCTTTTAGTAGCAGAGTTTGTCCAGCGATGTACGGCCTACATACCGCCAAGCGGTAATGTTCACATTGAATTACAGGCACATGAAACTTAACAACTGTATGTCTTAGGGCGCAGTGCAGTTCGCCACTTGTGACGAACTGAATCTGGTATAGCCAGAGTTCACAGCTTACCACCAGGTGGGCCTCACGCTTGTCCCATCAAGATACCATAAAAAAGAATCATATTCACAGAAAGAACTAGAAAAGATTCAACGTCTTGACGCGACATTCATCGTGCCCCCGCTGGAGGCAGAATTCGACGCTTGGTACGCGAGTCTCGAGACGACGGACGCGGGCGTCATATCGCACTCAGCGGCCGACAAGCGGCTCGAGGGCAGTCCTTTGTTAAAGGCGCAGTATCAGAAACTCGTGCCTGATGCCGTTTCAAGGGAAGAGTTCTGGGAACGGTAAGTTTTCTTTCACAATATATAAGATAAGGCCTAGATGTGGCGATGGCGTTCATAATTACCCGCGGACAATGAGGCTAGATGTGTTGATGGTAGGGGTCATATAAAATTAGCTGCTGACAAAAGACTCGGCTAGTTCTTTGTTGAAGTCGCAGTATGAGAAACTTGTGCCTGATGCCGTTTCAAGGGAAGAGTTCTGGGAACGGTAAGTTTTCTTTCACAAGGTATAAAATAAGGCTAGATGTGGGGATGGCAAGCATAATTACCCGCACACAAAAAGGCTAGATAAAAAATATTTTAAGAAAGCATTAAATTGTATTTAAAACATCACTTAAACATATATCTAGTGACATATCTTAAGTCAGGAAGTATAACTATTAATTATCCCCTTATAAGTATTTAGCGAGATTTAACCGCAACAAAAAAATATGGATATTATTTACCTCGACATTTCGATCAAGTATGGTTTAGGTCACGAGCGGACTGAAAAGAAAGTTACTAAAAGTCTTAAAGTTACTGTATAAAAGTAATACATCTAACAGGCTTATTCATAAACGTTAATTGGGAATTGAACGTTGTTTAAATATATTTTTCATTTATAAACGCTATTTAGAATTAATCATCTGCTTAAACAGCTGGCTAACTAGCATCTACTTGGTAGTAGCTAGCTTAGTAGTATTTACATTGAACATCCTTCGGACCATGCGACAAAATGGCGGCGATTTCCTTCAACGACTAGATATGTGATATTTTTAACCGACTTCCAAAAAACAAATGTTTGTTACATCAGAACCTTTGACTGGGTGAACCATTCTGAAAAATGTTTTTTTTTTGTTTGAAAGCTGATGCTTGTTGTTTGGACTCATTATTTAAGTCACACTCCAATAACTGAAAAATATTTTCCTATCTTAATGATATAGTCGTTGACAATGAATGACAATCGATCCCGTAAGTAGAAAGTGTTATGTTTTCATAAGGTATTATGGTATTATTGGACAGCAGTAAATATTTAATACTAGTCAGTTAGCGGATGTGGTAATGGCAACACTGATCCGATAGTGGCGCCACCATTTTGACGGGATTAAACATACGACACACTCTGTGATTGGTGATTTCCCGCTAGAACGAGTGTTGACTGTTGACACGAAGTGAAGGGCGGGGTCATTCTTGAGACAACCACCAGGCTGGAAACATGTGAGTTATAGGGCTCTTCTGTTCTACACAAGGGTCACTAAAAAGAGTGAATTTTTTTTATATTGTCTAACCTCGATAGAAGATATATTATCATAGTAGAAATATGGCGACTCAGTCTCTTTGAGCAGCATGTAGAAGACTAATATGAGTATTCATCAAAATAAGTTGAAAAAAAATACAAAAGAAACCTTTTTTTACCAAAAATACTGACAATATCTTTAAAAGCTGTATGAAGTCTATTTACGATTTTGTTTAATTTTATCAGAATCCGTTCTGCCTCTTCGAAGGTGGTAATTTCACTTACTTTCGTCTGTAAAAGTAGTTGCCGCTTGCGTCCAAGATCATTTCATTTATTGAGAACTCCCACAGGGACTATTCAATAAATCGGAATCAAAAGTATTCTTTTCTTAGTCCAAAAATCTGTCGAAAAAGTACCCTAAAAAAATACTGTTTTACTTACCGTAATTATCGTTTAAGAATGAGAAAATTTTAAATACTATTTAAGGTTTAATTACTTGATTCGTAAAGTTGAAGACTAACGCGTTTTTTTATGAATAAAAGTGTTGTGTATTAAACTAGGGGCCCGTTTCAGAATGTCCTAATAAAGTTTCGGGTTGCTATGCAACACATGAAATAACTGAATGATAAAAATGACAGTTGACAAGCACCGCGTTTTAAGCTTTAACCGATGGATAGGCTAAATCGATAACTCTGAAACGCAAAGATAGTGTTTTATTTAATAAATATGTTCTGGGTAGTAAAACCGTAACTTACTCGAACATTCTGAAACAGGCCCTAAGTGTACTCGTGACCACGGTCAATGCAACTTGATCGAAACGTCGAAGTTTGTCAAAATATTTTAATTTTGATATTGATTTCTGCGTGAATAGATCCGTTAACGATTAAGAACTATGAAATTAACACAAGTTATATGAATGTATTATATTTGTCAGGTATCTGTTCCGAGTGGCGCTTCTCCAAGACAGACTGGCGGCTGCGTCACGCAAACAGCCCATAGAAGAGCCCTCGACAGATCCGGTATTGGCGCATTTACCTCTCGACAGTGAAACCATCACTCCTATACAACAGTAAGTCAAAATCAAAAAGTTTGCCGATTTGGAATCTTGAGTTACTGGGTTTGATTCAGGGGACGGACCAGAAATAGAGCCAGTTTTTAATGTAGTTTAAACCTAGTATAACAAACTTCTTTGTCATTTTTAAACCACTACCAAAAAAAGGAGGAAGGTACTCAAGTCCACACGTATTTTTTATATGTATGACCACTCGTTTATTTTACTGGATTGTCCAATCTTGCAAGTTCTTTTCTTGTTAGGTAGGGTATACTTGCAAGTCCATTTAAAGTTTCGTCAATGTTGGTAGAGTAGTTTTTAAGTTATACTCAAACTGAAAATAGTATATATAATAATTACAATTCTTGTCGATGACCTGTTATTTTGACCAATATTTTAAGCGAGTTGTAATCGATCATATAATTAATATTTATTTTTTATAATTACCGAACCAACTTTTACACTGAAAATTGTAAAGTAATTAAAAAATAATCAGGATTGAAAGTCAGCTGTTTAAAAAAAATCTCTTACTGTACTGTATCTACTCATGAACACAGCCTCCCCCACTAGAGGGGGTTCGGCTTAATCCTCGAGTGTGGGGATTATAATAATAATAATTTGTTTATTGTGATAAAAAACGTTAATTACAAATTATCACACAGTAAAATTTACATTAATCATTATAGAATCCAATGTCAAAGTAATCAAATGTCAATAATAATATAATGTCAAAGTATAATTTAAAGTCAAATTGAATAAAATTACAAATATGTTCTAAATTCTGATATCCCTCGCGCTGTCCACTTTAAATCTCTCCTATCACTTGTTTTCACTTCTTTTATTTATGTTTTAAGTAATTTTATAAAATCTAATAATATTAAGTTGTAACAAACTCTCCCCCCTTTACCTCCCTTAACCTTTTATATTTCATATATTTTCTACTAATTAATATTCAATACACTTGCTGAGATATTTAGACCGTAATTTTTTTTCTTATACCGTACACTGGCCACACAGACAAGACATTGGCAGTATATCGTCAAAGCAACGATAAGAGCCATTTATGAAGAAGAAGAAGAAACATCATGTCAATATTAGGGCGCATCCCAGGCGCATCCCATTGGTCTTTGAGACTCTCACAATACTGTAAAAACACAGTAAAAGTAACCTTCCATTTGTCACACATTATTTATGGCAAACCCCCTGGCTTTTATATTGTGGCAAAGGCTCTGCTGCCCACCTTCTGGTATTTTTTGCTGTAATCGCCTCTTACGACTCCCATAGAAAAATTTGGAGAGTGCTAACCCGGCAACTTATTACTGTCATATATATACTGGCTACTCACAAAGCAATAAAAAAAAATATTTTCAGAAGCCCGAAGAAAGTGTTGTCAGGCTTGGAAAGCGAATCGTGTGGTTCGTTGACATCGGAGACGCCCGTCTCTATGACAGCGGACAGCGTCGTCGCGTGGGAAGACGGTAAGTTATCGTAGAAAACAAACGTAACGGTGAGTTTATATACTACATACATAATTATAACACTTTCCCGCCCGCATCAATATCCGTTACATCGCGCACCCACGGGCAATAGCGGTTTACTTCCCGATCGACGATTTTGGGATAAAAATGCCCGACTTTGTCCAGGACTTAAAGAATATTTGTTCGAAGTTTCATCTGAATCCGTCCAGACTTTTCGGAGGAGGAATTTACACTTTCGTATGTAATAGTAGTTGACGCTTATGTCGAAGATCATGTATCGTATATCATAATTATCTGGGGAACTTTTCGATAAATCGTATAAAAGTATCCATTCTTTAAGTGTCTTGGACTTATTGTGTGTTAAATTTCATCAGAATCCGTTCAGCATCTTCGAAAGTGGTAATTTCACTTACTTTCTTATGCCGCTTGTGTCCAAGATCATGTATATCGAACTCCCTCAGGGACTATTCAATAAATCGGAATAAAAATTATTCTTCTCTTAGTCCAGGACTATGTGTGTCAAGTTTCGTCAGAACCCGTTCAGCCGTTTCGGATGTGAGTGACGCCAAACATACGCTTTAGAATGTATACTAGATGTCGTCTGCCTAGTTGGTTATATAGCACTCTCTTGAGAACTACTCAATAAATCGAGATAAAAAATATTCTGTATTAGTCCTGGGCCTACTAAGAAATATACTGAGTTTTATCAGAATATGTTCTGCCGTTTCGAATGTAAGTAACACCTAACACAATTTCGTATAAAATTTAAGTCATTTGCGGGATTCAAACCCGCGTCCATCCACCCCTTTAGCCAGGGTACGCTGTAATCAAATTGAGCTAATGTTAGCTAGTTATTGTTATGTGACAATGAGTCCATAACTCAAATTATTCCTATCCTGATTGGACTTAACTATCGTAATGGGATAATATTATTAATTGTTTTAGGACATACATAACACTAAAAATTTATGAAAATTTCTCAAGCTTTTTGTTACATACATTTTTAGACCTTTTTATTTGCGGCAATTGTTTATTATAATTTTGACCAGGGGGTCAACTCCCACCTTTTACGAAACCATCATAAAAAAGTAGCGCTTTGTTTCATGCTTAAAATAATTATTTGTTAGACACGAACTATCACCGACCCACAATCGCGTCAAGCAATATTGGTTTGATCCTACTTAAAGAAAGAATGAAATATGTATCACGGATGTGCAAGCGAGATACAAGATGTTTATAGTATAGCGTTATCCCGCTCGCACTGTTCCGAACTACGATGTTATGGAACGGTTTTACTATACTTTTCCGACATTTTATTGTAAGCTGCGCAACAGGTGTTAACTTTTTTGCTGCATTTATTTTAAAGAATAATGGAAATAAACACATTGTACTTAATTACACAATAATTAAACCCATTGTTGTCGTACAATAATAAAAATCAAGTTTAAATCCGCTGCTAAGTAACTTTTGATAAGATGGATAAAGATGACGGAGTTGTCGTTGGAACAGAAATGCTTCGTATTAAATGTCACGTCAGAGTTCGCGAAAATAGTGAACTATTTGTTGTGACGTCATCAAAGCGCCGAGCGATTCCTTTACCGCTTGTTAGCCTGCTTAATTGACGTGGAGGTATAAAGTTTAGCAGTAAGATCAAGTTATTATTATTACGAGTATAAGAGGTGAGATTTGGCCCCCAGGACTCAGATTTTATTATAAAACGTTTGTTAGAAGATTACACGAACCAACCCGGTCTATTTATTGTTTCACATATTCTTCAATTCATCAACTGTCATGAAAAAACAATTTTATATATATTTGGATGATAGCCATTCAGAAACATTGAGCCAATTAGAAGTCTTCACGGATAAGTCATATATTAATAATTGTGAATACGTCAAAACAACATAGGGGTTAAAAATATCAGTCAAAAAGTTCTGTTCTGCTGCTTCTGATTCTTTACCGAATAAATCAAGATCAAAATGCTTACTTAAATCATCAAAGTCACGCACTTGAAACATGAAGACTCAGATATATACAACGTTTTTCAATAAATTATGTTTAATTTTGGTATGTTTAGAGTAGGATTGAAGAAACTTCAACAGTTTAGAATTTCACTGAAAATTTATTTTGATTCATATAAGAAGTTCCACAGAGTTGAAGAGTGAATTAAGTCTTTATAATAACAAATCCTCATCGTTCCACAGAAGATTTCGCTGACGACGTAGAACTAACGGAAGAACAACAGATCCTACTCCTTGAAGAATACGAAAAGGAAATAGCCTCAAAAAAACAAACGAAACCCTCCCCCCGTGACGTCACAAACAACAACACAAAAACGACCAGCACAGATAACGCTAAACTAAAAAGTAAATTCGCCCAGACCAGAGACAAAGTGAACAATAAGGCGGAGAAAAAAAACAACGGCAAATCTCCTAAAAAGCAGCCCATAGACAATAAAAAAGTTCGATCACCAAAAAAGTCGACAGACGTTTGTGGAAATGACTTGGTAGAAGATTATTTCGGTGAAGTAAAAGATGATGTGAGCGCTAATTCGGATGAGAGTTGGGAGAAAGAGTTTGAAATAGAAGACGTAGAGCAGAAAGCTTGAAACCGGCCATAGACAATACTTTGAGTATGCGCAAATCATGGCTTATATATACGAACTTTATATTTAAGCCGCCTTCAAAGCCATCTACAATATACTGAATTAAAATATGTATATTCACTGCCCCATCTTATTTATATCTAATATATTATGCCAAATTTTTACTATATGAGTGTAAGGCAGTTTCTTTGAAATGACGATAGCAAGACATACTTTCGCTCAATTAAAAAAGATTCAGATAAATTTTGGACAGTGGTAGGTAGACTAGGGTATTTTGCGAATGCTCGCCTAGCTAGCTACCACTACGCTTATGTAGAAAATTGGTCGCCGATGTAATACAGTAGCTCTTCTTGAATGCTAGTTACCATTAAGCAGGTAACCTGGTATAGCCTGCCATAAAATGTTAAATTAAAAAATCTTTTAGCAACAGGCGGGGAAAAAAAGTTTTATCATCAAAGTTTTAACCAATATGCGTTAAAAACAGTATGGGAATGCACTTAAGTAGGGGAGTAATAACGGCGCCAAAGTGGTGCGATTAAAATGCGAACAGTTTCTAACCGTTGCTTGGTTAGTGTCTAATCTTCTTACATTTTAATCGTTGTTAATATCTTCAAACGTCAAATAGCCCTTCGCGCAAGAGTTTTGCTATGCGCAGTATTATTAGACTGGTCTCAGTCATCCGGAATGCATCTCTGAATTCAGAGACGGAATTCTTAATCTGGATTCCCGAAAGATATCATGACTTTCTGGAACACCTATCTTAAAAAAATGGTATGACCAAAAAGTCTAGTACTTGAAAAGCACTAGACTTTTTGGTCATACCATTTTTGGTTGTCAGTTGCATTCTGAAAAGCGTAATGTGGAAAATTCAGAATGATTTTGGAGTATTAATATTTGATTTGAGTATAATTTAAATTGTATCCTGGGGTGCGTTCTTATATGTCGTCCGACGACGGATGATCGCTCCAAGCAGAGCGACGCTCGTCGTCCGCCTTTTAAGAACGGCTCTGTATCATATCTGTATCAAGAACACTACTTAAAATGTTTCACTGACTCGGAAGAAATGTATTTACAATTATGTACTTTTCCACGACACACAACTAAAACAAACATACAAAATATAACAATAATAATAATACAATTTTGTAAACAGAAGTTTACGTAAACAAAAAGTAACTAAAACAAAGAAAAATCAAGTCCCAACTGTCAAATGAAACGTCAGGGCGATATTTATCCACCGATTTCGTGGGGTGACCGGTGCGTCGTCGAGCGATATATAAGAACGCTCCGGTAGATCATCGGACGATCGCTCCGGGCATATAAAAACGCTCGGGGCGTCGTCGGACGTCGTCGGACGACAAATAAGAACGCACCCCGGGCTGTCAGTATTAATTCAGAGAGGTTTTCCGGGGTATGAGACATGTCTTAGAGTTAAGCAACATTTACATGTACAAGAGAAGGGGTTACGCCTGACCTGACGGAAAACATTCCATACAAAATCCAACTGTTCACAATATTATCGCGTCGTTTCCCATCAATTTAATTTGGATACAAGTTGAACGAATTCAGCCATCCATTCGAATTTAAACTTTAGCTAGTAACGATAGAGTTCAATATACACTATGCAGTGCAGGGACTGTTTGATTAGCCTTAGAGGAAGACAAAGGCAAATCAGTAAAGGCGTCGCGATCGATATAGTTCGATACTCTAATTTATGTTATGTTCGATCAAATCATGCACATATGCGCTAATTGCACTGTAGTAACGCAAACGGTCGGTTCAGAACATGCTGAACAGACACCAAGATGCAATATGACGTCATTTATTACGTAACATTCGGCTATATATTACGCTCACAAAAAAAGAGGCAATGGCAGCGTGTGCACAAACGTCAAAACACAAATTTAGTCAGATGAGAAGATTTTTGTTGTGGTTAAAATTTTATACGTAAAACAATTGCGAAGAAGATTGACAGACGTCATATGTCGTCGCTGCTAATCGGTTAAGATTATGTATTATCTTTAGTATTTTATTTATCTGATCTATGGTCCATATTCCCCTATTTTAATAACGAACCGAGGGTTCGGAATGCATTCAACGAAAGCAGTGTACATACATGATTTGAATGGCAGTGAGAGAGAGATTTAGAGAAACGGAAAGTCGTTCCAAAAACAAACTAGACTAGAATACCGCCTACATTACCATCATTGTCATATTCGACTCGACGCACATCTGCTCGCCGTTAACAGACGCTATTTCGCAGTAAATGTATAGCAGTCGAAATAATTCTATGAACATGGCGGCCGCCGAGCTTCTATGTCTATATTCATATCGCATGAGTGTTGTCTATGGCTAGGTATGCTCTATGATAAAAATGTGGTGTCCGAAACGAATATATGTAAACCTATGATGTTGAAATAATTATGAACTTATTCCTTAACCTTTTACACGAATCCAGTAGCCGTTTTTTACGAAATTACAAAGCATTTAAAACAATATTTACATTTAATAGTAAATATTGTTTTAAATGGCATTTGTAAGAAGATTGATATGAGTATTGTGGAGTGGGTAAACATAAGACCGTGCAAGTTCCCAGATATTTACTGTATAGTTAGTAGAGTTGAGTTTCGGCAAGGCGTATTGCCCTTGTTCGCTTTAGGACTGCTCGCTTTAAGACACATTCGTTTTACGATAGATTCGATTTACGGTAGATTCGCAATAGGGCAGTAGTACATTCAACTCTTTAAAAAATAATCCGACCTATAGCTAATCTGTCCTAAAGTGTAAAAGGGTGTATTTGTATATCTTGGAAGAATTTTGTTTGGGTATTTGTTTTTACAAGACAAATATTATAAATATGCTTACAAAAACTGTCGCATGCTAAGCTAAAATCACATTTAAAAATGTTTTATGTACAAAATTTTCCACTGAGTGTAATCTACACAGTCCCATATGACGGTTAAAATAATACAATTAGAGTACAACATTTCGGCTCAGTCGAGCAATCCTCGATGGCCTAGTGGTTAAGGCACCCGGTGTGTTAAATCGGGGAACGATTTCCACTCGAGGTCAGAAATTTTGTACTCACTAGTACATGCAAATAAATGTCGTCATAATGGCATATTTAATTTATTTTTCTTCTCTCTGATACTGGTTTCGTGTAAAACGGTTATAATATTTAGTGCTCGATTAGGCTAAGTGCACACTGGTATAATTTTCTACCGATTTATGTTGTTTTATCTCCTATTGCATTTATTTTATCACCTACAATTGTATGCACCTTTTGTATAGTTTACTAACATTTAATAGTTATTATTGTGGAGTCGTTAAGTGTAATTGTGTTCAACTCTTTTAGATGCAACCATTTTACATGATTTCTTTCCATTTTATTTAAAAGACAGCTTAACATCGTTCCTATCGGTAATACCGAAAAATCGGCAAAAACGTTGTACGTTTCCGATTCAATTCTGACATTCAAATGTCATCAATTACAACAAAAGTATTGATATTATATAATGTCAAATTAAGATGGTAATTGTATTGTACATTACCACGGTTTTTGCGTTATCAAAGCATAAATATTGAGTGTTTTTTTTGGAACTAAGCACGACATCTTGCTGTAACTGTACACGGTTAGAGCAGGATAGCATGCTTAAAATCACAGATTAAATCTAGTTACTACGTAACTCGGAGTTTTCATGACTACTGCGTGTTCGATCATGTCAGATCCGTGATTATTTTTCTATGCATTAATTTGAAAATAGTTTAGATTTTAGTTTAAAATTCACTTAAAAACTAATAAATTAATGATACGGTACAATAATATGTAAAGTGTGATATATTAAGTCTTGCGGTTTATTCATGCATGGGGCTCGAAATAAAACTTATATGCAATATTTTTGTGTCATAACTCATATAGTGCACAGATAAAATTGATGAAAATAAGAGAGAAGCCTGGTTTTTTTTTCAGAAGTATGTCATCAAAACAAAGAAATACTCTAATCACCAGTTTAATATTGTAATCCGGAAAAAAATAACAAATTTAGCATTAGTTTACTAATGACGCTATAAGAATTCTATTTTATCTTATCATATGAACCTAATATAGAACAATCGACTATCAGGATCCTCTTAGGCTAGATATTCGCCGAAAACAATTGAGTTGACAATTGATTCGCCCTTAAATTTCAGTATATCATACTCCGAGTTTTGCGAGCTGAAGTGCACTGTATTGCTTCATACCTAAAGTCGCTTATTTAATGGAATGGCTTTGCAGAGTGATTCTTGTGGTCTTTTTTATTCTATGCTTTTAGACAGTGAGGTTCTGTGCATATATATATATATATATATATATATATATGATTTATATATATGTATATATTTACCGCTACACTTCGGTAATTAATTAAAACAATTGATTCTATTGTTATTTTGTGAGGATTCGCATTCGTCGATGTTCAGCGGTTGATGTCTCTCTAAAACCACAGAATAAAAAAGAACAGAAGGAATCACTCCGCAAAGCCATTCCAATACATAAGCGACTCTCATTATGAAGCAATAAAGTGCACTTCAGCTTGCAAAACTGGGAGTACCTAATATATATATTCACCTACTAGGCGTCTCTCTTTCTATCGCATAGCCATCCATAGCTCTGATCTCTTCTGATGCGTCACGCGCCCTAAATTAATCCCGTCCAGACGGATACGCCTATGTACCTGTAACTTTGTACCCAAGCCAGGCGCACTAAAAGTGAAAACAGACATTCTTTCTGCAGTGTAAATGTGAACGTATCTGTTTTTTTCTGGTCAAAAATGAGAATTTTGTTTCGAGCCGCCATTTTGACACTATCGAAAACGTATTTAGCGTCAATACTGTGTACATATTGTACGTACATATAGCTTTGAATATACTTGTAAAACAGCAGCATAATTTTCAAGATTGTTCTGTAGAATAAAGTAACACCAAAGTACAGTTTTCTCGCACGATTGTACGTCTTGGAGTCTAAAAAAAATGCCGACTTAACTGAAGTAGTAGGTAGTGCCATCTAACTTTTACTGCTTTATTTATATCGAATACAATGAAGTAAAAAAAATATTCTTAAATTTTCATAATCAACACAGAAAGGAAAAGTTTAACTATTATTTACTAAATATACTGGCTACCACTCACGGTGCTTAGTCGAAATCTCCGACCGATGTTCGAGCAGTAAAGCTGCCCGCGTTCCTTGAGAATGAGCATCTTTACTGCTCGAACACCGGTCGGAGATTTCGACGAAACACCGTGAGTGCTAGCCGGTATAATTAGTAAATAATCATAACAACTCACGTTAGTTTTTATGACAAGTTTAACTATGATAGGGAAATTTAAATCAAAATTTTATTTTCCTTGAGTCAGCAAGCTTTCTCGCTCAGGCGGTTGATTATTCACCGAAGTGTTACTTTTTCTACAGTGGGTATTTGGTAATGAGTGTCCCCGCCTTAAATTTTAAGTGTAGTGCAATAACACAATCTATAAGCTTTCAAAAAATTATTTTTAGATATATTTAGGCTAAATGATTATAATGTAATTAGCTCACGATGTAATGAGTTGACATTAGGTTTCGTTATGTTTGTGTAAATTATAATTATAAAATTATTAAGTATAAATAAAAGTTATTAAAAATCGTATTTTGTTGTTTATATTCAAGTTACCTGCATTAAACAAAATACTACGAACTATAAACAACACTACAGCTACTACAATAGAAGCATCTAGACAAACTATATGTCATAGCAGACTCACAGGCAGTCCAAATGCTCCAGACCACTACCAGTTGGCAGCGTGCCCAGCATGCTGACAGCATTGCCCCGTTTAATTGCAATGCTTATTCGTTGAGCCAAATATGTGCAAGCATTTTGATCACGCAATCATCTCTTTCAAAGTTACCTCCATAAAATGTTTTAAATTATTCGATGTTAAGGTAAGTACCTTAATTTTATATCTATTATGAAGTCATGCTCATTTAGAGAAAAAATATAGTACCTACAGACAAGCTTTTTTATTACTTACAGCTTTAGATGTCGAAATTAGAATAATTTATTATCAAAACCATAATTAATGGCAGTTACACCTAATTATGAAATGCTTACAATTATGTTATAAAAACTAAAGTAGTTTTCACTCATTTCAGTAAATAATATCGGGATAACTCACGTGAAACAGTCAGATAGCTCCGACTATAGTTTCAACCGCATTCAACAACAGCGCTCGTCACTCCGAGGCGTCATTGGTTGTCTTGTTCGCTCATTAATATCGCTTGCTTCACCCTTCATGCCTAAAAAACAAGCTTTTATTTGCCGTGGTACCATAAGATAGTGCCTTTGATGTTACCACGGCAAATTTATTTTGTAGAAGTAGAACGCACACATTGTTACCACTGCTATCACTCCCTCCGCCCAGCCCATCCGTAGTACGGGTCGGACGCAGATGAAGGAAAAAACCCTTTGTTCCCCACTGGGGGACAACAGGAACAACCCGGAGCTCCGTGGTCAGCGGTTTTGTTGTATTGAACACACAGTCATTGTCAGCCGGAAGACGTCCACTGTTATACAAAGCCTCTTAGTACGCCACAATGAACGGCTTTTAGCCACTTGTTAACATTGGTTATCCGCGAAAGGGTCACTTGATAACCTTACTTCCCTATCGGTTACCAGTTCGTCGAGCAATCTGACCTGCCCAGTGCCACTTCAACTAGCAAATTTTAAAAGCTATGTTCAGTGACTTGGTTCTTTGGCGAATATCCTCCTTCCGGATTTAATCGCGCAAAGAAACTTCAAGCATAGCCCTCTCCATAACTCGTTGAGTGATTCTGAGCTTGTCCATAACGACCACAGTTAAGGACCACGTCTCTGCGTCATAAGTCATCACCGGTAACACACACTGGTTTAATACTTTGGTCTTTAGGCTCTGCGGGACGGTCAACGAAAAGAGGCCGCGTAAGTTTCCGAATGCTGCTGCCCATTTTCTTCAGGCGACCTCTTTGTCGAAGTTGGATAGTCTGCCCCAGGTAAATATAGTATTGAACACACAGTATTTGTAAGAAAACATGTTTAATGGCGTTTGGGTGTTGGCGCATCTATCGGGGGTTGGTGCGGGTAGTACGCGCCGGGCGGGGGAGGTGCGTTGGCGGAGGGGTTGTCGCCGGCGAGCGGGTATGGGTGGTGTGGCGGTGCGCCCATCCATTGCGGGTACCAGTACAAGCCCTGAGGAACAAGCATTGTTATTAAAATCGTTACGTGCTGTCATAATCTGATGAGTTAGTTATTCTTTAACCAAATAATCTAAAATATATATTATCCGCTTAAGATCGAGCCTGCGAAGTCAGACAACTGCATATAAATCTAATCCATCTTTTGAGGATAAATAGTGAACAGGCGTATCTTAGAGCGGGCACTGGCTCTTAAAGATAGCGGCTGGTACGCACCGTAAGTGGTTTGGCAATTTCCTACTGAAGGTTCCTGGCTAGCTAGCCCGGCGAGCAGTATGTGGTGCTTGAGACGCCTCCCAGGATACCGTGGAAATCATTTCTTACTAAAGATTCCATTTTGAAGAGGAGCTTTCAAATCAAATTAGGCTTATGATCAAAGAAAATTTCAACTTCCGTCGACGTTCAGTTACGAATACCTACTTAAATTCTTTGGCCAAAAAATAAAGAAAAACTTGATGGAGGACTTGTAGTTACAGGGCACAAGGACAAGGAGGGCGTGGCCGTTCACCTACAAATTCATTTAAATTAGTTTATTTATAATCCATTAAGATTGAAATGGCAACGAAATCCAGCATTGTCCACTGTTGTCTAAGTTGGAACACCGTCAAAGATGGAGAAATTCGACTACTAATAAGTAAGTCGTCGAATTTCGATACGTTCCGATCCGTTCTAAATCCGCTCACCGAAGAGACTGATGATGGTGATCACCTAACATGTACACCATCTGTACAACCACGACTATTCTGCCGATCGTTCGACTAAGTTCGAAGAAGACTTCACGGGCTTCAGAGCATGAGCAGTTTCATGCTCGCCTGGTTGCATGACCAATCAAAACCCTCAAGTAGAAAATGTGTTATTGTAACCCTTATGTGTTCCAATCTCAAAGGCCATCTGGATACGCGTTGGCTATGCATGTCTTCTGCCAACTTCAACTATATCATCAGAACAGATTTTTGTGACTCTGTTTAATCCCATGCGTATCGTAGAAAATTATAACAATAGAAATAGACGATATCTTCCACTCCGGATGCCAAGAGATCACGGATAGTTATCAGGTAAAAAAGGTCTAAACGTACCTTGTTCCCGCCGGATCCCTGGCAAGTGAATCTGTACTCGTTGACAGTAAGCGGGTCCAAGTAGCTGATGCCGGCAATGGATCCATAATTCGGGGGGAACATAAACCAGCATCCGTCCAGGGTGTCTGTAAAATCATGGAGTTAACCCGAAATCTTTATGTAACTCAAAGAGTGATATGTTATAGAATTTACTCACAAGTGTACCTATGACACTCATTATTCTAACCTCGGCTTGATTTTTTATATCGCCTATGGTTTGGGCGTAAAAGATTGACTAAAATATTGTAGCCTAGATTGGAATGATTAACTTTCCACACACGTACTTTAATGTCCTATTGCCAATGGATAAAAAGAACTTACATTTAACCTCTCTCTCTTTCTCTAATAAATAGACCGGTAGCGCTAGGTAGATAGATAGATAATTCTATATTCTATAGATAATTCTAGGTTTTCAGGTTTCAAAAATATTAAAGTTGTTTATGTTTTGGATATAGTTTCCTGACCATTTATCAAACCTTGTACAGTAGTTTGTGTCATATTAGGTGCTTGCTTAGGTAGAAATTTAGGTATTTGTGTTTGCGAACACTATCCAATGAAAAGAAAATTCAAGTTGAAAATTTGTCTTTCATGATAATAATAAAGTAGTATTCAATGTACATATGCATTTTGTGTCATTTCTCTCCACGGGAATACTGATATTTAACCAGTACCTACTATGGTGCCTAAACGGTTTTAAAAGAATATTATAATAGGTCAAAGTGGTGTTACTAGTTTCAGGTCACTGGTATCCGTAGTACATAACGTTTTGTGTCGAATTCATTCATGGCATTTAAATATATATATAAATTTATTCTAGAACACCCTGTAAAAGCCACAAAAGAAAATACAAGTTATTAAATTTTACGTCTTAAATATTATCATACATTAAAGAAACACTATTCTGAATTTGTGTCGTTTTTATCCATGGTTTTTTTTTTTTTTAATTAAAACGTACCTAAACGTACGCCGCGCGCCGCTTCGTATCCGCCCGCTTGAGCTTTGCACACCTCGCAGGATATCTTAGATACGATGCCATTATATTTTTAAACTTTAAAATAATTTTGGCAGTTTTGATTTCAATCAAACAAATTAGCCACAAATCATCGAATTGCTGAAAATGCAAGTGACAGATATGGCACAAAACGCAAAAATGAGCTTTATAGGTACCACATGCAAGAAATTAGCAACTTTAGAATTTTTTTAACTTATGACCCCAAAAAGCCTAGCGCTATCGGACTAAAAATATAGCATTCAATAGTTACTTTAAATTTTGCAAAGGGACTAAATAAGGCTACTAAATCTCTCAGAACTTTCAGCTTCAAATGAAGCGAAAGTACATCTGCGAACAGAAAAGTCCCCATAGCACTTTTGGATCTTGTACATAGGACAAAACCAGCCAGAAATTTCAATGTAGTATGTATGTTATATGTACTTATTACGGAAAGTCAGTCAGAAATTTAAATTCCGTTTTGTTAGGCTGTCCAACTGTTGGATAAGAATTTAACAGGAGAACACTGACCTGTGATTGAAATTCCCTTCTATTACATTGTCTAAATATACGGAATGTCTGAATAGAAACTAAAATTAAGTTCCGTTAGACTATCTCAAACTACGAATGGAACACTAAAGGAGATGTTTATAAAGCAATGACGTGTAGTGTGTATGAGCAGCGTTTCCCTGGTCTGGTCAACGACAGCTGGTATTGGCCGGTGCCCGGATTTCCAGTAATTATGATCACAAATAAATATTAAAATAACATTTTGACTACCATCGACGTTTCAATCAAGTTGCATTGGCCGTGGTCACGAGAGTCTGCTAGTGATTCATGAATGTAGTTAGCGAAAGTTTGTAAGACTAGATTTTACAGGAAATGATTTGTTAGACTGTCTAACTATATAGAGATGAACTTACAGGAGATGTTGTAGTTGATGTTATCGGTAGAGCTCGGCGTAGTGAGCGGCGTCTCCGTGGTCTGGTCGATGAAAGGCGGTATTGGTGAGAGGCCGGTGCCCGGGTCTCCAGGAATTATGAACGGACCTGCATGAATAGAACTTACAGCTGATGTTGTAATTAACATCGACAGTGCTCGGCGTAGTAAGTGGTGCCTCCGTGGTCTGGTCGATGAACGGCGGAATAGGCGACAGGCCAGTGCCCGGGTCTCCGGGGATTATGAACGGACCTGCACGAGTAAAGCCTTATTGAGCAGCGTGAACGTTTGGATTATATTTCCAGAACCTTCTTATGGATAGGAAATCGTTTTTATCAAGATTCACGCCATTAAAATCTCTATGCTTCTATACTAATATTTATATATTAGTATTCTAGTCTATTTCATTATGTTTATATAATTACACAAATTTGTGGAATACAATCCAGCTCAAAACTGTATTAGATAGATAGAAGATAGGAAACTCTTTATTGTTACACCACATTTAAAATATTAAAGTTTACATCATAAGATTTAATTAAATAATAATAACATAGTGTTACAATGGGCGGCCTTATCACTAAAAGTGATCTCTACCAGGCAACCTTAGGATGGAGTTGAATAAACAAAACTATTGGGGCGGGTGTAGTCTAACAATTAACAATGAAAAAGTACAAATTCATAAAAATATTTTAAAAATAAAACTAAATTTATTAGTGTTTCTAAACAAATGTATAAAGATAGCATGTAAGTTTTTAAAATAAATAAATACACACATAAATATATATATATATATATATATATATATATATATACGTATATACATATCAACATACATAAATAGATAATGATATACATATATAAATAAATCATATAAAAATACATATCATAATATTATCCCATATAAAGCCTAGAAATGTTCAAAAATGTAGTGCAAAATTAATTGGACAAATAAAACTTTTTTACTTGATCCTTGAACATTCTGAGAGTTGGTGCTTGTCTTATAGATACAGGAAGAGAATTCCATAAGCGAGCAGCCTGAATAGTGAAGGATTTGCTATAAAACGAACTCTTATGAGGATGGATTTCAAGTGTAAGATTTTCTGATGACCTTAAAGTGTATGAAGAACAGTGAAGGAAATCAAAACGTTCCTTGAGATAGCGCGGGGATGTAGGATTAAACAATATATTGTAAAGGAGACTGAGAATATGAGCATTCCGGCGAAAACGTATTGTCAGCCAATTGAGCTTAGAACGAAACTGAGAGACGTGATCATATTTGCGTAAACCAAATATGAATCTAATACAAACATTTTGAAGACGCTCAAGTTTATCTAGCTGTTCCTCCGTGAGATCGAGATAGCAGGCATCAGCGTAGTCAAGAATTGGAAGTAATAGAGATTGAGCTAATGCAATTTTAGTGGCTGTTGGAAGAAAGTTGCGCAACCTTTTTAAGGATCCTGCTGCGGCAAATAGCTTGCGACTGGTAATTTGTAACTGTTGATCCCACCTCATATAGCGATCCATTGTTATTCCAAGATTCTTTACAGAGCTACTGAAGGGAATAGCAATACCACCAAAGAAAACTTAAGGAAGTAATACCCAGTCAATTGTTGACATTAATATTGAGCTACCAATAACTATTGTTTGTGTCTTTATGGGATTTACTTTTAACCCAAAAGAATTGCTCCATTTAGCTATGCGATCAAGATCAGCATTAACAATCTGAATGGCTTCAGATAGTTTATTCACTGGAGCCTTAGAATAAATCTGTACATCGTCTGCATATAGGTGGTAGGAAGAAGTGAGGTTGTGAGAGATCGAATTAATAAACAAAGCAAACAATAAAGGAGATAAGACGCCTCCTTGCGGGATACCTGCAGTCGTGCTACACCACGAAGAGTATTCATCTTCAAGGCGAACACGCTGCCTGCGCCCGTACAGATAACTGTGAAACCAATCAACTACCGTCGGAGAAATGTTAATTGAGCGAAGGAGAGCAAGAAGAATGTCAAAATTCACAGTGTTGAAGGCGTTGCTAAAATCTAATAGAGTTAATACAGTAACTTCGCCGTTGTCCATTCCTAGACGGATATCATCAGTAATTTTGATGAGAGTAGTTACAGTGCTATGCCCAGGTCGAAAGCCAGATTGAAAAGGGTTTAAAAGTTTGTTACTAGTTAAGAATTTGCTAATTTGGTTGTAGATAAGACGCTCGAGCATTTTTGACAGGAATGGAAGGATTGAAATGGGTCGATAATCGGAATAAGATTTAGGATTTGATTTTTTAGCCAAGGGAATAATTAGTTTAAATCCTATTTCTAATTTGATTGTATACTGTCTTGTGTAAAAATATTATAAATTAAAATAAATATTATGAAGAGGTAACGTTTGCAATTTGTATGATTGAAGGAAGTAATCACCGAAATTACTGGTCAGATTAAAAATAACTGTTTTCATAGACAGCTGAGCCCTGCGTAACGTAGGCTTTTATCTTCAATTCTATTAGGTTTCATTAAGGTTTCTACCGCCAAACAGTATATTCACATTACTGTGTTTCGGTTAGAAGGGTGCCGGTGAAGCAATTTCTTTAGCCACCGTAGCGTAGCTTGACCGTTCTTAACCGATCAGCTAAGTTAAGCAACGTCCACTACGGT
Organism: Plagodis dolabraria; assembly: GCA_963854805.1. NCBI lineage: Eukaryota > Metazoa > Arthropoda > Insecta > Lepidoptera > Geometridae > Plagodis > Plagodis dolabraria. Next base: position 10,117,097 of record OY978462.1, on the reverse strand, counting down.
CAGGACTTGGATGGGTGATCGCTAGTGACATTAATACTGAGCGCTTCTGTGCTTTGGAAGCGCTCAGTTTACGTTAAGCCGTTGTCCCGGTTGTTGTCTTAGGATGGCAGTCGTTACAGCTTGGTGGTACGACATTTTGCGAATGCCCGCCTGTATAGCTACCACCCTCAATATCAGATTTATAAAATTGTATCGTGTGACTTTTAGGCTGATGATCAGAACTCGAATCATAGGTATCAATTGTAAGCATTTACCTAGATATCAGATTAGTATTTTAGTGGAAAGTTCAATAATTACCCATCGGTATTTTATACATATGTATGTACACCTACTCGTATATATCATATATTTACCTCCGTAGAAGTTGGTGTTGTTCCATTCACAGATATGATGATCGCAGACCAGCGGAGTGTAGGGCTCTTTGGTGTAATACGTATGACCGTTCGGGAGAACCTATAAAGGCAAATTTATTATAATACAGTGCCTTAAGCTAAATTTGGCATAGAACTTTTATGTTTTCTAAATTCATGGGTTGTTGGGAAAATATTAGATCTCGTTAGATCTGTAGAGGTTTCTGTAGAGCGATAATACTTCCGTAGATGAATAAGTAAGTATAAAAGATATGAGAACTTATATGACAGGTTATAAATCAAAGTTGCAGAAGAATCTAATGTTTTGCGACAGCACTTAGCGTCAAATAAGACCAGGAAGAATGAAATTAATAGCACCACTGGTTGAAATTCTATGAAGAGCTATAATTTTTTTCTTGCTCGCCTGGTTAGCATTAGCAACCTCCTCTACTCTAGGTATACTCAAGAACAGAACTGTTTCTTATTCTGGGAATCAGTCTTTGAGAGCCCATTGTAAATCTAGCCTACTATCATACTCGATCACTAACCATGGTGACTTAGCTGCTAAAGTGAGTTAACTGCTTACGCCGTCGATCCACTTGATATTGGTAGACTAGGCTAGTAGGTCACGTTCCTGTTCTTGTCGTGAATTTGTTCTCTGAATCATGATATCTGAACCTTATGCCCAGTCCCAGATGAAAGACGCTGAGATGATGAGGATGCGGGAACCGTTGGTCAGCAGAGGCATTAGCCGGTACATCACGCCCACACTTCACCGAGCTTGATATAGTTCTCCGATTCACCCTTCATAGAACGATATGCTTCATCGAAGCCACGCTTTACCGACCATCGGTAAAGCGTGGCTTCGATGAAGCATATCGTTCTATGAAAGGTGAATCGGAGAACCATATCAAGCTCCACTTCACCATAGCATCCGGTAGGGTCGAGATATTGCGCACATTTTATACATTACTTAGTGCCGATATGGCTTACCAATAACTTATAATGGTATCTGAACCGTATACCCTGGATGTTAAAGTAGACCCTAATTTTTGGTTATGATGCAGGAGACGGCGGTCAGCAGTAACAACTTATACATCTTGAGAACCAGTCCACCTTGAGAAGTGTTAAGACATCGCGCTAGTGTTATAAGTTAATGTCAGTCATTGCTTACCAATAGATAATCATGATGTCTGAACCGTATACCCTGGATGTTAAAGTCCAAAATGAAGGACCCTGAGGTGATGATGCAGGAGACGGCGGTCAGCGGCGGCAGCTTGTACGTGACCAGCCCGCACTTCACTATCGCTTTGGGAAGGGTGGAAACATCCCGTTCGTGTTGTAAGTTCTTTTTGAATGGGAACCTGGATAAAGAGAGGGAGATTTAAAACTGCTTCGCTCGTATAAGTGGGGTGGAAGTACCTACTTTGCATACCAGCCATATTAACTATGCCATCTTGGATATTTATAGTTATCATTAGCTCTCGTTATCACCCATGGTATTTTTTACCGTTTCAGAATGTTGTGAATGCGTCACAAAGTTACAGCTAGAGGAAAATTTATAGTCATGTGCAGGATTCGAACCCTCACCATCCAATACCATATCACATTACCATCCATTCTTTATATGGTTACCCGTACAAAGTTTATGCATATATACAACGTAGGTACATATTATTATTTTGCAATAAATAATATACAGCATTGAAATATTCTGACGGTACCTGAAAACACAGACTCCGATGTGGCACTCTAAACCATGAATATAGTTGTCCATCTGGAAGACTACCGTAGGATCCTCCTCCAAGAAATACTTCTTGTCATCGAGGAAGTGCACAAAGCCAATGAAATGGAACGCCCTGCCCTGGCAGTAAGGCGCCGGTCCACGTCCCATCTCGTAGATGTCGCTGTACAACTCCGATAAAAATATATAAACGTTCTTCCCACAGTAATACTCTGAAAAGAGATTTCATCATCATCAGATTGTTTAGGTACTTGTTGACATAAGTTCGCGACGGTGCGACCACGAAGCCCACCTCCTGTTAAGCGGTAACCACTGCCTACAGCAGCCGTGTCACAAGCGGCGAACTGCACTTAACCTTGAGGCATAAAGTTGTTATGTCTCATGTGCCTGTAATTTCACAGGACCCCGTACCCTTAAATGTTATAGCCATATTTATATCATGTCATCTGCCTACTCATATGCCGCTTATGTGCGGTCGATACAATATATTTTCTCATACAACATAAGAACATATTAAATATTCCCACCATCAAAACGAAATTGTAAAAAAACTTGGTTTTAGTTTTACTGCTGACCGACGATACGTAATCGACCTCGGGAATGCTCTCGCAGGCAATAGGTACCTAAAGACCTGATAAAATAATCAGGTCTTTAGGAAGCTCTGTTATCTGACAAATGTGCAGCAAATCCTCACACCAAAACGTGAATGGTAGCCATACATAACGTTTATTCGGGCATGCTGGCATTTTGCTAATACTTGCACGGTGAGTTCAGGCAGCCTTGATGCCAGTTCCCATTTGTTATACCTAGACTTTGCAGTGATGAGATAGGTTCTCATCCCCACCACATCATCAAGAGGCAATAGGGTGGATTCTCAACAAGTCACAGTGTGACATGGTCTGGTGACTGGTCTCTTCTCAATAAAGTTGCGGAGATTAACAGCTCGATAGTAAAACAAAACTTTCGAACAATAGGTTCCATTACTTCGATGCTTAAGTTATCTTCATGACAAGATAAACCACCTTGGCTTATGTAGAACTCAGCTGGAACAGCTCCGCCGACGGCCGAGTTGTAGGTCGCCACGCGCTCCGTTTTGATTGCATTGTGGTTGTCATACATGGTCAGCATGTTGTCGATTGTGTCATCCAGAGCAATCAGCAGGACCTGGTAGTGATATATAGGATATAATTATATACGGAAGGCACGTTAAGCCGTCGGTCCTGGTTGTCTTAGCGTAGCAGTTATTGTAGCATGGTGATTGTGATTTTTTTAATGCCCGCCTGGCTAGCAACACCTACATACTTTTAGTAGAAAATTTGTAGCCAAGCACTTGTTGTGTTCCGCTGTCCATGAGAGGTCATAATTATAGGTAAACCTGATAAACATCTACAAATATCAACATTTTAAACTATCTGGTAGCTTATTATAAAGTTCAGGGGTTTTGTCCCAACTTGCCTGCCCTACCGTGGTAGGGCAGAACCTACCTAGCTATCGAGGTCGATGTACCTAGCTCAGATCAATTTCAAATCTAAACTATTGAGATGAGTAAATGATTCATTGTGTGAACCTATCCTTGTGTTGTAATGTTTCAAAATTGATCAATCCACATCGACCTTTAAAAAAGTAGCTCCGTCTTTTTAACGGTTCAATACTAAGAACAATCCGAGGACTGAACCCAGGACTTCAAAATTGCAAAGTGGAGCTTTGATGGGGCACTTGATCAACGAGGCAGCCACAATAAAAACGATAAAATAAGTACCTACCTTGAAAGTTATATTATTAATTATTTATTAATTATTCATAAGTGTTAAAAAAAATACATACATAATTATAATATTCCTAGTTTCTAATCTAAATATTCCTAATAAACATATAGTATACTAGCTTTCCGGGCGCGGCTTCGCCCGCGCGTATGTCGGTTATCGCGCAAAAATATTAACCTATTTTTTCGCAGTTGGATAAAAACTATCCTATGTTTTTTCCCGGGTCTCAAACTATTTCCATACCAAATTTCATTCAAATCGGTCCAGTAGTTTTGGCGTGAAAGCGTAACAGACAGACAGAGTTACTTTTGCATTTATAATATTAGTACTGACTCAAGCATGTTTAGGCAATGGGTTCCAAATATTTCAGTTTCCTACCTTTAACTCCTTAATGTGAAGGGTTATAAACCTCTGCAGATGGTCCGTTGCTATGTGAACGTGCTCGTTTATGATGTACTAAAAAAAATGGGTAAGTAAGGTTTACTTAATATATAATAATATTACTTATAAGGTTTACGTTAGTAAATTTTAGTCATTATTTATTTTGAAGCAGTGATGGCTCAGTGGCATTGGTTATGGGCTGTCGTGCAGCTGGTCCATGGTTCGAATCCCGCCGCGGCTTTAGCTTCACCGCATGCTGGAAGGGCATTTTGCGAATGCCCGCCGGGCTAGCGACCACCCTCAAGTAATAAATCTGTCGCCAATCACCTAGCAGTGTGTTCCGGCAGCAGTCCTTGAAAGCCAGTGAAATTACATGCACATGAGACTACACAACTATGTCTCAAGGTGACGCATGACGGGCGCAGTGCAGTTCGTGACTTGTGACGTAATACATCTGTTACAGGCAGAGGTTAGTCCGTTTAACATCAGGTGGGCCTCGAGCTTGTTCCGTCACAATAACATAAAATAAAATGGTTCTATAGTTTGGTTCTTAAATCATTACAAGAAGAAAAAATAACAACGACTAGGTATGTCGGTCCAAAGTAAATAAAACCAAATTGCATTGCATACATTTCAGCTGCGGAAGTCGTTTTTTTTTAAAGTAACTAGGTACCTTTTATTGTAAACTTGGTCTTTCTATTTTCGAGAATTATCTAAAGAAACAAGGCTGCGTCCTTTATTATTGGTGTATACGTATAAGAAAAGTAATATGTGCTCAAAAGTAAGAACTCACCTGGTCCGGAGCCCTCTTTATCTTCATCATCTCGATCTGGTAATGAGCCAGGTGGTCTAGTTTGTCCGTGGGGTCGTGACCATAGATCTCGTACGCGTCTATGACCATCGCGAGTGTCACATTCTCGTTCGGCTCTTGGCAACATGGGTGGTTTCTTATCAAGTACCCACGCTGTAACACATTTTTCGGTTTAATTACCTGGTCTACCTGACTATACTAATAGTTGACCAATTTAGGAAATGTTAAGTAGCATTTAAAGTCAACAATTTAGCAGCTCATGTAGCGTCATCGTTTACCCGACATGATAGGACGACACATGGTGTCAGAATGTGAAAAAAAGGGTGGAGAAATAGTTATTTGTTATACAAGAGTGCAAAGTTGCTTTTTATCCGCGTGTTCAATTTTGATGACCGAGCAAGCGAAGGATTCTAAAATTGAATCACGAGCGCAGTGAGTGATTCAAAATTAGAATCCTGAGCGTTGGCGAGGGAATCAAAAGAGCAAGAGGTGAAAAATCTTTGCACTCGAGTGCAACACGTAACTTTTCATTCCACCTCAGCAAGGAAATGGAGTCTGAGATTTTAACAAATTAAAAAAAGTTGTATGATATATTTGGCACCATAGAGGTAGCAGTAAATAGGTTTAATGTTTTTATAATTCACAAACTTGGTGCACACGATGTTCTAAATTCAATTTACTTTATCCTCTAGAGAATAAAAACGGCTTTTCCACTCAGATATTGAAGATTAAAAATACTCTTTCCGAGATGGTGGGATGAAACATTTTTTCTTGCTAGTTTTCTGTAGTATTTTGTCGATTCGTATAAAATTTTGCATGTCCGAGAGCATTGGGTACTATGTGTCAGGTAAACGATGTTTTTTTTTTTTTCGAAAATACGTAATGCTGTCTAGATTACCTGTCATCATAATTTTAACAGAGATTGCGGATAGACCTTCATGTTCCACCTGACTTGTTCACCAGGTTGGACTATACAAATACTATGAAGTAGATAGATAGATAGAAAACACTTTATTTGCACAAGAACTTAAAAAATAACATTACAAAAAAGGCTTATACATAAAATAATCAAGTGCAAAATGGCGGCCTTATCGCTTTTATAGCGATTTCTTCCAGACAACCAAGAATAGAGGATTTATAATATATTCGATGTGGGAGGCAGTATTTCTAAAATTATAAAACTTACTGAAATTATCATAAAGGTACTGCATACAAATAATTTAACCTATATTAAAGTATACCATGTATATAGTTACGTTTTTTTTTTTTTTTTTTATGCGTGATAGGTTAGCCTTTGACCACTATCTCACCTGATGGTAAGTGATGATGTGGTAGAGGATGTTGTTCAGACTAACCTAGAGATACTGGCTCTCAAGGACAGCTGCCGGAACACACCGTTAGGTGCTTGGCGACAGATTTTCAACTTGAGGGTGGTAGCTAGCCAGGCGGGCACTCGCAAAGTGCCCTACTACCATGCTGTAACGACTGCCATCCTAAGATAACAACCGGGACCGACGGCTTAACGTGCCCTCCGAGGCACGGAAGCGCTCAGTAGTAATGTCACCAGCGGTCACCCATCCAAGTCATGACCGCGGCGGACGTTGCTTAACTTTGCTGATCGATTCAGAATGGCTATGCAAACTTGGCTACGAGCGCTTCATACGTGTAAATAATACACATATATGAACATTACACTACACTAAATAATACACGTTTTATTTTAAGGAGGCAAAGAAAAATATTTATACTGCCGTGCCGCATAGGTCCATCTCCACCGCCGCGCCAGCCGCTGCACCGCATCGTGGACGGGAATTTTGCAAATGCTTGCCTGACAAGCTACCTACTCAAGTAGAACCACCTAACGGTGTGTTCCGGCTGCAGTCCTTGAGAACCAGTAAATTACAGGCACATGATACTTAACAACCGTAAGTCTCAGGATGATAGGAGTATTCTGGAAACACGCAGGTTCTTATTCTATACCTAATATGCCATAAGTGGCAAGCCTGCAGCAGCTTGCAGCAAAATTGCTATTCAGACGTCTCCGTTGCAGAACGACACATTTTTATCTTTAGAAACGCAATGTCTATCAAGTCCATCTTCACGAATAAATCACTTACCGAAACACTGAAAATACACGATAAAAAAAGGAATATAAAAAACTCATTGTAATAAAGAAGTAAACGGCTCATATCGGCGACTGCCAACGTCCTGCCACCGCCTCCGAATGCCTTGTTACTGTTAACAATCAATTAGTGCATTTTTACGATTAAAATGTTTAATCGACGTGGGTTTTTTATTAGATTGGTCTGTTGGCGCGCAGAAATTGTTTACAAATACTTGCCTATTGCTTTGCTTGCAGTTTAAGATACATAGGTATATCAATCGCAACGTCCACCGTCGAACAAATGTACAGATAAGCATGGAAATTATAGCAAATCGGGGAGACTATTTGGGAGTATTTCCCATAATCTTCACGCTGCTGGCCAAGCTTCTTGGGGAAGTCGTTCCTTACGACTGCCACACAAATACCTACATATTGTGGAGTGCACTTCCAACCCGGCACCCCACGCGGTTCTTACTAGAACTAGGTACGAGTTAAATATAATATGATTACATACTTACGTATATAATACAGGACAGAAAACTATTGAACAAGCCACTCTGGTATTGTAAACCAAACCAGTGTTTGTTATAAGTTGGAAGGCGAAAATAGTAATCATATTTTTACATAGTACTTAATTCAGTACCTACTCTCGTGTTTTCCATCATACAAGTATGTACTTACACCAAAAGTGTTTTTTTATTCATACCTAGCATTATATATATATAGTTATATTATTAAATACATACCTATATCTTTATATATAAAAATTACGTGTCACGTTGTTTGTCCGAGGGACTCCTAAACTACTGAACCGATTTTAAATTTGATTTGCACACCGTGTTTAATTTGATCCAAATTAAAAATAAAAGATAGGATAGCTTACATCTCACTTTATAGTCGCAATTATCCGTGCCAAGCCAGGGTGGGCCGCTAGTACCTATTTAGTATATTTAGTAAACCAAAAAAAAACAATAATATAGGTATGTACTTCTGTAAATATTACTTATAATAATATTTTTATTAAAAATTTATGTAATTTCAATATAATTAATCTTATCTATATTTTTAATATTTTTACATATCGCAATAAAATAAAATGTTATTGCCAAAAATGGAGTAAGTGTCCATGGTTCTACGGAATTGTAGATTTCGTTTCGTAATGGTTGCAGCATACTGCATTTATATATACCTAGTCCATAGACTACGTAGGTATTTCTTTCTATGTTAAAATCTCAATAAAATGTTTATGTTGTAATTATTATAATTATGTGGTGCAATCGCTTTATTATACTATAATATTTATCTTCTAACTAATAATATTATATCTACTATAAGATTATAAGGTACTATTCCATTTAAAAGTGAAATTTATATGAAACATCTGCTTGCCATCAACACTAAAATCTCTAATATCTTCACCCCTGCATTGATACTCGTATACCTCCTAACCCAACATACTAACATTGTTTCTGGCACTTACACCCCGTGTCCGATCTATTGATCGTTTCGCCGCGCACCTACCTCGCGTCGAGGGTGAAACCTCCCCTAGCCAAACCGCGCCGAGCAGCCACAGTACGAAAACCGTGAAAAATGATCAAAAATAATCAAAACCACACTTAAAATACTACCCAAAACCCAGTGATACAGAAAACAAACAAAAATATTAAAAAACTAAATGAATTTCGCGTGAAAAGTGCTAAGAAAATTATCCAAAAATGGCTGCTCGAAAAATCGAAGGCTTAGCACAATAATGTAATATTAATCTTAGATTAGGGTAAAGAAGTCTTCCAGACTAGTTTTTAAGTATTTAATATGTGCTAGATGATAGATTTTACTCCTAAATCGATGTCTTTCAAGTGAAATTTACTCGAAAAGTGATTATATATTTTTAAATTACGTAAGATAAGAAGTTTATCAAATTTATTCTATAGAGGTGTAAGAAGCATCCAGCATGATGAACCTAGGTCGTTTCACGAGCAAGTTACCCCCACTCAGGAACGCCCTGGATGTGGCCATGCAGACAGTTCGGCAGCAAATGCCTGATAAACCTGGGGCACCCCCTCGCCCTCCGCAAAATGTTCGCTTCGCAAACTTAGGTAAGTCACACAAAAAAATTATAAAATTTACCATTGTTAATCTTTTTCTTATTGGGTAACAGATTCATGTCAAAATCCTTTTCGGAAATGTTTAAACTGAAAAGTTTTGAAATGTACATTACTGGTACATTGTTGGCTATTCATTTCGTTTAATAATAAAGTGGTGATTTTTTCTTCATACTTATTTATAATTTTTAACAACATACAAACGATGTCTATCTATGCACGAGTATAATAATATATATGTGGAAAAAGTGAGTGATCGTTTTTAGACTCTCATTTTTAAGTATTATCGATTTTTCCATGCAATAACAATTGCTAGGGTAACTTGCTTAAAGACTCGTACTATGTTAATTTACTAAGCTTATTTTAAATTGTAGATACCATGGGGGAAAGCTGCGAGCTCTCGACCATGAACGAAACCACATCGCCAACATATCAGTCGACGAATCCAACCAATCCATTTTTAAGTGGTGAACTTCAAGCTGAAGATTCTTTCACCAGCTACCAGAATACTTTCCCACAACAAGATGGAGCTCCAAGGTAATAAACATTTGCTGAATGGATTGCATGGAATACTCCAGTAGAACAATATTTTGTAATTATGGTTTAATTTGATGTTTTCAGGACCCAAAGCATGCAAAGCGTAGATTTCTACGCTTCGTCGGAAGAAGGTGGTTTCGAGGAAGGTGGAGGAAAACCTGGCCAAAAGATCAACGAGTTTCAAGCCGCATGGAATGTCACTAATGCCATTCAGGTAAATTTTATATAATACTTTAACTATTAGAGAATTTAGAGACTATACACATATCAAACATGAATCTTTATTTCAGGGTATGTTCGTGGTGTCCTTGCCGTTTGCTGTGCTTCAAGGCGGTTACTGGGCTATTGCAGCTATGATTGGTATTGCTCACATCTGCTGCTACACTGGCAAGATCCTTGTCGAATGCCTTTACGAAGATGACCCAGTGTCAGGTCAGAGAGTCAGAGTTCGGGACTCGTATGTTAGTATTGCCAAGGAGTGTTTTGGTAAAAAATATGGCGCAAGAATTGTTAATCTCGCCCAAATCATCGAACTACTCATGACCTGCATTCTTTACGTTGTGGTCTGCGGTGACCTAATGATAGGCACCTTCCCGGACGGATCAATAGACACCCGTTCATGGATGATGCTGACTGGAATATTCCTGTTGCCTCTAGGGTTTTTGAAATCTTTGGCTAGCGTCAGCATGTTGTCATTTTGGTGTACCATGAGCCACTTGATAATAAACGCTATTGTCCTCGGATATTGTATCCTTTACATCGGCGATTGGGGATGGGGCAAAGTTAAGTGGAGTTTGGATTTCGAGAACTTTCCGATCAGTCTTGGTGTCATCGTTTTCTCGTACACTTCACAGATTTTCTTACCAACTTTAGAAGGGAACATGGAAGACAGGTCTAGGTTCGAGTGGATGTTGAACTGGTCGCACATCGCAGCTGCCGCCTTCAAATCCATCTTTGGATATCTATGCTTTCTGACATTTCAAAATGATACGCAACAGGTGATCACCAATAATTTACGTTCAGCTGGGTTCAAAGGGCTGGTGAATTTTTTCCTGGTCATCAAAGCTATTCTCAGTTATCCCCTGCCTTACTACGCTGCTTGTGATCTTCTTGAACGGGCTCTTTTCAGAGGCAAACCTAAGACTTTCTTCCCGGTGATATACGCTCTTGACGGAGAGTTGAAGGTATGGGGACTCGCTTGGAGGTTGGGAGTTATAATGTTCACCATTCTGATGGCCATATTCATCCCGCACTTCGCAATCCTTATGGGCTTTATTGGAAGCTTTACGGGTACCATGTTGAGTTTCATCTGGCCAGCGTATTTCCACATTAAGCTGAAAGGGAACCAGTTGGACAGTACCACCATAGCCTATGACTACTTTATCATGGCTCTAGGAGTATTGTTCGGGGTGATTGGTATGTACGACTCAGGTTCTGCCCTTATAAAGGCATTCAAGATTGGGTTACCATTTTAATCTAAATAGCTCTAGACAATAATAATTGTTGAACTATTTTTAGATACGCCTATGTAATGTTCATTATAAATTGTGTTGTCGCGATATAAGCGGCTTCAAATGTTTAATGCACGAGTATAAAGTGATGTTATTTTTAATGTTCGTGTCTTTAGCGTTGTATTTATTAAGAGGTTTAATTTCCTCAATTAGAAGTCCTGAGTGGAACATGTATTAGGTATGATGAAAATATTACCTATTTGTATAGTAATGATATGAAACGATGTCTTCCAAGTCTCGTATGTATATCACAACGAAGTCTTCCATTTAGGTACATAAATGAAAATAAATTATAATATATTTACAGCTTTTATCATATACCTACAAAAAAGTATTATTTGTGAATGCAGTTTTATATTCCATGTGTCTAATATTTGGATAATATTTACATAAGACAATAATATTGGTGTCAGAATTATTTCTTCGTGCAATAAGTCCTTAAAAAGTTTTTTTAGTATGTATAGGGCAGTACTATTTTTTATTGTCAGTACTATTTTTACCCTAACTGTTTTGGTTAGTTATTTTATTTATAAGTAAGATTATTATTAAAGTACCTACCCAATCAATTTGACAGTGTGTTTAGGCACTTGTCCCAACGCCGGCGAGAAAGCGAGTAGCTATCGACTATTTTCTCGCTCAAGAAACGTATACAGAGATGCAAATCCGATGTCTACCAAAGAGTTGATTTTTTAATACAAGTTGATTGCTGAATGTTCTCAACTAGTTTGTAGCAGCGACAAGAGTTCAGCGATACTCACTTGGTTGTCTAACAAAACACTCGCCAATAGACTCTCGCTTACCTATACTTGCTTAGACTCTCGTTTACTCGCCATGTAGCAGTGACAAGAGCTCAGCGATACTCACTTGGTTGTCTAACAAAACACTCGCCAATAGACTCTCGCTTACCTATACTTGCTTAGACTCTCGTTTACTCGCCATGTAGCAGCGACAAGAGCTCAGCGATACTCACTTGGTTGTCTAACAAAACACTCGCCAATAGACTCTCGCTTACCTATACCTACTTGCTTAGACTCTCGTTTACTCGCCATGTAGCAGCGACAAGAGCTCAGCGATACTCACTTGGTTGTCTAACAAAACACTCGCCAATAGACTCTCGCTTACCTATACCTACTTGCTTAGACTCTCGTTTACTCGCCATGTAGCAGCGACAAGAGCTCAGCGATACTCACTTGGTTGTCTAACAAAACACTCGCCAATAGACTCTCGCTTACCTATACTTGCTTAGACTCTCGTTTACTCGCCATGTAGCAGCGACAAGAGCTCAGCGATACTCACTTGGTGGTCTAACAAAACACTCGCCTTTAGACTCTCGCTTACCTATACTTGCTTAGACTCTCGTTTACTCGCCACAAGAGACTCTTCCTTGGTAGATTAGAAATTAGAATACAGTGGGTTAGCCGCCCCGATCGAGCGATGCGAATTATCTTCGCACTCGCAAAACTGCTAGAGAGAAAAAATTTCGAACTAGGTACACACTCGCCACTTGTATCCAGTTTCTAGGTCTTCTCGCTTATCACTCATCGCCGATGGTGGGACAGATGCCTTAGGTTTAAGACAATAATAATACAATATTTTGTATTCTTATTTTTTTTACAATAACTTACTGCAATTATAATACCATGATATATACCATTAAGTACATATATTAATATATCCGACGCTTATTGTTAAAAAAAATATACTTAAAGTTATTGTACTTAAAAACGTGAAAATGATAAATGTAACCCAAGTCTTCCATTTCTAGTTGTATTTAATTATTGTTGTTGATTATTATAATATAGATATAACACTTATTATACAAGTTGATTAGACTAGTTTATAATACGCATTATGTGATATCCCTGTTCAAATAGCTTTTTAACTTTTACAGCTCTGAAAACTCCATGGATCATGGGTAAAACCATACATATTATATGTACCTATTATGTTCTTACAACATGTAATTTTAGTTCACATATTATTGATTATTAATATAAAAGTACATAGTTTATACATAAAATGGTAAGTTGCAGTTGTTTGCTAAATAACCTATTTAGTTACCTTCGAAGTTATATGAAATTAGTAAATATGTTTTAGAGTATTATTATAGTTATTATCCGTAATTTAAGTTATTTTTCGTTACCTTGGTAACTCTCGACAATATATAAACAAAGGCTAAAACTACACACCGTACATATTTAGTTACCTTAAAATGAAATTAGTTAATATGTTTTAGAGAATTATTATAGTTATTATACGTGTTTTAATAGTTATGTCTCGTTACCTAGGTGTTATGAGTTATCTTTTGACCATAATATTATCACTTACCATAAAGTGCGGTAGTAAACAAAGGCAATTTTCGCATCATCACGTTTTAAATTAAAATCAAATAACTATTACGTACCTTCGTAAACTTTCAATGATTATAATGTTAATTATTCTATTAATTAGGTATACATATACCTAATGAATTACGCAATATAATTATAACGAAATAAAATAATTTACCGAGATATATGGCAAAATCATTTTAAATGTATTCCCCAAAGTTCAGATAAATAAGAATAGGCATCAGGTACTCATATAGTTTTAGTTAATGTCACAAATCAACATTTAGCAACATATCATATACAAAGAAAACTTGATTAAGGTCATATTATGTAAAAGACAATTTAATTTTCCAATCCGAGCACGGATTCCAGACATAGAACTATTATGGAGTATTCAAGAATTATGAAATTAACAAAAATATATGCCAATTTTCGAATCTTACACTACGTAGATACCTACTGCGTTTCAGATGTTAATAAATCTAATGGCTGAATCTTATAGCGGATGGGCCAATAAAAGTTAAATCTTTACATACATAATGATATCACTTTTGTTTATTGTTCAAAACTTAAACAAAAATAATGTTTCTAGTGATGTAACCAAGTGCAATAATGTTAACGATAAAATAACTACTTAAATAAATACATGTATAGTGTGATGAAACGATTCTAGGTGTGTATTTTAAATAATATAAAATGTTATTCGATACCTGTTTTTTTTAACATCCCACCTACCTTCTTCTTCACTCACGCTAACACTAAGTATCTTAAGGCTCGGAAATTACGAAATAGGGCCAACATGATATGGGAAATCTCATAAACCAGGTACCGGATGGTACTGCAATTTAAATACACGATACTCAAGGATATAAGTAATACTTTCATCGATTTCAAAACATGTTTCCTAATAATTGGCTCGATAGAAAAAAATCTCAAAAACACCTCTGAAAATAGAGGATTCCTACTTTTTCCGCCAGATTTTAGTGTTTTAAAATTTGTTTTTTTTTTCTAAAATATTGATTTTTTTAAGTACAATAAATTTCATTGATTATTTTAATCCAAAAAAAGCACAGTTAATGCGTACTGAGCCTGTTTACAAAATGTCACATACGCCCTTTCATTCCGAGAAGCGTTAACATCATGTCGCACTATTTACTCCAGCGATCTACGTATATTGCTATCATCCTCGCTCATATCGCGGTCAGCCGCGTCGTGCGTCGGACCTGCGTCACTTTTCTCGGCGATCTCAATTAAAATAAAACATGGGTAAAATTATAAATAAACGCTTTGGGAGTGCAAAAAAGATGTATAAAAATCGTCAAAAACGCATGATGGACATAATAAGGTATGCATCTATGGCTTCCTTTCTCCATGTACCTATGTATATATCTCTTATATTAATGAAATTATCATATGATTGTGAACCCTAACGCAATAAAATAAACACTTCAAACATTTTACAAGACGTAGGTACAACTTTAGCTACCTAAAATAATTATTATAAGCAATATACAGAATTTTTCGTAATGAATGAAAAATGAATTATTTTAGATGGATCATGATTAATTTATACAGTTTCTGACAATAAGGCACAAAGGTTATGTACATAATTTTCGACTAATCAATCGTCGTTCAAATAGCGCATAGTAAGTGACATCGCTTCGCAATTGAGAGGCACGTGGATCGAATCCAGCGTAAAGAGATTCTTTTTGGTCAAATTTTAATTTTACGACATAATTCTTAATAATACAATAATAATTTTACGTATGTACGTGGACCAATATAATGTGTCTGACAGTAAGGCATAAACGATATGTGTGTAATTTTCGACACCTTGGTCAATGATTGTATAGTGTGTAACTTCAGAAGTCGAATCAGAAGATCGAGTACCGTGGATCGAATCTCACATACCTAGATTCTTTTTGGTGACTTTTTTTATTTGTATTACTTTTTATTTGATACGTACTATATTTACGTATAATTAAGTTTTCTGACGCGTATTCAATTTACGATTACAATGCTTGCAAATTTATTAGGTATCTCGAGTTTCCATGTTTTCATATAATTAGAGAGTTTAGTATATCTAATGAACGTGAACATTAAATAGGTACTACCTAATCTAGCTACCTGAACACGTTTTTTTCATAGATCTCGAAAAAGTATGTCTTGGATGGACACGAGTTGCCACAGCGTAATAGTTACAGTAGAACAACATTATATTTTAATTTACTACATAGTAACAAAGCTATGTTGAGTAAACACCGTCCTTCTGTCCACTACTATAGAAAACACAAACTTTCATACATGGAAAGTTATTGAAATATTCATGGTATTATCGAGTACGTAATATATTAGTACATATAAATTAGTAGTAAAAACGTTTGATGCGATAGAGATAATGAAATTCTGAAATGAAAACTTAATACAAAAAGAAGTAGCCTAAGCTTCTGCTTTAGAATGAGACTTTCCATGGTTTTCTTGAATAGCATAATAATTAAGAACTGACTAAAAGAAAATGAAATAATTAGCACCATACCAATACTTACGTAAGAACATCGAGTAAGGTGCATTATAGGGGACTTAACTATAACGCCCTTAATAACCAAAGTGTAGCGGATATACTACCAAAGAGAGTATTCCCCAGGACGTTTTGGTGTTAAGGGGCGGCCGGTAATTCAACAAAAGTTAAAATTATACACATTATAGCCATTATGTTTTTAAATGTTACATCTTCTGTGTTGTATAAACAACATATGGTAGCCATATAAAGAACCCCATATATTGTAGGATAGGAGGATGCTTCTTGGTTATTGATACTATCCCATAACTTACTTACCAATAAAATTCTTACCCCCGGTTTCTGAAACGCAAATCAGCGACAAATTATTTTAAATGCTTGTTAATCCATTGTCATACGCAGATTGGGTTGCTAAAAACTTCATGTGACTGTTTGTCAACACTAATGTCAAATCTCCAATTAATCGACAATTATTTCAATTTTGGGTTTCTGAAAAGCTTTTCGGTACGTTAACGGTTTGTCAAACTGACTAATTCTAATTGCCCAAAATCGACCAATTATTCTAAGATTAACGTCTTGATATCGTAAAAATATATAAAAATAGTTTTAAGCATTCCTACCTACAACGTTTACTCTAATAACTGATAAGATAGAACAAGAACAGAATTATATCAAGTATGATTACTCTAAAAACACATATTGCTATTTTTCATACCGAAGGTACTGGGTAGCACTTCACCACTATCTCACCTGATGTTAAGTGACGATGCCATCGATGATGCAGCTCGCTTACCCTGAAGATACCTATTCACGTAATTAACCAGAAACACAGACTCAGGCAGAGTGTTCCATTCCCTAGCGGTGTGTATGATGAGCGAGTATAGAGGTTAGAATAAATGGCAATACTTCTTCCGGGTCTTTGATAAGAATAGGAGTACCGCAAGGATCAATTTTAGGACCTTTTCTGTTTCTAACATATATAAATGATCTGCCTTGCATGGTTAAAAATTTCTGCGATATAGTTTTATTCGCAGATGATACCTCCCTGATTAAGTAGATAGGAGGGATAGTGAACTTATTCAAGTCAATAATGTGTTATCTATGATCTCTAAGTGGTTCGCGGCTAATAATCTTCTCTTAAATTCAAAAAAGACCAAATGTTTAAAGTTTTCTTTACCAAATGTTACTTATGTTGAACCAAACATTAAGCTTGGCCTAGAAAAACTCTCTTTTGACAATGCGACAGTCTTCCTGGGAATTAAAATGGATTCAACTTTACAGTGGAATCCACATATACATGATCTATCCGGAAGACTTAGTTCTGCTGCATATGCAGTTCGTAAGATAAGACAGCTAACAGACGTAGCTACTGCTAGGCTCGTTTATTTCGCGTACTTCCACAGTATTATGTCTTATGGTGTATTGCTGTGGGGAGCTGCTGCTGAGATAGAGACAATCTTTATCTTACAAAAGCGTGCAATTCGAGCCATATATGAAATGGATCCTAGGGAATCCCTGAGAGATCTTTGTAAAGAAATTGATATTTTAACTTTACCAAGTCTGTATATATTTGAAAATATTATGTATGTTCGTAAAAATCTGAGCAAATTTAAATCAAACAGTGACAATCACGATTATAACACTAGGAATAAAGATAAAATAGCGGTTTTATAATAAATTGCCCAAACATATTACAATGCTCATAGAAAGAAAATTCAAGTTGCATGTGAAGAATATTTTGATAAAGAAATCTTACTACACAGTTTGTGATTACTTAAACGACAAAAATGCTTGGACTGGTTCGCCTCTGCCAAGTTAGCGCCTGTCACCTACGTAATGTAAATAAAGTATTGTAATAATTTTACTATATAGTATGTACTTAACACATTGTTAAAAAACGTTTAAAAGAATGGCCCCAAGTTTCTTGCCCGTTCTTCTAGCAGTGGCTCTATAATTTTTGTTGGCTGAACGTGGCAGTACAATGTAGTATATTTCAATATTAAAATTTGTAATTGACCTTCATAAGAGCGTCGTAGACGCCTAAATTGAATAAATGATTTTGACTTTGACTTTGACTTTAGAACAAGAGTCCGATTATAGAACTACGTAAATATATTACTAAAGACTACGTGATTATAGTGTTGCTGCTCATTTGTTACTCAATAGGGTGCTATAAAATAACCATAGCAGCCATTAAACAAACCGCAGCTGGGTAGATCGTAATACCAACAAAAGCATTTCCAAGATAAGTAGGTTATGGACCTTCCAAACCCCAACCCTCTTTGAGAAAACACCTTTCGGCTAAGGGCGTTAAGATATGGTTTAAAGCTCTGATGTGCGGCTACAACATATTCACGTTGATGTTAGAAGTGGTATTATTTTGTATTGATGCGCAGGAGGTCCATAGTTAGAATCTCACCGCGGTCTTTCACTTCACCGCATGATGCGAGGGCGGGAGTTTTTAGAATCATTGATAGGCTTGATAGTTGTTGGCCTTCAAGTAGAAAATATATTACCAAGCATCTAATGGTATGTTACGACGGCTGTTCTTGCCTATTCTTCTCTACTGACTTCATCATCATCAGACGTCAATCACTTACCATCAGGTGAGATTATAGTCAAAGCGTAGCCTAGCAGCAATAAAAAATGCCACTCATCATTTTTTTATTTTAATCGATTTTTACGATATAAAGCAACAAGTAAGGGGAGACAAACACGCACATTTTCACGTACGCTAGTGACTTTCACTATCAATAAACTATTACTGACATAACTATAAAATTAAAGAGTATTATAATCATCGTGATGGTATTGAGGATAAAGGGTTTTTTTTTTTTTGTAGCTGATAGGTAAGCCTTTGACCACAATCTCACGTGATGGTAAGTGATGATGTGGTCGAAGGTGTTAACAGGCTTAACCTAGAATTACTCTGGCTATCAAGGACAGCTGCCGGAACACACCGTTAGGTGCTTGGCGACAGATTTTCTACTTGAGGGTGGTCGCTAGCCAGGCGGGCATTCACAAAATGCCCTTCCACCATGCGGTGAAGTTCAAGCCCGCGGCGGGATTCGAACCATGGACCTGCTGCGCGGCAGTCCATAGCCAAAGCTACTGAGCTATCACTGCTGGATTCATAAAAATTAATGAAATTTGATAATTCCACTAGCGATAACCCATCAATGTTGACATTTTAGGGATTAGAGCGTACACTCGCACGACTGGACTCTGTCAATTAGAAATCCGAGCGCAAATAGTATTGTTGGATGTGAATGCCCAAATGGGCTTGTATTTTGACAAATAGGAACGCTTCGAACTCCTCTCTCTTGTTGTTTTACGTTTACGATCATCCGTCATATTTAATTGGTAACCATAGTAACGGTGGTGATGCCAAAAATGATTTGGGATTAATTTCATGTCAAAACAGAAGAGACAACGCTATGTGTTAAAAAAAGACAGAACACTAGAGAATGAATGAATTTGAACGACATTTTCAAATTTCATGTTATCATAGATAAACAAGCATTTTAATCAGGTGTTCTGTAATTTTTCATTAATATGCGTTCCAGAAACCCGTTGAAAGTTAGCGGATTGTTAATTGTGATGGCTTGTCAGATGAATTGAATTTTGATACGCGTACCGAAAACCGGCGATTAATATCGGACACCAAAAATATTATTTGAAAATCAATAAAAGTTTGTTATTTTTCTAGTATAGAAAATGGAGGAGAAGAACGACGCATTGTTGATATACACTATTACACAAAGAGTCTATTAAGACAAATCTCGAAACATTCACCTTTCGATTATTTTTTTGATTAATATGCAGGGTTATTGGTAAAATGCTAAATCCAGGGAAACCCGGACGGATGGCAGCCCTACTCTCATAGAATGTCCGATTTTATGTCGCACTCCGGTGCATCTTCGCAACATAATCTACCTATACAAGTACATACATCAAGTGACGGCACGGGTGTCGTTTACAAACATAAACGTATCTTTCGTAATCTTTGACAAATACAGTTAATAACAGTAATACCACGGTTTTATAATCGATATGTAATATTGTGGTATTACGTATGAATAGTAATACAAAGTAATAAATTTTCAAACAAAATACTTATCTTTCTCCTTGGGTGATTTCAATAATGGTATTATTTTGTTAGAAGTTTTGTTGTTACACCCATCTACACAATAGCATCCACGAGATGTATTTATTATTATTAACAAATTGAAACAATAACTGTACCTACCTACTACATTCTCCATGTGATTTTTTGTTAGTGAAATCTTAATATGACTTGTAGTAATGACACGAGCAGGTACCCTTGATTGTTAGCGGAAACAAAGCCAGGATCTGAATGAACTACGCTACTTGATAAAAAAAACAAAAATTGGAACCGACTCCAACACCCAAAAGTGTGAAATAACTTGTTCAAGTCGGTACCAGGATAGTTCAAAAGTACCTATTATCACAATATTGTGCACGTGGTACTAGTGTTGGACTTGGACAAGTTAATTCACACTTTTTGGTGATGAAGTCATTTCCATTTTTATTTAAAAAAAAAACACTTTTTTTATGACCCTTGCTACTTACGGGATCGATTTTCATTCATTGTCAACGACTATATCATCAAGATAAGTAAATATTTTTCAGTTATTGGAGTGTATGACAAAAACGGCTTGACCGATTTTGATGAAATTTAACTGGAACCAAACAACAAGTATCAGCTTTCAAACAATAAAAGATTTTTTAAATCGATTCACCCAGTCAATTGTTCTGAGGTAACAAACATATAAGAAAAAACACACGAATTAAGATACTCCTCCTTTTTTTGAAGTCAGTTAAAAATACCCAATAGTATAACCCGCTATTTGTATTTTGATCAGGGGTAAAAAAAATTTTTTATGATGTTCTGTGTAAATTTTACACAATATACTTGTTTTTGTAATAAATAAACCATCTTTTGTGTAACAGCTTACGCCTTGCATCAAAGTAGATACATAGTTCATGTTCATCAAAACCATAGTTCATGTTCATTAAAAATGAACATACACAAAAACTGCAAAAATCAAACAAGTTGGTAATAATCAAGACTAAACTTGTTCTACTGTAGGTATGGTAAATTTATTAACTCTGTCACACTATGATATTTACAGCATACAATCAACTAATGGTTGGTATCATGTATGCGTACTAGATGGCGCTTCAGCACACATCACATTCGTGTGTGACAAGATAGTTTCTACTAGTTCTACTAGAGAGCGCTCTAAATTTTTAATCAAATAAAATATTACCGTTGACTTACGGACGTGGCGCCATGTACACCGCGAAGTAAACACGCGAGGAGAAGTGGGGACAAAATCTAACATCTGGTTTTAGAATTCTGTCCCTTAACTGAAGAAATGTCCTCGCCAGATAGGAAACACTTCTCGAAAGTGCTGGAACAGCGGGTCAAAAGATGAGGATCTTAACCCACATATCATGACTCATTAGCTCCTATTAACTATCAAGACAAAACAGCGTACCCACTATGTGACATTTGTGTGACTATTAGTAATTGGGATAGGTGTTGCTGAGTTGGTCTAAGGTTCAGATAAGTTATCTACTTAATTTCTCGCTTATTAAACAAAGCAACAGTAATAAAATCAAGTTGTAATATAGCCCCAAAGTTGGGCGCCAGATAGCAAGAACAAACAACTGTGCCTTTCTCAATTGTATGAGAAATGCATTTGATTATGACTAATTACAACGTTACGTTCCAGATAAATATTGTTTATAGTAATTAAACAACTTTAAACGGTTTAAATCGCGTATATTTATCATTGGTTACGGGGTGACACATGACGTCGTCGGGACGAAAATAATGATAAATATATTACGCGATTTAAACCGTTTAAAGTTGTTAATTACTATGTTTAATAATCGCGAAAACCTAAGACAACATCATATTGTTTATTTATTAATTTAGGTTATTCATTTCAGTCTGCACCAAAACACAATTTGTGATGTATAAATGAGACAAATAACTAAAAACTGTCAGCCTTTACAAAACTTCTATATTGTCAATAGTTTTAACAAGTAAGTACCAATATTATACGTATATATTAAAGTTATTGTCAAGGCTAAGATAACAGACAAATTGCCAATTAGCTAATTGCTCCAGTTGCTTAGTTTTTCATTCGGCCGGACGCCATGTTGGCAAAATGGAGGTTTGCATTCGCGCATGCGCGGTGCTGGCACTATGTTTACTTTGGATACACATAACGGTAAGTTAATTGCATAAATATACCTATAAATGATAATATTACATATGCATTTTTTTTTATTAATTTAATGTAATGAATAGATACATGAATTACAAAGAATGTTACAGTAATTTCGCAATTATTTGCTCAGTTAAGCAGATAATTAAAAATGAAAAATACACACGACACTTATATAGATTGGGAAGGTACAACAACCTCAACTGTCAAGGTGCATTTTAAATTACAATGCTTCTTTTTAAATAAAAAATAGAAAACCAATCGATTTAAATAAAAAATAGGAAGATAGGGTACGCTTTAGTATCACGACAATATAAAAAAGTGCACACAGCTACACTTCCATTGTATATGACACGTTGAATGGCAAAGACAGGAAGCAAGCATGTAGTAGACGCACACACGCTAATGTGCGTGTGTGCGTAAGCCGTAATCAGGAGACGTCGTCGTCGCCTGATTTAATATTGCCATTTTAGAGGCAACAAATCGTTACTCTAGCCGTAGTTTAAGTATATTTCGTTCTTAAATTAGTAGCTATTTGAGGCAAACGGTAAATTTTCACAAATAAGACATAAATTATTGACAGCCTCGTCAGAATCTTAGGGCTAGTTAAGGGAAAGGATACCTACATTGAATCTGTCTACTAAGTTTCAATGGTCAAAATCGACATGAATGATGATGAAATAACTAAACATGATCAAAACGCTGGCACCTATTTGACTCAACAAATCAGCGTTGCAATTCAAGAGGGCAATGCTGCCAGCATGCTGGTCAGCTGCCAACGGGTAGTGGGCTGGAGCTTTTGGACTGCCTGAGTATGCAATGACTTATAGGTTGTCTAAATGCTTTTATTGTACCAGCTGTAGTGATATACAAGTAGTTCGTAGTATTTTGTTCATAAAGGCATATATGAATTCAATCTTATTGTAGACTACCTACAACATCCGAAACCACCCATGTTGCCTGGAGCCAAACGAAAACCTGACACTGGCGATGATCATAGACGCCTTTGAAATCTACGGCCACGATCCCACGGACAAACTGGATAACTTATGGCTCTATCAGAACGAAATGCTGAGGATCAAGACTGCTGAAGATCAGGTAAGTTTGATAGTTGAGCAATGATAGCTATAGAATGCCGTCCAGCAGGCCAGGCCAAGTGAAAGAGCGTTTAGCGATTTAAAGCTAAGGTACAATGGGCGATTATCGCTTAAAGCTTATCCAGTCAACAGTAGAGTGGAAAATATGGATATGTGAGGAATAAAAACAGATAGGTGGTGTAGATTTGTAGAAATCAATAATTAAAAATAGAATAATAATATATACAACATAGATCCTATTCTTATTTGTCTTTCCCATTTTCAGTATATGATTAACGAGCGAGTCCACATAGCCACCGACCATTTAGGAAGATTCATAAAACTCCACGTGGAAGAGCTTAAGGTGAGTACTACTTAACTCAGTACTTTCTAGGATCAATAGTTTTTGGGATACATAATCTATTTAGACGCTGACAAGTGCCGAATAACTTTACTTGAACAGATTTTTAGCAACATGTATTTAGTTAGTAGCAGTAGGAAAAGTATATGTTAATCTTGATCACATTATCTATGGCCAAAAGTCCGAAACACGTTTCCTTAAAATTTTCTATATAGAATAAAATTGCAAAGTTGAGTCTAAATAAATAATTAAAAGATAGTTACGATTAACGTAAATATCTTAATTATTTACGTATTAATGTGTATGAAATAATATATTAATAAATAGCAAAACCTTTTCAAGAATGACAAGAAAATTAACATTTTTTATTTACGTTAATAGTGTTGTGTTATTAAGCTTACTCTCGGATTATACCTAAACTGAGCGCGATTTCACCATCGCTGCCTCTCGTTCACTCCTACGCAGTGCGATAGAGACAAAATTTGAGCATTTGACAGCCCTATTGAGATAGAGCTGTCAAACCGAAATGAAGATCGGGGAGACTTGCCAGCGCCACCGACTTGCCGCTACGATGTAATTATTTAAACCATTTATTGCTGTCATAATTGCAGGTACATAAGATGTTATACATTAAAGAGTTTCCGAGTACAATTTACTCTTTCAAGTGTTCAGCCTAATTATTTGTAGAGTTTAGTATCAAAATCCACATGCAATTCAATGTTATAATTATTTCGAAAATATTCTTGTTTATTTCATTTAATATGTCTAAACCTTAAAATAATTGTCACATAATAATAAACCGATTAAATATACTAAAATTAAGTGAAATAAAATTTAAATTATATATTATGAGATGTCACAGTATGATTAATATTATATTTCATTACATATTCACAACATAAGTCCCGCCCATAATACAAGTACCTACCTACAACAGAGGGTGCAGCTAGTATATTTATGTCTTATGTGTATGTCTGCAGCTTCCTCAATTGAAATTACTTATTTGTTGTACCTACAACGTAAGTTGAACTATAGGTGTTGCTCCAACCCCATACGATGGTTAAAGAACGAGAGGAAAAATTTAAGTCATGGGCGGGATTCGAACCCGCGTCACTCCACCCCTTTAGTCGGGGTATGCTCTAATCCAATTGAGCTAACATGACAATGAGTCGTAACTCAATTTTTTCCTATAGTTCTTTAATCATCGCCTATTGGGATAGAGCGACATCTATAGTTCAACTTACTACAAACAAGACTAATTTAAGACTGCTTTCGAATCATTTTAAATTTAACAGGGTGTCATCTGACATGAAGATGTCGATGAGATCTATCACGTACCTACCTATGTAAAGAAAAAAATATTATAATAAATCAGTCTCAAAATGTTTCGTCTTTTTTGATAATTTACGAATCTATAATTACGTTCTACGTCTGGACCAGTTAAACTACACCTACATTGTTATTTTATATCATTTATGTTTTAACCAAAATTGTTGTATAACATCATTACAAAAGACCAAAGCAGTACGTAACGTACCCATGTAAAGTAATAAACAAGTACCTAATGGATGCAATAATTTCCTAATTATAATTATGGTAGTTATGACTCTGGTGTCAACATTTGTAATTACTGCAAGAATATCTAGTGAGTAAAAGTAGTAAATTGTTAGATCAAACTCTGTGTCCCCCATAAGGTTTGCCATAATCTTCACGCTTGGCAGGCGTCTTGGGGTTTGAATCGCAGTTAAAGATATCAGTTCCTCAGAAGGCGCTGCTGCCCACCTTCCGGCATTTTACTTTTAGTCGCCTCTTACGACACCCACGGGTAGTAATGGGCGACATTCTAGCCCGGCAGCCCACGTGGCAGTTCAAACTAAGAAAGGCGAATATAATATGGAACGGGTTTATTATTTTCATATAAATTTTGAGATGGTTCCGACTATTTGTTTTGTATGGTTGTTTGCATGTACCATAGAGATATAAAATACTATTGCATATACCGCATTTTTATTGACCTGACTTGTTTCCACTTCTACTTGTACTCAAAAAAAATAAACCAAATATGCTGCACCTCCTCCAATATTGATGATGCTGTCATGTAAGAATCATGATTAATCGAAAACTACGTAAGTACAGTATACCTACATGGCACGGCCCGGACCAGGTGAGGCTAGAATTGTGCTTTATTCTCCATTTTAAACTTTATATCAAAAAAGACACCACCAAATTACTGTTAAAATATCCTATTATACTACCTATATATTCCGCTTATGCTTTGTAAAGGTCCTGCTGATTACCCTGGACGATGTGATAGACAACATGCTGACCATGTACGAGAACCACAACGCCATAGCCGCTGAAAGGAAAGCCACTTACACAGGCGGCCCTGTGCCCATGGAGTTCTATATGAGTCAAGGTGAGATACGAGTTATGGTAAGAAGTACGACGCGAGCTGTACCGCACAGCAGCGGGGCTGTGAGGATGTATAGGTATATCAAGATGGAATAGTACTCGTATTAAAGTAAAGTCTGTAACAGCATATAGACTGAGAGGAAAGCCACTTAGGAACACAGGCGGCCTAGACCCCCTGGAGTTCTATATGAGTCAAGTGGAGATAGAATTAAGGTAAAACCCACAACGCCATGCACCATAACGACTGAGAGGCATACAAATAAAGATTACTACAAATACAAATTATTATATTTTAAAATTTAAAAAAATAAATTATATTTTTATTGTAAAACTTAAGTTATCCATCCAGGGACATGACTAGGGACATGACAATCCTCCCGACGTTTACTATTTTTAGGGAGACAAGGTACAGTATCTCTATGATATCGTTTGAGGCACTGAAGTATAAACAGTTTTCTTACTGTATGAACTTTACATTTTTATAAGCTTCAGTGGTTCATAAAAACCACAAAGGCGGCCCCGTGCCTATGGTGGTAAACATATAGGTTGTTGTCGAGAACGAAGTACTTAATCCAAGAAGCAATTTGACAGTAGATACAACTCGTTGGTCTACGAGATACGCCTTATAATGACGTTCATCTGAAATGTTCTTAGTTTTCAAGTTCCAGAAGTGATCTGTGATCGTGTAAAGTATGGAGCTGTGCTTGGTAGCAACACGACCATGATACGCCGATTATAGCTTGTCTTACTATAGAAGGTGGAATTCCTGGCAAGGAAGACCTCTAAAAGTAGAAAGTGGTGGTTGACAATTAATCTGTCAAGTCACTCTCCAAGCAGTTTACTATAATGTAATACATTGCTGTGATTTAAATAGATAGACGCAGCCAGTATTACAAGCTCATCCGATAAAAGAATATCTCAGCGTCATAAACTACGACCTTGCATACAAACTTTCATCATCTACTTTAACACCCTTAGAGGATTAAATTTTAAACAATTTTCTGTTCAGCTACTTGCAAATTTTATTCATCTAGACCAGTTATAGTTGTGCGTTCTCCGTCAGTCCAAAATAACTATATATGTAGACTTCATTAAATATTAACGTATTTGAGAAAATATTGATAAATTATATTTTATCTTCCAGAGTTTTACTGCGGTAGGAACGTATACATGTTTATATCTGAACTGTACAGCGATATATACAACATGGGGAAGGGACCAGCCCCCTACTGCAAGGACCGATCTTTCGTCTTCATGGGATTTCTGCACTACCACGACGAGCAGAAGTACTACTTGCTTGACGACCCCAGTATTTCTTTCCCTACTGACAACTACCTCCATGGTTTGGAATGCCATCATGGGCTTTGTATTTTCAGGTGAGACTGATAATAAAAGAAGTGATTTCCAAGGGTATAAATAATACTTCTATATAACTAACTAGCTGACCCGACAAACGATGTTTTGCCATGCAAATAAAAAAGAAAAAAAAAGTTTAATACACATAATTGAAAAATAGTTTACGTCCTATTTTCAGACCTACTTCTTGACACACACAAAATTTTATAGGAGTCGGTCAAGTCGTCTCGGAGGAGTTTTGTTACAAACACTGTGACACGAGAATTTTATTATTAGAGATAATAAACCCGGTGAACTCAACAAAATGAAACACTAAAATCAATCCTAAAACTGTAACATTGACAACCCGACAGCACTTCGGTATGAACCACGTCACAACGAGCATTGGTCCTTATTTGCTCCATTTAAACAATCCATGTTTTAGCCGATTTTAGCGTATTGGGCGCATCCGTACAAATTCTTGGCATATACAAGTTAGTTTGAAAGCCAGATTGGAAGGTATCAGACATGTTCATTGCCTTTAAGATATGCTCAGGTAGCCAAGACAGCGAAACATTCACATTTCACCACAAATTCCCAAATTTGAACAGCGATAGCCGAGGGTAATAGCTATGGGCTGCGGTACCGCAGGTACATGGTTCGATCCCCACCGCCGGCCGGCTTGAGCTTCACCGCATAGTGGAAGGGCATTTTGCGAATGCTCAACTGGCTAGCTACCACCCTCAAGTAGAAAATCTGTCGCCAAGCACCTATCGGTGTGTTCCGGCAGCTGTCCATCAGGTCAGGTCAGAACTATGCTTCTTTAAATATGATAGCAAATTTGCGCGTGGAACACCTATTATGGGTATTTTTCTTCTTTCAAGCTGAGTGTCCCACAGAAAAATCTGCGCAACACCTAAGTATTTTTTTTTGTGACTGCAATAAAAAGAAGTAAAAAAAACGATTATACAGCAGGATCGCAATATGCTACCATGCCGAACTGTACAGTACTCTAAGAGGCGGATCGTCCACTGCTGAACACAGCCTACCCTATAAAGGGGGTATTTGTCATAATCCCCACGCTTGGCAGGCTCTCTCTTGGAGATCACAGTGTAAGTTGGCAGTTCTTTAGAAGGCGCTGGTGCCCACCTTCCAGTATTTTTCTCTTAGTCGCCTCTTACGGCACCCATGGGATGATATGGGGAGGTGCAATTCTGACCTGGCACCCCACGGGGCCTAACACACTGCCTATGTGAAAATAAATTTTCACTAAACTGATATTTATCTTCAACGGTTCAATTAGTCAATCGAACTATTAACAATAAACCGATTGTAGATCGCCGACGTTGACATTCCCTCATAATTCAGAAATTACCCTTCAAGAACATGCATAATAATAATAATAATAATAAATTGTTTATTGAGATAAAAACGTCACGAAATACAATTACATTTATCTCACAGCAATTAATTGAATCCATAGTACCCTCTACTTAATAAAGTTTATGGCAAAGTACATATTACATTTAGCAAAATAAATAATTCAAAATGGTAATAATTATATGTTTCCGTCAAAATTATACAAAAATAGTTACTTAAAATAAAATCCATACAAAGTCAAATAATTACATTTAAAATAAATAATTTAGGTCAATTGAAATTCTATTTTACATTAATTATTTCTATTGTCATAATTTTATCATTATTATAGTTCAACCTAGTCAATAATAGTCACAATCACAAAGATCTGTCGAACTGTCACGCTTGGCACATCTATCCCATTGGTCAATAAGGCTCTCACAATAGGAAATTATGACTGTCATGATATTGTTTAAGTCATCAGTCATTAAATCACAATCAGTGTTGGCGACAAGGAGTGCATTGAGGTGGTGGCGAGCACGAATGAGTGGAGTTTGATTTCGCGCTGTGGTACTTGCTATATTTGTATTGAAAAGATTTTGCGGACGACCACGCCTGTTTGCCGGGACCCCAGGCTCATCCGGTATATAAAATGTACACACTAGGTCGTGCAGGTGAAGACAGTCAATTGATCCTCTGAGCACCTTGCAAAAGGTTAAGAGTTGATCGGCAATTCTCCTTACTTCTAATGAGTTGTATCCCAATTGACCAAGTAAGAACTTTGTTGGATACATGTAGGGGTAGTACCCGTAGAGCCTTTTGTAGAGGGACCTCAAGAACACCTTCTGAACCTTTTCTAACATACGACTGTAGGTAACATGATTGGGGTTCCACACACTAGCGCTAGTTTCTAGTTTACTTCTAACTAGCGAGTTAAACAGTGTTATGATCACTTTCGGATTTTGGAAGTCTTTAGAGTTGCGGAGCACAAACCCTAAACGCCGGTATGCATCTTTAGTAAGGTCAGAAATGTGGTCATGGAAGGTCAGACCACGATCAAAAGTGACACCTAAGTCTTTAACACAATTAGTTCTATTAATTTTAAGATGGTCTAGCTGGTAGATAAAATGTATAGGATTTTTTTTTCGGTCATAACTCATTACATTACATTTGTCTGAATTGAATACCATTTTATTTACCACACTCCATTCAAAAACTTGGTTAATATCGCTTTGTAACGCAAGGCAGTCATTAAGTGATTTGATTTCCAGAAAGAGCTTGAGGTCATCTGCATACAAAAGGCACCTTGCTGATTTGAGTACCCTAGGAAGGTCATGAACCATGATCAAAAAAAGAAGAGGTCCGATTACCGAGCCTTGGCTTATGCCCGACCTAGTATGATATGGTTCAGATTCATATGTGCCATACCTAACAAACTGAGATCGATCTCTCAAATAGTCGGAGAAAAACTTGAGCAGTCCTGGTGTGAAACCTATGGCCGATAGCTTTCGCAGCAAAATGTCATTGTAGATTTTGTCGAAGGCTTTTTGAAAATCAAAGTAAATGACATCAACTTGCAAGCCACGGTCCATAGCGTCAGATATATAGTCGACTACATATAGCAGGTTCGTATCCACAGAACGCCCTGGCCTAAAGCCATGCTGCTCGTCACCTATCAATTGTTTTACTTGTCTATATATATCTTTAAGTAAAATGTATTCAAAGACTTTTGCTGGGGCGCATAAGATTGCTATAGGACGGTATTCACTTACTATTACTTTATTAGCACTCTTAGGAATAGGGGTGACTCTGGACTGTTTCCACTGAGCTGGGTACATGCCTGTTGTAAGTGCCAGATTGAACATGTGATAATATCATAATGTCGCTACCACACCCAAAACCATTGCCTAATGCGGACTGATTATGTAGGCTGCCTTCATTTTCACTATAGAGACAACACAGATCTTCAGAGGTTGAACTAGTCAATCGAACTATTAGCAAAACACCTTCTACATTGACATTCCCTCTTCACTTCAAGGTTCCCCTTCAAGAAGATAATGCAACAGGAGCGTGATGTTGCTGCCATGCCCAAGGCCATTGTAAAGTGCGGATTGGTCATGTACAAACTGCCCCCATTAACGGCTGCCTCCTGCATCATCACCTCTGGATCTTTCATCCTAGATTTCAACATCCAGGGCTTGCGGTTCAGGCATTACGACTATTTGCTGGTAACTTTTATTCTTTATTCCTTATTACATGTGACCACTGGTAAGACAATGAACCCGGTGGTGAGTGATGATGCGGTCGAAGATGTCGGCAAGTTAGACCGTGATTGAGAACTGGCTCTCAAGAACAGCTGCCGGGACACACCCCCCGTAACTGACGATCGAAGAGAACCATCATAGCGAAACTTTAAGACGCTGACAGATGCTACATAGCTTTACTTGAACAGATTTTCAGCAAAGTGTATTGAGTTTGTAGCAGTAAGAAAACTTTATGTTAATCTTGATCACATTATCTAAGGCCAAGAAAAGTCCGAAACACGTTTCGTTATAGTTTTCTCGATGGAATAAAATTGCAAAGTTGACTCTTAATTACGCTTGTAACGTAAATATCTTAATTGTTTAGCTACGAACGTGTATTAAAATATATTAATATTATAGCGAAACCTTATCAAGAGGGACAAGAAAAGTTACATTTTCGATTTACGTTACTAGTTTTGTGTTAATAAGCTAACTTTCGGATTTTACCTAAACTGATCGCGATTTTACCATCGCTGCCTCTTTTTCACTCCTACGCAGTCCGATAGTGACAAAATTTCAGCATTTGACAGCGTCTTAAGCAATTTTGCAATGATTTTATTAAGGCGTGCTTTATTCATGTCACTAATATTATAAACACGAAAGTTTGTGAGTCAGTAATGATCTAGGTACCTATGAATATTTGTTACTCCTTCACCCTGAAGTGGCTGAACCTACTGGATGAAACATGTTTAGATAGTTTAGGTCCTGGATTAACACAGACTTACAACATGACCAATTTAAATTGCCTAAGCGGCTTATTGCAACCGCGGGGCTCAGTTAGTTTAGGGTTATGGATATTCAAATAATAGTATTTTTATGGCAAGCCCGACGGAATTCTAAAACAGAGATGAGTATACAAATATACCATAGGAATGTAGCCAATATTATGTTTCATGAATGGAATTTTGGACAAATTGGCCAGAATACTCCGTTACGTTACTCAATATGCCGTCAATTGGGATTTTTGGACTAAAATTTTGAAAAAAAATTTTGTGGTTTTTCTTAATGAGGTTGTTTGGAATAATGAATTGTATTTAAATATTATAAATAAAACCGGCAAAAAACACTCACGTTGGGGATCGAATACGTCAACCCGGGTTTCGAGCATATCAGATACTCATCATCAGGGCGAGTGCACAGCTGCGTCTGCGAGCTCCCGAAGGGCACTGCCCTTCGGGAGCTCGCAGACGCAGCTCGCAGACGCAGACGCAGCACGAGAATTTCATTTCAACAATGAATTGTATTTCAGAGAACCCCGAACGGCCATTACTTCTACACGAAAGAGCCGCATTCACCCTTGATCTGCGACCACCACGTCTGCGAATGGAATTATACTAACCATTATGGGGGTAGGTAAGCAAATAAATTACTAAAAATAGTATTATTTTCATTCACTCAACCCCAATAGGTAGAATGTAGTAATTGAGCCATCTTTGGCTTAACCCGATTTTGAAGCAATAATGCCCCAGTACTATGGACTGCAGGTGATTTGAATCAGTCACCGACTGCTGGTACGCATTTAGAGATTGCATAATAATTATCCGCCAGGTCCAAGAAACTAACGATGTGTTCCAACAGAAAGCCTTGAAGGTCAGTCGTTATTGTGTTTTGTAGTGTATTATAGCAGTACATATTTGAAGAAGATATAGGATGCAGATAGGTTGTAAGATGACAAAGGGATTGTAAAGAGATGATAAGAGTAATGAGTGAAGAACTCCTTGGTCGGCAGCGTGGTTCTTCGGTGGGCCCTCACGAATTTGTATCTTCTACCACTGGGT
Organism: Plagodis dolabraria; assembly: GCA_963854805.1. Lineage (NCBI taxonomy): Eukaryota > Metazoa > Arthropoda > Insecta > Lepidoptera > Geometridae > Plagodis > Plagodis dolabraria. The sequence continues at coordinate 10,084,059 of OY978462.1, read as the reverse complement.
GTGCACAGTAATCTGTTTTTTCTTACGTAGTGTTTCTAATTATGCCGAACCACATTATAAAAACGACCAGAAGTATCCGCAAAACCATTTCAGTAAATAAACGACTCTAGCTACGAAGCAATATAGTGCACTTCAGCTCGCATAGCACAGAGTACCTAATTTATATTGACCTACAAGTCGTCTCTCTTTCTATCGCATAGCTCCGATCTCTTCTGACGCGGCTCGTACCGTCGAATAATCATGACCGGACGAATACGCCGATGCAGCTGTAGCTTTGTACCTAAATTGCGGAGTGGGCCAGGCTTGGCTGAACTTGGCTCAGTGTGGTTGTTGGGAATTTTTGAAAGTGTGAATGCCAGAAGGAAGATACGGAACGAAGTATGAATGTATGATCAGACGGAACGAACTCCCAAAAATTTAAATCGTGGAATGATTTTGAATTGCTTTAACAAAGTGTAAACAAAAAAGAGTTGACTACTGAATGAAAATTAGACTATGGAGAATTCGACATGGACATAACTACGTCTACTCCACGTATGCCTCTCTAGTGTCTACTTAGCTTGGATGAAGGATTCATTCCCAACGAGCGCCACTAAAACAGGCACCACTGATTGTGGTCAGGACAAATTATTAATCTTCTGCCTTCCTTCCATTGCTGGTGTACCTAGGTGTATCCCTAGGTGCTTTCTAAAAACCCACACTGAAATTTACATCACACTGGTGGTAGGTTATGTTAGGATACAAGGGGACTCCCATGGGCCGCTGCTCCACATATTGATTATACCAGTTATTTTTGCTCACAGGGCCATTCTTGATTCCCGGCGACCCAGGCACGGGCATCGATGCAGTACCTCCATACATTGAGCCCACGCCTAAACCGGACAACGATGACGACGATGCCAACATCACTGTTCCATGTAAGCGATTTTTATGACATATCTATGTATAAGTGACCTATTTCCCCGCTACGTATAATTTCAGGATTAAGGGAAGAATTTTCCATACACTCTTGTTGGATATCCTTAAAGGCAATTAAGTTAAAGGATACACCGAAAGTGAAAATAAAGCAGCATACCACTTTTTAGGTCGACGTGCCTACTCTAGGTTAGGTAAGCTGCACGTTAGATAATTAAGTTTCTTTTTTGGCGCATGCTCCGCGTTTTATAGTACAAAATTACAACGAGAGTCTTATCTATCTATCTATCTCATTGTAATACTGTAATAAATAACCTACATTATTGCTCTCCTTTTATATTTTTTTTCTCAGTAAAACAATTTAACTTTCGTTGATCAAGCCACATTGGTCAAAACGTCGACTTTAGTCAAAGTCTAATATTTATGCATGATTATAGCCGTTATTGATACATGATTTTAACCGGCAAAATAAATAGCAAGCAAAGAGCAAGATGTAGCTCTTTTTTTTTTAAGTTAAGGTTTGCAAAGGCATTCCGAACGGACCAGTGCCCTCAAGCAACACTCGTTCACGAGTTGACTCGCGTGCCAGCCATCGTCCTCCACAACCATTTCTGAGGGAAGAGGGCGACCCGATACACGACGCCGCCGCTTGCCAAAACTTTTTCGTGAGCATGACCGTTCTGAATGCCCGCGCCAATCAACTTGCCAAAGCTATAAATAGAGCTCTTTTTAGTCAGCTCCCCCTATAACTAACTTTTAAACTTTTTCAGATATTTTGGACGGGTGTTTATTTATGTATCCACCAAACTATGGCTCCATAGCTGGGAAGAGTTACTTGGACGGTGTAGAGCTGCATGAGGACAGGTTCACTTGTATAGCTTCTGGAGGAAATAAGGTAATATATTTTTTCTCTAAATACCTAAGACTTTCAAGCAGAAAAAAAACAGTTATTGACTGTAAACTCCTGTCACTTCTCTACAAATCTGTTCAAATGTAATATGCAAGTATGTTTTCAAGTTTGTGTACAAATGCATATTTCCTATATTCATCCTTCAAAGAAGCAGATCGTTTTTTTTTTGTTATGGTGATTGAACAAGTTGATTTTGAGTGGTAACCTCTGCCTATAACAGATGCAGTTCGTCACAAATTGCGAACTGCACTGATCCTTTGACATTAAAGTTGTTAAGTCTCATGTGCCTGTTATTTTATCAGCACCTATACCCTTCAAACCGAAAATCAGTAATGTGAACATTACTGATTTGCGGTAGCAGTAATGTGAACATTACTGATTTGCGGTAGAAGGAAGTATGTCTTACTTACTTCTACCGCCAATCAGTAATCAGTACTTTCCTGGACAAACTAGCACAAGGATTTCTACTGCTACTATATAAAAAGAACAAATGAATAAAACGAATTACTTAGTATTCTTTGGATTTACCGTGCGGGTGCCTAGCCCATCGCTTTGCAGAGGAAGAGTGTGATTGGCGGTAGAAGGAAGTATGTCTTCCATACTTACTTCTACCGCCAATCAGTAATCATTACTTGCCTGGACAAACTAGCACAAAGATTTCTACTGCTACTATATAAATACTATACAAACGAATAAAACGAATTACTTAGTATTCTATTGATTTACCGTGCGGGTGCCGAGCCCATCGCTTTGCAGAGGAAGAGTGTCAAGTGTCTAAGACTTTTAACCCACAGTCTGACTAAGGAACTTCTCAGTCAGAATTTGGACTAAAGATAGGAGCTTTAATGACATCATAAAAGCCTCTTGCCCTGCCTGACCAAATAAAAAAATAGTTTTTATTTCACCATAACCTACTTTGAAAGACATGGGAGGGTTTGAGACGGTACTTTTGATAGTTTGACATTATTTATTGATTTTTGATAACAATACCGCATTATGAGTTAAGGCTATTGTGCCAGTTCAGAAGGCCCGCGGTAATCCCACAAGCGATTTGCAAGTCAATGTAGAGCAATTGAATTTGCCGGGCTATGGAATACTGGTACGGACCCCTTGTATTCCCCCACTTTTTTTAAATGAAGTAGTCCGAAAATATAGACACATACTAATAAAAATAGTAAAATTAAATCCATATATTTCAATAGCAACTTCAGTCTAGATTTCCGAAGTAGTACTGATTTGCAGAGTGGTGACAGTAGTGTACATTTTTAGCCATATGTTTTCCATGATGAAGTAATAGGTAGCTGATTTCAAGCATGCGTTACAAGACTGATATATTTTTTCTTATATGTTGGTCAGCATAATCATTTTCTAGTCATGCCTCGTTTTTAAAATCGCTTTGACGAAGATTTGCCTCACACGCTTCAATAGAAATGTGTGACTAAAAGGGGTGCAGGAATAAACATGGACTAGATAATCGAAGGTCAACTATGTACTATTATTTTCACATTTAGCTTATTTATGAGTTAGGCTGAGAATTTTTGGTGGGCAGTATAGAATAAAAACTATTGCTATTAACAATTAATATAAGATAATAATGTACCTAGTACAATTTTTACCCCCAGGGTTTGTACTGGTATCCACAATGGATGGGCGCCATGCCCCACCATCCATATCCATCACTAGTGGACAGCAAAGACGATTTCGAGCCGCCAGGATCTTACTACCCCCACCAGAAAGGCTACGACTTGGACGAACCAGAGATAGATTAACATTCAACATAATTTATTATAATAAAACATTAAAAAAATTATAAATAACTTTCTAAAAACCTTCTTTCAATGATACTCCCTCGAGGTAAAACGAAGAATGCAGGCGTCCCAGCTTTTAACTCAAAATACTTTGTAACTAGTAATTCTGCTAAGGTTTTTGATGGATTTACCACATGAGGCATTTTATCATAACCTTCAAAATAGATATTAACTCTGTCGACGCTGTATTGGTCTTTTTCATCCCATGGTGCAGGAAACACTTGTTCTAGCTGACAGAGGAGTGAAACATTTTCCGGACATGCTCGTATGAAGTCAGTCATCTGATACTCTGGATATAAAAGTAGTATTGGCCACTTGAGTATTCCATCTTCAAAATGAACTATTGCATCTTCAGCTCCTGGTAAACAAGGTTCTAACTTCGACAGGTCAATATCATCTTCATCGTCACATTTAGAAATTTTTATACCTCTTTCGATAATAGCTTTAATTACATTGTCTTTCTGTTCTATATTCTTTGCGTCAGTCCTTTCCTTTTTTCTCTGATCACGTTCTTTCAACAGTTTTTTCCTTTTTGCGTTGTTAAGTAATTCAGTGATCTCTTTATCTTTACTTTCTTTTAGTACAATTTGACAGTGTTCAATGCATGTATCATACTTAGCTATTTCGAATGCAGACTTTGCTGCTCTTACTCTGGCTTTGCCATGAGCAGAGTTGAAATACAGTGCTTTCTCACTATCATAGAGAGCTGACCGATAGTTTTTGAGATGCCAGTGAGCTGCTGCCCGGTTGTTGTAGAGACTTGCATTCATTTCTGCATTGTCACATCTTTGTTTGATGCCTTCCGTGTAACTGTGAAAAATATAATTAATGATTTAATTCTAATAAATAATCAAATATATTGAATTCTATAACTTATCGAATCTTATGGATGCACAGTTGAAGATCTTCTCGTGGTATAGATACATTGAGATCTTAATGGAATGCTGGCAGATACTATTCCAATGTGACCTTTGTATAGCCTACTGTTGACAAAATTAACACTCACAACAGTTAAAAATGATCACAATGGGAGTTTGGGGATGTTCTAGGCAAAATTAGCTTTTTGAAAATGTTCTTACACCCATAATGCTCTGAAAACAACTACAAATGACACCACAAAATGCTATTATTGACCCATGTCCGAAGATAGGTATTTTAGTGATTGTTTTTGGCAACTGAGAGTTTGAAGCAGTGATGGCTCAGTTGCATTGGCTATGGACTGCTGTGCAGCAGGTCCATGGTTCGAATCCCGCAGCGGTCTTGAGCTTCAACTACATGGTGGAAGGGCATTTTGCGAATGCCCGCCTGGCTGCCGGAACACACAGTTAGGTGCTTGGCGAGAGATTTTCTACTTGAGGGTGCCAAGCTGCCAAGCAAATAACTATGTGTTCCAGCAGCAGTCCTTGAGAGCCAGTAATTTAGCTGGGTTAGTCTGACAACATCTTCGACCACATCATCACTCACCTACAGGTGAAATAGTGGTGAAAAGGTTAGCATACAGCTATAAATAAAAAATTACCAAATAAAAAATCATTTGTTCCTCTTCCATTTAGCAATAATCCGACCCGTTATTACCTGGTTTTTATTGACTGTTTAAAAACACATTTTATATGATATATCATGGGGACTTCCTTTTATTTTTAGCTGTTTGATGATATTACTATTATGCAATCTTTCATACTAACTAATATTCTTTAAAAAATCTACTAGTTACTACTTACGGTAAGAACAGACAGCCCTAGTATAGTGGCTTGCTATAATGGCACCATTTAAACATATTTCTACTAATGTGTGTGTTATCAGAGATACAGTGTGAGTGCTTAAGTTTCACACATAGTTCATAAAACTTTATATATTTCTTATCTTTGTCATTATTATTATTGCCATTTAGTTAATCGTCAAAGATCTTCACGATACAGGCTTGCCTAGTGTGAAGGTCATAAGCAGCTGACAATCTCGGCATTATTTGCGAGATATGTTTAATTATTTTTAAGCCAACCATTGTGTCTAACTTTTCCATATAATGCTGTAAATAAATATTTTTCATTTTTTCATGCTATAATTACTGTCGTCCTAAGACAACAACCGGGACCGACATCTTAACATGCACGGAAGCACGGAACCTCCGAAGCACGGGAGGCGCTCAGTAGTAATGTCATCACTAGCGGTCACCCAGCCGACTTCTGACTGCGGCGAACGTTGAACTTAACTTAGCTAATCGGTCAAAAAAGGCTAAGCAAACTATGCTACGAGCGCTTCAAAATCGGTTCATGAAACATATTGTAACAGTCCAGATGCGTGTATTTTCTGATGAATAATGAATGGATTGAAACCCTCAGTGTGTGAATCCAACTTGCACTTTGCCTGTTTATATTTATACTGCACAGGCCATACAAGACCCTAGTGGTAAGAAGGACACGGATATAATAACAAAATTATATAGAATTTGTCATTAAAGAAAATTATCATTGAATTTGAAAACTTTATAACCTGTCTGTGTCTAATTTCAGCATAACATCGTTTTATAAATCTTCAGACTTACCCAAGAATAGATAATCTGTAGTTCTTATGCTTAAAATTAAAGTTGCCGTCTTCTTTATAGTTTGTAGCAAGTTCCAGTGGTGTGTTTTCCTCAGGATCATACTTGAGTTTAGCGAGACCTTCTGCAAGCTCAGACATCTCCCCATTTTCAGGAGTTGACTTCATAAAGAATGGATGCTTGTCCATTTCTTCCTGAAATGAAAGATATGATGTGAGGTGTTAACAAACATTTTAAGTAAATTGAAAGTGAAAGTGCCTTTCAAGGGTAGTTCTTGCATGTGGGGAGCATTTTGATGCCTGCATTTATTTTTATTTATTTTTTATACTGCTACTTGGCAATCTGACTTTGAAAGACAATAATAGTCCAATAGGTATTGCCTGCATTTAATGAACTACTTTTTGAACATATTAACAGTTTAAAATGTATTCTTCTCAAACAATACAAGCCTAGGCCACAACTAGGCATTGATGGACTTACGTATGCATGCCTCGGCTTCGCCTCGGCTCACAGTTACACGTTCGTCCATCAGTGCCTCCTTTACTGACCGCTGCATTAATGTACTATTTTGTTTTAGGGAGTAATATTTGACATTAGCTTGAGAAAATATAAAATTTATTAACAATGTGTAGCTAATTTTATGTTTTTTTGGATAAAAAGAATCTATGTATAATAATATATGAATCTTTGATAGACATCTTCAATGCCTTCCTGAAGATGATGTATAGGCTTCTGGTGATACAGAGATTTAGTTCAACTTCCAGAAGTAGATACCTGCTCACAACATCTTGAACAAGTACAACTATGTATGACTTAACACACGAATATCTACATTATATTTTAAAAAATTATTGGAGCACAAAATTTTATGCAACGGGCGGTAATCGAACCCGCATCCTCCGATACCGCGTCAGATGCCTTAACCTCCTCGCAACTTGGACACGCCATTTCTAGCCTTAATTTCGTGCTCCAATTGTCATAGGGGATGGTGGTCTACATTTTTTAGGTGAAATTTATGTATAAGTTTAATTTTCCCCTACAATAATCATTCAGGGCATGTTTAGGTACAGTAAATACTATTTAGAGTAGTAAATACTATTTACTGTACATAAATATGCACCTACTTCTTTTTTCAAAATAATACTTTGAAAAAAGAAACATGTTCTACAAGGAGCAAAAAGGTTTCCATAAAAATAAAACTATAAACATGGCAATTTATGAATTTGTTAAAGTAAACCTTTTAAGTGTTGATAAAACATCTCCTATTTGTGCCATCTTCTGCGACATGACACAAGCTTTATTACGTAGATCACAGAACCTTAATAAGTAAACTAGAAGCTTATGGATTCGAGGAAATCTCTTGGCACTAATTAAATCATATTTGACTGAAAGAAAACAAATAACTAGAATAAAATTTAAAACTAAGCGTGTGATGAATTACTTAGCATTCCTTGGATTCACCGTGCGGGTGTGGGTCCATAGCGTTGCAGAGGAAGAGGCTAGAGGGTGCTGGGGCTTGCTACCCAGATGCAGGGTTAAGAGGCCTCTTTACAATGCATCAACACTCCCCTTCCCGCTCAAGCCTCCTCCCCTACCTAACCAAATTTGGTAAGATCCTACTAATGCCGCCTTAGATACACATTCTAGGAGGGAAGTTACGGTTGTTCTTGGCAGGCCAAGGTCTTTAAATAGGTTATATAGGGATTTCGCTGGTATACCCTTTGCTCCAATTTCTACAGCATATAAATTAACCACAAGACCGTTTTTGGTTAATTAATTTGTTAGGTCATAATATTTGTTTCTAATGTGTGGTCCTTAGGTATTTTATTTTCTTTATTAACAAAATCATGTTAATAAAGTAATAATGAATAATGTATGTTTGTTTCCCACGGCACAGTAAGTTATATAAGTACTATGCGTTTTAGATCTTTTGAGTATAGAAATATGTCTGGTCTGGAAGACGAAACACCAACATCCTCAGGAATTTTGTAGTGTTTTTCATACGTGTCCATCAAAAGAGTCCAATCGGGAGCTGCGCCTAAGATGGAGTAAGACTTGGATTTACATTTTGTAGATGACCCTTCTTTTACAAAATCGACGTGTCGTTTGTTCTTGGTAAAACCTTTTTTTTGCTCTAGCTACCGACGGACTCGCCGCTTCTCGTATGATTTCGAGGACTCTTTCATGGCGACGTGAATAATGACCCCTATCAAGGAGCACCTTGCATCCTACCAATAAGTGCCTTGCTGTACCAATCGCCTCCCGACAAATACCGCAAGACTTTTCGGTGGCCCATCTTACTAAGTTACTTTGGTCTGGGAGGGTCATCTGAAAGGCGTTTAGATAAAATTTTAACAAGGCAGGTGACCAATCGTTTATCAAGGTACGCCACTTTAACGCCAGAGGGATACAAAATTCACCTATGGTTAGCCATTCGCTTTGCATTTCTAAGCTCATTGCATGCACTTTATAATCATAATTTTCATCTTGTTGTAGAAAACATTTTACAATGTCTTTATCTTCAGCTTTCTTTTTCGACCCAAAACCCGCTTTGCTAGACTGTGCACCTATCATAAATTGTTTGTGGAATTGAAGCCTCGAATCAAGGTCGGATGCACTTTTGTCTTTCGGGAGAGATGCGAATATCGTCTCGAGATTTTAATAAGACATGCGTTTTGGTAACTCTGAGGTGTTTATAGAGTTCCGATGGTTTCTTTAATTTCATCCCAAAATTAGTTTGATCCCTAAATAAAGTAGATGGGTCTGTCGAAAGTGTAAGCCCCAACCATGACTTCAATATCCTTATGACGTTAACGTCCAGCTTTGTTAAAAGGGATTTAGTAATGTTGTATACTAAAATCTATTCATTCACTTCTACAGCGCGTAATGTCGTCTGTGGAGTTCCGCAAGGAAGTGTCTTAGGACCTCTTTTATTTATCATTTATATTTATGACCTGCCAAATGCTGTTCACCAACGTATGACTCTGTTTGCAGATGACAGTACTATATGGTATAGAGGTTGTGATAAGTATGACACAGCTTTAGGAACAGTTCCTTGTTAATGTAAGAGAAAGCCTTTCTTATAATGTACATTATAGAGTTTGCTCTTTTCACTACCTCTACAATATGGTCCCCCCATTTTAGGTTGCAAGTAACAAGTACTCCGAGGTCTCGCTGTTTTTCTACCTTTTCAAGAGGGCTACCATTAATTGAGAAGTTGCATTTTGGATTTTTGCCTCCAACATGTAACACTGTGCACTTCTTTTCATTAAGTGTGATTAGCCAGTCTTGGGTCCATTCATATATTCTGTCTAGGTCTTTTTGCAGGGTGTTATGAGCAATCAGTGGATTTCCCATGATTTTGGTGTCATCAGCAAACAGTGACAGCTGAGATTCAATGTGGTGATCCAAGTCAGTTAGGAATATCCCAAAAAGGATTGGTCTGCGCACAGATCCTTGTGGGACTCCACTGCTGACTTTGTGAGGTTCCGAGTAAGCTTCTCCCACACGTACTCTGAAAGTTCTATTCGAAAGGAACCCTTCTATCCACTTTAGGAGTTTACCTCTTAAACGAAAGTGTTCCAGCTTGAAAATTAGCCTTTTTATTGGAACTCTGTCGAAGGCTTTTTCAAAGTCTAGGTATATGATATCAGTTGGCTGTCGTTTGTCCCAAGCTTGGGTCCACGTATCTATGCAGCTGAGTAGGTTGGTAACAGTTGAGCGACCTGGTACGAAGCCATGTTGTTTGTCTGATAAAAACTTTTCCTGAGATAAGAAACTCCTAATTTTTGTGGCTATTATCTTCTCCATAGATTTGCAGATTAGGCAGGTAAGGCTTATATAGGGCGGTAGTTGGCTGCGACTCGCTTATTTCCTTTCTTATAGATGGAAGTCACAATAGCTTCTTTCCAGTCTTGAGGGAGTTCACCTTGATCAAATGAGATAGTCATGATAATTTCACTAAGACCAATATTATCTTCTTCTTCTTCATAAATGGCTAACCAATATTATGCATTTCAGTCAACGTTTTGATCATGGTCTAAGAAAGCAAGGTCTTCTACTCCCGAAGAATCACAGGCTTGCGTCACTACCAAATTGGCTCTTTATTAAAACATGATTGCAGCAGCATACAAGTTCATGGTTCTTTTTCATGTGAATGTTTTGTTATAAAATATCAATACAATATTTCAAACGTCTAATAGAAAGTCACACATGAATCAATGTTCATCTCAGTAAATGGAATGAAAATAGTTGTCTCCCTATGGTTCCACCATTTTGACAAATATCGCCGTCTCTGTCTCACGTATATGATTTGCATCTGTTTCGCTCTCGCTCATGCACATATGCGCAGTGATTCGCAAACTTTGTGGTCGGCCCATTTCTGGAAGCTATGAGTATAATAAAAAAACATGTAATTTATTTCTATTGTGATGGAACAAGCTCGAGGCCCACTTGATGTTAAGCACACTAACCTCTGCCTATAACAGATGCATTTCGTCACAAGTCACGAATCGCACTGCGCCTGTCCCCAGGAGACATAGATGTTAAGTCTCTGTACCTGTGTAAAATTACAGGCTCTCAAGGACTGCTGCCGGAACACACCGTTAGGTGCTTGGCGACAGATTTTCTACTTGAGGGGGTCGCTAGCCAGGCGGGCATTCGCAAAATGCCCGCCCGCATTCCACCATGCCAAAAGTAACTGTAAGAGTAAAAGTAGAAAAAGCAGTGATTTGAAGTTTTTTCATTTCCTGCAAAATTGTTTCATTCTTACTGCGACTACTAAATATGGTATGTAATGTAAAATTTCTTTGGTTATATAACGTATCTACCTAATTGGTTTTTACTTCCGATATTTTTGAGCTTTCTTTGAAACTAAATTGTACACCAAAACACAGATAACTGGCTTTTTCTTCGGCATAGAAAATAATTACTTGATTTCAATCTATGAAAAATTTAGGCCTATTAGCATCGACGGTACCCATTATAAGAAAACTACGAACATACACTGTACGAACTTGAGAACCATAATTTATTCAAGAATAATTAATCTGTGTAACTTAAATCAATTTCACATGATTTTTTTTATTAAAAAAAAGGTGAAATCTATTAACTGTTATTTTACTGCCCCCCAATTTGCTCAAATTAGGTATAAAGTTTGAGAGCCGTTGATGACGGTATGCTTGACAAGCTTGTGTCCCGGTCACGTGACAACAGGTCTCGGAGTGTAATACCTGGCGTAGAATATTATTGTACCATGGTTTTGATAATCCATCTGACATTACCCTGACTCATGAAAATAACAAAATCAATGCAGTAGACAGTGCCAAATTTCTGGGAATAGTCATAGACAAAAAGTTTAATTGGAAACCACAAACAGAAGATAGGTATATAGGAAGATAGATAAGGTAAGACTTAGTAGCTTAGCGTATGCTCTATATAAACTCTCCACTACCTTAAATACTGACGCATTACTGTGTGCATACTATGGCACGGTTGAATCTGTCCTCAGATATGGAATTATTTTCTGGGGAAATTCTACTAATAAAGACATTGTTTTCAAAATGCAAAAGCGCTGTGTTAGGGCCATGTTTGGGCTTGAAACAATGGATTCTTGTAAGCCATAATTTATCGAGCACAACATTTTGACACTTCCATCATTATATGTACTAGAAATTGCTATATTTGTAAAAAGTAATCCTAAAATGTTTCCAAAACTATCTGACCGTATAGAAAGAAACCGGCGCGACAGTAACATAGCATGTAGACAAACAGGCAAAACCGCTCTTCTTCAAAAGAGTGCAATCTGCATGACCCCACACATTTACAATAAAATCCCAGTCTTTAAGGGATTTAAGTATTAACATATTTAAAATTAAATTTTAAAAAATTCTTGTTGATGAATGTATTATAATATATTGTTATATTTTGAGTGTTTTTACGATCTAGCAAAACTGTACGAAAGTTCCCACGCAAGGGCGAGAGGTTTAATGGACTGTATTACGAACTAATTAGGAAAAAAGATGTAAAATAAGTATGGTTGTGCAACTCACCAGACGATCCGATGTATAAAGCCGTTATTGGTATCTACACTACGAATTGGTTCGCGCGCTTACCTCTTCAATAGTTCGGTACCTGTCTTGGCTGTGGCGACGGTTCGATGGCACTTTCACTACGGTTTAAATCACGCAAAAACTGCTGTCACTGCATACATCGCAAAAGCTTGGTTCATAACTGAAATACGAGAATATGCACTGTTTGTGTGCAAACGATGTGAACCGATGTGTAGCCGCGCTTATGACATCTGCTAACTGTCAATTAGCATTTTCACAATTGAACCGAAATAACCTTCACGTCAATTATTGATAATAGAAGTATTGCATTTCAAGGCATTCTTTTGTGAACAGATGTTTGTACGTTCAACATTCTAACCTCAATAATAAAAACCTCCTCATATATCTGTCAAGATTTGAGTTTGACGTTTGTACACACATTGCACTACCACTTTTCTGTGAGCGTTGTTTGCGGCCGGAAGTGAGGTCAAAGATGACGTCATAATGCTATCGTGGTGTCTGTTTAGCAAGTAATGAACCGACCGTTTGCGTGCATACAGTGCAAATAGCGCATATTTGCGTGAATTGAACCGTGGCGTTTTACACACCCAGTATTTTTACTTTTGGTTAATTTAATATCCTTAGGGATTTTCCCTCGAGAAGGTTGGCACGAATGCCCGACAAATTGATGTAAAACTGTCGAGAAGTGGATCCGAAAAATAATTATCCACACTCGACGAAAGCGACAACGACAAGAAGAAGAATGAATAATGAAGGTCATTTTTCAAGGGCAGGTAATAAAAGTTGCCAGTACAATAAAAATATATACTCTATTGGCTAAAGTGAACATTCCGCCCACCTAAATGGTTACATTTACGAAAAAACTACGACAAACGACAAATTTACTCAACAAAAATCTTACGAAAACGATAAATTGTATTATAATATGGTTGAAAAATCGAAAATTAATGTAGAATTGGCAATGGACAAAGTTTAACAAGTGGTCTTTTGAATTTACTAGTTGCTGTTTTAACAGTTGCGACACGACAAACTCCGTCAGTTCCCTTGTGCAAGGCAACGATACGCCCCATACTCCACTTCATCGGGTTGCATTGTTCATTTACAATTAGAACGAGAGTGCCAACTGCTACTTCTTGCTGAATTTTATTCCAACGCATCCGTTGCTGTAGAGTATGTACGTATTCTTGATGCCATCTGCGCCAAAAATCCTGGTGCATTTTCTGAAGTAGCTTCCACCGATTTAGTGTACTAATATTCAAATCTCCGAGCTGTTCTTCTGGAAGCATCGACAAGGGTTCTAGCGTCAGAAAATGTCCAGGAGTGAGCGCCGAAAAATCGTTCGCATCAGAGCTGAGAGGTGTCAGCGGCCGAGAGTTTAAAAGTGCTTCGATTTGTGCAAGTACAGTATAAAATTCTTCAAACGTTAGTCTTTGCGTTCCTACAACTCTAGATATATGGGTCTTTACAGATTTGATTCCTGCTTCAGCAAGTCCATTAAAGTGCGGAGATCCTGGTGGGCTAAAGGCGAATTGAATTTCCTGAATCTCAGCAGCATTTTTCATCAATTTCCCGAGGTAGTTGCTCGCACCTACAAAATTTCGGCCTTGGTCCGACACGATTTTACTACAGCGACCACGGCGAGCGACAAATCTTTTTAAAACAGCAAGAAAAGCTTCTGTGGATAATTCTGAGGCCAATTCCAAATGAATTGCCTTTGTACTTGTACATACGATAACGCAAATATATCCTTTAAATGTTTTTACTCCTCGGCCACGACCAAGAGCAATGTCAAAAGGACCACCGAAATCTATATTAACAGTCGAAAAAGGTTTAATTTGGTTGACGCGGTATTCAGGCAAATTTCCCATGATTGGAGCTGGAGCGGGTTTTGGATTGACCCGGAAACATTTGGTACATTGTGAAACAACAGCACGGATAGCTCGCTTAGGCGACAGAATCCAAAAGTGTTGAGCAAGAAGGTTTTGTAGAGTCTGTGCACCAGGATGCATAAATTTCTTATGATACTCGTCAATAATCAAATAAGTAAGGCGATTGTCACGAGGCAAAAGCAAAGCATGTTTGGTTTCGAAATCTACGTTGGCGTGGGCCAGGCGACCGCCCACCCTCAGATGACCCGCTTCATCAAGAAAAGGTGTTAATTTTCTCAAACTCTTGGGTAAAGAGTTTGGAAAACCAGATTTAAGTTTTTCTATCTCTACCGAAAATGCGCTTCGTTGGACATGTTTGATCAAAAACATGAACGAGCGTCTGATCTCCGATGGTGACAAAGCGCCGACAAGTTTCGATTCAAGACGTTTGGGTCTGGAGTTGAGCAGAAATCGAAAAACATACGCCAACACACGTTTGACTTTCGAAAACGACGAAAAGTTATTTAAAATTTGGTCGCACACGTGAGAATCTACAGAAGTCACGAGAGTCAAAATCCTTTGCTCATTCTCTGCGAAAGCTGAATCAGCGGCGAAAGACAAAACAGGCCATTCCGCTTCGGGCCTGGAGAGCCAGGGTGGCCCGTTCCACCAAAGTGTCTGCTCTACCAAATCTGACGGTAGGATTCCTCTCGAACCGACATCAGCTGGGTTATCGAGAGATCCAACGTGCCTCCAGAACTCAGGCGCGACTCTTTCCTGAATATGGCTAACCCTATTTGCGACATAAGTCTTCCACCTAGAGGGACAAGACTTGATCCACGACAAAGTAACCGTAGAGTCAGACCACGCGAAACGGTGTGTGACCGTGTGAAAGGGGCTTAGCGCTTCAACAACAGAAGTCATTAGGTCCGACAATAAAACCGCAGCCTGGAGTTCCAGTCTGGGTATCGATAGTTTACGGAGAGGTGCGAGTTTACAACGTGACGCACAAAAATATACGGAACAACAGCCTACCGCATCGACCACGCGCACAAAAATAATACCACACATTCCTCTCTCCGAGGCGTCTGAAAATCCATGGATTTGTAAAACGACAAATGATGATACCATACGACGAGGTATCGATATGGCCGACAGCATCGACAACTGCGATTTAAAACGCAGCCATTCCGAAACGACAGTTTCAGGTGCATCCTCATCCCAGGATACACCAGAGATCCACAACATTTGCACCAGATACTTCAAATAGAAAGTGACTGGGCCGAGAAAACCAAGAGGATCGTAGATACGAGAGAGTTCCGACAAAATTGTACGCTTTGTACATCTACGATTTTCGACAAAAACTTTAAAACGGAAACAATCCGAATGTGATAGCCACGAAAGTCCTAATATCTTCAATGATACGTCAGAGATGTCTTCAAATCGCTTGAAGTCCTCAGAATACAAGTCAGATGTAGAGAGCCCAACAAAAAAATCTTTGTGGTTTGAAGTCCATTTTCTGAGATCAAAACCACCCGACGACAAAATTTGGCAAAGTTGTGACCTCAATTCAATAGCCTCACCGATAGAGTCAGCTCCACTAACAACATCATCAACAAAAATGTCTCTTTTCAATACCGCGGAGCCAAGAGAATAATCAGTGCTAGCTTCTTGTGCTAGCTGCGCGATGGTACGGAGAGCCTGATAGGGTGCAGATGAAACACCGTAAGTCACGGTTCGAAGACGATAATCACGCACAGGTTCATTAATCGACGGTCTCCACAAAATGCGTTGATAATCTGCATCAGCCTCTGGCACTAAAATCTGCCGGTACATTTGCTTGACATCACCAGTGAATACAATTGCATGCCAGCGAAAACGAATTAACAAATCAAAAATATTTGTTTGAAGTTTGGGTCCTGGCAACAAAGTATCATTCAGACTTTTCCCGGTAGAGTCAGAACAACTTGCATCAAAGACTACACGTAATGGTGTGCTCACTGATTCGGGACGCAATATTCCATGGTGAGGAATATAGTAGAACAAACCTTTATCAACAACAGGTGGCTCTACCTGTTCTAGATGATGACAAGTCTCATAGTCATTCATGAAAGCGACATATGCTTTCTTATATTCTGGGTTCAATTGAAGTTTTTTCTCTAATGATGAAAATCTTTTTAATGCTATGGCACGAGTATTTACAAAACATGGCCGATCTAATGACTCTACAAAAGGTAAAGGAACGACAAATCTTCCTTCAGGGGTACGCCGATGTTGTTGAGTAAAATACTCTTCACAAAGCTGGTCCTCTTTCGATAATATTTTAGGTTGAGGTCCAACATCTTCTAACTCCCAAAACCGTTTGAGAGAATTATCTAACGACAAGTTCGACACGAAAAAACAATTTTTACCATGCATCTCACAATGAGCATGTGGTTTATAATATATCGAATCACAACCACCCATCAAAATCCATCCGAAATGTGTATTCAATGCTACGGGTTGGCCTGGTCGACCACGCTTGATCCCAGGTAAAAGACAAGAAACGAAAATATTTGCATCCAGCAACATGTCCACTGGGCCTGGCTGTGCAAACTCAGGGTCAGCTAGATCCAAATGTTTTATGTGTGACCACTTCGACGGATCAATATGTTGAAGAGGTTGGTCAGCACAGATCGACGACAAAACAAGAGCTTCAAATTTAAAATTTGACGATAAGGTTTTAACAACAGGTTTCATCTCACATAACAGTGAGCCAACGGGCTCAGCAGCTGATTGTCCTATACCACTCACAGATTGGCTGTTTTTACCAATATTGAGTCCTAGACGTAAAGCACAATCCTTAGATATAAAATTACACGCACTGGCAGAGTCCAGGAGAGCTCTTACTGGCTGAAAGGTACCAAAGCTATCCCGTACCAAGACCTTTGCTGTTGAGAATAGAACTGTGCTACTACCAGCCACCGATGTCAATACAACATTGTTACTGTCAGCACTAGGTTTTGTTTCACATGCCTGATGTGGTATAACTTCTGCTCGCTTTTCCAAGTGGAGCAGAGTGTTATGAGAATAATTGCACACACTACAACGAAAAGATGCTTTACACACTTTGACTCTATGAGTATTGGAAAAACACAAAATACAAAGACCCTTTTCTTTTATAAAATTAAAACGAGAGGTTGGGTCTAGTTTTAGGAAGCCCTCACACGATGTGAGCTTGTGGTGCTGACAGGAACAAAAAACACATAAAGAATTAGCAACTACCAATGATGCTTTTGGTTTGCCTTGGTTATTCCTCAAAGCAACTGCGGGTTTACTATTAACAGCAACATTTGACATCTTTAGGGCTTTGTATTGTTTTTCAATAAAATCTAGTACTTGAGTGTACCTTGGAATTTCATCACTATTAAACTCAAGTTGAAAAGCTTCCCGAGTTGATCTGTCCAGCTTCGACCACAACAAATGAAATAGCATGAAATTCTTATCAGGCAATTCATACTTGTCCAAAATTAATAGTGTTTCTGTAAATGTTCTGTGAACCCGTTCTAACTCAAAACTAGTTTTAGATTTTATCAATTCACAATTTAGAATTTTGCCATAATATGTGAAAGCTATTTGTCTTTTCGCATTATAATATTTATTAAGTGCATTGTATGCATCTGGATAGCTACCATCAGACAAAGGAAAGTTTTTGATGAGATTATAGGCTGTACCCTGGACACTAGATAAAAGATAATGTAATTTTTCAACATTTGACATATCTCTGTTATGTACTAACGAGTCAAACAGTTGTATGAAAGATATCCAATTTTCAATATTTCCATCAAAAGGTTTAATCTCAATTTTAGGCAATTTAGCTGTAACACACGATAATTGTTTTTTATTTTCACTATGCATTTTGACTCCATGACTATGGTTATGAACCGCCATAAATTGACTTTTGATCTCCCGAAAACGCCGCTCAAAACTTAAGGTCACTGAGAGTTCAGTCTTACGTTCAGCGGGACTCAGGGGTGAAAGAACTTTTAACTGTGCTGCATGAAATTCGGCTTCGATAATGTTCAGGTCGGCTTCTGTATAACCTCTGAGAAGTTCCGTGGACGTCTCTAATAACTCGACTCGCATCAGCTGATAGTCTCGCTTCACGCGATTTTCCTCGACATCACTAACGGAGCCTGACGATTCCATTTCCACAATATCCAGTATATACACGCACGTAAACAATAATTTACACAAAAATCAAAACAAACATTTACAACAAGAAACAGCTGTTTGTATTTGACAGTGATATAGAACGAAATCTGTTTGACACTTGTTAAAGTTGACCATAGAGAATCCTACGTTAATTTATGGTTTGATAATGTCGATTATAGATAAGGTTCAAATTAACATGGGCATGAATGTTCGAGCCGACAACTTTTTGTGGGTATGACAGAGAAAAGTTTATGTTAGAAATTTCGACAAAATTCGAGAAATATGATCGTAGTGCACTAAAATATGCGAAATATTCGGTCACTATTCAAATATCCGGCTCGAAGGACCAAAAAATGTTATATTTTGAGTGTTTTTACGATCTAGCAAAACTGTACGAAAGTTCCCACGCAAGGGCGAGAGGTTTAATGGACTGTATTACGAACTAATTAGGAAAAAAGATGTAAAATAAGTATGGTTGTGCAACTCACCAGACGATCCGATGTATAAAGCCGTTATTGGTATCTACACTACGAATTGGTTCGCGCGCTTACCTCTTCAATAGTTCGGTACCTGTCTTGGCTGTGGCGACGGTTCGATGGCACTTTTACACACCCAGTATTTTTACTTTTGGTTAATTTAATATCCTTAGGGATTTTCCCTCGAGAAGGTTGGCACGAATGCCCGACAAATTGATGTAAAACTGTCGAGAAGTGGATCCGAAAAATAATTATCCACACTCGACGAAAGCGACAACGACAAGAAGAAGAATGAATAATGAAGGTCATTTTTCAAGGGCAGGTAATAAAAGTTGCCAGTACAATAAAAATATATACTCTATTGGCTAAAGTGAACATATATTATTATAATATCAATGACTTTTTAAATGACAAATTTATATTATAATTTAAGTGCCATGACATTGTTATTTTATTGCATGTAACTAGTATCTTATTTAATAAAAAAATATAGATTTAATAAAGATTTAATGACAGTCTGATAAATATATGATGATATTGTAAATAATGTTGTAATGTTAATGATTTTATGATACAAATTTTGAAAATTGTAATGACGGTCATAATAATAATTGATAATTATATGTTAATTTGGTTGCCCCGTCTCAAAAATTGTACGCCTACATAGGCAAAACATGGCGGGACTAAATATTTAAACATCAACATTCCATGTGCTAAAATCTGGTTTTATGTATCATGTAAGTACCCATGTTTTAAGCAATAAATAAATCTTTATTTTTATCTTTAAATTAGTAATCAAATCAATATAAAAAGATAAAAAAAAAAGTTGTATTTAATGAATACAGGTAGAACTTTTACCTACTTTAGAAGTTATGCACTGACAAATTTGCCGCCGCACGAGACCTAAAGGGTAGGCGGCAGCCACTGAAAAGTTTGATCTATTAACATGAATGTTAACAAATTTTTTTACCCAAAGCAGAAAAATTATAATGCAAGGCCACTCTAGGATTAATCATCATTCAATCAATATGTTATAGAAATTCATTACTTTTTACACTTCCTTGTGGACATTTCTTTATCATAATAATGAAGTCATCAATTTTTGAAAAACACTCAACTTGTAACTTAAATTGAATATATAACTTAAGTCCCCTTGATAAAATATTTTAAGAGACATGACTTAGCATTCTATCGATTCACTGTGCGGGTGCCAGGTCCATAGTGTTGCAGAGGAAGAGGCCCAAGTCACAGGCGCCTGGAACCTGCAACCCAGGGAGTAGGGTTAAGAGGCCCCTATACAATGTCATCAATGATCACCTTCACCGCTCAAGCCTCCTCCCCTACCAAACCAAATTTGGTAATATCCTACTATAGCCACCTTAGATACATGTTCTAGGATAGAAGTGACAGTTGTTCTTGACAGGCCAAGGTCTAGTAGAAGGTTATATAGGGATTTTGCTGGTATAACCCTTGCTCTGATTTCTACAGAATCTGATTCTTAGAATCACATAAAATAATAAAACATGTAAAATTAACCGTCAATAATTCCCTCACACACTGCACCCTGCTTTAAGGTACTTATTATGGCTGTATAATTACTTAGCCAGAGAAATTTGCTGGGTTAAAAACCACCCAACATGAAAGTCCATTCTGGTGAGATATGAAACATAAGTGTTTAATATCTCACCAGATGTTTTAAGGTCCTCGTGTTATGTGTAGCCATTTTCTTTCAAAAGTAGTAAATAGAAATATCTTTGAATACCCATATGGTATCCTATAAGTTGAGCTATTTAATTGCTCAGCAGGGACAGTAATCTGTAACCACCACATATACAGCCCCAACAGTAATTATTAATGTCTGAGCATGGGCATTTTAAAGCTCATGAGCAGTCCACTAGCAGGAAAATACACTGTCCATGACCTAAATGCAGCAACATATGCAAGGTTTACTGCAACTTGCAGTCTGCAAGGGTCATTGGCTCAAATTGGCCTCAGTTATGCATGTCTTATATTAAAACATAATAAGGAAGACTTACTTCCCAGCGATCTTCCGGCCATCCTTCGGTGTACCTCTTTCTCTCTAACCCATTGATGAAGTCGTCGAGCTCTAGGTCTAGCTTCTGACACAAGGCGATCCTCTCCTCGTCAGTCATAGGAGCTTTAGGCTCTTTCGTTTCTTTAGACATAGTAACTGACTATGGTAATATGGTTGCAATTTAGTATAAAGGCACAATATTTATATCTCCGTATATGATCGTCATATCATTCACAATCACAATGAAAGCTATAGCTCAAAATAAACGTACTTTATATATGTTATCTAACTACAAAAACGAATGGGCTTATTTTTAAGTAACGGGATTTAATATACTTATTTTTTAACAAACTTAACCTCAAATTTCATCTTGCACACAGACTTTGTAATCTCTGGCACACAGACAGAACCATACAAACAACCATAGATCAGATAGAAATTAGAATAGTCTCTAGCGTAGCGATCCTCATAATCGGGATCAGGGGTGCGTTCTTATATGTCGTCCGACGACGGATGATCGCTCCAAGCAGAGCGACGCTCTTCGTCCGCCTTTTAAGAACGGCTCTGTATCATATCTGTATCAAGAACACTACTTAAAATGTTTCACTGACTCAGAAGAAATGTATTTACAATTATGTACTTTTCCAGATTACATAACTAAAACAAACATACATAATATAACAATAATAATAATAAAATTTTGTAAACAGAAGTCTACGTAAACAAAAAGTAACTTAAAACAAAGAAAAATCAAGTCCCAACTGTCAAATGAAACGTCAGGGCGATATTTATCCACCGATTTCGTGGGGCGACCGGTGCGTCGTCGAGCGATATATAAGAACGCTCCGGATGATCATCGGACGATCGCCCCGGGCATATAAAAACGCTCGGGGCGTCGTCGGACGTCGTCGGACGACAAATAAGAACGCACCCCAGCATGGTACAATAAACTACGCCAGGTATTACACTCCGAGACCGGATGTCAAGTAACAGGGACACAAGCTTGTCAAGCATACGGTCATCACTTCTATCAACGTGTAACGCCTTATTTTCAATTTATTTCATTTTTATGAATTTTTTAAATATTTCAATTTAAATTTACCGCTAATTGACATTTTCTCCTCATTCGTGGAATGAAACGTAGTTTACGTACTCTGTATTTGTCTATGGTAATGTAGTGGTTGCAAAATCTATCGATCGTTTAATAATTAGGATCCATGTTTGTTTGAATCGTTCCCCTAATCGATTTTGAATAATCGACTTATATTTTTGTTTAAGTGTTTAGAATCCCACTAAATCCGTAGTTGTGTTACATAATTTTAAAGATAATTGTTGCTTAGACCAATATTCTACTCAATAATAGTATTTGAATCGATTCCATAAATATAACCTTTTTTTTTTTAAATCGTTACTGTAACTAAATATAGAAACTTCCCTCTTAAATTTTATTTTTCTCATGGTGATTCATACCCATTTGATACAATAGTTATGAACTTGTAGTTATACTAATTCCCTAAATAAGAATTTTGTTTAATACATTTAGTCATTCGATAGTTATCGATGTCTCATTCTGTTAACTTTAATAATTTGTTAATTTAACTTTTTGAATTTTTTTTATGGTAGTTATTTAACCAAAATATCCATAGTTCACAATTTAATATATTTGCTTTTGAATGGATAAGTGTCTATAGCAAAATCCATTGATATGCTATACTTTGGTAAGATAATCGATACTCGTATTGATTATCGATCTTCGTTTGCTTGGTGCAATTCGATACCACATCACTTTTTGACTGGAGGATTTGTTCTTTTTTCTCACGGTCATCGTGTGGAACGATAAGATTTTACATTTTTGAAGAAAAAGCCCAAGGAAGGCGTGGAAAGATGGGTGGAATAAGATTACACCGATGGCGAATGTGATGGCGCCTCTTTCGTAAATGCAGCATAAATTGTAAACTTATAAACCCGAAAGGGTTTTTTTTTATCTTTCCTCTTTATATATATAATTTAAAAATTAAAATGTGTCGCTGAATACATTTAAACTTCCGGTTCAACATATGAAAGGCCCCGGCTTCCCTCTGGACAACCCTCGGATGATGGCCTAGAAGTTACCATTCCGGATGGCGGCGTGACTAGAGCGTCGCGTTTAAATTTAACTAACTGGTAGGCCCAGGCTGAACCAGGTACTATTTAATTCATTTCATGGGGGCGTTCAGCTGTCGTCCTACTTAACGATTTTTTCATACTTTATGTGAGCGTTGAGTTGTCGTCTCACTTATTATAATTAAGTTTAATTTGTAAGTAACTTCCTCAAAAAAGCAAGCGTTTAACTCGACCAGACGTCACCTACTATTACCGTCCCAATACTCTTTTTTTTAATTCCCTTTCTAATTTTTCTAACCGTTTGATATCCAACTTATACATTTAAAATTTAAAATAAAACTTGGTAATAAAAAGGCTTATGTTGTTGAACCATTATATGTGAACTTGTAATAAAAAAGCTTATGTTGTTGAACCGGATCGAGTAGTTTTATTACATAAAAAGAGTTCAAGGTAATTCCCCTGGAACCCTCTAGGAAAACCGCAGCCACGGCGGGAAAAACGTGACAAACGGCTCTCAAACTTTATACCTAATTTGAGGAATTCGGGGGCAGTAAAATAACAGACTTCACCTTTTTTTAAATAAAGAAAATCACGTAAAATTACTGATTTAGATTACACAGATTAGTGATTCTTGAATGAATTATGGTTATCAAGTTCGTACAGAGTGTTTGACACCGAATAGTTTTCTTATAATGAGTACCGTCGAAGCTACTAGGCCTAAATTTTTCAGACTGAAATCAAGTAATGGTTTCCTATGCCAAAAAATGCAGTTATCTGTATTTTATTGTTCAGTTTAGTTTCAATGAAAGCTCAAAAATATCTGAAGTAAAAACCAATTAGGTAAGTACGTTATATAACCAAACACATTACATACCATATTTAGTAGTTTTTTGAGGTCCACAATACAGACTATTTTCTACTAAATGAAAAAAACGCAATTTACTGCCTCGTCTACTTCTACTCTTACATTTCCGAATAGAACAAAGAACCATTTTTATGTTTTTATTATACCAGCTCGTAGCTAACAGAAATGAACACCATACGGCCCAACCACACAATACACAGTTTGCGAATCACTGCGCATATGTGCATGAACGAGAGCGAAACAGATACAAAACATATACGTGAGACAGAGACGGCGATATTTGTCAAAATGGTGGAACCATAGGGAGACAACTATTTTCATTCCATTTACTGAGATGAACATTGATTCATGTGTGACTTTCTATTAGACGTTTGAAATATTGTATTGATATTTTATAACAAAACATTCACATGAAAAAGAACCATGAACTTGTATGCTGCTGCAATCATGTTTTAATAAAGAGCCAATTTGGTAGTGACGCAAGCCTGTGATTCTTCGGGAGTAGAAGACCTTGTTTTCTTAGACCATGGGGATCAGCATGTTCTTTAACCATTTTTATTACATTGAAAGTGCACGGGAACATTGAATAAAAAATCAAAATGGTGGGGGTGGATATTCCAAAAGGTCCTCATTATAATGAGATACTTACCTGCGCAATTTTCAGAGATGACCGACACATATTATGTATATTATTATGTACTATAAACAAAATAGTATATATTTTTACGATTCTCTAAGAACCCAATTATATTATATACTTAGTATTCAAATATCTAGTACATAACACATACCTACAGTTCAATATATACGGAAAAACTCATTGCATTAATTTAGATGAGCTGGGCATCAACGCAGCAGGGTGCATAATTGCAACGTTTATTATTATATCGCTTATATCAACTATTGTACCTGGTTTAATTTTAACACAGAATAGATGAAAGAAGGTACTACTTCTTAAATTATCTGTCTACTTTGATCATAATTATGTTTTAGTTACGGTGGTGTTATTTGTTGTTCTAATTTTTTACTTTTATTTTCAATGTTCCATCGCCTGCGTGGTAGTTCCAACAGTATTTTGCAAATCATGCAAAATACTGTTGATTGCCCGGCTGGACTGCCCAATCCAAAAGCATTGAGTTAGCATAGTCACGGGTGCGATTTGATAATGTATGTAATAAATAAATTTTAGTAACTTAGTTCTAATACAGTTTACTAACTTATTTTTAATACAATGTACTAACACTGCTTTGGATTTTGTGTCCGAAATAAATTATTGTATTTAAATTTTTATTTATGCAAATCCATACAAATTGACATGCGGTTTTTGTAAAAAAAAATATTTAAGACGTTGTAAAAGAAAGGTTCGAGTTAAATAAATTAATACAAAAAATGACAATATCTTATCGTTATGTAAATTTCTGATACATTATACCACAAAGTAAAATTGCATCGCTGTGAAGGTACATAATTTATAGAAATATTATAAGCATTATGACTGAAAACTGTAATAGATATGCATAGGCCAAATTGGGTTTGTAAAAATCTTCCGAATTCGGAATAAGGACGTATAAAACAACCTAGATACCTATCGATTTGCAGCCAAATTGGAGTAACTTCTTTTACTTGGCAGACGTCATCGAAAAAATAATTTCAAATTTGGAAAAAAGGTGTCCAGGAAAACCAAGATAGTATCGATTTGTAGCCAAATCGAAGTAACTTTTTTCACTTGGCCGACGTCATTGTTAATAAATTCTAAATTTGGAATTAAGACGTCTAGAACAACCTAGATATCGATTTTCAGCTAAATCAAAGTAACTTTTTTCACTGGGCAGACGTCATCGTAAATCAAATTCCAAATTTGTAATAATAACGTCTAAAACAACCTAGATATCCATTTTTAGTCAATTCTGAGTATTTTTCTTCACTTGGCAGACGACATAGAAAAAAATATTCCCAATTCGGAATGATGACGCACAGCACAACCAAGGTATAGATTTTCAGCCAAATCAGAGTAACTTTCTTTCATTGGCAGACGTCATCGAAAAATAAATTTCAAATTCGGAATACATCCCCGCGCTATCTCAAGGAACGCTTCGATTTCCTTCACTGTTCTTCATACACGTTAAGGTCATCAGAAAATCTCACACTTGAAATCCATCCTCATACGAGTTCGTTTTATAGCAAATCCTTCACTATTCAGGCTGCCCGCTTGTGGAATTCTCTTCCTGTATCAATCAGACAAGCACCGACTCTCAATATGTTCAAGGATCAAGTTAAAAGGTTTTATTTGTCCAATTAATTTTGCACTATATTTTTGTCAATTTCTATGCTATATATGAGATAATATAATATGTATATATCATTATCTATTTATGTATGTTGCTATGTCTATGTTTATATATATATATATATATACATATATATATAATATATATGTTTATAATTGTATTTGTTTAATTATTATATAAAAACCTATATGTATGCTATTATTAATTTAATGTGGAAACTTTTATATTTCTAAAGTGGTGTAACAATAAAGAGTTTTCTATTTATCTATCTATCTAAAGACGTCCATAACTACCTAGATTTTGAATGTTAGCCAAATCGGAGTTACTTTCCTCACCTGGCAGATGTCAAAAAATGTATGCCAAATTTTGAACAAAAACGTCCAGAAAAACCTAGATATCGATTTTTAGCCAAATAGGAGTAATTTTTTTCACTTGGTAGACGTCATCGAAAAATAAATTCAAAATTCAGAATAAAGACGTCCAGAACAACCTAGATTTTGAATTTCAGCCAAATCGGAGTGACTTTCTTCACTTGGCCGATGTCGTCGAAAAATAAATTTCAAATTTGGAACAAAGACGTCCTGAAAAACCTTCATATCGATTTTTGGCCAAATCGGATAATTTTTTTTTACTTGGCAGACGTCATCGAAAAATACATTCCAAATTCGGAATAAAGACGTCCAGAACTACCTAGATTTTGAATTTCAGCCAAATCGGAGTAACTTTCTAAACTTGGGCGACGTCATTGAAAAATACATTCAAAATTCGGAATAAAGACGTCTAGAACTACCTAGATTTTGAATTTCAGCCAAATCGGAGTTACTTTTTTCACTTGGCAGACGTCATCGAAGAATACATTCCAAATTCAGAATAATGACGCACAGCACAACTTAGATATCGAATTTCAGCCAAATCGGACGAACTTTTTTCACTTGGCAGATGTTATCGAAAAATAAATTCCAAATTCGGAATAAGGACGTCCAATAAAACCTAGATATTGATTTTCAGCCAAATCGGACTGGTTTTGATTTTTAGAATCTTGTATCCGCCAGTTTGGATTTATGACAAGTGTCATTTGACTGCTCTCCTGATTCCCGGCGATAATTGTTCAAATCTTCCTTACTGTAATTGTAACAGCCAGATCGTCCATTGCTGAACACAGCCTCCCCTAATAAGGGGGTATTTGCCATAATCCCCAAGCTTGGCAGGCGTCTTGGGGATCGCAGTGTAAGTTGGCAGTTCTTTAGAAGGCGCTGCTGCCCACCTTCCAGTAGTTTTCCCTTAGTCGCCTCTTATGACACCCACGGGATTATATGGGGAGGTGCAATTCTAACCCGGCACCCCAAGGGGCAAATCTCTATTACCAATCTCTTACTATTTTCGAGTTATCCATCTTCACTTGGCAGACGTTATCTTTATGCAGTATTAATTAACCTATATCAAAACACCTAATACATTTATCAAAAAAAGCTTAGAACTCCAAAAGATGTATGAAGTCCCATACACACTCTTAATGTAGTAGAGAACCATTTTGTACCCTACAAAGTACTAAAGCCGGAAACTATTTACCATAATATAAAAAAAATATTATCTTTAGCTTACCAGTTATGTCATGAGAGCGTTATAGACGTTACTTTTTCATTTTGTACATGTATTATGCACCTAATTAAAAAACATTCATTGATCTTATTGATAAGGCCGCCCATTGTAAAGTACCTACAAAATTGTCAATTTCAAGTTTTGATTCTTTTCACATGTGATAAATTTCAAATAAAATTTGTCTACAAAGTACCAATAATAAAGCGTCAACGCGCATACTTCACGTCGCAATCAAGTTGGCCCTCTGCAGCGAGCGAATCATTGCACGCACACAGCTGCGAATCTCGTGTCAATGCACTAACACAAAGACAAGATCGTTGTCAGTCGAAAGCGCGAGCGGAGCTCCCCGTGCCAACGCTTGCGCAACACTGCCGCCCGCATCCACGCAGAGCACCTCAGAACCGCCGCGCTGGTGTGCTCGAGTAAATTCGCGATAAAATAATTAAATAAATGAATATTACACAAAAGTAAAAAAAATAAAACAATAGGGATTTGTAATTATATGTAATACACCTCTTGTATTAAACTTATCAAGATATGTTGATAAATACTAGAGTTCCAACTGCTAGAAGATATTTTTAGACCTATGTTCATTATTTTTTTTTATCACGTAAATTGATTGTGATCATGTTTTGGGATCAATAGGAATCTCATAAATATGATCAAAATTTACATAATATATTTTGTTTTGCCACAAACGTAGTAGTACGGCTCAACTTATTTTTTAAAAGAACCTTATTTGCCTCCTAAGCTCGTCACCTCCACCTTAATACGTCCCGGTGCCCCCACCGGAGATAGTCATAGGATTTTTATACTTCACTATATATTAAGTATCAAGTGAAAAACGATTTATACTTTTAAATAATATTAAATCAAGTAAGATTATAACATTTATAACCAAAGAATTTTCAACAATTTTTAAGTGACAAATATAAATAAATACATTAGCATAATTCGTCACAGTGCCATTTTTCAATAAACTCGCACTTCCTACACTCACGGCGAGCGAAATATTCTGGATATTGAGCCTTCTCTAGTGGATGCCAATAATCCAATACCCAATCTGGAGGTTCCACTACCCTCTCCGCAGCCACACCTCCAGCTATCCCATAGGATCTGGGAACTAGAAAAAAACAACATCGTCACTACCATCATTACCACACTGTCAATATCTTCACCGACTAATACAACTCTGACACTGCAGAACCACAATTCACAATATATACATATCTCCTCTTAACAGCCGATGGATCATAATAACTGAGAAAACTAGCGATGCAAATTCAAAACACAGTCACACAGATTATTTGAAGATCGATTACACGTGGTAGGTAGGGCTCTATTCTAGAAATAGGTAAGGATACACGAATAAGGATACTACTACAGCTACGACATGCGTAAATTATATCTAATTGCATATTCAGTTGCCGACCCGTGTCACAACGCCTTTCTTTGATGACATGTACGTCTGAGAAGACCATTCATTAGCGCTGTTCTAACTCTTACATTTCATGCACGGTATTCCCGGTTGTTTCATGAATAGCTCGTGTTCGCCAAGCCACAATAGACGACGTATTTCTTTATGATCGCTAACACATTTGTTCTTGTCAAACTCGTCTCTCAAAATAACTTGATGATATCGCACAACAAACCTGCAAGTGCAAAATTCAAGTATAGGTACACCAAAATGTTTTAACCTAATTTGCTGACATCTCTGCAAGTATATAAAAAAAAACTAGTGGTTCTCTGAGCTATAAACCTCGCTTGAGTGCCCTTGCATAGCTTACAATTGAAATCACTGCGCACGCTAATAGGGGATGGGTCACAAAATTTAAAAAATATAGTTATATTCCGAAAACTGGTGAAATGAATTTGATGTGACACAGGTAATTTGCGTTTCTTCATTGCCCCATAACAAAGTCTAAGTGCAAGAGAAAAATTATTAAAATAGTCACAACCGATAACGTCATCTGCCCTCATGCTGCCCATTCGGATCGGCACTCTGTAACGTAACTCGACTCCACCATTAACCTATATATACTAGATGCGACATCCAGCATACTCTCCCCCACACGTAGCTGGGCATTCGTAAAAATTACACGCGCTTTACGTTCTAATATTGTGTATTATCAATTGTGTATTTTGAATACACAATTTTCGAACGTAAAGCGCGTATAATCTCTACGAGTGCCCAACTGCATGTAGGGAGAGTATGCCGGCCAGCATACTTGCATTGGTCGACTATCCTCGTTTGAGATGTTGCGTCTAGTATAATAGGTCAATTGACTCCACTAACCACGCCCCTCCTTCGTACCCCTCCCTGCTCCAATCGAATTTATTACGGCCAACGACTAAGGGGCGTATGATATTTATTTCTTTACCTATTTTTTATTTATTCGTATTCATTAGATTATTGATTACTATACCGTACCTAACGTTTTAATGAGAAAAAGTAGCGTAAAAGCTGTAGGGGCTAGTAATGGGTATAGTAGGTGTTGTCAACAATATTTGATATTGGTTTACGTCTTCTATAGTAGGGAAATTTATAATTTATTAGTTTGATTTTATTATTTATTTATTAAGAAGATTTCGACCAGTTTCAGACTATTTTTAGGTCCGTCGTCTGGGAGTCATGATTGCGCGAAGCGACAAGCACGAGCTTCAGTGCGTAACTAGCCGGTTCCTAATAAGTTAGTATTGTTAAAACTCGCGATAGTTTTCAAACTGCACTTCACTTTCGTTGGATCAAAAAATAGGTTGCTTGTTTTTGTATTAAAGTATGTAAGGTTATGAGTATTAATAAGAAAACTATTTTAAAATGTCAAATCAAAGTAAATAATTTTTTGTGTCCATTATCCTGATATAAACAATTGTGGTGACACAATTCGATGGTTATGTATTTATTTCACTCACATTTGCCAAGTCAAGTTTTACTTAATACTCGTACTTTAGTCATTATCATCATCGTTATCGTCATTATCGTTAGCCGGAAGACGTCCACTGACGAAGGCCTCAAAGCCAACAAATGCCTCCCCCATAGAAGGCCACAGAGAACGGCTATTAGCCACCTGTAACCATCGGCTACCTGCGATATTCATGACGTCGTCAGTCCACCTAGTGGGGGCCTCTCAAGTCTATGTCTTCTGGTTTAATGTGGTAACCGCTCGATAACTCTCCTTCTAATTGGTTATCAATACATCATCTCGTTACAAAATAGTTACCGTTACCATTACCAAAAGCAATACAATTAATTTTAAATAGTCTTACTGTATATGCACGTTTCTACTCTACACACCAAATTATCAACAGAGTAAGCAGCGATGTACCGATAATCCGGTAAGAAGCAAACTTGCCCCCATGGATAGGATGCAGAAAGAACCGCATCCCATTGCAATCTGCAGACATGTCGTACCACACGCAACTGAATCCTACGAAATAGGGTCGAGTTATGCTAAAGCAAGGTCGAGAAGAACTCTCTGCATGATCAGTGGTGCGGAGCGAAGGTATTCGGCACGATAGGCGTTGAAATCTCAAGATCTCGAGTACGGAATCTGTAACCATGAATCTGTATGAGCTCTATGAATGTCTATTTCAGCATTACCGGTATTTTGACTTATAGTTAAGGCGCGTGTAGACTCGCGAATTGTCATCGCAGTCTACACGCAGATTTTAAGTAGGCCCGGTCCTTCAAGGCTGCTGTTACGAGGAACACACATATTCTATCTGATGAAAAGATACATCCCCGCTCGCTACAAAAAGGAATGCTCCAGATTGCACTGGGTCTCTCACAAATCGATCGAAACACAATGGTATAGCCACCTTCACGTCGATATTGAGTGGGAGCACTGGCAAAAATCTGGAGCACTTGAACCAACGCAGATGAGGATTTATTAGCATTTTCTATACTTTCGCAAAATTTATACTATTGTAACATTCCATACATTTTGTAGCACATAATATAAAAATTGAAACACCTCGCATTTAGTAGCAAATCATACACTTTTTATTTGGTATTACGAATCATTAGTAGTTTATTTACTATTCTAGCTCATTTTAGTGTCAGTATGATAATATATACTATTGTACAGTCAAGTACAGTCACTTTACTTCAATTTCCATACTCTTTATTTTATATCTTATCAACCTTCTTACACGCTGTCTCAAGTGCTCTCTATGATAGATTTTAAAACAAAATTATGACAAAGATTTGATTAACTATCATTGATGTCAATGTTGTTGAATCCTGAAGCTAGATAACTCTGAAGATGGAAAATATTAAGTTTATTTTAATGAGTAATGGTAGAAAAGTGTTATGGAAAGATGGTTACCGCTATAACAAAATTAAAACAAATAAAGGTGGAACTGAAATATGGCGATGCTCCGGTTATATGTGCAGTGGCTCTATTACTTGGTGTGTAACTGATGGGACAGTTACAAGGGAGGGAGATCACCAATGTATCCCAAATATGTCTCAATACAAACTGGAAGTAATTATGGAAGGCCTAAAAAAAGCCGTCTGTGATGATTATCGTCCTATTCCAAAAGTGTTTGACGAATTCATGAGGAGTTACAGATCTGACCCCAAATATGATGACGTTATACCATCCTTCGAGGCAGTAAAAGATACTCTATATCGCATTAGAAAAACATATTACAGGGTTCACCGTTGCACATTTAAACAACTTCAAGATGTTATCATTCCACAAAGACTAGCACAAGACTTTTTGTTATTCATGGACGGAGCTTCTGATAAAATTATTGCTTTTTGTAGCATGGAAGCACGACATTCTATGGCAAACATTTCTCATTATTTCGGCGATGGGACGTTCAAAGCCGTTCCCAAACCATTTTCACAATTATATACCATCCACGGGGATATCGGAAGCGATGGTAGCTGCACTAAGATTATCCCTCTCATCTTCGCCTTATTGCCGGATAAACAACAAGCTACCTACATCAGATTTTTTCATTTGGTCAAACAACATTTACCTAATATGACACCATCAATTTTTCAGTCAGATTACGAACTTGCAGCTATGAATGCATTTGTAACGGTATATCCAGCTGCCGATATCAAAGGGTGTCATTTTCATTTCGCTCAGGCCCTTCGCCGAAAGGCTAAGAAAATGAAGATCACTGAAGTTGGAAATGGTGAACAAATTTTATCCTTGTTTACAGCGTTGGCTCACCTCCCAGTGACACATATACCTGAAGCATTTTTGACAATAGAGTTTGAAGTTAAAGAAAACACCGCAATATGGGATGAATTTATCAACTATTTTGTCAAACAATGGATGAACCGCGATATTTTGTCAGTTATCAGCTGCTATGGGAATAGACACCGAACTATTAACGCATGTGAGGGTTGGCACAACCGCATTAACAGGACAGTTGGAAGGGGCCGTCCTAGTTTATATATTTTAATATCATGTCTACGCAAAGAAAGCATTGATTTTGATTTTCGTATCCGGCAAAATAACATATACGTAACCTTCAACAGAAAACGCCAGAAGAAAATGAAAATCATTGATGAGCGGCTGACGAAAATAACGAATGATTATTTAGAGAATTCCATCACACTAAAAGAATGCTTGGAACGGCTTAGTAAAGTGAAATTCACGTTATAACGTGAATTTCACTAACTTAGGTACTATTACAAAAATTAAGAAGTAATGTTCGGTTAGTAATAAGTATTACAAGGAATTTAAGTTTTAAAAGTTTTGCGTGATTGTACTTTTAGTAGAAAAAGTGATACATTCTACGATAGTAATTAAAGTTTTTGTCTAAACGCTAGCAAATGTACTGTTAATAAAAAAAGTTGATATTTTGATAAAGTGTATGATTTGCTATTAAATGCGGGGTAATATTATTTTTATATTATGTTCTACAAAATGTATGGAATGTTACAATAGTATAAATTTTGCGAAAGTATAGAAAATGCTAATAAATCCAGATGAGAAAGCGACTAGCTATTGACTATTTATTATTCAAGAAACTTATTATAGATGTAGATTTCAAATCAATAAAACAGATAGGTATATATATGTATTTTCGCTAAATGTTCACTTTGCCGGTGCGCGGCTAGGTACCCTATCTTCACTAGTTTATCTAACCGATAAAAGCTATCAAAAATTTAATTCACACTGAAAAGCTTGTTTCTTGGTCAGAACATTCACCGAGCGAGTAGCTTGATAAATAGAGCAACAAAAGTATAGGTAATATACACTAGCTTCTTGCTGCTTGCTAACTCGTTTATAGCTTTACTCGCTTCTCGTTGATCATCAGTAGTGGGACATCTGCTCTAAATAAAACAAAATTAAAAGAAATATGTATCTTAAACGAAACGATACATATAAAAGAAAGTCACACGCATAATGTGCCAATAGAATAATCAAGGGTTATTGGTAGCTAACAACCACTTAGGATTGACTTTTGCTATACGAGTATAGTTCTAACAAACATTTTGAGATTACATATTATTTATTTTGAATTTTTATTTAATTTTTTTATATTTTTTATATTTTAATGCCTACTTCAGCAAAGAGCGCCCGCCGCAGAGACCCTGGACTGCACCGTGCTCCCTTTGAATAGTTTTGAATATTTACATCGAGTAAAGTAAAGTAATATATGAAATTATACATTACAGGCACAAGATACTTTTAACATCATGTGGTCCTCGTACTTATTCCGTAAAAAAAAAACCATAACAAACACAAAAGAAAAATATATAAAAAATCATCTCAAAATCTTTATTAGGACTAGCAGATGTCAACCTTAGAGGTTGTCAGCATTTTACCAATAACCCTGTATACATACACCTGAGATTGGCCCGTGTTTTCTTACTATTGTTAAATTACGCGTAGTAGAGCATATCATACCAATATTACCAAGTATGGAAGAGATCGCATTCAGCCATAAGATCTCCAAATGTTACGTTATTTTGAATTGTGTTTATACATTAACTATTTTCAAGGTGTTTCAATAAAGTGTATATCTATATTTCTATTGCGAATTTCACTCATACGCACTAAATATAATCACAAAACCTATTGGGACGTGTATTAACATGACAGAATAAGTCAATCTATTGTTCTGGCAACTCAATTTACTTGAACAACACGCAAAGTGTCCTAATGACACGAAACGAAACGATACATATGTCCAACAATTGAAAAATACAATTGTATATGACTGCGTACTAGACTTGTCATTGGCGAAACTGTGGCAGCATCACAGAAGGCACTCACAAAAAAAAGAAGAAGACTGCGTACTAGGAGGAAGTATCTATGATGGAGTAGCTACCCGATAGAGACAGAGTATAAATACCTAATATTGTGGAATTGCCAGTGTCCTATAACATTACCTACTACTGACTAAAAATCAGAATGAGCATATTCATTCTTTAAATTATATATTATTTAATATGACATGACGTCATAGTGACAAACTTTTATTTTTTGACTGTAATATATTACTAAATTTATGTTGACTCGGGATAGGATGTACCTACCTAAGAAATATAAGAATCTGATTGCTACTTTGGTAGCTTATAATATTGAGTCGGTTATAGGAAATATAATCAAGTCTTCTATCGTCAATACGATACAGATTTTAGTACATGTACTAATACAAATGTTGAGTCAAACTGTTAAAACTTTTAAGTCCGACAAAAGGGAAGTGTTTTGACATAGCACTGTACTACCAAAATATAAATCGCTTTCCTGGCAAAATACTTGAAATTGAAATGCTCTTAGATAAATATCCTTTTGATACACTACACAATACTATACAATGTTATTTAATATTAAGAATTTTAGTGTAGGCAGTGCGTTTAACAGATCATCTGCAGAAGGAGGAGGATGTATTATTCTTGTACAAAATAACTTAAAATTTAAAGAACGCCGTGACTTAGTCAGATGTTCTGTCGAACGTGTCTGTGACGTTGCTTGTGTGGAGGTAGACAGGCATCTTGTGTTGTGTGTATATCGACCACCAACAGATCAAGGTCGTGCTCAAAATTTTGCAGAATTTTTATCCACTATGGAAAGTATACTGCAGAAAATCTCTAAATGCAGAAAACCCATATTTGTATGTGGTGATTTTAATATAGATATTTTAATGAATTCTTAAAATAAGACTGATCTCATTTCAATATTTAAGTCATTTAATTTGAAATTTCTGTTCTGTGAGCCCACTAGAATAACAGACACTTCATCTACCTGTATAGACAATATATACTCAAACTGTAAGATTAAAGAAATGTTAATATTGAAAGGTATTAGGTCTGATCATGAGGGCCTTGCGATAAAATTTGATGGAAATAGAGAAACAGAGAGGTATGAATTTGAACATAGGCTGTTAACAACCAGTAGGCTAGAAATTCTCGGTACCAACATAGAAGCTAAGCTTGGCATAACAAGTTATTCTCACTGTGACCCGAATGACATCTACAATAACTTATTATCTTTAGTAAATATTGAGTTTCAAAAAGTTTGTCCAAAAATAAAGAAACAAATAAATGGAAAATTGAAGTTTGGTGATTGTTTGATCTGTATCGCAGGAAAAATTTAACATCTTGCATGCAGTTTCATGATTATGTTAAGAACTATTAAAAAAAATGTAAGTCTTTTTGCTTGTGTGCTAAATCTCTTTTTATTAGAGACAAAATTAGCAAGTCTAAAAATAAAATAAAAACCATTTGGAATACTATAAATACTGAGACTGGTAAAAATAAACCTAGAGATTCAACATATGTCTTAACTATTAATAAACATCAAATATCTGATCCAATACAAGTGGCGAATATATTTGAATTTTTTTTTCTAACTTACCCCTAGAAGTCACCCAATCATTGGATTCTTGTCCCAATGTAGCAGAAGCCCTATTAAAACATAATTTTCCCTGCAAAACACCGGACTTTTCTTTCAGATACCCGACAAACTTTGAAATTATAAAGACATTCAAAAGTTTAAACATAAAGAGTACTGAAGACTTGTGGCTTGTGGGGTATGTCAGTTAAAGTCGCACAGTCTATAATTGGCATTATTGCACCATACTTAGTATCAATATTCAATCTTTGTGTCGATAGAGGAAGTTTCCCCGACTTAATGAAACTAAGTAAAATCACTCCAATTTTGAAGTCGGGGGCTGCATCTGACCCTTGCAATTATAGACCTATTTCCACCTTACCTGTTCTGAGTAAAGTATTCGAAAAAATTATGCTCAAACAACTTTTATCTCATTTTAATGAGCATAATATATTGAATGAGAATCAGTTTGGTTTCACTAAGAGCAGAATATCGACAACAGATGCAGGTGTTCAATTGATGTCACATATACTTGAAGCCTGGGAGAGTTCACATGATGCTATTGGCGTATTTTGTGATTTTCCCAAGGCATTCGACTGTATAGAACACTGCACTCTGATTCGTAAATTCAAATTCAAATTCAAAATCATTTATTCAATTTAGGCGTCTACGACGCTCTTATGAAGGTCAATTACAAATTTTAATATTGAAATATTCTACATTGTACTGCCACGTTCAGCAAAAAAAAAGGTTTATAGAGCCACTGCGAGAAGAACGGGCAAGAAACTCGGGGCCATTCTTTTAAACGTCTTTTTACAATGTGTTATAAACAATATAATACAATTATTACAATATTTGTTTAAATTACGTAGGAGACATGTGATGGCTTGGCAGAGGTGGAATTTTCCAAGCATTTTTGTCGTTTAAGTAATCACAAACTGTGTAGTAGGATTTCCTCATCAAAATATTTTTCACGTGCAATTTGAATTTTCCTTCTGTGAGCATTGTAATATGTTCGGGAATTTTATTATAAAACCGCACACAATTACCTAAAAAGGACCTTTTATTTGTCTTTGCTAATCTAAAACATGGTACCGTTAATTTATATTTGTTCCTAGTGTTGTAATGATGGTTGTCACTGTTTAATTTAAATTTACTCAAATTTTTCCGAACATACATAATATTTTCAAATATATACAGACTCGGTAAAGTTAATATATCAATTTCTTTAAAAAGATCCCTTAGAGATTCCCTAGGATCCATTTCATATATGGCTCGAATTGCACGCTTTTGTAAGATAAAGATTGTCTCTATCTCAGCAGCAGCTCCCCACAGCAATACACCATACGACATAATACTGTGGAAGTATGCGAAATAAACCAGCCGTGCAGTAGCTACATCTGTTAACTGTCTTATCTTACAAACTGCATATGCAGCAGAACTAAGTCTTCCGGCTAGATCATGTATATGTGGATCCCACTGTAAAGTTGAATCCATTTTGATTCCCAGAAAGACTGTCGCTTTGTCAATAGAGAGTTTATCTAGGCCAAGCTTAATGTTTGGTTCAACATAAGGAACATTTGGTAATGAAAACTTTAAACATTTGGTCTTTTTTGAATTTAACAGAAGATTATTAGCGGCGAACCATTCAGAGATCATAGATAACACTTTATTTACATGAATGAGTTCACTATCTTTCCTATCTACTTTAAAAATCAGAGAGGTATCATCCGCGAATAAAACAATATCACAGAAATCTTTGACCATGCAAGGCAGATCATTAATATACGCTAGGAACAGAAAAGGTCCCAAAATTGATCCCTGCGGTACACCTATTTTTACGAAAGACCCGGAAGAAGTATTGCCATTTATTCCAACCATCTGTAGCCTGTCAGACAGATATGACTCTATTAGATTCAAAGCTTTTCCACGAACACCATAGTGTGAAAGCTTACGAATCAGAGTGCAGTGTTCTACACAGTCGAATGCCTTGGAAAGATCACAAAATACGCCAATAGCATCATGTGAACTCTCCCAGGCTTCAAGTATATGTGACATCAATTGAACACCTGCATCTGTTGTCGATCTGCTCTTAGTGAAACCAAACTGATTCTCATTCAATATATTATGCTCATTAAAATGAGATAAAAGTTGTTTGAGCATAATTTTTTCGAATACTTTACTCAGAACGGGTAAGATGGAAATAGGTCTATAATTGCAAGGGTCAGATGCAGCCCCCGACTTCAAAATTGGAGTGATTTTACTTAGTTTCATTAAGTCGGGGAAACTTCCTCTATCAACACAAAGATTGAATATTGTTACTAAGTATGGTGCAATAATGCAAATAATAGACTCTGCCACTTTAACTGACATACCCCACAAGTCTTCAGTACTCTTTATGTTTAAACTTTTGAATGTCTTTATAATTTCAAAGTTTGTCGTGTATCTGAAAGAGAAGTCCGGTGTTTTGCAGGGAAAATTATGTTTTAATAGGGCTTCTGCTACATTGGGACAAGAATCCAATGATTTAGTGGCTTCTAGGGGTAAGTTAGAAAAAAAAATTTCAAATATATTCGCCACTTGTATTGGATCAGAGATTTGATGTTTATTAATAGTTAAGACATATGTTGAATCTCTAGGTTTATTCTTACCAGTCTCAGTATTTATAGTCTTCCAAATGGTTTTTATTTTATTTTTAGACTTGCTAATTTTGTCTCTAATAAAAAGAGATTTAGCACACAAGCAAACAGACTTAAAAATTTTTGAATAGTTCCTAACATAATCATGAAACTGCTTGCAAGATGTTAAATTTTTCCTGCGATACAGATCAAACAAATAATCTCTACTTTTTCGGATACCTCTAGTTGCCCAATCACCAAACTTCAATTTTCCATTTATTTGTTTCTTTATTTTTGGACAAACTTTTTGAAACTCAATATTTACTAAAGAAAATAAGTTATTGTAGATGTCATTCGGGTCACAGTGAGAAAAACTTGTTATGCCAAGCTTAGCTTCTATGTTGGTACCGAGAATTTCTAGCCTACTGGTTGTTAACGGCCTATGTTCAACTTCATACCTCTCTGTTTCTCTATTTCCATCAAATTTTATCGCAAGGCCCTCATGATCAGACCTAATACCTTTCAATATTAACTTTTCTTTAATCTTACAGTTTGAGTATATATTGTCTATACAGGTAGATGAAGTGTCTGTTATCCTAGTGGGCTCACAGAACAGAAATTTCAAATTAAATGACTTAAATAATGAAATAAGATCAGTCTTATTTTTAGAATTCATTAAAATATCTATATTAAAATCACCACATACAAATATGGGTTTTCTGCATTTAGAGATTTTCCGCAGTATACTTTCCATAGTGGATAAAAATTCTGCAAAATTTTGAGCACGACCTTGATCTGTTGGTGGTCGATATACACACAACACAAGATGCCTGTCCACCTCCACACAAGCAACTTCACAGACACGTTCGACAGAACATCTGACTAAGTCACGGCGTTCTTTAAATTTTAAGTTATTATTTACAAGAATAATACACCCTCCTCCTTCTGCAGATGATCTGTTAAACGCACTGCCTACACTAAAATTCTTAACATTAAATAACATTGTATCTGCTCTTAGCCATGTTTCAGTAAAGCATAATATATCAAAAGGATATTTATCTAAGAGCATTTCAATTTCAAGTATTTTGCCAGGGAAGCGATTTATATTTTGGTAGTACAGTGCTATGTCAGAACACTTCCCTGTTGTCGGACTTAAAAGTTTAAATAGTCTGACTGAACATTTCTATTAGTACATGTACTAAAATCTGTAGCGTCAATAGAAGACTTGGTTATATTTCCTATAACCGACTCAATATTATAAGCTACCAAAGTAGCAATCAGATTTTTATATTTCTTAGGTAGGTACATCCTATCCCGAGTCAACATAAATTTAGTAATAAATTTATTACAGTCAAAAAATAAAAGTTTGTCACTATGACGACATGTCATATTAAATAATATGGTATTTAAAGAATGAATATGCTCATTCTGATTTTTAGTCAGTGCCTCTGAATAGGGAAAAGCACATAACATAATTTTAAATGCACTAAGGCTTATCAATGAGGTAACATTTGCTATTAACTGTTTCCTGTCAATACCTAAACTTTGGCCTAAGTACAATATAACAATGGTATTCCTATCAATTTCAGAAGCCATAATTTTCTTCTCAATCTGTTGATAAGAAGCACCAGGCATGCAGTAATTTTCTACAGAGCAGTGAAGTGAATTACCTAGTAATGAACCAAAGTTTTTGCCTATTGCATCTGAAAATACCAAAACCTTGGTAACCATATCCTGGTTAGTGGGGATACTCTGATTCTCCCTCTGCGCTGCTTCTGTGCATGTTTTGTTCAATGGCAGAGGTGTATGGCAAATTGTTGGTATTGCATGGGGCTCTCTGGTTGGTTGAAGCTGACCCATAGACCTTGAGCATGCACACTCAATAGTTCTCACACTCTCCATATTGGTGGTCACAAGATCTAATAAACTTATCGCTTCATTGTAGTGCTCACTAAGATGGTTTTGAGCTGATAAGTAGCTAGAGAAAATATTTTGCAATAATTTCTCTTTGTCTAGCAGCTCAGAGCGAAGACTCAGAGTATCATCATCATACAATTGTTTTGTGATTTCTACTTCATCCAGACAATTTTGAAGTTTTTCCTGTAATAGTAGCTTATCTTTCACCAAATTCACATTTTTCTTGAAATAGTTTAGGTTTTTAAGTTGTTTTTTACACTTAAACATCAGTTTCGTAAGCTTTCACACTATGGTATTCGAGGAAGCTTTGAATCTAATAGAGTCATATCTGTCTGACAGGCTACAGATGGTTGGAATAAATGGCAATACTTCTTCCGGGTCTTTGGTAAAAATAGGTGTACCACAGGGATCAATTTTGGGACCTTTTCTGTTCCTAGCGTATATTAATGATCTGCCTTGCATGGTCAAAGATTTCTGCGATATTGTTTTATTCGCAGATGATACCTCTCTAATTTTTAAAGTAGATAGGAAAGATAGTGAACTCATTCATGTAAATAATGTGTTATCTATGATCTCTGAATGGTTCGCCGTTAATAATCTTCTATTAAATTCAAAAAAGACCAAATGTT
Source organism: Plagodis dolabraria (assembly GCA_963854805.1). NCBI lineage: Eukaryota > Metazoa > Arthropoda > Insecta > Lepidoptera > Geometridae > Plagodis > Plagodis dolabraria. The sequence goes on along the minus strand of OY978462.1, from coordinate 10,042,417 downwards.
TAAAGTTTTCTTTACCAAATGTTCCTTATGTTGAACCAAACATTAAACTCTCTATTGAATCTTAATCTTTATCTTACAAAAGCGTGCAATTCGAGCCATAAATGAAATGGATCCTATGGAATCTCTAAGGGATCTTTTTAAAGAAATTGATATATTAACTTTACCGAGTCTGTATATATTTGAAAATATTATGAATGTTCGGAAAATTTTGAGTAAATTTAAATTAAATAGTGACAACCACGATTACAACACTAGGAATAAATATAAAATAGCAGTACCAGGTTTTAGACTAGCAAAGACAAATATAAGGTCCTTTTTAGGTAATTGTGTGCGGTTTTATAATAAAATTCCCAAACATATTACAATGCTCACAGAAGGAAAATTCAATTTGCATGTGAAAAATATTTTGATTAAGAAATCATACTACAAAGTTTGTGATTACACGACAAAGATGCTTGGAAAGTTCCGCCTCTGCCAAGCTATCACCTGTCGTAATATAAACAAATATTGTAATAATCGTATTATATTGTATATAACGCATTGTAAAAAGATGTTTAAAAGAATGGCCCCGAGTTTCTTGCCCGTTCTTCTCGCAGTGGCTCTATAATTTTTTTTTGCTGAACGTGGCAGTACAATGTTGAACATTTCAATATTAAAATTTGTAATTGACCTTCATAAGAGCGTCGTAGACGCCTAAATTGAATAAATGTTTTTGAATTTGAATTTTGAATTTGACCCAAATTACAATGAAGCTTTCAGAAAAAATATTGCAGCGCCTACTGAAAAGAAATAGAATTTTAATGGTACTTGCTTAAGGTGTACTGGACCGTTCAATTAGTTATATCGGGGAATTCAAAATTTAATGTATGTTGCTAGATTGGATAACTTTAGCACTTTACAACTTTAGTTTTTAAATTGCGCAAATCGGAAATTATAGCCTAAAGTTTCTAAATATTATGATTAAAAGCACTACCGCGTACTAAGCCAAAATCATAAATTTACAAATTATTTATTACCGGGCAGAACATTTTGTACTCCAATTATTTGTAAATTTCATAATATTTAGAAATATAGAAGGGTAGCGACATCATTCCGAGAGTTAAGTGTTTGAAAAAAAAAACTTCTTTCGATCAGATGAAGTCTAGTAGTCTGGTTGATGGCCGCGCACCGTCCCCTATGACGGTTTAGGAAATACAATTGGAGCACGAAATTTTGGTGATACAGCCGATCCCCCGGTAGCTGAGTAGATATCCTAAAATATTTTGGCATCATAACTTACAAATATATAATTGTTTCTTAACTGTTTTTGCTGATTTTAAAGCACTCGTAGCGAAGTTTGCTTGGCTGTTCCTAGCCGATCAGCAAAGTAAGCAACGTCCGCCGCGGTTATGTGTTGGATGAATTACCGCTAGTGACATTACTACTGAGCGCTTCGGAGGGCACGTTAAGCCGTCGGTCCCGGTTGTTGTCTTAGGATGCCAGTCGTTATAGCATGGTGGTGGGCATTTTGCGAATGCCCACCTGGCTAGCTACCACCCTGAAGTATAAATTCTGTCGCCAAGCACCTAACGGTGTGTTCCGGCAGCTGGCCTTGAGAGCCAGTAATTCTAAGTTAGCCTGAACAACATCTTCGACCACATCATCACTTACCAACAGGTGAGATAGTGGTCAAAGGCTAACCTATCGGAAATAAAAAAAAAGATTAGTAGAGAAATATATGAAATCAGATACTATTCTATTGTACGATACAATAATTATTTATTTATTATTACTATATGTAAGACACAATAAAAAAATACTCTAAAAAGGATCTCTGATTTGAGTAAATTAAAGATTCATATACCTACAAATGTTATTTGATCTCGCAGATTAAACGGTCCGCCTTAATGGCAGAGAAACTAATTTTAGAAAATTACCATAATTCTAAAACTAACTGACAACGTACAGAATATTTTATGGTAGAGTTTAAAAGTAAGGCAGTTTTGTTAGTTAAATACATAAAATTTCACCCACGCAAAACTTGGTTGAGCCGCGATCCCTTCGAGAACCTCAGTCATTAAATCATAGTTCAATGTTATTCTACTTAAAGGTATCTACAACTTAAGCTATCTACATATATGAAGGTCTCAAATTTCATCAAGGTCTGTCATTTAAATATGCGAACTTTTATTTTGGTTTAGTGGACGTGGGACCAAAAATCTTACTTATTAGATTAAGGGCCCGTTTCAGAATGTCCTAATAAAGTTTCGGGTTGCTAACCAACACAAAATATCTGAATGATAAAAATGACAGTTAACATGCAGCGCATTTCAAGCTTTAACCGATGGATAGGGTAAATTGATTATTGTGAAACGCAAAAGTAGTGTTTTATTTATTAAATAAGTTCTGGGTAGTATAACCGGAACTTACTGGAACATTCTGAAACAGACCCTAGGAGGTCCAAATAACTGTTTACCTACGTAACTTAACCCATATTGATACTATTGGAAAACTAGCTTGCGCCTGTGGACTCAACCGCGTGTAATAGTTATATCGTAGTCCCCTATAATACTTAAAATCTTGTAATAAAGGTAGCCAATGTATTAATCCAGGTCCTAAGGAATCTATGTGCGAAATTTCGTCGAAAACTTCGACGGTGAGTGGTAACAAACTTATACAAACCTTCGAAACTATAATATTTCATAGAGTGCACTTCAAATAAAACAAAGTAATTGTGTATTTATAGCTTTATGGTATATAAAACATGTACAATATGTGTGAATAACAACGAAATTAAACATTTTGGCACCACTTACAATTTTATTAAATAATTGTGTAATTTTTAATTAAATTAATTTTGCCGTCCAGTTGCACGGATCCATACACGGTGAAGGGCAGCATCCTTATGAAAACTACAAATCAACATTTAATTGCATTAATTTTACTGCATAATTGGTCAAAAGTGGTACATACAAAATTACCCACTTTTAGGGGAAAAATCGTCGGTCATGAGCTGGTATCCCGAAAATTGCTATAATTCGAAAAAGTATAATTTTTGAACCATACTCACACTCTCATTTCTCCCTAAACAAATTTCATCATAGTAGAGCGAGACAGATAGATAAAAGAACACTACTTAATTTTTATGGATTATAATCTCAACTCAAGAAATTATTTTGTACTAAAATGTAAGGTTATCAAATGATTTAACATGCAGACATGCATGTAATGATCAGAAATTCATATTTGATTCGCATAGACTGTGTAAGAATGGTGAAGACATATGAAAAATAGCACTTACATGTGACACGTAATGTGTTCCATATTTCGTTCAGTTCTGTTTTTACAGCCAAGAATTCTGGAGCAGCGTTGAATATAACTTACAATTTACAATATACACTTCAAAATCTTTGTTTAACACGAAAAAAGGACACTTTCAAGCACCGAACGAATTTGTCTGCCACAGTTGCGAAGTGTGGCAAACAAAGAAATTGCATACGCCGAGCAAGACAAAACAAACTGATGCTGTCTCTTTCAAACTAATGCAAGCGTATATATTACCATTCTCGTCTCACAACCAATAGAATATTAATGTCTTCTCCATCATAGATACTTCCTCCTAGACTGCGTACGATGCGCTTGTGGCGTTTAATATTTTATCTGTAATAAATATAACTCAGCGGGAGTCTGGAGGCAGCATTAAAATTTTCATGTTCGTTACTTGTCCACAAAATATGAAAACATTACATATAATAACAAAGAATACCATATTAAGTATATATCGCCGTTTTGATTAAACTTTTACACTTAATGAGTATTTTATCAGTATGTATGTAAACGGAATGAAATTTTTACGTACGACTAACGAGACACTATATATCAGAGTACTTTTCCCGAGTAAGGAAATCCATTCAGAACTCCAACAAATCAATGAAATTTAAATGGTCATTGCCAGTCTCTCAAATTCACATATTGTATCATGGAAATAGTTATTTTGTACCCGAAGGCCCCGAACATCACCCTCCACTCACGCACCTCGCTCGCCCGCGTCCGTAACAATACACAGCATTCGTGAAAGTTTTCGTCTGCAATTTTTATATTTTCGTAGTTCTGCTCTCATTTTGTTATTGTAACAACTGAAATATGAATTTCGGTTTTGGATATATCGTAATTTTGTTTATGCCTGTTGTTTTGTTTATTTTTTCAATTTTAAAACATACAAATAATCCCACCAATAAGATCTTAAAATGTAGGTGTATTTAAACCTGTTTTTTTTTTATAAACTAAACAAAATAAAGAAAAATAACCGGCCAAGTGCGAGAAGGACTCGCGCACGAAGGGTTCCGAACCATATTTTAAAATTAACGGCAAAAACCTTTTTTATTGTATGGGAGGCCTCTTGATTATTTATTTGATTTTATTTTTAAACATAACATAAAACTAAATATTCTGTGATTAATTAAAGCGTCAACCTGTCACCGTTATTAGTATCGAGCAAGAAACAGTAAAAAAAATCAAGGTTGTTGTATGGGAGCCATACTTCCCCTTAAATATTTACTTTATTTTATTTTTACTATTAATTTTTAGATGATGTTTTGCTATTGCCGCTATAACAACAATGCTATAGCGGCAATAGAAATACATCATCTGTAAAAATATCAACTGTCCAGCTATCACCGTTCTTGAGATACAGCCTGGTGACAGACGGATGGACAGCGAAGTCTCAGTAATAGGGTCCCGTTTATACCCTTTGGGTACGGAACCCTAAAAAGTAAAAACCACAAGCCTATTATTATATTAGTCAAGCTCGAGATCGTGTACCCATGCGAAACTTCAAGAACTTCGGAAGAATTAGTTTTCAAAATATGATTTAGCTACGTTGGTATGGAAAGCGCTTTGACTATATTTACCTTAAATTATGAGAAGCACAATCATATTCATGACACAAGCGCGATTTAAGTATTACAGATATCTATCTAAGTTGTATAAAAGAAAATAAAGCGTGTAGGTACTTACCTTGTGCCATAGTAAGCCTCGATGGTTCTCATGGCTTTTTTATATAAAGTGCAGACTCTTTGAGCATGAGTTCGCAATTCAGGAGCAAACGGCATTTTATACAAAATGTATTATTATGCAATTAAAATATTTCTAAGATAGTTTCAAGACACGTATTATAAATGTATTTTGTGACTTTCCGGTATATGTATTACTTTCCTCTATGGTACAATAATATGTTTTCTTAGACCATGCTTTCCTTTATGTTTATGACATTGGCCATGTATATATCCGGTATATTATTTTTCTCTATGACATTGGCTTTTGTCATAGAGAAAAGCCGGAAACTTTTGTACACCTAATTTTTGGACATTCCAGAAAATTCCAGGTTATGTATGATTTTACTTTTTCAATTATACACAGTTCGTATCTGTGTCCTGTACTCTCAGAGAAATGAATAAGAAAGAGGGAGTCTAATTAAATCCAAAAATGAAGCATCGAATTCGGCCAATTTTATGTAAGACACAGCCCACTCACACAAACGTATCCAAATTCGGCCAATTTTGACCTCATTCACGATAGACCGTCGCACATTACACACGTCACACAACGGAATAAATAAACCAAAAATGCCCACTTGCGTATTAAAACACATGGTTAACAGAACATATTCAGTGAAGAAAAAGTTATCTGAAATTACTTTTCACAAGTAACGCGCTAAATGTTGAATTTAATGTACTTTCTTTAATATTATACTACGCAATTTTGGTTATTACTTCGAACCAAAATGTAAACAGTGCGATCGTAAAGTGTTGCCAGATATACATTTTAGTTTGTTACCAAAAGTATGCAGTTTTTAATTGTCGGTTCGTGAAGCAGTAACATTCAGAGAGTTGAAATACTTAGAGTTGTTATATCCGAACACCACTGCTCAAAAAGCTTACTAGAATTTACCTATATACATACCTACGCACATCTATAAGCAGTTTGTAATGACAAGGAAAGAACGTTCAAATATTATGCGTCATATCTGTTGTTAGAGCAATTCGTGTTACCACCGAACCGCCACGAGACGTTCCGTCCGATCACCATTATGCTGCATCTCTTTTACTCTCTCACACCAAACGATACACATATCTCGCTCATCCATTTCATTGGAATTCGTTCCAAAAATAAAACAAAATAACGATATTTTCTATTTCAACAATAAAAGCAATAATTACGCGTGAAATGAAACAGTTTTCTTATCTCTCATAGTGCTTGTATAATTGATGCAGAGTCTAAAGACACAAGGAAGGCATATTGTCCACAGATTATCCCTAAAAAACACGATTAGCGGCGATGTATTCACCGGACGCTCGGAAGTGCTAGACTGGTAGTGACTCAGGCGATTACCCTGAATTCGTCTAGTAAATATGGAGGGCAAACAACTGATCTACAGGTAAAAAAATCTTAGGTAACATTATATACTTTATATCTAAACAAGCGTATGTTTATTAGGAAAATCAACGGATTATCTTATCTTATGATGTAAAGAGTTTTGCAACTAATCATGTTTTAGTTAAATTTAATTTACTATAGTTATAGTGAAATATCTTTGTTATCACTGCAACTATATAGTTAAATAGTTATACCAAGAATTTTTATACTTCTTACAAATGTTTGCAGGTTAATATTAATATAATTGTCCTACTGTTGAGCAAAAGCCTACATTTTGATGACTTACGAAGACAATCTATCAAGAGCATGTCAGGACACGCATAGATAAATAGAAAACCATTTAACGAGTATTGTTGGTTTTTCATTTCATTTACAATTTCTCAAAATATAACAGTTATAAACCAAAAATATTTTGGGAAGAAGTCCTTCAAATGACAGGTGTAATGTCATATTTTCAATGAATTTCATTTATTTTTAAATTCATATTTGCCGCTAATCGACATTTTCTCCTCATTCGTGGAATGAAACGTAGTTTACGTATATACATTGTATCTGTTTATGGTAAACTAGTGGTTGCAAAATCTATTGATCGCTTAATATGGATCCACGTTTGTTTGAATCGTTCCTTTAATCGATTTTAAATGATCAACTTATATTTTTGTTGAAGTGGTTAGAATCCCACTGTATCCGCCGTTGTGTTACATAACTTTAAAGATAATTGTTGCTTAGGCCAATATTCAACCCAATAATAGTATTTAAATCGATTCCATAAATATTACCTTTCTTTTATATTGTTACTGCATCTAAATACTAGTAATTTCCATCCTAAATTAATATATTGTTCTCATTGTAAATCATACCAATTTAATACAATTATTAACTTGCAGTTACACTCTTCTTCCCAAATAAGAATTTTGTTTAATAAATTTGGTCATTCGATAGTTATTATCGATATCTCATTCCATTAACTTTATTAATTGGATAAATTAACTTTTTGAATATTTTAATAAGAGTTGTTTACCAAACAATCCATATTTCACAATGTAATATACTTGCTTTTGAATGTATAAATGTCTATAGCGAAATCCCTTGATATGCTGTACCTTTGTAAAATAATCGATACTCATCTCGAATTGATTATGGATATTCGTTTGCTTGGTGCAACTCGATACCTTATCACTATTTCGCTTGAGGAATTTGTTTTTTTTCTTGAGTTCGCCGGTTCGAACAGAGATTTTGTTATATTTTTGAGATATTCACCAATTTTGATACTCACGATGGCTGGAAAGGAGGCCGCACTGATAGCGGTGGTGATAGCGGTGGCACCTCTATATTTAATGTAGAATTTCTTTTGTAAGCCCGAAAGGGTTTTTTTTAGTTTTCTTATGTATTTTTGAATACATCTTTTGTATTACTTCCTCACCCAATGTGAAAGGCCCCGGCTTCCCTCTCATCTCTCTTTCCAGATGGCAGCGAGACTGGTGTGTCGCTTTTGAAATTTGATTTATTAACTGGTAGGCCCAGGCTAAACCAGCAGGGCTATCACGTATCTTCTGTAGCAATGAACTGTTGATTGCAACAATAAATCTTTCAGTTTTGACAGATTTTGTAAGACAGATAGGTAACAGACCTTCATACGTCCGAACGTTAGTCGCCGATCGTTTTTTTATTTTATACCTGAGACGATAACTGGTATATACATTGATCTAATTAAAAATTTCGTACTATCCATTCTACTAAAGAGTTTGTAAAAATATAGTATATATACAGGTTGTACTCCCATGTTCTAACATGTATTTCCCATGTATTTCCTTTTATTTCATATTATTATTATTCTTAAATCTAAATAAAACAAATCAAGGCAAAATTCTTACCTGTTACGTGTGAGCAGAAACTTTAATGAGATAGACAAGAGAGTTGGCCTAGACTGTACAAGCAATGTATCGGCTAGGCGGTTGTTGAGCAGAGAGTTCTTCGACAAAATGTTTGAATTTTATTATAAGCAGCAGTCTAAACATTAAGACTAAGTTGTAACCTAGTGTTCATTATTTGAATGTCATTTATAAGATCCGTGAGGACCTATAATTGGTTATCTGTTGTTATTAGTTATATATAAGATATTTGTTATACTGTTGGTCTTCCTAAGAAATAAATAAAACTTAAGTTTATATTGGCATAGATTTTAAAATACAAGTAGTAATTTCTTATTATTATTATTTTTAGTATGCGGAGAGAGGAAAACATATTTTTTTCCCGCTCATGACTTAAATTTTGCCTCTCGTACTTTTTAATTTTTTTAAGTTATCCGCAGAGCATGCGTTATTGCAAAACATAAAAATACTAAAAATATCATAGTCGCTTTATTACATTTGGGTTTATTTTACAGGATATATCAAGCGTATGTGTTGCAGTATCCAAAGTGTAGTGATATATATATATATATATATATATATATATAGATACCCATTGGCCATTACACACTAAAATTGAAGCGGTGTGTAGGAAGATATATTTTGGGCTAATTTGTGTTAGGGGAGGAAGAAGAAATTACTACTTGTATTTTAAAATAAATGCCAATATTAACTTAAATTTTGATCTTTTTAGATTTCAAAAATAAAATTATATTTTAGAATAATAATATTATGAAATCAAAGGAAATACTGACCATTGGAGTACAACCTGTATATATTCTATGTTATTACAACTCTTTTGTAGAATGGGTTTACGAAAATTTTATTTCGATCAATGTATATGCCAGTTATCGTCTCAGGTATAAAAGAAAAAAAACGGTCGGCGACTAACGTTTGGACACAAGAAGGTCTGTTACTTATCTGTCTTTTTCATTGATACAAGATCTGTTAAAACTGTCATTTTTGATTGTTGCAATCAGCATTTCATTGCTACAGAAGATACGTGATCGCCCCGCAGGTACCACTCTACTATTATATGGGGGGCTTTGAGTTGTCGTCCTACTTGATTGATATTTGGCCATGCCGTGTGTGAGCGCTGAGATGTCGTTATAATTTAACTAAATTATGTATTTATAATATTTAAATATGTTTGAAACTCACGAGAACTTCATTTCAAAAATAAAATATGTATTTCACTTCATAAATTAAAGCAACGAGCGTTTAATTTGACCAGAGTCCAGACGTCACCTACAATTACCGTCCCATAACTTTTAACAATCCCCTTTCGAATTATCACCTATTATTGTGTTAACTTTTTTATAACCTAATAATACCATTTGCATAAATTTAAAATAAAAAAAATAAAAATTGTAGCACTGTAATAAAGCCTAACGTTGTTGAACCGGATCGATTGGTTTTATTGTGAAAGTGTGTTAGAGTTCGAGGTAATTCCCTAGGACCCCTCTGAAACCGCTGTCACGGCGGGAAAAACGTGACACAGGAACGGTTATATGTGGTTTTATTATCACAGAATGCTCAAACTAATATTCGTTTGATGTTTTAGTATAATAGAAATAGATTCTGTGGTAAATAATTAAATTCTAGGTCTAAAAGTTAAAAATATCGACTAGGCTACCAAAATTTTCACGCGAAAATGGTTAATTAGCAGTATTTTTATACTATTTTTTGTTGTGTTATTGTTGTTAATCATTTCAAATTTGCAAGAAGGAGTGCTTATATAGATGATTGGCTATCCACGGTTATGAATAATGAAATTAATAAATGAAAAACTAAATATAACATAAGACACGAAATGAATCAAAAACTGGACGTCTACATATGTAGGTACGCAAATTAACTATTTGTTGAGGTTATTTCTCCCTTTTAGTTATTAAGTCCCTTCATAGTCATTCCCTTTATAGTCGCTTTAGTTTTTTTAATTACGTTTATTCATGCATTTTTAATAGTATTTAATAATTATGTTTGCAACTAAAAATTTATTCACAAATCTTCACTGGGTGAATCGTTTAGTTTGCAAACACATTTCACTGAAAGTGTAACATCCAATTTTGCAGTATTTAGTTTGACATATCCTTTAATTACATAGTATAAGTGTTAAACGTTCCGAATTCCGTTCAAATCCGCCCAGTAGTTTGTACAGAGTCATTGAAACGCTCAAATTTCAAATTTTTTTTTATATCTTGAATACTACTGAACCGATTTCGATAAAAATGACATTAACTCATAAATTGTAAGTCTGTCATTAAATCAAATAAGAATTTTTGCAATAGAATTTCTAGTTTTTGCGAAATACAGGGACAAACATACATAATATAGTAACATACATCCAACTACGTGGCGAGTAGTTTTCTTTTCAACTACGGCACCTGCGACGAAACCATAACATATACGTAACCGAACACGCCTTTGGTAAATTTTTGTTTGTCCTAGAAAACTTAAAGTCTAGAATATCTTAAAAAAATGCGAGACATATTAAACAATAATAGTGAAGATATTATTATAATATTGCACAATAAAAAATAATTTTATGTATATTTATAAAGTAATATTAAGTTCTTGCGAAGTATGCTTACGAAGTTACGAAGCTTTCGATCTAAAGATAGCCTATTGGAGTACCCGATGAGGTAGGTATTTTTGCAACCGGCTCTCGCACTATATAGTTCGTGGTACATAACTACATAGTTATTAATCTGTGCGCCATATAACTGATCTATGGTGATGGTATGGTGTATTATTGGCAGTGTGACCAGACTTAGCAGAATTCTGCGATTTTAGCATAATTTGATCTCCAATTTAGGATCTAGCAGATTGAGTCGCAGATCTCAAAATATAGCAGATTTTGGCAGAATTTTATATAATATACGCAGAAATTTAGCAAGATGGAGAAGAATTAGCAATTTAGGTAGTGGTGCTAGAAATATTTAAAAACTTTACAATTCATAAATAATGTACAAAAGATTTCTTCTTACTGTTCTGGCAGTTTTCCTTTAAATACAGTTTAGGCGAATTCTCAGAATTTTGATCGCACTTTGCATTGAACTAAAATCTTGTCTACCACTTAATGACCCATTTGAGCAAGTGCTATTTCTTGACCCACAAAAAGTTGTGTACAAAGATTTTATAAGTTTGGTCATAACTAGTTCTCATTTTCTAAATCTGGTATACAAATCTAACATACAAGCAATTTACTCCGAAAATATTGACCTTAAATTCGATAAAGTAGTGGCAGATCTTGTAGAACCGGGAGAATTTCTGCTGACCTCACACTAATGAACACTTAATTATAACTTTCCTGCGGGACAAATTTAAAAAATCAAAAGCTGTAATTTTACATGTAGATGCAAGAAAATAACAGGGTGGATGCATTTTTAATTAAATTTGTTTTGATTTTTTTTTACGCCGTCAATAATATATAAAAGACTCTCAAAGTGCGATGGTTCTGTATATTAAAATCGACACCACAGAAAATTAGAAGTACATAATTATGTACCATATAGAGTTATTGTTAATTCGTGTTACTCAATCATAAATATTTTAGAAACTATTTGTTTTTTTTTGTACACATCATTCATTTTATTGGGACTTCATTCAGTAGAAATGTTTTGGTATCAATCAAAAATAAACTTAGCAAACTTTAGCAGAATCAAAAATAAACTTAACAGACTTTAGCAGAATTTAGGGGAGCAGCTAGCATAATGTCCAATTTAAATCTGGTCACACTGATTTATTTTATTCAAATCCGCCCTCAAGGTGTTTAATTATTGGGATCCAGTATATAAACGGCTTTAGTTCATTCACACATTTTTAATTTCTTAATACCTTTGAACACTCTACATCTTTATAAAAATTACATCAACTACAAACTTATAAGTTGCTCCAAACAATTCTCAAAAACTAGTACAAAGAAAATTTTCTTCAAGACATTTGTCAAAACTCTAATCGCTCCAAGTTTGAAAATAACTTGCTTTTAAAAACATAGACTATAATCATAGACAATAAGAATTCATCTCTACAACATCCCCTCTGAATTTTATATTGTCTCAAATAAAATTAAAACCAACCTGTATTTAACTTTAACATATTTTCCTAGAACACCCCATATACAACTTCAACATTGAACACATAATTAAAACAAAAATAAAAACCCATACTAGTATTCCCTACCTATCATTACATTCTACATACTATATTAAACCACCCCCTTAAATATAAATTTCAAATTAACAATCAAGACAATCTTAATACTATAACTAATACCTAAATTTCAAATCAATTCCAAAACATTATCTCTACAAAATATAACATCTAACACCTATCATAATTAACTAAATAGACCACTAAACTCACTTCATTAAAGTTCACATCAAACTCACTGATCACTCACAATATGCTTTCTTAAACGTAAAAACTTGGTTCTGTCCAATCCTTTTGTCAATATTAGAATTGGTTGGACAATAGAAAATTTCAATTAAATTTTGATCTATCTTTTCTTTAATAAAATGATATTTCACATCAATATGTTTGCTTCTGCGATTTAAAATTCCGTTTTTAATTAAAACAATAGCCGACTGATTATCAACAAATAATTGTGTTTTTGGAGTATGACCTGTAATTTCTTTAATCAGACTTTGAACATAAAGTAAATCTTTGATACATTCTGCGGCAGAGATGTATTCTGCTTCCGTACTGGAGAGAGCGGTGACGGACTGTTTACGCGAGCACCAATGTATGGGACCACCACTGTACAACACTACAAAGCCAGTCGTACTTTTCCTAGTATCAGGATCACCAGCGAAGTCTGCATCACAATATGCAGTCAAAACTAAACTATTTCCACGTAAATATTGAATACCAGAAGATATAGAGCTCTTAAGGTATCTGAAGAGATTTTTAATATTGGCAAAATCATTTAAATTAGGACACTCTTGATGTCTACTGCAATAACCAACATGAAATGAAGCATCTGGTCTAGTTTTGTTTACTAAGTATAGTAAAGACCCTATCAACTGCCTATAACGATGCACATCACTACTATTACCCTTCCCCTCTTGATGTGTATCAACTAAAATATTCGGAAAAATAATTTCTTTTAAGTCATTAAATCCAAATTTATTTAACATTTGACCAATATAAGATTCCTGATAAATTTTCAAATAATTTTCTCCAACCTGTATATCAATACCGATAAACTTCTCAACTTTATCAAATTTTCTAATTTCAAATTCTTTTTGCATTCCTTTCATGATATTATTCAATTCATTTTCACAATTTCCTATCAAAATTCCATCATCAACATATATAGCCAAGTAAATTTCCTTTTCTTTACATAAAAACAAACATGGATCTAATTTCAGCTGTTCGAAACCCAATTTCTTTAAATATTCAGTTAGCCGCTTATTCCACATGAGCTGTGCTTGCTTAAGACCATATATACTCTTCTTTAATTTACAAATTTTATTTTCACCATAATCATAACCTAAAGGAATTTCCATAAAGATATCCTCATTTAATTCTCCATACAAAAACGCTGTCTTTACATCAAACTGTTTTAATTTTAGACCTTTCTGTGCAGCAATTGAAAGCAATAATCGTACACTAGTAGTATTTACCACTGGACTATAAGTCTCTTTGTAGTCTACATTATATTTTTGTAAAAATCCCTTAGCAACAAGTCGTGCTTTGTATCTTCCTTCCGACTTCACAGTAAAAATCCACTTACTAGTTATCAATCTTCTATTACCTGCTTCTATTTTATCAACTACTTCCCAAGTTTTATTTTTCTCCAAAGAATCCATCTCTTCTTTAATAGCTTTTTCCCATAAACTTCTCTCATCACTCTTCAACACCTCACTGTAAGTTAAAAATGATGTTTCTAAATCATAATCTTTCAACCTTATTGGTAATTTTCTATCTCTTTTTGACAAAATCCTTTTACTACTAATTTCTTCAACGGACTCCTCCGCATCCACAAACAACTCGTTTCCATCCACCGTCAATCTACTATTATCTTCAATCTCATTTCCATTATTCACTTCTTGACTACTATCTTCCAAATTAACTTCTCTTCTACTACTATTATCTAATAATTCTTCAGCAATACTATCTTCAAAAACATCAATTCCCTCATTTTCTATAACATCATTCCGTTCCTCCTCCAAAACATCTTCTACGACATCATTTCGCTCTTCAAAAATATTTTCTATGACATCATTTCGTTCTTCTTCTAAAATATTATCTATGACATCATTTCTCTCTTCTTCTAAAATAGAAAATTCCTCCTCCTTCGTTGCTTCAACATCTGTCTTCTTCTTCTTACTTTCTCCATACAAACTTCTCCTCTCAACTTGACAACCATCATCAGCTGTGATGACATTTCTTTTCTCGTTTTGTTCTTCCAACTCCTCTTCTTCTTTAAATAATTTATATAAATCTGTAACTTTCGCAATCCTATTACATTGCTTTAAAAATTCCAAAACATCCTTCGCATTATTATTAAAAGTCACATCTCTTGAATAAAATACCTTCAAACCCACCGGATCCCAAATCTTATATCCATTGTTCGTAAATCCTACTAGCAAACCCTTACCACATCTGGAATCTAATTTATTGAGTTTTGTATTTATTTTGTAATAAGCCAAAGAACCGAAAATATTTAAATGTTTCAAATTTTGAATTCTATTAAACCACATTTCTGCTGGCGTTCTGTCATTAATAGTATTAGAACACCTATTGGTTATGTAAGTTACTGTTAACACCGCCTCGCCCCATAACTCTTGTGGTAACTTCATGTCAAACAAAAGAGCACGGGTTCGCTCCAAAATTGTTCTATTTAATCGTTCTGCCTTACCATTATGTTGTGGAGTATACGGTATTGTATAATCTATTGAAATTCCTTTACCTAAACAATATTTTTTAAAATTATTTGAACTATATTCACCGCCATTATCGCACCTAAATGTTTTTACTTTTAAGTTAAAGTGATTTTCAGATAAATTTATGTAATTAGTAATTTTTGAAAAGGCTTCACTCTTAGTTCTGATCAGATAAATTTTAGCAAAATGTGTATAGTCATCTAGAAAAGTGATAATATATTTATAACCATCATACGTGTCTGAACCTATTGGACCACAGATGTCACTATGAACTATTTCTAATGGCCTAGTAGCTCTATTCCTTTCGGTATTGAATGGTTTTCTGCATAGTTTTGCTTGTGTGCAGACTTCGCAGGTGTCAATATAATTATCACTATGTTTTGAATTTATTCCATTAACTATCTGTTTTGTTTTTGAAATTGATGTATGTGCCAAAGCTCGATGCCAAAAATTTATGTTTTGAATTAAGTTTACTGACTTTGTGCTTGACCGAGTTGCTGACAACTCTGCATAGTACAGTCCGTCACCCCTTAACTCACCAGTCAGTAAGCAGCTGCCATCTCTTTCGTATACTTTACATTCTTTTCTGAAAAACACAATTTTATAATTATTTTCTGCTATTTTTGAAATTGAAATTAAGTTTTTCTTCAATTTCGGGACTAGTAACACATCATTGAAGGTAATGTTATGTGAATTTGTGTTAGACTTGCATAGCACTTTACCCACAGTGTCTATAATGTGTGTATTACCATCAGCTGTTGAGATTCTATAATTGCACTTTTCTTTCAAATGTAAATATACTTCAGAATTAATTATGTGACTGCTAGCTCCGGAATCTAGTATGAACTCAATAGTTTCCTCCTCATCTCTGTCTAATTTTGTAAAATTACTCACCGAAAATTGTGGTTTCTCTAAACAAAATTTTGAAAAATGTGTGTTTGTCTTGCAAAACACACAATTGTATTTTTCTTTGCAATCATTATTTTTGTGTCCATTTTTCAGACATTTGAAGCATGTTATTATGCTGTTATTCTTCACGCTCTTGGATCCTTTATCATTTCTGCAGAATTTTGCTATGTGTCCTTTCTTACCACAATTATAACAAACATTTATTAAAAATGTATCACAATTTTCTTTATTTTTAGTATCCCGTTCTGTAATTTTTAGTTCTAATTGTATTCGGGAAATAAGATTCACAAAAGTTTTCTCTTCTTTAGCAGTTGATTCCCAAGCTGTCCTAAAGCTCGATAATTCTTTAGGTAAAATGCACAATATTTTCGACACAACCTCAGTATCAGTTAGATTCATCCCAGTACTTTTGATTGAGGTAACTATGTTCATTAGGTCGCCGATATCTTCTAGTAAATCTGTTTTTTCGAATTTATAGTTATAAAAATCTTGGAGTAAATGACACCTCTGTGTGTCAATTTGGCCCAAAAATATCTTATCCAATGTGTCTAAAATTTCTTTTGCGGTTTCACAGTCAATTATACGTCCAATATATGAAGTATCTACAGAATTAATTATTGTAAATCTGGCTTTTGCATCTTTACTAATAAAATCTTCCTTTATTTTTTGTTCATCATTTAACCCTTGTATAACTGAATTTAGTCCTTTTGATAATAGTAATAAATGTAATTTCTTTTTCCAAATAATATAGTTCGTATTTTTATCTAGTTTTGACAGTTCCTCTGTCATGTTTCTATATAATTATTTCCAGTAAATAAAATAATAATTTCATCACCATATGGTTTCCAGGGTAGGTAGCTCAGCTCATCTTCATCTTATCCTTGAGGGCAAAGGGCCCATGACCTCTTATTCAAATCCGCCCTCAAGGTGTTTAATTATTGGGATCCAGTATATAAACGGCTTTAGTTCATTCACACATTTTTAATTTCTTAATACCTTTGAACACTCTACATCTTTATAAAAATTACATCAACTACAAACTTATAAGTTGCTCCAAACAATTCTCAAAAACTAGTACAAAGAAAATTTTCTTCAAGACATTTGTCAAAACTCTAATCGCTCCAAGTTTGAAAATAACTTGCTTTTAAAAACATAGACTATAATCATAGACAATAAGAATTCATCTCTACAACAATTTATTGGTCTGTGGTGGATGGTCGGTAAAATTTTAATTTATTTTGAATGAATTTATACGGTCACAAATTCTTGGCATAATCAAAGTAAATCTAATATGAAGTTTAAACTTTCATAAATAACCTCAAAACTAAACCGGTGAATTAATGTGCCCAAAGTTGCTCAATAACCGCCTACCATGTCGGATGCTTGGGAAGAGATTCAAGCTGTAAAAAGCAAGCGTAACAGCTTGCGAGAGAAGCTAGAGAAGCGGAAAAAGAAGCTACAAACAATATTAAGCACTGGGAGTTTGGGCAGCGGGGAGAATGGTGAAGGGACTTCGGGAAGTGGAACTGAGAAAGTGACTGCTATAAGTCCATCTACTCAGAAGAGCGAATGTAAGTTTCATGTTCTAGACACAGGTAGATCCAGGTCATATAATCGCAGCCATAAGATTAGGATTATTTAGAAAAAAGTGATACCAACCCCTCATCAGTGGAACAAGGCTCAGAAAAATTATGAAAGTATAGAAAAAGAAAAGTAGTCAGGTAGTCAGCTTGATCATGTGTGTGATGAGAACATTATACTTGCAGAAATGTGTGGTTTACTTGGATCTTAAAAAAATTAAAAAATATAAGTATCTGCTTTAACAATTCTTCTGTGTAAGCACAAATGTACCTAAGCCTGATGAAAAATGGATCCTAGTTCAAAGAAACGCTTACGCAACAAATTTATAGGCAATTTGGGAAAAGCGGAATTAAACTGTAGCAGTACATCTAAAGCTGCGGAAGTTAAAATTCTATATTATGTGTCTAATGTGGATATGAATGTCAAAGAGTCCGATATCCAAGATTATATACTTAAACGAACAAATGAGAGAGTTTAATGCTCACCCTAAAGAATTATTTTGTAATGAAATGTTAAGTTTTTGTTATGATCAAAAATGGTGTTGTATAGACATAGATGTTTTAGGTCTTGAGTCTGATACCTACACGTTTACAAGTGATGTGCATGGATGCAGGAGGTGGTTGGACCACTGCCTTGTCACGAAGGCAGCCCAGGATACTATTCGTAATGTGTGGGTGCAGCATGACGTGTACTGGTCTGACCATTCTCCTCTTTTTGTTGAGTGTGATGTGGGCATAATAAATGCTAAGTTTAAGGACAACTCTAATAAAACTGTGAGTAGTAATAAAGTGATCTGGGGTGAGAGAGGAGCGGATCAGATTGCAATGTATCACAATTACTGTAATGAAAATCTTAGGAAATTAGATTTTCCTGAACAACTGACCCTTTGTGCTGATGCGGTCTGCTCAAACCAGGATCACACAAAAATGTATTGTGACATAATAGATATACTCTCAGCAGGATCTATTCTATCTCATAGGCGTAAGTGTCCTTGGAAAGGTGGTTATGTTAGTGGTTGGAACAAATATGTGGCCGGTGCTCACAGGGATGCCAGACAAAAGTTTCAATTATGGGTCATAGCAGGTAAGCCACATGTAGGTATTATTTACAAAGAGATGTGCAATAGTCAGAGGTTTTTCAAGTCTAAGCTAAAGTGGTGTCAAGATAGGCAAGAGCAAATAAGGATGGATATTTTGGCCTCAAATCACTCAGCGGGAGACTTTAAAAACTTCTGGAAGCTTACCAACAGACAAAACCCAAAGTCGACTACCCCTGTGAGTGTTGGTGGGGATAGTGATTTGAAGAGCATTGCAAACAAGTTTAAAGACCAGTTCATGATCCGGTCACCTTTGGGAGCGTCAGTGACTGGGGTGGGAAATGGTGAGGCCAACCCGCCGTGCTCGAAGCGTAAAATTTCCTTCACAGCAAAGGATATTGAAAAAATTATCAAAAGTATGCAGAGAGGGAAGTCTCCCGGGCATGATGGCCTCAGCATTGAACATTATAAATATGCTGGCGTCCACCTACCACGTGTGTTGGCAATGTTCTTCAAATTATGTTTAGGTCACTCGTTTCTTCCGGAATCCTTGATGAGAACGATAGTGGTTCCAGTTATAAAAAACAGAACTGGAGACATGTCAAATGAGTCAAATTATAGACCAATCTCACTTGCCACTACTGCAGCTAAAGTCTTCGACAGTGTGCTTAATCGCATTCTTGGTGGATACTTGCGACTCCATGACGCGCAGTTTGGATTTAGGGCGGGATTGTCCACTGAGAGTGCAATTTTCAGCCTTAAGCATACGGTCCGTTATTACACCCAGAGGAAGACGCCCGTGTATGCCTGTTTTCTCGATTTGTCAAAAGCTTTTGACATGGTATCTTACGATATACTTTGGAAAAAGCTGAGCAAGACAGGCATGCCGATGGAGGGTGTCTCCTTACTCAGGTACTGGTACAAAAATCAAGTTAATCAAGTTAGGTGGGCTGACACTCTGTCAGATGAATATAGGTTAGAGTGTGGAGTACGTCAAGGCGGTCTGACTTCTCCAAGCTTATTTAATTTATATATTAATGACTTGATTGAGGGACTAAGCAGTATCCATGTCGGATGCTACATAGATGGAATCTGTGTCATTAATCTTAGTTATGCGGATGACATGGTGCTGCTTGCTCCTTCAATCAATGCTCTTAGAATACTAGTGAATACGTGTGAGAAGTATGCAGCTACGCATGGCCTTAAGTACAACTCTAAAAAAAGTGAGTTACTTATTTTTACGGCAGGTAAACTAAAGCCTAAAAACGTGCCTCCAGTTGTACTTGACGGCAATACTTTAAATGTTGTAGACCACTTTAGATACCTAGGACACATGTTGACAGAGGATCTGAAGGATGATCTGGATTTGGACAGGGAGCGGAGAGCGTTGGCAGTGAGAAGCAATATGCTGGCTCGCAGGTTTGCTCGAAGCACAAGAGAAAAATAACACTGTTTAAAGCTTACTGTCAGACTTTTTACTTGAGCAGCCTGTGGGTTCGGTATACGCGTCGTGCTTACAACGCTCTCAGAGTGCAATATAACAACGCTTTCAGGGCACTGTTGGGACTACCATGGCGGTCCAGCGCTTCGTCAATGTTCGCGGAAGCGCGAGTTGATGGCTTCCACGCTATTATGCGAAAAAAGGTAGCATCAATGTTCCACCGCCTAAGAGGTAGCTCCAACAGTGTACTGAAGGTAAGCGCATCTCGCTTTGACTGTCCTATCCAGAAGTACTGGATAGGTGTTGTCACGGGTAGGACTCAATAAACTGTAATAACTCGAATATTACTAACATAGGTTTAAGGCAATTGTAATTATTAATAAAACTATGGATTTTATCCGAAATAAAGATTTATTATTATTATTATTTACTGTGTTCAGTTTGATGTATTACATTTTGGCACGGTCATATTTTATAATTTAATAATAATCTTGTAACTATTTCGACGGTAATGAACCTAGAAAGCTGTATTTTTGCATATGTATAAGTAACAAGTCAATAACGGTGTTATAATAAATTTAAAGTTTATTGTTTTAAATTATTAATTTTGACCCCCTTATCTGTCCATACTGGCATATTGGTCATCTGAAAAAAGGTTTAGTGTGATGCTTGTATACATCTGATCATTATAATCCAAATTTTATTAGTAAGCTTGTATATATGAAAAAAAATCTTTCTCAAAATTTGAATAATAGGAATTTATTCAAATTGTGAAATTAAAATAAAAAACTCACTCTTTACATTTTTCCCTGCAAACACTCAACAATGGAAACTTGCATAATAAATAAACCTCATAACTACTTTGAAACCCAAAAATTTGAAATAATTAAAGAGTCATTGTGTAAATAATCATATCAAAAGAACCACAAGATTGTGGTTTACTTGAGGTTCTAGGCCCAGAATTAAAAACTGATATTGATTTAAGTCTTTTTCATCTAGGCATGCACCATACACATCACATTTTTAAGAAGATAATTTGTTTGTTGATTGTTAACCATTTACAGCACCTGTCCCCCAAGAGAAACCTAAGCTAGTTCCATCAGCATCACTTGAAGTGCGTCTACTACAAGTTTTGTCAGACATGCAGCTGCAGCTACCTGCCACAGCCAGTGGCTTATTACCTGGACTTGGTGATGTTGACACGGGCATTGTGGCTAGTTTGTTGCAAAAATTTGCCACACAGAAGCTTATTACGTAAGTAGGACTCTATCTAGATTGTGTGGCTATGATAAAGTTGTTATCAAAACAGAACCCTGGTAATTACAATCCACTGCCTCCGCCCATCCGTATGTCCCGAGCCTCTAGGTTGTTAGCAGATGAGTCAGAAACCTGAAGTATGATTTTGCTGTAAAACTTTGGTCAAGAGTGGAAAATTGGACTGGAAATTAAAATCAATTAAATCATTATACCCCAACATGCCTGCCAACCATGGAGGTTATGGCATCCCCCCCCATAATGGGGGAGACTATGTTCAGCAGTAGACAATCTGGCTGGTACATTAAATCATAATTCAAGGGAGCTCCAATACATGAGAAGAAAGCCGTATAAACCTTTTTTATAGATTAGCATGTGAGATGGCATCATCTCGAACTCAATAAGAAGAATACAAATATATTTGTATATTATTAAAAATAATTAATTGGGGTCTGTCAAAATTATAAATTTTTTGTATGAGAATAACTAGTGAGGAGTCTTAAATAGTGGTATATTATGTACCATATCCTATATTTAACCAACAGCTACTGAAAACGCCGATTTATAATGTGGTTTCAAGAATGTGATCAAAACCAACAATTTTTTCTTTTAAGGGCTGGCTAACTACCTTTGATGGGAAAAGGTCACTTTTATACCTTGGTGAACAATTTACGATAGCATTCCATGGATTCTATTTTATAGCATATATGCTATATGCATGGTGGAGGGAGAAGGAAAATGAATTATATTTAAACAAAGTAACTAAAATATCCAAGACATGCAGACACTATTAAGTATATTTGCATGTTTCTTGTTGTGGAAAGAATGTATTAACAAAAGGTTATATTTATAATGAAACTATGTCATACAGGATTGCTGCAAATAAACATAAATATAGCCTAGCACAAATAAAAATAAAATGTTACAAATTTTTAAAAACTTAAAATATGTGATGAAATAGAATTCATAATTGTTATAATAAAACAACTACTAAACGCCCACATTTATAGATTATATGTAATATCTGGCAAGCTCAATTTCCAATTTAAATATTTATTATTCTGAAACAATTTCTGTCCTAATTACAGAATAGCAGAAAGAACAGAAAGTACAACAGATGCAACAATTGAAGTAGTCAGTGCCGAGTCAGTGAGACTGGCTGCAGTACTGGCAGCTCTTATGGAAGAACACTCCACCCCTAAAGTGACTACCACTAGCAACAGTAAGAGAAAAGGTAACAGCTGCATTTTTAACGACTGCCATCATAAGACAACAACCGGTACCTGGATGGCTTAACGTGGCCACTGAAGTGACGTGAATTATTTTATTTAAAAAAAGGATTAATAAAATCGTCTGTGATTGAAAACAACACCATTGCCATATGAGTGCGACATGTTTATAATTTTGAGAAAAAATGTCATATTGTATTACATAACTAATATAAAAAAAATTACATTCATCAACTTTGTGCTTTTATGGGCATCCCCTTTTATTTTAAGCTTTTTGTTTTCTTAATATTATGTGGTAGCCAAGCCGCCATATTAATACTGTGAATATTTCAACCGGCTACCTAATAGCTTTCCAAAGATATAACCCTTGAAATATTGTTCAGACAGAAGGGCAGCCGAGTCTTAGTAACAGGGTCCTGTTTTCTTTCAAAACAACATTTCAAAACAAGAACAAAGGCATTGACCAATGACGGCAATGACTCATCCCACTCTGTCAATATCGGAAACGTGCGAGAGACATACTCAGTTCTCGTTTGTTAAAAAAAAACAGACTATATAATCATCCTGAAAAAAGTTTAATGATCATACATACGAGTAGCATAAAATTGGGGATTTTAATGCATAGCAATTTATTTCAGGTGAAAGCGTAGTGGAAGAACCCACAAACCCTAAGGTATCCAAAACTGTCACAGATGAAAAGAAGGCGGGCAAAAGCGACACGGATCTAATGGTAACCAATATCATAAATTAATAATGTGTTCTAATATAATCAATATCATAAATTGCTCACTACCTGAATATGAAATCCACGTCATGACCAAATCGTGATACCAATCGTATTATTTTTAACAAACTTAAAAAAGGAGGAGGTACTCAATTTCATTGTATTTTTTTTTGGGCTTACCGATTTTGATGATTTTTTTATAGGTATTCGATAGCCAGTTCTTGTCATGTGGTCCTATTTAAATTTGAGTGTGATCTGACGAGTAGTGTTTGCGTTATCTCTAATAATGCGTATTTTATATTTGTTTTTGTTAAATAATTGTTTATTTTAACGTAGTTTATTGTTCTTTAAACATGATTACAAGTACTATCACATGTTATGCTAAAGTCATATTATACAGTTAAAATAATACAATTCGACCACGCAATTTCGGCGGTAGAATCCAGTGGTTAAGGCACACGGTGGGTATAAACGGGGGAAATGGGTAGTTTCCAGCAAGAGAGCAAAAAATAAAATGTGATTTGAGGCCGATAGTCTAAGCCTTTGAATGAAATCTCACTCGATGGTAAGTGTTGTTGTGATTGTAGTGTCCTTCGAAGCAAGGAAGCGCTCAGTAGTAATATCACTAGCGATCACCCATCCAACTCATGACCGCGTTAGCGGACAACCCGGACATTGCTTAACTTTGCTGATCGGTTCAGAATGGCTAAGCAAACTTCGCTACGAGCGCTTTAAAATGCTTTATATGCTCCCAAATTAATGTTTAACTGTGTTTCAGAAACAGTGGCTTCTCCAATTTTAGATTTAACAAAAATACCTTAAGTAAGCTTGTTAATACCAAAATGAAGAAATATTACATGAAATATTATATAATTAAAAAGGGAAAGGGTAAGTGTGTTCTGAGTGTGGAGTGTTTGGAGTCTAGTAAACGTGTTTTTTAGGGCGTGAGTCGAATAATATACATATAAATTAAAAAACAAGCATATTTTACATTAAGAACAAAAGTGTGTAACAAATAATTAAAAAACTGGCGATGGCTTCCAACCACCCAAAGAATTTAGAATTTCTCTACAACAATAAATTATTAAAATATTCTATAAATGATTAAAATGATATATAAATTCGTGGTTCTTATAATTTAAAAATCGTAACAACAATACAACTCCAGTCCGACTATAACTTCGTCGGTATTTTTGCATGCTTTGGTATTGTATCCAGTAAGATAGAAGACAGTCATAAAGAAATATAATGTTTTCAACGGTCTCAACTGAATAATACTGCTTATGAATAGAAATCTACAACGTTAATCTCATTTTACAGTCTCTGCTAGCAATGCCGTCCAGTCGAGAGAAGGCTGTGAAGAGAGTGGGGGAAGAAATCATGGATCTGCTCAGTAAACCCACTGCAAAAGAGAAGTCACTGGCTGACAAGTTCAAAAGCCAAGGAGGTATGTGTTCTTACTGTAACTGTATATTGCTGATAGGCTAGCCTAATATCTCTTTATTTAAAAACTTACACAGCACAGAAATTGTTGTAACTCTGCCTTTTGCTTTACTAAAAACTGTGTTGCAAAAAGTGGTCTCTCCCATTTAATATCAAAGTTTTGCAATAAAATGGAAAATATCAAGATCTAAGTTATACAGTGGATACAATAATTTACTGTATTGGAATTGATTGGAATTGCTGTGGAGAACCAAAGTCTACCTAGGATCAAACAATCTGGAAAACAAAATTAATTAACAATGTAATAGTACATTTCTGCAGAATCCAGTAAGTAAGCCTTCTTGGCCAAGCATGAGTTAACCGCACCGAATTGTAGGTGAGGTCCAGTTATATACGTGGCCAGGGTGGCTTTCTTACTGGTTGATGTTTGTATAATGAATTTCTCAAATATGAAAGAAATTTTTTTAACAAATATGTTTAAATTACATACTTATCAGACAGTAGGAGATTCCAAATTTAAAATCTTGCTTCTTACTGGACAGTAGTGAATAAGTCTCCGGTAGAGTTCGCACTTTCAGGATACTTTTTAGAGATAATTATGGCAACATTACATACAAGAAAAGAAAAATATATTTGCAACAATGATAAGACTATGTGTTAAATGTTTTCGTACTGTTCTAGGAGCGCAAGTAATGGAATTCTGTCCGCACGGCACGCGCGCAGAATGCATGCGAGCATTCGCACCGAACAAACTGCGCGCCGAACATTATACCTGCAAGAAATTACATTTCAAGAAGATCATCCAAAGCCACACAGATGAGTCTCTTGGGGACTGCTCCTTTTTAAACACGTGCTTTCATATGGATAGTTGCAAGTAAGTACATACTTAACTCATACCTAGCGCCCGCGCCGGTAGGCCTACA
The DNA here is from genome assembly GCA_963854805.1 of Plagodis dolabraria. Taxonomy (NCBI): domain Eukaryota; kingdom Metazoa; phylum Arthropoda; class Insecta; order Lepidoptera; family Geometridae; genus Plagodis; species Plagodis dolabraria. The sequence continues at coordinate 10,016,660 of OY978462.1, read as the reverse complement.
GCCAGCAGTCGACAGATCTTAGTTCAGAGTTAATTAGTATAAATAACGTTACTGTAGAACTCCGATTAACCGAATCGGTCCTAAGCGTAATATAACCTCTATTATTGTTGTGAATGTTTATACTTTGTATTTTTACAAAATTACAAATTTACAAGAGGAAAAATTTAAGTCATGTGCGGGATTCGAACCCGCGTCCCTCCACTCTATTAGCCGGGGTATGCTCTAATCCAATTGAGCTAACATGACAGTGAGTCATAACTAAATTTTTTGCTATAGTTATTAAACCATTGTATTGGGATGGAGCGACATCTATAGTACAACTTACGTTGTACTACAAACAAAGCTAATTTTGTAATTAGCTTTAAACTTGTTAATGATGACGCAACCATAACCAGACCTTAACAATTTTGTATTTTTGTTAAGGCCTGATGGGGTTGCAACTTACTCTGATCGAGATGTTCAAGTGAGCCTTATTGTAGAACAGTGTTTGTTTAACTTAATATAGTTTAGTCTATGTGTGACAGTTCCTTTTTCTTTATTACCAGTCTATGTCCGATTATCCGAATCGACCCCGGTCCCAATTGATTCGGATAATCGGCGTTCTACTGTATTTTAAATAAGCATTAATAACTCCTCCGCAGACAACGCAACCCCGCCCCGTGAGCATCATATCAGTTAAACAATTTTGAAACCGATTTCACTTTCGTTATATCAGTCGAGTACCTACCTCGATCTCGACTTTATCTCGACTTTCAGAGTCCCTTCATCATGGAGTACGTGCGCTCCCGACCTCGACCGCGCGTGCACTGCATGCACGCGCATGCAGTGCACGCGCGGTCGAGATGAGATTAAGGGTCCGTTTCAGAATGTCTTAATAAAGTTTCGGGTTGCTAACCAACATATAAAATAACTTAATGATAAAAATGACAGTTAACATGCTGCGCGTTTCAAGTTTTAACCGATGGATAGGCTAAATCGATGACTGAAACGCAAAGATAGTGTTTTATTTAATGTATTGTATGTATTGTGTAATGTGTTGTATTAAGAAAGAACTCTCCTTTTTTGGGGCAGTCGTGTAATTAGTCGAACATTCTGAAACAGGCCCCAAGTGCGATGTATTCATAAGAGTTGATTGTTTCCAGATATGTCCACTACGAAGTAGACAACACGGACCCCAACGTCAACGCGGTTAAGGCGACAGAGTTAATAGCGAAAAGCCCTCATAATGGTAACTATTAAATTTTCTTTATTGACCCATAAACACTTTAATATTCAGGTGCCAAATAAAGGATTGGAAATCGGGATAAAGTAACGCACAATATTGTTAGGGCTACGAAATAGCATTCATATGACGAATTTTATTGAAATCAAGACAAAAAAGTCATCAAGAATATAGTATTTTCTTGTTTTATCCAGTGTACTTTTCGGAAAAGATGTACTTACAGTTCATTCTAATCAGAAATAGTCAAAAAACATTCAACAACAAGGTCCTTTTGCTTTTTAGGGAAAATTAATACTCAGACTGTTTTCTGTTTTAGTATATTAACTCGTTGATGTACTATAACGACTCTGAAAATAAAAAAATAAATTTTAATGGGTATTGAAAACCATTAACTTGCAGACTATAAACAACACTAAGTTTGAGTATTTATTTTGCGTAAAAAGCTAAAGGGCTAAAAGCACTTTATCATAATTGCAAAATGTGTAACTCTTTAGTTACTGTATCAGCTTGACCACTGCTGAACACAACCTCCCCCATTAGAGGGGGGGGGGGTTGCCATAATTCCCTGCGCTTGGCATGCGTCTTGGAGATCGCAGTGTCAGATATCAGTTCCTCAGAAGGCGCTGCTGCCAGTATTTCGGTATTTTACCTTTAGTCGCCTCTTACGACACCCAGAGGTAGCAAGGTGCGAGGCCCACCTGGGGTTATATATACTTCGTCATAAATGGCGAACTGCACTGCGTCTACCTTGAGCCATAAAGTTATTAAGTCTCAAGGGCCTATAATTTCACCGGCATCCATCTATAACCTTCAAACCGGATCACAGTAATGTGATCCGGTTTAAAGGTGTATTGCTGTGGGGAGCTGCTGCTGAGATAGAGGCAATCTTTATCTTACAAAACCGTGCAATTCGAGCCATATATGAAATGGATCCTAGAGAATCCCTGAGAGATCTTTTAAAAGAAATTGATTTGTAACTTTACCACGTCTGTATATATTTGAAAATATTAAGTACATTCGTAAAAATTTTACTAAATTTAAATCAAACGGTGACAATCACGATTATAACACTAGGAATAAAGATAAAATAGCGGTGCCACGTTTTAGATTAGCAAAGACAAATAAAAGGTCCTTCTTAGGCAATTGTGTGCGGTTTTATAATAAACTGCCGAAACATATTACAACGCTCACAGAAAGAAAATTCAAGTTGCACATTAAGAACATTTTGATAAAGAAATCTTACTACACAGTTTGTGATTACTTAAACAACAAAAATGCTTGGACTGGTACGCTTCTGCCAAGCTAGCGCCTGTCACCTACGTAATGAAAATAAATATTGTAATAATTTTACTATATAGTATAGTATGTAACACATTGTTAAAAAACGTTTAAAATAATGGCCTCGAGTTTCTTGCCCGTTCTTCTCGGAGTAGCTCTATAATTATTTTTTTTTCTAAATGTTATGATTACTTGCATTACTGCGTACTAAGCGAAAATCATAAATTTACAAATTATTGGAGTACAAAATGTTTTGCCCCGTGTCGCGAAATCGGAAGGACGCGGGTTCAATTCCCGCCCGGGGCAAAAAACATTTTGTTCTCCAATAATTTGTAGATTTATATGTTTATTTGCTGAACGTGGCAGTGCAATGTAGAAAATTTCAATATTAAAATTTGTAATTGACCTTCATAAGAGCGCCGTAGACGCCTAAATTGAATAAATGATTGTGAGCAATACTGTCGGTAGTACTGGCGGTCGAATATAGTGCTACTGAAATATTATGCAGTTGAGGTATTCTGCATCATTTTAGGTGGTATCAGTTAAAGATGTTTTGATTCAAATACGATCTGCAAGTCAGGCTTTCTGATCAGCAGCGCAAGTACCGAACTTACCGATCGCTAAATTTGACGTTACAATCGTCTAAATTCGATAAAACGCAACAATTTTATCGAATTTAGACGATTGTAACGTCAAATTTAGCGATCCGCAAGTTCGGTACTTGCGCTGCAGAATAGTTTACAATATCTAGTGTTTTTATTAAATGATTAATTATGAACTATAGTCTATTTTTTTTTTAACAAACGAGTACTGAAAACTTTACTGCGTTGCTATTGGCCAACGTAATCAACATAAAGTCCGCTCCACACGAACTCTGTAGTTACACATAGGTACATTCAGTTGAGTCTTCGACCACCTGTGCGTCGATAAATATTGCTTGTAACGAATCAAAACTAAAGTTGAAACTATTGAATTAGAGTAGAAATAGTAGTAAAACAAATAGTTTTGAAAACGATGTTGTAATAAGTTAACAAATCGTCTCGTCATACGTTTGCCGACGTATCATTGTGAGCTCAATAGACCAAAAGACCATGTCTCAGTGCCATATATTGTCACTGGCAACACACTGGGTGAAGACTTTGGTCTTCAGGCTCTGCGAAATAATAGTAATGCTTAAAATGCTATTATAAAGTGTATGAGAGATGAATGTGCATCAGAATAACAAATTTAGTTTGAGACAATTAACTTAAATTTATAGATTTTAATATTAAGAGAACATACACTAGAATCGATTCCAGTATTCAATTATAGTAGTTTCTCTTGCAGGTGCGAATGTAGTACTAAAGCCAGCAGACGAATTACTGACACTCACTCCTCCGCAGTGGATACAGTGCGATCTCAGATATCTCGACATGACTTTCTTAGGTAAATATACGAGATTATTATTGATTATCTATTGATAAGTTTTCAGTGACCATACCAGCAAAGATTTCATAGCGAACTTGCTCATAGTGAAATTATTACCTACATAGTTCTTGCTTATAAGAAGTACATACTATCACTGTACTGTATCAACTGGATTGTCCACTGCTAAATACAGCCACCCCCATTTTCTTTAACGTTATTGTGATGGATGAATCTCGAGGCCCACATAATGTTAAACGGATTAACCTTTGCCTATAACAGATGCATTCAACCTGTGACGAATTGCACTGCGCCCGTCACACTGAGATATACAGTTGTTAAGTCTTATGTGCCTGTAATTTTTCTGGCTCTCAAGGACTGCTGCCGGAACACACTGTTAGGTGCTTGGCGACAGATTTTCTACTTGAGGGTGGTAGCTAGCCAGGCGGGCATTCGCAAAATGCCCTTCCACTGGTGCGGTGCTGCTCAAGCCGGTGTTGGGGATCAAACCAGGGACCTGCTGCACGGCAGTCCATAGCTATAACCGCTCGGCTATCATTGCTTCAAAAGGTAAGGTTCGCCATAATCCCCACACTTGGCAGGCGTCTTGGGGATTGCAATTTAAGATATCAGTTCTTCAGAAGGCGCTGCTGCTCACCTTACGATATTTTACCTTTGTTGGCCTCTTACGACACTCACAGGAGCAATGGGGGGTGTCATTCTAGCCCGGCACCCCACGGGGCAGTCTATCACTGAAGGTACTTCTTATTTTACATTCTGCAAGACACTGCTATATGGTCAGCACCCAAAATATTTTCTTATGAGCCTTTCATTTTACTGGCATTTTTTAGCAATCTGGATACGATAATCGATAACACATAACCTCCAACTGTCCCTATAGAGGGACAGTTGGAGGACCTGTCAAGATCGCAACAACTTAATGACATACTGACGTCGAAAATTATTTAAAAGGTAAAGATTTATTATCATATTTTATTTGTATGCAGGTAAATTTGCCGTAATAATGGCAGATCCACCATGGGACATTCACATGGAACTGCCGTACGGCACAATGTCAGACGACGAGATGAGATGCCTCGGAGTGCCGCAGCTTCAAGACAGCGGACTTATCTTCCTCTGGGTCACAGGCAGGTAATGTTCCAATGCATTTACTACAATGGCAGACATGCTAATATACATATGGAACTGACTGAACAGTGTTAGACGATGGGATGAGATGCATTATACTGACTTAGACTCAAGATAGTGGATTCATGTTCTTCTGGCTCAAAAATTGGTACGAATTACTTAGCATTCCATGGAGTCACCGTGTGGGCGGCGGGTCCATAGCGTTGTAGAAGAACAGGCCCAAATCTCATGTACCTGGGGCTTGCAACCCAAGGAGTAGGGTTAAGGATCTGCTTCCAGTGCTTGAGCATCCTCCCCTGTCTAACCAAATTTGCTAATGTTCTAATAGATTTGCCGTAACATTAAACCTTTTTTTTAAATGTTATTGTGACGGAACAAGCTCGATGTGGGCCACCCATATGTGGTGTTAAGCGGAAGTGGAATGTTAAGTGGACTAACCTCTGCCTATAACAGATACATTTCGTCACGAGTCACAGATACACTGCGTCCGTCACCTTGAGAAATAGCTGTTAAGTCTCATGTGCCTATAATTTCTCTGGCTCTTAAGGACTGCTGCCGGAACATACCGTTAGGTGCTTGGCGACAGATTTTCTACTTGAGGGTGGTTGTAGCCAGGCGGGCATTCGCAATATGCCCTTCCACCATGCATCGAACCATGGACCTGCTGCGTGGCAGTCCATAGCCAATGCCACTGAGCCATCACTGTTTCAAAACCTAACATAGAACTGTTGTACGGCACACTGTTTGCCGACGAGTTGATATGTCTGAGAAATATACGAGTACAAAAAGGTTAGGGAAGGCCTATTTTTTATAGTCTTGGCCCATAAAGACCGAGGAAAAAGAATGAAAATTATTATCTTTATCGATTACCTATGAATGGAGGTTTTATATAAATAGCACACGCGTAGTATAAAGGGAAGTTTTCTCTCGTTGAATTTTCAAAGACAGTTAATACAATTATATAAATTCGTAATTAGTTTGAGATAATCCCATATACTTTGTACATACTCGAACTCTATTGTTTATTTTTTATATTGTTATGTTTGCAATAACGCCTGTTCTGCTGATTACATTACAAATTTACGAGAGAAAAAAAACCGCTCTTGATTATATATATTTTTTTTGAAAATTACAACTTTACTAGAGAAAAAATCCCGCACATGATTATAATTTTTTCTGTAGTACATTTGTAATTTTGCTATCTATTGTTTATTATTTTATAGATTACAAGATATTATATATTTTATTAACTTATAAGATTTTAAAATTATTTTAATGTATATTAGAGCTATGGAGCTAGGGCGAGAATGCCTCAAATTGTGGGGCTATGAAAGAGTGGACGAACTGATTTGGGTGAAAACGAATCAGCTGCAACGGATCATACGGACGGGCCGAACGGGACACTGGCTCAATCACGGGAAAGAACACTGTTTGGTAAGTCATCATCTTCCTACCCAATACCCCTTACTTTAGATGTTTATTAAACAAGGAAAGTTCAACTCCTTTAAGCCTGCACCGAAGCAGCGACACGTAATTGTGTTTCGTTTGATCCCTTGCTGTATCTTTTTTCTTAATTTTGAGTTATTCAATCAATATATATTATTTCTTAATCGTTACCGGGTCTATTCACGCACGACCGTGGTCATGAGTGGTCCACTCGTAACCACGGTCAAAGCAACTTGATCGAAACATCGAGGTTAGTCAAGATATTTTTATTTTGATATTAAAACGAATAAGAAATATATATTATATTTATGGATTAATTCTATAAATACACGGAAAAACTTAGTTTTCTCGATAGAAAAAAAAATCCAAAGTTATATCTAAAAAACTAAATAAACCCTTAGTTCGGCGTAAATACTTCACGGAAAGTCATCAGTATTTGAATAATAATAAAACAAAGTGTTTTCTATAACGTATACAAATTACATTTTTCAAATAGGTATTCGTTTTTATCATACGAAGGAAATACCGAAATTTTATCGCACGTTCCGTCCATTTTAGCCAGAGCCGCGATGCTTTGTCCCTATCCGCTTAAGTAATTCTTCGGCCGTCGAATGCTGTTGATGACGGATGCTGTTGGCGTGAATTACTCACTCACACATACGCGACGCGCCTAAAGCTCGGGTCGGTGTGCTCTTAAGCAATTTTAGGTACGAAGTTCAGATTAGATTGTTTGGAAAAATATAAACGAAATTGAATATTTCAAAATATGATTACAAGCAGTATCTTTATTATCTTTATTATCTCGAGTACTGGGCGAAAATCACATTTTACAAATTATTGGAGCACAAAATTTGTGGTCTGCAGCACAAAATTTGTGGTCTGCAGCCACCGGAACGCTACTATTTCCTGTACTACTTTTACCGTCATAGGGGACGGTTAAAGTAGTACAATTAGAGCATAAAGTTTCGGCTCGAAAGGGTAGCGTTCCGGTGGCCGAGTGGAAAACATCCGGCGCAAAATCGGACGACGTGGGTTCAATTCCCGTCCGAAACAAAATAAATTTTGCTCCAATAATTTGTAAAATTCGTTATTGAATTCTCACAGGTCGGTATGAAAGGCAATCCTGAGAACTTGAATCGAGGCCTGGACTGTGACGTCATCGTTGCTGAAGTACGCGCCACCTCGCACAAACCAGACGAGATTTACGGAATCATCGGTAAGTTTAACGGGCTAAAAGTTGCCATACCATTATTTTCAACTCAATATACTAAAAAAAAGTTCATATTCTATCATCATTATAAGACTAATTCACAGTGATTAATTGCAATTGAACTGAATTAAATTAAAGTTACGACAACGATTAAAAAAATATTTTCAACACACTCGCTCGTAACGTGCCTTTAAATGCACCGATTTTAATGTCATAATATAGTCTATTACGCACACGTGCTTTTTGTTTTCTTTACCGCACTAGTGTTTTGAATAGAAAAAAAAACAACTTTTCCACATTTCTCACCAAGGAGATTGTAGTTTGTTTCGTTCGTTTTTCACACAGAAAAGAGAAAGCAATAGAAAGGTGAAGGGGGCGTGGTCCGCGAGCCTAACATACTCCTAAACAGGAGTATTTACGTCAACGGACTATAATGGTACTGACAGTCGACCCGCGGTTAACGCGCCGCATGCATCTCCGTAAATGTATATGAAAATGCCGCGTTGTGCTGTTATAAATTGCAGATTCAATAGCGATATCACAAATGTAAAGAAAGTAGGAATATCCTATCACCCGAAAACATAATAAATTGTTCCTAAATGTTTTCTATTTCGCTGATGAACAAAGTCGGTGCAATCTGACATTTTAGTGATTGATGATTTTATTTATCGACAAAATGTTGTCGATAAATTGTTAGTCACTAAATGTCACCTCATTCCAATATCTAATTTGGAGCTTTCTTGTTAGACCTACAAAAGCAATAACCATCTGTTCCTCTGATTTTAGTGCATATAGAACTTTTATCAGGACGTAAAAATACACGTGTAGTTCTGATCTACACGTGTTTTCTATATTAACATCAATTAAATTAACAAATTATTCAAATATTTTCAAGAACAGGCAATTTTTCAAGGTTAGGATTTCAACTTAAACTCTTGTTTTGTGGCTTCTTTAGGCACCACCACAATTTCGCCAATGTCACGTAGTTAGATAGACCATCAAATGAAGGAAATTGTTTAGTTTTAATGAGTTATGTCCAACAACTTTTGGATAAGTTATATAATATGTAGAGAGAAGAGTTTATATTGGGACAACAGAAGAATATGTGATTCACATTTCCTTCATCCAAACCACATTCACAAAGGGAGTTATCCCTAATCTTAAGTTTGGCCAGGAAGACTGGGTTATAGGAATAGTTTAGACGCAGACGGCATATTGTAGAGGTTGTCACTTTAGCAGCTTTTTGGAATTTTGAGAAACAGAGTTTATTGGGAATCTCAGGTTGAATGTTACTATAGAATTAACTTTTTAATATTCTATAAATTTGCCATTTCTGGTTACAAGATTTTTTTAAAGATGGTTTTAAAGTCGAACAGATATCTAGCGAGAAAAGTTGGGAAAATGTCCTTGAGAGTCTGTATGAATGGCATTTGTAGCACAAGAGTCAGCTGATTCGTGGCCCACTATACCAGCGTGACCAGAAATCCAGGCTAGGATAACATTTATGCCGTGAGAGCTACATTCGAAAATGGCATTTTTTTTTAAATCGGGAACCTAGATTTTTACCGAAATGGGTTCGCAAGAATAGATTGGAGGCAGCTTTTGGAGTTAGTCAGAGATCATCTTAAGTAAATAAGTTACGAGAACTGAAAACTAACTATTCGTTATATATTCCTAGAATATCCTAAAACTTGTTAATATTTGACATTTTTAATAACCGCCACACTAAAATCATGTTTTATCTGTGTTCATTCTGGACTAGCCAATGACGAACCATCCTGTCTAAGTTCGGATTGGCTGATACGTTGTGGCGGCAACTCCTGAAAGGTTGTGGTAAATATGGCGGGAAGTTTCATCAAGAGGCGACAGACACTTGGCGCCATTCATTGCTATAAAACCAATGTCTCACCTCACTGAGCCTCTCTCTGTCTTGATTCTTCACAAGTAACTTCCGCATCGAGACCTATTGCTGATTAAGTTAAGTGTTCTATTATTTATTTAGTGTAACATAACTGCTCACGTGTTGTGTAGGGGTTTAAGTTGGTTGATGATTCCCTTTTCGTAGAAAATCTAGTAAGATAGGTAGTTAATTACTGACTCAATATATCTCAATCATACTAACTCAACTAATAGTACCTTACTACATGGAATCGCATCCTGCCAAAAATCTTATAAGTTATTTAGCCTATATATTTTTGCTTAAATAACTGCTCTCTATCTTGGCAAATCTCACAAACTCATCTGCAATTTACCTCTTGTTATATATACCACGACTTCGACCTTGACCTCGCCTTTTATTTTTATGAACCCCTATCTGTGCCTATCTCTAATACCACCCTTTACGCGAATTTCATATAATTGTAATAATTTTACTACAAATAAGCAAGCCTATAACTTATTATATCGAAATTAAGCTGTGCTTCGCAGTAATAGCTTTATTTTTATCGTCTTTTTCTTATTCAGCATCTTCATTGCTGAAGGTCGTGTCTAGATCTGAAGTAGTGTTAATCGCTCGATGTACTATGCTCTTCCACGTGCTTCTGTTTTCAGCGGTCTTTTAAGCTTTTGGTATAGACATACTAGTGAGCTATATGGTTCAGTCAAGACGCTTACTTGCCTTTCATTACTACATATTCAAATGATTATATAAAACCGCATGAAAACTTATTATAGCACAAACGCACAGCACATCAACGCATCACCTATAAATCGTTTTAGGTCGAAGGAACAGTTTATCGATAAAATGTACTACATCACTGGCTAGGATACCACTTTTTGTACCGAATAAATAAATAAAATAAGATCAAATTTGACTAGCTAACCCAATAAATATATTCTCGTAACCATTTTTTGTGCAGTTGTTTGTGAACTATTTTTCAATTGTTTTATCTCAGATTTTACCAAGCAACGATTTTAAAATTGAAATCATACTTGACTGAGCTGAGACTGCACAGTTACTGTACAGATATTGTCAACTGGCAACTTGCGATAGCTTGACAAAGTTCACAAGAAATTCAAACTTACCACTCTTTAGATAAGGTGTATTTTCAACTGTTATAAATTGGCTTATTAAACGTTTCAATTGGGTAAAAACAGGACTAATCAGGAAATCGGATTGTTTGTAGTGAACAATAAAGATGTAATGTCACGTATCATTTACATGTGTTGAACTGGCTACGCTCGTTTTCTAAGGAAACTGATATGGCTGCCACTCTAAATAGTATTTTATATCTCTATGGTTTTTCATATAAAAACAAACCAGAGTTTTTTACCTACTGAGGTAGAACTTTAGAGGATTTAATTATAAACCTTCTTAATCAGATTGTTATTGCTATCAAAAAGATCAAGAAAATATTTTCGTATTCGTTCCTCGCAAGTGTGTTGAAAAACGTGGTATGAAACTCGTGCCCGTTGTTTATTACAATCTCTACTCCATTTAGGCCTTCGATCTTGGTGACATTCTAGCCCGGCAGCCCACGTACAGCCAGGCACAACGCGGACTCCACTGACGATGGTTACCAGTGGCTAATAGCCGTTCATTGTGGCGTTCTATGGGGGAGGGTCTTGTTTGACAGTAGATGTCTGTCCGAAGTTTTTTTTTTATACCTGATAGGTAAGCCTATGACCACTATCTCACCTGATGGTAAGTGATGATGTGGTCGAAGATGTTGTTCAGGCTAACCTAGAATTACTGGCTCTCAAGGACAGCTGCCGGAACACACCGTCAAATGCTTGGCGACAGATTTTTTAGTTGAGGGTGGTAGCTAGCCAGGCGGGCATTCGCAAAATGCCCTACCACCATGCAAAAAGAAGATGTTCCAATTCAGACACTTTTTAAAGATTTTTCATTTTGTTCCAGAGAGATTGAGTCCTGGTACAAGGAAAATTGAACTCTTTGGACGCCCACACAACGTCCAACCCAATTGGTGAGTTTTGCTGCTGGTTATCAATCAAAAAAGGCTCATGGCTTGGCGACAGATTTTCCACTTGAGGGTGGTAGCTCGCCAGGCGGGCATTCGCAAAATGCCCTACCTCCGAGACCGACGGCTTAACGTGCCTTCCAAAGCACGGAAGCGCTCAGTTGTAATGTCACTAGCGGTCACCCATCTACGTCGTGACTGCGGCGGACGTTACTTAAATTATTTCGAAGCAGTGATAGCTCAGTGGCTTTGGCTATGGACTGCCGCGCAGCAGGTCCATGGTTCGAATCCCGCCGCGGGCTTGAGCTTCACCGCATGGTGGCAGGGCATTTTTGCGAATGCCCGCCTGGCTAGCGACCACCCTCAAGAGGAAAATCTGTCGCCAAGCACCTAACGGTGTGTTCCGGCAGCTGTCCTTGAGAGCCAGTAATTAAAAAAAAAAAAAAACAAAAAAATTGCTGATTGGTCAAGAATGGCTAAGCAAACTTCGATACGAGCGCCTTTAAAATCGAAAGCAGTGTGAACATTCAGCGATGTAGGTATCTCTTGTTGACATGGGATATGTATCTTTTGTAGCTTTCTTGAGCGAGATAATATAGCGGATAGTTCGTCGCTTACTTGCCGCACGACATTGGGACAAGTGCCTTAGACGATGGAAATGTATATGTTTTGACATATTTTATCAGTGAAATTAAAAAAAAAATATTACGAACACGTGATATAGCGGTCACAGGCTTGCCTACCAGACTGATGGCTCTCAAAGACATTTTCCCGAAGACACATCGGCCAAAACTATGCGCGGTAGCTATAACGAGTGTAATATTTCAGGATAACCCTCGGGAACCAAGTGGACGGCGTGCGTCTGGTAGACCCGGACTTAATAGCGACGTTCAAAAAACGCTACCCGGACGGAAACTGCATGGCGCCTCCACCGCCGGACCCGGGACTCGCCTAGCCAGGAGCCGACATAACGCGTGGTTTGTGAAGTTGCGTAGTGTTTTATCATTGTATTTTTAAGGTATATAGTGACGTTATAGCAGGTAGCCCTCTTAATGTTAAATTCCTGCGACCAATGATGGTTTATCTGACACATCAGTACTAATATTATAAATGCGAAAGTAACTCTGATTTGAATGAAATTTGGTATGGAAATAGTTTGAGACCCGGGAAAAAACATAGGATAGTTTTTATCCGACTGCGCAAAAAGAGGTTAATGTTTTCGCGCGATAACCGACTTACGCGCGGGCGGAGCCACGCCCGGAAAGCTAGTACGTAATAAAATAGTAAAATCTGAAAAGTAATTTATCTTCATACAGACGCGTTTGGTTACGCGGCTTGAACGAGTGCCACAGTATGCACACTATGACAAATATCTAGCGTGTCCAGAGTGCGGTAGTCGGGGCCGCACTAATATAAACTAACATAAATTGTGTATCCGTCATACTCACGGCACTGATTAGTGCGGTGAATCAATATAAATTCAATATTTCAGTTTTTTATTTGTAGTGTATGTAAAACTGATTTATTTGAATGGGCGAAGAGTACCCGCTGCGAATATTGTTAAAGAATGTATTTTAATTTACCTAGTAAAGGGAATGAAATAATTAAATTTTATAAATATAATATCTGTACATATTGATTTGTTGTAATATACATAGGTACTCATAAAACTTAGAGATATGGACAACCCTGCGTATCCAGACTAGAGTAGATAGGTATTCGAATCTCCAACGGGCCTCCAGTTAACTTACTTTTCTGGTTTTACTGTGTAATAGCGTTGATTACCCGAGATATAAGGTTTGTGTAACGAATATGGTACATGTAAACTTAATGGGAAACAAGTCTTTTAGATTAAAGCGCATTGAGTACGCGCAAATATGTGATTGTTGTATTTGAGGTGGCGTTAGCGATCCTTTTAATAATTTAAAATATATAGATACGGCGAAATCAACGCCGTCTCTTGGTGTTCGTGGTCATCTTTAAGTTCAGCATCAGTTATACGTGGTACAAGAAATCGGAAGACTTACCTCAAACTTTTTGCGTAACGCACATATTGGAAAAGATTACATTGTACTAATAGACCATATTCGTGCCAAGGGCGCTGGTCACTCACGTCGCGGGCTGGGTGCATCCATTCTCCACAATACTCCATAATCCATCATGCATTAGGCTCATGTTAATGTGAGACTTCCACGAGTAATAATTCATAGCACCTTGTAGGTTCTCAATATGCCAACTCTGATTACTAGAAGCATTCGCCGTTGTCACTGACCTTGTATTATCTCCATCTGTCATCTTGATCTTTTTCGTAAATTTTCTTCTGGTGGTGGTGGGGAAACAATTGCTATGATTTCCTGTGTGATCTTCAGGTTTTGTATTCCTGGGCGCATAATCTTTTATAGTAGATATAGCACAGTAGCTATGTGTGCTGCACAATGTGCTTGCGTTGGTTAGATCACCATTATCACCAGGCCAGGAAAGCCGACAAATAAAAGTACAGACGGCGAATACTACAAACAGTATTGTCATAATACACGTGAATTAGTTTACATTAAATCACTGATCGCATTTATGAATATGGATTAGATTCGAGAAATATCTAAGTATCTGAGGAAAAACCTGACAGCACGTATATATAGAAAAAAAATGGAAATATCACTATAGTACTAACTAACATAGACAACGGCACAAATGCTACCATAAAAAAATAATTAATTAATTTAATCATAAAGCGCACGTCTAATTTTGATCAATAAAAATATAGTTTTTAGGGTAATAGGAAATTTTATTTTCTAATTGTTGCCTTAGTTATGAATTTTTTGAAATACTTAAGGCCGAAGGCCACTGTGAGTAACCCTACCTCATTGAGTACCAGCATGACACAGTTTTCTGTACCATTTTACGGTTCTTCGTAAAGGAACGGAAATCATTGAAGTCAACCGATCAATTGGACTTATTATAGTCTAAAATCGCAGTTGGTTTCGTAATTTCTTTGCCTTTCTTGACAATTTTAGATAATTTGTTTGAGTGCTTAGCAGACAACATTAAAGACATCGCGTTTGTCCTTCCATTTCATAAATTTTATGCCAATTTCGTTACCCATCGCCATGAAATCTCTTTCCAGTTTAGCATCTATTACACTATTTTCTATTAAAGCTTTTCTGGATTGTCTGATCGATTCAATCAATTGTGTATTATTTTCCAGCAAATTACAGGCTAAGCCCAAGCTCGTGTACCAATTATCCGTTAACAATGTGTGCCCATTATTTGGTATTTGGCTGCAAGGGACCGTAACTACATTTGTAAGCGTAGTATTCAAGGTCTCTTTGTTTTTGCCGCTATATAAATATGGTACCTGGCTTTCGTTCACACAAACGTCTTTCTTGGGGGAGTAGTATTTTTGGAAGGTATCGTTTACCATAATATCTCTAATTGGTCTTATCTCAAAGATGCGATCAGTTGTATCTGCAGTTTGATTGTTTGTAAAATGCTGATACTGAAGGACTATCTCAAACCTAATCCAGCTCATGATAGTTGATAGATAGTTTTGTTGTAAAGATTCACTAAAACCCACCCCTTTTTTTGAATAAAGTCCCTGGTAACCAATTTAGTTTTAAATTGGTCTTAAAGTTACCATTAGCATCATATTTTTTCTTTTAAACCCATTTACATTTTATTACATTTCCATTAGGTAGGCACCGGAGATGTGATGACACCTCTGCCCTGAGCTGACTCCTCATGTGTCGACGTCTCACATTGGTAGTTCAGCTGGGATGCACTCGTCCTCGCTATCTGTGCAGTACTCAGCAGAATCTGAACATCACCACATACTGAAGTTTTATCATTAAGACATAATTCACTATAATTTTGACTACAATTTGGTGCATTCATATTACTAGATTTCGGTATCTCCAGGTTAATAGAACCAGCTACATCAACAGTACTAGAATTTAGTATCTCTAGAATACTAGAATTACGTACATCTACTGATTCTCTTATCTATCTACTAAAAGTAAGGAATGCACTTTTTGCGAATACATCTTACCTAGTTTAAGGCGATTAGAGTCGCCAATGGCCTTGAGCATCTGGACCTAATCGAGCTTACTTTACTCGCGCATCGCCGCATACGTTCCGCGCTCGCTGCACAAATATAACGGTCAAAGAATATGCAGATGCGCGATGCGCTCCGGTAACATGGCACTTTATATTCCTACCGTACGATTCTAGTGAGTATCCGCAATTGCAACTGCGACTGAGATCAGTCGTCAAATGAAAATGTATAGTGTACCTACCTAGGTTGTTCTGGACGTCTTTATTCCTTTTCTTTATTTTTCAATGTCATCTGCCGAGTGAAGAAAGTTACTCAGATTTGTCTGATATTCGATATTTAGGCTTTGGCATACATTTTTCGACATCTGCTAGGTGAGGAAAGTCACTCCAATTTGGCTAACATTCAAAATCTAGGTAGTTCTGGACGTTTTTATTCCGAATTTGGAATTTATTTTTCGATGACGTCTGCCATGGGAAGTAAGTTACTCTGAATTGGCTGAAAATCAATATCTAAGTTTTTCTGGACGTCCTTATTCCAAATTAGGAATTTATATTCCGATGACGTCTGCCAAGTGAAAAAGTTCCTCCGATTTTGCTGAAAATCGATATCTAGGTTGTGCTGTGCGTCATTATTCCGAATTTGGAATTATTTTTTCAATGTCATCTGCCAAGTGAAGAAAAATGCTACGGTTTGACTGAAAATTGATATCTAGGTTGTTGTAGACGTTATTATTCCATGTTAAGAATTTGTTTTACGTTGACGTCTGCCAAGTGAAAAATGTACTTCGATTTGGCTGAAAATCGATATCTAGGTTGTTTTCAGTTCGCACACAGACTCTTTAAAAAATCTGCAAATTTTAGTAATATGCTACATAAACGAGTTTTCCAATTAAAATAACCTGTCATTCGTACAACTTTTGCAAGAAGATTTAGCCCTTTTATTAAAACATATTTATATAATCAAGTCCTGAATTTTTCAGTTTATATATCACCATATAGCATCATACATACAAACACGTAAATAACACAAATTTAGTTAAAATATAAATACCACCTGTGTGGATAATTTATAAAAAAAATGTATGAAACTGAACAAGATGTTATTTTATGGATAATTTGTAAATTAAATTTATGTTTATAACTATTTTGCGTGAAAAATTGTACTGAAGTCAACTGTGCACTGTACAGCTATCAATTAAGGTCTTAACGATATAAACTTCAACGTCGAAGTGTGAAGACCACCAGCAATACAAGATTTGGAAAAAGTGTTATTGGCTTAAATAAAGATTTATATTATTGTTTATATTATTATTATTATTCTGGACGTTTTTATTCCAAAATTGGAATTTATTTTTCGATGACGTCTGCCTAGTGAGAAAAGTTACTAAGATTTGGCTAAAAATCGATATCTAGGTTTTCGGGGCGTCCTTATTCCAAATTAAGATTTATTTTTTTAATGGCGTCTGTCAAGAGAAGAAAGTTACTCCGATATCTAGGTTGTGCTGGGCGTCATTATTCTACATTTGGCTTTCATTTTTCAATGACGTTTGCTAAGTAAAAATAGATGACGTATCTTTAAAACGCTAAGATATATCGGATAAGAGTAAGAAAATTATAATAATCAATCGTTTATTCAAATCTCCTTATAAATGTGATTATAGCCGACGCGGGCTTACTCATTTAAAAACGACGATATAAAAGGAAGATTTGTATAATGGCGAAAATACATTGAAAAATAAGAATAGGGACGACTGTGTCGTACGCAAAAATACAAAATGGCCGACGTTTGTGCTATTGGACATGTCGGCCCTTGATAAGGAAGTATTTACCTTTAGATTTTCCCACCCATAGGTGGAAAGCAGTCTTCCACCCGCTACTCGCATCAAACAAACACTACTTTCCGGGTACGAGATATGAGATGAATAATTTCTTGTCTAGGAAATAATAATATGGGCAATTTATCTACAGCTATATTGTAAAGATTGGTTCCATCGTGAAAAGGTAACCGATATACTTTCTCATTTATTAGGAGATTTGAATAATTGATTTATAAGTACTTTTCTTTAAACTTTCGTGAACTAAACTCATGTTTCTAAATTACATTAACGAAAACCAAGCGGGGAAGATTTAAATCGCTCCCGCCGCTCCTCATGACGATGACACCCGCTTCTTCAGTCTACTCGTGACCACGGTCAATGCAACTTGATCGAAACGTCGAGGTTAGTCAAAATATTATTTTGATGTTAATTCGTGCGTCTTTGATAAGTAATCATAATTTTCCTACTCTTATCGTACTGCGGCGATAGGGAACTGCCAATCATCCCACGGTCAGCAGGTAGGTAGGTAAACTCAGGGAGTAGGTTTGAAAAGTTTATTAGGCCAAGCCTTATCAGGTTGCACAGCCGCACAGTTCTACTGAAGTTACATAGACCGGAGGGAGACACTGGCCTGATAGTACACGTGATCCAGGTCCCAGATGTGGCGGTCTTGGCGTCAGCTGATAGTTCTGGATCTCGGTAGTGAGTGCTCGAAACACCCGTCCTCGGATTAAATCAGTGAAGTGGAATCCTGGAAGGAAGACACCGGCTTAGTAGCTGATATTCCTCAGCCAACTGTTGCCAAGCCGCGCCGACACGATCGTGGTACTGTTACCAGCGACTCACATTTTAAAACTCACAGTCTAGCGCGGTAGGGCAGCACAGCTGTTTACGTTACATAGGTTTTAGTCAGCACTATGAAATAACAATAATAAACAAGGAACTCACCCTAGAGGGATTCACGCACTTCACAACAAGTTAATAACAATTAAGATCGATAGTACGAATAGAAAAGCGTCCAGGAAAACCAAGATAAGTATCGATTTGTAGCCAAATCAAAGTAACTTTTTCCACTTGGCCGACGTCATTGTTAAATAAATTCTAGATTTGGAATTAAGACGTCTAGTACAACCTAGATCGATATCTAGGTTGTTCTAGACGATCGATCTTTTCAGCTAAATCGAAGTTACTTTATCTACTGGGCATACGTCATCGTAAACAAATTCTAAATTTGGAATAATAACGTCTAAAACAACGTAGATATCCATTTTTAGTCAATTCTGAGTATTTTTCTTCACTTGGCAGACGACATAGATAAAATTATTCCAAATTCGGAATAATGACGCACAGCACAACCTAGATATCTATTTTCAGCAAAATCGGAGGAACTTTTTCACCTGGCAGACGTCATCGGAATATAAATTCCTAATTTGGAATAAGGACGTCCAGAAAAACTTAGGTATTGATTTTCAGCCAATTCAGAGTAACTTACTTCCCATGGCAGACGTCATCGAAAAATAAATTCCAAATTCGGAATAAAAACGTCCAGAACTACCTAGATTTTGAATGTTAGCCAAATTGGAGTGACTTTCCTCACCTAGCAGATGTCGAAAAATGTATGCCAAATATTGAACAAAAACGTCCAGAAAAACCTAGATATCGATTTTCAGCCAAATAGGAGTAACTTTTTTCACCTGGCAGACGTCTTCAAAAAATTAATTCTTAATTCAGAATGACGATGTCCAGAACAACCTAGATTTTCAATTTCAGCTAAATCAGAGTTACTTTCTTCACTTGGCAGATGTCGTCGAAAAAATAATTTCAAATTTGGAAAAAAGACGTCCAGAAAAACCTTGATTTCGATTATTAGCCAAATTGGAGCAACTTTTTTTACTTGGCAGACGTCATCGTAAAATACATTCCAAATTCGGAATAAAGACGTCCAGAACTACCTAGATTTTGAATTTCATCCAAATTGGAGTAACTTTCCACACTTGGCAGACGTCATAGAAAAATACGTTCAAAATTCGGAATAAAGACGACCAGAACTACTTAGAGTTTGAATATCCGCCAAATAGGAGTAACTTTCTTCACTTAGCAGACGTCATTGAAAAATAAATACCAAATTCGGAATAAAGACGTCTAGAACTACCTAGATTTTGAATTTCAGCCAAATCGGAGTAACTTTCTTCACTTGGCAGACGTCATAGAAAAATAAATTCCAAGTTCGGAATAAAGACGTCTAGAACTACCTAGATTTTGAATTTCAGTCAAATCTAGGTAACTTTTTTCACTTGGCAGACGTCATCGGAATATACATTCCAAATTCGGAATAATGACGCACAGCACAACCTAGATATCGATTTTCAGCCATATCGGACTAACTTTTTTCACTTGGCAGACGTCATCGAAAAATAAATTCCAAATTTGTAATAAGGACGTCCAGAAAAACCTATATATCGATTTTCAGTACTGTAACTGTAACAGTCAGTTCGTCCACTGCTGAACACAGCCTCACTTTTTAAGGGGGTATTTGCCATAATCCCCACACTTGGCAGGCGTCTTGGGGATCGCAATGTAAGTTGGCAGTTCTTTAGAAGGCGCTGCTGCCCCCCTTTAAGTAGTTTTCCCTTAGACGCTTCTGACGACACCCACGGGATGATATGGGGAGGTGCAATTCTAACCCGGCACCCCACGTGGCTGCCCACCTTCCAGTAGTTTTCCCTTAATCGCCTCTTACGACACCCACGGGATTATATGGGGAGGTGCAATTCTAACCCGGCACCCCACGGTGCTAATCTCCCTTACCTATCTCTCACTATTTTCGAGATACGTTATCCATCTTCACTTGGCAGACGTTATCTTTATGTAGTATTAATTAACCTATATCAAAACACCTAATAGAATTATCAAGAAAAGCTTAGAACTCCAAAAGATGTATGTAGCCCCATACAAACTCTAAATGTAGTAGAGAACCATTTTGTACCCTAAAAACTACTAAAGCCGGAAACTATTTGCCATAATATAAAAAAATATATTATCTTTAGTTAACCAGTTATAACATGAGAGCGTTATAGACATTACTAATTAATTTTGTACATATATTATAAAACTTTTCATTGATCTTATTGATAAGGCCGCCCATTGTAATTTACCCACAACATTGTCAATTTCAAGTTTTGATTCTTTTCATATGCGAGACAATTCGAATAAAATTTGTCTACAAAATACCAATAATAAAGCGTCACCGCGCATACTTCACGTCGCAATCAAGTTGGCCCTCTGCAGCGAGCGAATCATTGCACGCACACAGCTACGAATCTCGCGTGTCAATGCACTAATACAAAGACAAGATCGTTATCAGTCGAAAGCGCGAGCGGAGCTACGAGCGACACAGCCTCCCCGTGCCAACGCTTGCGCAACACTGCCGCCCGCGTCCGCGCAGAGCACCTCGGAACCGCAAGCGTTCTGAATCTGAATAATTCGACATTTTCTTAGGAAAATATCAATGGATTTACAAATGCTATGTTATAATTGTAGTATAACAATCTAGAAATTTAATGGTACAATTTATTTTTCAAAAATCGTAGCCGTTTAGAAGGAGTTCGCCATATAAGTCAAGAAATAGTATGTAGTTTGAATTTTTTTTAAGGCAAAAGTAATAGTAATACCGTAAAATCATATGTTGCAAATGTTGTACTTGAATTCATCTATAAAATATATATTTTTCAAGTCTTCAACTTCAGCGGTTACGGAGGAGTTCGCTTTAGAAAGTACGAATTTGACGTACCCAAGGGCCTTAATTTAAACAGACCATTTACTTTAGATGCAGATGCTACTGGATTCTTTACATTCATGATTTTCATCATTGTCTATAGTTATAGTATTGTTAATATACTTAAAGTCTATAAATAACTCTAACTCATTATGTGCTGTACACCCAGTCAAAAAGTCCTGCGATTTGGCCATAAATGCAGAGGCCAACAGTGATTTTTCATTTGCTGGTTTCTTCTTATCCTTCTTCAGCTTAAAACAGTTTGCTTTAATATGTCCTGTTTCCTTACAGTAATGGCTCTCTACCTTGAGTGACATATCTTGCTTCTGTTTTGCTGATAATTTTTGTTTTTAGACACATAAGCAGCATCACTGTTGTTGGTGTCATTAAAATTCTTTCGTTGATATTTTTCCTGAAGAAGTCTTGTACGAACCATTTCACTACAGAGGTTACTTGTGAAGCAGGCTGTCTCTAAATTAGAGACTATGGCGTCCCACTGGGGTAAACCACTAAATAAAATCTTCGTGATTTCAGCATCTTCTATGACCTCACCAATTTCCGCCAGCTGTTGAACAAGCGTTATGACATTGTTGAAGAACTCTGTCATCGTGGCAACTTCGTTGAATTCAATACAATGCAGCTGCCTATGCAATATAACTTTGCAATGTAATCCTTTATCCTCAAAAATTTGGGCAAGCTTATCCCAAGCTTCCTTTGAAGTTTTACACAACCGCATATTCTGGTAGCACGTGGTTTTTAACCTAGCCAATGCACGCTGGTCGCGTTGAATTTCGTAAACGGTGAGCAAGTCAGTCGCTGTGCCACCTACACACTTTCACAACCCTTCGAATGTTACAATCATTTTAATCTGGAACTTCAATGTGTTCTAATTAGTAACTACTTTTAATTTCTCGAAATGCACATTACACAAAGGAATTTCCCAATTCGTCTAGTTCTCAAGAGTGTCCGCCATATTGTTGTGATGCACACTGCACACCAAACCACATACACACCACCACGCACACACCACACAATGCAATCTTTGCGAATAGAGCTAGTTAGCTCCACAACAATCGTCTTATTTGCAGGTTCTTTTGTTTTTATGCGAAATATATGCTTAATTTCAAAATGCTGAATTTTGACATTCAATGCCTTACCAGCGCAAACGACTGTGTCCAAAAGCATGGACTTCATTTCATTCGGGGAAACAGGCACGTTCCTAATTTCTAGGCAAGTCGCCCTAGAGCTACTCTCTGACTGGTCCAGTTTATCTTCTAGGGTTTTAATATACTTCTGTCCTCATTCCCCTCATTTTCCAGTTTACTATACTTTTCCTTATGCTCGTCATGTTTCTGTGCCATATAATCCACCGTAAGTCGCATTTCCTCATACTCTCAGCACATCTTGTCGGTGTTTTCTTCCTGCTCCTTTTTAAAATCTTGGAACAGATGTTTCATTTCAATCAGAAAAGCGTCTAATTTTGCGTTGTCACAATCAGAGCGCTTGCGCTTACGCTGGGTAATGTTTGGTGTTGACTCGGTGTGACTCAGTGATAGGCTGGGCTCCGAAGAACTGTGATGAAGCTCTGCGCTTGGAACGGTAAGCTTTCTTAGGGCCAGAGTATATAGTATATATGTCGAGCGAGCTTCAATATTGAATACTACCGTCGATAACCTGTTCTGAGGTATGGTGGATCGAATCATTGAATATGAACCACGAGTACTGCGGGTACAATCGTGGAGGTAGAAAAACACAAAAAATGGTATTACTATTTTCCCAGTTTATTATTCTAATATTTAAATAGGTAATTATAAATAGGCTTGATAACTTAACCACCGTCGCAAGCTTAGTTCAAAGAGAAGATAGCAAATCATAAATCAGGGTGACCATAAAGTTGCCATGTCAATAACACAATATTCTTGTAAGGATTAGTAACAGGCTACACGGTATAGTTTTCCAACAGGCGTTTTGGCCGAGACCATTTTGTCGAAGTGCGATCTGCATCGATGATATTGGCTAATTCACCTTGATTCGAATCTTTTTCACTGTCACTCCGAATGAAAATCATCAGAATCCTACTGTGCTTGTATGTGATCTGAATCACAATTTTACTTTTCCGTCTGGACCTTTTATATGATGTAGAATGCCAGCTCTGTGCCTGCGCACACTACGGATGGCATAAACGCTTTATATATATGACAAAAATCCCAATATTATAATGGTTAAAATATCAGTTAATAAAAGATGAATTTCTTCTGATAACTTTACCATCTGGTGATTGTGCTGCCACTGAATTTCCAGACTTCCAGATGACAGTGGAGAAAATGGTGTAGATAACTTATTTTCTTTTTTCAGTCTGACTAATACTTTATCAAGCTTGATGGTTGGGCATGTCTGCATATTGGTTTTGAATTGTTTCGCAAAGTGTCCGATTACTCCACACTTACTACATGTCTCTCCATGAGCTGGAGACTTCTCATCTTTGGCAACGTGTCCTCACCGTCCACATCGGCAACACCTTTTTTCTTCTACAATCTTGTTAATATTCCAGTGTTCTTCATGTTTATTTGCATTATCTATCTATGTATGTTGTTTTTCTTCCTTCATCATATATTTTGCCAATTTCTACCGCCAAATCCAATGTCAAGCCTTTGCCTTTCTTCAGCAGATTTAGATTTATTTCTACATTTCTGCACTTTTCTACGAGTTGGTCAAGTAATATAATAATAATAAACCATTCACATATTTCAGGCAGCTTAGCATTATAAATAACACAGACCCATAAAATATATACCTTAAACTAACATATATATTTGTTTATGTGATGACAATATTAATGATCACGTCTTTTCTGCTGACGCGATGCGCGAGGCGTCAGGTATCCGACCGAGGAAACGCCGGAACTTGACACCCTTCGGCCAAAATTCAGCTTCCATGAATGTATGGAGTTCGCGAGTCGGCACTCTCACCACAAATGATTTGAAGGTCACGTCGTGTCGAGACTCCAATCGCTGAACCCTCAAATTCATATTAGTTTTGAGCGCGATGTTTGACCAGATCTACAACTTGCGTGGTGTAGTGCAAGTGAGAAACGTAGAGCTTTGTTGACGGCAACTCTGGGCGCAGCAGATGGTTATCCCCGGTAGGTGCAGTCCCGCTCTTATTCTGAGAAGTGTTCTTCTTCTTCTTTTTCCTCTCTACTTTTGTGTATCCGTCTTTATCCCATTGGCTAATTTGCGGACGCAAAGGTGTAGCCTCACGAACTGGGTCGCAGTGAACCAATTTTTCTCGCAGAACATCCGGGGTATATCTGCCAACGACAGCGGCGTAAGCGCGTTTTGGCGTGGATGCGGAGACGCGTGACGTTATCGGCACCGCGGGAGTGCGGGGTGCGGGACGCGGTGCATTGGTCTGCGGTGTGGTGACGACAGCGGGCGGCGGCGAGTCGAATTTTGCTGACTCGAAACTCGACGACGCGTTCCTCCACCGCGATGTACATTAATGTTAGTGGCCTCTGTTGACCTACTTACTGAAATAATCATTCTTAATGACACTACCTCAGCACGTAGCTCACCGATATGGTGTTTTCAGAGGCCTCCAACTTACTCACGATTTGACTCATGCTGCTCTTCAGGGCTGTAATATCCTTTAACAGTCTCACGCAGTTGAGGCTCTCCCACGGAACTGAAGGCAAGTGGCCCAACTCCTTCACAAAATACAACAGGAACGTCGACTGGGTAAGTCACTTTCAGTAGATTGACGATATCTTGGAGACTTCTCCTTTATCCCGACGCCGAGCTGGCATCTGGTCAGCCTTTCCAAGCACCTTGTGTAATATATCGTCCGAATTTTTATATACACAAAGCCGCACAACGAATTGGTCCAATATTTCATTTTCATCCATGTTCAAATTATGGAATTTCTGCCGCTCGTATGCAGTATTAGATTTTGGTGCAAAGTGGTTATTCGAAACTTCGGTAAGCTGTTCATATTTGCTAAAATCGCCATCTTGTTTAAAATATTTAAAAAAATTCTTGAACTTCTGGTCCCGCTTGGTGCAATAACCTTGCGATCTTCTGTTTATCAGATAACCCAATTTGACCATCAATATAATATCATATAATGAATGACATCGAAGTTTCTAAGCCAAGCATTCCATCTTTCATTCGTTGTGCTTTGATCTGTATAGGGTTCAAAGCGTGCCCCGCCGCCCCAATGGCGTACTCCATTATTACTGCAAAATTTCAAGCAGAGCTCTTGTTTATCACTCGTCGCCAGAATTGTGATATATTGTTGGTCTTCAATAAAACACTTACTGGTTATTTATTACTTCAAATATACTCAACATTCAACACTTTACGGATCTACCCAAATCTAACCAAAGATAATACAAAAGTTGCCATTATTAACAAATAGGATTCTACATCTATCTCTAATCTTCTATGCCGTTTCTATTCTATTATTTGTGTGATCCTTATCATTTGCCAAACTAATCAAATACACAAATAATCCACGGCTTAGTAAAATATTGTTGATATTTGGTTATTTCTTTTGTTTGCGGGATAAGAATGGGAAGATGACATATCTGATAGGATATACAGATATTACTGAAATTTCAAAGTTGCCCTTAAATATTGGAATTTTAAACCCAATCTGTCGTTCAGAAAACAAAACATTCTGGTGTACATCTCTTGAGACTTGTACAAGTGCACACCACTTCGGTTGATATATCGTTTGTGCTAATCAGCGTGAGTGGTGAAGATTCACAGTTTATTTAATACTTGTTTTGATAATAATTCCTTAAATAACTATAAAATACAAATACACACTGTACTAGGTACTTACCTCAGATGATGGGGCCAACCCGGGACCCATTTGTTCCTTTTGTGCCAGTCCAAGAACTCTTACTTCAAATTTTATTTTTTGGGTTTTTCTTCCTTTTCCTTGTATTTTTATTGACTTAACCTCTAAGCAATAACAGCAACAGTAATCGTAGTATCGGTAGAAATGCTGTTTTCTACCGATACTACGATCTCTGTGTTCTTCAGGAAAGAAGCGATGACATCTACTGTCTTCTTGGGGACGGCTGACTCCGACAGCTTGTATAGCAGCCCCTCATGCCATACTCTGTCGAACGCCTTTTCCATGTCCAATAGGATCACTGCGACGACCTCTTATTGTAGCTTGTTGACATTCCGTTCACCATCCTTGTGATTTGCAGTGTACAAGAGTGTTGTAGAGTGTTCAGACCTAAACCCGTACTGCTCCTCCCGCGGTTGTACGTATGGTATCAGCCGTGTAAGCAGCACCTTCTCGATGACCTTAGAAAGGGTGCTCACTAGCGTAATCGGTCGGTAGCTTCCCGGCATTCTAGGGTCCTTTCCGGGTTTAGGTATCATAACGAATTTCCCCGTTTTCCACGAGGATGGGAAGTGACATGATCTTGTTGTAGTTCTGGCTCAGGGCCGCAATTGTCTTAGCTGGGAGGTGTCGTAGGGCTGAGTTGGTGATCCCGTCGAGCCATATAAATAAAAATAAATTAATTTTGAATTCTAAGTACTTGAGGCCGCGAATTTATCAGCTGGCCCTCGCATACAGCAGATACTACATTGAAATGGATATTTCACTGAAGACAAAGCCTTAGTTAAGGCGGATGCTGACGTCTTAGGTTAATTTTTTAACGATTCTATTCTGAATAGCGATTCAATTCGTCAACTATGTAATCCATAGTTTCATTCGTAAATAAATACAAGAAGTACTGGAAATGTATTTCTATATTTTTGATTTCTTGAGGCATGATTTCATGGCCTAAAAAGCGATGGTACTTTCATCCTATTCCATATAGTTTTCTTGCCAAATTATTGGATCAAATTTTACCGCATATCGATGGTTCAGCAGCCAACTCATCATCTTCGTCTGGTTTGTTTTCACAGTCTGAATCAAAAGAATATATAATTATGTTCAACTTATCCTGGAATCACCTCTAATCTTCATCGAGTGGATCATCCAAGAATCCATCCTCCTCTTTCTCATCAATATCGTGTGTGGTACTCCAGAGGCAGAAAAAACATTTGCTGTACCTGGTTGTGCCTCCACTATTCTATCATCTATATCAGCAATACGCTCGTAAGTAAGGTCAGCTTGGGCTGCAAGAATGCCTTGTACGTGTTGCGGCAAGCGGCGTAGCCATAGTTCACGAAGGATGTTATCGCCAGAGACTAGTTCCTGCCAGTGACCTTAAATGACGCAATAACTGGGACGGTGTTCTGTCCCCAAGTTCTTCATCACTAAGAAGACGTCTAACACGTTGCTCCTCTGATATTGAGAAACGACGTATTAGAGATTCTTTAAGGTGTTGATACTTTCCCTCACCTGGAGGATTGGTAATAATGTCCTGTATTTCGCCAGCTACTTTTTGGTAAATTTGTCTGAGGACATGGCTGTATTTGGTAGCGTCAGTATTTATGCCTTCCAGTAAAAATTGGGCCTCCGCTTGGGCAAACTGTCGGTCCACAGGGGAGATAGCTTGACCGCCACGCGATATACACCAGGTACGTCATTATTGCATTTAGGTACTGGTTGCTGTACCAATTGCAGGTCTGCATTTTCAGCCTCAAGAGCAGCCAAATGAGCTTGGAGTTCACCAGCCAACTATTAAACTAGCACACACAAAAATAAGTTACCAGTAAAAATAGAACATCAGCAGGTAGTAGCGTACCAATATAAACTAGAAAAACGAGCAAAGAATTTGTAAAAATTTTACACTTCTACCATTATACTAAAGTCTAAACGAACACCCTGGGGAAAAAAAACTTTAGGTAAAGTTTGTAAATTTGCAAAAAAATACTTGAGAACGTCAACTGGACCAGATGTCAATCACTCAACTGACACTTTGTCAACTGCGATGGATGCTGTTGCTGACGCTGACAGTTCGATGTTGTTCATTGGCGCTTGGTTGCGCGAGCGTACACTCGCGCGCGGAGAGTCTCGAATAGCATCAACGCCCAAGAAGCCTAAAAATTTCGCTAAACTGGCACGAGAGACTCCGTTTTGAATTCAAGATTATATAGGTTGTTAATCTGCTTTATAGCTGTAGCCATTGCATTTCCTTGGCTGTCCGTAATAACTACAGAGTTATTAGTCTTCAAAAGGTAGTATCGCTACTACCTTTTGAAGTATCAACACCTGAGAATACGTTTCTCTTCAGTTCGGTTACATAAAGCACATCATTGATAGTTGAATTATGCCACTTCCCATAAATAAATTTCCTTATTTTGATTTTACCACCACCTTGCACAGTAAACTCACTTTTGTCTCCGAGGCGTGAACAGTTAAATTGTGATCTGAAATTTTATAGAAGATCTCTTCGGTGGGTCATGTGTGCTGATGCACCACTATCTAGTATCCATATAGCATCATCAAGGTGAGCATGTTATACCTGAGTCGTAAATGTGCAATCTTTATCTGAACTTTCCACGCAGGCGTTGACCTTAGTGCGACAGTCACGCACATAATGTCCCTTTTTTATTGCATTTGAAACCACGAAATATTTTCTTATGTGTTGGTTTGGGCTTCTGCTTCTCTGCAGCTAAAGCAATCTCTTGGGATTGAACATTGTTTTCTTCATCTATCAGTCGGGTAGTAAGGTTAGATATAGTTTGTTTGCTAGTATCAAGCGATATCCACGCTTGTCGAACCAAGCGGGATCTGTAAAGCAGTGAACCCAATATTCGAGAACTTCTATATAACCTACAAGCAACTGTTTTGCAATATTCATAAATTTGAATATATGCTCCGCTATAATGATTCCTTGTTACTTCACTGTGTGAAACTTTTCAAATACTTTTATTTTACTATTTTCACTATGTTGATGGTAAATTGAATCTAAAGTACCGATCATTTCTTTATCAGTTCTGCATGTTTCTACCAATGTTATCTGTGATATACCTATTAATGCATTGTGTCATATATAAGGTAGTTATTTTCAGAATAAATTGAAGATGTTCATCAGAAAGTCTTGAGCAAAATTTGTTCATATTTATTTTCACAACTGACAACGTCAGCTCGCATAAATAGGTACCAAACATAGACAGGCCACATGCTGCATGTTTTTTTATTTTTGGATAGTTATTCAAACTCTTGAAATACTGTGTATAAAATGTAGATCACATTAGAGATCTATTTATTCAAATTCTGTGGATAGATTCAGCAAAAGTTGAGAATGCTCATCCAATTTTTCCTGGTGTACTGTGCCTCATAAAATCTTTGAAGTTTAACCATATAAGCTTTTTCTTAATTAACAAACTTTACTTGTGTCAACATTAAAACCTGTATATTAAATTACCATTAAGAAAAGCTGTTGTTATAATAATATCTACATGGTTAATGGTCAATATGGATATGCAATTCAGGTTAATGGTTAATATGTTTTGAGGATGTGAGGGTTTGCAGTGGTAAACACCGTTGGTTAGAACGGTATGATGTTCTTCCGAAGACAGCATGGAGTCGGGACGGAGTGCGGTGAAAAATGACAAATACTAAAATCACTGTTACTGGGCTTTTTAATCATAAAAAGACAGTACAAGCATGTCACACGAAATCTCAATAATATTATGTATAATATAATAATTATTCTAAAATACGAACGTGGAACGTCCACCACAGATAGATGTCAAGGGGCGAAGAGGAAGTAGAAAGTTAAAGCCAGAGACAACAAATGTTTTTTTTTTGTTATTAAATATAGAGCTAACTCTTCACTTCCCCTTATATTTTACATGAGTAGACAAATACTCAAGTGAAAGATATATAATAACATACAAGAAAAACTAAATTCTACAACATCCTAAGATAAGAACAATGTCATGACATAAATTATATTAATTATATGCTCTGAGTCAAATATTAATCAAAGAAATAATAATATCACAATACACAAACATTCATGTGTTGCCTGAGCTTAACCCTTTCGCGGGCAGTACTAATTACGTGGCTAGTTTCGGTTTTGACTATTTTGGATGTTGCTATACATTATTCTTAAAATATTAACGATTAATTTTATCCCCCTAATCACCCCCCATAAGTAAAATGGGGCATGGCAATATGCTTGCCAATGCCCGATTGTACCACATTTTGTGGCAATATTGATGCCAGTGCACAACTTGATTTCTTAAATTTCTTATTGCCAATGCCTTACTGCGAAATAATCATGTATTGATATTAAATAGTTCTATTATATTTAAATTGATAAAAGGTTAAGGTATACACAAATAAAAAATATTTTCGTAAAAAAGTATTAACTTTTGAAATATTTAAAGTTTTTTAGTAATCAACATTGAATATGTACTTACGAACAAATCAGGCACATTGCGTTTTATTTTTACTTATCAATATTATAATGATATACGACTTAAAGATGAAAAAGTAAATAAAACAAATCACACATAAGTACAACAAAGACTTATGGGACTAAAAAGGAACACTATACCAGCCTCAACGTAATTGAACATCTTAGTCTTATTATATCACAAATTAAATCGTATAGGAGATCAAAAAGTAAATAAGATAAATCACTTATAAAATCCAAAGAACATTGCTGAACTAAGTACTCAATAATAAATTGACTTATAGTCAAAATATGTATAGAAAGAATACGAAACGTAATCTCAACGTTATTGAACATCTTAGTTTCATATCAAAAATATAAGAATATTTTGTGATTTCAAAGTTTGTGGAACTTGGAGAAACATGGAGTAACGCATAGTGTTACGAGGCATTTGGAGCATCTGATGCGAGATCTTTTGTTTCTTGTTCTTGTGCTGCACAGGTGGCATCTCCTGAAAGATGTTAGCTCTTCAGGCCAGTGTACACCAAGTTGAGCATATCGAATCTCTCGGGGTACACTGCTTTTGTTAGAGGAGACATCATTGTCAGGCTGAGCTACTGTAGACCTCTTCCAGCTGAGATCAGCTGTCCTCATTCTTGATGTGTAGCCGTCAATCAGACCATAGGCCAATCTTTCGCGGAATTTCATTTGACTAATTTTTTTGTCCCTGTGAATGGATTTATAGAGAATGAATGCGTTTATTGCACCACTCTCTACCAAAAAGTAAAACAAACGCATCCACCACTTATTTGATCTTCGTCCTAATTTATAATGTGATCTAAATTGATCAAACTGATCCACGCCACCCATTCTTTTGGTGTACTGAGCCACAGCAAGAGGACATTCGACTAGGGCCTTATTGCCGTCTTTTTGTGTTCTTTGGACGCTAACAATTATTTTTGGATCAAATCCCGTGGTTAGAATACTGACAGGTTTTGTATCCTTCCACTGAACATAAGCTGTTGTACTTGTTGCAGTGCAAACACGCCATTTAGTAGCGTGTTTTTCCATTGAATGTTTTCCCTTCACCACTTTAGGCAGGCCTACTCGGTCTGTTCTTACTGTTCCTGTGCTATATGTTCCTCGAAAGTACAGGTCGCGCATCAAAGCTACCGATGTAAAAAAATTGTCAAATGTGACATGACAACCATTATTTTGTATCGCTTCTGTGAGCCGTAGTACAACGTTAGGGCCCAAGCCAACCTCCACGGTTCCTTCAGTTTTACCACAATATATTTCGAATTGGTACAAATATCCCGAAGCAGAATCTGCTCTCGCCCAAACCTTGTAACCTCGTTTGACCGGTTTCATGGGCATGTACTGTTTTAGTGACGATCTACCCTTAAATTTGACCATACATTCGTCGACAGATTGGGATTTTGAAACTGAACATTCTTTCATGAACCGGTCATTCAAAAGTTCTATCAGAGGGCGCAACTTGAACAATTTATCATGCCCTGGTTCATCTCGCTTTGGCATCTTTTTATTATCATTTAGATGAAGGCACTCCATCAACTTTTTATACCTTTTCAATGGCATGATATCAGCTATTGGCTGGACATGATAAAGTGGATTGGAGCACCAGTACTGAGTTTCTTCATGTAAAGGGTGTAAAGACATCAACATGTGTATCCCAAGCAACGCTTTTATTTCAGACGCATTTGTGTCAGTCCAGTTTTTTGCCTGTTTTTGATGACCATATAAATTAGTCTGTTCTACAATTATATCTATTACATCCTTGTCAAAATATCTCTCAAAGTATTCAACTGGTGGTGTGACAATCGAAAAAAAATAATTTGGAGAAATATCCACATCAAACGCATTTTCTTCATACATTTTAGTTATTTCATCCAGCTGTTCTAAGTTCACTTTCTTCCAATCCATTTCATCACAATCAGAATTATCCGAATTCTCATTTGATGCATTAGAATCATCTTCACTAACGCATAGCTCCGAGTCATCATGTACAATATCCTGGTTTTGTGTGATTCTACTGTTCGCCTTCTTACGTTTATATTCTTGTAAAGGTTCTTCATCGCTTGAAGACCAACCCTCGTTATTGGTGAAAAGTCCATCTATATCTAAAGGAACTGTTAGTTGATCACCTACTATGTTGGTACGTTCAAAACTGTTAGTGCGGCTAGTTGATGGGTTCAAAGAGGCCGTTGAAGCCACCGATACTGACTTTACGGTGTCATCTTCCTCAGAAACATAACATTCGAGGTCATCTTCTG
Organism: Plagodis dolabraria; assembly: GCA_963854805.1. Taxonomy (NCBI): domain Eukaryota; kingdom Metazoa; phylum Arthropoda; class Insecta; order Lepidoptera; family Geometridae; genus Plagodis; species Plagodis dolabraria. The sequence continues at coordinate 9,983,773 of OY978462.1, read as the reverse complement.
ACTCAGATCCGTCAGGTATGTTTACCAACTCGATTAAATCTGTTTTTTTTAGTGGTGCTTTCCAGTTACGTTTTCGTGGGAGCATCTGAAAAAAATAATAATCGGGCATTGGCAACTATATATCCAACATAAAAGAACTTGAGAGACATAGGCAACTATTTTGCCACGGGTGGTGGGCGGTGGCAATGTCGAACATTTCATTTCGTAAATGAGCGGTAACTATACAATATAAAAAAATATTACTGTAATTCGATAAATAAGACTATCAACCAAAGAAATATATAAAGCTACTTACTTTTCACACGGCAGATTTTTTGATATTTCGAGATTTTTATCGGAACACCTAAAAAACGGCCTCACATTTAACTTCCTGTCACAAATATGTCAAATTTTGTTCCTGTCATTTGATGGAATGAACTAAAAATTGTTGTAATACTTTTAAAAGAGATGGCACTAGCTGTATCAAATATCATAATGCCAAAATACTAAAGATTTATGGCGGGATATTCAAAAAAACGCCTTGGCAAATATTTTGCCAACGCTCGTGAAAGGGTTAACTTGTCAACAACATTGATCTGTCTAATAAAGTTATTATGTTTGATTGTGCTTAATGCTTTAGTTAAGACATCTGCTATCATCCTGTCAGTTGACATATACTTAACAGTCACAAAATTATTAGTTATTAAATCCTTTACAAAATGATACCTTATGTCGATATGTTTTGTTCGTTTGTGAGAAAACTCTTTAATAGCTAATAACTTTTGAGCACTTTGATTATCATTAAACAAGGTTACATTTAATTTGAAGTTAACAATTTCACATAACAAATTTTTAATGAAACATAATTCCTTACAAGTATCACTAATTGCTTAATATTCCGCCTCTGTACTTGAGAGTGCCACACACTTTTGTTTACGTGATTCCCAACTTATGGTGCTTGAGCCTAGCTTAACTACATACCCAGAGCCGTCTTAGACTGTGCTGGGGCCCTTGGGCACACAAGAATTTGGGGCCCTTTTGGAATGTAAAGAAAGTGAAATACATTTTTTTACTGTGATCTGCTTTATTATGGGTAATCTAATCTAATATAATTAATGATATTAGTATGATGCGAAATTACGGTAATAGTTTCTTTCGAGATTTCTGTTGAGCAAAATCTTCTATTAAATCCTCGAGCTCAGTTTCCTGAAGAATATCACTTTCTATGCTCATAATTGACAAATTATTTAGTCGTTCTTGTAGCATTGATGTTCGCAATTCATTTTTAATTCTCTTAAGCTGCGAAAATGAGCGCTCCCCACTACAATCGGTAACCATTAGGCAAAGGAATATTCTTGTAGCAACTTCAACATTTGGAAAAGTTTCTTCTAATTTATCAGTCTTTATTAAGTTAAGTAAGACTGAGATATTTAAATCCGCTGATGGCTTTGCTATATTTTTTAAATATTGGCTTAAATGAAAACATTCTGTTTTGAGCTCATATGCATTAATGTCTTCGTGATAAAATTCTGCAAATTCGTTGCATTTTTTGGTCAATTCGTCAGATTCGATTGTTGTTAACTGACAAAGAAAACTAAATCGATTATCAATTTCTTTGATTGCTGCCGAACGTTTTTTTAAATGTGTAATTAATGTGTCAATTATGGGAATGAAAGTATCTACACGAAACTTTTCCTTGCCTCTCAACTGGAGAGTCTCTGATGATGATGGTCCTTCAAAAAAAGTGAGGCGTGAGCTGCTAATTCTTTTTCTTTCAAATTTATCTTTGTAATCAGCACCTGGATTTTTTTCTTTAGCAGCCGTTTCATAATGATCTAAATTATTGCGTGCGTTATTAACATAACTGATCAGAGATTCGTAAAGTTTTGTCACAACGTCCATAGTCATAGTGCTATTCTGTAAACTTAGACTTGTTTTATTCATAATTCCCAAAATATCATTCCATATTTCCGTCAGTAGAGCAGTCTCAAATTTTTCCATTTTTTTTTACTAAGCTTTGGGCTTCGTTTCTAGTGTCTCCTGGTTGATTGATGTCACTTGCGATGAAGGATAATGCTTCAGAAATATTTAAATAACCATTTTGCAAAGCATTAATAGCATTGGCATGTGCGGACCATCTGGTTTGCGAAAGGGATTTCAGGACTCTATTTACACCTAAATGCTCTGTCAAAATTTGCCAGCGTTTGGTCAAAGCTGAGAAAAAATTATACAATTTTTGAACAAATTGAAAGAATGCTACTACTTCAGTAATGCATTCAACAGCTTGAACACCCACTAAATTAAGCGAATGTGCCGCACATGGAACGTAAATTGCATATTCGCATACTTCTTTTATTCTAGACTGGACACCAGAGTACTTTCCAGACATATTTGACGCATTGTCGTAGCTCTGTCCGCGGCAATCTTTTATGGGGATATCAAGGCTTTCAAAAAAGTTTAAAATGGTATCTGCTATATATTGCGCATCATGTCCATCCATAGGCAAAAATTGCAAAAATCTCTCAATAGGCTGTCCATCTTTTACGTATCTAACGATGAAAGTGAGCTGGTCAACATGGGACAGATCAGGCGTAGAATCTACGCTAATAGAGTAATATTTCGCTGATTTCAGTTCGTTGACTATTGTTTTTAAAACCCGCTGTCCCATTAAATTAATAAATTCGTTACAAATATTTGCAGATAAATATGATACACTTCCTTTTCCACGATTTCCGCAGTTTTGTATGTGATTAGCAAGAAAAGGATCAAATTCACTAATCAGTTCTAAGCATCCCAAATAATTTCCATTATTTTGCGATCTAAGTATCTCATTATCACCACGAAAAGCAAGACCTCTTGAAGCTAAAAATTTTACTACTGCAACAACCCTCCTAAGGACATTTTTCCAATAGCTAATTTCTGTTTTATATTGGGACAACAACTCACTATCAATTCGTCCAGTAATTTTCATTCTTGTGACATAATTCATCATAGATTGCCTGTGTTGAAAACTGTTCTCATGCTCCATCAATAAGTTACTTATATGCTTTCAACCCTTATATCCATTTGGAGAACTCAAATTATTACCAATAGTGGTATTAAAGAGACGGCAGCAATAACAGTACACAGATTTCTTTGTTGGAGAATAAAGAAGCCATTTTCTGTCCAAAGACTCACCATTCTTCAATTTACGAGTAAAAACATTTTTTGTCAAGTATCTAGTTTTGGTTTTACCGCTTGAATCTGGAAAACTTGTAGAAGTTTCGGAGAAATCGCAATGTTTATTTTGGAAAAACTCTGGCCCTTTTCGAATCCAAATATTACGGACTTCTTCCGTTAAAATGTCATCACAGTACTGACCAGGGTCATTAGATACAGATACATTTTCCAAGTTTGCAATTATTAACTCACAGTTGCTCGAAGTCGAGAGTTCAGCGATTGATGTGTGTTTGTCATTTTCGTTACACGTAATAACCTCTTTTTCCTGGTTATTCTCAGAGGTATTTTTATCTTGAGGTGATGATGATGAACAACTCCCCGACTTATTTGTTTCTTCCACCGTAAAAAATGACGTAAGCTTTGGAAGTTTTTCCGTGATTTCTTTTTGAGCTAAAACTTTTTTTCTCTTTTGTGAACCACTTAGATATGTTCTTTTCGACATAATGAAATAATATTTAAACGAACAAATCAATAGTTCTATTAATTTTACCCAAATTACATTAAACAAAATTAAATCACGACACTTCTGTGAAAATAAGTGATATAATAAGTAATAACTTTAGGTAAAAAGTCCCAAGCCCCAACCATAGACAAAGTCGACATTTTTTATGGTCGCTTGAATTTGGCATTGGAGCGGTTTGCATGGATGATCGCTAGATGGTGTTCTTAGTAAATTAGGTAGGATGCGTTCAGAAATACTTTTAAATTACTGAATAACTGAATAAAAAATCAAATGATATGTAACTTGAAAATAGACATTATAGACTCTAGATTATAAAATTTATAAACTCAAGTAAATGTCTGGTAAGTTATATCAGACCAAAAACAGCCCTTTAGTACAGCCAAAAAGCGCACTAAGTTTAAATTAAGCAAGAAGCTACCGTGTCTATATACCGCACACAACCGAGACCCTGTAGGCTTGATGTCACTCAAATTCATATAAATATATTGATTCGAATAAATCTGAAACTAATCGATATTCGGGCATTGAGAAAAGTGTAATGAGTATTTTGAGATTAAATGTGAGAGAAATTGTCGGCCCTTCGGGGCCCTCTGAGGATGGGGGCCCTGGGCACTGGCCCCTTGTGCCCTTATGGTAAAGACGGTACTGGACATACCCTGTGTATGACTTACGGTCCACACAATCATTGCCCCAGTCCGCATCTGCATAAGCTACTAAGTTTAAATTATGACATCTATAGAAATATAGAGCATAATTTAGTGTTCCCGCTAAATATCTAAGGATGCGTTTTGCAGCAATCCAATGTGACTTATTGAAACAGTTATTAAATTGGCTAAGCTGGCTAACTGCAAAAGTTATGTCAGGGCGTGTACACACAGATAGGTACATTAAACTGCCAAGCAATTGTCTGTACTTATACACATTATCATCTAAACAGTCAGTAGACTCAGCCTTCTCTAACTTACTATTACATATCATAGGAGTAGAGACAGGTTTAGGCTGCGTTTCCACCAGAGATGTGCGATGGAAATGTGTCGTGCGAGGATGTCTAGCTGTGCTGTGAAAATGTGTGGGTGTTTCCACCAAAGCTGTGCGATGATAATGTGCCTACGAGGATGTGTAGCGGAGCTGTGAAAATGCGCATTAATGTGTGGCGCGAGGATGCGTTGCGAAGCTGTGAAATGTGTCGACGGGGGTGCGGTGTAGTGGGAGCGGAGTAACGCGAACGCCTGCCTGCCGCTCACCGCGCTGCGCTCACGTCTCACTTTGCTGTCGTAAGCGCTTGTAGTCGTACGCATGTCGTACGGTTGCGTGGCATAAGGCTGCGTTTCCACCAGAGATGTGCGAGGATGCATAGCGAGGGATGTGTTTGTAAAGAACCAATAGGATCGCTTCATTTACCTTGCCTCGGTCAGCACAGCTCTGGTGGAAACGGCTCAGCGGAGCTAGATTTTTGCGCATACAAAACAAGCGCGGGATGTGTGCGAGGGATGTGTGCGAGGGATGTGTGCGAGGGATGTGTACGAGGGAAGTGTGCGAGGAATGTGTGTTGAGAAAGATGTGTTGCGAGGTTTGCGCATACTGTACCAGCCAGTCCATAGACGGAGTTTGTTGGAAGTAGAAGTGCGCAAAATAGATAATAATATGGATAATTGGAAAAAGAAAATACTTTTATATTTAACAATTTGTGATGAAGAAATGGAAGCAGAAGATACGGAGTTTATTAGTTCTATAATTTTGAGCAATACAAGAACACACAGGTTTTGGATACGTAACCATATTAAATATCATCGATTACATGGAGAATTCTTTACCTTTTTTCATACGGCTGATGATGAAATATTCGAAAATTCTTATCGAGTATCTAGAAGTAACTTTTATGAGTTACACAATTTGATTGAGAACATTATCAAGAAAGAAGACACTCACTACAGAGAATGCATCAGCACCAAGGAAAAATTGGCGGTATGTTTAAAGTAAGTAAAATAGTTTGAATCAATTTTGTCTTTATTAAACATATTAATTGAAAAGTAATCATAATCTGCAAAATAAGTAGACAACAAGTTCCTCTTTTTCATGGCAAATTAGGCTCTGTTCCTACTTTGTTTGAAGTATTTGGCGTTTGTAGGTCTGAATGTTGTGTTCCCGGAGATGCTGGTTGTACAGCTTCCAGTTGGAAAGATGAATCCATCTGGCCCACTGTTTTATTTGTATTTCTACCAGAGCTTGAAGAATAACCAAGTTGTTCAGGATCCAGCTGAGGCGGCAAATCCATCTGGCCTGCTATATTACTACCTACTGCTATACTGCTACCAGAGCTTGAAGAATAACCAATATTTTGATTATACCACGTCAGCACGTAAGATTCTTCGGCTTCGCTAATCATATTAAAAAGTTTCCTTTTTAAAGGAACTTGCATGTAATCTGGTAATTTTTTAAATGTTTTCGCCATTGAAAGAAAAAAATGATCAGTATCATCGCAGTCCGTTGGTTTTAAAAGTTCTCTTAATTCTTGCCTTTCTTTTCGAAAATCTTCTTGATTTTTCATATGTTTTTGTATTAAAATTGATAATTCATCGCCTTTTTTCTTCTTTGATGATGACGGGGTGACCGAATCTGTTGAAATGCCTGAAGTTGAGGCTATTTCGTAAAGATTGTTGGGATTGTCAGCTTGATTTGGTGTATGTTCAGTGCTCTGCGAAGAGTCATCTTGGTTTAATGAATATTGAGTGCTCTGCGAAGAGTCATCTTGGTTTAATGAATATTGAGTGCTTTGCGAAGAGTCATTTTCATTATTTGGTGACGAAATATCCTCTTTATAACTTGACTCTCTATCTCTGTTGGCCATGTACGGTAAAAGAAATTCCATCAATTTTTGGTATTTCCATTCACGTGTTTTGGTTGTAGCCTGTCCGCTTTTTTTAGATTTCTGCCTCTTTAGCGCGTCCCGATGGCTATCCCGTAGTTGTTTCCAACGATACTTAGCGCTTTTCACTGAAATAATAGAAAATTATGATTAGGAATATAACATTTTTATACCAAGCATGTTGTCTTACAGATCGCAAAAAATCAGTAACAGGTAAAGAGTACTTTTTTATTTGTTAATTATTTTTCTTACTATTATTATAAACATTCCTTTTTTTGCAGGTATTTATCCACGGGCTCGTCGTTCACACGATTGGCAGAAAATTTTAGGATTGGAGTAGCAAGTGTGTCGAGAATTGTGGCAGAAGTTTGTAATGCTCTTTGGCTTGTTTTACAACCTCTTGTTATTCCAAAACCTACCAAAGACGACTGGAAGCGAATAGCAAAGGATTTTCAAGAGCTATGGCAGTTTAAAAATTGTTTGGGGGCTCTAGACGGTAAACATGTTTATATAATGTGTCCTGCAAACACTGGGTCCTCTTTTTTTAATTACAAACAAAGATTTTCTATAGTGCTTATGTGCTTAGCTGACGCTAGGAGAAAGATTATAATGGTTGATGTGGGATCCATGGGAAGATTTAGTGATGCTGGAATATTTGATGATAGTGTTTTTGGAAAATATTTGAAAGAAAAAAGATTGAATCTTCCAGAACCTGAACCATTATATGAAGGAGGTGAACCAGTACCATTTGTATTCATTGGAGATGAGGCTTTTCCTTTGATGGAAAATTTCATGCGCCCATATCCGCGGGACCAGTTAGACCAACAGAAACGTATATTTAACTATAGACTTTCGAGGGCACGTCGCATTGTAGAAGCTACATTCGGTGTATTGGCACGAAAGTGGTATGTGTATCGTAAAGACTTTGAATGCAGAGTGGAAACGGTTGACAAAATCGTAAAAGCCACATGTGTAATGCATAATTTTTTAATTGAAAGACAAAGTAATTATTTGGATTGCATTGATAACACAAATACAAGTACTCTTGTATCGGTTCCTAGCATTTCCGTCGTCGTGTCAAGTGATAGTTATGATGTAAGAGAGAAATACTGCTCTTATTTCAATAATCAAGGAAAAGTGTCATGGCAAGATACTCGTATTTCGTCACGAATTCATCGCACACAATAAATACCCAAATATTGTAACTTGTATTTTAATATACCTGATTTTAATACATGATTATTACTTACCATCTTTATATTGTATTTCTTTGACTATTTCCTCCCACGCAGCGTCCTTAGTTTCATTACATTTGTAAAATGGGAAAGAAGTGTTCCACAAACACGGAAACTTTTGAACGGCATCAATTAATTTTTCGTCCATTATGCCACGCAACCGTACGACATGCGTACGACTACAAGCGCTTACGACAGCAAAGTGAGACGTGAGCGCAGCGCGGTGAGCGGCAGGCAGGCGTTCGCGTTACTCCGCTCCCACTACACCGCACCCCCGTCGACACATTTCACAGCTTCGCAACGCATCCTCGCGCCACACATTAATGCGCATTTTCACAGCTCCGCTACACATCCTCGTAGGCACATTATCATCGCACAGCTTTGGTGGAAACACCCACACATTTTCACAGCACAGCTAGACATCCTCGCACGACACATTTCCATCGCACATCTCTGGTGGAAACGCAGCCTTAAGGCTGCGTTTCCACCAGAGATGTGCGAGGATGCATAGCGAGGGATGTGTTTGTAAAGAACCAATAGGATCGCTTCATTTACCTTGCCTCGGTCAGCACAGCTCTGGTGGAAACGGCTCAGCGGAGCTAGATTTTTGCGCATACAAAACAAGCGCGGGATGTGTGCGAGGGATGTGTGCGAGGGATGTGTGCGAGGGATGTGTACGAGGGAAGTGTGCGAGGAATGTGTGTTGAGAAAGATGTGTTGCGAGGTTTGCGCATACTGTACCAGCCAGTCCATAGACGGAGTTTGTTGGAAGTAGAAGTGCGCAAAATAGATAATAATATGGATAATTGGAAAAAGAAAATACTTTTATATTTAACAATTTGTGATGAAGAAATGGAAGCAGAAGATACGGAGTTTATTAGTTCTATAATTTTGAGCAATACAAGAACACACAGGTTTTGGATACGTAACCATATTAAATATCATCGATTACATGGAGAATTCTTTACCTTTTTTCATACGGCTGATGATGAAATATTCGAAAATTCTTATCGAGTATCTAGAAGTAACTTTTATGAGTTACACAATTTGATTGAGAACATTATCAAGAAAGAAGACACTCACTACAGAGAATGCATCAGCACCAAGGAAAAATTGGCGGTATGTTTAAAGTAAGTAAAATAGTTTGAATCAATTTTGTCTTTATTAAACATATTAATTGAAAAGTAATCATAATCTGCAAAATAAGTAGACAACAAGTTCCTCTTTTTCATGGCAAATTAGGCTCTGTTCCTACTTTGTTTGAAGTATTTGGCGTTTGTAGGTCTGAATGTTGTGTTCCCGGAGATGCTGGTTGTACAGCTTCCAGTTGGAAAGATGAATCCATCTGGCCCACTGTTTTATTTGTATTTCTACCAGAGCTTGAAGAATAACCAAGTTGTTCAGGATCCAGCTGAGGCGGCAAATCCATCTGGCCTGCTATATTACTACCTACTGCTATACTGCTACCAGAGCTTGAAGAATAACCAATATTTTGATTATACCACGTCAGCACGTAAGATTCTTCGGCTTCGCTAATCATATTAAAAAGTTTCCTTTTTAAAGGAACTTGCATGTAATCTGGTAATTTTTTAAATGTTTTCGCCATTGAAAGAAAAAAATGATCAGTATCATCGCAGTCCGTTGGTTTTAAAAGTTCTCTTAATTCTTGCCTTTCTTTTCGAAAATCTTCTTGATTTTTCATATGTTTTTGTATTAAAATTGATAATTCATCGCCTTTTTTCTTCTTTGATGATGACGGGGTGACCGAATCTGTTGAAATGCCTGAAGTTGAGGCTATTTCGTAAAGATTGTTGGGATTGTCAGCTTGATTTGGTGTATGTTCAGTGCTCTGCGAAGAGTCATCTTGGTTTAATGAATATTGAGTGCTCTGCGAAGAGTCATCTTGGTTTAATGAATATTGAGTGCTTTGCGAAGAGTCATTTTCATTATTTGGTGACGAAATATCCTCTTTATAACTTGACTCTCTATCTCTGTTGGCCATGTACGGTAAAAGAAATTCCATCAATTTTTGGTATTTCCATTCACGTGTTTTGGTTGTAGCCTGTCCGCTTTTTTTAGATTTCTGCCTCTTTAGCGCGTCCCGATGGCTATCCCGTAGTTGTTTCCAACGATACTTAGCGCTTTTCACTGAAATAATAGAAAATTATGATTAGGAATATAACATTTTTATACCAAGCATGTTGTCTTACAGATCGCAAAAAATCAGTAACAGGTAAAGAGTACTTTTTTATTTGTTAATTATTTTTCTTACTATTATTATAAACATTCCTTTTTTTGCAGGTATTTATCCACGGGCTCGTCGTTCACACGATTGGCAGAAAATTTTAGGATTGGAGTAGCAAGTGTGTCGAGAATTGTGGCAGAAGTTTGTAATGCTCTTTGGCTTGTTTTACAACCTCTTGTTATTCCAAAACCTACCAAAGACGACTGGAAGCGAATAGCAAAGGATTTTCAAGAGCTATGGCAGTTTAAAAATTGTTTGGGGGCTCTAGACGGTAAACATGTTTATATAATGTGTCCTGCAAACACTGGGTCCTCTTTTTTTAATTACAAACAAAGATTTTCTATAGTGCTTATGTGCTTAGCTGACGCTAGGAGAAAGATTATAATGGTTGATGTGGGATCCATGGGAAGATTTAGTGATGCTGGAATATTTGATGATAGTGTTTTTGGAAAATATTTGAAAGAAAAAAGATTGAATCTTCCAGAACCTGAACCATTATATGAAGGAGGTGAACCAGTACCATTTGTATTCATTGGAGATGAGGCTTTTCCTTTGATGGAAAATTTCATGCGCCCATATCCGCGGGACCAGTTAGACCAACAGAAACGTATATTTAACTATAGACTTTCGAGGGCACGTCGCATTGTAGAAGCTACATTCGGTGTATTGGCACGAAAGTGGTATGTGTATCGTAAAGACTTTGAATGCAGAGTGGAAACGGTTGACAAAATCGTAAAAGCCACATGTGTAATGCATAATTTTTTAATTGAAAGACAAAGTAATTATTTGGATTGCATTGATAACACAAATACAAGTACTCTTGTATCGGTTCCTAGCATTTCCGTCGTCGTGTCAAGTGATAGTTATGATGTAAGAGAGAAATACTGCTCTTATTTCAATAATCAAGGAAAAGTGTCATGGCAAGATACTCGTATTTCGTCACGAATTCATCGCACACAATAAATACCCAAATATTGTAACTTGTATTTTAATATACCTGATTTTAATACATGATTATTACTTACCATCTTTATATTGTATTTCTTTGACTATTTCCTCCCACGCAGCGTCCTTAGTTTCATTACATTTGTAAAATGGGAAAGAAGTGTTCCACAAACACGGAAACTTTTGAACGGCATCAATTAATTTTTCGTCCATTATGCCACGCAACCGTACGACATGCGTACGACTACAAGCGCTTACGACAGCAAAGTGAGACGTGAGCGCAGCGCGGTGAGCGGCAGGCAGGCGTTCGCGTTACTCCGCTCCCACTACACCGCACCCCCGTCGACACATTTCACAGCTTCGCAACGCATCCTCGCGCCACACATTAATGCGCATTTTCACAGCTCCGCTACACATCCTCGTAGGCACATTATCATCGCACAGCTTTGGTGGAAACACCCACACATTTTCACAGCACAGCTAGACATCCTCGCACGACACATTTCCATCGCACATCTCTGGTGGAAACGCAGCCTTAAGGCTGCGTTTCCACCAGAGATGTGCGAGGATGCATAGCGAGGGATGTGTTTGTAAAGAACCAATAGGATCGCTTCATTTACCTTGCCTCGGTCAGCACAGCTCTGGTGGAAACGGCTCAGCGGAGCTAGATTTTTGCGCATACAAAACAAGCGCGGGATGTGTGCGAGGGATGTGTGCGAGGGATGTGTGCGAGGGATGTGTACGAGGGAAGTGTGCGAGGAATGTGTGTTGAGAAAGATGTGTTGCGAGGTTTGCGCATACTGTACCAGCCAGTCCATAGACGGAGTTTGTTGGAAGTAGAAGTGCGCAAAATAGATAATAATATGGATAATTGGAAAAAGAAAATACTTTTATATTTAACAATTTGTGATGAAGAAATGGAAGCAGAAGATACGGAGTTTATTAGTTCTATAATTTTGAGCAATACAAGAACACACAGGTTTTGGATACGTAACCATATTAAATATCATCGATTACATGGAGAATTCTTTACCTTTTTTCATACGGCTGATGATGAAATATTCGAAAATTCTTATCGAGTATCTAGAAGTAACTTTTATGAGTTACACAATTTGATTGAGAACATTATCAAGAAAGAAGACACTCACTACAGAGAATGCATCAGCACCAAGGAAAAATTGGCGGTATGTTTAAAGTAAGTAAAATAGTTTGAATCAATTTTGTCTTTATTAAACATATTAATTGAAAAGTAATCATAATCTGCAAAATAAGTAGACAACAAGTTCCTCTTTTTCATGGCAAATTAGGCTCTGTTCCTACTTTGTTTGAAGTATTTGGCGTTTGTAGGTCTGAATGTTGTGTTCCCGGAGATGCTGGTTGTACAGCTTCCAGTTGGAAAGATGAATCCATCTGGCCCACTGTTTTATTTGTATTTCTACCAGAGCTTGAAGAATAACCAAGTTGTTCAGGATCCAGCTGAGGCGGCAAATCCATCTGGCCTGCTATATTACTACCTACTGCTATACTGCTACCAGAGCTTGAAGAATAACCAATATTTTGATTATACCACGTCAGCACGTAAGATTCTTCGGCTTCGCTAATCATATTAAAAAGTTTCCTTTTTAAAGGAACTTGCATGTAATCTGGTAATTTTTTAAATGTTTTCGCCATTGAAAGAAAAAAATGATCAGTATCATCGCAGTCCGTTGGTTTTAAAAGTTCTCTTAATTCTTGCCTTTCTTTTCGAAAATCTTCTTGATTTTTCATATGTTTTTGTATTAAAATTGATAATTCATCGCCTTTTTTCTTCTTTGATGATGACGGGGTGACCGAATCTGTTGAAATGCCTGAAGTTGAGGCTATTTCGTAAAGATTGTTGGGATTGTCAGCTTGATTTGGTGTATGTTCAGTGCTCTGCGAAGAGTCATCTTGGTTTAATGAATATTGAGTGCTCTGCGAAGAGTCATCTTGGTTTAATGAATATTGAGTGCTTTGCGAAGAGTCATTTTCATTATTTGGTGACGAAATATCCTCTTTATAACTTGACTCTCTATCTCTGTTGGCCATGTACGGTAAAAGAAATTCCATCAATTTTTGGTATTTCCATTCACGTGTTTTGGTTGTAGCCTGTCCGCTTTTTTTAGATTTCTGCCTCTTTAGCGCGTCCCGATGGCTATCCCGTAGTTGTTTCCAACGATACTTAGCGCTTTTCACTGAAATAATAGAAAATTATGATTAGGAATATAACATTTTTATACCAAGCATGTTGTCTTACAGATCGCAAAAAATCAGTAACAGGTAAAGAGTACTTTTTTATTTGTTAATTATTTTTCTTACTATTATTATAAACATTCCTTTTTTTGCAGGTATTTATCCACGGGCTCGTCGTTCACACGATTGGCAGAAAATTTTAGGATTGGAGTAGCAAGTGTGTCGAGAATTGTGGCAGAAGTTTGTAATGCTCTTTGGCTTGTTTTACAACCTCTTGTTATTCCAAAACCTACCAAAGACGACTGGAAGCGAATAGCAAAGGATTTTCAAGAGCTATGGCAGTTTAAAAATTGTTTGGGGGCTCTAGACGGTAAACATGTTTATATAATGTGTCCTGCAAACACTGGGTCCTCTTTTTTTAATTACAAACAAAGATTTTCTATAGTGCTTATGTGCTTAGCTGACGCTAGGAGAAAGATTATAATGGTTGATGTGGGATCCATGGGAAGATTTAGTGATGCTGGAATATTTGATGATAGTGTTTTTGGAAAATATTTGAAAGAAAAAAGATTGAATCTTCCAGAACCTGAACCATTATATGAAGGAGGTGAACCAGTACCATTTGTATTCATTGGAGATGAGGCTTTTCCTTTGATGGAAAATTTCATGCGCCCATATCCGCGGGACCAGTTAGACCAACAGAAACGTATATTTAACTATAGACTTTCGAGGGCACGTCGCATTGTAGAAGCTACATTCGGTGTATTGGCACGAAAGTGGTATGTGTATCGTAAAGACTTTGAATGCAGAGTGGAAACGGTTGACAAAATCGTAAAAGCCACATGTGTAATGCATAATTTTTTAATTGAAAGACAAAGTAATTATTTGGATTGCATTGATAACACAAATACAAGTACTCTTGTATCGGTTCCTAGCATTTCCGTCGTCGTGTCAAGTGATAGTTATGATGTAAGAGAGAAATACTGCTCTTATTTCAATAATCAAGGAAAAGTGTCATGGCAAGATACTCGTATTTCGTCACGAATTCATCGCACACAATAAATACCCAAATATTGTAACTTGTATTTTAATATACCTGATTTTAATACATGATTATTACTTACCATCTTTATATTGTATTTCTTTGACTATTTCCTCCCACGCAGCGTCCTTAGTTTCATTACATTTGTAAAATGGGAAAGAAGTGTTCCACAAACACGGAAACTTTTGAACGGCATCAATTAATTTTTCGTCCATTATGCCACGCAACCGTACGACATGCGTACGACTACAAGCGCTTACGACAGCAAAGTGAGACGTGAGCGCAGCGCGGTGAGCGGCAGGCAGGCGTTCGCGTTACTCCGCTCCCACTACACCGCACCCCCGTCGACACATTTCACAGCTTCGCAACGCATCCTCGCGCCACACATTAATGCGCATTTTCACAGCTCCGCTACACATCCTCGTAGGCACATTATCATCGCACAGCTTTGGTGGAAACACCCACACATTTTCACAGCACAGCTAGACATCCTCGCACGACACATTTCCATCGCACATCTCTGGTGGAAACGCAGCCTAATGGACGAAAAATTAATTGATGCCGTTCAAAAGTTTCCGTGTTTGTGGAACACTTCTTTCCCATTTTACAAATGTAATGAAACTAAGGACGCTGCGTGGGAGGAAATAGTCAAAGAAATACAATATAAAGATGGTAAGTAATAATCATGTATTAAAATCAGGTATATTAAAATACAAGTTACAATATTTGGGTATTTATTGTGTGCGATGAATTCGTGACGAAATACGAGTATCTTGCCATGACACTTTTCCTTGATTATTGAAATAAGAGCAGTATTTCTCTCTTACATCATAACTATCACTTGACACGACGACGGAAATGCTAGGAACCGATACAAGAGTACTTGTATTTGTGTTATCAATGCAATCCAAATAATTACTTTGTCTTTCAATTAAAAAATTATGCATTACACATGTGGCTTTTACGATTTTGTCAACCGTTTCCACTCTGCATTCAAAGTCTTTACGATACACATACCACTTTCGTGCCAATACACCGAATGTAGCTTCTACAATGCGACGTGCCCTCGAAAGTCTATAGTTAAATATACGTTTCTGTTGGTCTAACTGGTCCCGCGGATATGGGCGCATGAAATTTTCCATCAAAGGAAAAGCCTCATCTCCAATGAATACAAATGGTACTGGTTCACCTCCTTCATATAATGGTTCAGGTTCTGGAAGATTCAATCTTTTTTCTTTCAAATATTTTCCAAAAACACTATCATCAAATATTCCAGCATCACTAAATCTTCCCATGGATCCCACATCAACCATTATAATCTTTCTCCTAGCGTCAGCTAAGCACATAAGCACTATAGAAAATCTTTGTTTGTAATTAAAAAAAGAGGACCCAGTGTTTGCAGGACACATTATATAAACATGTTTACCGTCTAGAGCCCCCAAACAATTTTTAAACTGCCATAGCTCTTGAAAATCCTTTGCTATTCGCTTCCAGTCGTCTTTGGTAGGTTTTGGAATAACAAGAGGTTGTAAAACAAGCCAAAGAGCATTACAAACTTCTGCCACAATTCTCGACACACTTGCTACTCCAATCCTAAAATTTTCTGCCAATCGTGTGAACGACGAGCCCGTGGATAAATACCTGCAAAAAAAGGAATGTTTATAATAATAGTAAGAAAAATAATTAACAAATAAAAAAGTACTCTTTACCTGTTACTGATTTTTTGCGATCTGTAAGACAACATGCTTGGTATAAAAATGTTATATTCCTAATCATAATTTTCTATTATTTCAGTGAAAAGCGCTAAGTATCGTTGGAAACAACTACGGGATAGCCATCGGGACGCGCTAAAGAGGCAGAAATCTAAAAAAAGCGGACAGGCTACAACCAAAACACGTGAATGGAAATACCAAAAATTAATGGAATTTCTTTTACCGTACATGGCCAACAGAGATAGAGAGTCAAGTTATAAAGAGGATATTTCGTCACCAAATAATGAAAATGACTCTTCGCAAAGCACTCAATATTCATTAAACCAAGATGACTCTTCGCAGAGCACTCAATATTCATTAAACCAAGATGACTCTTCGCAGAGCACTGAACATACACCAAATCAAGCTGACAATCCCAACAATCTTTACGAAATAGCCTCAACTTCAGGCATTTCAACAGATTCGGTCACCCCGTCATCATCAAAGAAGAAAAAAGGCGATGAATTATCAATTTTAATACAAAAACATATGAAAAATCAAGAAGATTTTCGAAAAGAAAGGCAAGAATTAAGAGAACTTTTAAAACCAACGGACTGCGATGATACTGATCATTTTTTTCTTTCAATGGCGAAAACATTTAAAAAATTACCAGATTACATGCAAGTTCCTTTAAAAAGGAAACTTTTTAATATGATTAGCGAAGCCGAAGAATCTTACGTGCTGACGTGGTATAATCAAAATATTGGTTATTCTTCAAGCTCTGGTAGCAGTATAGCAGTAGGTAGTAATATAGCAGGCCAGATGGATTTGCCGCCTCAGCTGGATCCTGAACAACTTGGTTATTCTTCAAGCTCTGGTAGAAATACAAATAAAACAGTGGGCCAGATGGATTCATCTTTCCAACTGGAAGCTGTACAACCAGCATCTCCGGGAACACAACATTCAGACCTACAAACGCCAAATACTTCAAACAAAGTAGGAACAGAGCCTAATTTGCCATGAAAAAGAGGAACTTGTTGTCTACTTATTTTGCAGATTATGATTACTTTTCAATTAATATGTTTAATAAAGACAAAATTGATTCAAACTATTTTACTTACTTTAAACATACCGCCAATTTTTCCTTGGTGCTGATGCATTCTCTGTAGTGAGTGTCTTCTTTCTTGATAATGTTCTCAATCAAATTGTGTAACTCATAAAAGTTACTTCTAGATACTCGATAAGAATTTTCGAATATTTCATCATCAGCCGTATGAAAAAAGGTAAAGAATTCTCCATGTAATCGATGATATTTAATATGGTTACGTATCCAAAACCTGTGTGTTCTTGTATTGCTCAAAATTATAGAACTAATAAACTCCGTATCTTCTGCTTCCATTTCTTCATCACAAATTGTTAAATATAAAAGTATTTTCTTTTTCCAATTATCCATATTATTATCTATTTTGCGCACTTCTACTTCCAACAAACTCCGTCTATGGACTGGCTGGTACAGTATGCGCAAACCTCGCAACACATCTTTCTCAACACACATTCCTCGCACACTTCCCTCGTACACATCCCTCGCACACATCCCTCGCACACATCCCTCGCACACATCCCGCGCTTGTTTTGTATGCGCAAAAATCTAGCTCCGCTGAGCCGTTTCCACCAGAGCTGTGCTGACCGAGGCAAGGTAAATGAAGCGATCCTATTGGTTCTTTACAAACACATCCCTCGCTATGCATCCTCGCACATCTCTGGTGGAAACGCAGCCTTACACTGTTCCATACCAAAGCATTTTAATAGCTTCCTTATGTAATCTGACTGATCTAATGTGAGAGTACCTTTACACCTATCCCGAGTAACATTAATACCCAAACAATTTCTGAGAGATCCTAAATTCTTTACATTAAATTTATCACTCAACAATTTAAATAACTGAACTTTAGTTTCATTACAGTTACTAAACACGTTAAGTCATCAACATAAAGTGCAATTAATGTTATTTTCTTATCACATTTCTTAAAATAAACACAAGGCTCACTACTTTTACACTGAATTAAATTATTACTGGATAACAAACAAATCATGAACTTTCAGATTCCACAACCTGCTTGATTGTTTTAACCCATAAATGCTTTTAAGCAATAAACAAACTTTATTATTATCATCTGTAAAACCATCCGGTTGTTCCATATAAATAATTTCATTTAGTTCACTATTCAAAAATGCAGTTTCTACATCAAGATGTTCCATATCAAGATTAAATTCATTAGCTAAAACAAACAATATACGCAAGGTAGAATGTCTTACAACAGGAGAGAAAGTATCAGAATAATCAATTCCCTGTTTTTGTGAAAAACCCCTTGCAACTAGTCTTGCCTTATATGTCAACTCACCTGCATTATTATATTTTGTTTTAAAACCCCATTTATTTTTAACAATATTTGCATTTTGTGGACGATCTACCAATCTCCACACAGCATTTTGAATAAGAGATTCATATTCTCTCTTCATAGCTTTTACCCAATCGCTACTTTCAGGACCAGAGACAGCTTCATGATATGATGATGGATCAGAACAACCTTGAGTCATTAAAGAAAAATCAAGATCATAATCACCATACCTTTTTGGTGGAATGCCTCGCGTTGATCGCACAGGCCGTGTTGTTACATTCTCAAGTATACCTGGGCTGACCACTGTAGCTTCCCCTTCATCAGACAAGTGACTGTCAGGAAGAAGAAGAGGTAACGAAGCTGTGGAGCTCTCACAACCTAAGTCATTCCCTTCCTCAGTACAGTCCTCATACTCGGTGTCTTGACCTGATGTTACAGAAACATTATGATCATCATCTGTCTCATTGTTATTACACAGTAAAAATTCTGAATTAACTTGTTGATAATTATTATTCATATTATTATTATTCTCATTAACTTTATTATTTGAATTATTTATATTATTACTGCATAAATCCATATCATAAAAATTACTATCATTTGAAGCTATGTCGTTTTTATAAAATTGATCCTCTAAAAATACAACATCCCTTGACATCAAAATCTTGGTAGGCTCTGAAGGGGTAGAAAGTCGATATCCTTTTGTACACTCACTATAACCTATAAATAAAAACATTTTTGATTTGGCATCCAACTTTGTCCTCTTTTGATTTAGAATGTGAGCATATGCTATGCACCCAAAGACACGGAGATGACTAAGGTCTAAAGGTAACTCAGTCCACAACTCCTCTGGTATTCGACCCCCCAACGCAGTAGAAGGTGACCTATTTTTTAAGTACACTGCGGTCATAACCGCCTCACCCCAATACTGTTGACACAGACCAGAATGTTGGAGCATGCATCTCACCTTTTCCATCAGAGTGCGGTTAAGCCTCTCGAGACGCCATTTTGTTGAGTAGTGTAAGGAACTGTGACTTGGTGGATAATACCTTCATCTTTAAGGAATTTAGAAAATTTATCATTACAATGTTCCTTTCCACCATCTGATCTAAGACATTTGATACACAAACCTGTTTGTTTTTTAACCAAGGCTTTGAAAGTCATAAAATGAGAGAAAACTTCACTCTTATTTCTCATCAAATAGGCATAAGTCTTTCTCGATAGGTCATCAGTAAAAGTAACGAGATACCTAGCACCACCCCAGCTGTATACAGGCATAGGCCCACAAACATCCGTGTGTATGAGTTCTAATAGCTGTGTAGCACGCTTTGCCTTGCCCACAGGGAATGGCAATGCAGCCTGCTTCCCCTCAAGGTATGGTACACACACACACCAAGATCCTTATCACTAAAATGTATAGTGTTTGATCTTTTTAAAGAACACATACCTTTCCAACATAGATGCCCAAGCCTGTAGTGCCATAACTTAGTAGGCACAGCAGCCTCCGCAGCACTGCCAGCTCTCTGCACTTCTTTCTGCAGGGATGCTGAGCGCTCCATCATTTTTACCTGAGAACAGATCTCATTAGCCTCACAAGACAACCCCTTTAAGACAAACATACTTTCTCATCCTTTGCAATACAAATGCCTTGACAATTGACAATTTCACACCCTTCATTATTAAAAATAACACTGACCCTTTTCTACAGTCTTAGAAACTGACAACAGATTACACGCTAGCTCAGGTACATACAACACATCTTTTAAACTAAGTTTAACTTGAGAATCACAAGAAAACATTGCAAAATCACCTTTTCCTACACACTTCATTTTTCTATTATCTGCCACTGCTATTTGTGTCTCAAATCGCTTTACTTTGGTCAGCTCTCTAGGGTTGTTCACCATGTGAGACGTGCAACCCGAGTCCACGATTGAGTCCGTTGACCGAGCAGATAAAGCATAAACGTCCGTCATAACCAGGATCTGATCTCCACAAGTAGTAGCAGCAGCCTTCTTTCCATCTCGTTGGTCTCGTTTCCTTTTGAAACATTTAGCTTTTATGTGTCCAGGTTTTTTACAGTAGTGACATATGATGGTTTTTCTTGTGAGATATGTGTTATCATGAGGCACATCATTGCCGTTCTTCCTGTGCTCTTCTTGAAGTAGACGAGAGCGCACCGCTTCGCTAGTAAGTGTAGCGCCGATGCTCAAAGTTTCCATGTTTGATACAAGCGAATCATATTCAGATGGTAGCCCACTGAGAAATATTTCGGCTATTTCGGCATCATCTATCACTTTTCCAATTTCACCCAATTGTTCAACCAAGGACATATTTTATTGATGTAACCCGTCATCGACGATTGGAATTCAACCCGATGCAAACAACGTAATAACATGACACGACGATATAACCCGCTGTCGTGGAATAGTTTCTCCAATTTATCCCACGCCCCTTTAGCCGTCGTTTGGTCCTTGATATTATGAATTAGTAATGCACTTACAGCGAGAGAAATTCTAGCCAGCGCTCGCTCGTCACGTGTCGGGTCAGTGTCCGTGCCTTTAATCACGTTGTATAAGCCTTCTAAAACAAGGATTTGCTTCATACAGAACTTCGCATAGTTCGCAACACCATTTAGTTTTTCTGTTTGCTCCGCTTCCACCGCCATTATAGGTTACGTTGACGGCGTGGCCTTGCACACGCAACTCCTCTTGCGCATTCTGCGCCATGACTTGATTGTCAGTAATTTGTCTTCAATAAGCTGGGTCCAGAACCTTTTGAGGATGTGAGGGTTTGCAGTGGTGAACACCGTTGGTTAGAACGCTATGATGTTCTTCCGAAGACAGCATGGAGTCGGGACGGAGTGCGGTGAAAAATGACAAATACTAAAATCACTGTTACTGGGCTTTTTAATCATAAAAAGACAGTACAAGCATGTCACACGAAATCCCAATAATATTATGTATAATATAATAATTATTCTAAAATACGAACGTGGAACCTCCACCACAGATAGATGTCAAGGGGCGAAGAGGAAGTAGAAAGTTAAAGCCAGAGACTACAAATGTTTTTTTTTTGTTATTAAATATAGAGCTAACTCTTCAATATGGATATGTAATTCATTAGCTATATGGATTTAGACATTACGTATGGCAGATTACATGTGTAGGTGCAAGGTGGCTGACTAAATCCACAAGCTACACGCTACTCAAGGCAGACAAATTCACAGCTTGCAATCCTGACACCAAGGCCTCATATTCCTTTGGCAACCCGCTTAACATTTCTGCTACTTCCTGGTCATGGATGGATTTTCCGATATCATGTAATAATTGTTCCACTCTGTAGTCATTATTCCATTAATAAATGCACTCATGTTTTGATACTGAAATCAGCACGATGCAACTGCCGCAGTAGTACAACACGTCTGTACGAAGATTTATCCTCATATGCGTTCTTTAATTTTGAACATGCTCCATTAGCGGTTTTTGCAGACCTCATTTGTTGTGTGCAACCTCCTTTCACATCCAAGCTAATGTGAGCTAATGCTATCAAAACTTTACTGCTGTCGACTGGTTCATTTGAATCGATAGTATCCCATAAATTTGCCAAATGAGAGCCATACACACTTGAAATTTCCACACACGGTAGTTACACACGCCATATGTTTTTTTAATATTGAACGTGACAGGAGTTTCTTGCTGCCCCTTCTCATTCGTGTAACATAACATTGCTGTCTCTAAATATCCACTCCAAGTGTCGATTCGGTTATGAACTGGTTGCATAACCTGAAACTATAAAATCGGTGACAGTTTGAGATCCACGTAGAATCTCTATGATCTTGATGACGTAATAATACAGCAAGTCGGAGCAGATATGAGGGGTATAGTATCAAAACCCACCAAAACGTATTTTTCAAAAATATCACAGGATACAAAAAATTGTTTAAGCTTAATCAATACAACTAACTGGGGTTTTTTTATGCTAATCATTTAGTTTATGACATGGCAAAACTAATTTAAGCTGGGCAAAGAAAAAATATAAAGCTATGAAACCGTTAAAAGCATTTAAAAATTCTTTTTAGAGGAAATTGAAATTAACCTACCGTTATAGCGGGTTTTGAAAATGAATTGTCATATTTTGGCGGGTTTTGCAACCAAGAATAAAACTTCGGGTGGATGGCGTTATGCAAAATTTATTAGGGCCAGATGAGTTGGATTAGTTCTATGTAACTAGGTAGGTACTTACGTAAAATAAAAACATCGGATATTTTCAATGGCAATTATTTATTAATAAATGAGTTATCACTAATAATCAATACGAGCTTAACACTAATAATCAATGCGCAGATAGCTACTTTATACATTTATGGCAACTTCTTCAAAGCCTTGCTCACATAAACCATTACATTCATCATCGTCGCGTTCGTTATCTTGAGAATCATTATTCCCAATGCCCTCCAAATCTTTGTAATATTGCAAACACTCCAAATTTTTCCATTCATCCCCAAAATGTTTTCTAAGGAGGCCATAAACATCGTTCAATTTCGATGATTTTGGTACGATTGTGTTAGGTTGAATAACCTGTGGACCAATCATTATAATTTTTTTATTTTTTTTCGTTATTATCTTTTTTGTGTTTCGCTCCGTTCTATAAGCCTCTTCACCCTGTACTAAAACATTTTCTGTTATGGTCCGAGTGATAAAAAAGCGCTTCGATTTCAAGAACGGGAAGTGCCAGGATGTCGTCGGTTTAATGATGGAAGCATAAGCTGTCTTCCAGTCATAAACTGGAATCGATGCTAGGTCTACGCATGATCCATGTTCTTGTAACACAGCTGCATATTCCGATGGAGACGTTACAACTTCTTTTGTCTTCAGCGTCTTTTCAATTTTAGCGAACACACGATCAGGCGGTATGAACGAATGCCCAACAATTGGAAAAATCAATTCAATTTTTTTTAAATGTCTTGGGGCTTCAACATAAAGCCATTTACCTAGCATGCTGATCATACCAGTGTTTTTATTTTGGCCCGAACAACCATCACATACTATACGAAGAACTTTTATATGTTCTGAAATCTCTACATTCTGTAGAAAATGGTAAACCGCACTTATAATTTCATTGCCTCCTTTGGCGTGAGTTGTTTCATTCCAATAGTAAGAATGTACGTTTTCTTTTCCGAGTTTAGCTTTCGAGTTGCCTTCCACTATAGCAAAGTGGTAAAAATTAAACTGCCTGCTGAAATAGGCAGATTGATCAGGCAATTTTGGCAGAGGCTGATTTTTTTGACAGTCAAAGCTTATCGTTTTTGTGTCTTGGCTATCTTCCTTCAATATGCTGTAAAACGCCTTGTATTTAAGACTGTGGAGTCTTTTCTGAATCATTAACTCGTTTCTTTTCGTTACATCTTTTTCAACTTTTAGTTGTTCCTGCAACGATATACAAGTAGAACATACGTCTGTTCTCGGGGTGCCGAACCCGATGTTATAGTACATGTTAAATATACTCCGAAAAAAACTTTGTTTTACTTTTAGTTCAGCATCTCTTGTGTCATTATAGATCCGCCACATTTTTCTAATATTCAATCCGGCTGGCAGGTATAGTCTTTTTGTTTGTGATCTGCAGTAATGGCTTTCCTGCCCTTTAAATTTTTCTATAAACCATTGTACTGAGAGTTTTTTTGCTTCATACAGATGTGATTTTCGATCGCCTCCTCTTGTTTCTTTAATGGGAGAGCCTTCGCTGTTATAAAATCTGGTCATTACCCCTTGGACCCGATCTTTTTTTATTTGTAAAGCATTCAAAAATGTGTCTCGGCATACGGGAACAAGCAATCCGTTTTTAGAGCATATAGTATATTTTATGGCTAATTTCCTCTGGCTATTCGGCTTGGACTTCACCGCTTGCTTGATACTGCAACATCTCAGAATAAAATTATCTTGCTGAAGTTTCGTCTTACATTTATAAAAGTTTTTGTGAAACTTTCTTATATCTTGGCATGTAATTAAGGTACAGCGAAAAGCCTTTTGATTGTGCTCGCATCTTGGAAATGTTGGCAATTTCTTGGCTTCGTAGCTGAAAAAAATATTATTAATAAAAATTAAAACGTACACAAACGACAAACGCACACAAACGACAAACACAGTAGGTAGGAATAAGTATTACGCGGGAATCGTAACGAATCGCTTCAGGACTACGTTTTTTGCTTTTTAATTTAATTTTTCGCGACAATTATTGGGATTAGTAGTAAAACACAATGTAGTGAAATAAAAATAAAACAATAATAATCGCTCTGCTAAATACCTAATTTAGAATGGGCTGGATGCATCTTGCATAAAACTTTTTTGGAAGAAGTTTGAACACAATAATGACAAAGTTTTACATACCGTTTCTTGCGCTCCACTTCACGCTTCCATGAAGATGGATCGCGTGGTCGTTTCCTAGCATGTTTAGGATCACATTTTTTAACAAATTGGGCTAATTCATCCATATTTTCACATTAAATTCGTTAAAAAACCACACACAAGTTTTCGCCGGCACTCAACAATCGCCATACTGTTTTGTTGATCACGTGACGCAAATGCGGTGCTGTTATTGGTCGATTCAATTATGGAGGATTTTTTTACTGGTATGCACTGTTATAGGGGCTTTTGATATTGAATCTATTTTTGGTGGGCAGATTTCTGTATGTTTTAGCGGGTTCTGGTACGAAACTAGCCAAGCATTTAAAAGCAATTTTTACGAGGTTTCCAACGGTGCTACTAACTCAAATTTGGTCCATAAGCATTATAGCGGATTTTGATTTTATACCCCTCATATATGGCAATATATTTTCCCCAAAAAAAATGTTCCACTGTAGTCATTATTCCATCAATATATGCACTCATGTTTTGGTAGGTACTGAGATCAGCAAGACGCAAGTGCAGCAGCAGCACAACACGCACAAAGATTTATCCTCATATGCATTCTTCAATGTTGACCATGCCTCTTTAGTAGTTTTTGCAGACCATGTTTGTTACATGCAACCTGATTTCACATCCAAGCTAATGCCCTCTAAACTTTAGCGCTGTCGACTGGTTCATTTGAATCGATGGTATCCCAGAAATTTGATTTTTTTTTAATGAGAGCCACATACACTTTTAATTTCCACACATGGTTACGTACGTTACGCACGCCATCCACTTTTCAACAATCTATGCTCTTGGTGATGAAATAATACAGCAAATTGGCAGCATATAATAGCAAACGTTTTTCCCCCGTAGGGATAAAAACGATATATTTCATGTCTTGCCTAGGCTTGACCTATGAGATTACCTCTTTCGATTAACCTTGAGATACATACGTGTATTAGCTTCCCGTGCCGTCTAGATGCGCTAGACACCGCCCGATCGCCATTCAACACCGCGCGGGGTGTGCGGCGCGCGGGCGGTTATCCGCGCGGTGCATGTCAGTACCTTGAGATTGTAGTCGTCAAGGGGTTACCCGGTCAAGCCTAGGCAAGACATGAAATATATCGTTTTTATCCCTACGGGGGAAAAACGTTTGCTATTTCATGGTCTGTGCCGTCGGCTTGACCTATGAGAATTTTTTGGGTTCTGACGACACGGGAAGGGCGTACTGTGAAAAAAAAAATAAAAAAATTAAGGATTGTCATTATTATTTTAAATGAATGGTAAGTGTAAGTGCCTGTATTGAATTAAATGAAGTATCAAGTAATATTCTTAGACATGTTTATTATAAAATAAACTATTTAAAATCAGTCATGTAAGTAACAGTCCTACGAGTAACATTAATTTGGAACTATAATCAAGATCAGTCATACGAGTAACATTAATTAGGAACTATAATCAGATAGTAGTAAAGCTAGTGTTTACTAAATTTAAATCATTAGCATTATCTTTGGACGGAGTACTAATTATTTCTTTAAAGTAATGTCTAATCACATTTCTATCACTTTTCCAATTACCATTTCTTATAATTATATCTAAAGGAACATTATTATCTTTTCTTGAAGAAGCAACAGCTGCCCTTATACTGCCTGGAGAAAAATTAATGTTAATTTCTGAAAACGCAGTTTTATCCATCCTGCTATAACTGCTTTTGATGCAGGTGCTACCCGACCTCTCGAAGTAACAAACAAGGAATTTATGATATTGCCATTAGCATTTCTCCTTGAATTCGACACAGCCATATATAATTTTATCCATAGAACTGGATTGAGTTTATCATCTGGAACTTGCAAGAGTTTCCAAGCAGATTGCCTATGTATGTGGTTATCAGTTTTGGACCCAAATTCCGGCCAGAATGTAACTGAAGAGTCATCTACCACCATGCTGTCTACATCGATTTTAAGTAACGTGATGTCGTGTATTCTTCTACCAGATGCTAAAAGTAGTAATAGAGCAAGATGGCGCGATATTTGAAATAGATTGTTCTCCTGTACTGTAACATTTTTCATCCATTTAATAAGATCTTTGACATCCCATATTTGCTTTTTACCTGCTGGCGGTTTCGATAATTCAATGGCTTTAATTATTTGTTTAACTACTGGACTGTTTGTGATAGTGTCTCTAATAACAGGATCAGCAAATGTAGCAATCACTGATTTATGTAATTTAATTGTACTAGGTGACATCTTCTTTACTCTGAATAGAAAACTTAAATGTTGTGTTACTGATGCTGCGTCTGGTTTATTTGGATTAAGGCCAAGGCCTTCGCATCTTGATAACCATGTTTTCCATGGCGCTTGATACGTTTTAAGTGAAGAATTACGCCATGCTTTTTGAATTAAATTGAAATCTTCTTCGGCCCAGTTCTTCGTTAACAACGACCACCCTGTATCCTCCAAGCCTCCAAATTTAGATTTACAACTTTCGATGGATTCATTGGGGTTGTGAGGTCTTGGAGGTGATGATGCAGGTTCCGTATTTGAAATGGACGGTCTGTTGCTCGAGATTTGAGGTCTGGCCTCCAAAATACTTTCTCCCAACGTGGAACGATCAGGATGTATGAGCCTTTGGCATGATTGAGATGTGCTAGTACTTGAGGAATCAGCGAAGGGGGTGGAAAGATCCATGCTAACTTGTATTCCCATATCTTGCTGAAGGCGTCTATAAAGAAAGCATCCTTGTCCTTTGCATCCCGAGATACATAAATTGGAACCACCTTCGAATTGCTTGACGCAAATAGGTCTATTTCGGGGATGCCCCATTTCTGAAAGATCCGGTTGCATATCTTTGGTGTCAAATGCCAATCCGCTAGATGCATTTGCCGGGATAAACTGTCGGCTACATCGTTGTATATCCCTGGTATAAATTGAGGATAAATTATCGCGTTTAACTGCTTGGCCAATATCAATAGTTGAAAGACAAGATCTGTTAGCTGTGGTGATTTTGTTCCACCCTGATTTTTTATGTATGCAATTACGGTTCGATCGTCTGACTGACTCTCTTGTTCTTTATCAAATCTTTCTCGGAATCGAGGGCTAGAATTACAGCAAATAATTCTTTTTTGTTTATGTGCCATTGAGACTGGTGAGTGGTCCAGGTGCCGCTGATGTGTTTTCCGTTCACCTGTGCTCCCCATCCTTTGTCTGAAGCATCTGATGTGATGAATATAGTTTCGGCGCAACTGAATATTATATCTTTCTCTTCGAGATTTTGAATCCACCACTTGCATTGCTGGGATGCCTTCTCCGTAATGGGATACTTTTTGTGGGCTAAGTTCTCTGGAAGAATGTTGGCTGCTCTTTGTATTTCCCTGGAGTGAAGTCTTCCCAGCGGTATTACAAAGGAAGCGAAGTTTAGTTTCCCTAGCAAACTTTTTGAGGACTGCCAACTCCATCTCTGGGTTGAAAGAATTTTGTTGAGATCTCTCTTTAGGGAAAATATCTTTTGTTTTGGCAGTGCCTTTGTATTGTGAAATGTATCCCAATGTATTCCTAAGTACTCGATGTTCTGAGATGGCTTCTTTTGAGTTTTGTCCATGTTGATTATCCAGCCTAGTTTTGTTAGAAAGTTTATCGTCACGGTGGTATCTGCTTGTAATTTTATTGGATCTTGGTTTGCGAGCAAAAAATCGTCGAGGTAGACAATTACTCTTATATTCATCTGCCGTAGCCTTGAGGCTATCCAATTTGTCACCCTTGCAAAAGTCAGTGGTGCCGTTGATAGACCGAATGGAAGACATGTAAATTGGAATACTTTCTTTTGGTAGACTATTGACAGAAACCTCCGATAACGGTTGGCTACTGGAATATGAAAGTATGCCTGGGAAATATCGATTTTTATGAGGAAATCTCTCTTCTGCAAGAAACGAGGTACCTTGAAGTGGTTTAACAAGCGGAATTTCTTTGGGGTAAGGTATTTGTTTAGACCTTTCAAATTGATTATTGGGCGGACTTTCTTGTTGGGTTTTGGAATTGGGAACATCGTTGATAAGAATCCTGTCCGAAATGGTGATTTTTCTAAGACTCTTTGATGTATTAGAGTTTGAATCTCTGTATGTAGATTTTTTGTTTCGAATTTTGTTAATATTCTTGGATGAAAAGGTATGAGAGGCGGCTTCTTGACAAATGGAATAATGTATCCTGTTATTATTTTCAGAATATTTACTGGTGCTCCTTCCTTCTTCCAATTAAACAAGTTGCTATTAAACTCAATAGATTTGTATTTGCCTTGAAGCGATTGCGACGAGTTTCTAATAAAAAGACTGCTCTCACTGCTTATCACGGGTACGTAGCGTCAGTTCTGAGATATGGACTTTTATTATGGGGAAATTCTACTGATGTAAATAATGCTTTTATTGCACAAAAAAAGTGTATAAGGGCAATCGAAGGCGTCGAACCCTTAGCTTCTTGTAGACCTTTATTCAGAAAACTTAATCTTCTAACCCTTACAGGCCTCTACATAATGCAGGCTGGCTTATTTGTTAAAGAACATGCTCATTTATACACAAAGTTATGCGACAATAATTATTTTAAAGGTTCAGGTAGAGACCCAACTCTACTTACCATACCAAAATGCCGTACGGCACTTCGTCGTAAAAATTGTGAGGTAATGATAATTAAAGTTTTTAATAAAATACCAAAAAGAATACGCCAGCTTCCATTGAATTATTTTAAAATAAAACTACACCAGTTCCTCACGAAGCACTGTTTTTATAATTTAAAAGAATTTTTTGACTGTAAGAATATTTCATAGTAATGACATAAGTATTAATAATTAATTTAATAATGATAAATATTTAATTTTAATTTTAATTATAATGACTTATTTTCAGTTGTTTTGTATTTAAATATTGCATGTAGATGATAACTAGGATATTGTGATTTATAATTATACAAATAATGTTCAATTCTTATTTGACATTAATTTAATATTGTATATTTTGTATGTTTTACATAATATTTGCATGTCCTATTGTGACGAAGCACGCTAAGCTGCTCAATAGAACCTAAATAATTTAAGATCTGCATTATGTAACCGTGTTTCTGGCAAATAAATGACATTTCATTTCATTTCAAATCTCTACAAATTCCAGAAGCCGCCCTCCTTTGAACGTGTCAATCGTTTCTATTTCTTCTTGGGGTCTTAGAAGACTTGCCTCGGGAAAAAGATTGACCGTGGTCATTGTTTTTGGTATTGGATGGGCGCTTGAAAGTTTCGTGCATTTTGTTGGAATTGGACTTTCGCGGTCGGTTAACAAATTTGGACGCTTTTGACACCTTATTTGATTGTCTAATCTGACGCGTGGAATAGGTGTTGTTGTTCTTTTTAAAAGGCTTTTTCTGCGTCTGACGAAAAAAGATTTGTTGAGATGGTTGTTTCGTTAGCTCTGCTAGTCCAGTTTCACAGAAAAGATGCGTATTTGAGGGAGGGATTGCACCAAGAAGAGCTGCCTGATATTCATCTTTTGGAAGGAATCCATTCCTTCTTTGTTCAATGATCTCTGCTCTTCTACCACACACGTACTGAAGCAAATCATCTGATATAGATTTGAAGGTTGTATTTGTTGATAAAATATCTTTTAAATCCTGTTTCATGGCTGGGTACTTAATAGCTAAATCCTTTAATGTGTTTGTCAATGCCTCTCTTTGAAGAAGTAAACCATGAGAAACTGTGCCCAAGGTGTAGTCCATACGAGCTAAGTAGTCTTGATTAGAAGAGGATCCGTAAGTAGCGAGGATAGGATTAATTTTTAAGGAATTGAAGACCGGGCTAGCATGCAATTTCTTTTGGACCTCAGCATATCTAATTTGGTTAAACGTTATGTCACCTAAACGTTGACACTCAGCACCTTGTGTGGCAATATGCGGTTTAGGGGCTGGTATTTGCGGGTCTTGTTGCTTTGTAGCAGGAGTCCAATCAAAATCTTCATCAACAGAAGAAGCTGGAGCCTTCCAAGGGTTTGATGACAGCGTAGTAGGCGGAGGTATATTCTCTTCCTCTTCCGATAGATCTGAGGAAATATATTCGTCTTCGGAACCCGAATAGGCACTTTTCTGAGGTTGAAAACTTTTAATAAATTGATCCACCATCGATTCTAATTTTTGCTGACCCTGCTCCAATCTGTCCAGGCGACTCAGTTTCTTGGTTTTCCCAGAGGAGGTTCGTGTAGACGGAATAGATGCATCATCTTCAGATTGATCACTCTGCCCTGACAGCTCCCGATTTGCTTCCTCTCTACTTTTCAGGAGAGGTTTCATATCCGCTATCGATGCTATAACAAGTTCGTTTTGAGCTGCAGAACCTCGAACCCTTGCAGCCAAGGACATTGGGTGGGTTATAAGACCAACGCATAGTGGCCAGTTCAAAAGTTTCATTTTTATATTTCTATAAGTTTTTTCTTTTAGGGAAGTGCAGTCAGGTGAAAAGGCCCTTGCCAGTCCAACAGTTGGAATAGCAAATCGAATTTTATTTAGAATCTGAGAGTCTAATTCGCTTCCCAGCAAATCTTCTTTGTCCAGGATTCTGATCCTCCATTGTTGCCATCCTTCGGGAAGATGTCCGTTAATCAATCTTATTATTCTTTTGAGGATAAGGTTGTCCTCGGGATCATTTGGTTCCCAGCTGAGTAATGACTCGAGGGTGTGCATATCCGCAGAGGATGAAGCCTAAAACAAGTAAAATAAGCTTCAGAATATTATTCCCCTGAGTTCATTCCTTATTGTTCAAGAGTTAAGTTCGTAAAGATCAGGAAATGGAGTCATTCGTCTCGCGAGTCTGAGTCGTGCGGCTCATGGGATTGACGCGTACGGCTCTTAGCATTGACCCGTACGGCTATGTTTGGGCCGTACGGCTCACGATATTGACCTGTACGGCTCACGAAATTGACCCGTACGGCTCACGAGATTGACCCGCACGGCCCACGAGATTGGCCCGTACGGCTCGCGGAGTTGGCCCGTACGGCTCACAAATTCGAGCCGTTTGTTATGTTTACTGACAATTATGAGTTAATTATACCCAAATATTTATGGCATTAGACCATTACTAACATATTGGGATAAACTCACCAATCTGGGCTGTATGGCACGCAGATTGTATATCAAATAACAACTTCTTCATGTGCGAGGGAGAGAAGTTGATAACATATTATGATCAAATAAATCAATGTTATAACAACAATAGCACTATAACAATAACGTATAGATACTATTTTGTACATTCCTAGTCAATAGGTACATAAAAACTTATGGAATATTTACAAGCACTTACAAATAAAGGAATAACTTACCATGAAACTATGTCAATCCGTTAATTCACACTCAACACTGACGATCCACACTTTAGGATCTCGAACGAACACTCGTCGTTAATGTAATTAAGTACCTAGTAATAGGTAGGTATTCTGCGTAATAGCAGACAGAGACACGCGTGTACCGCGGGTCTATCGAAAGCGTACTGACATGCACCGCGCGGATAACCGCCCGCGCGCCGCACACCCCGCGCGGTGTTGAATGGCGATCGGGCGGTGTCCAGCGCATCTAGACGGCACGGGAAGCTAATACACGTATGTATCTCAAGGTTAATCGAAAGAGGTAATCTCATAGGTCAAGCCGACGGCACAGACCATGAAATATCTCAATATTTTTGCCCAAAAACAAACTGTTCTACTGTAGTCATTATTCAATCAATATATGCACTCATGTTTTACTAGTTACTGAAATCAGCACGATACAACTGCCGCAGTAGTACAACATCTGTACAAAGATTTATCCTCATATGCGTTCTTAAATTTTGACCAAGTTTCTTTAGCAGATTTGCAGAACTTATTTGTTGTATGCAACCTTTTCGATTTCACATCCAAGCTAATGTGGGCTAAACTTTACTGCTGTCGACTGTTTCATTTGAATCGATAGTATTCCATAAATTTGCCAAATGAGATCTATACACGCTTGAAATTTCCACACACGGTAGTTACAAATGCCATCAAATTTTTTAACATTGAACGCTGCTGGAGGTTCTTCCCATTCGTGTCATATGCCATATATATTAACTGGGTCCATAACCTGAAAAGGTGAAATCGGCGACAGTTTGAGATCCACGTAGAACGAATCTATGCTCTTGATGATAAAATAATACAGCAAATTGGCAGAAGATATATCGCACGTTCGGGAACAAAGGGTCACTTCTGCATGTTTTCCAACTTTACAGAAATATACATTTTTAGTTTTATTTTGGCGTATTATTTTAATAACTTTTTACTGCTTTGAAGTTTTAAGAAAATTTTGATAGCTTTATATTGTATAGTTTTACACGTATCATCGTCGCAAATAAAAATAAAATACAAGATGGGGTTTGGGAGAAATAAGCCATAAACTGCAACACTCAATTTCTCATTTCCTAATTCTTTTAATAGTTTCATATCGGCTTCTTTCTCTTCTCGACTAAGTGTTTTTTTCTTTTAAATGACGTTTAAACTCATCTTCTTTTTGTAATTTCTCGGCGTTCGATGAATTATTATAGGAGACGCACTGATCACATTGATCCTTTTTAGGTTTAAAATATGATATATTACATTCCTGGTTAAATACTCTGTTATAAAAATCATAGGTTGCACAGCTTTTGTTATTTGTTTTTGGTCTTCGCAATATAAACGATGTAGATCAGCAATTGTGTACTGCCCATCTATGAATTGTCGTGTTGTTTGGGCTCTTAAATAGTGGCTTTCTATTCTAGGTATTGAGTTTATGTGTACCCGTACAGATTCATGGATTTCAGCGTCTATTCTTTTTTTGGTAAATGTACCTCTTTTGTCGGGTGGAACGCTTCCTGTTGCAGTTTTTTTATCTATGATATGGCGTGAAAATGTAGGAGTAATCGCCAAGATCCTTCTAAAAAATGTTTTACAGACACGAATATTATCACCACGTATAGGTAAATGGGAACAGCTATTAGGTTTTCTTGCAAATTTGGGATTGGTTTTGAGTCTTCGATACTCAGGTGCAAGGGTTGTAAGACAGGCAGCAACATAGTCTCGCTGCCTTGTCAGACAACCAAGTTCCCAATAACCTGTGAAAATTTGTTGCCGGTCTTCAATAGGAATCTTTTTCGAACAGCTCAATAAGCATTTTTCAGTACAAGGTGGTCCCATTTTTTTGGCTGCA
Organism: Plagodis dolabraria; assembly: GCA_963854805.1. Taxonomy (NCBI): domain Eukaryota; kingdom Metazoa; phylum Arthropoda; class Insecta; order Lepidoptera; family Geometridae; genus Plagodis; species Plagodis dolabraria. Next base: position 9,949,874 of record OY978462.1, on the reverse strand, counting down.
ACTAGTTTTCCTAAAGAATTCACGTGTTCTTGGCCAGTATTTTTAAGTTCTTTACGAATATTTTGCTTCCAGGCAGCAGGGTTCCGGGCCTTCTTTTTAGGATTAGTAGGTAAGGCTAGTGTAGGTTGAAATTCACATTCCGAGTTATAGTTCTGAGTCGTGATCGGAGGTAGTTCGTGAGCATTAAGCAACTGTTTATCATTTGTTTGGGTTGACGTTTCAGGTAGGTTCGCTGCTTCTGTATCTGAATTTGTAGACATCGAACTCGAACTCGAGCTTGATGACGTACTACTCGAATTTGAGCTCGATGACGTACTAGTCGAACTTGAACTGGACTCTGGAACAATTATTTTTCTTTTGCGACCTTTTTCGGGTATGTAATCTTTATCTTTGCCACTATCTGTTCCTGAAAAATCTGGTCCATCGCTCTGGAAACCGGCTTCTGTGTTAGCTGTAAATAAATAACGTATTAATAAATAGCATTACATAAAATAATAATAAAAAAGGTAAAATTAAAATCATACTTCGTCCTGCTTGGGGTATTACGTTTGCAATTTCTTCATGGACAATATTTACCATTTCTTTAACATTGTCTACATTGTCTATATTTTCTTTAAGCTGTTCTGTAGTGTCTTCGTCAATGTCTGTTCTTGATTGTACCTGTTCTGAAATGTCTTCGAAATAATCTACTTTTGAGCTGTCGTTAAGCCATTGTAATACTTTGTGATCATATTTACCGACTTGGGAGTCGTCTTCTGTGCCATCTTTCTGAGGCGCAACCTTGGAAACTGTATCACTTGCTTGGGTGTGTTTTCTATAATTAAGTACTTGACTTTCGCTCGATGAATCATTTGTCTTTTGACGCGCAAGCGTACAAAGCAGTAACCCTCTTTTAGACATAGTAAACCCTAAAATAAAAAATATCAAAACCTTAAAACCATTTTAAAACAATCTTATTGTAACGTTACAATAATATTTTTTTAATTTAACATCCCTTTTAAGTATACACTGTACCTATAACACAAGCCTAGTAGCTTACTTTGGGACTAGATGGCGTTTTGTTACTGTAGTAGAATATTATTATACTAAATAAATTGTCGTTTTTATTTAGAAACTACTCTTATGTTTGATCAAATTAATTTTTTGTTTTTGATAAAAAGACACTATCTGTTGAAAATACCTATTATTTGTTAAAATAACCAAATAGTATAAGCACCCAACGTTATTACTTAATAAAAGTACCTGTGTGTTACCAACAACACAATGATAATTAGTTAAACTAAAAAACCACTTCTACACAGTAGTAACATTCTGTCATATAAGAAATACTCATTGCACTACTGGCAAATTGAGTCGTTTCATTTCAAGGGCACGGACCAAAAGCGAATAATAAAATAACGACCCCTCCCTCCCCAACTGTATTATTCAAGCGATTGCCACCGTTTTTGGTGAGTACCTATATAGAGTCGATAATAGCGGTTTTTTCTGCATTATTAAGTAATTTTTATGAAAACTTGCAGAAGTGACCCTTTGTTCCCGAACGTGCAATATGTCAAAATATTTGCCAAAAAAAAAAATATTTCGTTTCATTCAAGTAATGGGACATGATTTTAAAATTATATTAATTAAATAAATATTATTGTGATGGCAGCCACAAAGAAACAAAGGCAATCGGCTGAAAAACCACTAGAGTCTATATGAGTCTATATGCTCAACGTCTTAGAAGATAAATCCATCAAATAAATATTAATGCAAATGAAGCCTGTTGCATACAGCCTCGTTTCTATCTGTAATATCAAATAAATTTCAATAAAATCATTTTTAATCAAGCGGAATGATTAAATTTTTAGTCCTTTAAATGAAATGAAATAATTTATTTACAACAGTAGCAAAGAAATAAATACAAAATATTTTATAAATAGAATATTAATAAGGTATTCGCTACATGTCGTAAAGCGGTCTCCAAATAAAAAAAGTTAAAAATTACTCACAAACGAAGATGGCGTCGTAGCGACACTGGCGACGCGACTCCTCAAATCCCTCAACCATAGACAAATCCACACGGCTGCGTTCAAATTCGAATTTTAAGTTTACTAGGAAGAATAAAACCTCTTCCGTTCTAATAAATTTGTGTTAAAATATATTACATGGAATATGTTTCAAACAAACGGAACAATAAAAATACGTCAGCAAGAGTATTCGTTCTTAGGGCCATAAACCGAAATATAACACCCTCGTGCATAATAATATTATTCACTAGTGCGTGATAGAATTATCCCTACAAAGTTAAGTTAGTACATAACTGCAATTTGCAGTTATGTACTGTAATGCGAGTAAAAAGAGAATTTTCAATTTAACCTGGTAATACAGATTTGTAACACCAAAGAGGTTTATATGTAACCAATCAATGACAATACATTTGCCGCGCGTAAAAAAACTTGCGCGCTGTTTTCCATAATTTTCGTATGTTGTTTGTATCGCATTTATGCAATATTTTTTTTCCTCGCAAGGGTGTTGAAAAAGTGCGTATGAAACTCGTGAGCAACTTGCTCATTATACACTAGGCTGATTTACGCCCTCGCCTACGACTCGGGCTGCAACCACAGCCTCGTGTATAATGAGCAACTTAGCTCACTTGTATCATAATAAACTATTTCTAGTTCGAAACTATGATTCCGTGTAAATACAAAAATGACTATTTTTCGAACTGGTATTGTGCAAAAAGTAAAGTGTACAAAATTACAATGAAAGGAATAATTTAAGCACTAGCAGGATCCTATCCTTTCTTAATGTGTAAGAACGATATCTGCAGTGAAAGTGAATTTAACTACAAACCAGACTAATTTGACAATTAGCTTTAAACTTGTACTAAGACGTAACCTTATAATTGAAACAATGTAATTTATTCATACATGCATAGGAAATAAAATACAGAACAACCTCATTCCATTAAAAAATCAAATTTATCCCTCCGTTGCATTTTTGTGCGATAAAATTACAATGTTAGAAAAATATTATATTATTCGTTCACAACTAGAAAATTCCCTATGCCTTAGAAAGGCCTAATTCCTATTACAATAATGCTATTTCTTATATCATGAAGTGTCTTTTTTATTATAGCGATAAATGTTTAGACTAACAGCTACCAAACCATTTATTGTGCTCAGACCAATACAGAAACTCAAATAGAAGTGAATTGGCATGACTTCTATCGCGAGCTATGCACCGTGTCGTCGTGTCATAATTTCTCGATTTTATTTGTCGAGTTTGCGTTTTGAATGTTTTCATTATTAGAAAGTAAACAATCTCAAAGTAGGTACCATTGTCCATTGTCGTTACCTTACCTTAATGTATATTATAGTTTGATATTAATCAGCGAATTGTTATAGAAATAAGATAAAATTGAATCCTGTTTTAAATTGTAAATATAACTATTTTCATATGAAATAAAACATTTTAATAATATTATGTTGTTTTTATTACATAAAATAACTTTTAATTTAGTCTTTTATCATATAGATTTTTACTTCTTAGTGGAAGGTCGAAAAGTGTGGGCTTCTTCTGCCTTTGGGTGACGAGGGTCTGTTACTTTCAAAGAAGCTTTTAGTCGTTGGACTTGGCTTTTCTCTTGAACTGTAAATAATGTATAGAATATATGTGTAAGGGTCTTATCCATAATCGCTTTATAACTTTATTATAGGTTTATCGAACGTGATGACGCTGTAATTTTGTGCAACCGAACAAAAGAGTTTTCTTTGAGGAGTATACCACTACTAAGTCTGTTTTTACTATTGCATGACTGACGTTTGATGAACGTACCATAAAGTTACAATTGTGTAATTTTTTCAACTATAACGGTCACTTTAAGGGCCCGTTTCAGAATGTCCTAATAAAATTTCGGGTTGCTATGCAATACATAAAATAACTGAATGATAAAAATGACAGTTGACGTGCAGCGCGTTTCAAGCTTTAACCGATGGATAGGCTAAATCTATGACTGAAATGCAAAGATAGTGTTTTATCTATTAAATATGTTCTGGAAACCGGAACTTACTCCAACATTCTGAAACAGGCACTTAATCTAATAGCGGGAAATAACGAGAAAAAATACCGTGTGTAAAAAATGCCGTACTGAAATATTTTACACGGTAAATATCTCGTTTGTATCGTTAACTTTGATATATAGATATATAACAAGCTTACCTAACTTAAGCACCAATATAAAACGCGTAAATCAGCATCTTGGGAAATGCTGGATACCTATTAATCTATGAATAAAAGTACATAATAAAATAAGTAGTTTAGAGGATTTTGTTGTTGTTAAATAAAGGGAATAACCCGTTTTCTCTTGCCCTTGAGATGACTGGCCAGAATGCCCGTGGGGTCACGGGCCAGAATGTCCTATCTCTTCCTGTTGTTTTCGTAAGATGCGACTAAGGGTAAATTACCGCAAGATGGGTAGCAGCGCCTTCTGCACTGCCATTCCCAAAGCCGCTGCCATGCGTGTATATTATGGCGAACCGTTAATGGGGAGCTGTGTTCAACAGTGGAGAATCCCCCTGATTCAGTAAATTATTGATGCGCATTAGTATGGGTATGCCTAAAGTTTGTAGACGACGTTTTTGTGCGGGTGTAAATGGCACATACAGTAAGAAAATAAAATATGATCGCTTATGTAGGCAATAATTGCAACTACGCTTAAAAATATGGAGGGTCGAGCCTTCGTGATTGAAAAGAAAATGTCTGTACTTAATTATTACATACTTGAAATCTTGGCTGATCCCTTCGCGCGGTCCTGTATTAGTTCGAGAATTGAGCGTCTTGATACTTGGCTTCTCCTTGGAATTGCTAAAACAAATAAGACATACATAAGTACCCACTTAGTATCTAACTACTTAGTAACTTATGTAGTATGTCTTAATCACAATTGTCCCACTAATATAGGCCCAGTGGAGGCGGATGCGAACAACTATTGCATATTTGTCACGACAGGCGTGTGTCTTGTTGGGAAACAAAATATTCAGTGGTCACGCGATTGTTCTTATAATGGCTAAGGATCACGCCAATAACCTTGAACGTTGTCTAGTAATGCATGAGCGCACTAACGGCTCATCCCACGAACCGCGCATGGGCGCCGCAGTTGTTTGGAAATAAATGTAAGCGCCAAAACTATATTATCTTTTAATTTAGAGTTTACCGTTCCAGTAAATCCTTTTTTGTCTTGGCGAAACTGTACCACTACATTTGATAATATATATTTTCAATGTAAGTATGAAGTCAATAAATCAAATTGGTTCAGAGTAGAAGGCAAATATATTATGTCAAAATATTTATGGCTATTTTTTATATTTTTATAAATCGAACAAAATTTAAAATACCAAAAGATTGTCTTGGCACTTCAGCACAAAATAAAAATAAATACGTCCGCAAGTATAATATGAATAGCTAGCTTTAAATTTTTGAAAAGCAGTAGGAGCTCAAATATTCCGGAAATGTTGATATTTATGAGAGGCAAACTTAATGGGCCCAAATTTTATATGGATGGAGCCACATATCTAACTGTTAGACTGAGTTTATTAAACGAATTCAATAAAAAGTGTCACTCAGGTAATATTTTCTAAAATGTATTTAAAATATTTATATATATATATATAAAATAGTTTCTTGCTCAATAAAATGAAATCTTTAAACCACGATCAGGATTCGAACCCGCTTACATCCGTTCCTATATAGAACTCTGGCTTACTTTCATAACAGACGTTAACGCAAATATGACACTAAGAAAAGTTACTTGTTTTACCTAATGTGTTCATAGTGAATATCAACTCAAATCGAGGTGGTCAAGCCTCCAACAATAGAATACTACGCACAGAGAGCTCCCGACTAAGCTGGTTTCCGAAAAGGCCTTAGTACCACAGACCACATTCATAAGCTCCAACAGATTCAACAGAAGACTGAGGAGTATAATCGGCTTTTGTGTGTAGTGTTGGTATAGGCTATGAAAAAGGCCCGGACACTTTCAAACTCTTGGATTGGAATGGATAAAGCATCTCTGCATCAACAACTATGATGAATACGTCAATCACTTACCGACGAAAGTCATGGCCTTAAAATATGGATATGGACAAAATTATGTCCAATGTTCAGAGGACAGTATCACGACAAGTCCTTCACTGCACCCGTATCGGTAGTTCTGGGGGAACAACTCTAGTTGTCTAACACTATAGGGGGATGGCTTATGTGGAAAATTACTCCGATGTAAAGTAAATTATTTAGTAATAAAAATAAAGGTACCTGTGCGTCATATGTAGAGTGTCGCGTAATCTTCGCTGGAACTGGAAGGAAGAAAGAAGAGAAGTTCATGCAAATTTACTCGGCAAATTTGTACTTGTAGGTAGGTATAACAATATGTATATAGATAAATAGCCCACTTACTGTTGCCTTGCCAGCATGCTGGGCATGTGGGCACGCTGCCAACTAATAAGAACATTTAGTCTGCCCGTGGACCTGCGATGGCTTTTAGGTTGCCTAAATGCTTTCGTTGTACTTAGTAGCGGGAATTTTGTGAGTACCTACTTATATAGTTTGCACTCTTTTACTAATATTTTTTAAGCGGTGTGTAATCACAATTATTCTGCATATTCACCAGAGCTGTGCGCAGAAGATGAACAGTGTAAGAGAAAAAAAATCCCCCAATAGGTTCACCAGTCGGCTCTTACTCATCTTCATTCGTTTATCTTAATCAACATATGCAGAATGGCAATAATAAAAGAGACTTAGCCGAAGACGTCTACGGTTACCTTGATGCTATTGAGTAGATCGCCCTGCGTTGCGATGGGTCGCTCGTCGGAGCGCACGCTGGGCGCGCGCTTTGGCGTGGGCGCGTCGCGTCTGGCTCCTAGCGAAGCCGCGCCCACTGATGCAGCCCCTATCGAGCCTTCTCGCGGCGCATTCACTGCAATTTATATCACAGTTTTGGCTCGTAGCGAAGCTAAACAATGTTCTACTCACCATGGTGGATGACCGCTGGTGGAATTTTACTACTAAGCACTTGCTTGCTTCGAAGGGCCATCGTCATCGGTCCTGGGCCTTATTGTCTAATAAAATGTAATGGAGATGATGTTATATTAGACAATTTTGTCATTCTCTTAAAAGCGATGGCTATTATGGAGTAGGAATTTCAAAATTAAGATCATTTTCATTACCATTCTAATTAGACAATAAGGCTCCTGGTTGTTGTTTTAGGGTGGCAGTCGTTGCTATTTCGGAGAAATTCGGAGAATCTGAGAACTCAGACCCCACAGTCAAACAGTGCGTGGCGGTAGGTCTTTTTGTGGATGGCTGCCTGGGTTAAGTACAATATCTATCGCTAAGCGCGTAATGGTGTGTTGCGGCAGTTGTCATTGACAACCCATTCTAGGTTAAGCTGTTTACCACCTTCGACCACATCACTTAAGATGAGACAATGGCAGAGTCCTTTTGTCTAAAGCTATAAGCAGACAATTTAGTTATGAAAAATAAATCATTAAGATCTTTTCCACTACGTGGCACTCCGAATCCGTAAAGCTATCTTGGAATAGTTATAAGATCATTGGAGGTACTTAAGTATGCTACATCTCCAGCTATAGGGCTGGTGTTTTTCTTTTGAACTGCCGCGCCGATTGGCTAACCTTTGGAAACAATCTCACTTGACGGTAAGTGATGAGAAACGAAAGACATCAGCAGCTGCCCTTGAGAGCCAGGTGCGACAGCTTGACGACAGATTTTATACTTGTAGGTGATAGTTACTCAAAGAGTGACACATTGTCGCGTCATGATTCTCGTCAGGGGCGGGACCAAAATGCTAGCATATACATTTTGTATGAACTTAATCACACTATTCCGTAACTGGAGAACCTGTGCCATCAGTGTCACTGAGCAAGTAATGTCACTGTCCCGGAGGATACACTGATGAACCGACGCTCAGTTGTCAGTGCTGTCCGATTTCTGACGGCGAACAATTCGAATGTTACCCGAGTTTAACGTATTTATTATATGATTATACACTCCTGTGGTTTCTTTATCGCTATTGCAATGTAGTAGGTACATGATGTGGTATGTATACCTACATGAGACTATGCAGTTGTAAATAGGTAAGAGAAACGACGAATTAGATATAGACCAGCACGACTTAATTGATTGCCTCTCTTATATGTATCAAGCACATACTAAGGGCCAATTGTTGTAGTATATAAGGTATGGATGATGTAAGTTAAGAAAGTCTGAATAGGAGTCTCAATAAACGATGGAACCTTAAAGGATAAACTCGTCTTTCATTTGGTGAATCCAGTAGCCACCAACCCTGCCAGAGAGCCCTGCATGGCGGCACTGCCAGAGGTCACCTCGCATTTTAGGGCGACCCAAGTAAGAAGTCTCCTGCTTAACTCCGAGACGCCATCTCTACATGGCGACCCCACCAGAGGACTACATGGAAACACTGCAGTCTGGAAAGCTATTGCTACGTCGAGGTAATCACAACATGGCGACCCTGAATGTTAAGTCATCACCCTACGAAACACAAGTACTATCTGGGGCCAATATGCTAGGTCGAATGACCAACCACATATTCCTTAGTGAGAGATGAGTTGGATTCTCCATTTTCTAATATGCATATTATTGGACCTTTCTCTACAATCGTAAATGCTTTACGACAAGATTGAGATGTAATTTTTATCACAAATCACTAATGAACAATACTGAAATTCAACTATCAATTACCAACTGAGGCTCAAAAAAAAAATGCATGCACCAAACGTCATCAGGTATCACATAACTCTCCCGAACACTGTCAAAGGTGTTGGGAATCACGTTGGTCACTATAAGCAATGTCATTGTATCCGACTTAGTGATAAAGAATTTTATATGAAAACCAAACTTGTGTAACTCTTAGATGAAGCGGTTGATCAGTAATGGCGAAGTCATAATAAACGGATTCTACTGTATAAAGAAAAAGTGCATTGTTGTGTAAATTTAAAATGCATTCTTTTAAGTAGAACTAATGAGAATAACATTCTGTCAAAATAAATATTCTCACGGATAGATTTTTCAAATATTAATTAATTGAACCATTTCATGTACTTAAGTAACTCTAACAACTATTATCTAAAAATCATATAGTTCTTAAAAATAAATAGATCTGATGGTTGTTTCATGGTTATCACGGTGTCATCTTCCCAATTTTGATTATTCATACTCTGGTTGTATGAATCATTGCTAACAATCATTGAAATCTGTCATAATTATGTGAGCAATGAAAGTCTACTTTTCAATAAAACTATTTTATTTTATTTTTAATCTTCTACAACTAAATCACAATTATACTTCAGTATGATAATTTTATATTTAAAATAAATTACTGAGGTAACTTTCTGTTCATATAAGAAAAGGAAACCTGTTGATAATGATATTCATAAATTAATAGTACTTTTTAAGTTATTTTTAATTTATGCAGTTTTTCATTCTATAGGTATTTAATCCATGCACATCATAGATAATGATAACAATTGAATTTCATTCATAAATCGACACCTCCGCATGACACTTAGCGATTAAATAAGTGATGTTCAGCATTTTATTGTCAAATCTTTGTGTCATAAGTAGCCATATTAAGCTAAAAGAATGCCACAATATTTCAGAATACTTTATCGAAACAAAACTAAAGCTTCTTAATTTTAAAGAAACACCTGAAACAACCAGAATGCTTAACACAATCCATGATAAGTTTGGACTAGCCTTCTAAGCACTAAATGACATTTACTATTGCAAATATCTAAACATCAATATCAATTAATTTGCTATCTTTGTAGTCCCTTTGAGTTCACTTTTAGTCTTGTCTGATACATGTTGATCACTTTTTTTCTCTTCTAATTCTTCAACCTTTTCTTTATGAAGCTGCTTTCTCAATTGGGCAGGACCAGCGAATACTGCAGGTGATTGTTTAGTCGCAGGAACATAAATTTCATATGTTTTGAAGTATTTAAGAATTGTGGCTACGTCTTCCTCTTTCATTTTGTACTCTAAAGCTATTTTCGAAGCTGTTACCTCTTCAGGATTGATCTGATGAGCAGAGATGAAGTTTATAGCATGTCTTAGAGATGTTCTTCCATATGTAACTTTATCAGGTTCTTTAAAACCCATTTCGAAGTCTTCTATTATCTTCCGATTTTGAGGTAAGGGTCGGTCTTTGCTTTGATTCTCTCTTTTCTCTTGTGTGATGTCAACCTCCGGCCTTCCGTAAGAGGTTACATAAACATCTTTTAGCCTAACGTCGAGTGCTGGGTCCTTTTTATCTAACTTGTCGGCTATGTTAGGATCAGCTTCGAGTGTCCTCCTCAAATCTTCTACATTTGTAGGATACATGGGCGCCGGGGTAGGCTTTTCTTTCGATATAACTCGATGTGCACGATTTTCAATGTTAAAAGATTTAATCGGTCGCAAGGCTTTTGTGACTAAAGCACCCATCTTAGGTGGCGATAGCGAATTAAATACAATGAAACAAGTAAACTACGGGCTTATCATTGTTTTCAAAAATAAATAAACTTGTCTCCAAGTCTCATGACAGCGCGCAGCAAGGTTAGGTTATTTTTTTGACAACCTATATCAAACCATCAAACATATTGTTTTGACAGTGACGGGACAGCTTGACAATTCTTTTTATAAAAATAGTTGTCAGTGCAATGCATTCGAGGAGGTTTATGTTCAATTTTATTAGTTCAAGGAATTAGCATTATACATACAACCGGATTGAGCTACATGTCGAAAAGTGTGCCGAGTTAGATGATCTTAACTGACCGCATTGTCTCTGTTCTGTAGAAGGTTACAATGAAAGACGTTTAGTGAAATACAACTAGACTGCGCACTACATATATATTTAAATCTTGCGTTATATAGATATATTTATTTATATATAGAATTCAGAAAATCCACATATCTTAACTTAAATTAATTTTTTTTCCCGCCCGGGGCAAAACATTTTGTATTCCAATATAAATTTATGATTTTCGCTTAGTACGCGGTAGTGCTTGTAATCATAATATATAGAAAAAAAAATCGTCTTAAGTTTGCCGAAGTACCTATCATCGTGAGCTCAACCCAATTGAACTCGTTTGGTCTCAAGCGAAGGGCTAGGCAGGAAATAACAAAAGTTATAAAATTTATGAAGTCTGAACTCTTTTGTTACCAGGAGTAGCTAAAGTGAATAGATAAAAATAGTGGTCATGTCTCAATCATGTGGTTACCAAGATATAAACAAAAATGTACGGAGTTGACAATGATGTACAAAATATGTTAGACAAATTTATTATTGACTAGCTGTACCCGCGACTTCGTTCGCGATTGCCGTACCTGCAGACTAATTATTCACATTTGTGCACTGTTTATCTCATATTAATCAACACTGTGGTCTGCGGTGAAGTACTCTTATAGTAAACCATAGCTCAGAATGGAGCTTTTTACTTTGGATTTCAAAACTCCCGGGTTGTATTTTCCAGCAGACAGTAGTTAAGTAACTCAGAGAGTTCTTTCCCGGTTCGCACAATAGATGTTGAAGCAAAGTATATTGTGCGTTTCTTTAGAATTTCGATTTTAAAGCGGCGGTTTGTTTGACGGTAGATCGAACATATTTTTTTATTTCTCATTCTCGGTAAGTAGTGTTTGTTTGATCTGAGTAGCGGGTAGGAGAGGCTCCTTCCCACCTAAGGCCGGGAAAACTCATAGTAAATGCTTCCTTCTGTTGGACCAGAATGACTTGTAACAATTGTAACCATTATTGGTGTAAACAAAGTTATTTGTCAAACATTTTTCGTTGTAAAATACTCTGTTGTTATAAAAAAATTAATAACAACTATGTTTGGCAGGGTAGTAACTAAATATAAGGTAAAAAGTGTAGGTTAAAAAACTAACTAAAAATTTCCCTAAATTTCATTGTTCTAACTCCTAGTGTATCTTTGTATCTTCTACTCATGTTTATTATTTTTAGTAAATATTTAGAAAAACTACATTTTTTTTTCCTTCCTCATATTTTAAATGAAAAGTAGAGTGCTTAACACGTATGTAAGTCATCGATTCCTACTTGGACTATAGCCGCATTAATTTTAAATAGGTTCTGCTCATGTTATTAAAATCAAAATAAATAATATAAAAAAACATACTATTTTTATATCGTTATTCCTTATATTAGTAGTGAAAAGCAGAGAGATTCCTCTTCGGGCAATAGCCGCCCGTAAATATTCCAAACAAAATTTTACGTAAAATTTCACAAATAGTTCTATCATCTCAATATTTTTTTATTAAGTAAGTTATTTTTTCGAAAAGCCACTTTTTTACATTTTTTAAATTCGAAATGAAAAGTAGAGAGCTGAACGCGGGTGAAAGTTATCAATTCCTTTCGACCATTGTATAACAATCTACTAAACTTTTTCACTTCCAACTTTAAGCGGATTAAATCACGTATATTTATCGTTATTTTTGTCCCGACAGTCACCCCGTAACCAAGATTACAAAGTGTTTGAAACGTCGCGTCGGGACAAAAATAATGATAAATATACGTGATTTAAACCGTTTAAAATTGTTTAATTACTAAGTGTAACAATCGCGGAAACCTAAGACAACATTGTGCACTTCCATTGCGCAGTCTCCGAAATGTATCCGGCAAAAGAAAGATATGTAGTTATAAAAACTGATTGTGGTGAATGTACCACATTTAAGAGTTTTATCGTAGCAAGCTTGCAAAACTAAATAATTGTGTGTGATGTCGGTCTGTCCGTGGGGTGTCGAGCTTCCCGTGGGGTTCCGGGCTTCCTATGGGCTTATGACGAGCCGTATGTTCAAGGGTTTCTCAACATTCCGCGGTTCAAGTTATTTAAAACGAAATATTTAGTTTGTAATATCTGTAATTTCTTAAAATTAATTAATTTCTTGAAATATTTACGGGAAAATAATTAAATGACCACTATTATAACAAAAAAAGAATGATTGAAATCGGACTACGCGTTAATAAATTACAACTAAGTGTACATTTTAACTTTCATCCCCTTTCCCAAGAGAACCGTGATGAATTTCGGGATAAAAGTATCCTCTGTCTTTTTTCGTAGTATGAACTCGAATCGTGCTAAGTTTCATTCAAATCCATTCAGTAGTTTTGGAGTGATGCGCGGCCGGGATACAGACAGACAGCCAGAAAAAAGAAACAGTTTTTGCATCAGTATCAACAAAGTCAAAGTCAAAGTCATACCTATATGATAAAGTGCGACCGCCAGCTTAAGATGAGCCGTACGTTCAAAGATTTCTGTACATTTTGGGTGTCAAGTTATTTGGAACGTAATATTTAGGTTGTGATGTCTGTAATTTCTGAACTGCAAACCCGATGACTTTGAAATATTTACGTGACAATTTTTAAAGCACCACTATTCTAATTAAAAAAAATCGGCCAAGGGCGAGTTGGACTCGCGCAAGAAGGGTTCCGTACCATTAGCTATACAACATTAGACTTCATATTTTAACCTTTTTAGCGCGCGTTTTTACCCTTTGGGTACGGAACCCTAAAAAAACGTATGAAATCTGACCACGCGTTAATAACTTACAACTAAGTGTATATTTTGACTTTCATCCCCTCTCCCAAGGGAGCCATACTGAATTTTGGGATAAAAAGCATAAATCATCCTACCTCGTAGTATGAACTCAAATCATGCTAAGTTTCATTGAAAACTAATTCAGTAGTTTCGGACTGATGCGCGGCTGGGATACAGACAGACAGACAAAACTAAATAAAAAATACAATTTCGGCATTAGTATCAGCTACAGAGTACTGTAATTTTTTTTTTCAAAATATCTGCCATGTACAGTATTGGACTTGTTACAGTTTTATTATAAGTATAGATTATTTTTGTCCCGAATCACGATCACTACAAAGTGTTTGAAACCTTGGGACAAAAATAATGATAAATATACGCGATTTAAACCGTTTAAAGTTGTTTAATTACAAAGTGTTACAATCGCGAAAACCTAAGACAACATTGTGCACTTCCATTGCGCAGTCTCCGAAATGTATCCGGCAAAAGAAAGATATGTAGTTAAAAAAAGTGATTGTGGTGAATGTACCACATTTTAGAGTTTTATCGTAGCAAGCTTGCAAAACTAAATAAGGGTTCTGGGCTACCTGTGGGTTGTCGGGCTGTCCTTGGGGTGCCGGGCTATAATGTCACCCCCCATCTTTACCCGTAGTAGGTGTCGTAAGAGGCGATAAGGAGTAACACTACAGAGGGTGGGCAGCAGTGCTTTCTGAAGAACTGATATTATCTCACACCGCAATCCCCAAGATGCCTGCCAAGCGTGGGGATTATGGCAAACCCTCCCATAGTGGTGGAGGCTGTGTTCAGCAGTAGACAATGCGGCTGACATAATATATATCTATTAAGCCTTTATGATAAAGTGCGAATGCTAGCTTAAGATGAGCCGTACGTTTAAGGGTTTCTCAACATTCCGCGGTTCAAGTTATTTAAAACGAAATATTTAGTTTGTGATATCTGTAATTTCTGAACTACAAAACTGAAGACTGAAATATTTACGGGAAAATAATTAAATTACCACTATATCAATAGTGGTTAAAACAAAAAAAATAATGATTGAAACCGGACTACGCGTTAATAAATTACAACTCACTTTACATTTTGACTTTCATCCCCTTTCCTAAGGGAACCGTACTGAATTTCGGGATAAAAAGTATTCGATATCCTTCTTCGTAGTATGACCTCAAATCGTGCTAAGTTTCATTTAAATCCATTCAGTAGTTTTGGAGTGATGCGCGGCCGGGATACAGACAGACAGACAGAAAAAAAAACAGTTTTTGCATCAGTATCAGCTACAGATTGCTCTGAAAAAATATTTTCAAAATATCTGAAATGTACAGAATTAAACCTGTTACAGTTTTATTATGAGTATAAATAGATAAATGTAAGCGTTTTACCCCTCGCGCTTCCCTACCTGCCTTCTCGATCTTGTTATATGTATAGATTAGACTGATTAGAGCATTGCATGTTATGAAAAATATACATACGGAAATTGTGCTTATCGTAATAAAACAAACTGTGTTTTATTGTTTGAAATATCAGAATCTTTTGGAGTGGTCCGACTACAGACTTATCTATTATACCTATACGATGAAGTGCAAACGCCAGCTTAAGATGAGCCGTACGTTCAAAGGTTCCTGTACATTCTGGATGTCAAGTTATTTGGAACGTAATATTTAGGTTGTGATGTCTGTTATATCTGTACTTCAAACCCGATGACTTTGAAATGTTTACGAGATAAATTTTAAAGTACCACTATTCTAACAAAAAAATCAGCCAAGTGCGAGTCGGACTCGCGCACGAAGGGTTCCGTACCATTAGCTATACAACATTAGACTTCATATTTTAACCTTTTTTGTTTTAACGTGCGCGAGTAGTATGAACTCAAAACATGCTAAGTTTCATTGAAATCCATTCAGTTGTTTTGGAGTGATGCGCGGCCGGGATACAGACAGACAGACAGACAAAAATAAAAAAAAATACAGTTTTGGCATCAGTATCAGCTACAGAATACTGTAATTTTTTTTTTCAAAATATCTGCCATGTACAGAATTGGTCCAGTTACAGTTTTATTATAAGTATAGATGTATCTGCAGAAAGTTCAGCAGAAGAATGACAATAATTTTTAATATTACAAGAATTGAAGTAGAATTATTTAATTTATATGTTCTAGTGCATAATATATATAACTATCACAATATTGTTTTTAACATAAACGCGAACAGAAAATTTTGTTGCGAATATACTAAGTATGCAAATTTAAATCATGACATAATAACGTAATTTTTTCTACAGTAAATTTCAGAAGTTTTCAATATGAACGGTCCATAACAATTTCAAAACAATAACAAAGGCATTGATCAATGATGGCAATGACCCATCTCAATCTGTCAATATCGGAAATGTGCGATAAACATACTCAGTACTCGTTTGTTAAAAAGACAGACTTTTGTAATGAGACTTCTGAAGAAAACATATTTTTAGGATACACAATAGACTTCACAATTAGTTGCAAATATTATCAATATAGACATATTGTTATATTATGTTATACATTTTATGAATATAGAAAAAGCTTAGCCCCGAAAGGGAGCACTTTAAGAAATACAAAATTATGACAGTTGTTTCTCTTATTGTTGATTTGAAATCTCTTATTATTTATCTAATATCTATTATTTTTTATTAGAAATTCATGAGGATAGAGATATTCCAGAAAAGTAGGAAAAAGTTTTACCTAAAATCTGTGTAATAATGAAAAGCGAATTCGTAATAATGAAAATCAGATTAGCTAATGTACAGAAACAAGGTCGTTATTCGAAAATACTGATGTGTAATAAATTTAAAAGAGCTTGACCGCCTTAAAATATAGTTTGTACCAACTAAATCTTAAGACCTTTTTTAAAAACAATCCCTACACATTAAAAGAATATATCGCACGTTTAATCAAAAAAAAGATGTAGGTCAAAATTTGAGGGTTTGGAGATTTTCTAATAAAACGCATGTTCTTTGCGTAAAGAATAGGTAGAATTCGACAGCCGCGCAGTTTAGTTCACATTGAGTGAGATGCGCTATTGTTCTTCTCCTTTCAATTAACTGTAACTGACAGTTTGATTCTAAAAAAGTGGAGTGATTCAGGGATCCACCGGCAACGAGTCAAGTAGGACGAGTTTTTGTTTGGTGTAACATGAAATAATTCAATTTTTAAATAAAAGGTAACCAATATATATTCCAATATTTAAGATTAAAAAGAGATTTTTTGTGTTAACTCATTCTCTTAGTAAACAAGTTCGAGTAAAGTAAAAGATATTTCGAGTTCATTCTGTTTTATTTAAAAAGTGAGTTATGCATTTCGAAATTAAACCCTGATGTTTCAGTTTAGTTTTGAAATGTTTACCTAGTTGCTGAAGTAATTGCGTTAGGATCAGTTTATTATTACAAATCATAAAATGTATGTACAAAAATTCTGAATTATTTCTGTATATAATTAAAAACGACAGAAAAATAGTTAAGTGCTATTTTTAAGTGCTTAAGTGCTAAGCTGTGATTCGAAGGGCAATTTTGTCGGTCTCATTTGTCGTAGAATAGGTAGTCTTCATATACATATTGGATACACCTCGACTATAAATAAATTTACCTCAAAAAAAGCCCTTCGAAGAGAGCGCAGGGGTATCCAAAGTGTGACCAATCACAATTTTTCTCCGATATACTTCGATCAAAGTGACGTTGATCCCACAATAGATTTTATAAAATGCTAGATAAGCCTAAACATCTATCAGCTAGATAAGCAAACAAAAATTTACTATTTGAAGAACCAGCATCTTATTCCTCTGACTCTGACTGTATTTAAGAACAAAATAATCGTAGAGGCCGCAAGCTTTCAACAAATGTTGACAAATGGCAACAAACTAATCAAAATGCCTAAGATATAAAGGATAAAATCTCTCGATGTTAAAAATATCCTAAAATAGTTCCTGCTCGCTACATAAAAGATAACTATACCTACCGAATAATAAAAATTGAAATGTGCAAATAATATTGATGTTTGATTCATGGCAGATACAAGTTGTTAAGTGACTTTGGTATCTCAGTAAAGTAATTACAAAGAGGGCTTATAGACGAACATGTACGCTGGACTTGACTCCAAAATATAATTACGTTAATTCCGGAAATCCCAGACTCCCAATTTTTCACTATAAATAATTAAAAAGTTTGAGTATTTAATAAATAATAATATAAATACATTCTTACCAAACGAATGCTTTACACAGTACAAAATAAAATAAATGTAGGTTTTATGATGAAATACGAGGGTAACATAAAAACCACAGCCCAGAATTGGTAGAAGATATCAGAAAACTAATTTATATGATCGCAATATATAGTCCCCTTATGTAAGGGCTTCAACTTCAAAACAATATAAAAATGGTGATACAAAATAATTATAAAATAACTTTGTGGCTCAGCAAACAGAGAGTCACAGGGATACAGGTTTTTATCCCTGTGATTCTAATTACATGGCATATTATAACATTTTTACTGATGGAATTTAATTAAGAAGTTTTTCAGCCCAAAATTGGCCAATGCAATTTATGTGAAACGTAAGAAAATAATATTTGATAGAAAAATATCTGCAGCATTTGGAAAAGAAAAGCCATACTCAAAAACAAAATGATCGTCAAAATGTAACCCAGGATTTTTTTTCCGATTTATTATCTCGTAACTGTATCCAAGAGGTGAACTAGAAAGCTCTTCTGGGTAAGCGCGCTCCATCATCGACTGCATCATCACTAACCATCAGGTGAGATAGTGGCCGAGTGGTACTCAGTTCAGAATAAAAAAAAGAACTTTGGCATTTTATTACAAATCAAAGATTTTGACATTAACCGAATTATTAAAAGTGGCGGATAAAAGTTATGAAAATGTAGGTTTCTTTTGCAAGGAGGTAGGTGCTAGGCGAGGCTATGAAATAGAATCGAATGTATGGAAATATTTGTAAAAAAGTATGTGCGCAAGATGGAGAACCAAAAGAGCTTATATTTTAGTTATATAATTGATGTAGGTAAAATAAGAATATATATATCGTAACATTGTATATATATGCTGTAAATTATTTAAAATATAACCAGTCTAACACATATTGTTAATAAAGGGTTATACACGAAATATAGCTCATATTGTAAATTAGGACCGATTTGTAGTCTAAATATATATTATAGCATTGATCAAAAATGCAAAAAAAAGTAAACCTGCAATACTAGTGATTGAATTAATAATTGAATCTTTTGTGGATTTAAAGTCCTTGAGAAGAATGGGGATATAATTTTAATAAAGAAAAACTTCTTATTGGATTAAACGGGAGAAATTAAATAAACGGGAGAAAATGAAACCAACATCAGAAATTTCTTTATGTACTGCTATAATCAAAAGCAACAACTAAGTGCCAATAAAAACAAAACTCAAAAGTGTTACTTAGAAAGTGCTAAATTCCTGCCATTTATGCTCATTTTTATACTTCAATATTTTAATTTAAAGACACATACAAAACTTACAATTTGCGTTCAAAATCTTATCTTTCTGTGTCTCTTATCTTACCATTAATCACGCGTTTATACCTAGGTATTTTAAAATAGTTTATGTTGTTAAGGAAGTTCATTACGTTTTACTTAAATAATTGTTATTAGACATTAAGAATTCTTGTGAGAGCAATTTAATAAATGTTTTTTAAATTATAATAATTTAGAATAATGTTAAAGTTTTTCTAAAGTAGTTTACTGTTTTTGTTTCACTGATATGATTTCTATTATAGGAGACCTCTAATGATAATCTGCCCTGGGTCAAATCTGACTAATTATTAGGACTTAAGTTAAAATAATAAAATCTAGTATATATATTTAGCTCAAGTTTTAAAATATTTTCTTTTGTTTTTTTAGTGCCAAGGGTGGCAGTATGTTACCCATCTGGAAAAAAAATATGTACGTAATTTTTTTTTATTCTGATCTAGAAAAAAATATGTGCGTTAAAATTCAGTTTATTTTTAAAATAATTCCAAAATTCATATTTATTTTATTCAAATCATGAAAAAATTATATAATCACTATTTTAAATAATAATAAAACAAACTATTATGTATTATTGTCATAACATTCACATTGTTTTAAAACTAAATTGACTTTTTACGACTTACTGCATCTAAAAATCTTGAAATGTGATATATATTTTTGCATAAACAGATTTAAGTCAAAAGTTTTTTTTGCCATCATAATTATCTAACTATAACAAACTTCAACACAATAATTCTATTATTTTCAAAATCTTTATAGTTTATCCTAATAATATCAACAGCCATAGTTATAAAAGGCTTAATAAGTACTCTAAAATTTTCAATCAAATGCCGCATGGAAAAAGTCCAAATTTTTAAAAACGCTTATTCCCACAAATTACACTTTTTGACTTAATTCTTTGTTTTATTAAGCGTGCGATATGTCAATGCAGCTTGTAGAATCTTTGTTCTTAGGACAAGGGCAAACGTGATAAATGCAAATTGAATTTAATTGTATTAAGTATAAAAATATTATGATTATTAAATTTTAATCAATTATTCTCATAGACATAATTAGAATCAATATATTTAGGTAGTATAAATATGTATTAAATGTACCTTGTACATGTCTGTCAAAAAGTTTACAAATCGGCTAATAAAACTTCTTTATATCCTTATTAAAATGCATTGTACTCGTATTTCTCATTTCCTTCAATGAGTGCTATTACAAACTATAGGCCAATATCAATCTCATCCATAATTCGCAAATTATTAAAGTCCATTGTCAAAAATCCTATTAACTTTCAAGTGATGCCATTATTTAACACACGACAATAAGCGTTCTTGGTGAGGACACCTACCACATTGAACCTTACAGCTAATATCTGTGATATCTTGTTATTTATGTAGGACGAATACTCGTAATATGAAGTTTACGTCATCTAGACGGACATTTCCAAAAATCCCAAAGCTAGGTCACGCAGGCGTCTGTGGAATTTTATTATAAGAATGCGAATCATATCTTCAAAATCGTCGCCAACGTGTCTTGATTAGAATCTCCAGTCAAGGACGTACCTTCCGGTTTTCCCGAACCCAAGGTTCTCATTTAGGCCTATGTTATATTTAGTATTAATTAACGATTTTTGTGCATCTGTAAGTTTCCCAGTTCCAGTTTCCAAATGTTTACGAATGACTTTTAAAGTTCACAAAATAGCTCAATTATATTCCTGCCATTTACTTCCTAAATGACTCACCGATAGATAAGTGAGGTGTCTAGTATACGAGATTTACAGGTTCCCATTGATATTAAATTGTACTTTCGGCAACATATTGATTGTAACACGTAAAAAATACATATTTAGCTAGATTTGTGATACGACAATTTGTGATCTTTTGATGATAATGGAATGCAAATAAATTTATGATTTTGTGATATGTTTCCCTGTCCCTCTTAAGAAGTATATTAATCTACTGGATAGAAATCAAAAACAGTCTCTGTATCAAGCTAGAAATCTTTGTCTGTTGTTGGAGTACCTCGCGCAAATGTCTTTATAACCGAACAACCTTCAATATTAGCTATTGTAGCATGTTGTATTTACATCGAGAAGGTCGCATGCTGTTATCTTATAAACTATTATTACATTGTGTGTTGGGCCTTTTTCGTAAACCAACAAAAAACCAGTATGAAGATAGGTATGAGCTCGTAAGACAGGAGCTATTTGATTGCCCTCATAATATATAGATATATAAGGTGACTATTAATTCATCAACAATACTGCGGGGGATGCGAGGGCAATGAACTCGGTAGGTATACCTACCGAGTTCATTGCCCTCGCAATGCGTTAGAATACCTAGAACGCGTGTGTATGTGTGAGCCTTGTCCACGGTGGCCGCGAGTTGTCGTCGCTATCATTCTCAAAGTCAACGCGCCACAGCTTAGGCAATAGTTAGTATTAATTTTGTTTATGTGAAAATTAATTATGAGTGGATCACATTCAGTTATCGATTCTACACCATCCCCCGCAGTATTGTTGATGAATTAATAGTCGCCTTATTATAGGTGATTTATATATTGAAATGCATATTTTTTTACATATTGACAGACACCAGTGGGCATCTAATTAAAGTAGTAGGTTACATACTTAATCATATTTTCTCGCATAATATAAACATATACAGGGTTATTGGTAATATGCTAACAACCTCTTAGGGTTGATATCTGCTAGTCCTAACAAACATTTTGAGATAATAATTTTGTACGTTTTGAAAAAAAAAAATTTTTTTCATGTTTTTATGTGTTTTTGGCGGAATAAGTACGAAGCCCATCTAATGTTAAAAGTCTCTTGTGCCTGTAATGTAGTATTTCATATGTTTCATTACTTTGCTCGACGTAAATATTCAAAACTCTATTCAAAGGGAGCAAGGCGCGGTCCAGAGCTACCGCGGTGAACGCTCTTGGCTCGGAATAAGCATTAAAACACAAAAAAATTAATCTAAACAAAAAAAATATCTCAAAATGTTTGTTAGGACTAGCAGATTTCAACCCTAAGAGGTTGTTAACATATTACCAATAACCGTGTATAAAGAGAGGAAAACTAATTTTCATTTATTTTTGATTCAATGTAATACTCGTACATTAAAGAAACAGTAGGTAAGTTTAGGCATCAGAATTTCTTGTCTTTTAAAAAAAAAAAAAAAATGGAAATATTTGATATTAAAGCCACGATCAAATGTCGTGTTCGACAATATTGATCCAAAAATAATATTTACTCATAGTTCAACAGATTTTATACCCTGGAAAGGAAGTAATACCACTTTTTTGATATTGGTGCCATAGACTGGTGGACCTACCTACTCAAGGCTATTTTCAGAAAAACTGAGTAGTTAGCTTAGTTAGCTTACCCTGGAATACCAAGCAAGTACTATATATTGACCCAACGCTACACATCAGATGCTCGAACAATATAGACATTCATTAATAAATCAGCTCCATTCCATTCCAGTAATTCAAAAAAATTAGTTTTCCATTCCTTCACCACAAACAAGCTCCGTTGCCCCGAGCCAAACTAGTAGAACTCCGTTATGCGTAGAGGAGCTAGGTTACCCAGATACTTTTTTGAAATGAATGTAATACTCACATTTCAACCTGGAAAGGGCGTCTCTTAACGTAGTCTTTGTATCCGTTCTCTTTACCATAAACTTGTCTTTAGGCAAAGCTGGTGGAGTGTTGGTCGCTCGTGTCTTTTCGGTGTACATCCGTGCCTGCACTGGACTTGGGCTCCGGCCTAGGCGGCGCCGTTGTTGAGGTAGTGGTTGTATTGAACCTCTTGATGCTGATGATTAGATTGAAAGCGTTAGGTAGAATCGTAGGGTAGAATAATATTCAGTAAAAAAACATTCAATATTATGATATTCAATCAATGCCTGAATAATTGTTATTTGGTCTGATTTAAGAAAGTTATTTTCGTATATTATGTAAAATAAAATCAGAAAATGTCATGTTATGTTTAACATATTAGATTTCCATTGCTAGCCAACTGGGTCTTTACCGATTGAGACAACTCTGGTAGCAATAAGTATGTTTGATAATAATAAGGTCATATCTTAGACAAAAAAAAACGTATATTTTTTGTAGTTTCAAACACTTTGCAGTGATCGTCACCCCGTGACCTCGATCACTGCAAAGTGTTTTGAAAGATAGGCATGAAATTATTATAAAAATAACTCAAACGGTATTAAATAATCGACAATAAGACAATATTATATGTATTTATCTTTTCCTAACCTAGTCCGAACACTGTCATTGAACATAGAGCCATTGAATCACTTCTTATTTTGAAATCACATTCTAAAATAATCTACTATTGTTCTGTGTATACCTGTACTATACTCAGAAGGTGTCTGGATATGCGAAGGAGGATTTGAATGTCCAGGAGGGCATCTGCTATTTGCTATACGACTTTGTAAGTAAGAGTGAGGAGTCACGATTACAGATGTCATCAATTGTCTCTCCCGCTCCTCGTTATATTTGCTACTTCTTAGCAGAAAATTCTGAAACAGAAATGTAGATAGAAACTTATATTTTTTACTTTTTAATTACATATTATTTTGAGTAAACTTATAATCATTTCACAATAATTATTAAGTTAGCTGCGCAATCTGTATTTTAATAAAATTACTCAACATAACTTACTCGTGCATCATTCACATTTTTTATCATTGGACCATTCGTTGTACGAAATGTTGTGATAGCTGACCTAAAACTATTTGTTTGTTCCCTGTTATTTGATTCCTGAAACATAGTTAAGAAAAACTTTTATAAGACAATTATACCATAATATTATTATTTTAAGTTTTTATAATCATAATTTGTTTCAATATCCAAATCTAATAAAAGTTTGATTCTAGCAATGGGTATTATAAACTTATTTACATTTGATTTAGCGCTGGCTTTTTGAGCCTGTGATTCTATGTTTGAGATTCTCGAAGGAGATCTAGGTGCTCTTGGTTCTCCTGCGCCACTTCCTCGACGTGAAGTAATTTTGCTTGATTCACTTGGATCTCTCCTGTAATCACAACGCGATTAAGAGGAACAATACATATATTATTTGTACTGTATTTCGGACTATATAAGTTTTACGACATATTTACCCTTTGTATTGATTCGTTTTCAGAGAGTTAATTTTATCTGGTCTCAAGCGCCATTGTTCGAATGGCTCCTTCTTTGCCTTGTGAGGAGCTACCTCGAAACAAAATTTATTGGTTTATTACTGAATTATAGATGACATTCTTGCATGCTACAAATACACTTCTAGTCAAAGTTACCTTATCTATGCAACTGCATAATTTCATAGTTTTGCAAGAATCAGGAGCAACCCTTGCACAACGCACCGATACTGCCCAGACTTCATCTTTGAAAATGTCTATACACTTTTTACAACTCAGTATTCTTTTCCAAAATGGAGTATTGTCTCTTTCTTGTAAATAACTAATACTCTCCTCATAGGCCTCAGAGATCATGTTGTTCCTGATAATACATCCTTTCATTTGCGTCATTGGAACAGCTGGATTGATGGTCAAATCGCAAGATGTTAGGAATACTTCTTCCTCTTCATCGTCTCTTTTATCTGAATACAAAAGTGATGAATGGAATTCTCACTGATTACAAACATTAAATTTAAGTCGATTTTAAATAACACTGTTCAGTCAAAATGGTGCGATGTACAAAAGTTGCGAAAGGAAAGTCTGCGAAAGAAAGTAACTTGTAACACAAACAGTGTTACTTTCAATCGTGTTTAAATAGTATGCTTTAATTATTGGTGTTAACTACAAAAATAACACTGTTTATCCTTTGCTATAGTGATAGCTTTACCTACTAGTAATAAGTTCATAAATTAATGAAAACTTACCTTCTTTTAATCTTGACCCTTGAGCTCTAATAGGAGTTACTATATCAGATTGGGCTTGTCTCTTCATTGGTTGTGGTGGTGTTGTTGGAGACCTTTGGAATATTACTGGACGTTGCTGTAAGGTCTTCTCAGCGATAGAGTAAACTCCAAATTCATGATACGGTAGTTTATCAATATCGTTAAACAAACGTTTCCTAAAACAATATATGTAATACATATGTAAAATATATTAGTGAAGCGTAATGATAAAAGATATTAAATAAACAGCCTTTACGCACTCACCTGTACAAATTTCCTTGTTTCAGTAGCCACGCTTCGAGTTGTTCCAGCCATGCCTGTCAAATGAATCATTTCGGTTGTGAGGAGTGTAGCTATTTAGTTTTGTATAACAATTTGGTATGTGAATACCTAAATATTAAAAGTTAATAGGAGTTCATAGATTTAAAAAGAGTAACCCTGAGTTTAGTTTTATTCTCACCTGTTGATGACCAATTACAGAACCTGGCCGGCAAATTCTCATCCAGCCAATTGCTTCATGTGAAGTCATTCGATAGTGCTTGATAAGATAGCAACCAATTAGAGACCCAGTGCGCCCTAGACCTGCCTGAACAATGAGCTCATCAGTATTATTGTCAATATTTGAGATTTCTAACTAAAATCAGAATCATAACCTTGCAGTGAACTGCTATAGCATCTTTTGACTCTTCAGCAATTTGGAGAAATTTCATCAAAATATGCCGCGGAGGACATGACCCATCGGGAAAGAAGAGGTCGTAGTGATTAATACCGGAGTCATTGAATCTAGAATTATGATAACAGAGTAGAATACAATGACAAATTATTAGTGTACACTATGTCATTTTTAATGAAAACAAATTCAAATAAAGCAATTCAACTTACACGTTCCCATCATAAAGTCTTTTATTCAATCGAATGACAATTTTGACATTATTAATGAGAAAGTACTCAATATACATCTCGGGAGGATGATACAGCGATACGCTACAGTCCACAGGTCCAATGAAGGCAAGAAACTTTCCTGCAATTTAATAATTCCGAAATTTAAATCATGTTTAGAAAATGGATAGTCAAAGTTCACTGGTCTCATTAAAACGCGTATTCATTGAAAATTTCAACCGGCTACCTATAACGGTTGCAAAGAATCAGTCCTTTAAAGGTCGGATGTATGGACGGACGAACGGACAGTGAAGTAGACGAACTTAGTTATCGACTTTCTAACCTACCCTAAAATATAACTTTTTACAAGCTTTTATTTAGTTTCACCTATCCCGATGTTTGTCATCATATCTTGCTTGAGAGCGGAACAGTTCGGATTTAGGCGCCAGCACTCAACAACTCTGCAACTCACCAGAGTTATTCATAAATTGGCCCATGACATGAACTGTAACAAGCACTCTGTCGCTGTCTTCCTCGACGTGGAGAAGGCCTTTGATAGAGTGTGGCACGAGGGCCTTCTCCACAAACTTGCTGAGAGAGAGATTCCATACTGCTACATGAGACTCCTTAAAGCATTCCTATCAAATAGGAACTTTTACGTATCTGTTGAACAGAAGAACTCAAGCCTCAAGAAGATGAAAGCGGGCGTACCACAGGGGAGCTGTCTCTCGCCCCTGCTGTACGCCGCCTACACAGACGATATACCAACCCTTGAAAGAAGAGAGTGGGATCATGAAGAGAGAATCGCATTAGCTCTGTTCGCCGACGACAGCGCATTCCTGACCGCCTCCAGAAGTCCCAAAATCGCCATAAAGGTGATGCAAAATCAACTCAATTTGCTCCCGGAATGGCTTGATAAATGGAGGATGGCGGTCAACGTAGGAAAGACAGCTGCCCTGTTCGTCAGCAGGAAGCGCAACCCGAGCACAAAACTCCACATGCAAAGCCAAGCAATAGAATGGCAGAATAGTGCGAAATACTTGGGCGTACATATTGATAAAAGGCTAAGAATGAACATACAGGCGAAACATGCTACCCACAGCGCAAGAGCTGCGAGAGCGCTACTACGCCCGATTCTTAACTCCAGACTGCCGAAAAGAACTAAGCTGGGGATCTACAAGACATATATAAGATCTATACTCACCTATGCAGCCCCAGCTTGGTGGCACCTTTGCGCTAAATATAACAAAACACGCATAGAAAGCGTTCAGAACGGAGCACTCAGGACAATTGTACAGGCGGGCAGATATGTCAGAAACTCCACAATCATAAAAGACCTACACATAGAAACTGTGGAAAAGTTCGTTGTCCGCATAGCGCGGAAAATGTTCGACGCAGCGGACAACGGGCCACATAAACACCTACAAGGCTTCGCGCCACTTCATGCGAGGCCACCAGATCCCAGCGCCAAACTGCGCCCCCTTCCCCGGGAACTATTACTAGTTTCAGAGGAGGAAGGGGACGTCTAAAACATCAACGAGAAGGAGAAGAATAAAACTAGCAAGAAGAAGAAGAACTTTCTTTGGAAACCCAAGCACAAATAAAGCACAACCAAGTGCACTACATACTTCGCATAGAGCGGTTCTTGAGTAGCCTATGCGAAGCGCAAGTACCGAGGGGCAGTGACCCCTCGAGCTGATGCAAGGGTCAGGGGCGTCAGCCCGATACCCTATCCAATCCACCAAACATGTGGACTGACGACGTAATAGATAGATAGATATCTTGCAAAACTAAATTTGATCCATTTCCCTGTTGAGCTGAAATTTTGCACACGTATGTAAATCGCGTGAATGCAATATGATGACATGGTGTTGTTGTGATGAAGGAGCTGGAAGGTGGCTTAAGGAACTTTGCAATGAAACGACACAACCTCATCGAGTTTGGGGTCTTTTAAATCGTCTTGAAGAGAAGTTTTTTAAATTATAAATTTAAAAAAGTACTCGTCGAGAGTCAAGTTCTTATTGTTAATAAAACATAACAAATGCTTGTTTTAAAAAAAATGAGATAAGCTTGTTTTTCATATATGCTGCGGATAAATGAAATCGTCAGTTTGCAAATCCAACTATCACTTGACTTACCGTACCCAAAGGGTAAAAACGGGATCCTATTACTAAGACTCCACTGCCCGTCTGTCTGTTTGTCACCAGGCTGTAACTCATGAACCGTGATAGCTAGACAGTTGAAATTTTCACAGATGATGTATTTTCGATGCCGCTATGACAACCAATACTAAAAATCAGCCTGGTGCGAGTTAGACTCGCGCACGAAGTGTTCCTTACCATTTTTATTATGAATCCTTTCCCACATATGTGTAATTCAAATAGTAAGGTATTGGAAATTTTAATCACAAATATATTGAAAGTATTTATGCTTGCCTCACAACAATCGTGGCTTGGATTATTTATAACGCTTGCCTACATAAAATCCTTGTGTACCCCTCGGCTATAACTCAATCAAGAATTGGGCAACTCGGATTTACAAAATCGCAGCCTCGATTGGAAAATAGGTAATGAACTTTCAATTAATAAAATGTGTTTTATACCTGGTACTATCCAATTGAGATCTCCTCCTTGTATCTTGTCCAATCTTTCATATTCTTCGTAATTAAAGTCTTGAAAATCAAAAAAGCCCAAACTTTTTGCCCTTGAAATAGCTTGCAAGCAATCCATGAGCGATATAGTGAATTCTGATTCTCCTTGTGTAGCATCTTGAAAAGGCCTTGAATCACAGTAATAGTTTTGTAAGCAATATGCACACTAGTGCAGTAATTGACCGAGCGAGAACTTAGTTCGAGCGAAGCATCTCTTACACAAAAATGATTTTCGTATATTCGGTTGCTCTCCCCTACAGGTCGCATTTTTCTACCAATTCTCGCGAAATTTTGTGAGCATGTTTGATAAGTCCATAATTCTTTATTAGCGATTTTGGTTTAACAAAATTTTTCAAAATACGAGAGACGGAGACATATGTAAGGTGTTGAAAGTATGGACGCCTGCGCTTAATTTAATGGCAATGTCCTGACACGCCCGTCAGTTGCCCATAAGTGATAATCTCTCTCTTTCGTATAATTTATGACCCATTCTCCCACCAGCATGCGCAGTGAAACTTTATTCTCTAAGTAAGCTATGTAAGGGCAGACTCGCGAGGTCTATAGCTCGGAGAGCCAGTAGTTTTAATTATTGTTTATTTCAAAACACAGGCAGACAAAATACGCTGCTTCAGTGGCAACTTAGAAATTTCGGTCCGGGTCGATTCTTATTATGAATCAGTCTACGTAGAGCTCAGAATCCAATGCATACTGTACTTCTTTCCTTACACACGCCGATTCTGCCTGCAAGAGCAGTAAGCAAGCTACCAGCTGGTGGGGGCGTGGCTAAATGTCCAAGCCGGTAAGCAAGAGACGCCTGCTTCGTAGTAACGATATTCATCGCTGCATACAGTTCGGTCGCCACCCGATCCTATTGCTCTGGCGTAAGTGATTTTCGCCTCTGTGATATTAAAAATTAAAGATAATTGAAAAACAACAATACCTGTAGCTTTGACCGTGAACCATCAAGGGTTTCAAAGCATCTTTTGGATGCAAGCTTAGATATATAACACCATAACATCCTAACAGATACGCTGAATTTGCTTTCTTCTTTGGATCAATAGATGTGTAATGCACTATTGTCTGCTTATTCAAATATTGTTTCAATTTATCATTCATAATTTTGCAATACTTATATACACAACCAAGATTTAGTGGGCCAAAGTCCGAATAATAGTTTTCATACACTAATTCTTCATCAATGCAGAAATAATGAGTCTCTGAAGAACTTTTTAAAGTCTTGCCATCTCTTACTGTTGCAAAAAATAATACACTTTTTATATATTCAGCCATAAACATAATGTCTGGACTACGGTTCATGATTGCTTCAAAAAGGAAACGGTAGGACAAACTTGATTGCACATAACAATAATAATTAAATATATCGTGTAAAAATAGGTATATATTGTATACTTTTGCCGGTCTAAGGCATAAACATTACATGTAAAATTATTCACAATAACATCACAAAATATAAAAACGAAATAGCAAACCTTAGTAATTAATCACAATGACATTTCCTCTCTTGGCTCTCTTTTGTTTTAAATTTGCCGCGTCGTTTGACACTAAGGTGCCAGTACAAATTTTGCGTATAACCATAGTCGATGTATTAAAGGTAAATGGTTATAGTCGATTATACTGGTTACAACGTTCAAGCAAACCCTTGGGCCTTCGGATAAATATTATAGTTTTCGGCGAATGTACGAGCGCAACATGGACGAAAAATCGTTAATCAATGTTGTAGCAGGCTAGCCGTTTATCACAGGTGTACTTGGGGTGAGAAGCATCATTTTGACTCGCAGTTCTTTAAAATTAGGAGGGGAGATAAGATGTCATCTTTTTCGGAAGAAACATTTTTTTTCTTGTCTTATCGCTTAAATGAAAGGGTTTTTGGCCGATTCTAAAATGTAACTCCATCATTAGTATTTTCAGCTACTTGTTGTAAATAAAACAAGAATAATTTTCAAAACATCCGAAATTTGGGCTCTTATAGTCGTCTTCCCGACTCGATACATATGTATGATAAAATGTATAATATGTGTTAATCCAACGCCTTCATACCATTAATCTACCTCAATACCATTAATTTTTGTAAGTTAGATTTATATATGGCTTACGCAAATATGATCATGTCTCCAATTTTCGTAATAAGCTCAAGTGGCTTCCTATTCGTCGTCGCCGAAATGCTCATATATTATCTCTCCTTTACAGTATTCTGATCAATTCTTTATCCCCACGCTACCTCAAGGAACAATTTAAATTTCTTCATTCTACCTATTCTATGTCGTTACTGTCATTAGAAAACGTAACGCTATACAGCAGTTATTTATATGTACAATTATTAAGACCATAAGAAACCCCACCCAATATTTTGACCATATCTATTGTTGATGGATTGTCTAGAAAAGATCGCTCTGAGCGGTAAGACCACCCTTTGATACACTCGGTTTTAATTTATATTTTAGTAATAAGTTTATTGTTGTTATTATGGTGACCGATTTTTTCTTACTTACTTGACAATTATCGTTAAATTTTCGATAATTTACATAATATCTTTATAAATTATCGTCTATATGTTATTCTGATGTCTAAGCTATATTACTGTAAAGTTTCATTAAAATCCGTTCAGTGGTTTTTGCGTGATTGAGTAACAAACATCCTTACAAATTTTCACGTTTATAATATTAGTAGGATATCAATTAGGTATGTAGTCGATACTTGTCATAATCGACTAAATCAATTTAATCTATGGTTGTCGCTTGTCATCGACAAATATTTTGATTTTGATAGAACTTGTCTTTTCCGGTGCGCAAGGTAAACTGTCAAACGTATTGTGGAGATATTTTATAAATCGTGAAATATTAAAGTGATCTTTTGTGAAAAAGTGATTTATTAGTGTATTACAGAATGTTACTGGATCATTCAATTCATTGTGTTCAATATTTCAGGTCCGATAATTATCATAAATCATGGCTGATGTCGAAGTGTAAGTGCATTTTACATATCTTGTTTTTAGTGTTTATTTACAAAAAATTCTATTCATTTGTAAGTGTAAATCTTGGATAACTCAGCCCCCCTCGAATACTGAAGAATTCATGCCGGTAAAATAGAATCGTCAGAATATAAACACAGTATCAACATAACCTCTTCATGCAATGCATGCAGATAATATGATTAAATTCACACAACCAGTTGTCCTTGTATTCTTACCTCCACATGTGTATTTCAGTGAGGTTCCTGCAAATCCCGTCCTTAGCGGAGGAGCTATGGACGTGAACCAGGCCCTCCAAGAGGTGCTAAAGACTGCGCTTATCCACGGCGGTCTGGTTCATGGTCTTCATGAAGCTGCCAAGGCGCTTGATAAGTAAGTGTGAGCATGTAGTTTTTATAGCACAGCTGATGTTGTAATATTACAGCTAATTAATGTTTCTAATTCCTAGTAGTATCTTCTTTTGTGAAGGTGTTATCCCACAAGATGAGTAAATGAACTACATTTCAAACAAACATCCATAGAAACTTCTTATTTGTCCATAGAGGAATGCTATTCAACAGTGTTCCAATTATTAGCTCTAGTTTTCATAAGTGTACAATAAACAGTTCAATCATTTTGATGTAATGGCAATGGATTCCTCCTTAATATTCACTCATTGTGTGGCTGTTTTAGTCATGTAGTGAGTGGAAATATCAAGTACAGGCTTCCCTGTGTTGGATCCACTCCATTGCCAATAGTACTGCACACACATAGTACCACACTGTTCTTCACCTGAACGCTGTGGCCTCTCATGTGTGCCACAAATTCTAATATTACTATATTACAATTTATTTTACATTTATAGCACACAATTTTCAAATGTATAAGTCATCTTCTACAAATAAGGTTGCTCATGTTTAATTGGAATAATATATGTATTGTAAATGGTAAAGTGAATTTGTACTGTTTCTTATTTTCTTAGGAGTAGATTGTATGTGAAATCACTAGTAAAGTAAACCCACATATTTACAGCTATAGGCTCATTATCTGGAAGGTGGTTATGTATCTTGACTTTGGTTGATTGTTATTATAGAAATGTTATAAATGGCTATGGTCCACTGACCTTTATTAGTTCAGACTGGACTAGTTTTTATATCCTCCAACACAAAATAAATAAAACAATAAAATCATAAAAACAGTTATTTATGTACAATCATCATGATGTATGATTGTAATCCAATATTTAATGTTATAATACCATATTATAAAACTGGTCAAGTGCAGCTCAGACTCCTTGAAAGTGTTTCAAACTTTATGTAAAAAATTATAATTATTTGGTACATTCTGTGTTGATACAAAATCCTTGGTGTGAGTCAACTCCTGCTTAGCCAGTTTTTTTACTCTGTAATTCTTATCAATGGAGTAGAATAACATAAAAACCAATTGCATTTCTAAATTATTATAGAAAGTCAAAAGATTTGCTTAAAACTTATTTAAATCGTTATTTTGTATACCAGGAGGCAAGCAGTTCTGTGTGTGTTGGCTGAGAATTGTGACGAAGCTGCCTACAAGAAGCTGGTACAGGCTCTATGTAATGAACATCAGATCCCACTTGTGAAGGTAAAGTTTCTACAATAAGTTAACTACTAACCGCAATAAAAAACAACTGCACAAATGAAATCAAAATGGTTCATATTATGTGGCTAAATTTTATCTACAAAATAATCTAATCTATGTCTGACATGTTGCAAGGTTTTTGTAATATTCTGATACAATAAATGTATTGACAATGAAATATCATATAATTGTGGTGGTTATTCCAAGGTTTAATATTGAAGGCAAAATCAGGTTTCAACATAAATATGTATAACATTTCAACATAACATGGGACCTGAAACATAAGTGAGTGTTATCTGCTTAGACATGCCCCCCCCCCATCAAGGATTCAAATCTGGTTGTATGTGTTCTATGCATAACTTGTGTAAATTCATTGCACAGGACACATACCACCATATTAACTTCATAGTTACAACTAAGGCCCAATTGTTGGATTCATGTTGTGGAAAAACGAAATCTCCTTAGTTTAACTTTTATGACATGTGACAGCAGCTATGGATATAAAAACAGTATTTTCAGATGTGGGAATGTGGCCATATTTTTATTTAGACTTGGGACTGAGAGAGAATACTGCATATCAATGATACCTCTGCATTTTTAATCTTGGGTTATATTTTTTCCTTTGCTACAGCTGTCTGCCTGAAACATTTCATAAAATGGTATCATGACAGGTTTAAAATATCGCAACATCACTAGACATTGTGACATAACTAATGGTTAGTTGTATAAAATTATCACATATTAATTAAACCTAGGTTGGTGAAGAGATAAATAACTAGACTAGTCTTTCACATCATAAATTTTATATTTGTACACTCGCTCTGCACAAGCCAACCTGCTATCATAGCAAAGTGGGCTTATTATGAGCACAGAACAACTGTGTGCCCCTATGGTGACCCACAACATGTGGAGTCAACTTTCCTAGCACACATACATTTTCATCTTATCCATTATCTAATTTAAAAAAGAAAAACCTGAATGGCTCTTCATACCTGTGTACTTACATGTGATGCATAAGCCAGAGAACACTGGCTTATTTGCTAGTTAACTTAGAGTGAATGTCACCAATGTAGCTAGCTTATCACTACATAGTACAAAATAAAGACATTTCCCGTTGTCTGTATGTATGCTTAGATCATTAAAACTACATAATGGATTTTGATGCGTTTTTTTTTAATAGATAGAGCAAATTTATACATGTTTTATCGAGATTAAGTCCCGTTAAATACTCATAACTATAGATAGTGATTCAAGAGGAAGGTTTATATGTATAATACATGCATAATATAATAGAGAAACACTGATAATTTTCGAGGTTTCTGATGTGATTTCATAAATAAACACATACTTTTGCGCTTCCATCACAAACGCAGGCTGATAATGTACTACAGTATTGTACACCTTGACCAGGGCTACAAAAAAGTCTGCAATGGTAGGTGTCTATCTCTTAGGAATAACCCACAATAACCATTTGACCTTTGGTATGACTATGTATTTTAAATCATTCACTATGATTGGTTTTATCTTAAAATCCATTGCTTCCTCAGGTTTCAATAAAAGTACTGGCAAAAAATATCAGCTTTGTAGCCTTCCATAGTAAATAACTATGAATCCAATTTATAAAAAAAATACTGGAGATCGGAGGTGGTATAACTCCACAATCTAAAAACAAATATGGCCATGTTGCTACAGCAACACACAAGCACACTATTTCTATCCCTATAGAGGCTGTCACATTTCATTATAATATTCAAACAAATGAGTTTTCCTCTTTCGATGATAGAAATCCATCCAACATGTTATAAAACTGCCACTACTTTAGAAATTCTAATAAATCAATATTACACAATTTACAGCCTCCACCCAATCAAATTATTTTTAATTGAAACTTTTTAAATGTAATATGCTTGGCAGGTGGATAACAATAAGAAGCTCGGTGAATGGGCTGGTCTGTGCAAAATCGACAAGGATGGCAAAGCCAGGAAAATTGTTGGATGCTCATGTGTGGTTATCAAAGTGAGTATTATTCTATTATGATTGAAAGATAATTTTCAAAACGACTGGCAACATACCTGTTAGCTGTAATAACATTGTAATTTGCGCAACACGAACACTTGCATCACCATCACCTCATGTGTTGTATGTGCACAAACTGCGCTAGATTAACCAAAGTGCCCTATGGTGTAGCGTTCCACATACGCAAACACTTTCCTATCACTTGAACATTTTTATTATTGTAGTTCTTACATTATGTATGTAACATAATCAAAAAACTAAATTTTTTAAGACTTACTGGTGAATGCAAATACAATATGCATTCTGACCTTGCCTTTGAACTTAACAGGTCTCTATCAGAATACCCACATTTTATTAATAATTACTGAAACATTTTTATCATGAAGCACCACGGTTATTAAAAAGCCATGAATGCTAAATGCCCTATAAGCAAAATGTCTGGAACTTTAAATGTCGTAATTCAACTATTGTAGTAGCCAAACATTTATCTAAAAATGCTGTAGTTGATAAATATACATAACACTTAATTTCCTAGTAGCAAAATATCATCTGGATCTAAAAGTGCCATGGTTAATAAATAGACAATGCCAAATTCTGTAGTTGTAGAACAGAGTGATCTAATAATCCCATAGTTATTGAATAGACGTAAATGTAATAAATATATTATAAAACTCTACTAGGATATGTCTAAATATGATAGATCTTTATCTGGATGATATTTTTGACCAATAGACAATGCAGATTGATGATATGAAGGAGGGACATATGCAGGCGAATGTCAATTTTAAGACAACTTTATAATTTAAGATCTTTTTTCTTATTTTCCAGGACTTCGGTGAGGAAACACCAGCATTGGATGTGCTCAAAGACTACCTGAAGTCTTCGAGCTAAACATTAGGTCTTATTGTAAGTTATAAATAAAAATCCAAAAAAATCTAGAGAACTCTGTTTTAATTATTCACTATTAATTATAGTACGTATTTTCAATCGACTGAAAAGGAATCAAGTGGTGGTCATGGATAAACAGAGTGAAATTCTTCCAACAACTTCTCAGCAATACCATGAGTTGACTCAGAAGTATAATACCAGATTAGCAAAATAAAGAATTTTAGATATATATCTAATAAATATGTAAAGAAGTATAACTCAGTTTTTGAAGCAATGATGGCTCAGTGGCATTGGCTATAGACTGCCGTGCTGCAGGTCCATGGTTCGAATCCCGCCGCGGGCTTGAGCTTCTTAAGGGCATTAGGTGAATGCCCGCCTGCCTAGCGACCACCCCCAAGTAGAAAATCTGTCGCCAAGCACCTAACGGCGTGTTCCGTCCGCAGTCCTTGAGAGCTAGTGAAATTACAGGCACATGAGGATTAACAACTATGGGTCAAGGTGTCGGGGGCAGTGCAATTCGTGACTTGTGAAGAAATTCATTTGTTATAAGCAGAGGTTTGTCCGCTTAGCATCAGGTGGGCATCGAGTTTGTTCCGTCACAATAACATAAAAAAACAGTTACCGCTTTGATTTCGGACTCGTCAAGTTCATAATTAGGGTTATTCCTGTTGTCCCCTCAGTGGGGGGGACAAGTAATTTGAACTGCTGCCATGAAAACAACAAAACATGCACAATCTTCCAAAATTAATTAGATTGGTTATGTAATTGATTTGGCGCTTAGAAATGGTTGCGTTAAGGTAATGTTGCGGCGCACGGTACACTTTAAACTACGCCCGAATCGGGAAGGTTTTGCGTCCTGCTGTTTTTTTTACAACTGGCTCTTTATTCGTAGTTAAATACATAATTATAATTGTAGAAATATTTAGAGCATATTTTCAGATAGGATTAACTGTAGGTACTGTACCTCATAGAACTTGAGAAAATTATCCGTGTCTTCAGATTCTTCAGACTCTTCTTAGTAGACTACTTAGTCTACTACTAATCTGTATCTTGGACTTTTACAAGAAATGGAAACCATGAGAAAGATGGTGAATGCTGGAAATAAAACGAGTACAGGTACTCTACCAATTATTTAAATGTGTCGAAAATTCTATTTTAAAAATTATTGCAGTACAAAATTTTTTGGGGCGGGAATCGAACCCGCGTCCTCCGATATAGCGTCGGATGCCTAAACCTCCTCGGCCACCTGCGACTTGGCATTTCTGCCGAAGTTTTGTGCTCCAATTGTATTACTTTAACCTTCATAGGACGCGGTGCGCGGCCATATCTACTAGAATTCATCAGATCGAAAGAAGTAATTTTTCAAACACTCTCGGTATGATGTCGCTACCCTTCTATCAAAGTCAAAGTCAAAATCATTTATTCAATTTAGGCGTCTACGACGCTCTTATGAAGGCCAATTACAAATTTTAATATTGAAATATACTACATTGTACTGCCACGTTCAGCAAACAAAAGTTATAGAGCCACTGCGAGAAGAACGGGCAAGAAACTCGGGGCCATTCTTTTAAACGTTTTTTAAAAATGTGTTAAATACATACTATATAATAAAATTATTACAATACTTAATTTACATTACGTAGGTGTTAGGCGCTAGCTTGGCAGAGGCGAACCAGTCCAAGCATTTTTGTCGTTTAAGTAATCACAAACTGTGTAGTAAGATTTCTTTATCAAAATATTCTTCACATGCAACTTGAATTTTCTTTCTGTGAGCGTTGTAATATGTTTGGGCAATTTATTATAAAACCGCACACAATTTCCTAAGAAGGACCTTTTATTTGTCTAATCTAAAACCTGGCACCGCTATTTTATCTTTATTCCTAGTGTTATAATCGTGAGTGTCACTGTTTGATTTAAATTTGCTAAAATTTTTACGAACATACATAATATTTTCAAATATATACAGACTTGGTAAAGTTAAAATATCAATTTCTTTAAAAATATCTCTCAGGGATTCCCTAGGATCCATTTCATATATGGATCGAATTGCACGCTTTTGTAAGATAAAGATTGTCTCTATCTCAGCAGCAGCTCCCCACAGCAATATACCATAAGACATAATACTGTGGAAGTACGCGAAATAAACGAGCCTAGCAGTAGCTACGTCTGTTAGCTGTCTTATCTTACGAACTGCATATGCAGCAGAACTAAGTCTTCCAGATAGATCATGTATATGTGGATTCCACTGTAAAGTTGAATCCATTTTAATTCCCAGGAAGACTGTCGCATTGTCAAAAGAGAGTTTTTCTAGGCCAAGCTTAATGTTTGGTTCAACATAAGTAACATTTGGTAAAGAAAACTTTAAACATTTGGTCTTTTTTGAATTTAAGAGAAGATTATTAGCCGCGAACCACTTAGAGATCATAGATAACACATTATTTACATGAATAAGTTCACTATCCCTCCTATCTACTTTAAAAATTAGGGAGGTATCATCTGCGAATAAAACTATATCGCAGAAATTTTTAACCATGCAAGGCAGATCATTTATATATGCTAGAAACAGAAAAGGTCCTAAAATTGATCCTTGCGGTACGCCTATTCTTACCAAAGACCCGGAAGAAGTATTGCCATTTATTCTAACCTTCTGTAGCCTGTCTGACAGATATGACTTTATAAGATCTATATTTCTAAATATGATTACAAGCACTATCGCGTGCTAAGCGAACATCATATTATACAAATTATTGGAGTACAAAATGTTATGCTTAAGGCGGAAATCGAACCCGCGGCGGATGCCTAAACCTCCTCGACCACGTGGGACTTGGCATTTCTGCTGAAATTCTAAAATTGCGAATTGTGTCGAAAATTGCATGAATATTAGTAGAAGTATTAGTGCCGACAAGCTGTGAAAGTCGTTCATTTGCCGTTATACCATTAGATAGTTCCTTTGATGGTTCCACGGTATTTTTAATTTGCCGTAGTAGTAGTTAGGTACTATGACATGTTTGGTACCACGCAAAATACTGTATTATGTTGGTAGGTGGTACCATTGAATTGTTAGACTAAAATGCCTCTGGACTTGCGGAAACGAAACGGAACCTTCCAACAATGTTCCCAACAAAAGAAAAATACGTATAGATATTTTTATGTAACCGACAATTTTATTAGCTTAAAATTGTGCTACACAATCTGCAACCTCCCACCATGGTTGGCAACCATGGTTTACCACTTTGTAGAGATGGTTTGCCACTAAATTTTGTTTGACCTTCCAACGCCCTTGGCGGGCTAGCATCAGAGAGTTGAAATATAAATCTTAGGCTAGCATACGTTGGCGACAGTGGTGGAACAATAACCACTGTTTCGGACTGTGTGGACGCTCGTTGCAAAGCACGCGGCAGTAAAGATGGGCCGTACTTACGAAATCAAGTACCAGGCTTCAAATTACGCCTTTAAAAACCAGGGTCATACCAGGGCGCAAATACTTTCAAATATTTTCTGAACAAAGATGGCAATATTTAATAAAAATTTCAAATATTTAGGTACCTAAATAGGAAAATTATCCGTGTCCTCAGATTTGTAAAGAGCACATCCCATTTGCGTAAAAATTGCTTGCCTAGAAAGTAAATCCAACGCGTCCGTTATATACGTTTTCATAGTAGGGTAGCACAATTCTATTTGAGGAACAATACTTGAAGGTTATAAATAGTTTCATAGAAAATAATCCGTAATGCAATATTTTTTTTGCTCTAGACCATTTGCAGCCCAGTGCAGCCGTAGCCACGCTGCCGAACAACTACGGTACGTACGCGCGGTACACGTACGGTACGCATCGTTACGGGGTGGACGTGGACAAAAGCTAAATAGCCACAAACCTCCTTCAAGTTTTTGCTGAAACAATATACTAAAACACGAAACGTTTGTCAGAGGTCGAAACAAAACTTGGTTTCATTTGAGGAGGCTACATTTCGGGCCTTAAAATGTAGGTTGTTTGGTTGTTTTATAACCAACTCGATGGTACGGAATGACACGGTTGTTTATAACCTCAAATATCGACATCCTATTAAAATAATTATCTATGTTATGGCATTTTCTGTTTTTCTTTTTTTGGCGAACCAGCCAAAAATAAACACGTTTTATGGTTTTTGAAAAGCACACAAAAAAGCGATGGTACCCTTACCTGTAAAATTTAATTTAGTGACTATAATTTCTATCATTAACAAATATCAAAGGCATGTAAGTTAAAGCTGCAACCTTTTAACGACCGAGTTTCATAGTGAAAAAGTTGCAACCTTCAGAGGTTCGGAACGATGGAGTTGTCAATCCGAATGAGCACTAATTACAGTTCTGATCGTGCCCCGGAAGTTTCATGCTCTCTGCACACATTCTCAATATTTAA
Source organism: Plagodis dolabraria (assembly GCA_963854805.1). Taxonomy (NCBI): domain Eukaryota; kingdom Metazoa; phylum Arthropoda; class Insecta; order Lepidoptera; family Geometridae; genus Plagodis; species Plagodis dolabraria. The sequence continues at coordinate 9,909,387 of OY978462.1, read as the reverse complement.
TATAAATTCTCTCTAGTGTTCGGCTTGTGACTGAAAAGTCACTGATCTGTTGACAGTGTTGACTTTATCCTTATGCTGGGGCCACACTATCGCGATAACGCGAAGATTTGCGTTGTCGCGACATGTCCGGCCAAAGAATTCGTCCTATCGCAAATCATCTTCGCGAATACGAATGCCCTTCGCGCCGCTGTCGGTAAATTGCAGTACGTCAAAGGGTATTGTCGCGACAAAGTTTGTGCGGTTGGCTACACTTCGCGCGCTTTAGTTGACTGCAGGACGCCGAGCTGTTTGAACGTATTTGATTGAACTTGTTCATCATGGATTGGAGTAATGAGAGGATTAGAATTCATACAAAATTATGAATCTGAACCGGTTTTATAGAACCCGCTAGACCCACATATTATTTTTGTTTTAGTAATAAATATGCAGTAAATAATTATTTACCGGCATGTGGTACAGAACAAACGCCTCTTCCATGTCTTCCGTGAAATGAATTATCGCGAATTCCTAGTTAGATTATCGCAACGTAGTGTGGCCAAGCAATTCGTCATGGATCGAAGATGAACTTTTATCGTGACAACGCGAACACGAATTTTCGCCTTCAAGTCTGGCCGCAGCATTAGGACTGCCGCCATCGCATCTTAATGTATTTACTTATTAGACGATTCAGTTGACTATAACAGATTAGGACAGTATCTAATAGTTTTAGAATTATTCAGAGCTGTATCTACTGTACATTAATTTTAAATTTCATAATAGGAAAAACTAAGTGTGAAATATCTGACAGTAAATTTATCCTTAAAATTTGTAAAATGACCTTAAAATATGGGAATATTGTTTAGTTTTTCAGTTCTTTATCATCTGGAATTTTTTAATTTATGTATGGGATCCAAACAATCGTTACATTATTGACTACATAAAGAAGTTTGTCAATTAAAAGAATAATATTTTTTATTGGATTTTTTACTTCAGAAATGTCAGATTTTAGACTAATTGCCTACTGCTTTTTAAGGGTCTTAAGTCACAAAGATAGAGGTGGGTTTCAATTAAGTGCTGTGACCAGGATTCTTGGCACTTATTGTTTTGTTGTCGGTCAAACCTACTAATGAAGTGCGGGATTCTTATTAATATCAGCACGATAGCATAATGCTCCCTTTATCCGCTTACGTGCGGAAGCTCTGCTGGAAAGTGCTTGATTAGTTCTGTTGGTGTTTTTGTTCTATTAATTATGATTATTCGTTCGTCAAAGATTAATAGTAATAATATGCAAAAAAGTCTAACGGAATGTTGCGCTACAGGTTTATTAATTGATAAGTGTGCTGAACTGAACTGCGGAGTATCTCAATAAGAAAATATTGCAATTCTTTCGGCAATAGTTTGGGTGATATTACCCTTCCCTCATTTCGAATAACAAGACAAACTACAAGACCGCGCTAATCCTTTTGGCCTTCTTTCAACACATTAGGACCACTGGTAAAAGGCCGTTTTTGAGAACTATGTATAGATGTCTTATCTAGGAAAACTTGTTTTCCATCGCGCTGCTCGGTCGCATAGGAAGGACACTTTAGGCTTCAAAAAGTAAAAAAGAAAGCATTTATATGTACGGACATTTTTATTTAAATGCAAATATTAGCAAACTGGTCACAAATATCTTTATGCTTCGGCCACTGCTGAACTTGACATTCCCTGAAACGAGAAATAGCATACATAAGTAGCTCGAATACTTAGTGTTTGTACTTATGTTTTAATTGTTGATACGCTAGCTTTTACTATATTCTCACCTGATAGTAAGTAATAATGTGGTCGAAGAACCTGAACTAGAATAAGAAGTCGCTCTGACGACGGCTGCTATTTCTTGTCAAAAAATCTACTTCCAGGCAGGTAATCGCAAAATGCCAAACTACCTTGTGGCCTTGTGATATGTTTTAAACCATGGACCTCCTGCACGACCGGAAAGGAGTTCAAAGTATTCTCGGTTACGGAACTTTTAGGTAGTAGTTTTTTTCTATGAATCTCTTATGATCCAGTGAAAACTATTTTCTTTTCCATATTTTACCATAAAAATGTTCACAATCGTGTTTTGAGTGCAACGAAATATCTGAACATAATCAAGTACCGCGTTGTTGGTAAATTCCCGACGAAAGTAGGAAAATCTTAAAAAAAATATTCATAAAGAGATGGTGGCCGTCTACAAGGATTCCTCTCCTTCATTGTCTACCATTGAAAAGTGATCAAACGAATATTAAAGGGGCAGAGAAAGCATTGAAGTTCACCCTCGATCAGGTGCTCCTGTTTGCCACCACGGAAGAAAACGTCAAAAAGGTCAGGAACTTATACTAAAAGCCATTCGTTAACAGAGATGAAGCCTGGGTTCATTACTACGGCCTTGAGAGCAAACACGAGTCAATGCAGTGAGTTAAAAAGGATGCATTACCTCTGAAGAAGCTCAAAGTCTCTAAATCATTCGGAAGCTCATAGTCACAGTATATTTTGATTCGGTTTTTTTTTATTATTCCTGATAGGATAACGTAAATATCAAAATAAAAAATATCAAATAAAGGTCAAAGGATAACCTTTGACCACTATCTCACCTGAAGCGCTCGTAGCGAAGTTTGCTTAGCCATTCTGAACCGATCAGCAAAGCTAAGCACCGTCCACCTCGGTCATGAGTTGGATGGGTGACCGCTGGTGACATTACTACTGAGCGCTTCCGTGCTTCGGAGGGCACGTTAAGCCGTCGGTCGCGGTTGTTGTCTTGGATGGCAGTCGTTATAGCATGGTGGTAGGGCATTTTGCGAATGCCCGCCTGGCTAGCTACCACCCTCAAGTAGAAAATCTGTCGCCAAGCACCTTACGGTGTGTTCCGGCAGCAGTGAGCGGCAGAGCCAGTAATTCTAGGTTAGCCTGAACAACATCTTCGACCACATCATCACTTACCATCAGGTGAGATAATGGCCAAAGGCTAACCTATAAGCAATAAAAAAAATAAAGAGTTGAAAGAAGATAATTATGGAGAGCAATTTTCTGTACACTAAGAGCTTAAGGCATAAACGATTATTTTACAGAGAAAGATGAAAGTTATTTTTTTGGAGACTACTGAAAAGGTGATTTCACGTTGTAAGAAGCGTTGAAGGGGACTGTTATATGTATTATATCAGAATTTTCTTTTCTTTCATATCCATACCAAGGATACATTGAACTCTTCTCGTGAGCATATATTTTTAGCCATTACCATCACTGATTTCCTGCATTGGTCATCACTGCTTCAAAACCAGTAAATTAGTAGCAGTTGAAAATTCCTTTAGATAGGTATCTGTCATCCCAAATGTAATTCTCGAAGTAGGGCTTAATAACAGATTTATAAAATTTTTCAACAGTAGCGATGTTTTCACAGACCGCCAGTATGCTTACCGTGCTGGCAGATCTACAACATCACTAGTTCGTGAGTTCGTCAGGAAGGTCCTCCAAGCTCGTGAGAACAAGCAACAAGTCGCAGCAATCTGCTGTGACTTGTCGCGCGCCTTCGACACGGCGGACCGCAGCCTGATACGGGCTAAACTTGAGCACTACGGTGTGAGAGGGCCGACCGTAAATTTAATGATGGATTTCATACACGAAAGATGTCAAAGAGTATTTGGCGACTCGGGCAACGTCAAATCCAAGAAGGGCTTCCCTGAGCCGGGCGTTCCCCAGGGATCTTGCCTATCAAACACAACGTTTTCATTGCTCATGAACAATTTGCCGGTGTCTATCCACGGTGCCGATGTATATATGTTTGCGGACGACGTGGCAGCCCTGGTAACTGCACCGAACCTGCCTGTACTCAAGCAGCATCTTCCAGATGTTGCATCTCAACTACAAAAATGGTTCGCTATTAATGGTTTTGCGCTCAATCTGACGAAAACCAGCTTTATTCACTTTGATCTCTTGAACAGAAAACAAAAAACTATAAACATAACTGTCCAGAATGCCATTCTACAGCAAGTACCGTCAGTGAAGCTACTTGACTTTCATGTGGATCGAGCTTTAAAATGGCACCTGCACATAGACGTACTGTGTGCGCGACTCACCCAAGCTTGTTTTGCATTGAGACGGCTGGCGACATCAGCACCTCGGCACGCCGTGCTCAGCTGCTACTTTGCCGCAGTCCATTCCTTACTTATGTACGGAACTGAGCTGTGGGGAGACGCGGCAGAGTCGGAGCGGCCGCTGATCTTACAGAAGCGCGCTGTCCGTGCCATTGTAGGGGTGAAATGGGATGTGTCAGCAAGACCCTATTTCAGAGAACTCGGGATACTGACTGTACCATCCATCCACATATACCAGGCGTGTCTCTTTGTGCGGAACAACCCCGAACACTTCAGCCAACTAGGAGACTCTCACAGCTACGAAACGAGATCCAGGGACAAACTGCGGACACCTGCTCACTCCCTCGCTAAATCGGTGAAGTCCGTGTATGTAGGCGGTCCGAAATTATACAACCAACTACCTGTAGAATTAAGAAGTGCAGCTTCCGCCAATATATATAAACGACAACTAAAAATGATACTTATAAGTAAGGCTTATTATAATGTTAGAGAATTTTTAAAAGTCGACTTTTCCACTACCACTCGTGGAAATTATAATTTTTACGCTATTTAATTACAATTTGTGACATGTAAATCCATTTTACCAATAAATTATTTGTATTTGTAATTTCGGAGCCTTCATTAATACATACCTACCGCAGTACCATTCACTCTTACACCTCGAACACTTTTTGTTAGCCTTCTCCCCGCACCGGCCACATTTTGCTCCTCCGCCGTCCATAGCCAAAGCAGCGTCACTGGTGTAAGACTCTAAAAGTTTCCTGGCCATCTCTCGCGATTCGTCCGATCCGTCCATATTGAAATAATTTAGCTGGGTCTTTGCAATAGTTTTGGTACGCTTATGGACTTGCTTTAGGTACTCATCCTTTATCTGGTAAAAAAATTTTTACGAGTATTAGGTTAATTTTAAATAAAGGCTTACTGACAGCTAATACAATTCTAAGAGGGGTGCTTAATAGTATTCCGTAGACGATTTTGAGCTCTTTCAGCTCTTTGTTCTTCCCAAAAAATATATTATTATGGCTGTATGATAAAGGGCTATATTCCACATTCGGTATAATCTACGAATAAATAAGAAAAGCAATGTATTTCATTTATTTTTCATTGTGAACTTGATAAATCCTAAATCAAAGCGGTAATTGTATGAGAGTTACACTGCTTTATACTTATTTATTGGTAGGGTATAATAATGCCTACGTGTACCTAATACTGACATCATATTAGTTAGAAATGCATAAGTACCTGAGGAATGAGCTCAATTAGAGTGCAGCCTGGGTTTTTCACACCATTGGTACGGTTATGGAGGCTTGAATAGTCACCAACGGACAGCCGGCAAAGAAACATCTTTAGGTCTCCTAATGGGGGTATCTGGTCCAGCATTGGTTCGCTCAGTTTCGCTTGTAACTAAGGAGTAACAAGTGTTTCATTTACTAATTTTTAGAGCACAAAATTCATCTCGAGTTGGATTCGAACCTTTACACGCATTGGGCGACGTAAGTCGTAACCGTCATAGGGAATTTTGTAAATGTGATTTTCGCATAGCGATAGTCTTTGAAATGGTATTTAGAAATAACAAGTTTGCGATATTGTACGCTTGTTACTGTGTAAAATATAGAGTTAATTCATAGAACATATACACAAGAAGAAACGACACTCAAGAATATGTACTCGTAAAACCGTTCACGGCTATGTGTGAGTGGGACAGAAGGCGCGCGGGCCGCGCGTTTTGTGGGCCGTGCACCCCTAGTGGTGCCTCTAATTCAGGGAGTTCGTTCTCAGCTAGGCTAGACTGGCTTGAGATTTTGTCACAATACTGGGGCGTGAATATTGTTGTGTTTATGGTTGCTAGCATAAAAAACAAAAGAGAGAATCACAAGAATGATCATATTGATTGTTTTTCGGTTATGTTACGAAACCCAAAAATTGTAAAAGGACTATCTTAAATAATCTATTATGCATTCCGTTTATATTTTTGTAACATAACCAATATTCCTTTATATGCTGTGTGTTATTTATTTTGTCAAGTCCAATTATTTTATATCCGTGCCGTCATGTGCTAAAATAATTAGTATTTCATAAGTACAAATACAAAATACAAAGTGTTTATTCTTGTTCAATACTTTTATCTTACTTACTAATGTTGAAGTCCTGCCTGCTGCTTTAGTATAATTACTGTGTTGCAGCAGGGCAGTGCCTTCCCCGAAAAATTTTGCATTATATTTAATACGCTCTAACAAAATTATACATTGAATGTGAGAAGTGTAAGAATAATTTAAGAATATAGTCATATCGGTAATAAATCTAAAATTGAAACTACTTATTTAAAATTTGATAAGCGCAAACGATAGCTAAGCGGTACAGTTATCTTTTATTATTGTCTTTCATCCAAAGACCCTATTATTCTCGCGCGCTAGCGCAAGGTCAAAGTCGCGCGGTCTCTCGTAAAGTTACAACTTACAAGCCAATCGTTATGTATGGTCCTTCCTTGAGGTGTAGACTATGAAGGACTATATCACACTTACAAAATTTCCCAATGCATGAAAAAAGTTTGAATCCCGCTCTAGATGAATTTTGTGTACACTGGAAAAGATCATGGTTTGGATTTAAGTAATTTACTAGGTATATCTTACCCTGCAGAAATGAGTGCGTCGGGTCTCCTCTATGGTATAGTAATGATTCAATCTTGGTTCTAGTAGTAATTGCCGGAGACAAAGCCACAGTTGGGCCTCACTACGATGCATCTGTACTAGATCTTCTTGCGATGGCTTAGACCAGCGACCAACTGAAATATGAAAAAGTATTTGATATTATTCTAAAATTATCGGTCGTTCGTCTTTGAATAGCATTACATAAGAATTGACTGTAAAAAAGCGAAATGTTCAAGACAAAGAAGACATTTTTTTAAAGTTATTTTGTTTCTTTGTATCTTCTAGGCGAGTAAGCTTCACAGTCAAGGAACTGCATTATGTAATATATATGTAGAGGATAGGTATCCAAAAGTATATCACTACTATCAGCCCCGAATGCCCCGAAAACTGCTAAGGTTTTAAATAGAAATTAAATACTTATATAATAGAAAATAATTATGTTTTAATTACTTACGATTGAACATCTCGAGGTCTCCCTTATCACTGCTCCTTCGCCAAGGCTCTAGCTGTAGCAGGTGGCTCAGCAAAGAAGGAACATCATGGGTCTTATACAAGGTGGTGGCTATAGACGCGCCAACTCCAGCCGTCTCCATATGTTCGGCTAAGTAGCTGAAAAGTTGGCCGAAAAGCAACACAATACCTACCATTATTAATTTGTTTTGTGAGGAGAGAAAGTAAATAATTTACTATAAGTGATGTAATTACCGTAATTACCGTTCCCCTATAACATGCAAGTGCGAATGCGTTACTGCGATTATTGTCATTGCGACGCATGTTACCGCAAAAACCAAAGACCACGAAAGGACAGGACTGCTATGTTGTAGTATTGCGAATAATTAAAACTCTGAAATTACAAACTGCAATGCACTTTTATGCTAACGTTCAAAGTTAACGAGCACTAATTATGGATTTAGATTTCGTGTGGGAATTGAATTTAGGTATCATAAACAAATAAGACATGTTAGGCTTGAAAATAAGAACCCTAATCTAAAGTGAAATCTTTTAGTTATTAAAATAATGCACTTGAGTGTACAATTATTCTTAATCAAAAATATATTATTTTAAAACATATATAATGTATTTCTTTTTACATAAGGATATTTCATAATCTGTAGGTAAGTCTTATTGAAATTTTACGTTTAATATACCTATTGAGACAAATTATATTATGAAAATTATATAGTATTAATATTAGGAACGTTCCTAAACAAAATATTTTTATGGATACTTTTCAGAAGAGCTATTAGTTTGGAAGTGTAGAAATCAGCCACCATGATAACTGCGAGGCATTAAACTCTCCAACTATCGACATCACAGTTTTAATGATTTGCAATAACCCACACATCGCAGTTATGTTCCTTCGAAGCCTTGGGCTTTCGCAGTAAGCTGTATTACAACAACATAACACCGATGGTTTGTTGGTTCGTGATTGAGAACAACTGCATATCGTTTTTAGCAGTAACGTCTTTACATACCTACAATAATGGGCAACGACATACTTTGAATGCGAGCAATAGTCATTTATGACAGCATTTTTTAACATCCCGAAACTCTTCTTTACTTAATACACAAAATAACAACTTATATAGGTAGCATGGACATTATTAGCAGGATATACTCGCTCATATCCTTAGGATAATTATTATATTCGATAATATCATCTTCGATCACATCATCACTTACCATCAGGTGAGAGAGTGGACAAAGGAAAACCTATCAAGCATTAAAAAAAACCGGCGGTGACCAGGATTTACCGAAAACCTAATATTGGACTCACCGTACAATGGAGATACATCTCATGCTTATGTCAAACTGCAAATCTCGCTTCTGCCTTTCCAGTTCATCTGTGGCTGTTTCACATTCCAGGTCCTTGGTCGACAAGGGCTTCAAGTAGTCATTGCTGTAGGGTTCAAGTGACAAAAGATTGTATTATATTTCAAAATAACCTTCTATTAATCTGGGGTAGAGTGGGTAGAGTGCGGTTCCGGATTCAACTGGAATTCATTTCGGTATACAACATGCAGCCATATTATGTGCCATGTTGAATGACACCTATAGTGAGGCCAATTTAGTAGATCACATGTGCCATATTTATTTTTGTATATTTATAGTTAATTAAAATACTAATATCTTCTATTATAATAATCACTATGTAGTTATTCATGTATGACATTCCAGGGTGAATTATGGCTTTAAATGTAATCATTGCATTCAAATCTACTTATCGACTTTTGGAATTTTTGGGTAATATCCTCCATCCATAGTCTTTAAAAAAGGGTTCACGGATGCAATATTGATACGATATTCAGTTCTCTTTAAAACGGAAATAGTTTGTTTTGTTTAGAATAGTTTATATGTATTGGTAAATCGTAAAATTACCTTCTTTTGACATTTTTATGATAAATATGTAGTCGTGATTCAAGAAGTAAAGCAATTGTGCAGTTTTGATTTCGAAAATGTAATAATATTTTATGCCCGCCGTTACAAGGTTACGTTGTTGAATTTGATGAAATGTCAAATCGACGATGATGTTCGAATACCCCCTAACTGTCATTTTGGGCCTAAAGAGTTATTTATGTCATTCGATTTAGAGTTCCAATTTGCACAGACTAGCAAAAGCTGCCAAATGATTTTGTGTAAATTGGCATCACAAACTGATCGTGTAAATACCTCCTAAAATCTCATTTCAACAAAAAGTAAAGCAATTGTGCGGTTTTAATTTCAAAACTGTAATAATATTTTATGCCCGCCGTTACAAGGTTACGTTGTTGAATTTTGATAAAGTGTCAATTAATATGATATAATTGGCCTTACTTTAATGGACACAGTGTCAATGAGTACACACACGTATTCATCAACACTCGTCGGAAATACTTATATTGCCAATTTGTGCTTGGTTTTAAAGAAACCTATGACCAACACCTGTATGGTAACATAAAATTGCCAACTTTTATTTGGTGGATTTCTCTGGGTATAATTATTTCATTAATTTTATTAAACTTAGATTTTATAAAATTTATTATAAAACTATATATAAATTATTTGGAGATGAACTGGATTTTGATACTTGACTTGATCTTCTCAATCGTAATATCCTTAAATCACGAGGGTATTGTTATTTTGGCATTTAAAAGTCAAAATGAAAATCATCTAACCATTTTAGTAAAACAATTAAATGAAATATTCATAATTGTTTCATAACTAAGAGGTTTATCAAAAGTACTGCGCAAAGGAAAACTCTTCTGGTCGCTCGTTACACTTGTTAGATCGATGCCCCTCGTGGGGTGCGGTATCATAGTGGCAGAGGGGACCACAATATTATCTAACGCTGATACTATCGGTATTGAGGTGACAAGGCAACCACAGTTGCAAGTCTCAGTCATATTTTATGTTATTTGTAAATCACTCATTTAACTAGTGGTTAGCATTGAACTGAAACTTTGCCATGTTAAAATCTTCTCAGTGATTCCAAAAAAAAATTGCTTTTGATTAAGCTGCGACGTTACATAAAGGTAGGATGAACCATTCATAAGTCTTTTTCAATGAAGTATATCCGAATCTTATGAAAATTACACTTTAACGTTACTAGATTTAGGGCCTGTTTTCCAATGTTCGAAAAGTTCCGTTTATATTACCCAGAACATATTTATTTATTAAACAAAACACTATCTTTGCGTCACACAGTCATCGATTTAGCCTATCCATCGGTTAAAGCTTGAAACGCGCTGCATGTTAACTGTTATTTTTATCATTCAGTTATTTTATGTGTCGGTTAGCAACCCGAAACTTTATTAGGATATTCTGAAACGGAGCCTTACAGTAATTTTATTGTAATTAAACTAGTCCGCTCATTCACGCGATGAGGATGTTCTTTGTAAATCAGAATTTTGGTCTTCCACTAGCTACACTCGAGAGCAATGAATCCGGGTCACTTAAAGAATGTTAAAAATCTCGGAAACTAAAAATGATAGGTTAATGCAATAAATTGTATTTAATAGACAATGTAATACTCCTTAAATGAAAGTAAAAAAAATATGAGTCACCATACATTTTATTAACACAAAATTACATAAAGAAAAAAACTGCTGATCTCTCCTTAAAACAAAAATAGGAAACATGAAATTTTTGAACTTTATTACGATTTTCTTGAATTTTAATACTTCGTATTGCCTCCTCGTGCTTCCATTACTGCGTTTACGCGGTTTGGCATGCTGTACACCAAGTTCCTTATACGATTTTGGGGAATATTCTCCCATTCCTCTGTGAGAGCAATTTTGAGCTCACGAAGCGTGATTGGGGGAGGGTTTCGTTGTTTTACGCATCTGCCTAGCTCGTCCCAAGCATGCTCGATCGGGTTGATATCCGGGCTGCGCGCTGGCCACTCCATACGAGTAATGTTCATCTCTTGAAGGTAGTCATTCACAATCCTACCTGTATGAGGTCGGGCATTGTCATGCATAAATATAGCATCCTCACCTAAATTGACCATAAATGGACCAACGTGATCATTGAGGATTTCTTCCACATATCTTACGCTAGTTAAAGAGCCGTTTTCTATGATCACCAGCTCTGTGCGACTTTCAGAAGAAATTTCGGCCCACACAAGTACAGACCCACCACCGTAGGCTACTTTTTCTTCGATGCATGCTTGCTTGAATCTTTCCCCTGGTCTTCGATACACTCTGTGTCTTCCATCGTGCTTGTAGAGCATAAATTTTGATTCGTCGGAGAACATAACTTTTGACCAATCTTCAATACTCCTATTTACGTGGCTCTGGGCATATCTTAGTCTCGAAATACGATGCCCACGCTCCAGTTTAGGGCCGTTTGCAGGTCTAAGGGGTTTTAAGTTAGATTCAGCAAGCCGACGTCTTACTGTCCATGCACTTGGGTTACTTCCTCCGAGGCGTCGAAACTGATTGGTGAGTTCAGTTCCTGTGAGAAAGCGATTTCGAAGCATGGTGTTCACCAAGTATCGGTCTTCTCGTGCTGTGGTACACCTGGTTCTGCCCGTTCCTGGTCTGCGTAGGTTAGAACCAGTTTCTTCGTAACGTCGGAGAACTCTTTGTACTGTTGACAGCGACACACCGACAGTCCTGGCTGTATCGCGCTGACTCCGGCCGGTTTCCAGCATTGTAAGTATTCTGGTGCATTCTTCAGGCGTAAGCGACATAATTTCAGCTTGAATAATGAATATAGAGCACTATCAACATGGTTTATGTACCCACATAAATGACAGATTACAAACAAAAGCAAAACCAAATGCTGTAATTTCGTAGTTCCATCTTCGAAAGTGGCCCTTTTTCAAATTTGATTTTTTTATGATATAACTTTACAATAACTAAGAAGTTTTAATACCTTCATTTAAGGAGTATTACATTGTCTATTAAATACAATTTATTGCATTAACCTAGCATTTTTAGTTTCCGAGATTTTTAGGATTCTTTAAGTGACCCGGATTCATTGCTCTCGAGTGTATTTATGGCTGAAAAATCACGATTATGTTAATTTGATTATACTTCAAGACACAAACTTGATTAGAGCAAGTAGAGCCGTGAGTTGTTCCACCGCGTAGTTGAGCAGGTCGACAGAGACTTCACTCACGCACTGAGCACCATCTTCGTGGAAAAGGACAGTTTCGAGTAATCCTACAGCTGCCGCTTCGTGGTATAACTGGAACATAAAATTTGAGATTGATAATGATAACCCAACCTAACCCTGAAATCTATTAAATAATAGTTTTGTAAAGATTATTATAGACTCTTAAGATAATTAAATAACTCACATTTCGGTTAAGTCATACATAATATACTAATATTAGAGAGATTATTATGGTAATTTAATTATATATCAAGACACAAACTTAAAAAGAGCAAGAACAATTCAATAACATTTCGTTAATTTAATAACAGTTCGTTGTAAAAATTATATTAGAGAGAACTATTATTAGAAAATTTTGGATTAGGATTTACTTAGCACATTTTAAATGTAAGATGTTTACAAGTCGTCTTTGAATGACCAAGTACTATCAAAAAGCTGAGCTTAAGGTATTGAGTTTAATTCTGTTGCAGCGATGTTAACTCTTTGGTTTTCTATCAGATTGCGTTAGTAGTACAATAATCCTCTCCAATGAATACAAAATTAATTGTATTTTTTTTTAATGGTTATAAAATTATAGTTTTGAAGCGCTCGTAGTGAAGTTTGCCTAGCCATTCTGAACCGATCAGCAAAGTTAGGGAACGTCCGTCTCGGTCATGACTTGGATGGGTGACCACTGGTGACATTACTACTGAGCGCTTCCGTGCTACAGAGGGCATGTTGAGCCGTTGGTCCCGGTCTTAGGATGGCAGTCGTTATAGCATGGTGGTAGGGCATTTTGCGAATACCCGCCTGGCTAGCTACCACCCTCAAGTGGAAAATCTGTCACCAAGCACCTAACGGTGTGTTCCGGCAGCTGTCCTTGAGAGCCAGTAATTCTAGATTAGCCTGAACAACATCTTCGACCACATCATCACTTACCATCAGGGGAGATAGTGGTCAAAGGCTAACCTATAAAAAAAAAAATTGGCAGATAATATGAATCCAGATATGAATTTAAACTACTATGCTAAAGCATAAACCTAAGGCCTGATAGTTTTTCAGTCAAAACTGCCACAAAATATTTAGGTTGTGCGACAGTGATAAGACTCGCTTCGCACACCCTAATTAATGAAAATTTGTCTTTTTAAATTAGAAAATATTACACTTGCCACCATATAAATCCCAAAACTGTTGGTTGGCGCTGGTTCAAGTTTCATTATTTGTGGGTAGATCTTCAAGCGCCATACTTGGATACAAATTGCTTCATAGACAAGCATGGGCAACTGAAAACAAAAATAATAGGTTTTAATGTAATAGTATTTAAAACCATGTATGTTTGCTACAAACTCCACCCTTTGGTGAACATTATGTGGAGATAAGCTAAACAAGATTTCACCAGCATGGAATAACAGTTTTGAACATTTGTGATAACATATAATAAACTGCTTAAGAAATGTGACACCACAGATTTAAATTATCATCGTCCTGTAACTTTGATACCTGTCATGTCAAAGGTTTTTGAAAAGGTGATGCTGAAACGGTTGTATACCTTTGTATTGAGTCAAGGAATACTAAAAAAGAAACAATTTGGGTTTCGCAAGGGCAGTACTACATCACTGGCGTGTTTAAATTTAATAAGAACTATTACAGAATGTATAAACGAAGTAACACCTGTCACAGCTGTATTCCTCGACATGACCACGGTAATGTTATCTATACAGTATTTCAACTTCATAGAAACGGACGAGACGCGAGTTATACCTACGCGCCTCGATTTCAGCCCGCGCTCAGTACGCAGACAGTTGCGACTGCGTCGCAGTAAAGAATGGACGTGTGTAATTTTCTTTAATAAAAAATAAGTTGATGTACACATTTAATATGACGAATAGGATATATTGTGCTGTTTTTGGTTGCATGAATTCGTCAATAACACATCCAGAGATAACTTTTTTTAGATTACCTAGAAACTCTGAAAGGTAAGACTATAAAATAAATTTACTTACTAGTAGGTAGGTCACCTACATAATGCGTGTCTTTTTAATTGATAAGTGTATTTCCTTTTATCTCCCGAAAAAAAGCTAACTGGATTAATTATAAAATAAGTGAACAGAGTAAAGGAATGACACGAGTGAAATAGGTAGTTATAGGCGGTTCATGAATCACGATACGGTAGGTACGCTTGTGTTAAAACCTCGGGGCATGTGTGTTTTGTTTTGTTACTTTGTATAATTCAAATAAAGACGTGGAATTTTATCAGTACTAATATATAATATATAATCAGTACCTATATTGTAAATGCGAAAGCAACTCTAGTCTGTCTGTCTGTTACGCTTTCACGCCAAAACTACTGGACTAGACTGAATTTATAAGACTGATTTGTTATTCAAAAATGAACATGTTATTTAATTAAATCTTCCAATCAAAAAACAACACGCATTTTTATTGAACACTACCTATTTAATTCACAGTATTTTATTTGTTTATACAAAAAAAGTATATTTTCAATCACAAAACTAAATGGAAACACAAAGTAGGCAAATGTAATTAAAATGCTGGAGGCGGGCAGCCCTATCGCATGTTTACGTACCGCGCGGCGGTAGGTAGTTATTTCGTGGACAGAGCCGAGTTAAGATACTGTATAGATAACATTACCGTGACATGACTAAAGCATTTGATTTCGTAGATCATGAATTACTTCTCTATAAACTCGACAAATATGGAATAAGAGGTGTTGCCAACACCTGGATCAAAATTAATTATTGAACTGAAATCAATACGTAGAAATAGTTAAGGTGCATAATAGTAGGAAGGTTACAAGTAGATAAAAAATTTAAAGTAAATAGGTTTGGATTTCCACAAGGAAGTGTGTTGGGGCCATTTCTATTTTTACTATATATTAACGATCTACCAAATATCACTCATCACCAGACTATTTTATTTGCAGATGATACAAATCTTGTTGTTAAATGTGCTGACATAACAACGTATGAAAGTGATATAAACAATGCTCTCAGTAATATAGTTAAATGGCTAAAGTCCAACCACTAAAAAATAAATATTAATAATACATAAGTTTTGCAACTGCGAAGCTATATGAGGCATTGATTTAAAAGTAATTAAAAAAATGAAATAGAAGAAGTAAATTCTATAAAATTTTTAGGAATAATAATTGACGAGCATTCTAGTTGGAAAATGCACATAAAGTATGTCTGCGATAAACTTGATAAGTTTGTATACGCAATTAAGAAGTTGCGCCTAACAGTATCCACTGAAGCTGCACTTAATGCTTACCGTGCATACCTATCTTCAGTGCTCTTGTACGGCTTACTACTTTGGGGCAATTCAATAAAAATAGATAAAACATTTAAAATTCAAAAAAAAAATGTGTACGAGCAATATTTGGAGCCTGGAGTACGGGCAGTTGCAAGCCATTGTTTAAAACTTTTCATATACTAGCTTTGGTTTGTATGTACATTAGGGAACTTTGTGTTTTTGTTAAACAATACCCTACTTATTTTTATCTCAAGTCGGATATTTCAAATAGAACCACACGAAACAAATACAAACTCTACATAAAGCTAATTGTATATACAATAGGATTGCTTACATTAATGCGATTAATGTCTTTAATAAACTACTTAATAGGTTTAAAGATCTGCCGATACACTCTTTCAAGATAAAACTTACCTTGTGGCTAAGTAACCATTGTTTTTACGAATATATGACATTGAAATTATTTTAGTTATTATAATAATTAAAAATATTTAATTATTTTAATTATTAAATATTATAATATTAAAATGATAGTTTTGATATAATTTATTGATATAATAAAATATATTGTTATGTTATTAATTTAGTGTGTAATGTCATATTGTTCAATTTATTCATAATAAATAATCATATTTTGAATATTATATTATATAAGGTGACTATTAATTTATCAACAATACTGCGGGGGATGGTGTAGAATCGATAACTGAATGTGATCCACTCATAATTAATTTTCACATACACAAAATTAATACTAACTATTGCCTAAGCCGTGGCGCGTTGACTTTGAGAATGATAGCGACGACAACACTCGCGGCCGCCGTGGACTAGACTCACACTTATACACACGTTCTAAGTATTCTAACGCATTGCGAGTGCAATTAACTCGGTAAGTATACCTACGCATTGCGAGGGAAATGAACTCGGTAGTTAAGGTAAGGTAAGAAATAGTTAAGGTGCATAATAGTAGGAAGGTTACAAGTAGATAAAAAATTTAAAGTAAATAGGTTTGGATTTCCACAAGGAAGTGTGTTGGGGCCATTTCTATTTTTACTATATATTAACGATCTACCAAATATCACTCATCACCAGACTATTTTATTTGCAGATGATACAAATCTTGTTGTTAAATGTGCTGACATAACAACGTATGAAAGTGATATAAACAATGCTCTCAGTAATATAGTTAAATGGCTAAAGTCCAATAGACTCACACTTATACACACGTTCTAAGTATTCTAACGCATTGCGAGTGCAATTAACTCGGTAAGTATACCTACGCATTGCGAGGGAAATGAACTCGGTAGGTATACCTACCGAGTTTATTGCCTTCGCAATGCGTTAGAATATCTAGAACGCGTGTGTATGTGTGAGTTTTGTCCACGGCGGCCGCGAGTGTTGTCGTCGCTATCATTCTCAAAGTCAACGCGCCACAGCTTAGGCAATAGTTAGTATTAATTTTGTGTATGTGAAAATTAATTATGAGTGGATCACATTCAGTTATCGATTCTACACCATCCCCCGCAGTATTGTTGATGAATTAAGCCTGCACCGAGGCAGCAGTACGTAATTGTGGTTCATTTGATCCCGTGCTGTATCTTTATTTCTTAATTTTGAGTTCTGCAATTCATATATATAATATTTAAGGATTCATTCTATAAATCATACAATTTAGAAACACGATTACTTAAAATTTCCTCGATAGAAAAAAAATCCAAAGTTATATCTAAAAAACTAAATAAACCCTCAGTACGGCGTAAATATTTCACGGAAAGCCATCAGTCTTTGATTAATAAAAAGATCAATTTATTTTCTATAACGTATACACGTTATATTTTCTAAATAGGTATTCGTTTTTATAATACAAAGGAAATACCTAAATTCACGCACGTTCCGTCCATTTTAGCCAGAGCCGCGACGCTTCCTCCCTATCCGCTTCAGTACCGCTGCGGCCGTCGGACGGGGAACACGTATCGCTTGAGTTCACGCACGGTTTTAAAAACTATATTTGAGTTTACGTAACGATTTTGTTTATTTACTATGTGGAACAAAGTAAACAAATCAAAGAAGTGAAGAGGTTGGCGAAAAATTAATGCAAATCGCTTCCATGAAGAAATAAAGTAGGTAAAGTTCATATATTTGTTCCTAATTTTACTTACCCCAATATGCATTTATTTTAAAATCACACTGAAATGTTTCAAACACAATCAAATTTATCTTTCAAGACTCCTCCAGGCCGAGAGTATGGAAAACATAGAGAATACTCTTACTTCGTAAGTATACTCAACCTACATACCTATAACTGCGTAGGTAGTTTAAAACGAGTATTTACTTTATTTCAGCAATATTTACCTACTAAAACGAATTCAAATTTAACCACTATTTTTTCTATTTATAGGGAAAATGTAAGGGAATACATTTGAATCATGTGATGACGCGATGCAACAAATATCACTACAGGCAGAAAATTTTGAAAGAAAATTCTATGCTTCGTTTGTATCACATGTAATACTTATACAATTATTATATTATACCTTCCAAGTTTGGGTACTCAATTAAATCTAATAATTTAATTAGATTTAATTGAGTACCCATAATCTTTAAAATTTTCTATTTATAGGGTGAATGTACCAAATGTTGGCATTTCACAGCAAAGCACATATTTTGATTTATGTGATGACACGCTGACAGAAATACCACTACAGACGGGAAATTTTGAACACAAATATTTTTTACTTAGGTAACTGTACCTAGTTCTGTACCTAGGTAAGTATAGTAAATATACAATAAACAAAACTTTTAAAAACTCTTTGACAAAATATAAAACTGACTTCCCAGACGTGAATGAACATATTAAATCCATACGTTGTAATCACTACGATATGTACTGACTTCAACAATAGAATTCACACTTTTTTGTATTTGGAACACAAGGAACTTAGATGGGTATAAGAAAAAAATAAATGTTGGTTTTGTGGCGTGAAATAGAAATACATTTTTAAAAAAGAAATACCAAACCTATACTATATTTTTAAATATAGACCTACTTTTAAGTAGGCCATCAAGATAAAGGAAATTAAAAGAAATTACAATTAATAAATAGCTCAAAAAAGTTGTTGATTGTGTAAAAATGGCCAGCGTTAGTTGAAATTAATAATAGTTATAAATATTCGTAGCCCATATTTGTCCGTTTTGTTTGGCAAGCAATCAATCATTACTACATTTCATCCAACTTATATAATTCAAGTACACAGATTTTGTTTAAACAGTGTGCCGGGACACTAAAAGTCAATAGAATAAATTAATTAAAAAATAATTCTGCTATTCACAATTTCGCTTCGGTCTTTTTAGTTATACTTTTAAATTGTCTATTTTACAGCCGGGTCTTTTATATATATAAATTAATTTATTTTATTGTTCAAAAAGGGTATCATTAGATGATACTTCGTGAACTGTCAACTAATGGTACGTTTACAAGTCATCTGATGAACCGATGACTTGAACGTACTTGAACGTGACGTGTTTAAAGAAATAATATAATAAATTTGATTTTAATTGCTAATTTACTAAACCATCTAAATATTTCCGAATTTCCAGGGTATTGGATGATACGGATTGTAAAATTTACCACACTCCAGAATTGTAATTCCATAAAAAAAACTGGTTAGTTTTTGTTATCGAATTAAATTAT
This sequence comes from Plagodis dolabraria, assembly GCA_963854805.1. Lineage (NCBI taxonomy): Eukaryota > Metazoa > Arthropoda > Insecta > Lepidoptera > Geometridae > Plagodis > Plagodis dolabraria. The sequence goes on along the minus strand of OY978462.1, from coordinate 9,890,107 downwards.
CAAATAATAAATAAAAAGTTCCTCTAAAAACTATTTGTTGATATATAATGTTGTAATATATAAATTAAAATATCTGTTTTATTACTGGGTACCATATACACAGGCACAACATTTTTGTCTTTCAGCGGAGGAAGAAATAGATGATAACATGAATTACTCACACAAAGGAAATTATGCCTTGAAGTAAGTTCGATATTGATCATGATGGTTTTATGTGTCCTAGTAAAATTGTTTCATGATTTATCTGTGTACATTAAGCATAATACTTACATATATTTACTTCGAAAGTGGTGATTGGTGGTAACTTTGTTTGCTCTGAGATAGTTTTTCTCTGTGTTTTAATGTATATTTCAAATATGGTTATGGTTACCAGTTATGAATTTAAATAAACGAAGGTATGCTTAACCTTGTTTTTAGATAAATAAAATGAAATATATTTTGATTTAATTAAAATTTGTTTAATTTTTAGGTTTCTACGCATCAGTTGCCTGGTGAATCAGATCAAGAGAAGATTATATAATAATAAAACCAGAAGAAAAAGTAGAAGAGATAAGAATAAGTGGAAATAGAGTTGTGGTATTCATGTATTTATTTGAACAATTGCAGGAAATTTCGCAGCATGACTCTCCATTTAGTTGCAATTTTAATCATTTAAAAGTAGTCGGAGAAAAAAAAACAGGGTTTGTATCAAAGTACGGGTGTGTTTGCAAAATGTGCAACGCCAAATTAAGTTTTAATAATTGTGAAAAATCCAATAATAACAAAGAACTTGATCTCAACGAAAATGTGGTAGGTGGTTTCATATCTATAGGTGTAAGATACGCAGGTCTAGAACAAGTGTCAGCCTTACTTGATATACCTTCTATGTTGGATAATTTGCCAAGTGTCACGCAAGAGTCTGTGAACTATGGAAACGGCAAAAGAAAAATGTATTGAAGAAGCAGCAAAAGAAGAGTAATATTAATGCAGACGGAGTACCTATGATTACCGTAGTTGCTGATGGATGTTGGTCAAAAAGATCATTTAAAAACAAATATAACGCATTGGCGGTTGCTGCGGTAATTATTGGTTACAGAACAAAAAAAGTCCTTTAAATTGCAGTTAAAAACAAATATTGTATGATTTGTACACGGTCAGAGAACAAAAAAATCCCAACCTAAAAATTACGAAGTATCCTCAAGTGGAATGGAATCCGTAGCAATAGTTGAAGGGTTTAAACATTCCTTACCAAATCAGGGCTTGATTTACTCCAAGTTAATTGGGACTCCAGTACATATAAGAGCATATTAGAAGCAAAACCTTATGGAAACTTATTGGTAGAAAAAAATGAATGCACTAATCATCTGTTACTTTTGCACGAAACTAGACGAATTAACCAAAAACACCTGCAAATATCGCAAAGTACTTGGAAAAAATATACTGCACTTGCGTAGATGTGTTAAAGGAGTTGTCGAACATATAAATTCAAAAGATTCAAGTTTCACCCAAATAAGTAATTGAATGCACCAAATCACGTTTTCGGAAATCACAAACTATGCAAACCTTATTTCTGCCAAATTATAGATCAAAATGAACCAACAGAATTAAAGATTTTGTTGCTGAAATGAAGTCTAGTAATATTTTTGCTGCTATCATGAAAATCATGTCCAGATTGGTAAACAATGCTAAAAGCCTAATGACTACTATTTATATGATGTAAATAGTAATATAGTAGAAGTATTAAACAATGTTATCGCGAAATTTGTTGGCGGTAAACGAATTCATTATTCAAGTCGACAGTCTTATACAGTTCGCTAACTACACCGCTAACCACTAAATAATCGTATATTTGCAAAAAGATTTTAATGCAAAGTCCTAATCCTATTGTTAGACACTTAGAATTTAAACGCGATAAAAAAAGAATTGATGATTTAAAAACGGAGATCATCAAAATCTTTTGTGACAAAAAAGTGTACAAACACTACCAATGGCAAATATTATGGCGAGTCTTGTCAAAAGCCAGATCTAGAACAAGCTGAATTTGATTTTGCTAAATCAAAACTTATGAAGAAAATTAATCTTTCTGATGATGATCGCCAGTCACTTAAAAAAAGAACTATTTTGCAGGCAGATTCGATTGAATGGCACCAAGAGAGAAAGTTACGCCTTACTGCGTCTACTTTTGGAAAGGTATGCAACAGAGGCCTTATAAAATGTGCACCTCTAGTAAAAAATCTTGTAAATGTCACTGGTGAATTAAGCCACGTAAAATCCATTCGTTATGGCAAGGAACACGAACATATTGCGTTACAACAGTTTGCTTAAGTACTCAAACTCGACAAAGAAGCTAACTTCAATGGTATAAAAAATGTGGCTTATTCATCGATTCTGAACTGCCATTTTTGGTGGCAAGTCCAGATGGATTGATATATGATAAAATCATTGAAATCAAGTGTCCGTATTCATCTAAAGACAAAACAGTAGAAGAAGGAATAGCAGAAATCTGGAATCAGGAGAGAAACGGAAACTTGATATGAAATGGATCCTATGGAATCTCTAAGGGATCTTTTTAAAGAAATTGATATATTAACTTTACCGAGTCTGTATATATTTGAAAATATTATGTATATTCGGAAAAAATTGAGTAAATTTAAATTAAATAGTGACAACCACGGTTACAACACTAGGAATAAATATAAAATAGCAGTACCAGGTTTTAGACTAGCAAAGACAAATAAAAGGTCCTTTTTAGGTAATTGTGTGCGGTTTTATAATAAAATTCCTAATCATATTACAATGCTCACAGAAGGAAAATTCAAGTTTCATGTGAAAAATATTTTGATTAAGAAATCATACTACAAAGTTTGTGATTACTTAAACGACAAAGATGCTTGGAAAGTTCCGCCTCTGCCAAGCTATCACCTGTCACCTACTTAATATAAACAAATATTGCAATAATCGTATTATATTGTATATAACACATTGTTACAAGATGTTTAAAAGAATGGCCCCGAGTTTCTGGCCCGTTCTTCTCGCAGTGGCTCTATAAATATATTTTGCTGAACGTGGCAGTACAGTGTAGAATATTTCAATATTAAAATTTGTAATTGACATTCATAAGAGCGTCGTAGACGCCTAAATTGAATAAATGAATTTGAATTTGACAATAAATAAACAACATGATTTGTTTTACCAGGTGCAAGGTCAGCTACACATCACTAGGAAAGCAATTTGTTTATTTGTTGTGTGGACTGAAAAAAATATAAAAATAGAGAAAATAAAAAGAGATGATGAATTCTGGGAGAAGAATATGGAAAAAAAAATTAAAAACATTTTACTTCGATTGCCTGCTATCAGAAATTATTGATATTGATTCAAGGCTAGACAGAAATTCGTGAGCCAAAATATATTTTAGATGCAATAAACCAAAAAAAACAATTCTTCCCGCGATTCTAATGCCTGAAACAAAGCGGGAAAAAAACTTAGTTATTTTCTCTTTCTGACTTTCATGTTCCTTGCCATAACTAACCAAATACCTGTGTAGTCAACTTCATTATCAGAAATTCAATCGAACCTCTCTGCAAAAACTTTAAAATTTATGAACTATTTCATGTGAATAATGTGTTATCTATGATCTGTAAATGATTTGCCGCTAATAATCTTCTCTTAAATTCAAAAAAGACGAAATGTTTAAATTTTTCTTTACCAAATGTTACTTAATGTTGAACTAAACATTAGGCTTGGCCCTAATAAACTCGCTATTCGACAGTCTTCTTAGGAATCAAAATGGATCCAACTTCACAGTGTGATCCACATATATGAATGATTAATCCGGAAGTCTTAGTTTGGCTGCATATGCAGTTCGTAAGATAAAACAGTTAACAGACGTAGCTACTTCTCGCCTAGTTTATTTCGCGTACTTCCACAGTATTATGTCGTATGGTGTATTGCTGCGGGAAGCTGCTGTTGAGATAGAGACAATCTTTATCTAACAAAAGCATGCAATTCGAGACAATATGAAATTAATCCTAGGGAATCTCTGAGGGATCTTTAAATAAATATTAATATTTTTTACTTTCCCAAGTCTGTATATATTTGAGAATATTATGTATGTTCGAAAAAAGTTAAATTTTAATTAAACTGTGACAATCACGATTACAGCACTATAGTCTGTTTTTTTTAACAAACGAGTACTGAGTATGTCTCTTGCACATTTCCGATATTGAGAGAGTGAGATGGGTCATTGCCGTCATTGGTCAATGCCTTTGTTCTTGTTTTGAAATTGTTAAGGGCCGTTCATATTGAATACTTATGAACTGTAGTGTAGAAAAAATTACGTCATTATTTAATGATTTAAATTTGCATACTTAGTATATTCGTAACAAAATTTTCTGGTCGCGTTTATGATATAAAACAATATTGTAATAGTTATATTTATTATGCACTAGAACATATAAATAAATAATTTTACTTCAATTCTTGTAATGTTAAAAAATATCGTCATTCTTCTGTTGAACTTTCTACGCAGGTAATAGTCGAAGACTCAACTGAATGTCACTATACATGTAACTACAGCGTTCATGTGGAACGGACTTTATGTTGTTTACGTGAGCCAATAGCAACGCAGTAAAATGTTCAGTACCCGTTTGTTAAAAAAAACAGACTATAGGAATAAAGATCAAATATCGGTGCCAGGTTTTAGATTTACAAAGACAAACAAAATATCCTTCTGAGGTTATTGTGTACGGTTTTATAATAAAGTTCCCAAACATATTACAACGCTCACAGAAGGGAAATTCAAGTTACACGTGAAAAATATATTAATTAAGAGATACTACACAGTTTGTGATTACTTAAACGACAAAAATGCCTGGACAAATCCGTCTCTGCCAAGCTACCGCCTGTCACCCACGTAATTTAAACAAATATAGTAAGAATTTTATTATATAGTAAATGTAACGCATTGTTAAAAGACGTTTAAAAGAATGGCCCCAAGTTGCCGTCGATGCGTGCCCGTTCTTCTCGCTGTGGCTCCATACAATTTTTGTTTGCTGACCGTGGCAGTACAATGTAGAATATTTCAATATAAAATTTGTACGATAAATGACTGTCTTTGAATAAAGCATTTAAATATTGAAAATCATGTCACATCACTAACAATCACTGAAAAAAATCGGTTTAAAGTTTGTAAAGATTTCTACTATTCTCTTCTACTACTAAATATCTTTCGATTTCTTATTTAGCTGATTTTTTCAAGTAAGTGCCCATTACTACGCAAATAGCCGAGATTGCTGCGTAAGTACTATTACTATAATGTAGATTTATTAGGTGTCTCTCAAAAACCTACTAGGGGATGTAAATTACTCTGTCCAAAAATATACCAACATCGGATATTCTTGGTGATTATTCGTGGTCGCACATAATATACCTACGTATGTATATACATACTTTACGGAAATCGATTTAGTACGTCTACTCTGAGTGAAAAATGTAAATTTGAAAAGGGTCGATCACTGGGATTTTTACCCTATTTATATACCCGTTCTGTATTATATGTACCTACTGACGTACCTCGATGTCGTGGAAAAAGGTTTTTTACGTGAATAAGAATATATTCAGTAACAGTATATAAATAAAAACTAGTCGTTTTATTATGTATATATATAAATAAGTAGCACCCTAGCTAGTCAATTGGAAATTGGTTACGTTTACTTTGAAGAGTAAATTATGTATACCTACTGAAGTACCGATAAGTCAGAAATAAAAAATAATAAATGTGGAAAAACGTTTTTTACCTGAACATATTCAATAAAAGTATTTGAAATGTATTGTTTTATTTTGTAAATAAATATTAGTAGCACCCTAGCTAGTCGAATGGCGCAGCTCGGCGCGGCGGGTCAGCGCATAGCTATTTAGTTGCTTGATCTTGTTGGCGGCAGCAGAGGGGGCGCGGCGGCAGCGCGGCGCGCGGCGTCACTGTGTGCCTTACTCACGCACACATACGCGGAGCGCATAGAATACCTGAAATCGCTGAGCGCCAGAAGCTCGGTACCCCCTTAATAGTCACCTTATATAGGTACCTAATTCATTTTAGTGTGCAAAGTTATTTTATTTTGTATCTTGATAAGTTTAATTAATTTACAAGGTATTGATTATTAAATTAAGTAAATGAATTTTTTTGTTCTATAAAAATTTGCACAGCATTGTAATGGTAGAATGTTAAGGTATATTTTTTAAGCAATACCACGTATCCAAACTACATTCTTGTAAATAAATGAATTTGAATACTGTGCGCCTGGACCGTGAGACCGTGAGACAGAAACCATATTTACTATTAAACTTTTGATTGTATGTTTTGTTATATGTTCAATGTTTGTTACTAAATTGATGACCGAATTGATTAGGAATAATCAATCCGACTGCAAAAAGGTCAGGTAGTCTGGTAGATCGCGTGTGTCTGGTAAAATAGTCATAGTGACTGGAAAAATAGTTCACTTAGTTCGATGGATCTCACTGACTAGAAATAAAATATTGCGTGGTTCGATGAATAGAACTGATTGGAAAAAAGTTTACATATGTAGTTGATCGATCGAACCACGTGACCACAGCCAGTGCTTTCGTACGATATTCAAATCTTTGCATAACCGCAAGACTTACTTTCTTATTTTGCGCTTTTGCTTACCTAAGCGTTTACTTATCTATGATTAAAAATAAGTTTTCGACGAAGTGACGGAATTTGAAAAGTTTACCTTTCCACTCGAAATGAGGGTTTCCTTAGTAAGTTCTTCACGCATGGTCGACGCTTCTAACACAGCTTGTTGATTCAGTTTTTGTAGCCGCAGGTGCCAATCAACCCATCTAAAACATTCGGACACATAAATTGTGTTAACGAGACTAATTCGGGATTAGTTCGATTTTGACTAAACTAATAAAAGTTAGTAAAAGTATCAGCAACCTCTTCAGCTGTTAGCGAGTTCATAGGCCAAGCTTCCGGCCAACAAGTGAATCTATCGATAGCGGTTAAGAGATAGTTGAACGGTTGAACCCGTTGGAATGCGGCAACGGACCAACAATGCCCAGATGAACATGCCTAAACCAGCCAGATGGACTATTAAAATAACCAAGAGGAGACATACCGCTCAGTCACCAGGCGTGCGGTTACTCGCGCACCAGGATGGCTAAGGTTATGGCATCTGTTGAAAGCAGTTCTACGAAAATGCTGAGTGAGGAATGGACGAGGACGACCAGTTCAATTATCGCAAACAACAGAGACATTTGTCCCAGGTATAACTATATTCTCTAATTTAAGCGAGGAGTTCCTGCGTGCCTCATATAATATAATATATAATATCAACCAAAAAAAACCTGACTGCGATCATGACATCGTTTTTTTTTTATTGTGATTCGATTCAACACTCATCGCAATTCTCTATACCTAATATCTGTTATACAAGAAAGGTTATTGGTTGGAAAAGGATTACTTGGGTACATACTGGTCTCCGATTTTAAGCTTTTTAATATCAAATTAGTTCAACATAATACGCATACCAAATTATGCATCTCACATGACTAAAACCAATTATAATCAAGTTTTAAATAGGTTTAGCACACACGGAATTGGCCTCACTGCCATACAATTTTTCGTTGTTGTCTAAAAAATATGGTTACAAACATCAGCATGATTGGCCACTACTTACCTTTGATTCCCGATGTCTTCGATAGTCGAGGGCTCTATGCTATCGACGAACATGTCCAGTTCACCGATATCTAGAGCATTCAGCTGTGGATCATTTTCAACCATTTCTTAAATTATTGCACAACTTTACGTTAGATATAAATTTATTTTCTATATTGCCGATTGGATTTTCAATATCAACCTCAAATATTTTATCATCCAATGAAAACAAAATTCTGTTGCTATAGAAACACCTAGCAACGCCAGCAATAATGTTTGTTCAATATCTATTTCGCGCCATACCTGTCCCCGGAAGTTAGGTGTGCGTACACGGTACAGTTTCTCTGAGCAATAATCGACGACAATAAAATGCAGAAATTGTTTCACCACTTTTATTGCTTGTATTAAGTAATTGCTTCATATATTCAACTAGAGGCACGCCCGGCTTCGCTCGGGTACGACTATAAATTGAGATGTAAGCTATCCTATCTTTCAACTTGGATCAAACTGCACACGGTGTGCAAATCAAATTTAATATTGGTTTAGTACTTTAGGAGTTCATCGCGGACAAACAACGTGACACGTAGTTTGTATATATAAAGATATTGCGCAAAGACTGATATGAATATTGAATGTCTAGTTGGAAATTTTAGATGATTTTGTTTCTGTCCCTTTTTAACGTATGGCTATGTTTAGCATTTGTAAGGGGTGCAGGCTGGCGAGGGTGGCGGGAAACGTGCTAAATTCAATGCGTCGCGCAAATTTTTGAATAAGTATTTGTTCGTATTAAAGATTGCTTTCGTTTTTCGAAAAACTTTCGCACCTAAATAATTCTAAGCCTCTTCTTTTTTGTCGTGACGTCATAAACTGTCCTCAAATAGTCCTACCACTATCGAATAAAACATGTCAACACATGCTCACATTTGAGAAGCAACACCAGTTACTATTTCATATTCATTCATTCATCATGCATAATGCATAATGCCCTCAAGAAGCACTAGATCAACATGTCATTACAGTTATTTAGCTTATATGAAACGTAATGCATTAGATGAGTGGCTGTCATATTATTAATGTGTCAGACGAATGTATACTATTAAACTAAATATTATTAAATTTGTTTAAGGGGGTTATTCCCCGCAGCATAACGTGAGTTTATATTTTGTCGCGAGCTACTCATTATTGCTCCCAGTGCATAGGGCGACAGTGGCCCCACCACTTGAGCAGAATAGTGCACACTAACATTTTGATCCTATTTGTGACAATTTTGGTTTTCTATATTTTTACCTCAGTAATTAGTAGATGTAAATGCAATAGGTTTTTGAATATCATTGCGATGGATCATTCTAATGAAACCTTGTGTTAAGCGGTAACCTCTGCATATAACAGATGCATTTCGTCTATTGAACCATTGAAATAAAGTCTCATGTGTCTTAAAATTCACCGGCACCCATACACACCGTTTGGCAGAGATGGCCACAAGTATTCTGTTGGACGGACGGCGCTGGCGAAGCAAGAACGAGGCCACTCGAGATCGAATGACTGCAAAGAAGTCAGGTATACGCGCCTCAGCGAACATGCTTGATGCACTGCGGTATCGCGGTAGCTTCATAACAGCCCGGAATACGTCATTATACTGGACTCTTGTCCTACTCATTGCTTTCTTGTGTGAAACAAGAAGCAAGAAGTGAAACTTGTCCACAACTGACACGTAATCATGCCTAAGCAATACGATTTGAACAGTGTGGTCTTCACGTCACTAAGCAAACCAGCGAGCAAGCATGTTCCCTCGAACTGCAAGTGCCCTCCGCTCTCGCTCGATATCCTCATCGTCCTGAAGCCGCTCCGTCAACAGATGTCCTAAGTATTTAAACTGCTTAGCAACTTTAATTTTCATCCCACTCAAATGCACCGCAGGCACCCTATCTGGACCCTTACCCGCTGCAAACACCATCATTTCCGTTTTCAGAACATTATATTTCAGTCCATGAGCATTAGCATAATGCTCACAGACTGAAAGCAGTTTCCTCATCCCTTTGATCGAGGGAATCAGGAGCACCATGTCGTCTGCTTAGCTCAGGTTATTCACATACACGTTTCCTATGTGGTGCTCCTCAGCTCCTCGATGAGGCCGTTCATGTAGCAATTATAAAAGGTCCGGAAAGGTCACCCCCCTTGGCGGACACCACATTCTAGCCTGTTAAACACATTAAAGTATGTGTTATCGAAGTAGTTATTGTCGAAACTATTGTTTGTCTGTTTCTAGTGTTCAGTTTCTACAAACAAAGAAAAACTACGATATGAATTGAGGCTGGTTTTTTTAGATTTGATTACACATACACTGATGGATAGGACAACCTTAGCCTACCTATACCTACACATTAACTTCTATTAATGTATGTCATATGCCTTACTATATACATATACCTTACTTATACTAATTTATGGGAGCATATTCAATTCTTGACGGTATTCTTTACAGAAAAAAAAACTTAGCCAAACCAATCAAAAATAAGCCAAACAAGTATACATAAGTTTTTATGAGGCAAAACACAGATATGAATAGAATAAGGTCGTTGTGGGTTGATGTACCTATATATATCCGAATCAGTAATCGTCTAATCATACTCGCATTATTTTAATATATTTTCTATAACTACATATTAGACAAAAACTTATATATACATATATTTGATTTATTGGTTGGCCGCCTCTCTGACACCAACCCTTTCTTGGAATGCTCTCGTTGTTTGCATACATGCTACCCTTCGGCTATGAAGTGCAATTTATGCAACAAAAGGTAAAGCAACGCCATATTCAAATTTAAGTCATTATGAGAGGGGTAGAGGTTTTCTAGGACTATGTCTCTAACATTATTATATGCTAATGTACTACACGATCCAATAAATCACGATACGTAGGTATCGTGATTTATTGGATATGATAATGTTCGAACAAAGACGTGTAGAAATAATCTTAGAGTTGCCAGTACTAGCAAAAAATGGCGACTAGTGACGGAAGTCGATTTTCTGTCTTTTAGACAATTTGACACACGTGCCGCGTGGAGTTTTGCTTCACAGGTGGATATTTTTAGTGATTTTATTAGAATTTAGTGTAAATAATGTTCTAAATAGAATAAGGATAACATATATAGTGTCAGTATTATGAAATGTATTAGGGGTTTTGTGAAAAGTGATCGAAAATGAATAAGCGGAACGGTGACATGCCGCCGCTTACCAATCTTCTTCGTTTCCTTGGGATGTTCTATTACACTAAGCTATATCATTTATTTGTGCCTAGCAGTTGTATTAAATGTTTATCGCTGAACCATTGTGATGATCCTGGTATTTTCTTATATATTGATGTACACATAACCTCCAATGAGTACCTACACGTTTGTCTGCATCGTACGTATCGTCAGTCGTCAGGATTCTATATGTCGCTGCCATGCCATTCTTTGAGTTATTCTCTGAATCTTGACTGTATTAGTTCGTCTTCGTTGCCACTAGCCATATCTATTAAAACCTCCTAATATTAACGTTCATGTTGTCATTGTTGTGTATGACACATCCATGTTCAGGATATCCCATTTAGTGTTGTACATTAGTGTATTTTAGCTTTTATAGTCCCAATAATTTTATTCCAGCACAATGGTTGCAACAACAGAGAAGAAAGCTGTGACCGAGAAGAAGCCGGTGAAAGGCAAGGAGGACAGCAAGAAGCTGCCTGCTGTACCCGAGTCTGTGCTGAAGCATAGAAAGCGGCGAGAGGCACTACGCGCACGTCGCCTCCAAGTACTGTACCAATTATTATCATTTATGTTATATATTTTACACCCCACATAGCTGCCAGTCTTTAGCATCATCATTGAACTGCAATAGAAAAGTTGGTATGCTTCTCACAATGCTTGCCGGGCTGCTTGCCAGGATGCAGCTGACATAATGCTGTGTTATTACTGAAAAAAAATGTGACCTCATCTGCACTGGGTTTTTGATTTCTCTATTATCTGTACATCCGGTTAGCCTGGTCGGCAGATTAACAGAATTGTTCTGAAGCCTGTGTATATCTGATTTTCATAATTCAAACAGTTTATCGAAAGTAGGCGTCCTTGGATTATAGTATGAAAACAAAATATTCTATGATTATGGGAAATATTTTAAATCATGATGAAACAAGTTGAAATTACATTTTGGCAACAAATGAAATAATAGTAATATTGTAACTACTACGCTTATCATCCTAATCTTTAATTTTGCATGCATATAGGTGACAGATACAATGCAATTAATACAAATTCCAAATAGAAGGGATTTCTTGAAATCACGCAGGACTGATCGGTCCCTTGCACTTTCTCCAGCAAAATCACCCTGGACAGATCAACCGAGTGGTCAGTCTTTTGTTTGACTGTATTTCTATAGAGTTAGTGGATATTTTCAAATGTCTCAAACTATTTGTTGCAGTTAGCATGTGTTTGAATACTGATATATCGAACTATTATTACAACAGATATAGAAATGTTTATCATTTTGGAAAGGAAACGTTTAGCATTTTTTGTAAAAAACATGAAAAAAAAATTATTGGAGATTTTGTTGTAACAAAACTTAAATCTTTCCAGACAAATTTCCAAGATCCCTTTGAAAAGAGCACTTGTAGTACCTAAACAAACAAGAAAATCATATTAGTCATATGTAATACAATAGCACAGTTCTATGGCTTTCTGGAAATTATCCTTTGATTTTATGGGTCCATGGATGCGTCAAGGATGACCTCATTTCTGATAATCTGCATTGGTTTAGGTCTGTACCTGACATTTCCTGTGAATTCAGAGGTTTTCACCCAAATCCAAAGGATTCAGACAAAAACCCCTAAATTTGCAGGAAAAGTCTGCCAAAAAAAGTTTTAGATTTTTTAATCTAATAGCAGATAGACTGTATCAGTACATATTGTTAAAAAAAAAATGGTTGACAACATCAGGTCTTTTTCGTGACATTGTTTCTATATGACAATGTGATAAGGAAACTGTTAATGTATGAGGAAAGCAGCAACATCATTCCAGTTTTAAAATCTCTTCAGACACATTAAAAGTTTACATATCCATAAGATTGTGTATTGATTGGTATGTTTTCCAAGCTCACTTCTATATTTATTTATTTATAATGTGACAAACAAGTACAAATAAAACAACTACATAATTATGTAACATATTTCCACTGTGAGTAAATAAGTGCTAACATTTTTTTACTGTCAGACAATACATACATAGGTTGTGCAAGCTTACAAACATTGTTAGTAGTTAGTGTACATCCATATCATCTGACTGACCAACATCAACATTCCTTCTGTACCCAGGTCACACTCAAAAGGCGTTCAGCTGCCATCAAGAAGAAGAAGGATATCTTCAAGAGGGCAGAACAGTATGTTAAAGAATACCGTATTAGGGAGCGTGATGAAATCAGGCTAGCTAGACAAGTGAGTATTGAATTTTTCACACAATCCATTCTCTTGCTCAGTTCTGTAAATAAATTTGAGGGTTTTATTTTAGTGCTGATAGGTTAGCCTTTAACTTACTATATCACTTTCAGGTTAGTGATAATAAGGTTGCTGTGATAATGATAATGGCTTCTGCTGAAATACACTATTAAATGCTTGGCAACAGATTTTCTTTGTGAAGGCCAGCCAGCATTCACCTAATCATGACTACCACAAATCCAAAGTAGGTAGTATAAACTAAACTCATGGAGTGTCCCCCTATGTCAAATCTATCTTTAAACAAACACATTCAGCATGGGGTTCCTGCATAGATTTTTCTCACTACCACTTTTAAAATAAACACTATTTCACACACCCTTCATAGTTTAGATGTTGTGTTGTTTATAATAAGATAGACTATTAGGAAAGAAAATGGAAGGAAGTCCAATCAGTACCTTACCAACCTCTATAATCTTATTCTATTGAGAAACAAATGGTACTGAATAAACAAATCAAAATATTTATTTGTATTTCAGGCTCGCAACCGTGGCAACTACTATGTGCCTGGGGAAGCCAAGCTTGCATTTGTCATTCGTATCCGTGGTATCAACCAGGTTTCACCAAAGGTAAGGATATTTTTTTTACTGATTTCCAAGAATTGTAAAGCATGTAAATAAGTTCATGAGACTTAACAACTATGTCTGTTTGTCCAGGATATTAATTATCCAAACCACACTTAGTCAACTACACCAACAATACACAGTTCCTTATTTTTATTACTTAACCAACCCTGTACTATGCTACTACAGACAAGACTGTTCTTTGCAGGTCCGCAAAGTTCTGCAGTTGTTCAGATTGCGACAGATCAACAATGGCGTGTTTGTGCGCCTCAACAAGGCAACAGTCAACATGCTCCGTATTGCAGAGCCATACATTGCTTGGGGGTACCCCAACTTGAAGAGTGTGCGAGAGGTAAGATGGTGTCTGTCAGATTCACTTCTACTTAAGTTCAGCATAGCAGCATAATATGCTACTTGATGTTATTGCGCTGTTCTTGATCATAACAAATTGTCCAGGTTTATATGTAACCTTTTTGAAGCAGAATAAATGTCGTACAACTGGACCTAATAAAGCTGGATAATTTGTTATGATCAGGAACAAAGTAATTTTAATTTGGTAATAGTTGTTATGCTATGAGACTAGCTGATGTTGTAAGTAAGCAGTTATAACTTCTATTCCTGAACGAAAATATACCAAAATAGCTCTGCACGAGCCAATCTGTTTCCATAATAGAGTAGGCACATTATGAGCTTAGATAAACTGAGTGCCCCTATGGTGACCTACAACATGCGGAGTCAACTTTCCTAGCACTCAAACAAAGTAAACTAGTCTTACATATTTTTCCTGAAGAGCCAGTTTTGGTTTGTGAATCATCATTATAAATAATGAATAAAATTATTTCAATCAAAAGATTGAAATGTTTGTATCTTATGCTTATTGTCCAGGTTTATAAAGTTCAGTTTAGCTTGTCTGCAAAAAGTTCTCAGATTATTTTATTTTTTCCATCATAAAAATGTCAAATACAGTAGAATATTTGTGTAGAAATGTATACAAATCACAATACACAAAAAAAAAATGTTGAAGTGAAGCAGCTAATTTGTCACAAAAATAATGTTAAAATGACTAATTTGGTGCTATAATAATTTTTCCTTGAAATTATATTTTTATTTTTTACTACATGTGACTGTCAAGTTTAAGGTGCTAAATTGTGAGCTATTGATGATAAAAAATAATGTAAAATAAATGTGATTCATTCACGAAACAATAAAATATCATAGCTGCATTTACTTTACTAAATTTTATACCTACAATGGTTTTATTAATAATTATCTTTTATTATAGCCAAATATCATAGCTTTCAACTGAATGTATATATTTCAGTTGATCTACAAGCGTGGTTTCGCCAAGGTTGATGGACAGCGTGTGCCAATCACCTCTAACACCATCATTGAAAAGAAACTTGGCAAGAGCAACATCATCTGTGTTGAGGACCTCATCCACGAAATCTTTACTGTTGGAGAGAAATTCAAGGTAAATAAAACAACCGATTATTATATTAGTTTTCTATTGATTATCAACCTGTTGCCTATAGAAACTTTTCTCATGAGCATAGGCAATAAAGTGGAAAATTAACACAATTCGCCACAATACAATTTTGCTTATCAAATACTAATGCCTTGCAATGTGCAGTCTCAGTTAATATTAAACTCCATTCCTGTATCGAATAGAAAATAAAGAAGTGTTAAAATTCTCATTTTTCGTTTTTTTAAATTAATGCAAAGATGATGAAGCCTAGCGATAATGACTACTGCCCATCCAAAGGGTTCGTTGTTTGACCCCTGGCCAAGGCATGAGCTTCGTCTCATTGTAGTAAGGCATTTTGCAAAAGCTTGCTCAGTTAACATTCTCAAGTAAAAAACATTGTTATTACGAATAATATAGTGTGATTATATAGACTAGCAGACCACTGATGACAAGTTATGCCATTTCATTGTTAAGATCTACAGTTTATTATAATCCAGCACACAGTTATTTGGTTTTCTGGTATCATTCAAACATTGTACTAGTAAAATATTTGTTCATGTTGATTGCAGATCTTTGCTGTTTGTGCTCAGCAAATACCAATAATTAATCCTTGCACATCAAAGATAATTGAATATGTATAACAGTTTAATTTTTATCAAGTGATGGGGATCTTATGTTACAATAAGAGAGGTTTTCTTTTTTACTTTGATTGTTTATTTACATGCTTAATTTTTTCGCTTTGCATTGAAACTTGAATATTAGGATAATGAGGCATCATTGTTTAGCACTTCATATAGTTACTCAAGCTTAGGCATTTCATATCGCAAAATCCATTCACTAGTCAATAGAAGTCACTTTGTTCATTGTAAATGTATTGAGTGCTTAAACTAAAGTTCTATGAACATCATATTAACTTTAATAAATTTAAAATAAATTCTTGTATTAAAATTATTGCGAATTTCTTTTACTTGTATCAAATAATTTCCCAAAACCAATGGACTTGGCATTCTGAATTTTCTACTTATTTATCTTTTCTATCACTACATTTCAAATGCTATTTCATTATTTTTGTAATCATAAGTATTGAAGTAAAGTCATACATATACAAATGATTGAAGTAAAAAATCTTTTACCCCGGGCGGGAATTGAACCCGCGTCCTTCCGATTTCGCGCCGGATGCCTAAACCACTCGGCTACCGCAGGGTCGGCTATTTCGGAAGGACGCGGTTTCAATTCCCGCCTGGGCAAAACATTTTGTACTCCAATAATTTGTAAATTTATGATTTTCGATTAGTACGCGGTAGTGCTTGTAATCATAATATTTAGAAACATTGAAGGAAAGTGCTCAAAAGTAGTTTAAACACTGTTTGGCAAGTATCAAGCTGTTCAAACCTTCATTTGATAATAGATGTTGATTTGAGATATTGTGGTTTCTGTGGCATATTGCCACTATAAATGCTAGTGTTTGGTATATTGCCCACAATGTATTGTTATGCTCCTATTACAAACAGATTTTGCAAAGGTTGATTAAGTTTAACTACAATATCTAGAAAGTATACTAAAACTATTATATTTTTGATTTGATTAGATTGGTGGTAAATAGTAAATGATTGTTATTCAAAGTTCAATTTCTGCTCTGCACGAGCCTACCTGTTTACATAGTGGAATGGGCACATTATGAGCATAGAACAACTGAGTGCCCCTATGGTGACCTGCCAAATGCAGATTCAACTTTCCTAGCACTCAAACAAGGCATACAGTATTATTAGAAAACCTACTTTACCTTTGAATATATTTTACCTTTTGAAGCAGAGATGGCTCAGTGGCATTGGCTATGGACTGCCGCGCAGCAGGTCCGTGGTTTGAATCCCTTTAGATGGATTTAGGCTTTAGATTTACCGCATAGTTGAAGGGCATTTTGCGAATGCCCACTCTCAAGTAGAAAATCTGCCGTCAAGCACTTGACGGTGTGTTCCGGCAGCTGTCCTTGAGAGCCAGTAATTCTAGGTTTAAGCATGTTCACACCTTCGACCACGTAATCACTTATTTATTTATAACCATAACCATTTATTTATAACCATTACCATCAGGTGAGATTGTGGTCAAGGACTATGAACAATTCATGTTATTTTAGTTATCTATTAGATTAGGTATTCCATATTAACTTTTAATGTTTTATTTCAGTATGCAAGCAACTTCTTGTGGCCATTCAAGCTGAACAACCCAACTGGCGGATGGCGCAAGAAGACTATCCATTACGTCGACGGTGGTGACTTCGGTAACCGCGAAGACAAAGTCAACGAGCTGTTGAGAAGGATGGTCTAATAATAAATAGATAATAATTCATACAGCCATTTTATTTTATACTACCTTACCTATCCGTTGTTGCTGAATAGGTTGAGTAGAATTGGTTCTGTATTAGTCGGATTGTCCACTGCTGAACATAGCCTCTTTATGGGATCCCCCCTTTATGGGATAATCCCCATGCTAGCAGGCGTCTTGGGATCGCAGTGTGAGATATGAGTTCCTCAGAAAGCGCTGCTGCCCACCTGGTGTGTTACCCTTAGTCACCTCTTATGACACCCAAGACACGGGTAGAGATGTTAGGTTTATGTATCATGCAAAATTCCTTGAGAACTACACTTTGTATTGAATCAGGAAGTATTCCACATTTAATGGTGTGTAGTTTTTATTATCTCTGTAAAAAATTAATCAATGGGGTAAATTCTGATGTGTTCAAAAAACATTGCTTTGAAGAAGTAGGTTAAACCATTAGCATCACACCCACATAGTATTAATCAATGAAAATTCAATTGCTGACGTTGCGTTTAATGATAGCTATCACTGTCTCTCTAAATCTATCATCAAGTACCTAATGTTTACATCAGCTGTCCTTGACAGATTCTAGGTTAGCATGAAGATCATTGACCGCATCATCAGTTACCATCAAGTGAGATAAGTCGAGGGCGTTGAATGTGTGCATGCTCCGACTGATATCTGGTCAATGCTGGTGTTCTGCAAGGCTGTGTGCTATCTCCAACTTTGTTTCTCTTGCACATCAATCACATGGTATGTTGCAGCTCGGCGATATTCATTGCTATGCGGATGAAAGTACCCTCATATACCGGCCATGTTAAAATTTCTCGGGAAAACGTCGAGAGAACAAACAAATGTCTTGTAAGTGGGGCCGACAGAACTTAGTCCAATCCCCAAGAAGACAAGTTTGTGCGTTTTCTCGATTATCTATCCCCTTTGTGATATCCCTCCGTTTTGAAGACACACTACCCTTGCCACCTCAACCAGTATTGGAGTACCTACTTAGCGTCAACATATCGAGGGTCGTTTAATTTCGCTGTCACTTTGAAGATAAGGCTAAATTAGGCTAGATTAGAGGCCAATTTACCCGAGCACACTAAGTGTGCTCCCTCGGAAGGCGAGACAGCACTTCACGTCTGCCCACCTCCTGCACCTTTATAAGGCTCATCGGCCTCACATGGAGTACTGCTCTCACCTCTGGGTGGGAGCTCCCCAGTACTAGCTCGTTCCGTTTGACCTCATTCAACGCAGAGCTCGAATCGAGGCAGCAAATTTACATATATACATAAAATCACGCCTCTTTCCCGTAGGGGTAACATGTGTATGTCTCCAGCTTACTCAATTGAAATTTCTTAATTCTGAATATGCCAATATTTAGCGCAGATTTAGTGCAATTATGAATACTAACTCAAAATTTAGGTGCCAAATAAACTTCGATGCTACACGTGATTATTAGTGTGTTAGCTGGCGTTATGGTCTCCAGCTGACACATGCTGTATATACGAAACGGCTGAAGATGTGATTATATACTATAGCCAGGGATTTAGCGCATAATTTGTGCCAGTGGCACAAAAAAATTGAAACGCCCTACTTGAAAACTGTAGTAGTAATGACCCGATTAAAACGTGTAAGCTGGAGACCACGTGTCTACAGCTGCTCATCTGTATCTTCTGAACGAATGGGCCTACGACTTTGTTTAATATGTCAAAATTTTGCGCCAAATTTGTGCCATCGGCACTAAAATTTTCAAGTCTGTAGCTATTAAGGTTTTGGAGCTACGAGCTCAAATAAACGTGTAAGCTGGAGACACATGTCCCCAGCTAGCACATGCTGTACAGCTCAAACGGGAAAGGCTAGACTACTGTTTAATAGCTTAAAATGTTGGGTAGAATTTGTGCCATCGGCACCAAAATTTTCAAAACAATGGGCCTCATAGTTTTTGCGTAATAAGCAAAAACATTTCTTCCCGCCTAAATATTTAAATATTTCGTTGAAAACGTTACTGAACGCGGCGTTGCCGTCCGTTCGCTGTAACTGCAATCTGTTTTGAACCTTATTTCTATAGTGTTTGAACTTACTTTTTGCTTTCACGTTAAGGATATGTAGAAGAAGTTACAAAGAAACAGTAAATGTATAGACTAGGAGAAGGTGTTGTGTTGTTTGACAACCATAACATGTGCCAATATTTACAAAATATGTTGGTAGGTATGTTTTCTCTCAGAATGTTGACCTATTTACTAGATCTTTATTACATCCTCTTTGTTTGACCAAGATATTGCATTCTAATCTAATCCTTCACTCTATATCTATAAGTGATAACTGGTTGGTTATGAATATACTGTTATTTTATACGTAAAAGGAAAAAAGATAATTGTTCGTAATTCTGTTATGCAAAACCAACTAAAATTAAGTGATATAAAAAGTTCTTAGTTTGTTAGCAAAAGTCCAAATTGGTATAGCATTTACAAATCTTGATCTAGAAACCAGGGATATTACGGTATGGGTATTTACCGATACGATTTCGGTAAATACCGTAATGAAATAAGGGTAACAGGTATATATCTGTTAGCATAATTGCGATACGATTACCGAATTCCATTTCGGTATATGTATTTTATGTTAGTCAATGAGAGTGCAGCGGGCGGGCGGGGGTGCGGTGATGCGGTGGCGCGATACGCTGCGGGGGGGAGTGGGGGGAGCAGTACTCACCACTCGCGCTGTTTAGATAATTATAGGTTTATTAGCAAGTACCTATATTATTTAATATGAATGACGGGAAGTGGGAATAATAACATTATTATTATTATTAGTTTCAAATAGGATTTTCAGTGTAGGTATATTCAAAAACTGCTTCCGTACCCGTAACACACTGCTAGGTGCTTGGCTACAGATTTTTTCTTTGAGAGTGGTAGCTTGATGGCGGATAGCATGGTGGTAGGGCATAATGCCCGCCTAGCTAGCTACCACGCCCAAGTAGAAAATCTGTCGCCAAGCACTTATCGGTGTGTTCAGCTATATGTGTCCTTGAGAACCAGTAATTTTGCATGGTGGTAGAGGAATTTGCGAATGCGCGCCTGGCTAGCTACCACCTTCAAGTAGAAAATCTGTCGCCAAGCACTTTCTGGTCTGTTCAGCTTTGTCCTTGAGAACCTGCTGGTGGTAGAGGATTTTGCGAATGCGTGCCTGACTTTGACTTTTTGTAGTAGCTAGCCAGGCGTGCATTCGCAAAATCCTCTATCACCACGCAAAATTACTGGTTCTCAAGGACACAGCGGAACATACCGGTAAATGCTTGGCGACAGATTTTCTACTTGAAGGTGGCAGCTAGCCAGGCGCGCGTGAAATACTTAGTGGCTGTATGATTATTTGATAAATCCTAAAACTGTAACTCATTATTATAACCGTGTCAGTTGCAAGAGTAGGTATGCCTACCTATTTAATAATAATGTCGGCTGATGTGGAGAGGCGGCACTAGTACAATTGTACTATATAGTGCCGCCTCTTTGAATTCAAATATCGAAATAATATTCTGCTGAATAGGTACGTAACATTGTCAGCGGCATGCATTGGCACGTAGGGCCAACGCGGGCGGCGGCTGAGGCGAGGGGGCGCGGCGCGGCGTGCGCCTGCACTCGCACAGTTTTATATTTCAATTTACAAAAATACCGAACGTATACCGGTATTTATATCGGTTACCGTAATCATACGGGTAATCGTAAAGGAAACGGTACAACCGTTTCATTGCGGTGACCGTTTATATCTGTAACCCATACATACGGTTATCGTTTCAATCGGTAACCTTTATGAAGCGGTATTTAAATCCCTGCTAGAAACACAGTAGTTCTGCAATCGCAACCAAAATAACAGGCCACGTTTGAAATGATCGTATGTGTATCACGCACACGGTATGCGAAGCTACTATTGTTATTATAAACGGAGTGCATCACTGATGGTAAAGACATGCTTAGTGATACCAGTTTTTAAAAGCTTTTTCATAAAAGTAGGTGAAATATAGGTATGTTTTGATTTTGGGGTACCAATGAATTATCTTAAATTGATTTAAACATCTTGTCATCATGTTCGCCTTAACTGATGCCACCGGACTGACCATGGCAACGCCATGCACTTGGAAGTAGTGTTTATTACGATAGACGAAATAATATAAAATTTCAGCCAAACAGTGTCTTAGTAGAACGTTGGAGTTCTCTGGAAGGTGGTTACTTGCCAACTTTACGTTTATAACCTCAAGACAAGACACTATTTTACCGGACCATTAGTAAAAATAAACTCACTATAATCTCGTCTGGTTCAAGAGTAAGTTTTTCTATAATTAAGATAATATGGCGAGAATCTTTTACATAAGACGGAGTTTTACGTACGAGCGTTAAGTCCTGTGTAATACTTATAACTATGTGTTCAAGTCGCGAAATTCCAAAGGTTCCATTCGATTTTTTCTCATCCTTCATCAGATCTCAGAATTTTATGTCCAGAATAAAGTGAATGAGCTCAATCAAATAAATCTAAACACGGTGTACTCGCTATATGCATGCACAGGTCCCTACGATCTAGTTCTTTTCCATCATTAGACCGCAGGAGTTTATGTACAGAATATGCTCACCGAGTCTTATCAAGTAAGCTTAAACACGCTGTAAACATATTCAATAGCGTATGCCGGATGCCGTCACAGAATAGGTACTTACCAAACGACGGCGTTGCTATGGTAAATAAATGATGATACGGAATGTGAAAGGGAAGTAATTGTAAATGTGTTATAAAAAACTTCGTGGGTACTAATCCCGCACAAGACTATATTTCTCTCTCTCGTATTTTTTTTTATTTATGAGTAGTAACTCTGCCGAGCTAACTATAAACAACGCATGTGACAATTTTTGTGAAATTGAGTTGTATATATATTCGGAATCTACGAAACGAGATCTATTTGAATCTTTTACCCAATTTTTTTTATCTAAAGTGCAATATTTTCATTTTCTAAGGAGAAACAACGTTTTGTTCTATGCGTTAAACATTTTTAACATAGATCCTAAACATAAGCAGCTTAAGAGCAGATGTGATTTTAATCTTTGGGATAATTCGATTAGTTTTCAAAGGCTTAATAAGCATAGGAAGTTTATATCCACCTAAAATGTTTATGACTAGTATTCAATAGAATTATTGCTTTAGAATACTACAAATAAAAACGCAATGTTACATAGGTACTGTTTTAGTATTAGTAATGAAAACTTCAAATCAATATCTAGTAGGATACCGATTGCGGCATGAAGAGTGCTGCCGGGCTAAGAATTCAGTCAGTCATTGAATCATATTTTGAGTTCCAAGATGGATCCACGGTGCATCGTTGATCGAAATAAAAATGGTAAGTTCAGTTCTCTTATATTAATTACTAATCAAGGGCCTAAGGCCTGGACACAGATTACCTACTAATAGATATAACACTGTCCTTTCAAAGAGAAAAAACATCTACAAATTTAATCGCTACCACTCTCAGATCAGTAAACGCAAAAACGTGTCTAATGCGCTAGACTTAGCGTTACTTTCACTATGTACAGCCCGCGATATGATAGCAGCATTCACCATGGAATGTGTGGTTCCTAATGTGTGTGTGGAAGACACGTTTTTAGTTTGGTAGAAAGACACAAAAACGGGTAAACAGGACAACCGAAAATTCTTATTTCCTTTAAAAATACCGAATTTGCAAAGGAAATAAGAATCGAAATAACAGAAGAAGAGAATTAAGATTTATCCAGTAAAACAGGAAACGAGTTAACAGAAGGACATAATATTGATTATAAACATACCTAATACTGACCAAAATCCTAGCACTAGTAAAGGCTGCAACATATATGGAAATCATAGAAAGAGCAGACAGTTTGAAGAAACGTTTCAAAATAAGCAATTTAAAAAAGAAAAACATGACGAAAAGCTTTTATTAAAAGATACATACAATATCATGACATGCAAACACAAATGCACCATTATAATACCTAATTGATGACATTTAATACGTTCGTTTGGGAATATTCGACGACCTTCAGGATATAATTATATAAAATTATCAGTCAAGTCGAAGAAAATGTATACAGTTTTTTTTTTTATTGCTTACAGGTACGCCTTTGACCACAATCTCACCTGATGGTAAGATACGATCTGGTCGACGGTGATAACATGCATAACCTAGGATTACTGGCTCTCAAGGATAGCTGCCGGAACACACCGTTAGGTGCTTGGCGACAGATTTTATACTTGAGGGTGGTCGCTAGCCGGGCGGGCATGTGGTGATGCTCAAGCCGCGGCGGGATTCGAATCATGGACCTGCTGCGCGGCAGTCCATAGCCAATGCTACTAAGCCATCACTGCATCAAAACCTTTTTCTAATACGCTATGCGCAACGGCTACCTGGTGAAACACCGTCATGCTTATTTTCACAGAATATGTATGGCAGATTGCCGTACTAACACATTCACACACATTCTGTTAAAATTTCAACCGGCTACCTATTACCGTTCCAAAGATACAGACCTATAAAGGTTCCTGTTTTCTAGTACGGAACCCTAACATCTGTTATTTAGCTACTAAAGTGTGTAGGTATTTACACTTACTAAGTAGGTATCTATAAACAAATATTTAACATTTTATTTGTTCACATTAACGAAATACACTACAACCTTCCCTACCTAAATTTAAAAACAGACTGCAAGAACATCGCGCTCTATCAAATAATACAAACAACAGCAAGCTAGTGAGATAGGTATATACCTGCTATACATACGAGTAGGTACTACATGCAATGTAGCGACTAGCGAGTTAGCGACCCGACGAAACTCGAGTGTGTCCAAGTACTATGTACCGAATGTTTCCGAAACCGATGGGAGCTTATTATACCTATACAGCCGAATGAAATAGGCGCTAGCTAGCTACAAACGTGGACTTCCGCGTAATATATCCTTATTCAATACATCGTCAATCGTATCCATTTTCAAAGCTCAGAATATCTAAATAGTTTCATTTCAGAATAAAAACTGAAAAACCGCTATTGCAACGATAGGAAGATTGTTTTCGAAACCAGTAACGTTTTAAAACGACCACTCGTAAGTAGTGACGGCTTCAATACTTTTGAAATCCGGAAAGCATGAATAGTATAAAATATATGTCAGATTATATTGACACCTTCATGCTCCTAGCCTATATATCAACGGCGTTTATTATGTATGAAAGCGATAATAGGTTCCAAGTCTATAGAAATAAGGTTCAAGACAGATTGTAGCTACAGTCATCAGAACGGCAACGCCGCGTTCAGTAACGTTTTCAACGAAATATTTAAATATTTAGGCGGGAAGAAATGTTTTTGCTTATTACGCAAAAACTATGAAGCCCATTGTTTTGAAAATGTTGGTGCCGATGGCACAAATTCTACCCAACATTTTAAGCTATTAAACAGTAGTCTAGCCTTTCCCGTTTGAGCTGTACAGCATGTGCTAGCTGGGGACATGTGTCTCCAGCTTACACGTTTATTTGAGCTTGTAACTCCAAAACCTTAATAGCTACAGACTTGAAAATTTTAGTGCCGATGGCACAAATTTGGCGCTAAATTTTGACATATTAAACAAAGTCGTAGGCCCATTCGTTCAGAAGATACAGATGAGCAGCTGTAGACACGTGGTCTCCAGCTTACACGTTGTAATCGGGTCATTACTACTACAGTTTTCAAGTAGGGCGTTTCAATTTTTTTGTGCCACTGGCACAAATTATGCGCTAAATCCCTGGCTATATTATATAATCACATCTTCAGCCGTTTCGTATATACAGCATGTGTCAGCTGGAGACCATAACGCCAGCTAACACACTAATAATCACGTGTAGCATCGAAGTTTATTTGGCACCTAAATTTTGAGTTGGTATTCATAATTGCACTAAATCGGCTCTAAATATTGGCATATTCAGAATTAAGAAATTTCAATTGAGTAAGCTGGAGACATACACATGGGGTAACCACAGATTTCAACTTACTACGATCCCTATATATCTCTTTCGCTTCGTCTACACTCATCAATCCTTTCAAACATAAAAGTCGGTTTAGGGTACTCCTGACCTGGCCTTTTTTCAGAACATTTTCAAGCTGATTTCGGAACGTTCGCCTAGGTCTTCCCCTTCCAATACTTCCGTTCACTTGCACCACGTACGTATACCTGTTTAGTCAGTCTCATCTCATTAATTCTCTATACATGTCCAAACCATCCTAGCATAGGTACTTTTCTCGATTTTTGTCACTACATCCTCATTCACACATCGTTCCCTTATCACACTATTCCTTATTCTCTCACTTCGTCACACAAGCAATATTAATGCGATTTTATTATTTTTAAAGTCAGATCAAGTATGTATCCAGAATCTGGTTGATGGCCGCGCCTTCACATAAACAAACACACAAAATCCGCACTCAATCATCAGTCTCGATGGAAACTACGCCGGAAACTGGTTTGATTCTCGCTCGAGATAAACATTTTGAGCATTTAGCGTAATAAAACAATTACTTAATCAAACAATATCGGATATTCTGAGGTTCAATGGACAGATACGAAAACCCATTGCCAAAGTCTTTTTCGGGAGGATGGAAGACAATTCTTCCATCCTCCCGAAAAAGACTTTCCATAAAACACACATTTCACGTGCTCCGCTAAATTACTTAGAAGCATGAGGAGTTTAATCGACTAATTGGAATACCTCAGTTCATTATACTGTATCAGCCAGATAGTCCACGCTGAACAGCCACCTCCAATATGAGGGGTTTGGCATAATCCCCACGCTTGGCAGGCGGCTTAGGGATCGGAATTTGAGATATCAGTACCGCAGAAAGTGCTGCTGCCCACATTCTGGTGTGATACCCTTAAATCGACACTTATGCCCCCCCCATCTCTATGGAGGGTTGACATTCTGGCCCGGCACCCCACGGGCACCCCCGGCAGCCCAGTTTATTATAAAAATACAACTGTTTACTGTTACTGTTTTATTCTTAGTAGGTAATCTTATATTTGTAATATCACATTTTAATCGAAAATACCATATTTTGGAAACCGGCTATAAAGGTAAACCACCAATAATGTTCTTTTCAAATTGGTCCATCAAAGGTAAAAGCTCCTCCAAAGGGGCTGCACTTGTAATGCAGTTCTTAATAGCTTTTTGAAGACTCTGAAAAAAAAATTCTTGGATTATTCAAGGTGCAGTATTCAAGGGGATTTTCTCTGTATTTATTTTTAACAGTAAGACACATGGCCTAAGAGAAGATTTATAATTTATGTATTTATGATATATGTCAGTATTTTTATAAAGGGTATAAATAAAATTTATGGAGGGTATTGATATTTATGAATCTTGAGTATCTATAACATAACCACATATTCAACACACTTTATATTTGTAATGTGGTTAAGGTCAGTGCATATCATTTATTGCATGATTCAGGGCATGTGCAATATTTTACATATTTTTTTTTAATAGTAAATCTCTAAGCAATGACAATATTATGAGAATGGCTTTTTAGTGTATTATACAAGAAAAAAGAGCCCTATGTGCTGTTATGGCGAATTGTCTTAACAGCTCATTATTAAAAACAAATTTGAAGGGGTACATGAAATATGTTAGTTATTTTTATTGAGATAATTAGAAAAATCATATATACTGCATCTATCAAAATGTTTTTTGATGTAGCAGTTGGTATTTTATTTTGTTAATAAAACAATATGGACTACATTGATAAAGAAACAGTTGTTTTAATAGCCCCATAAAAAATAAATTTCTTGGGATATATTAACACCATTACACTCCACTTAGTTGCAGTATTGTAGTAGGTGGTTAAGGATTTTTTAGGTGTTCTATACCCAATACCCATAGGACAAAATGGAGTCCTTATAATGAGACCATGCTATCTGTATGTCTGTCTGCCCATATATCATGGGCCTCCAGCTCATAAATGAAATATTGATTTATGGTTTAGAATATTGACACAAATATTTAACTAGAAATTCAATTATAAAATATTTTTCAGGAATGCTCCCAATGATAGATACTATTTTAAAATTTTTCATATAATAAGCGGTCCATCAAAATTGTAAATTTTAGATCATTTTTGTTAAGGGGTCTATCACAACTCGAAACAGTAGTCCGAAATTTTGAGCTTGTGACCAACTCCTTTAGTTAACCAACAAATACTAAAAAACTTTTTTACAATGTAGGTTTTATGTTGTGATCAAAACCAACAGTGCACAGCGCATATAATACGTCAAATATCTAGTTTATCCAGAGTGAGATAATTTAAAGAAAATATGATTTTAAATAAACATAATACACATATTATGGTATCTACCTAGAAAACTTTGCATCTATTCAGTCTAGAGCAGGTAATTAAATCTCCTACAGGCCTCTAGTTAGACTTCTTCTCTAGTTTTACTGTGGCAGAACTTTAAAAGAGGAGGCTTGACTAACACTTGAGCAGTTATTAGAAATTTTATGTATACTAATGGTCTTTACCTCTGTAGCAGTATAAAACATGTAGCTTATATATTCCTTCCCTGGTTCTTGGCTTTCATAGTCAGTGTATATCATATTTGAATAAAAATTCCTTATATTGAAAGTCATCTTTGCATTGCTGCCAGTTACTTTAAGCAATGGATGCGAGAATCCATCATTATGAATATTTATTTTTATGCTTTCATATCCTATTTCTAAAATTAAGTCATTCTTTGATTCTAGAAATTCTTTTGTACTGCATTGTTGCATAAGACGGGAGCTTTTGTTGGTATTGAAATATTTTTTTAAATAATTATCACTTGATAATAATGTTTTGTAATCATTTGGCAACTTTACATAAAATGTCCATTCTGTTTCAGATTCATTCAATGTTGAAATATTAGTAAAATTAAATAGACTCCCATGGTGAATTAAAGCAGTTTTCTGAATTAGATCTTCAATTGGTTCTTTTGATTTCTTCAACATTTTGTGTCCAATGCTTTTGCTTGTTTTTATGAAGTGCTCTGACAGTAGTAATATATCTTTTCTGTACAAAACTGACCAAGTTTGTTTATTGTCTAGAGCATTAGGAATGTTTACTATTATTTTTATATTAATATTAATTTCTGTTTCAACATTTTTCATGTCAAGTGGTACCATGAAGTTGACTGTTTTTAATGGTTCACCCATTTTTATACTAATTGTTTTTAATACTTTATCTGGCGATGTTATCGTCAAATGAATTGTGATACTATCTGATAAATGATTTAGAATATCATTTAGTGTACTATAGATATTATGAATTACAATGGTTAGTAGAATGAGACATTCTTTAAAATATTCTCTTATTTCACCTGTTAATGTAAATTCTATATTGCTAGCATCATTATAATTTTCAAAGACCAAAACATTGCATTCTATAGCTTTTTCTACTACATCTTGCCTGTTTGATAATGACAAAGCAGTGATATAGTCTTGTTCTAGGGTCAGTTTTTTAACTTGCTCATTGTTTTTATCAATCTCTTCAAATATTTTAGATAAGTAATCAGTATTGTTTAACAATTTTTCTGCAGGACAATATTCATCAGATGTTGTAGGAATTTGATAAATGTTTTTGTCTTCTAAAGAGAATTTATAAATGAGTTTACTAAAAGTAGTGCAAACAAAATATTGTCCGCATTCAGCAAAGTCGTTTATGTTTCGAACAAAGATTTGGGTCATATTTATGTCATCTGTGAAAGTATTTTCAGATTTCCACATAGTCATGCCATCTGTGTAAATCAGTGACTCTTTCAAAGCTAATACTTTGTACAATGCTATATTGAGGTGTACAATATCAGGTGTCTTTGATGTATCACTTAAAGATAGTCTTAATATAGTACCCATTCTAAGACCAATAAGCAAATGCAATTCTTGTGAATCCATAACATTGATGCTACATACTTCTGCAGGACATGAGTAGAGTTTTACAAGAGTGACTTCATCTTCTATCATTTTTGAAGATAAGAGGCATCCATACACTGTAAACTTATCAAATGATAAAATTATTAGGTTACAGAAATTTCTTGTTCTTTCTTCAGTTTTGAATATGCAGTCAAGTTGTTCATATTTTTCTTCCTTCACAGTATGACTGGCAAATAAGTGTTTTTCATTTGAGTTAAGTTCTAATGGCCAGAATTCGTTACTGCTTAGGATTATTAATTTTTTTTCAAGTTTAAATTCAGAGCTTATTCTATGAACACATAGGAAGTATATATCAGCATCATATTTGAGGGTTAGAACGTGGTCTTCTTTGTACCGCAGGCAGGATTTGATGCCTTGCACTCGGGGTTGAAAGGCTATTGTAAATCTTTTCTGTGATGCGTTTTTGAATTTCAGAGACGTTAAGTGAATGTTTCCATTTAAGTCGAGGCACACAAGAAAGTTGTTTGAAACAATAACACTTTGTATTTGAAATTCAGGAACAAATATTTTCTCCTGAGACTCGAATTCGATGTCTTTGTAAACAAATATTTGGTATTTATTCCATAAAACTATCATAGAGTTCGAAGAATTGTAAACAATTTTTAAATCACCTAAAACTAAATGGTTACACTTAAAACATTTTTTTGTCAATGACTCTTCACTATCAATATCCATTTTTTATTTTTCTATTCGGTTAAAACTTATTAATATGTAGTGTAAAAACATAAAAATAAAATAAATAATCACCCGCCAAGCCGGGAGACGACCAAACTAAATATAACGTGACACAAAAGCTTTCGTTTAGAAATAATTTTATGACTGACATTCCGTCACTGAATGCATTCATCTGGAGATAGAGAGTTTTTATGAACGAATCACAGCAAAACTGAAGTTACGGCTATCCGACGATAGATGTCATTTAAATCTGATATGGTACGGATATAGGCCCTACAGCATAGGTAAATTAATAGTAGGAAACATCGCTCCTTCGCATTAAAAGTGCACAATCTCAAAAAATGCATGAAATTGGGTTAGGTATACAGATATGTTTAGAATCTCAAATATTTTATCTTAAGTCACACAATTCTAGGTTAGCGTGAACAACATCTTCGACCACATCATCACTTACCATCAGGTGAGATAGTGGTCAAAGGCTAACCTATCAGGCATAAAAAATGCACATAGTTCGACAAATATCCACTAGAGGGCCCATTGGTTACTTTTGTGTTGGTTTGGTTGGTGGATATGAGAATTAGCATCTAAACAGAACAACTCAGGTTCATTATCGCTAAAAATTTTGGTGTCTGAACACTACACGCTATGTTTATCTTCAAAAGTATACTAAAATGAAATTTTAACCCAAAGGTAAGCATTACATTTATGATGAATATAGAATTTCAAAATTATATAGGTACAATTTATTATAAATATTAGTATCTGTATTGTAAAGTTTGACAACTTTTCTCTTAATAGTAATGGTTTGATTTTGTTCTTGTAGATATAGTTTTAGTGATAAAATATAAGTAACATGGTGATTACTTTTGTTTATCAAACTATAATACGCTGGTAATTAAACAACTTTAAACGGTTTAAATCGCGTATATTTGTCATTATTTTTGTCCCGACGTTTCAAACACTTTGCAGTGATCGTGGTCACGGGGTGACTGGACCTAAGACAACATTATAATACGCTGTTTTAGATTCATTTTGTAAACCACTGCATGTCTACCTTTAATATAGATACTTTTTTTTTTTTTTAATATATATTAAGGGTTACAAACAAGCAGACGGCCAGCCTGATGGTAAACGTAACCGCCGCCTATGGACATCTGCAGCACTAGCTGCGCTGCCGATGCGTTGCCTGCCCAGAGAGAAATTTGTAGATGCCCCTTTTAAAATGGTCCATGTCGTAGCCTCGCGGAAAGACCTCCGGAGGTAGGTCGTTCCACATCCCACAAGTACGCGGAAGAAAGGAGCGACAAAAGCGAACAGTGTGTGATGTCCATACTTGCTGGTTGTGGGGATGGGACTTTTGACGGTGTCTAGATGTGCGGTGGTAAAATTTCGACGCAGGAATAACGTTAAAAAGCTCGTCGGAACATTCCCCAAAAACAATCGGTAAAAAACACATAGGGAACCTACATCTCTGCGGAGACTGAGTGGATCCAGCCTGTCGGAGAGCTTGGGATCGTCGACTATTCTAGCGGCTCGTCGCTGTAGGGAGTCAATAGGCTGAAGCTGGTATTTCGGTGCGCCATTCCAAAGGTGGGAGCAGTACTCTACGTGGGGCCGCACTTGTGCTTTGTAGAGTAAAAGCCGCTGACTAGGTGTAAAGTACCGCTTCGCCTTGTTAAGCACACCGAGCTTCATTGAAGCGAGTTTCGCTTTAGCCTGCAAATGACCCCTAAACTGAACCTCGCCAGAAATGCTGATACCAAGGATCTCCATGCTCTTACAGATGTTCAGGGGAATGTCCTGAAAGTGCGGAGTGATGGCAAAAGGAGCTTTTTTTGCTGAGAACGCGCAGACTTGTGTCTTAGTGGGATTGAATTTAACGAGGTTAAAATTTCCCCACTCCGAGATTCTGGCAAGGGAATGTTCAATCTCGGACACAAGTCTGTTTCTGCTTTCCAACACCTCAGAGTGCGGGGCACTAACACGACCAGAGTACTGTGCGCTGACCGTACTATCATCCGCATAGCAATGAATTTCACCGATTCGTAACATGTCGTTGATATGCAGGATGAATAGCGTAGGCGACAACACAGAACCCTGGGGAACTCCAGCATTGATGGGCATGGCATCTGAGCAAGATCCGTCCACAACGACCTTAATAGTTCGCCCGGAGAGAAAGCTGGATATCCATGTGCAAAGCCCCGAGGATATGCCATATGATGGTAGTTTGGAAAGAAGCGCCCTGTGCCACACCCGATCGAAGGCCTTGGCGATTTCTAAGCTTACCGCCAACGCTTCTCCTCTACTCTCAACAGCTTCGGCCCACCGATGCGTAAGATAAGCTAGAAGATCACCGGTCGATCGGCCTTGCCATATCGTCCCATTGCAGTGCTATCGGCACCAGCAAAGATTTTTGAGATCATAATGCACAAATATATCTACGCACAGGTGAACAAATACTTATGCGACGAACAGCACGGCTTTAGACCGAAGAGATCGGTGGACACTAACCTACTATCTCTAGTCCATTATATCTCCACTAGGATGGACCGCGGTTTACAATTTGACGTGCTTTATTTTGACTTCCGGAAGGCATTTGACAGGGTCAACAATGACATACTGCTGGCTAAACTTG
The DNA here is from genome assembly GCA_963854805.1 of Plagodis dolabraria. NCBI lineage: Eukaryota > Metazoa > Arthropoda > Insecta > Lepidoptera > Geometridae > Plagodis > Plagodis dolabraria. The sequence goes on along the minus strand of OY978462.1, from coordinate 9,857,288 downwards.
GCACCATGGGTTTTGCTCCAGGATTACTAAGCCTACTAGCGGATTATCTGCGTGATCGTCAGCAGTTTGTCAAGCTTGGAATTTATGAATCGGACCCTTATCATACGCGTTCTGGAGTCAATCAAGGCTCGATTCTTGGACCTCTATTATTTTTATTGATGGTCAATGATCTACCGTCAGTCCTCAAAAGGGCACGATGCCTGCTATACGCCGATGACTTAAAATTATTTACAGAGATAAAGTCTGAGGCTGACTATGCGGTTCTGCAGAGGGACGTTGATGCTGTTTACACCTGGAGTAATTGTAATAGAATGGAATTCAATGTCAAAAAGTGTTCAGTAATGAGTTTTGGTCGGAAGTTGAACCCAATTCATTTTCCTTATAAAATAAACGGTCAAAATCTAGTTCATTCTGAGACCGTACGCGATTTGGGAATAATATTTGACCGAAGATTGACTTTTCGCGATCACATTGTCACGCTGGCTAAAGAATCCTTCAGACGGTTGGGTTTCATCCTACGCAATTCTCGGGATATCCAAAGTCATCATGTGATACGATTGATATTTGGAACTTTAGTACGATGCAAACTGGAAAGCGCTATGTGCGTATGGAGTCCATTAGAAAGCACTTATGTGCTTTTACTGGAAAAGGTACAAAAAGCTTTCCTTAGGTACCTTTATAAACGCATATATGGGTACTACCCCTACATGTACCCTACAAAATTTTTGTTAGGTTGTTTGGGTTACAACTCCTTGGAAGTTAGACGGCAAAGGAACCAGCTAATTGTTTCATGCAAAATTATTCGGGACCAAATTGATGCACCAGACCTTAGAGAGGCGCTCTGTCAATTTTATGTCCCCGAAAAGTACCTTTCTGCCCGTAAACAGAAGCTGTTTGCCGAGCCGTTGTGTCACACCGTTTCACACAGCAACTCGCCTATACCGCGCACACTTTCGGCTCTCAATGCTCTCCTGGACATGAACCCTGACAGTGATCTGTTTGCGGATGTATGGCCAAATATTGTACATGAGTGTGTGCGTTTTTGTGAAAGGGATGTATGATTTTTTTTTGTATAGTGTTATTTTATGTATTAATATTGTATTTTCGTATCTTTAATTGTTGTAATTGGTGTGTCACCGTTATAATTAAAGTAAATTAAATAAATAAATAATTAAAATAAATTGACGAAATCCATATTGTCGATCGCTGATCAACCGGTGTTCCTCCAGGTATCCAAGAAGCTGGGAGTTTATAACTCGTTCCATAAATTTGGAGAGCAGAGAGGTTATTGCAATGGGCCGGTAGTTAGACGGGTCCGTGCGATCGCCTTTCTTAGGGATCGGGTGAACAAGAGCTACCTTCCACGATGATGGCACAAAGCCCGAAGTGTAGGAGAACAGAAACAGGCGCGTTAAAACCGGGGACCGCTCGACTTTCGCACATCAAGGGATAGGAGTTCTTTCCGTACTGCTCTCTGAAAGATGCGTACATCGGGCATGGAACTCTCGCACTGCGGTATAACTGGCGGTGCCGCATCCCCAACGTCGAGAGTCGAGTTCAAGGCAAAGAGAATGCCAAGGAGATCTGCTTTCTCTTTTGCGCTATGGGCCAAACTGTCATCCGGCTTACGAAGTGCTGGAAGTGATGATTGGCAGAAGTTCCCCTCGGCAGCTTTGGCAAGTGACCAGAACTTCTTACCGCCTGAAGGGAAGCTCATCAACTTGTCACCAATCCTGTTCACATGAAGCTTTTTGGCTTCGGCTACTTTCCTCTTGCAAGACCTTGAAGCAGCGTTCAGCTTCTTTTTTAAAACGGGGCACTTAGGATCCTGCGATGCAAGCGCCGTAGCCCAAGCCTTATAAGCGTCAAGCTTACACTTGGAAGATACTACACAGGGCTTATTAAACCAGGGGCGACTTCTACCGCCAACGCGCACTGCAGAGTTTGAAATATAACATTCCATGCCCTGCAGCACAACGTCTGCGACGGAGTCGGCGCAAGCATCGAGATCGCAGGTCGAGAAGCAGAGCTGCCTCCAGGGATAAGAGGAATAAAACTCTCGTAACCCATCCCAATCGGCTGACCCGTAGTGCCATACGGTGTATTTCCCAGGTGGAGGGGGACGGATGCGGCTTAGGGTTGGCACCTCGGAGCGTACCAGGCAATGGTCGGACCCACCTAAAGGTGCCTCGACGGAGACCTGATATCCGTCTGGATTGGAGGTCAGCAGAAGGTCCAGCAATGAGGGAGTGTGGCTGTCAATGTCGGGAACTCTGGTCGGTCCTGACACCATTTGAGAGAGTCCATAAGCCGTAGCGAGGTCATAAGCAGCACGCCCCGCATGGTCAGTCTTGGACGATCCCAACCACTCGGAGTGGTGGCTATTAAAGTCGCCAAGAATGATCAATTCTGCAGAAACGTATTGCTCAACTTTTAATTATAAATCTATTTTTAAAAATATGCACTCTTAATAATTTGCTCTTTTTATTTTTTTAAATGTAGGTCAATTCAGGTATGTTTCCGTTACCTAATTAAAACTACATTGCTATTTATTTCTTCATTATAGTAGGTTTTTTTTTTTTTATTAATAGAATATATATAATTTGCTAATTAAACATCATTACTATATATATATATATATATATATATATTGTACATTACAAGAAAAATTAACAGTACATATAGTATATAATTATAATATATTATTATAGTAGGAAATTCTTTCATCATGCATAAAAAAAACTAGGAAAAAGAACGTTATGAGATCAACAAAAAAAAAAAAATTTTTTTCTATAATTTAAAAACAAATTATGTTGAATATTTTTTTAGGGCCGTTATACTACAATAGATATGCGAATGAAATTGCGACTGCCTTTTTAATTATATTGAATCTACTTATACTATATAATGTACAAGAGTAAGCAAAAGCTGAGATATAATTTAATAAACTAACATTAATTCTTAATAACAAATTCATGCGGTGGCAACAATTACCAAAATCATAACAAATAACGCATACATTCCTCAATTATGGATTTTTATTGTAGTTTGAAGCTGTCAAAAACCAGCACACAGTTTTTCTTCATCAGGCTATCGGGATTCAGAACCGTAACAAAGCAAGCTACGAATTGCTCACGGCCAGATTTATAAAACATCTTATAGTCAAGAAAACTTAAAATTTGTAATAGTTGGACCTGCTACTTCAGAATCTTTTCGAGACAATTACCTACTCCTTCAAAATAGTATACGATGCGGCTACAAAAATTGCAGAGCAGTAAAAAAACGAGGGTTAGACTTCAGTTGATGAGGCATAGTAATCTTTATATAACTATCTTTATCTATTCTGCTTTCATTATTATTTCAAACTTTTTCAACTTTTATATTTTATAATCTTAAGTGATACTTAAAAGACTGATATCGATCAAAATAATTCGATATATTTATATTTCTTAAAATTTAATAACTAAGAAAGACTGCCATAAATATTGATTTAATAGCTTTCTAATTTAGTTTTGATTTTCTCTTTATAAGACACCTTGTTTTTGTCGAAAAAATGTGCTTAATATAGTAATTGTACTGAATGTATTTCATAAAGTTATTTTTTATGCGATAAAATTTAAATTTTAACCTTAAAATTAATCTTCTAATATTCACACATCAATAGAAGAAGTACAAATATATTTTCTCAGAATAAGCAACTAAACTAAAAAAAAAAAAACATTTTTATCCTTTTTTTCACCTACTTTGTACTAAACTGATATACTGTTATAACTTATTTCGAAAGCCAGATATTGTAACTGATAAAATATTGAAAACACATGTTGATAATTTAATTAGGAAAAGTTTATATATGGTGAAACCTTTAAAATTAGTTTCCTGTTTTTTAATTAATTGTTTTCCTAGGTTATGTAAGTTTGCACCTCAAGTGGTGATAGAGGCCCTGGTGGGAATGGACGTCGGAGACGCAGACTAAGAAAATTTCAAAGTCCACTTTTTTTATTGTAGTGTTAAATTTAGTACTTAGTTATAGTTCCCCTTTAGCAAGCGGATTCGTGCAGGCATTCGGAACAGTCATGCTCACGAAAATGTGTTGGCAAGCAGTGGCATCGTGTGTCGGGTCGCCCTCTTCCCTCAAAAATGGTTGAGGAGGACGATGGCTGGCACGCGAGTCAACTCGTGAACGAGTGCTGCTTGAGGACACTGGTCCGTTCGGAATGCCAGTGCAAATCTGTTTGCAACTGTTTAGTAACAGTGAATTCCTTGAAATTGTGTTCCCCTAGTATGTAAGAATGCTCCCCCTATTAATGTAATTACTAAATAAATTCTCTGTTAACTTCAAAAATGGCACGGACCCCGGAGTCTGTGGAAAATGAACAAAAACAAAAAAAAAAAAAAGTTTGCACCTCTCCCAGTCGATGTGCGAGTCAAAATTTCTTATAATTTATAACTTCCTGCATATGTTTATTATGGGATTATGAGTGCGACGGAACATCCACGTGGCTTACAAGATGTTAAGCGGTAACCGCTGCATATAAAAGATGTATTTCATCATAAGAAACGAAGTGCACGGCGCCCATCACCCTGAGACATACAATTGATAAGTCTCATGTGACAGTAATTTAATGATTACTTACTGGCTCTCCAGGTACCTACCAAACACACCTGCACAAACTAACATACATTCGTCCACAAACATTATTATTTTAAATACACTTTTCTATCAGACACCTTATTTTACATTATAAGTAGTCTCAAACGGAAATTTTTTAACAAACTTTTTTATAGAGTGTTTGCCTTACAGGTATGAATAATATATAGGTATACAGATATGAATAATAATAATATATATTTATATATACTAGAGAATATGAAAAATACGATATCTGATCCAAAAAACGATTCCATATATTTATCTCTATATAAATAAACACGAATACAGCTCTAAAATGTCGCTTAATTAAGTTCTGTGTCTGTATTGTAAATCGTATCAATCATCATCACCATCAGCTGTTGAACAAATGTCTCCCCCATAGAAAGCCACAAGGAACGGCTATTAGCCGCTTGTAACCATTGGCTACCCGCGCCTTTTACGATGTCGTCAGTCCTCCTAGAGAGGGGCCCACCAACTCTGCGTCTTCCAGTGTATTATGGTCACCACTTGAGAACCTTTCTTCCTCGTCAGTTATCAGTTCGTCGAGCAATATGGCCCACCCATTGCCACTTTAACTTGCAAATTCTGAAAGCTAGGTCGATAACTTTGGCCCTGGCCAATATCCACGTTCCGGATTTTATCGCGCAAAGAAACGCCGAGCATGGCTATCTCCATAGCTCGTATCAATACAAATTTATAGTTTTAAATATTATGTAGCAACCATGGGATTCATTATTTACGTGAAACCGTTTTCAAAAATCTCACTTTCAACATAGAACATGTGATAATACTACGTACTTTCATGTAAGAATATTAAAAATAAATTCGCTCACGCAATATAAATGTTTCGTAGTTTGATTTCGTTCACTCGCATGCGAAATCAGGTCACTCGTACTTCCTCATCCTCAGTCTGAAATATTTTCAAAGACCACTTTGTCTTAAGTAATGTATTTATTGATTGTAATTGTGTTTGCGTTTCAATGAACAATAAACATGATTATTATTATTTTGAACAATCTTTACCAGATATCAGACACGAAATATGCTACTACGGCCACTTTGCTACTCAAAGTACCAACATAATATTCATATACCTATTTGTGTAGAAATAAAACAATATGTAAACATCATCATTTAATTCATGAAACAAAATGAATGTAGGTACAGAGTGATGAAAGTTCCTTCTTTTTTCTTTTCTTTCAATTAAATATTTAATTGAATTGAAAAGTAAAACAATGTATTAAAAACTTACCAAATTTAAGAAAAGATTGTGCGTTTCTTGTGTGAAAGATCAAATTAGGGCCTTATTTAAGTACTTAAAATATTAACTTTACATTATATTGGTTGGTCGTTTATTTGGCTAGAAAAAAAACTTATCTGTCACACTGACATCGGTACTTGATATTGAATAACTGCCAACAGCAGGGGTAGCACGGCTAGTCATATACAAAAACTAATAGCTTAAATAAAACAATACATAAAATTGGCCTTGGTGTACTTAGCGCAGTGCACTTGGTGAGTAGTAAAATTTGAACCTTTGAGTTTCACGTGAACTGAGAGTTCCGAAAAGTTACTAAAATTCAAATTAAGTTCGTGACTTAAGTTATCATCGCCATATTATGAAAACTGACGTTTAGAGCTAACTGTCAACTTTAATAGGTTAGGTATAATGTTGAGCTGAAAGTACTATCAAATGTTGCTAGTGTACTAAATGTGTTCGGACAATGTTATGTTTAGAAAATAAATGTTGATCTATTAACAATTATTGTTAAGTACATTTATATAAAGATCACATGTGACACTTTCAAATTGTTGTAAAAGTGAGAGATGATAGTGTCAATCACACAAATTCTCTAAATTTAAAATTCTTTGTACCATAAACTATACCTACTCTTATTCTGTTCACACTAAAATCCACATAACGTTTAAAATGGCTATTCTAAAGGCTATTAAAATGGCTGTTCATTCTTTTGAATTGTATCCAATTTTACATCAGTTTTGAGAGCTCAAAGTTACATGATGATTAAATTTTCGTAGAACATAAATAGGTACTCAATAATAATTGAACACAAAAAAAAACATTTAGTGACTGCGTTATACCAATTTAAACTTTAGTTCGAACAAAATAAGAACTACTTCAGTTGCAAGCATATACGAATTTGAATTTTTGTTCGAACAGAAAAAGAATTTCCATAAATTCATTTTATCTATTTAGATTTTAGAATGAACAGAATAAGAACTACCCTAATTTAGGGAATTTTAAAGATTTTTAAATTTAGAGAATTTGTTTAGAATCAAAACCAATATTTGCTTTACTTGGTAAACTCTCAGGTTCATATTTCAGTGTTTTAATCGCTTTGACTATAACATATAAAACAAACTAACGAAAAAAAGTTGCAGTCCTTAGTTCAGAGAATTTAAAAATGAGGGTATAGCACTTTTCATAAGGAATATTTACACAATATTACGAACAGTACGAGTGTTGTATATACTTAATAGTAATTACTTTAGTCATGTACAAATTAAATGATACAGTGAAAAATTACATTAAAATATAGATAACAATTGCTGCTTTCCATAATTACATATGTTTTAGAATACTTATGTAGCAAAATAGCCATGAAGTTAATGTTTTATATTTAACAAACGGAGAACGTGTGTTCTTCATAGATCAGTGGCCTTATTATGTAATTTGTTAATAGGTACAACATTAAATTTTAACAAAAACAAGCCACTTCAAACATAAATACACATTTTTAAGGATTACTCATAGATCACATGACAAGCGGCAGCTTTTAAATGTAAAAAAAGAAATCAAAGATTTTGTAAGTAGTATATACATAATAAGGCCACAAAAGATTTGTTCCACTGTTTTACCTGAACCAACCCTTACTGCTCGCATATTGATAATAATTTTTCGTATATATTTACAAGCCACAATAAATATTAAATTACTTAAAAATTCGGAAACCCATTGCAGCCGTTTCCATTTTATAAACTAATTGGCACACTTTCACATTGAATCACTAGCAGAACTATAGCTAAATTACAAATTACCAGCTAAAGAGGTTTTCGTGTTTTTGTTTATAATAATTTAAATATGATGTGATCGGTAAAAGACTGCCAAAATGCTGTCACTAGAAAATTAATTATGAAAGCTACAAATAAATTATTCGTATATTAGAAGCTACGAATAAATATTATTCGTAGACTAAAAGTAATTCTTGGAATGTTAAAAACAAACTAGGTTGGTTTGTTGTAATACAATATTTAATAAGTTCACAGTGTAAGCTTGGAAATAATAGTTTCAGTCGATTTACTTAGTTTGATAGTAAAATGGCGGGAAACATTTACCGATTGCTTTAGAAATTTACAAATTATACGTTTTGATATGTGACTAACTATTTTATTAAAAAATACTCTATTAATTACAAAATTATTTTTGAGCTGAATTAAAATTATTTTATAACTATAAATGCTAAAATTAATACTACTTCATACTATATATACAGTTTCTCACAATCATGAGTATTTAATTGCACTTTATTTGTATGCGAGCCACGGATCATAAAAATAAGTACGCAATATGTAGTTATGGCAGTATTCTGCCAGCAATGTATTAATCTTATTTGACAGATTCTATTTTTGAATTTTGCTGGCAGAATGTAAGAATGTCCGTTTGTTTTTAGGTAGCACAAGTCGACGTTGCCGTCGTAGGACTTTTGTTACTTTTTGATGTCGGGGTCCATTTTTGTTTTGTCCATGGATGAGGAGACCATACCGCTCTGCGGGTATAATTTGTCTATATGCTTCAGTGACTCGTTGAGGAAATTCTGCAACAAACAAAAAATGTGTTGTTAATTTTTCAAGAAGCGTATTTGCGATCAAAGTGTATCGAAAAAAAAGTGAAAACATCTACGTCGAAGAAAAGATAAAAAATCAATGGAGTCTCGCGCTGATATTGTTAAAATCAATTATCACTTACAAGAAATATAAACCTTATAATTTGCAATATATGAAACAATTTACATTATCTATTAATATATTTAGGAGTAATTCAGAAATCCATATTTAATACAGACAAACATTTTTAGGAAACATAATATTAATAATTTAGATAACCACCTAATAATATAAAATAAATCTTGTGTCAATTTCCCTCGTGATATCATAAGCGTCACAAAGCCAAACATTTCGACGCGTTTTGTTTCTACACAAAATTTCCTCGCAAGGTTTTGTCTCTGAGAGCGCATGATCGCGGAATTTTCTGTGCTAAAATATTTGTTATTATTAAGCTATATGTATATTAAAATAGTCGATATTATCACGTATGACGCTCAAAATTTTGGGAAATACCTAGGTAATTAAAGACAAACACAAACCAATAAAAAAAAAATGGAAATACCCTTAATCGTAATGATACAACAAATAATCATAAGTGAGCTATGTAGTCATAATAATTTAATCAGTACTATCAGTACTTCAGTACTAATATTATAAATGCGAAAGTAACTCTGTCTGTCTGTCTGTCTGTCTGTCTGTTACGCTTTCACGCCAAAACTACTGGACCGATTTGAATGAAATTTGGTATGGAGGTAGTTTGAGACCCGGGAAAAAACATAGGATAGTTTTTATCCGACTGCGCAAAAAGAGGTTCATGTTTTCGCGCGATAACCGACATACGCGCGGGCGGAGCCGCGCCCGGAAAGCTAGTAATGTTATTTTTCAAAGTTTTTATCTAAATATCTTGCATGCAATGATAGCAGAGATAGCGGACAACTCTATTTATAAGACCATTACTTGTAATATACCTATTCTCGCAAGACTATAAATAAATGAATAAATGAATACATTTTTAAATAGTGTCTGGTACTATTTTGGACACTTTTAGGAACACAGCCTCCCTAAATTATTTGATATAAACGTGACTCAATCAACTTATAAAACGAATTACAGACAATCATCGTGATTCTCAGAAATGTCTTAACATTTGTTTGATTGGGCTACTGGTTTTTAATTACTATGAGTTCTAAACCATTTGATTGTTAAGTTTCATTGAGATTGCATGACTGTGTATTTCAATAGTTTACATTAGGAATATACTCCTTATATAAACTGTTTAAATACATAGTCCTGCTTTCTCAGGAGTATATTACCCCGTAGGGTGCTGAGTTAGAATACCACACCCCATTTTCTACCTGTGGGTGTCGTAAGAGGCGACTAAAGTTTAATACCGGAAGGTGAGCAGCAGTGCCCTCTGAGGAACTGATAGCTAAAACTGCGATTCCCAAGACGCCTGACAAACCCCCCTAGATGAAGGAGGCTGTGTTCAGCAGTGGACAATCCGGCTGTTGCGGTATACAGGGTATTGTTTTTTTTTATGTGTTTTTGACGGAATAAGTACGAGGACCACCTGATCTTAAAAGTCTCTTGTGCCTGTAATGTATTATTTCATTTTTTTTATTACTTTGTTCGATGTAAATATTCAAAACTCTATTCAAAGGGAGCACGGTGCGGTCCAGTGTTGCCGCGGTGAGCGCTCTTGGCTCAGAGATGGCTTTAAAACACAAAAAAAAAAGTTTTTTCAAATAAAAGAAAATAGCTCAAAATGTTTGTTATGACTAGCAGAAGTTAACCCTAAGAGGTTATTAGCATTTTACCAATAACCCTGTATTATAGTTACCTGAATGGCTGTTAACGCTGCAACAATGGCCGGACCACCAAACCCGTGTGAGATTAGGGAGAAGTGAGTAAGGTGGCGTTGTATCGCCGGCTCTAATAGGTGAGGAGGCCGTGTGTTGCATAGTGGAGATCGGTCCTGATTCAGAAGATCCATTAGTTCCTTTGTGACCTGAAACAAAGTATTTATTGAATGTTAATTAAATTGCCAGTAGGGTGCTGTGATAGAAAGTCACTGCATTTTTTTTCTGTTTCTGTGACGGAACTTGCTCGAGGCCCATCTGATGTTAAGCGGACTAACCTCTGACTATACCAGATGCATTTCGTCACACGTCACGAATTGCACTGCGCCCGTCGCCTTGAGACATAAGTAGTTCTTAAGTCTCAATACACCGTTAGGTGCTTGGCGACCTCTTTTCTACTTGAGAGTGGTCGCTAGCCAGGCGGGCATTCGCAAAATGCCCTTCCACCATACGGTGAAGCTCAAGCCCGCGGCGGGATTCGACTGCATGGCAGTCCATAGCCAACGCCACTGAGCCATCACTGCTTCAAAACGCTGATAATATATAAGACACGAACACAAGAACATAATATCGTATGAAGCCCTGTCAGGGCACTAACATGCCATACAGCCCTGTTCTGCGTCTAATTCACACATACTCACTTCCACGTGAGAAGTGGCATGCTGCTCATTTGGCTTACTTTTACCTTAGTCGCCTCTTACGACACCCATGGGAAGAAATGGGGAGATGATATTCTAACCCGGCACCTCAAGTTCATAAGTTACCGAGCGAGAACATAGATCGACCGAAGCGTCTCTGCTTTAACTTGCACAAAAATGTTGCAAGTTAAAGCAGAGATTCTCACGAAATTTTGTGAGCAGGTTTGATAAGTCCATTTTTTTTTGTCTATTCATATTTTGGATTTTTTTCAAACTGACGGAGATATATATATATATACACATTATAAGGTGTTGAAAGAATGGACGCATGCGCTTAATTTAATGGCAATGTCCAGATACGCACGAGAGAGAGAGCCTATCACTTATAAGCATATAAGTGATAGGCTCTCTCTCTCTCGTATAATCAATTATTTATTTTCGATGTTTTTCTAGCCAGTATATTAATTCGAGATAAATAGATTACCAAGTATGTAAAATTATTGTATATTTAACACTTACCTACCTATTTCTGATACAACTAGCCTTCGCTGGGGCCCGCGTGTTGTTGTGGGATATAAGTCCAAGATAATCATTTATAATAACAAATACTTTTAAAAGTATCCTAAAAAACATTAAATAATATTTAAATAAAACACTTAAAAAAGCATAAAATTATATATCTAGTGACAATTCCGCCTAATTTTCCTGTTATCTACGTGACGTCATAAACATCACGCAGCCTAACCGGAAGAATACCCGACTAGTTTCGCTTCTAAACGAAGCATCTTCAGGAGGTCTTGACTTACCGAGCGCACGATCGAGACCTTGTCTCGATCGTGCGCTCGGTTACAACATAACAGGAAAATTAGGCGGAATTGTCACTAGATATATAATTTTATGCTTTTTAAGTGTTTTATTTAAATATTATTTAATGTTTTTTAGGATACTTTTAAAAGTATTTGTTATTATTAAATATGGATTTCCGCAAAGTAACGCCTGAATCTATTCATAATCATTTATTATTTACATCACATTTTTGGATTTTGTGACCCATTCTCCCATTAGCATGCGCAGTGAACCTTTATTCAATTGTAACACCCTCCTAGCGTCTTTGTTCCCTGAGAGCTACAATTTGGAAGTCTTCAAGTATAGAGTGAACAGGTATCTTCTAGGCAAGCATGCTTCACCGTAGACCGCGTCGTCGCTTACCATCAGGTGAGATTGCGGTCAAAAGCTTGACTATTCGAAATAAAAAAAAAAACAGAAATCTCGAGGGCTATAGTTCGGAGAGCCGCTAGTTTATAAATTAATATGTGTTGTATAAACAAACCTGCTTGGTAGCTTGTAGCAGGTCCCTCCGACGTCTGGCGTCGTGTTCAGCGTACTGCCGCGCGAGGTACTCCGCCAGCGCCCGCGCCGGGAACTCAGTCTCGCAAACATAACCGAAATCCCGCGCTAAGTGCACTGCTTCCGCTGTAATGTAAAAGGAATCATATTTAAAAAATATTTAAAAAAACATTAAACTGAGTATTCAGTAGATGAGGAGAGGCGACAGATTCTGTACTTGAGGTGATCCTATAAGACTACAACCGGGTAAGACGGAATAAAGAAGAAAATTACTGAATTTATTGCATGTTGGAAGGGCTTTTTGCGAATGCCCTCAAGTAGAAAATCTGTCGCCAAGCACCTAACGGTGTATGCCGGCAGCAGTCCTTGAAAGCCAGTGAAATTACAGGCACATGAGCATAGCAACTACGTCTCAAGGTGACGGGGGCAGTGCAATTCGTGACTTGTGACGAAATGCATCTGTTATAGGCAGAGGATACCGATTAACATCAGGTGGGCCTCGAGCTTGTTCCGTCACAATAACATTTAAAAAAATGAATTCTGTCATATCGCACTCCCTTCGGCAACACGTACCATTAACATTATTAAAGATTATTCTTGAATATAGGCAAGGGGAGTTAATCTTAAACTAGGACAAAAGTGGTGAACTTCGGACTTGACGCAGGGCATTGACTTATTTACACGAAATTTTATATATACTGTTCATGATGAACTTTTATTAAGAAGTGACAATCAGGCGGGTATAGGTATATGTAGGGTTAGGTAGGTGTATATGTAGAAAAACTCTTTTTACGAACCTTCTACTAAAGATGTGAGTAATGTGACGTTGGCCGCTTTCCGCCGTCCTGCAGGCAAGTTCAGACCAATCTTTTCGAGTTTTTCTCTAAGCAACCGCCCGCCATTTTTGCTTTTTGCTCTGCAACGAAAGAAAACTAGGTATACTAGGAATTCTGGGTAAACACTGTAGAATCTATGAAGTATTGCATAGATATATAATTGCTTTCTCTTTTCTGTAAAGTATTGCTATAAATAGCTATATCTATTGCTATATCACGTCTGTACAACTCGAATGGGTAGGTGCCTAAGTAGTCAAGGTTTATTTGGTCTCATTTGATATGCAGCGAGCCAATTGCCATTCAATTTGCAAAACTCCAGGTTACGGACTAGTACAATTTTTTTTTCAGGAATACTCTGTTAGTCGACTGTCCCAAGAATCAAACTCAGGATCTTCCAAAAGTAATAATTTACGTCATTCGACCACATATGCAGCCCTTATTAATGTTTTAACACAGTAACACTTATACGAACCTTATATATATACGTCATATATACATATACACGTAATAAAGGATTTCAAACAAAAATATTATTATGATAAATAGATTGACTATACTGTGAGTTTTTCCTACTCCCTGATAGATAGAGTTACATGTTTCTTAAAGTTTAGGGATTATATGAAAATGAAAACTAGGGAGACACAATTACATGTCTTCATTTTCAAAATTACTTTTTATTGTCGCATTTAGTTATAAAATAAAACGCACAAATAGCAAACCTGAAGCATACATATCAGGCTTAAAATATGATGAAACTACCTTAGGTATGGCAAGTACTATGAATAAATCCATGGTGCTATATGATAAATTCCATGGTGGTAGGGCACTTTGCGAATGCCCGCCTGGCTAGCTACCATCCTCAAGTTGAAAATCTGTCGCCAAGCACCTAACGGTGTGTTCCGGCAGCTGTCCTTGAGAGCCAGTAATTCTAGGTTAGCCTGAACAACATCTTCGACCACGTCATCACTTACCATCAGGTGAGATAAAGGTCAAAGGCTAACCTATCAAGCATAAAAAAAATAAAGCGTATTCTTAATAATATTTATCAATTTAATATATAAAAAGTCCATGCTTGACCTTCAATTGGGACTGAAGACCTGGGATAAAGTTGGAATGGTCACGTCGAAATAATAATAAATTCAATTAACCTAACCTAAGAGATATATGTATTCTGTTTGTCCTTATAGCTTTTGGGCATACTTATAAAATATAGTACCAGCAACAATAAACGTACCTACTCGGGTTGCAATCAAATTCAGATAAAATTTGATTGAAGCAGTGATGGCTCAGTGGCATTGGCTATGGACTGCCGCGCAGCAGGTCCATGGTTCGAATCCCGCCGCGAGCTTGAGCTTCACCGCATGGTGGAAGGGCTTTTTGCGATAGCCCGTCTAGCGACCACCCTCAAGTGGAAAATCTGTCGCCAAGCACCTAACGGTGTGTTCCGGCAGCAGTCCTTGAGAGCCAGTGAAATTACAGGCACATGAGACTTAACAACTATGTCTCAAGGTGACGGGCGCAGTGCTATTCGTCACTTGAACGATGAACTGCATCTGTTATAGGCAGAGGTAACCGCTTAGCATCAGGTGGACCTCGAGCTTGTTCCGTCACAATAACATAAAAAAAAAAAATTAAAAAAAAAATATTAATTTAATAATAGTTTACTATACTAAAAGTTGCTTTAAATTTGAGGAGCCCATCCTAGATGTCTCTTCTCAAAATTCTCCATTGTATTGAAAATTATAATTATCCACACAATACATTTTTTGAATGGCCAATAATTTGCATTGGAAAGAGTAATCAAAATATTTGACAGGCAGCAAGCACGCTAGACTAGATGAATTATGAATCAGCAATATTTAGGACTAGGACAAAAAACGTAATTAGCTTCTTCTGTTCTTCGTTTATGGAGGTAGGTTACTCATAATCATATTTTACTGTGGGCATAGAACATATACTAATACTCTGGGTGCAGGAGCTAAACAATCGATATACAGGGAGTGTTTTTTAAGGGTATTAATAAAATATAAAAAAAAACAATAAACAGAAGGTCAATAGCAGTAAGTTCATGGTGAGTTTTACTCGTGATAAGCCACGGGCTGTTACACCTAATATATTGTTGACCTAGGCCCGAATCCCTCACAAACCTATTTACGCGTTGTCAGTAGTATTTTTCACTATAGAAACGGTGGCTTCCAAAATTAAGTGCTCAGATTTATTATGATAACTCCAGGAGTCACCAGACTCAGTACCAGTATACCCTTCAGGTGGAACCTCTGCCCAAATTAGTAGCAAAATTGAGTTGCGGGAACTTTTAAGTCAAGTGTAAATTAATAATTTTATTTTTCAAATAAAATAAATGTGTGTGTGTCCATAAATTGTTTTTTTTAAGACAACTGAATAGGTCCACACAACAGGGCGTACAGAACGGATTTCACGCACTAAACCCACAGGGAAGTCTTCTGAGCGGTTTTTATACAAACATTGTTTTAATCAACCTATTTTAAATACCATGTGTTTGAAATCTGTTAAGTTTTGCGTGCATGTCCTTAAGTCTAATTTTTATGATTCTGATTTGTCACTTTTTCATTAAATTATGTATTTTTAAAAAGGAATTATTGTATTCACATCATATATAAAACAAGTACTGCCCCCGCGAGCTTGCAGACGCAGCTGCACACTCGCCCTTATAATGAGCATATGATATATACGAAACCCGAGTCGACATGAGATTCCTAACGTGATTTTTTTGCCGGTTGATTTATATTACATATGTGTGAAACACAAAAAACAAAATATTTAAAAAAAATTAATAACAATACGGAAAAGGTTATGCACGCAAACCTTCACTGAGCTTAATCTCTGTGAAGTTTCTATTTTCTTTTTCGTATTGTCATTAATTTATTTAAATATTTTTTTGTGAGTTTCACACCTAATACATGTAATCAAAATATATAGAAAATAAGTATTAAATCTCGGAAAACGCATACACAATCATTAATTATTCAGACACTTCTGCCTTGATACCTGTTGATTTAAAAAATAAAAACTGAAGATGCACAATTAAGATCGTTTAAAATTATTTCTGTCTAACAAAGTTCTGAGCTCCAAAAATTCGCGGTTCCATGATAGGCTCAATTTCTCGAAACGAGCGCGCTCTCGTCATTGCATTGATAACACAATCTAATAGAGTGGTCAAATAGAAACAAATAAAATAATGATAAGTGAAAAAATCTTTTTTAATAGATACCTACTCAAATATCATTAAAGGTTACTTGATTTATTTATAACGCAATAAAATACCGATGCAATGTATATAAATGCACTAGACTTCCTGACAATAGGGGTCCATCCCATGGAAACGTACGTTCTTTTTATTCTGTGGTAAGGTAGACAAGGCTCGCCATCGGAAGGGAAATCTTAACAGATACTTGGATGCTAAAGGAAGAAATCCGCGTTATATGGGGCTTTAACCCTCTAAAACCACCCGGTGACCTTTCTCGGTGCTTCTTATGTCTCCACAGGAACGCACCAGGACCATCCTGACACTTTGCCTTTAGGCTCATCTCTGAGGGCATTTCACTTTTACATAAATTCTGGAACCACAAAGTGGCACAACATAACTTGCCACATAATTATTGCCTTTTTAGAGCTCGTCAGTGGGATAACTAGGGCTATTTATCGCCAAAGACTTTATAAACTAATCTTACATTGTAGGCGAACGGCAAATTGTGATTGTCAACCAGCCTCACTAAAGAGTTATTCTAGTGTATGGAACATAAGTGCCGATTCACTGATTTGATGCTAGAAATACGTAACAAATTATAAACCTCTATAGCAATCTCCATATACTCATTCTTCCCCTCTCAGTCTCCCTATCGGAATGCGAATAATTTCTTAGAGAATATTGCTCTTAGATAAGTATGTCGTGATTTGCTTATGTTATTAAATGTGAATTTATGCTGAATTTGAGTGAACGCAAGGGTGGCAACGCATAGTTATGAACATATAATCATGCTGATACTATAAATCTAAAATAATGGTACAACTATCTACATTATTTAGCAATGTAAATTGTTTGGTCTTATTTTAATAATGTTGAGGTAACATTTTAATGTTCTTGTGTTTTCCTTTCTATTGTAGATAACGTTTTCCCCATAATTGCGTTAAAATAAAAATAGTATCCTACCTTACCTCACGTACGTGGATCGGCAAAGTCATCGTAAGATCCCATGTTATAATAATTTTCGGTAATGTCCCACAGTTTAATTTCGTAAAAACGTATAATTATATATAATACTAGCTTTCCGGGCGCGGCTCCGCCCGCGCGTATGTCGGTTATCGCGCGAAAACATGAACCTCTTTTTGCGCAGTCGGATAAAAACTATCCTATGTTTTTTCCCGGGTCTCAAACTATCTCCATACCAAATTTCATTCAAATCGGTCCAGTAGTTTTGGCGTGAAAGCGTAACAGACAGACAGACATACAGACAGACAGACAGAGTTACTTTCGCATTTATAATATTAGTACTGAGTACTGATATATTAAAGTAACTTATTAACATTAAAAAAAACACTGTTCAAAATTAATAATAACAATTATCGTGTAGGTAAATGAATACTGCTACTACAATGAAAGTATTTAGACAACCTACAAGTCGTTGCAGACGTACAGGCAGTCCAAAATGCTCCAGTCCACTACCAGTTGGCAGCATGCTGGCAGCATTGCCGTTGAATTCCAATGCTTATTGGTTGAGCTAGATAAGGCGTTGATGTGTTGCCTACCTGCATTTTTATACGTTAAATGAGTACTTGTATTAGTATTAACGAAAGATAGTAAGAAATATGCTATGTTCTTGTTCTCATGTAAGTGACTGTGTAGTCTTTTTGAGAATAAATTTCTTTAAACCTAGATAAGTGCCAGCATTTTGAAAATAACTATGCGATGACATGTTAATACAGGTATGGGTTATTCTCAGACTTCCAAAGGCCATGTAAGTACGATATATTTTCGAAAGATATTGATGAAAAGAAACGGATTAGCTGAATTCACGGCTAATTCTATAATGTATATATGGTTCATACTATATTTATCTCAGTAGTTTGGTTCTTAGTTGTAGAGTAGTAGACAGATAAGTGTTTAACTGTTGGATGATTCATAGATTGAGTCCATCGTAAATTAGACTAGTCGCTTGTCACAAAGAAAAATGTTCTCTGCGCTCTTCTTTGGGTGGGATATGAGCATTTTCGCCTCGAAACTAGCCGTCAATACCAAGGATTTTATATGTAATGCACATTAAGTTCTTAGGCAATACTTGCTCGAAAAACGCGTGACCGTTCGACTCTTGCTCCAATTAGCTCTCGACCAATTTATCCAACAGTGTTATTTTTTATATTTGACCACTATCTCACCTCTATGGTAAGTGATGATGTGGTCGAAGATGTTGTTCAGGCTAGCCTAGGATTACTGGCCCTCAAGGACAGCTGCCAGAACACACCGTTAGGTGCTTGGCGACAGATTTTCTACTTGAGGGTGGTAACTAGCCAGGTGGGATTTTGAAAAATGCCCTACCACCATAATGTAACGACTGAGATCGTAAGTCAACAATCGGGACCGACGGCTTAACGTGCCCTCCGAAGCACGGAAGCGGAATCACGAATTGCGGTCACCCATCCAAGTCATGACCGCGGCGGACGTTGCTTAACTTAACCGATCGATTAAGAACGGCTAAGCAAACTTCGCTATGAGCGCTTCAAAGTCTGCTATAATAAAGTATTATCAATGCAACTTTTTCATTATTCTGCCATCAGCTGATCGGCAGTAGGTATCCAAGTAACACTGTCTGATTTTTATTTATTTATTTTCACACGTCCGCTTAACCGGCGACAAAAGAAGACCGCTAACGAGCCAAACAATAAATTTGAATTCAGAATGGAAAACTAAATCGAATGAATCGACAATTTCGAAAGATAATGGACATCGAGTACTGTGGACACGTAAAGAAACATATACGTAAGCTTTTTAGAACTTTGGCACAGTAAGAAGATGAAAGCTGTTTAATTTGTTACTAAGGCCGACGCGGATAGTTTTATTTCGTAAAGGTGCCTTGATGATACTGCACACACTGCATTTGTATCGTCCATCCGATTAGAGAGATTATCAATCAAGTATACCTCTTTGATTCCAGAAAGATAATTATGACAAAATAATGTACCGTTACGTTTCCCACATGTCTTGAAATGTAGGGTTGGCACTTTTCTACGGCTTTTTCCAACTAGATACTCCACGAGAATATAATCCTTATGCGGTTGCGATGGAAGCCATTGGACTTGGGGGCTGAAGAAGAGCACCCAGTCTTATTCTTATTTTCCCTCTTGGTGAGCTGAAGAGCCCTGTAGTTTCTAGGCGATTACTAGGCTGGTAGCATGGAATAGAACAGGATACTGTTCTGTGGCTTCGCGACGTGGAGGCCCTCGGGCGAAATGGAAAAACGAGAAGGATTGTTCTGTGCGTTTTATTTAATGCAATGTTTCTCTTTTCCTCCTAGGTGGGCTCTATTAGTGTCTGGGCATGTCCAGGGAAAACGCAATTTTCCTAGACTAGTACGGTGCTTTCTCTGTTCTCTTCGTGAGAGAATAGAGAGGCACCGCACGCAAGAGAATGGAGGATTGCATGGCCCCTTTTTAACAGGTCAACTCTGGTCAATGATAAAGCTCCATTTATCATGCATGCTTAGCCCCGGACTAACTGCAGGAGGCAGCAAGGGGTGAGGGGGTGAATTTATACTCTCGTAGCGTTAACACAGCGTTCTCGAAGCCTCATGGAACACCGTGTGATTATTTTAGTCGGTGGGGGTATTCACTTGCTGATGTGGGAGTAGTTAGTGGTGACCCCGACATATCCTGCTTTGTGGGTGGACAGCGGAGTGTGAGTAAGTGCATTTTCCACAAGGTTAGTTGAGCCCGCAGGTTAGGACTAAGAGCCAGGTCTGTTTCTTATATCCTTAATATTTTTATTAAGTTGGATGTATTAATAAACTGCGAAGTATTGTCTATAAGCGGAATGCCAATACTAACATTATCACATGATAATGTTAGTATTGGCATTCCGCATTAGTTAGGTAATGCGGCGTAACAACGGCGTGCCATTTTCCCTTCTTCATCTTAAAAACCTGATAAATAATCTTTTTGACATTATGTATGATGGCGATGTTCACAGAAAATAGAAGTTATTAAATCCTGAGAGAATAAAATACAAATAATATCCACGCGAGCGAGACCACAGGCAGATACTATAGTTTTTAATCTAGGGCCACACATTTATTTCGTATTGTGATGCCCATTTGTGATTTTAAATCGATTGGCATCGAGTACTCGTCACTGTAATCGATATTTAAGCCTTCTATTTTTGAGGTAGTTCGCATCGCAAGTAGATTTGTGGGCGGATATTGATAAAGAGCTCTCCATGTGTCTGTCATCTTGAGAACAGGGGCATCACCATATTAAGGATAATAATATAAAAGAGTAATAATAAGCTGCTTGATTTTGAATGTTTTTGTAGATAATTATTATGGTATAGGTATATTATTGTCAGTATTTAGATCATTTAGTGAAATTGGTTTGTTTATAATACCCCACTACCCCCATTGTTGTCAATGCACTAGGAAGGTATTCTGTTTTTTTATTAAATAGATAAGGTAGCATTTGACCGCAGTTTCACCTGATGGAAAGTGACGACGCGGTCGACAGAAAATGTGACAGAAACTTGGGTTGTGATCGTAATATACTAAAGAATTAATGTATAATATATAATGTATACAATGAGTAAGTATATCAATGGATTAATTACATTTATTAATAAGAATTTTTTTTTTATATATTTAAAAAAAAAAAATCTTGTTTGTGATTAAGGGTATATTTTGGACGAACGCCCCCATACAAAACGCAGCTCCAATCACATTTTAATAATAGCGAATAAAACTCAATGATTTTTTACCTACGTAATCACTACCCTAATATCTAGGTTTGTGGTGCATCAGATTTTCATTAAATTATACAGTTTTGAAATTACACTAGCTCAAAAACTCGTAATTTTAGATAAAAGACAAGAAAAATAAGCATGTTTTTAATATTTCTATTGCACCACAAACATGGGGAATATAATAAACTTTCTATAATGGGAAGTTATTTGTACATGTGTACTATACTTTTGAAATAAATCTGGAGATACGAATAACTGGCTCAAACTCCTAAAAACGAGTGCTATTTACTAAACGCTATATTAAAAAAAAATATTATTAGTCCAAAAGAAAAAGGATTTAAGCCAGAAACGATAGGTCTAATAATACACTATATTTACATGCGAGTTTTTTATAATAACAAGTTGAGTTTATATAAAAGTTCACGCTTTGGCTGGAGGGTATAATATGTCCTTCATAATTTTATTTAGTCATGTATTATTGTCTTGTCGATCGACAGTGAACCATGATTGCTTAGCAGATACCTGTTTACTCTGTACTTAAAGACTTACAGATTATATGTATCGGGAAGTAGAGACGCTGGTAGGGTGTTCTATACTTCGGTTTCAGGTACAAGTCTCGCTGGAAGTTATCTTTCTCCATTTGAAATAATTTCTATGTTAATAGTTTATTCTTATCACTTGTATTTATCTTTGAGTCGACAAGATAAGAGATCGTGGTACAGCTCTTGGAAATGAGGATAAAATACAAGAAAACAAGATAGCTGTCATAAAGAATCCACCTACTACAATATCTGTGCATTACTCTAGTATGGAGATGTAGCTTCTAGTCACATCAACAGCCATAAGTAACAGCATATACGCCTTCTCGTATTTATCCTTTAAAAAGGATTTAAGCCAGAAACGATAGGTCTAATAATACACTATATTTACATGCGAGTTTTTTATAATAACAAGTTGAGTTTATATAAAAGTTCACGCTTTGGCTGGAGGGTATAATATGTCCTTCATAATTTTATTTAGTCATGTATTATTGTCTTGTCGGTCGACAGTGAACCATGATTGCTTAGCAGATACCTGTTTACTCTGTACTTAAAGACTTACAGATTATATGTATCGGAAAGTAGAGACGCTGGTAGGGTGTTCTATACTTCGGTTTCAGGTACAAGTCTCGCTGGAAGTTATCTTTCTCCATTTGAAATAATTTCTATGTTAATAGTTTATTCTTATCACTTGTATTTATCTTTGAGTCGACAAGATAAGAGATCGTGGTACAGCTCTTGGAAATGAGGATAAAATACAAGAAAACAAGATAGCTGTCATAAAGAATCCACCTACTACAATATCTGTGCATTACTCTAGTATGGAGATGTAGCTTCTAGTCACATCAACAGCCATAAGTAACAGCATATACGCCTTCTCGTATTTATCCTTTTGTCATCTCTTACGACTTTCACAGGAGGATTATAAGGGGTGCTAATACTAGACCGGCAACTTAAGGGGACGATTTTTGTCAATTATGGTAATATTATGATTTTTGGCGCATATGATGAAATGAAATTGAAAATTAGTTAATTATGAATACGATTGTCAATATCATGAACTGGTATCCGACTCAGCATGGCTTAATTTTAAACTAGCGCTGGTCTTCCGCTGGAGCCACTCATGACGTCACGGAAAATTAATGCTATTAATCCACCATTCAATGGAAAATTCTAGTAATGAAATGCCCAAAGTTGTCATAAGTCGAATAGTTCAAATAAATAGTACCTATTTATGGTACCATAATAAACTTTCTTGTTCAATCCATCATTTTCTATATAATGGATACACCTCTCGTAAGCTTAGTTTCAATTACCAGAAAAAAATATCTATATAGAAATATCGATACTTTTTAACCAATCAATAATTCTCAATTGATTAAATCAAGATGACTACAACAAAGAGGTTTTCGACTTTTTTGAATTTGGAATTAATGGCGTCCAGCATTCTTGTCTGTTTGACAGCAGGGCTTTGTGCCGAGATGGCGTATAAAAATATTTTTCACGTGTGATTAATTTTACTTTGAGGTTGTTTGCGTGATAGATAATTTGTTATTGAATGGGCTTAGAAGCGTAAGTTTGGCTTGCTACTATATAACAAAACAACAATAAAAAAAGTGTACGTTTATTTTTGTACTTCTATAGATGATTTTAACGATACTACTAGTAAGTGCTCTAGCAAAAATAACTATCTACAAAATAAACGAAATAATATTATAAAATATTAAATGCTTTATCATCTTTCTATCTTTCTCATAAGGGGTATGTAGTGCCTTTACTAATAAGGTAATATATATACAAATGAAAATACAAGAACAAGAAAATGATTTTCTATTCTCTATGGACGGTGGCCTTTAGTGAACTTAATAGACTCCTATTAGGTACACTATAATATCTATATTATAATTATATATTATATGGGATCATTAGTGTCTCCACAACACGCCAAAGTTTCTGTTATGCTGAAAATTGAAAAAATGCGTTGGGAACACAATAGTAAATTTGTATTTTATTATACTCATATAACTTTTTCGTGTTGGAAACAAAAAGTTAATAACTTTTTGTGTCGTAGACGCAGCTTTAACTATGGTTTACTTATAGGGCCTTAGGAATGTTATTATATCCCCTTTTTCAGGTATGACGATAGAGTCCTGCCCTATTGTGTGCCTAATAGCATTTTGAAGTGCTCGTAGCGAAGTTTACTTAGCCGTTCTTAATCGCAACGTCTGCCGCGGTCATGACATGGATGGGTGACCGCTAGTGACATTACTACTAAGCATGCACGTGCTTCGGATGGCACGTTAAGCCATCGGTCCCGGTTGTAGTCTAGGATGGCAGTCCTAACAGCATGGTGGTAGGGTATATTGCAAATGTCCGCAGGCTAGCTACCCTCTTAAATAGAAAATCTATCGTCAAGCACCTATCTATAATCGTATATAAAATCGTTAACGTTTTAAAATATTAATTTAATTATCATCATTAGCCGGAAGACGTTCACTGTTGAACAAATGCCTCCCCATTGACGTCACAATTACAGCTATTAGCCATTTGTATCCATTGGCTACCCGCGACTTTTACGATGTCGTTAGTCCACCTAGTGGGGGGCCAGCATACTCAAATCATTAATTAACAATATTTAATTTCCTACAACCCACCTAGCCTTTTAAAAGTATTTAATGATTTAATCCACATATGCCTACAGTTTGTATATTATTTTATTATTCATGCCAACAATTGTTTATATCGGAGTTGCCAGTGTCATAAATTAATTAATTACTTTTTGCCGCGTGCTGGCTAGACAGGCATTTTGACAACCTATTACGCATCCCGTTGCCGTAATTATGGTTATTAGCTCGTGCCTTGTGGATGCACAATATATCGCGCTCTACATTTAATTCTTTAAAATTTGCCAGTGATATTTTAATATTATATTAAATGTCACTAGTTAATTAATTTAAAAATGCCTAGCTCTATAGTCTGCTATGAAGCAGTGATGGCTCAGTGGCATTGGCTATGGACTGCCGCGCAACAGGTCCATGGTTCGAATTCCGCCGCGGACTTGAGCTTCATCGCATGGTGGAAGGGCATTTTGCGAATGCCCGCCTGGCTAGCGACCACCCTCAGGTAGAAAATCTGTCGCCAAGCACCTAACGGTGTGTTACAGGCACATGAAACTTAACAACTTTGTTTCAAGGTGACGGGCGCAATGCAATTCGTGACTTTGAGGAGGCATCTGTTATAGGCAGAGGTTAGTCCGCTTCACATCAGGTGGGCCTCTCTTATACCTACAGCTATGCATGCCATTGGTTATACTGCTTTTTTTCTCCTATCTTTTCAGTTATTTTGCTCTTTATACAAAATGTGGGCAAGTACTCAAATTTAGAAGTTAGATATACATATACTTACTTAACAAAATTACAAATTTACGAGAGGAAAAATTAAAGTCATGTGCGGGATTTGAACCCGCGTCATCCACCCATATAGCTTAGCCCATAGGGGTAAGCTCTGACCGACTGAGCTAACATGACCTATGACTTATAACTCTAATTTTTCTCTCGTTCTTATGGGGATGGATAGACACCTATAGTTCAACTTGCGTTGTACTATAGGTTCTACTCTCATAGGCACCATTCGCCTACCTTTTTACATCTGTGCTTTCGGATCATCAGGGCGTTAAGATGGTAAGGAGCCCTTTAAGCCCAAGCAACGCTGTTGCACTGCATCCCAGGTAGGTCACTGTCTTGATAATAGTAACTTTTGTATAAGTATATAAGAATTACTCAGAATTTATGTAATGTTCTCAATTCCACTCCATAATATGCTTTTAGCAATAAGACCGCCAATTGTACAGTCATTTAAGACTTAACCTTTTGAATCTGTGTTTGTAATGTTGGTATTCAATAAAGTGTTGTTAGATATACAGTCGACTCTCGTTAATTCAAACCTGCGATAGTTCGAACCTCTCTATAATTCAAAGTTATCTCGAGTTCCCTAGAAAATATCTTTATATTTCGAACTAAATCATTACATTTTTATGCACTTGGTAATTTGAATAAGTCACTTGATCCTCTTATAAACAAGTCCGAGTAGTCTATCCCCCCGCAGAGACATCTGAGTACATTGCAGAACAAGTTGAAGCTTGTATCATCGTACACGAGCCTTTGTTTTGTTAATGATTAGTTTGACATACACTTCCGCACAAATAACTTCTTTTCTCTCAAAAGTTTCGAACCATAATTTGATATTTCAAACACTCGATAATTCGTAATATTTTAAGAGTCCCTCGAGTTTCGAATTGACGAGAGTCCACTGTATATGTATAATGAGGATAGAAATGTGTGTTAGAAAACAATTGCGAGTTTTGTCCATAACTGCAATCTCTAATTACTCTTATTAGAGAGAATCTTCTTCTTAGAGAAAATAAATCACACGTCATATTATTTCATTTTGGTATATCTATGTACGTATGTGTTGGTAGGAAAAGGTACCTCACTGTCATCAGAATTTTTGTTCCAACAATCAAAAATAGTTTAATCTGCTAGCTAGATTGTATCACAGTGCAGTAATCATAGATTTGTAAGATCACGTATCAACTAGGATGTGCCGAAATCACTTCATACAGACGGTCATTACGGCCTCTTTTGTAGAATAATTGGATTTTTTATATTGTCAGAATGACCGGACAGTTTTTACGTTCCGAGTACTTTCAGATATTTGCCGATTCGAGATGCGATTGAGCGGTTAAAACTGTAGTATTTTTTGTTATTGAAACGTTATTTTAAAGGATTGGCTTTTAAAAAAGTAAAATTGAAAGGGAGAGTATTAATAAATTACCCCACTATTGCAATAATACTAATTATGTTATTGTGACGGAACAAGCTCGAGGCCCACCTGATGTTAAGCGGACTAACCTCTGCCTATAACAGATGCATTTTCGTCACAAGTTACGAATTCCACTGCGCCCGTCATCTTGAGACATACTTCTTAAGTCTCATGTGCCCGTAATTTCACTGGCTCTCGAGGACTGCTGCCGGAAAACACAGTTAGGTGTTTGGCGATAGATTTTCTACTTGAGGGAGGTCGCTAGCCAGGCGGGCATTCTCAAAATGCCCTTCCACCATGCGGTGAAGCTCAAGCCCGCGGCGGGATTCGAACTATCGACCTGCTTCGTGGCAGTCCATAGCCAATGCCACTGAGTCATTACTGCTTCAAACATACTTAATTTGTATTGTATGATATATACAAATCAATGAGACGTTCTAACTTCTAAGTTGGTCTCTTATAACTGACCTAATAATGACCACGACGCCGACTATAAGAATTCCGCCAATCAAAAGTGACAATTAAAGTCTATAAAACCTATAAAACATTACAGTAGCAAAACATTCCATCTCAAGTATTTTATAGCTAACGGTATCTGCTCGATACAAGATAACGTCACAATGCCTCTGAGTATAACATCCGATAATTATATTCAATAAACATGCAAAGGAAGTGCGGTCCAAGAACATTGCGCTTGCGCCGCTGCGTATCTATAAAAAAGGTTATGGAAACGTTTTTAATGTACGTATATATACATACCGTTTATTATATTAACTACTTAGTTATCTATGCTTGCGCTTGCATACACTTAAATTTCTATTTCGTGTATTACAGTTAGTTTAAACTCAGCAATATTGTAATTTGCTGCATTTTCTTTCCATTAAAAATATTCGAGGTTATGTTTGTAAGATATTTTTGTTGTACTATCATTTACTGTTATTTCTTTACATAATTAATATTAATTATACAATAATTAATATTAAAATATATAAAATTAATATTAATTATTGTATAATTAATATTAATTAAATATTTATGCTGTCTTCACTTGTAAAATAATTTCTGTGATATTTCATGACTCTCGTAAAGATATGTCTATATGAGATATATTCTTTGTTTCTATTCTATTATGATATTATTTCTGTATAATATTAATAACATTATTGATATACAATGTGTTGGTGATGTTAGTAATAAAGTACGTGAATTTAAAAGAATAACTCTGTCATAGTTATCATCGACCGGTAGACGGCCACCGTTTATTTTATTATTATATGTTATAATATGATATAATCTATACATGGCAGGGTTTGCCGTAATCATCACACATGGCGCCGCTGGGATCGCAGTGTAAAATGACAGTCTTAAGAAGGTACCGCTGCCCACCTTCTGCTATTTTTGCTACTTCTTACGACGCCTACAGGATGATATGAGAGGGTGCAATTCCAGCCTCACATCTATTACGGTATTACTCTGTACATTAAAGTTATTCAAGGACGGAGCTAATATGTTTAGCTTTTGACCACTATCTCACCTGACGGTAGGTGATGATGTGGTCGAAGATGTTGTTCAGGCTAACCTAGAATTACTGGCTCTCAAGGATAGCTGCCGGACACACCGTTTGATGCTGGGCGACAGATTTTCTACTTGAGGGCGGTAGCTAGCCAGGCGAGCATTCGCAAAATGTGTTACCACCATGCTATTACGATAACACCTAAGACAACAACCGGGACCGACGGCTTAACGTGCCCTCCGAAGCACGGAAGAGCTCAGTAGTAATGTCACTAGCGGTCATGACCGCGGCGGACGTTGCTTAACTTTGCTGATCAGTTACGAACGGCTAAGCAAAATTCGCTACGAGCGCTTTAAAAAATGTTATGGCAAAACAATTAAAAGTAGGTAAGTATTAACCAACATAAGCAACCAACTAATATTTGAATGGCGTATACAAAATACGCTGCAGGTGCGATGCTAGTAGGTTACAGTGGATGTAATTTTTTTTCAGTCACCATTAACTTTACATCGAACTGTACATAATTGCAAATAGGTCAATCAATATTAAGTTTTTTAATACACGACCATTCGCTAAAGCAAGGCAAGTACATAATTCAAGTAGAAACTAAATTACAACGTTCATGAATAATAAAGATTAGACAATTATAACCGCATCGCCAATTGCGGCCATTTTGAACTCCTTTACATGAGCGCTCCTTATTAGTTTTTTTGCGGTGGCAACACTTTACACGTTGCGGCTGACAGTAAATTATACATGTTTGACTTTCGAAGTGTTGGTTTTGGTGGTTTTAGTTTATACAGTGAGTATTTAGACTTGACTCAAACAGGTAACAATGAATGTTCCTTGTAAGATTACGACCTTACCTACAACCAGGTTTTTTTATGTGCCGGAACACGCTCTAGGAGTATTATTATATGTTCTATGCTCGAGTATAACCTGATGTCAAGCGGTAAACTCTGCCTATAACAGATGCATTTGCACTCATCATCCTAAGACATGTGCCAATAATTTCATAATTACTTACTGGCTCCCAAGGACTACTGTAGAAAAACTAATAGGTGCTTGGTATCAGGTTTCTACTTGAGGATGCCCTTCTACCATGCGGTGAAGCTCGAACCGGCGGTTGGGTTCGAACCATGGACCTGCAGCACGGCAGGCTATAACTTTTAAGTTGGGCTATCATTGCAGTTGAGGTTTTTTTTGAGGGCCAGTTGAGTGCGCTTATAAAGATTAGCTATGCCACATACCAATCACCTGCCTATTCTTTTAATTTTAGCAATTCATATAGTATGAAGTCATTTACCATCGCAGAGTGCAAATGGTTTTATAATGTTCAACTTCAGAAGGTAACTTTATAAAGGTGTGCCCCAAGGTAGTGTCTTAGACACACTGTTATTTTTAATGGCAATTTATATTTAATGTTATTTTTATAATTTTATGGCAATGAACTTCCACTCACAGTATTTAGAAATTGATGTGTAATATTTGTAAATGATGCTACAATATACATACATTGTTCATGAAATAAACACAAGGTTTAAAACAGGCGCTTAGGGCAAAATTTCGAGTTTAAAAATTCCAAACAAACTCTGACAAAATAAATATTATGCACCCAGGTACAAAAGTAAAAAGTGTCAATACAATGAAATACCTTGGAGTATGTATATTTATAACTGCATTATCTATACACGCTTAAATTTGTGAAGTCACGTTTATAAAATCATTAATATCTGAGTAATATCAATGAGCGTCTATTTATTCTGAGTATAGTTTCTTCAAAAAATATTGCAGTTAATGCTAATTATGGATATATTTATCCTCTAAGCTTTGCGGTTATATTTTGGGGAGAACGAAACTCACTTTTGTAGGTTTTCTAAACAACTAATGTTTCTTCCAAGAAATGTGATATATAAATCGATATTCAGTCTGGACTGAACTGAACTGGACTGATTTCTTTGGGACTGGTCCCAACATATATATTACATAAATATAAACATTATAAATGCCACAAGCAAATAATACTTACTATCTACAGTAGAAACACTGATTTTACAGACATTCAAATTATTTTAAAAGTTTTAATATCGTTTCAATTCATTTAAATGGTTTACTGGTTGAAAAAATGTTAAAAGCATGGCACCAAGGAAAAAGTTTTTATGAGCTTTTTGTAAATAATTACACAATTTGTTTTACATAATTTGTAAAAAATTTTCAAGATATACATATTATGCAGTTTCCTAGCCTATAAAAATATTAGAGGCTAGAAATGGGCAATTTATTGTTTCTTAATCTATGGCAATTGGCTACCCAGTTATAAACTACTTATAAAATATTCTGATACAGACTCTGACTGCTCCTATGTTCCTTGGGGAAGTCGGTAACTCAGTTATAAGGCACTGTTAAATAGTATTCAACTCTTACCTCCTAAGAACGCCTCCTAAGAGCGAAGCGTTGAGACACTCTGGTGGCGACAACCGCCTCTGCACCTCGGCGACTGTCACTTTGTACTTGCTGGTCGATGAGAGAAGAGACAACCGTCCGGGGACTGAGCAGAACACGTCATTTGGTGCACATGAGCCATTTCCGCCGAGGCCATCCCGACCCTTCATTGCTGGGAAGAAATAAACAATGATTATGAAGTCCGTACATACGCTATATAAATCTTTACATGTCCTAACGTGCTGTTGTAATGTCCGTCTGTGAGATTTTATCCTAGTGCCGGTGTTGTGTTTCAACTATTACATATTTGATCTTTTGTCTGGCTCTTGTCATCATTTTGGAGTAATGTCCATAAAAAAATATGTCTTTATGGAATCTGATACAGAAAGATCCCGATCAGTTGTGTTGCTTATAATGATTTGAACGCTGGTGATTTAATATTAATACGTAAGATATAGTAAACGATATTTTATTTTTAAATTTTTGAATGTGTTGTAAAACTTTAGTAACTTAGTAACGAGTATCAATAATTACAGTTTCAAAATACCGTATTACGCATAAATTATGAATTCAATGTAACGAAAGTGCAATATTATTATGTGCCCTTTTATACCATCATATATATATATATATATAGGATCAACATCGAGGTTGTCTCCACCGATAAAAGTTACGACTAAGTTTCTGTTATGCTGAAAACTGTAAACATGTAATTGAAACACATAAGTTACCAATAATTGTTCGGTAGAAATTTTCGAAGTTGCTAACTTTTGATTGTTAAAGACGCAGACTTTACTATGACCGTCTGATTTTAAGTTATGATTTAAGATTTATACCACTAAAAGTGCGTTACGAGATAATTTTTTTAATGCGGGACCAACTCTTGTAGTCCTAAGTATCATCGACCGCATTGCTACATACGAGTAACTTAATAAGCTACATACGATAGTGTAGCTTATATTTATAAAAGATTATTTAATAGTCATTCTTGTCAATACTTATGTGATTTCTGTTAAACTGTAAATACATCTTATTAACGCTATCTTTTAATAGCTACTTACCTTCCTTATTTTCTACTCAAGAGATTTCACGAACTCGGCACAGAAGTTAACAATAATAGCATATAAATCTTTTCAAGTGCAAGAATGTCGAAAAAATATGGGTGATTATGAAATACCCGGTTTCGAATACCAACAATGGTACTTGTAACAATCACTGCCACGCCCCAAACATGCGCTCAGCGTGATCACCATTCTCATTGTAATATTTCTTTATGGCAACCCTAATACAATAAACATTAGTATGTCATTAGCTGTGCACCGTACTGGCAGCCACACGCTGCTTTATAAAAAAAGAAAAAGGTGTGACTTTATTAACAGTCAGTTATTCGAAATAGGAACTTTTCAAATTGAATTTGAAAATGGAATTCAATAAGTAAGTAACTGTATTTTTGAATTAGAATAATGACGTGTACCAACAAAGTGACCGGAACGATAATGTTACCCATTTAAATATCGATTGATTGATCGTTACATCTTTGATATCGTTGATTCATTCGGGTTTTTTTGAACGATCTACTTAAAAGAATCGATACACCTATCCGATAAGTGTTGTATAAGGCCTAATTACAGTTTTATCTTCGTCAGGTCATCAATGAGAGGAACAATAATGTTTGATAAGTTAATAATACACTCTGTTGATCGGACGTGCTGTGCATCTCAGAATCTTAGATAAGGCTGTAGCACTTTTTCTTAGTAAGTAATTAATTTTACTAGAAAATTGCAAAAGTTTTTTATTCTACAAGAATAAAATAGCGTAACTGGAAATGATTTAGGTACGTACTTTAAAAAAAACCAAAGAAATATATTTAGGTTCGTATCAATAAATGGAACGTCCACCGTTGAACAAAGTTTCCCCCGGGTTTAAAATTTCTATGATCTCTACGCTTCACAGGCGTCTTGGGGATTGCAGTAGAAGTTGTCAGTTCTACAATTAAAGGCGTTGCTTCCCACCTTCCGGTATTTTTCCGTTAGTTGTCTCGTACGACAGCCACGGGAAGATCCCGTGACAACGATCACAGTAAAGTTTTTGATAAGCTGGGATAAAAATAATTATATCTCGATGTAAGCTCTTTAAATGTGTTTAACTAATTACTTGAGTAATAATTGCGGAAACCTAAGAAATCATTAAGTTAATTCTAATTCCTTAAACTACGCCAACTTACTTTTTAAAAGAGGTAGATCCGTCATAAAGCCCGTCGTATCATCCATCGCTGCATTCTAAAAAAACAATAAAATTTAGCGAAATAATTCTAAATCAACATCGAAGATGGAAAATACTTAAGCGGATTCCAAAATTCCTTCCTCCCAGCATTTTAATTTGCCTAGTTTATTAATAAATTCCAAAGAATGGGCATTTCTCCGCTTATTGGACATTCTATTGACTACACATGATATTGCAAGGGAAAAATAAAGATTTTCTACATTTTTATAAGTCCGGTCTTGCAAGTTGATATTAAATTTTTCATAGAATTTTAGTAGAATTTTTTGTGCTAAGCAAAATACTTGAACTTGTAATTCATCACTGTAACATTTGATCTAGTTGAATAATGTAATACCATTGCTGTTTTTTTGTTTTACCTATCTACATGATTTTCATTTTAGTATGTACGTACATACAACTTGTCTGTTTAGGCAGAAAGAATAATACACTAAGTGAAAAACAAAAATAACTACATGATATTTTCGTCTACGTGAGACACTATATATTACACTGCTTATATCATAATATATGTTATATTATAATATAATAGTAATATTGCATTTATGCTGAACAGTGGTACCCATGTCAAGAGTTTACAGCGTTTTATAGGTATATTGCCTTCAGTATTAAAAACATCAGCTATCGCCAAATGCTAAGGTTTTTTGACACTCTAACGGGTATTTTGGTAACTTCTAAAGACGATGATGAAGAAGAAGACGATGATATGTATGTCAAACTGACTTAGAATGAAATGTAAAATTGTCAGAATAAAAATATCTAAAATAAGAGTTATTTATTTTAAATGCAGTGCAGTGTCAGATATTCTGCCTAGCATTAGGCAAACACTTCTTTGTTTAGGCGTAAAGGGCACTGTAGCTAGTGAAATTACTGGGCGAAAGAGACATAAGAAATAACGTCTCGGAGTGACGAGCGCAGAACAGTGCCAATCAGAACGAGAATGGCGATATTGCAGCTGTAATGGACGCTTACAGCATCACGCCTGGCCATTACGTCAGACGCTGACTAAGTCTTTACTTCATAACATAAAAAATAAGTTAGGAAGGTAAAACAATAGATATAACTCCATCCTCATAGTATGATGGTTAAGTACGAGAAGACAAATTAGAGTTACGAGTCATATGTCATGTTGGCTTAGCGGTCAGAGCATACCCCGGCTATAGGGGTGGATGGCAAAGATTTGAATCTCGCACGTGACTATACCTTTTTCACTCGTTGTAATATTGTGATAAAAAATAAACTCACAGGAGCTTCTTCAGAATGCAACGCATGATGAAGGGCAAGTTCATGCTGCTCTCTGGCTCCGTAATCCGCCCGCCTTTCGCCCCCACCGCTGCCTCCGCCACTGCCGTACCCGAAACCACCGTGTGATAACTGTTGAGAAATACCAATTAGCTAATTTCGCTAGACATTTGGTTGGTTGGTCCCATGTAATGGGACTGAGCTTATTGCAATTATTTGCTATCGGACACACTTCAAAACTCCAGCCTGCTGTTCTTTGTTGGAAATACTCAAAGGGAGTGTTTTTATAGCACTTTCCATAAATGTATTTGGGTCATATGTTTAATACTAAGGGCCTGTTTCAGAATGTTCGAGCAAGTTCCGGTTTTACTACCCAGAACATCAGTACTCAGTACTTATATAATATTATAAATGCGAAAGTAACTCTGTCTGTCTGTCTGTCTGTTACGCTTTCACGCCAAAACTACTGGACCGATTTGAATGAAATTTGGTATGGAGATAGTTTGAGACCCGGGAAAAAACATAGGATAGTTTTTATCCAACTGCGCAAAAAGAGGTTAATGTTTTCGCGCGATAACCGACATACGCGCGGGCGGAGCCGCGCCCGGAAAGCTAGTATTTAATAAATAAAACACTATCTTTGCGTTTCACAGTCATCGATTTAGCCTATCCATCGGTTAAAATTTGAAACGCGCTGCATGTCAACTGTCATTTTTATCATTCACTTATTTTATTTGTTGGTTAGCAACCCGAAACTTTATTAGGACATTCTGAAACGGGTCGTAAGTATTAAAACTCTGTGATATTTTTTATACATGTCCTTTGAGCCTGATGTTCTGGTTTGCCAGTTCTCCAACAAAATATTTTCATAATTATTAAGAAATCGCTTTTTTCCATAGAAATCGCTTTGTATGGGAATACTAATTTTTAGATTTAGTTTCCGAATGTCCTAATAAAGTTTCGGGTTGCTATGCAACACATAAAATAACTGACTGATAAGAATGACGGTAACATGCAGCGCGTTTCAAGCTTTAACCGATGGATAGGCTAAATCGATGACTGTGAAACGTAAATATAGTGTTTTATTTATTAAATATGTTCTGCGTAGTAAAACCGGAACTTACTCGAACATGCTGAAACAGGCCCTTAGAGATGTAATATAACATAGAATAAATAGTATAACACTTAACTGGTAAACCAGAAGCATAGATCAAGAACTGAAGGACATAAATGAAAAATTTCACTTTAACATTTGGTATTTATAATATGACGATTTTGAATGGAAAAATTTACGAATACACGAACCTTACGAATAACATCTACACCGAACCTTTCGAATAACAATCACAAACGAGATTCGCATGGTGGAAGGGCATTTCGCGAATGTCCGCCTGGCTAGCGACCACCCTCAAGTAGAAAATCTGTCGCCAAGCACCTAACGGTATGTTTCGGCAGCTGTCCTTGAGAACCATTAATTCTAGGTTAGGCCTATTAACACCTTCGACCACATCAACACTTACCATCAGGTGAGATTGTGGTCAAAGGCTTACCTATCAGCAATGAAAAAAAAAATAAACCGGCAGAGCTTTAACACACCGGCATTCAATCTCTAAAAATGCATAAACACAACAAATAAGATTAATACCGTTTTGCTCCGTTACTAAACAAATAGTTACATACGTAAAATATAGATGTCGCAAAATGTGATCGGAAAGAAACCTTTCTAAACTGCTATTCAATCACAAAATGCCTACGGGCTTCCTTCCAAAGACCCCTGGGCATTGTGCGCGGAGAACGCACCGTGTATGGCACGTTCCGAAACCGGAACATTACTGCTCGCTAATCTACTAAAGTGGCCTCTTCATAACGTATCTATTTCTAAGCGCATTGTTGACGGGAAAATACGAGTCCATTGCAAAAATATGACATAAATAAAAAAGAAAATGACACAGATGAGAATTTGTACAATATTTTGGAATAGTACAGTTCCCGGGTTAAGAATTTAAAGACTGTTCCGTATCTTTATATTAGATAAATAAATACCACAATGAGAAAAATACGCCTAATGAACAGTTAGTCAAGTTACATAGTAATGTATAATTTTAAGTTTTCATTCATTTCATTAATTTCATAATTTACATGGTAGTTGGGCATTTTGCGCATGCCCGCCTAGTTAGCTACCACCCTCAAGTAGAAAATATGTCGCCAATTATCGATTTGTTCCGTGAGCTGTCCTTAAGTACCGACGTTTAAGTAAGCCTGAACAACATCTTCGACTACATCATCACTTACCATCAGGTGAGATAGTGGTCATAGGCTAGCCTATCAACTACAAAAAAAAATTGGGATAAATAAATGATGCACGATAATTATTGTGCCCGAAAGTGCAGTTGCCATTTTTTCGATTCCAGCTACGTGCACCCTTGTTTGGCGGGAGTAAGGGAATGATAATCAAACTATGAGAGAATTTCTAAAAGCGTTTGGCAGGGGAGGGAAATAATTTCGCTTAGCTTTAGAAAGAATCTTCGGTTTGTTGCGTTCAATTATAAGTAGAAACTAATTGGGCTTTGGCAATGTAGTATCGCCCGTGGGGTGCCGGGTTAGAATTGCACTCCCCATATCATCCCGTGGGTGTCGTAAAAGGCGAATAAGAGAAAAAATACTGGCAGGTAGCAACGCTTCTGAAGAACTGCCGTCTTACACTGCGATCCCCAAGCCTGCCAAGCGTGGGGATTATGGCAAATACCCTGGAGTCTGTGTTCAGCAGTGGACGATTCGGTTGATACAGTAATGTAGTTATCGTAGTAATACTGTATTTTTGAGAACGGCAGCCAATTCTATTACGTTCAGTAAGGGAGCAGCCGAGGGGAAGAGCACTGTTGGGTATATTCTGCTTCTTGGTGAACGCAATGTATAATGGTAGATCTTCAGATGGTGCAGTTTTCCATCATGTGATAATTTATTTTCGTCATCTCGTATTGAAGCAGTGATAGCTCAGTGGTTAGCCTTGTTTAACACCTTCGACCACATCATCACTTACCATCACGTGAGATTGTGGTCAAAGGCTTACCTATCAGCAATAAAAATGTAGGGGCAAATTTTTGTAATTAGCTTTAAACTTGATTTTTTTTTACAATCACGCATGCTTTTCGTTTCTCCATACGATGGTTAAGAACGAGATAAGAGGAAAAATTAGAGCAATGTGTCATATGTCATGTTAGCTTAGCGGTCAGAGCATACCCCGGCTATAGGGGTGGATGGCGCGGGTTCGAATACCGCACATAACTATAATCTTACCTCTCATATTTTTTTAATTTTGTAAGATTTGAAGGGGCTCAATTCTAGCCCGTCACCCCACAGGGTATCTACGTACATGATGTGCGTGAATAGCGTCATGATGATCTCGGTGATGCCGCAGGTGTGCGTGTGGCTCGTGATGCGTGTGGTGCCGAGGTAGCAGCTGCTGAGGAGCGTAGTGCTGGGCGTATTCTGCCCCACCACCACCGCCACCGTAGTCCATGCCATGGCTCTGCAAATAATTATTTTTCAGCACATAGCTAACAACGGTTATAATCACATGAAGGTGTATCTACATAATAAAATATAATTTAGCCAAATAATTAAACCGACTTCAATACTCAAAAGTGTCAAATAACTTGTTGAAGTTGGTACCATGATAGTTCAAAAGTACCTATTATAACAATATTGTGCGCATGGTGCGCCTTCAACAAGTTATTGGACACTTTTGAGCGTTGAGTCGGTTCTATTTTTTGGTTGAATTTTTTTTTCACTCTTTTTAGTAACCCGTGCTACTTACGGAATCGATTGTCATTCACTGTCAACAATATTGTCAAGATAGGAAAATATTTTTCAGTTATTGGAGTGTAACTCAAAAACGGCTTGACCGATTTTGATGAAATTTATATGGGACCAAACGACAAGCATCAGCTTTCAATTAAAAAAATAATCATCAAAATTCGTCAAAAGTTCACCCTGTTAAAAGTTATGAGGTAAAAAACATAAAAAACAGACGTATTGAGAACCTCCTCTTTTTTTTGAAATCGGTTAAAATATAGCTCAGTCGGTCAGAACATACCCCGGCTATAGGGATGGATAAGGAAGGTTCAAATCCCGCACATGACTATAATTGTTCGTCTCGTAAATTTGTAATGTATTAAAATACGAGAAAATACGACTTTTTAGCAAAAAAAAAGGTAGAGTGAAATTCATAGCAGTAGCATTCTGGTATCTTTTGAAGCAGTGATGGCTCAGTGGCTTTGGCTACGGACTGCCACGCAGTAGGTCCATGGTTCGAATCCCGCCGCGGGCTTGAGCTTCACCGCATGGTGGAAGGGCATTTTTGCGAATGCCCGCCTGGCTAGCGACCACCCTCAAGTTGAAAATCTGTCGCCAAGCACCTAACGGTGTGTTCCGGCAGCTGTCCTTGA
Source organism: Plagodis dolabraria (assembly GCA_963854805.1). Classification (NCBI taxonomy): domain Eukaryota; kingdom Metazoa; phylum Arthropoda; class Insecta; order Lepidoptera; family Geometridae; genus Plagodis; species Plagodis dolabraria. The sequence continues at coordinate 9,818,848 of OY978462.1, read as the reverse complement.
GAGCCAGTAATTCTAGGTTAAGCCTGTGAACACCTTCGACCACATCATCACTTACCATCACGTGAGATTGTGGTCAAAGGCTTACATATCAGCAATAAAAAAAAATCTTCTATTTCTTCATCAATTTTAATCAGGTGAGATGATGTTCAAAGATTTAATCAGGTGCAGATAAACAGCGACAGGAAAGAAGGAAATCTCACCTGTTGCTGATGATGTGGGCTTGCGGGATGAGGTGCAGGCGCGAAGGGCGGCGGGAAGTAAGGCGGCTGGAAATCTGCGAGGGAAGGCTGCCCACCTCTGAAGCCGCCGCCGCCCAAGCCAAGCCCGCCGCCACCCAGGCGCTCCTGTTCACGAGAAAATAAAGAGTTAGTGGATCTGCGTTATGGTCTGCAGCGATGATTTTTCCCAGCATTGTGAAATTTAAATTGATGTTATTTGAAATTGAGCATGGTGTATAACATAACGAACTCCATAGACGTGTGTCGTGATATACACCAACAATTGATTTCAGTGTGCAGGTTTACGAATTAGAGAACAATTGTACACAATAATAATATGTAATTTTACACGCGTCTTTTTTTATTGTTATTGTTCGAGCTGGAGGACCACCGTTAAGCGGACTAACCTCTGCCTATAACAGATGCAAGTCGTCAGAAGTCACGAATTGCACTGCACCCATCACATTGAGACATAGTTGTTAAGTCACACATGGGCGTGTAATTTCACTGGCTCTCAAGGACTGCTGCTGGAACACACCGTTAGGTGCTTGGCGACAGATTTTCTACTTTATGGTGGTAGCTAGCCAGGCAGGCATTCGCAAAATGTCCTACCAGCATGCTGTAACGACTGTCATCGTAAGACAACAACCGGGACCGACGGCTTAACGTGCCCTTCAAACGGTTACCTAACTTAGCGCTCGAGCGCGCTCAGTAGTAATGTCACCAGCGGTCACCCATTCAACTCATGACCGAGGCGGACGTTGCTTAGCTTTGCTGATCGGTTCAGAATGGCTAAGCAAATTTCACTACGAACGCTTCAAAAAATTTAAATTCAATTGTTAACCATATCTATGATACTCATGGACTTTGTATCAAATTACGTCGGAAATGTATACCTTAGCGGCTATTACTAACATCAAACATAATTTTAGAACATTTAAACAATGATTCGAATTAACGCCAATAATGACCGTATATTAAAGCCTATATCATTATTCATTTCTCACTCAATCTCTTCAATAGCAAGTATCTAATTATAATTAACTATCAAATCATCTCGTTGTACGATAAAACCGGTTCAATTACAACATTGCGTTAACAAATTAACCGTCAGTTTAGTTTGAGTACTCATGGGGAATCGAACAAACTTACGCACAAATTTTTTGAAGCAGTGATGGCTTAGTGGCATTGACTATGGACTGCCGCGCAGCAGGTCCATGGTTCGAATCCCGCCGCGAGCTTGAACTTCACCGCATGGTGGAAGGGCATTTTGCGCATGCCCGCCTGGCTAGCGACCGCCCTCAATTAGAAAACCTGTCTCCAAGCACCTAACGGTGTGTTACGGCAGCAGTCCTTGAGAGCCAGTATAATACCGGCACACGAGACTTAAAAGCTACGTCTCTATGTGACGGGCGCAGTGCAAGTCGTAACTTGTGAGGAAATGCATCTGTTATAGGCAGAAGTTAGTAGATCAGGTGGGCCTCGAGCTGGTGCCGTCTCAATAACATAAAAAAAAACAAACATTCGTTTACTTTTTAAGCGCTAAAGATCGGCTGTGCAAATTCTCATTCTGTTTCACATGTATGTAATATCGCATCTACCTCGCAAGCTTGATGTTTCGAGGTTAATCGACTTCTAAGGAGTTCTCAGTTGGACTGTATGTTTGTTACTTACACTGCCAAATGTGAACTAATTTTGTTGATTATTTTATGTTGACAAGAGTTTACGTTCAAAGAAGAATGGCGACGATCTATACAACCTGAGACCCAACATTTTTGTAAACAGCATTCAGTCGCGATACTTTTCGTTACTGGTAATCCAAGTTATGAGAAAGAAAATGTGAACAGAATTCAGTACCTTGGAGTCAGGGGTAAAATAAAATTCTCAGGTTTTGCACCTTCCTATATATATTAAGTCATACCATTGAATTTCATCAAAGTTTGGTTAAGTCCTTTTTTGTAGTTGCATACTTGGATGATATAATATAGATAGAACTATAATATATATAGGCAAATGCACAATCTTGTAAGCAGCATGCACCACTAAAAAGAATATTTTTTTATTTCAAAAGTAACTGAACCGACTTGTAGCTTGAAAAGTATGAAATAACTTGTGGAAGTCGGGCGATCATAATGTAAGTTCAGTGTTTTGAATTAGCACGGTACCTACTTCAACAAGTTATATCATACTTTTCCAGTATTGGAAGTCAGTTTGTTTTTTTTTTCATAAGATTGTCTTAGACTTAAAAGGCACAGGATTCACTAATCGCTTTTCGGCAGAGTTGTTACTATATTTAAAAATGCATAGGACTATTCCTTTGGTTTTGCGTAAACAAAAAACTGACATTGAGTTACTAAATTTCAACGACAACACTGTGAAAGAACCTTTCCCCACTATCTGTATTTTTGGAGAGGTAAAGGACCTGCCTACTAAATCACACCAACAGCTGGAAGACTTCCAGCACATTGAATGAACAAAATGCCTCCCCTATTCTTAACCACAATCCGTACGCTTGGAAATTGTCTTGGGGTTCGCTATGTAAAATGCCCCTACTCTTCAGGAGGCACTGCTGCGCACCATTTGGCATATTTCTCTTCGCGAGTGGGGGGCGGAATGGAATCCCAACGGGGACTTGGGTGATGTGATTTAAATTGTATCGGAATAGAATATATGTATTGGATAGTTATGTTATATGATAGATAGATGCAATTAAGTAAGTAATAGTTAAAAACGTTATGGTTAGGCTGCTCACCGTTGGTTGGGAAATTGAGGTATATTTGTGGGTAGGATACAGGACCTTGGCCTCTGAGCAATACACAGCACTGCGTCGCCTCAGCTGGGGAGTGATACAATCCAATATCTTAGTGTTGTGATATTCTGTCTATTGTCAGCGCAGACAAATTAGACTCCATTGGGATCTAGGCTCCGGTAGAAGACCCTGTCCTTAGTTCCCTGCTGCTACTCTTACCAAGAGTTTTAGATCAAATTAATGACTTAAAGTGAATCCTAACGTATCTATATATGTGCTAGACAATAACACATAAATGTATGATTATTTTACAGCACGCGATCTTCGAATTAAATAAAATTGCTCGTGATAATAAGTTTATAATGTATTAGATACTAATGTCTTATGAAGCGAGGCTCAAAATGAAAATCAATTCGATGGACTTACGAACGAAGTAAAAAAGTTGATGCTTGCGGCGTGGCACGTGTTGATTAGTCTTGCCTCCATAGGCAGACTCATATTTATTTATTTTTGAAGTTGTGATGAACCAACGGCTATATCCATGGATTGTCGAACAGGGGTACATAGTTCAAATCTCGCCGTGGGCTTTAAGGTGAAGTGAGCGATGAAGACGGTAATTTTGAACATGTTTTTGTAGGGTTCCGTACTCGAAGGGTAAAAACGGGACCCTATTACTGAGACTTCGCTGTCCGTCCATCCGTACGTCCGTCACCAGGCTGTATCTCAAGAACGGTGATAGCTAGACAGTTGAAAATTTCACAGATGATGTATTTTTGTTGCCGCTATAACGACAAATACATTAAAGTTGGCCAAGTGCAAGTCGGAATCGCGTACATTGAAACAATAAAAGGTTAAAATATGAAGCCTAATGTTGTATAGCTAATGGTACGGAACCCTTCGTGCGCGAGTCCGACTCGCAATTGGCCGATTTTTATAAAAACCATATCAGTTACAGTAACAATATATAGCGGCTGAGGGGATTTAGATTCAAAGATTATATAAATCCAGAAATACGAGTTGTCATTGATAAATGACAGGAGATCTGTCACACGTCCAAGAAACATAATAGAGTATGGTTCTTAAGATAAGTTCTATGCTTTAGCGAGAAAAAGTCGACAGTCAATCTCTTCGTCGCAGGCGCGGCGCCGGCATCGGCAGTGGCATAAGTGCCTAAATCTATGCGGCTATGAAGCCGCGATGCTATTAAAATATAAAATATACAAAATACTATAATTTTAAACGATATTTTATCGAGTCCAAACAAAATAATATATATTATTGTTAACCTATAAACGTTTTATATCTAATAAAGTTTCGTCAGTGACCCTATCCAGCTGTTTTATTGCTAATACTGTTTGACAATTTATTTTCAAAACCATATCAATCGCTTCACTTTTACGATGCTTTTGATCTACAAAATATCATCTTACAAGTACACGTATGTGTGACCCCATTATAGTAACTAACTATGGTTAGTACTGTGGCGTAACTAGTAGCAGAGAGCTGCCAGTAGTGACGTACCTAATTCATGAGATTTGAATTGTGAATTATCGACATATTTATGACTTGAGTCTTTGGAGCTGCTTCTACTCTGCTCTGAAACTGAAACTTTGCTGCCACGCACACAACGAAGAGTTCCAGCAGCTGTATGACTGTTCCCTTTTTACTCTTCACTTAGCTACAGGTAAGATAGTTGTGAAAGTTAGCTTATAAGTATTATAAACAGCAACGTGACCCCAAAGTTTTGCATGGTAGCAGGGCATTTTACGAATGCCCGCCGGGCTAGCTTAGAAAATCTGTCGCCAAGTACATAACGGTGTGTTCCGGCAGCTGTCTTTTAGAGCCAGTAATTCTAGGTTAAGCCTGCTCACAGCTTAGACCATATCATCACATACAACCAGGTGGTTTTATGTCCCTGGTTTATGCAGCTTATATATCAAGATATTATTTGAAGAAGTCAACAAATTAAAACCTGTTTTAACTGATAGTATCGCTTTTTTAAGCTATTTCCTTTAAAGTCGTAAATTTACAAATTATTTTATAAAATGTTCATTGTTTAAGCTCTTTGGTTATTCATACATCCAAACTAATATTATAAATGCGAAAGTAACTCTGTCTGTCTATCTGTCTGTCTCGCTTTCACGCCAAAACTAGTGGACCGATTTGGATGATATTTGGAATGGAAATAGTTTAAGATGCGGGGAAGAACATAGGATAGTTTTCATCCAACTGCGCAAAAAGAGGTTAATGTTTTTGCGCGATAACCGACATACGCGCGGGCGGAGCTGCTGCCGGAAAGCTTGTAACCAATAAAATGTAGACTAAACAACGACCTTCAATGAAAAAAAAACGTAAAATGAATCTATGGTGCAATTAGATTTTCAGCTCAATCAACTGTTTCGAGTGCGTCCCATCCCTAGTTTAAACCAAAGAAAAATCAAATTATTCATATGGTCATTATACCCGTTAAAACTAGATCAATTACAGAGGCGTTCAAGTTTCGGCAATGTTATAATCGATCGATTGGAACCCGTTTTTTTAATAAATTAATTTGTGGAACGGATGTGGAGACTAGTGACGATGACGACACGACGCTTATGTATGACTTAGAAATGTTTGGTTTTGTAATTATGTGGGAATATAAAGCTGTTTTGGGTCAGATGTGTAATGGCAGTTAAGAGCTATTCAAAGTAACTGATATATTAATTCTAATGTTGTAATATTAAACGAAGAAACGACAACGAAAGGTACTGTTAATTGAGCAAGTCCTCGCTTATTACGTGTCCCGCTTGTGGTACTTAAAAATAATATTAGGCTCAGTGGCAAGGTTCGAATCCCGGCGCGGTCTTGAGCTTCACCGCATGGTCGAAGGGCATTTTGGGAATACCCGCCTGGCTAGCGACCACCCTCGAGTAGAAAATCTATAGCCAAGCACCTAACGGTGTGTTCCAGCAGCAGTCCTTGAGAGCCAGTGTACATGAGACTTAACAACTACGTGTCAAGGTGCCGGGCGCAGTGCAATTCGTAGTTTGTGACGAAATGCATCTGTTAAAGGCAGAGATTAGTATGCTTAACATCATCAATTAGTATGCTTAACATCATCAGGAGGGCTTCGAGCTTGTTCCATGACAATAACATAAAAAAGAAGATTTTTAGAATTTTTTCTTCAAGCAGGTTCAAATGCCATAAAATCCAATCTGAACAATGAAAAATACACAATTATATTATTCGACGGGCCCGAGCCGAGGTGAAAGCTATAGGCACCTATTGTACACAGGTCAGCGTAGGTCACGGCAACTGATGAAGATAACAGTAGCTATTGAAAACTGATGGCCGTGTTTGTATTGGCCTGGATATGTTATAATTTACGAAACAAAAGGTACATACACTCAGTTTTGATTACAAGAGCAATTACTGCAGTTTGTGTGAAAATAAATGCTTAGATACAGAAAAGCAAAAGCCTTGTTTTTATGTGTGATTACAAGGACTATTGCGTACCAAGCGTAAATCACATCTTTTTTTTGTTTTTTTTTGAGACACAAAACAAATTACAATCAATTTTCTTATTTAAAATACAAATGTTGTACAAATTTTGACCTGGATTGTAATTCAACATAATTATGTGTATACAGAAAGGTAAGATAAATTATTATTATTAATAATTATTACATCCACAATTTTTTATTAGACTAGGAATTTGTCACCTCGAGTAGTACTCGAACCCACGTCCCCCGATTTTATGCACGGGTTCCTTAACCTCTGAGCCAAGAAATTTTCTAGGTACTTTATGGTGTAGATGAAATCTCACTTCTGCCATGCTAGCAGTCAGCATGGCAGAAGTCCTTTCCGTTTCCTATATTGGTACTCCTATTTGTTTCTAATTAGATTGTTTCATGTCCTTGTTATTTTATCTCACATATATTATAATTTAATACCTACTTATTTTTAGGTTTATAATCTGACATATCATCACATCATACAGCTACCTCACCTATCAACTGCATTAAAAAAATGTATTGCCACTCCCAGAAGAACTGGCCTGAAACTCGGGGCCATTCTTTTTAAACGTTTTATAACAAAATGTTACAAACTAATATTAAATTATTACACTATTTGTTTAAATTCGTAGGTGATAACAGAGGCGCCATTATGTCCAAGCATTTTTGTCGTATATAATCACAAACTGTGTACCAGGATTTCTTTTTTTTTTCACGTGCAACTTGAATTTATCTTATGTGCGAATGTTTGGGAACTTTATTATAAAACCACACACCTAAGAAAGACCTTTAATTTGTCTTTGCTAATCTAAAACCTGGCATCGTTTTTTATCTTTACCTAGTTTTATAATCGCGATGAACTGTTAATTTAGATTTACTAATTTTTTTACAAACATACATAATATTTTCAAATATATAGGTGCGTTAAAATTAAGGCATCAATTTTTTTAAAAAGGTTCCTCAGAAATTTCCCAAGGCCCATTTCATATAAAGCTCGAATTGCACGCTTTTGTAAGATACATTGTCTCTATCTCAGCAGCAGCTCCCCACAGCAATACACCATACAAAATTATACTGTGGAAGTACGCGAATAAAACTAGCCGTGCAGTAGCTACGTCCGTTAACTGTCTTATCTTACGAACTTCATATGCAGCAGAACTATGTCTGTCGGATAGATAGAATATATTTACTAATAAGTAGCATCCAGAAAATATCAATATCGACAATCGAATACGGTTTACCGTAACACATTGCAACAATCAATCAATATAGGAATGTATATTAGCTCCGTTGTAGACGATTACATTGACATGTACTCTTTAGTACCTTGTCGTTATGATTAAGTGTCAATTTTAAAATGATATACATATGTAGGTACTAGGTAGACAAACTTTTTGGTATTTAGGAATGGTTGGTAATTATAGTGATATTTACGCAGATATTATATAACTTGGATGTAGTTTTATATATAGCTATGGAACAGAATCGTAAACGCTTTGGCATTATGTCGTAGTTGCTAAGAAAATCTTTATGTAGGTAATGAATGAAAAGCCGTTGTATATTACATATTTTGCCAAAGTTCCAAAGTCAGAACATACTAATATCAATTCTTTAAATCTTTATCGAGTATATTATCGAATAACGATACATCGATAAGTTTGATTAGAATTTAAAATAGGTATTTTTGATAAGTGAGGTAGCTATAATGTGATGATATGTCAGATAATAAATTAAAAAAATTAAGTAGGTATTAAATTATAATGAAGGCAAGATAAATAATAAAGACATAAAATAATCTAACTAGAAGAATCGTGAATACACTAGGGAAATGGGCATCAGGCAGGAGCCCAGCGAAAGCAAAGTGAGAACTGTCCGTTTTAATGTTTTACATCGTTAGTGATAAACATAGAGTACCTACCGAATCCACATCAGTGGGATAAAAGAAAGAAGAGATGATAAGTAATGCTGTTTATTGTATGATAATGATAAATTAATATATAAATATCTGAGCTTTTCTTTTTAGGGTTCCGTACCCAAAGGGTGAAAACTGGACCCTATTGTATACTTAGTTGACCGTCCGTCCGCTGTCACCAGGCTGTATCTCAAGAACGGTGATAGCTAGACAGTTGAAATTTTCAAAGATGAAGTCATTCTGTTGCCGTTATAACAAAAATACAAAAAGTTGGCAAATGCGAGACGGACTCGCGCACGTTATAACAAAAAAAGGTAAAAATATGAAGTCTAATGTTGTAGCTAATGGTACGGAATCCTTCGTGCGCGAGTTCGACTCGCACTTGGCCGATTTTTTTTCAATACTCAGTTTTTTTAACGGCGGCGTATCATTTGTTGAGTGCGTTCTGCTTCGCTCCACTGAGTTCCTGGATGATAATTATGTAGTTACATATAGATCTAATTGTAATATTTAAACTGTGGCAAAAATTTGCAATAAACGTGCAGATGTATGTCTGTTTTATATTTCTTTGTCTGTTGGATTCACCACAGTGCTATACGTAAGTTGTTACGAAATACTCCATTACAATATTTCGCATTTCGTAATAAATATTGTAACTGAATATTTCGCAACAAGGCTTCTCTGTAGCTTAACTGAAGTGATTTCTACCAAACTAAATTTTATAATACTTCCGCAGTACGTGGGGCATCAAATAATACCATTTCATTAAAATATACAATATATTTTCAACACACTTGACCATAAATTGGTCTTATTTTACGCAAATACAGCTAAAACAAATATTATTTTTATCCAAATTCCAAAAAAAAAAGAGTTTCTCAAAACGATTGTATTATTTTTAGTATGTCAAACCCATAACTCTTTACAGGGTTATATACTAATTTTGACTATTTTTTATGTTTGACAAGGCACAAGCTCGAGCGAGGCCCACCTGATGTTAAGCGGACTAACCTCTGCCTATGCATTTCTTCACAAGTCACGAATTGCACTGCGCCCGTCACCTTGAGACATAGTTGTTAAGTCTCTAAGGTTTTTGAGTTAGCCCTAATATTGCGTATCTTACGTTTGAAGTCGGATTTTTGGTAAAATTATTACTTTATTTTTTGTTTTAAGGGTGAAACTCACCTTTGCGTCCAAAATAAAAGAGTTTTATCGTGCTCGAAGCTATATTTAGTAACCATTCTACATGCAACAATGCAACAACTACATGAAGCTATATTTAGTTATCATTTAACAATTAACAAATATAATGAATTCAATAAGAGCTAAAACAATATATGAGATATCGTAAAACATCTCATATAAACAAATCAAACTGAACAAGTTCAATATATAAAGCTTATTTTAAGCGTCTCATTATTCAGCTTGCCAAGCTGCTAAAAACTATCTTATATTAATTAAGTACAGAAGTATCAAAAATAATATAAAATAAAATAAATGTTTTAATAGGTATTTTGACAGATCATTGTAAACAGCCAATTAATCTAGATAAGGCCTTAAAAGCCGGCCATCTTTAATTAATCATTGTCGAAACAAAAAATACATGTAATTGGTGTCTAATTTGCTTTCTAATTGCATACTATACAAGCTTGGAGATGTTAAATGCCGATAAAGAGATAGGATCTATTTTATGTTGAAGATAGCATTTGATTTTGTCAATAAATAATAACAGCATATACAATAATAATAGATATATGAAAAATATACGCGATTTGAACCGTTTAAAGTTGTTAAAAACCTAAGACAATATTATCAAGTTAATATTTTTGAAAAACACTCAAAACATACAATAATACTAGCGGCCCGCCCCGGCTTCGCACGGATAATTACGACTTTAAATTGAGATGTAAGCTATCCTATCTTTCAATTTCAAATTTAAAATTGGTTTAGTAATTTAGGAGTCCATCGCGAACAAACAACGTGACACGTAATTTTTATATATAAGGATATCTAGTGACAATTCCGCCTACGAAGCATCTTCGAGCATCAAGAATCACGACGAACGCAGCATGCTCAGGAGGTCAAGTCAAGACCTCCTACTTCGTGTAGAAGTGAGACGCGTCGAAAATTCTTCCGGATTGGCTACGAAGCGTTCACGACGTCACCTCGGCTTAACAGGAGCATTAGGCGGAATTTCACTAGATATATTTTTATATTATTTAAGTGTTTTTCTAAAATATTAATTTAATGTTCTATTATTTTTTTTTATTAAATATTTTTTTTTATAGATGATAGGCTAGCCTTTGACCACTATCTCACCTGATGGTAAGTGATGATGTATTCGAAGATGTTGTTCAGGCTAGCCTAGAATTACTGGCTCTCAAGGACAGCTGCGGGAACACACCGTTAGGTGTTTGGCGACAGAATTTTTACTAGAGGGCAGTAGCTAACTAGGCGGGCATTCGCAAAATGCCCTACACCATGGAAATATATATAATAGATTTCCGAAAATTAACACCTCAATCTATTCATTAACAGCAAATTCAATTATTTAAAACAAGGTAATTTAAACAGCTAACTGAGGCAAGCACAGTAGTTGGTCTTACGATAAATAAGTCAAAAACAAAAGTAATGACAAACAGAGAAGAAATATTCATAAAAGTAGATATTGAATATGTTAAAAACTATACAAACTTAGGGAAATGAATATCTTTTAGAGACCAGACAGACATCGAACTAGAAAGCAGAGTGGCCTGTACTTGGAAAAGATACTGGTCCCTTAAAGAGCTATTTAAAAGCAAACACTTTCCAATGACAGCCAAGAAAAAAGTGTTTAATTCTTGTATCTTGCTTTGTCTTACGTATGGGTGCCAAACATGGGCATTGACTCAAAAACATCTTTTATAACTAAGATCGTGTCAAAGGGGAATTGATAGGAGTATGTTGGGCGTGACGCTAAAAGACCGCAAAAGAGCAGCAGACATTAGATCTACAACAAAGGTGGAAGATGTACTAAAGAAAATAAGACGGTTAAAATGGCGATGGACAGGACATATGACAAGGGAAAGCAGAATGAAATGGACTAGAATTATATCAGAATGGCAACCACGTGATGGCAAAAGGAAAATAGGCAGACAAGCTAAAAGATGGACCGATGATATCAAGATTATTGGAGGGACAATCTGGTCTAGAAAAGCTATTAATAGAGAAGAATGGAAGCAGCTGGAAGAGGCCTATGTGTCACTGGACACGCTGACCATTGAACCGGGAAACCCGATGTATTAGATTTAAGTTAAAACAATTTGCTACTGTATGCAAAATCATTGTTTAGTATCAGCAATAAAGGATAATAATAATTTAAAGTAACAGTTACTTTAAGGGGAATGTACTTATAGCACTTTCCATACATATGCAGTTTCGTCATATTTAAATACCAAGAGTTCAAGCTAACTGAAATTTTGCATTTTGCATTTTGATTGACCTTGTGCCTAATATTTATGCCACTGCAGTTTCTTTTGATGTCTTAAAATATGACCAGAGGAAATAATTGTGCATAGTGAGCAGTCACCATTCACATCCATGTAGGTAAGTGGACGTGGCTGCACATTTGGCACACAACTAAGCTCTTTACCATACCTGATTCCCCGTGTATATTGTACCTACTCCAAATTATTGGGATAAAGATAACTTCACTACACAGTATAAAACAAAGTCGCTCGACCCTATGTGTGCTTAGATCTTCGGATTTCAGTGCGGTTTTTTTTATAAATACTGGTTCAAGAGTAATTTTTATATGTATAATATATGCATAATGTAGTAGAGAAACACTGTCATTTTTAGAGGTACCTAATGTGATGTTGCATGCATTGCACCCGTGCGAAGCCGGGTCGCTCATATATTATAAGAATTTATTGTATTTTGTACGCGCAATATGATAAAAACTTCGTATTGTGACGCTGATGGTGAATTTGACACCCTCACTCACAGGTTTACTTCCTTTTACACCTTTGGTAAAAAAGAATCCCTGCTGCGAAATTATCATTGGCTACATTGTCATTATCATATATTTAAAGTGACTATAAATTAATTAAAAGAAGAGTTTGTAAATTTTGACCTATTCAATAAGTCTTCGGTAGTATAGTGGTCAGTATCCCCGCCTGTCACGCGGGAGACCGGGGTTCGATTCCCCGCCGGAGAGATTCTTTTTGCACTTTTTAAAGTTTCACGACGGTTTATATTTTAATTTGTTTATTGTTATTTTTGAATATAATAAAATGGTTATTACCTGCACCTCAATCACGCTGGATAAGTCCACGTACGCCAGCGCCAATCCTTTTTAATGCCTTCCAAAAAAGTTCTTACTGCAATCACGCGATCGACTTCTCACAGCACTTCACAATTTACACTACATCTTCATAAATATTTTAATCACTTAACGAAACCTATTACTTACCTACTACAAATTAATTAAAATCGATTCACCCACATTTAATCGATACTTTTAACGAAAAATTAAATCGATTAATGTACTAACGGTTCGAAATATAAAGAGTAGGTATGATAGGGACTAGTGAGGTGAAAGTATAAAAAACAATATGTAAATGTCCGAAGAACCGATTAAAAAAAATTACCGGTCCCTTAAAAGGCGGACGTTTCGGACCACAATCGGTTACTGATTACTTTTTAAATTGGTGTCTTGTGGCTCGATGACCGACCGACTACCGGATCTTTTTTATTTATAGACGTAGTGATGGATAGCGTATCGATAGTTTTATTATGGAGATTAAATTTAAATGTGGATCAAAATACTTGGTATAATGCTGTTTGTCAGGTAAAATAAAGTTAGAACATTTTGAACTCAATTACATTATGATGTTTTTTGGAACAGAACGCGTTATTTTTTGTTACCTCCGTTTAAAACAACAATAATAAACCGTAAATATTTTGTCATACAACTAATATCGTTTAGTCTAATGAAAAACTAACTAAAGTGTTAAAGATTTTTAGAAAGCGGCGACGTTCTCCTTTTTTATATCGTCAAAATACTAATTGCTACATCACTACCTACAATAAAAGGTTCGCGAAGAGAACATTCAAATCGATTCGCTTTGGCAAATCAAATTCATTACTGTTAAATAGAGAAGTTAATGGAGACTAGAAGTTAAAACGTTTAAACGTAAATTACAAGTTAACGGGGAATTCTTAATCTAAATTTGAACAAATTAACTTTATAGATTTTAAACGCGCTTCATTACTCTTCGATTAAAATGTTTTTGGTAAACGATGGAAATATTAAAATCGATTTATTTTCGATAACTTTCAATCAGTAAAAAGGTGGATTGATTGGAAACTCTTTGATGCAACTATACTAATTAATGTTTATATACAATTAACGATTTGCCGAAAAGCAACTTTATTATTCGGGTATCTTTGAAATATAAAATTATTAAACATTTTAAGGCACGTGCCGCGAACGTGATTTCTAATAAGCGCGTTTATACTCGTAAAGATTATGATAACAAATAATATTTTAATTGCAATGGCATGATTAAATTTATGTTTCAAATCGTTTTTAAAATTAATAGCATAAGCGCTTTAATGATTTCAATGATCCTTGGCTTAAAAAAACCATTGAATATATGAAAATAAGATTTATTTCTAAACCACCGAATATTGCTCTATTTTTTGTTTAAATATTTTTGTTAATATAATAAAAAATAACAACGACCGAGTTTTATTTCATTCGAAAGAATTCGTCATTAATAATAAACGTAACCAACGAATAATCGAACGATCGTTCGCGCCGCGCGCTCGGGGCTGACTGCCGGAGGGCGGTGCACCGCCCTAAGGCAGGGTAGTGTCACACTAACGGGGCTACTAGATTACCTCGATGGTAGTTACTAATGTAATCATTATTCGAAATCGATTTGCCATGTGTTAGCATATGGTAGTATTGAGGAACACAATTGATATGAGATGCAGAGCCGAGGTGGAAATCGCAATAAAGTTCTAAAATACATTAACATATTCAGCAGGTATATGTATTATCACTATCTCGAACCCATTAGTCAATTTGTCACAGAAAAATATGCAGTACCAATGTACAAAATGTGTATTTTATAAACTAGCAAAATGTGACTCAAGCTTCGCTTTTTTACATTATCGCAATCCATAACCCCGTAAGAAAGTTATGTTTGTTGCTTTATCACAGCTTCAAAAATACATTATAAATTGGAGATATTAGTATATTTGTTGGTTATGTTACATATTATTCTAAATTCTAGATTCCTTACCTAGTTTTAGATATCGAACACGTAACAAAAATGGTCTAAAATTGACAACATTGACGGCCTATATTTCTGTAATAAAACAAAACAATAAGTTATTTTATTTGTAGTTTATTTTTACGTCTGAAGGGCTTATTGGTACGTCTGAAAGCTATTATTTGTTTAAACGTAGATGTTATAATATGTGTAAAATTTTGCTACAGGGTAAGGTATCAGTTCATAGCGCAGAACTAGTAATATGTATATTATGTATCTATCTATACATAGTATTTTTTTTGAATTATTAAAGATAAAAATAATCTAAAATTGTTATTCTTACGCCACCGCTAAGCTTATAAACTTATAAGATTATATCTAAACCATTAATATTAACCACGAGCTATTCCTGACGACCATTCATTTTTTGGGCTGATTTTTAATGTACAAAGCTTACAAAATTACAGCTTGTTCGCTTAACAAGCGTTGTTAGTTCAAGTATAACATTGTTGGAATTATTGGTTTAAAGTTGATTGTAAAACAAGTTTAAAGTTGATTGTAAAATTAGTCTTGTTTGATGTTCAATCCACTTTGACTACAGATGTCGCTCCGTCCCCTTTAGAAGCTGTCAAATGTTGAAATTCTTTCAATATCGGACTGCTTAGGAGTGAAAGAGAGGCAGCGATGTTAAAATGGCGGTTAGTTTGGGTGAAAAACAAAAGAATGCTTTTTGACACAAAACAAGTAACTTAAATCGAGACTTGTAAAATATGATTTTCGCTTAGCACGCGATAGTGCTTGTAATAATATTTAGAAATATCGAAAATATAACTTAACTTATCCCTTTTGATAAGAATTTGCTATTTTATTGTTATATTTTATACACAATCATACATGATTTAATTAAGACATTCACGTTATAAGCGTAATTTAGAGTCCACTTTGGAATTTTATTCCATCGACAACATTTTACGGAATTATATTATGAAATTAACTTGGCCTTAGAAAATAAGATTTAATTTTCTTACTGCTATAAACTAAATACATTTTGATAAAAATCTATTCAAGTAAAGTTATTTAGCACTTGTCAGCGCCTTAAAGACCTACCGTGACCAAAGCGAGTAATCTTCGAGTTCACGTAGTACCACCTCGCCCCACCCTTTAATTACAAACGAGAGTCAGCCCTACGATTGGTGATCAGTCAGATGTATAAACTAGCATTATGATTTTTATATAACGATACATTGTATGGTTCGTTAGATTCAATAACAATTGTGTAGTACTCAGCTATGGAGTAATTGGGTGATATAATTGGCCAGATCTTGGTAGCTAATTCAGACTTGTAGTCAGGTTTGCAAAGCCTATATTAAATAGTCGACTTCTCAAAAAGATCGTAAAGGCCAATCAAAATGTATAATTAGACACAAAGAAGTTAATAGCGGAGATATATGGCTTCATGTTTTGTGAATGCTGGGCACGTGCTTGAAGATCTTCAGACTTCAGATAGCGCAGATTTCAGTGAATAGTATTAATTTTGGGCCTAATTAATATACCTAATAATTCTAGTTTCCTTTTTTCTTGTACAAGAAAAGCTTATTATTTATTTCATTCTTATTGGACTTTAAGCTATTTAATTGCCCCGGGTTATGGTATAAAAATATTATATTGTATAATCCCATCTAATTACTGTGCAGTAAGTACTAAACCAACCCCGTGGGGAGCTGGAATTTTATCCTCTTCCCCCATATCTTCCTGTGGGAGCAGTAAGCGATGACTAAGGGGAAAATACCACAAGGTAGCAGCGCTTTCTGAAATACTGCCACCTCACACGGCGATCCTCAAGGCTCCTGGTTAGCATGGGGTTTATGGCAAACCCCCCCCCCTATAATGGGGGAGACATTCGTTCAATAGTAGACGCCCTCCGTCTATTGACGTGGTATCTGATAGAAGTAGGTACTCTGCTAATTTGTAACTTATACCTAATAAAAAATATAGTACTACTTCCTAATTTTTCTTTAAACTGTAATACTGAACAACTGTGATTACTAACCGATCATTTAAACATTTTTTTTATATTTATGACCTAATTAATTAGCATCTTACATATTATACCATAGCAATTACGTTATTTTCACTACGGGGAGTAAAGCTACTCGTAACTATGCAGCCCCATTCCCTCCGTTCACCCTAACCGTAAAGTACAGATATATTCATACTACGTGCAAATTCGTTCAGTTTGCCTAATTTCCGTCATTTGGTCACCCTTCGATTTGTTGCCTCGGGCTGTTTTACAAGTAGGTACGAATAAAACTGCGCAGCGTGAGCGCTGGCTGCATGTGAAAGACGCTTCTGTCTTTAAAAGAAAAAAAAATATGGCAACAGTTTACTTTTTCCGAGAACAAAAATATTTTATCCACATCAGTGAAAACCACGATTACAACACTAGAAATATATATAAAATAACGGTACCAGGTTTCAGATTAGCAATGATAAATAAAAGGTCCTTTTTAGGTAATTGTGTGCGGTTTTATAATAAAGTAGCCAAACATATTACAATGCTCACAGAAGGAAAATGCAAGTTGCACATGGAAAACATTTTGATTAAGAAATCCTACTACACAGTTTGTGATTACTTAAACGACCAAAAATGCTTAGAAAATTCCGCCTATGCCAAGCTATCACCTGTCACCTATGTAATTGAAACAAATATTGTAATATTGAAATATTATAGGAGAACCTTGCCATTATAGTATCATTATATTTGTGATTGAATTGAAAAATCAGAGAAAATGGCTGTGTTTGGTGAATCTCGAGCAGATTGTCATTAAGTGTTATAAAATTGTGTTTTAGTTTTATCATGAATTTAAATGTTTAATAATAATAAATTGTAAAAAAAAATACAAGAAATTGAACCGACTTCGACTCCCAAAAGTGTGAAATGACTTGTTGAAGTCGGTACCATGATAGTTCAAAAGTACCTTTTATAAGAATATTGTGCGCATGGTACCGACTTCGACAAGTTATTTCACACATTTGGGTGTCAAAGTCAGTTCCATTTATTGTATAAAAATATTTTTTCCCTTTTTTTAACTAACCAGCAAGGTTTAGTAAAAAGAGTGAAAAAATATTTTACTTAGGGGATCGATTGTCATTCATTGTCAACGACTAGATCATCAGGATAAATATTTGTTGTTTTGGTACCTATCTTATTTTATAAAAAGAAACAACTGTTTGTAATACACAATATCCTTGCCATAAGCGTATAGCATCACAGACAATCCATAGCTTACAGTCAAGTGGGACTAAGCTACAAAAAAGTTTTAATCGATTTTCCATATAAGGCGACGCAAAACTGACCTTTTGATAACACTCCAAATTCTTTTTTTAAGCACTGTCCAATTACTGGCGGAATACAATAAAATGAATAGAAAAATATAAATTCATTGTGTCAAATAGTTTCTGAATAAAGAACGCGCGCCGATTGGCCGTATCGCCCGAGGCAAGATGGCGGGGTGCCAAGTGTTGCCAGCCTTTCAACCGGAAATATGAATTCTATTTGTCTAATAACGTTCGCAAATGTAATTTGAGTTTTATGTGCATATTTGTGACGGACATAAAAGTTATTCCCCAGCACCTAAAACTTTATTGTTATGTGACTATCGAGTATCAGAATATGCCATTTATATAGAAATATTGTCTGATTTCATTTTTATACTGTTACTTTCAACGTTTTCCAAACCGTTCTACTTATTATAATACTAGCTTTCCAGGCGCGGATCCACCCGCGCGTATGTCGGCTATCGCGCAAAAACATTAACCTCTTTTTACGCAGTTGGATAAAAATTATACTATGTTTTTTCCCGAGTCTCAAACTATTTCCATACCAAATTTCATTCAAATCGGTCCAGTAGTTTTGGCGTGAAAGCGTAACAGAAAGACAGACAGAGTTACTTTCGCATTTATAATATCAGTATATTTGTCAAAATTATTGTTTAAATTACGTAGGCGGTAGCTTGGCTGAGGCGGAACTGTCTAAGCACTTTTGTCGTTAAGTTATCACAATCTGCAGCGCAAGTACCGAACTTACCGATCCCTAAATTTGACATTACAATCGTCTAAATTCGATAACTCGGGTTTGCGCAAACATCGATATAATCCGTTTTATCGAATTTAGACGATTGTAATGTCAAATTTAGCGATCGGTAAGTTCGGTACTTGCGCTGCAGTATAGTAAAATTTCTGAATCCAAATGTTCTTAAATTGCAATTATTATAACACATTGTTAAAAGATGTTTCGAAAGAATGTCTCCGAGTTTTTGTCAGTTCTTCTCGCAGTGACTCTAACATGTTACTGAACGCGACAGTAGAATGTAAATATTTCAGAATGAATTATCATTGATCTTCATAAGAGCGTCGTTGACGCCTATATTGGAAAAAATATTTTGATTTTAACTTTGACTTTGATGTTGATAACACAACTTCCAGGCTCGAGTTATTCGTTAAAAATTGCTAAGTTACGTAATAAAACTTATTTAATGTAACAAGTAGGCACTAGTTATATATCGTGATTATGTTTCCAAACTGAGAGTGAAGGTAATATTTAACTTTACTATTTTTGTAATGTAAGGATTATTTTTCAATGGTCCAGATGATAAATTCAATATTTTTTAAGACAGCGTAAGTACCTATCGACAGGTCAACATAATCAACATTATACTTGTACCTTATACGTAAGATAGGAGTAAGAAGGTCTGTAGAATATGTTGCGGGGTTGGTGCAATATGTTTTCACTAACAACGCTAGGGATATTTTAAAAACAACATACAATCTTATTTGTTAATCGTTACCGGGTCTATTCACGCACGAATTAATATCAAAATAAAAATATATTGAATAACTTGGGGTTCGATCAAGTTGCATTGACCGTGGTCACGAGTAGACTGAAGAAGCGGGTGTCATCGTCTTGAGGAGCAGCGCGCGGCGGGAGCGATTTAAATCTACCCCCGCTTGGTTTTCGTTATGTCTTTGTCACTGTCACCTCGACAATGACTCGAAATATGAGTTTAGTTCACGAAAGCTTAAAGAATAGTAACATATAATCTTACAGGCCAAAGTATGCAATATGTTCTTGTGATGTCGGTAAGAACATATTGTAGAAAGTTTTTGCTTAGATTTTATGGCCGTCTGCGTGCCTAGCACTAAACCTCATTGGAAATGCTTTTGTTGGTACACCCTTCGTAATTTTTTTTCACTTTAATGAAGAATGTTATAGAACCATGGTGTTTCTAATGTGCAGCAACACCCGATTCACGTCGATGAGGAGTGGTATGCTGTTCATTTGCCACACTTTTCCTTGCTCATTTGCCTTTTATGACCTCTAATGAACTCTCACGAAAGGAAAAACGTATTTATATTTTTTTTAATAAGTAATTTTTCTTGTAATCAAAAGCGTCGTATATTAAATTATTTTCTTAGAACAATTTTACAACAGTTTCAATATGCTTCTTTAAATTAAACAGTAACACTTATTTAACTAGACTGGGTGTCGAAATAAGGCAGGCCTCTATTTTGTAAAATGAGGGTGGAAGGGTACACCTATTATACTCACATTAATTATACTATGGCTAGTGTAGTCATAGTCTCTATTTTGATCTACATAAGATTTGTCAATATAAGTTTCACAATTTCGCGTTACATCATTACCATGACTATCAAGGTTTATCTACCAAAAAATATGTGGAGTGCAGTTACAGCTGGTGTATAAAATTTTCCACGGTTACAGTCAAACTATGCCACTAGAACCGTATAACATAAGAATACAAAACTGTTTTCTACTGTAACATATTTGATAGCTACACATTTTTGGAAAATTGATTTAGAGAACATATTTTTGGAAAATTTGCAGTCTTCATTCAAGCATAACATGTCTATTTAGGGATGACGGATAGGGGGGATGACGCAGGTTCGAATACCGCACATTATTATATTTTTGCGTCTTGTAAATTTGTAATTTTGTAATGTGATCCGCAGAGCATTCGTCATTTCAAAAATAAGAATATGAAAAATTTTAGGTCATATTTTTTTTATAAAAAGGTTTCAAGAGAGTTTTCATTATTAGAAGGATACAGATTTAAGAAATGTATAAGAGTCCAGCTCTTACTTCATTTTTTTATAATATTAAGGAACTTGTAAGTTATTGTGACAAACATGTATAAATATTTGCACGTACCGTGTAATAATGAAATCTTGAAAATATTTTTTTTTATTCTTATTACGTATCTAATACATATAAAATATCTTTATATGAATATATTATAATTCTATTTGACAATCTTTGATGAGGTTTGTGTGTAAGGGATGAATGTAAGGACGTGACAAATGTAAAAAATCAATAATACTTATTGTATTGTATATTGTTTAAAAAATGTATTAGATTTTTTGAAAATTCTCCTCCGAATCAAGCGTTTTACGTGACCAAGTAAAATAATGAAATGATCTAGCTACAAAACCAAAATAAGAATAAAACTATGAATTTCCCGCCAAAGCGTGCAGTGTTCGCCGTAGCACGGGAACTGTGCGAGCTTAAAGGTTACCGTATCGAGGTCAAAAGCTCATACGTTTACTCTTCGCGGAAATGATTCGCGTTCCGAAATATTCTCACTGGCAACAAACAACAAAAAAGGTCTTAATTACGAAAAATATTTCGAAAAAGGAACGCAATGACGATGAAAGTAAAGGAGTGCCGCGTCCGTTATGTTCTTGGAATCATGTGATTGATTTTGTAGTGGTCAGTTTGTTTTTTAACCGTGTGTGGGCAGATATTAGGCAAATGTGCTATCATACAATAGAATCAGAAAATAATAGGTTTTATTCGGAATATATTTTATAATTATCACATACTGTTTAATTGTATACACCGTTCATTGTTGCAGTTAGGTATTATCTATTATATAGTATTGTATGTCTTATTCGGCGAAAGAAGCGTCAAAGTTTTGCTTACTACATTTAAGAAAAGTGCTTTTCATACCAATGCTGTTTCGTCACAGCATAGCAAGTGTTTGACTATAACCTGGCCTTAAACTCGCTGAAAATTTCCACGCATGTCCATGAACTTAATATTAATGTTTCTGGTTTACCAATTTTCTGTATATTTATGTATTTTAAATAATAGTTGAAGAATCTTTTGTGTGCGATTTCTTATTTTCACATTTAGAGATAAAACAAATAAATCATAAAACCAAAAAATTGCACACCAGAAGCGTATGCATTATGCTCAAGGATATGCACCGAGTTTGTGCAATTGGTATTTCAAATATGATAATATGATTAAAAGAACTTAGTTTGTATAGAAAGCGCTATGAAGAAATTTTCCTTAAACAAAATAAAACAAAATTTATATATACTCGTATACCCTATTTCTTTCGAGATATATAAAGGGTTTTCCCAGACTTTCAATTGTTTACTAAGCCGTCGGTCCCGATTGGTCTTAGGATGGCAATCGTTATAGCGTGGTGGCACGGCATTTAACGATTGCCCACCTGGCTAGCTACCACCCTTCAGTAGAAAATATGTCACCAAGCACGTAGCGGTGTGTTCCAGCTGTCTTTGAGACCTTCGTCAAGCACCTAGCTTGCTCCGGATTCCGATACCTTGTCTTTCGGTGCCGACTGCTCGTACCATTTTAACCACAAGATTAGTATCATTAACTAACAGTCAAAAGTATAAAATTACCCTATCGTTACGAAACATAAAGATAAAACTTTGCTTAGTGGTAGGCCTCTTTCTTAAGTCCTACCACAGCGGCAGATATTCTGTTTCTGTCGTGTTTATGCGTAAAAGGCACTATAGCCCTATATTGAAGACTGTAGCAAGATAAATTAATAGACGAAGGAAGTATAAGCCTATACGTACCTCTATCATTCCTATTTTTGCATTACCACCTGACGGAACAAGCTCGAGGCCCACCTGATGTTAAGCGGTTAGCTCTGCCTATAACAGATGCATTTCGTGACATGTGACGAATTGCACTGCGCCCGTCACCTTGAGACATAGTTGTCAAGTGTCATGTCTGTAATTTCACTGGCTCTCAAGGAGTGCTGCCGGAACACATCGATAGGTGCTTGGCGACAGATTTTCAACTTGAGGGTGGTCGCTAGCCAAGCGGGCATTCGCAAAAAGCCCTTCCACCATGCGGTGAAGCTCAAGCCCGCGGCGGGATTCGAACCATGGACCTGCTGCGCGGCAGTCCATAGCCAATACCACTGAGCCATCACTGCTTCAAAATGCTAAGCGAATAATACCCCGAGGGATGCCGGGTTAAAATGTCACCCCCTCCATTTCATCCCGTGGGTGTAAGATGCGGGAAAGTACCGGAAGGTTTGAAGAATTGGGTACCTCCTCCTTTTTTTGAAGTAATTTTTTTAATGGATGACTCAAGTGATTAGGGTTTATTTTGTGGAACTGTTACATTATATCGTTTTATTACGGTTTCAGAATATTTTATTAATCTCATAAGAATACAAAAAAAAAATAAAAAAAAATACATAAGTACGGTTAGTTGTGACGACGAATGTCAACTGAATATTTTAAGTTTAACCATGTTGTCGTGTAAGTAGTGTTGTCTTAATTGAGAATAAACGTCTGTGGAGTAATAATACAATAGTATTAATATGATGTACTTACACAATGAGAGACAGTAATAAAGCTTCTTTTATCGTGAAAGGTTATTTCCACTCAAATACCTAATTCCCGGCATCAAATTGCGACCCTGCCAGAATTTAAACCTAAACCTAAGGTAGAAAGCAGCGATTTCTGAACTGACAACTTCTACTGCGAACCCTAAGACGCCATCCAAGCGCGGGGATTACAGCAAATATCACCAAGAGGTCTCCCCCTTCAACAGTGGACGTGATGATGAAGCGAATAAACTATGGTAATTTTGTAAACGTAAGTACTTGTCCCATCTCAATTGATGAGCGCAGTGCTCGTGACGCTTGCCAGGCGAGCTATCTATCTTGTCACTTGATCTCATAGATAAAATTAAATAATTTAAGCAATCTATCGTTCTTTCGCTGCCTAGTTAGACACATTGGCCAAATGCATGCAAAGTATGTACAATCACGTCGTTTGTCATATGCGACAGACGATAATGCGTTGGGTAATGTTGACAACTCTGATTTGGGAGCAACTTTCTATATGTATAAACGGGTATTGCTGTATGTATGTAACGACACTGTCGAAATATGTTCCAATGCGAAAGCTTCATACAAGGGGCATATTTTTTTATTGAAAGCCCAGTTTTTTCATTATCCGGTAGATTTATGTATAAAACGAGTGCCCGGCTTTGTTATTGTCTGAGGATTTGAAGCAGTGATGGCTCAGTGGCATTGGCTATGGACTGCCACGTAGCAGGTCCATGGTTCTAATCCCGCCGCGGACTTGAGCTTCACCGCATGGTGGAAGGGCATTTTGCGAATGCCCGCCTGGCTAGCGATTACCCTCAAGTAGAAAATATGTCGCCAAGCACCTAACGGTGTGTTCCGGCAGCAGTCCTTGAGAGCCAGTGAAATTACAGGCACATGAGACTGAACAACTATGTCTCAAGGTGACGGGCGCAGTGCAATTCGTGACTTGTGTCGAAATGCATCTGTAATAGGCAGAGGTTAATCCGCTTAACATCAAGTTGGCCTCGAGCTTGTTCCGTCACAATAACATAAAAAAAGGCGACTAAGGGTAACACACCATAAGGCGGACAACACTGCTTTCCTCAGAAAGCAGTGTTTCTCGCAGGGTGAGATATCAGTCCCTCAGGACTGATATCTCACCCTGCGATCCCCAAGACGCCTGCTAAGCGTAAGGATTAGTGCAAACCCCCCATAATAGGAGAAGCTGTGTTCAGCTGTGGACAATCCGGCGGATACAGTACAGTATAGGCAACAAGTCAATGTGGAGATGTAGATGACTTATATCATGTCCTTATGGAGTGTGTCCAGAATGCAAGTCAAAGGCATGCAGCAATAACATCCTTAAATTTAAACATTTTATACATAGGAGTATACATTGATACTTTGGCAGAACCTGCATCAGAGGAAGCACTAAAATGTATAAGATGTGTTTGAGATAACATAAATACTAAGGTTACGATGGGACTGACATGTCAAGAGACAAAAGTCCCTAAATTAAATAAAAATAATAATAAAAAAGTCAATAATGGTATGAAAAAAATTCAAGAATAACTGTCAAAAAGTTTATAAACCTTTTTTCAAACATGTTATGAATATGTTGGTTGTATGTATAAAAGAAACGTTTCTTTTAATTTGATCGGTTAAAGTTTTTTCAGTTCGATACTTTTAGGCCCCGTTTCAGAATGTCCTAATAAAGTTTCGGGTTGCTATGCAACACATAAAATAACTGAATGATAAAAATGACAGTTAATATGCAGCGCGTTTCAAACTTTAACCGATGGATAGGCTAAATCGATGACTGTGAAACGCAAAGATAGTGTTTTATTTATTAAATATGTTCTGGGTAGTAAAACCGGAACTTACTCGAACATTCTGAAACAGGCCCTTAATCTGATGATTGTATAACCAGGCCCAAGGACATACAGATATTCATCGCAGTACGTATACAATTAATACAAATAATTAAATGCAATCAGCGAAATTATCCATAACAATTATTATTATTGCTCTGATGTTGTAAAATTGCGAATGACACATTATATATTATATTTAAAATTTAATTGGAAATTCTGATGTAACAATGTATATCTTTGATATTAACGCGCACCGATGAAAAGCTGGACCACAGGCTATATAATATTTACATGAGTTTTTTTACAACAATACTTTATTAATTCAAGGCGTAAATAAAATAACAATGCAGTTAATGAATTAAGTTAAATTGATAAAATATCTATAGTTTAACTTTATATTTCACATCTGAAACAGATATCTAATACGTATTTGAGTGTTTTTAAGTTCTCTATAGGTATTTCGCCAATATTACAAGCGAGCATACTCGTGACCAAAACGTTTTCTAAAACTAAAAAACCATTTAATACATGGTGTAAATGTCGCGGTTTTTATGTAAATTATAGTGTAAGTGACATAAATCTAACCATTTAAAAATTGTCTTTTCAAGATTAGCTAGCCCTCCATTCCATGCAAGGAAAAGCATGGGTAGAACAATAAAATTATAATATACTCGTAAAACAGACAAATGATAATTTAAAAATAAATAATCGATATATAGTTAGAAATTTAGATGGCAACAATATAAGAAATATTGTAATATGTCTACTGTTAAAACAAATTATAGCTACACACTACACATACTAAATTATAGCTATAAGATACTTTTTAGCCCTCAAAACCACCGAAAACTGGTTTTGAGGGCTAAAAACTACGACTATCTTTGCCTGCAGATACGCATACCTGTTGCACACATAACAAATTTATTAAAAATGATAAACACAAGGTAAGTCTAAACGTTTTGCTTAGTGACGCTTCAAAGTATAAAATATGTTTAATTTAGTTTTTATTTGGGTATTTTTGATCCCAGACGGTCACAAATCATGGTTGCAAAATGATGGGTAACCAACCAAACCTGCATTGTACTCATTATTACTTGTAACTAGCAACTAAAATGGGTAATTCTGCTCCCAGATTGAAGCTGGTAACAAATCATATTTATCAAATAACAAATAAAATCTAAAACAAAGCATGGTTACAAAATGGTAACCAATGAAACCGAAAACGTAACTGCATTGTACTTGTAACTAGCAACTAAAATGGGTAATTTTGTTCCCAGATTGAAGGTGGTAACAAATCATAGTTATCAAATAACCAATAAAAACTGAAATAAAGCATGGTTACAAAATGGTAACCAATGAAACCGAAAACGTAACTGCATTGTACTTGTAACTAGTAACTAAAATGGGCAATTTTGTTCCCAGATTGAAGGTGGTAACAAATCATAGTTATCAAATGACCAATAAAAACTGAAATAAAGCATGGTTACAAAATGTAACCAACGAAACCAAAAACGTAACTGCACTAAATGGGTAATTTTATTTCCAGATTGATGCTGGTTACTGTTATAAATATATTATTTTGTTTGACATTATATATACCGTGTAATACCCTTACCTCTTTACGAATATAATCCATTAAAATGGTGTCATAATAAGTTAGTCAGTATAGAATTAGCTATGTTTCAATCTGTTGTACAATTACGCCATAGATCCGGCTGCCAATTAAAAGATAAAACCAGTGACAAACTCATGAGATACTTACAATGGACGAATTCTATGAACTAACCGTAGTGATGCTGTCAGAGCTGGCACTCACTGGTTGCGATCCGAATTAGCTCTCTTGATCGTCTACATTGAAATACCTTGTATAATGTAAATTAGTGTAGTAAAAAGAAGTGCTAAATATTTAATGACACAAAATATGCTTATTATAAATTTATTTACATTAAAATCATTAATATTCTAATTTGTGAAATGTAAACTACTAAAATATTTAATAATTATTATAAAATGGTACTGTAAATTTAATGTAATTGATTGATTTGAATGATTTAAGAAGATTTTATTTACATTTTTATCTTGTATAATCACAATCTCAATCATGTAAATTTGTTTTAATATTGGTAAGTTTGCAATGACGCCTGCTAGGCGAATTACATTACAAAATTACAAATTTACGAGAGAAAAAATTATAGCAATGTGCGGGATTCGAACCCGCGTCCATCCACCCCTTTAGCCGGGGTATGCTCTAACCAATTGAGCTAACATGACACAATGACTCATAACTGAACGAGAAAGAATTACAGTTATGAGTCATTGTGTCATGTTAGCTCAATTGGTTAGAGCATACCCCGGCTAAAGGGGTGGATGGAAGCGGGTTCGAATCCCGCACATGACTATAATTTTTTCTCTCGTAAATTTGTAATTTTGTAATGTAATTCGCCTAGCAGGCGTCATTGCAAACTTAACAATATTAAAATTATAAGGTTGCGTCATCATTTACAAGTTTAAAACCAATTGCAAAATTGGTCTTGTTTGTAGTACAACGCAAGTTAAACTATAGGTGTCGCTCCATCCCAATACGATGGTTGCATGAAGAACGAGAGCAAGAATTACAGTTATGAGTCATTGTGTCATGTTAGCTCAATTGGTTAGAGCATACCCCGGCTAAAGGGGTGGATGGACGCGGGTTCGAATCCCGCACATGTCTATAATTTTTTCTCTCGTAAATTTGTAATTTTGTAATGTAATTCGCCTAGCAGGCGTCATTTGCAAAATTGATCTTGTTTGTAGTACAACGCAAGTTGAACTATAGGTGTCGCTCCATCCCAATACGATGGTTGCATGAAGAACGAGAGCAAGAATTACAGTTATGAGTCATTGTGTCATGTTAGCTCAATTGGTTAGAGCATACCCCGGCTAAAGGGGTGGATGGACGCGGGTTCGAATCCCGCACATGACTATAATTTTTTCTCTCGTAAATTTGTAATTTTGTAACATGTAAATTTGTATTTGTAAAAAGACTTCTCTACAACAGACTCTAAAACAGGTAATCCTAATGGGAAGCCTATTGATATAAATTAGAGTAAAGTAGTGTCTTAGGAAAAATATTATTATTATTAATGTGAAGAATTGTATCATGTGATTATCTAGCTCTAAAAGCCATGCTATAATCGAATAACTTTTTGCAGACTAGAAATTTTGATTTTGCCGATAGGCCAAAGAGCTCGCAGGCGTTCTCTTTTTAGGCTTAGGGAAGGTAGTAGCATCTTTTAATATTGTAATATATCTAAAATCAAGTAAG
Source organism: Plagodis dolabraria (assembly GCA_963854805.1). Classification (NCBI taxonomy): domain Eukaryota; kingdom Metazoa; phylum Arthropoda; class Insecta; order Lepidoptera; family Geometridae; genus Plagodis; species Plagodis dolabraria. The sequence goes on along the minus strand of OY978462.1, from coordinate 9,790,368 downwards.
TACTTTACTAAAGGATATATTATCTTTTGTATTTATATTTATATATTGATTGACAATTAGTTCAAATTCGTTCATGATAAATAAGTAAACTTATTATATAAATATAAGTAAACTTACTATGTAAATAATTATGTAAATAACACATAATTGATAAATAATACCACACTGTTCCCATATTGGAAATTGTTATATTATTCCATAATTGTTCATTTTTTATTCATCGCCGCAAGTAAAATAAGTGTCATATCTACATATGAAACTTATATTATAGGCATTTCCAAAAACATAAGCGTGTTCAGTAAATTCAAAAGGTACTTAAAATTATTAATTCAATAGGTATACTTAAAAACTAGGTATTGATACTAAAGTTTTTACAAGTTTGATTCGAGCAGTCATACTGTAAATTTAAGAGTGAAAATTGAAGAGATTTTCTCTCCGAATTCTATATCACTCACAAAGGCCTCCTAGACTTTATCAGACGTACCTAATAAAACATTATACATTTAGATATTATTACAACACAATGTTCTTACGAGTAATAGCATTCACTGACAATAAAATATGTCGTCATCGTCGATCGCTCCACACTACCGATCATATCTTTGGATCGCATCCGCCACAGTGAGTAAACCTGCACAGATATTAAGATTTACATAACTGTAGGCAAGGAGAACTAGGTCAAATTGGACTCATAAATCTGTCTAACTGAACTAATTGCCGAAATATTTCTAGTCGGTGTTGAATAGCTTGATTGATTTTTGATACGTTTTCAAGTCTGAGTTTCGTAAGAGCATAAATTGTTTTTAATTTTAGGTTTAGCATTTGAATGTCACCATATCCTCAAGTGATGAAATAAGATCAATAGATATGTTTAAATTACTTCACTGAGTGCTAAGTTGATATTAATGATGTTTTGGTCATGTATATCTTTCAATAAACTAGTAGAGAAAAAATAATTTTGAATAGTAGTAAAATCTACTTCAATATTCTACTATGGCTCCAAGTATTAACCCTAATATAAAACTACGATACGGGATAGTGCAAACTATTACCGTAGATATTTTATAGACTTTGGGCACTATGGCTAATATGCTTTAAGGCCGGAACACAATAATTGTGTGCGACAGGTTTTCTGCATTAGGGTGGTAGTTAAGTGACGAACAAAATGCCCTTATATAGATACTATTGTCTTAAACCTCACAAGATGGTGGTAGGACATTTTACGAATGCCCACAAGACTCAAGTAGAAAATCTGTCGCCAAAACATAAACTTCAACTGCATCATCGCGTATGTAGCATCAGATAAGATAGTGGTCAAAGGCTAGCCTATCAGATTAATATAAAAAAACCATGCTTTACTTACTAAGTAACTTTCACACGTTTTTATAAAAAGTATATCAAGCACAGGATATAAAACAGTAGTGTTATATTTTATCGTAATTTTTGATGATTGAGTTCTCGATTTTAAAGAATTTCTTTATTTGTCAATCGAGACGAACAAAATATATTTTATCCCCAAACAAAAATTACTCAAAGCAGACCGGGCAATCAGTTCCATTGTCAATGAAAGCTACCGATACGATACGTTTACTGCTATCTATCAAATAGATATGTGAAAAAACACAATGGCTTGGCCGATGGAACGGTCTGGCCGAATATTATTGCTGCTCTAATAGAAGTTATGGCATGATACTATTTATTCTCGATAACAACTCGATACCTCTATCATAGAAATCTGTTTGAGTGGTTTGTCGGCGGTCGCAACGCATCGCACTACCGTCGCAACGCATCGCACGATCTTGCAAGCGACTAAATTTTTCATGATCTTATATTACCGAGCTACTGTTACAGCTCGATGAAGATAGAACAATATTCTAATTGTTATTCCAGTGCAATAAATGGTACCAAAAACTTGGAACGATAATCAATTACTTAACCCAAATATTCCCGCAACTGTAGTTGCGGGAACACAGCTTTAGGTTATTAACGTTTTAAGCTATTGCATAGCTTCTATCGCGGGCCTTGAGCGTGGAGACCGAATCTAGAAATTCGTAACTAAAATAACCTAACACCCCCCACTCCGACCGGTACAGCGGTCGAGTATATACGATATTTCATCAGCGCCTCTACAGTGCGTAAAAGGAACTAAATTTTGGTTGTAAAAAAGGTATTGACAACTAACGTGTCAAGATTTATAATTGCATAAGTTGATAAAAAATGCTATGTAATAGCTTTACCGCGACAGTCTCCGAGTGCCACACTTCTTTTTTTATGAGTTTATTTTTAGTTTACTATGCGTATATCATAAGCGAAATACCCTACCACCATGTGGTGAAGCTCGAGGCTTTATCGGGATTCGAACACTATTAAGATGCAGTAAGAGCCTAGGTGTGTGACCTTTGTCAACAAAAAACCATGTTTAGTTACAGAAATATGCATGCCCCGACCTACCTGAAGATTATAACAAAAACGGTGTGTAATTCCCACTTCCGATTCAATCGAACGTGTTTACCCGTACAAACCTCATCAACATCTTTTAATCTAAAGTAAACTCTAGTAATAATTTAAAAAAATACTTATAATATTATTTAGAACATCGTCGGGTTGTTCGATAATTAAATAAATTCCATTAAATTGGTTTGCCAAATTACCAAGCTTACCGGTTTTAAATACAAAAGTTGATGTAATTAAAAATTTATCGATTGCTATTGCTTATCCATTTTGTCGTTGTCTCCATAAAGAATATAAATAGATTTCCCATGGGTCATACATAATGATCATTAATCATTTTTATTCCACCCACTTCGCACAAGAAACCGTGTCATCTCTACCCTGCACTCACAGTTGTCATCGAAAACAAATAGTAGGCCTTACTGTTGTGAAATGTACATCGCATAGGCGTGCATGCGTAGGCGTTTCTCTAAATATACTTACTCAACAATCCAATCTAACCTGATCTGCGGTTTAACACCTCGTAAAGTTAACTGTGTTATTAAAACTTTGGTTATAAATACGATAAAATTAATTTAATTGAATGCCTCACTTTTGTTTAATTGATATTCCAAAACTTAGGTAAGTACTGAGTATGAAAGTAAGATAAATCAAAATATTTTGTAGCTTAGAATTGTTAGGAAATGGTCAAAACTATTCTGTAGAAAATATTGTAGTGATCAGCGTCTTGATGGATATAAATATATTAGTTAGTTTTTGCGATCATTTAAGGGTCCAGTATAACTTGACCCGCTACTTTACACATCATAAAACAGCGTTTGAGTATTTCCATAGATTCAGTTAAAGTTGCCACAGAATAACTTGGGTAAGTATAAACTTATAAAGTCTCGCAAACTGTTACAACGGTTTTTTTTCAAATGAACATCGCAGTAAAGCTTTCTGAGCATCAATTCTGCTAATTTAGTAATGTATATTTAACAATTGGTTGTTCACGACGGATTACAGGACGGAAGATTTTATAATATAGATGGCTGGTGCAATTTTGCATCAATATTTATTAAATGATATAACTGATTCCTGACATTACAAACTTAATAAATAGTCTGTGTGATTGGTTATTCTTTCATGTGTTTTCTAGGTTTCTTCATACGGTTTTGTCATTAAATTTCCGCGATTCCGTAGTGCATCAAATATGTTTACACAAGCACGCACCGACACGTTTAATGCCATTTGGTGCAAAAATTCAGCTTCATTGCTAATTAGACTTCGCTCCAGTAGCAACAATATCCTAAATGCTATATCAGGTAAATTTCATTATCCATTGGTGTGGAAACTCATACAGAGGACTAAATCACTGTTAGTAGTAAAGTACAAACCTACACCCTGGTAACAAAAACTGGATCAAGTAGTGTGAATAAAAAATGTATTATTATTAATATTGAATTAATAGATTAGCAAATATAGCTTTAGCATTGTGACGCCATATTAGTCTACATAGATAACATTAACATAGCAGAATGGCCCCCGAATTAAAATTGCTCTGATTAGTTGAGTTTTTATTGGCACAGTTTATGATAGATAATTTGCAATACCTACATGTGCTTGTTGAAATTGCTTTCGAACGCGAGGAAATTGGGTCGGGTCGGCTATAAACTTTGTATATAAAAATAATTATTTATATAAAAAGGCTTCGGAAGAAATATAAAACACGGTGTCAAATCGACTGTCATAAGTAATAGAGAAGATAACACATGTAGAAATGTAACAATATATTATAATTATGAAAATTTGCGTGTATCTTTGTTACTCTGTACATCCGTATCATCTGAAAAAGACGATTTCTTTCAGGCAACCTTTGTATCGACAGTATTACATTTCAAAATACACGGTCGTGAAAATAAAAAAGGTGTGTTTTTGAGAGCCAGTCCGTTTCTAGGGTTAACTTATTCAACATCGGCAACATCATCGCCTACCAACAGATGGTGGTAAAAAATTATGCACTCGACTGTAACAAGAAAGTATACCTACCTTGCCCTTTCCCATATCATAATACTTCCCAGACTGGCACTGCCGGTTAGGTGTGATAGAGGATGTTTTGATTATCATAAATTGTTTTATATCTGGCTGTATAGAGAGATTAATTTTTTAAATTCATCAGATTTTTGTTATAGTAACTTAACCATAACAACTTACTTAAAAACGAGTTTTTTTCCATACATACTCTATTATCTCTTCTTTATATATATATATACACTCGAGAGCAATGAATCCGGGTCACTTAAAGAATCCTAAAAATCTCGGAAACTAAAAATGCTAGGTTAATGCAATAAATTGTATTTAATAGACAATGTAATACTCCTTAAATGAAGGTATTAAAACTTCTTAGTTATTGTAAAGTTATATCATAAAAAAATCAAATTTGAAAAAGGGCCACTTTCGAAGATGGAACTACGAAATTACAGCATTTGGTTTTGCTTTTGTTTGTAATCTGTCATTTATGTGGGTACATAAACCATGTTGATAGTGCTCTATATTCATTATTCAAGCTGAAATTATGTCGCTTACGCCTGAAGAATGCACCAGAATACTTACAATGCTGGAAACCGGCCGGAGTCAGCGCGATACAGCCAGGACTGTCGGTGTGTCGCTGTCAACAGTACAAAGAGTTCTCCGAGGTTACGAAGAAACTGGTTCTAACCTACGCAGACCAGGAACGGGCAGAACCAGGTGTACCACAGCACGAGAAGACCGATACTTGGTGAACACCATGCTTCGAAATCGCTTTCTCACAGGAACTGAACTCACCAATCAGTTTCGACGCCTCGGAGGAAGTAACCCAAGTGCATGGACAGTAAGACGTCGGCTTGCTGAATCTAACTTAAAACCCCTTAGACCTGCAAACGGCCCTAAACTGGAGCGTGGGCATCGTATTTCGAGACTAAGATATGCCCAGAGCCACGTAAATTGGAATATTGAAGATTGGTCAAAAGTTATGTTCTCCGACGAATCAAAATTTATGCTCTACAAGCACGATGGAAGACACAGAGTGTATCGAAGACCAGGGGAAAGATTCAAGCAAGCATGCATCGAAGAAAAAGTAGCCTACGGTGGTGGGTCTGTACTTGTGTGGGCCGGAATTTCTTCTGAAAGTCGCACAGAGCTGGTGATCATAGAAAACGGCTCTTTAACTAGCGTAAGATATGTGGAAGAAATCCTCAATGATCACGTTGGTCCATTTATGGTCAATTTAGGTGAGGATGCTATATTTATGCATGACAATGCCCGACCTCATACAGGTAGGATTGTGAATGACTACCTTCAAGAGATGAACATTACTCGTATGGAGTGGCCAGCGCGCAGCCCGGATATCAACCCGATCGAGCATGCTTGGGACGAGCTAGGCAGATGCGTAAAACAACGAAACCCTCCCCCAATCACGCTTCGTGAGCTCAAAATTGCTCTCACAGAGGAATGGGAGAATATTCCCCAAAATCGTATAAGGAACTTGGTGTACAGCATGCCAAACCGCGTAAACGCAGTAATGGAAGCACGAGGAGGCAATACGAAGTATTAAAATTCAAGAAAATCGTAATAAAGTTCAAAAATGTCATGTTTCCTATTTTTGTTTTAAGGAGAGATCAGCAGTTTTTTTCTTTATGTAATTTTGTGTTAATAAAATGTATGGTGACTCATATTTTTTTACTTTCATTTAAAGAGTATTACATTGTCTATTAAATACAATTTATTGCATTAACCTATCATTTTTAGTTTCCGAGATTTTTAACATTCTTTAAGTGACCCGGATTCATTGCTCTCGAGTGTATATATATAAATCAATTGCGGTTGTTTGTCTCGCTAAAACTCGAGAACGGCTGAGCTGATTTAGCTGATTTTGGCTTTGAAATGTTTGTCGTAGTCCAAGGAAGTTTTAAACGATAAGAATATATGAAAAAATGGTGAGAAAGATAGTAAAAACGAAAATTTCATTTTTCCATATAAACTGTTCTACCTACACTTTCCTGTCAAACATTTGACGTTCGTCCGTTAGGATAGATTATACGAATTTTTATGTATATATAGAGATAACCCAGTACTCCACGGTGCCCCAGGACCCCAGCACCCCCCCCCCGTTCCGGGGCATTATTTGATTATTTACGATTAGTATCTGAGATAAAAAAAAACAAAACATTTGTTACGGTTACACCTATTTTTTAATTTTTAAAGGTTTTAAGTATTTATTATTTATGATTTCATTAATATTTATATCATATTTTCATTTGCATATGCTCAAAGAATTAACGGGCAGTATTATTTTTGATAATGTGCATAATGTGCAGCAACACTAATGATTAGTTGCATGCTGCACATCCTGGCATTCTTTGGATGGTTATTATAATTATCCAATGGAAGCAATGGCGCAGTTCTTTCTTTCTGTTGGTAATGCGCTACCTTACTGCTAATGAGGGCGCGTTGGTGCTGTTGTGTCTAACGTGCAGCAACACTACTCTGATTAGTGTCATGCTGCTCATTCTGCCATCCTTGACGGTTTTTACTATAAACCTGTAGAGCGCTTATTTTTGTGACATAATCATACGACAAATATTTATAATATCTTTTTTTCATTTCATCTCTTACTAAAGTGACAACTGTATTGAATAATTTTGACGGAGGCCAACTTAAAGTGGTCATGTCGCAGCAAAAACTATACCGTCAACCGGCTTGACACATTTAACTTATTGTAGAGGTCAACGAACTCTACAAAAGCTACTATGGATTGTCGCAAACTTAAAACGACGTCGTATTAATGCCATTACTTTAATTGCAGGTGTGATTGTGGTCCATAGCATAAAGAAATAGTAGCTTAGTGGCAGAGAGTATATGGACTGCTACACATGGGGTCCATGCTTCGAATCCTGCCGTGGGCTTGAGGTCTACAGCATGCAGCATACAAAATGTAGAACCTTTTGCGAATGCTCGGTTGGCTTTTTTAATTTAACATCAAGTAGTCAAGCTGTCGCAAAGCAACGGTGTGTTTTTGAGAGCCAGTACGTTTCTTTTAACTTTTTCAACATCAGCAACATCATCGCCTACCAACAGATGTTATACAAATCAGATAGTGGTCAAAAATTATGCACTCGACTGTAAAAAGAAGGTGTACCTTGCCCATTCCCATATCATAATACTTCCCAGAATGGCACTGCCGGTTAGGTGTAATAGAGGATAGTTTGATTTTCATAAATTGTTTTATATCTGACTGTATAGAGAGATTCATTTTTTAAAACCTAATAATACTGTTTATATGCAGTTTAAGTTCTTAACCAACTTCCAAAGAGGAAGCAGGTTTTCTTCGTCGTGTATTTTTTATGACATTGAATAAATAATATGCCTAAGTAGTTGTGAAATTATTAAACAAAATACTACGAACTTTATACAACACTTCAACTACTACAATAAAAGCATTTCGACAACCTATAAGTAATAGCAGACTCACAGGCAGTCCACATGCTCCAGCTCACTCCCACTTGGCAGCGTGCCCAGCATGCTGGCAGCATTGCCCCGTTGTGAATAAGCACAGAACCGATGTATTTTTTCTGGAAGGGCATTTTGCGAATGCCAGCCTGGCTAGTGACCACCTTCAAGTAGAAAATCTGTCTCCAAGCACCTAACGGTGTGTTCCGGCAGCAGTCCTTGAGAGCCAGTGAAATTATAGGCACATGAGACTTAAGAACTATGTCTCAAGGCGAAGGGCGCAGTGCAATTCGTGTCTTGTGACGAAATGCATCTGTTATAGGCAGAAGTTAGTCCGCTTAACAGGGCAGAATTAAAGGTAGAGGTTAGTCAGGTGGGCCTCGAGCTTGTTGCGTCACAATAACATAAAAAAAATAACCAATTACTGGAAAATTGCTAAGTTAGAACTACATCTGTGGGCTGGAACTGTATGTGAGTCTGCAATGACTAATAGGTTGTTTTAATGCTTTCATTGTTGTAGCTGTAGTGTTGTTTATCATTCGTATTATTTTGTTAATAAAGGCATACTGCCGGTAAAAAAAACTACGTTTTAATAAACTTGATTTTGATATTACTGTGCATTGATTCAAATTTGGAATAACTTGAAATTTCATTTAACTCAATACACTGAGGTTTTAAGACACCAGCCAACGAAGAAATAGGAATAAAAAAACGATTGCAAGTCTGTGAATCTCGCTCGAAACTATGAAACTAGGGCCGAGCTGAAAAGAAAAAGGTCTGAAGTGTACATACGTACTTATATACATTTTTCTGAAGCATATAGTTATTATATAGATATGAGGATTAAAAACTAAACATTAAGGGTGAAACTTAGTCTGTGGTGAGAAATTAAAAATTGAAACAGTTTTATCGCGCTTAAAGATAGTTTCGGTAACCATTTTATTAATTATATGATTTTTCACGAGTATAGGTAAATTAATGTTGATTTTATCTCGGAAAGTTAGTTAATTCTAATGCATATGTTTCTATACGATACACCTCAAAACCATCAAAAGTATAAATACGTTTATTAATCAATTACACTAGTTCGACAACATAGCAACTAAACCAAAAAAATCCATAATATATATATTTTTTTTTGACTACGGTCCTGTAAAACTAAATATTTTTTTTAGATTAACTAAATTGTTTATAAGAGTAAATCAACGTCTCTTTTTTCGCCAAAGACCCAATGGATATAAATGAGCCTATCACCTATGCCTTTATTAAAGACAAATCATTTGCACTTTTTATACGCATCCATTTCATGTACTGTTACGCAGTCTTGTCTCAGAAACCGGTCAAGTGTGAATGAGATTCAAATACTGAGGGTTCCGATTTCTGTACCAATACGTAACATTGCTACGGATGTTCCCCGAGAAGCCACCGGCCGGCTCAGGAGTAAACTCTTAATTAAAAGAGTGTACCTATTATAAAATTGGTTATTCTATAGAAAACAAAAATGCTTGGGATATTTTTCATATACCAAATCGCAATCGCAATACTGTCTTTTTATATTCTTGCCAGTTATGCCATTAGTCTCCATCATCACCTGATTGGTAAGTACAACGTACCAAGTAAAAAAAAAACTTTCTCACCTAATTGGTAAGTACCAATCAGGTGTGAAAGTGGTCAAACATATATCGAGAAAATTTCAACCTGCTACCTATTTACTTTTAAAAAAATACAGCGCTTTTTTAGGTATATCCCTTTATTTTCTGTGATCTGTGGGTATCATACCCACGGATGTAGACTTAGTAATCAAGTCCCATTTTATCTTACGGTACTCTAAAAAATACCAGTTCAGTAAAGTAAAAAGCTCCCGTGTTTTATATCCTGCATTATCAACTTAAATGCCGCGTAATAAGAGTCACTTTGTGTTTAATATGTATCTTTTGAAACTGCCATTGGTACTTGTTACCTTTTACTACTTACCCACAAGTTTGTATGACATTTGGTTACGTCTTTTGAAGAAGTGATAGCTCAGTGGCTTTGAGCTCAGTGGTCCATCAGCAGGTTCGAATCCCACCGCGGGCTTGAGCTTCACTGGCCGCCTGGCTAGCGACCACCCTCAAGTAGAAAATCGGTCGCCAAGCACCTAACGGTGTGTTCCGGCAGCTGTCCTTGAGAGCCAGTCATTCTAGGTTAAACCTGTTAACACCTTCGACCACATCATCACTTACAATCAGGTGAGATTGTGGTCAAAGGCTTACCTATCAGCAATAAAAAAAAACTAATTTTCACCCAACGAATAATATTTCGTTGTTATCACTATAATATACTTACATATCTATATAACGAACTCTTATTTTTAATAATAGCATATACTGAAAAATTATTAAAGAAAACATTCAATTCAAATATGTCTGTTATCTGACATAACCATTATTATATTTAATCTAATTTATTAACACTTGAAGAAATACAAGTTTTGTAAATTGAATCAAAATCTACGAACTATAAAACCGACCATGGCATTTAATTTTCTCGCCGAAACTGCCAATGTATATAAAAATTACGTATGCATATGAAACATAACAAATACTTAAACATATATACCAACATATACTAACATGTTGCAGTACATCTTACTGCCAGAACAGAACGACTTTTCTTATAAAAAATAAAAAAAAAAAAAACGTTCGTAATTTTTTGTAAATCAATATTCAATAATGATTATTTTGGCAAAACAGTTTTTAATCACTCACACGGATCACTAAACATTATTTTTCTTTCAGTAAATGAAAGTTTCTTACCGCGAAATAAATAATGAGGACCAAGATAATTATTAGGTAACTTGAGGAAAATCACGACGTCCATCACTTTGCGTTGCGTCACGTCGGGTCGCGTGGTAGATGGCAGGCAGGTGTACATTCCAAAAAGGACACCAAGTATTGCAATATTTAAATAGTTTATTATTTAGCATGCTAAGCGAAATCATATTAAGTATAATTGTTTTGCAATTTGTTCTGTATAGCGTGTACATGTTCAGTAGATTTGTATAGAAGCTCTCCGACTCGTCTCATTTCCGATTGGTTACCATATTTTTTCCATACAAAGATTTCCAATTCAGTACAGGTAAAAAAAACATTCCTTATTCTATTTTCATACCCTTCACACTATACAGTCTTTATTCGAGACTCAGAAACTCACTCGAAATACGATTGGAAAATACCTGTTTTCAGGCAGCAGTGTTTTGGACAATAGTTTTGAATGTTACATGGATAATCATGTGCCAAAGGATGTAAAAGTATAGCTAACCGACATGCTTGCCGATAGATAAGTTTTATTTATTAATAAATCAGCATAAAAATATGTTTAACCCGAGATCAGAAACCGGATGTTGCTTATTCGTATTAGGTTTTGGAGCAATGGATGCTGAGCGGGAATAGCCAAGAACTGCCCTGCTGCAGTTCCATGGTTGTTTCCCCACCACCAGCTTGAATTTCACCGCATGGTGGAAGGGCTAGCTACCACCTTCAAGAAGGAAATCTGTCGCCAAGCACCCAACAGTGTGTTTCGGCAGTACTCCTTGTAGTCAGTAAAAACAGGCACCTAAGACATTATTGTATGTTTGAGAGTGACAGGCGTAGTCGTCACAAGTGACAAACAGTCCTTGAAAGTAAGTTATTCTAGGCTAGCCTGAACAACATCTTCGACCACATCATCACTTACCATCAGGTGAGATAGTGGTTAAAGGCTAACCTATCTATAGTCTTGGCTACGAAATCAATCCTTAATAAGACTTAGTTCAATCTTAGTAATTCCTCAGAAATGTGGTAGAATTTTTACTAGCTTTTATGGAGCAAGAGAAACCACGGAATGTAACTTGCATACCAATAAGCACGAAATGGTAAGTTTTCATCATAATCAGCAAAGTGGAATACTTTTAGGTGCTCAGTCCATAGGTTAATATTAACCGTCTTACTGACTTTAAGTCATATACGCAATATCAGTGAGTGGATAGGGATTATGACCGTCGAGCAGCTGTTCAGATTGGCGCTGGATTTGGAAAATATTAAGAAACTGACTGCCAACCTTCACTTATGCAAAGGCAGTTGAAGAAGAAGTGAAATAAATGCGTACAGAAGTGAAACCCCTAAATTATTATATTACATTTCCACTTCGCGTTAATACATGTAGGTTACAGCATGTTTGCACATGTCGGTTTCAGCCAGTCTGTCGTAAAAAGCCGAGTAAAGTAAAGGTCGTCGAGATTCGCAAATGGAGCACCGTCTCTGACACAGTCCGTATATTATTTAAATTTTGTGACACTACCTACCTCTATACTTCCTGTAACCGGTGTGAACCAGTTTATGGAAATGATGTTTATAAAATGAAGTCTAAGCAAAAGGGCCTGTTTCAGAATGTTCCAGTAAGTTCCGGTTTTACTATACAGAACATTTTTGATAAACAAAACACTATCTTTGCGTTTCACAGTCATCGATTTAGCCTATCCATCGGTTAAAGCTTGAAACGCGCTACATGGTAACTGTCATTTTTATTATTCAGTTATTTTATGCGTTGCATAGCAACCCGGAACTTTATTAGGACATTCTGAAACGGACCCTTAGTCTATGGTAAACTATATCGATGTAAAAAGACTACATATGGTATGGTATATGGTAGTTTTTATTTTTTTAAACTAAAATGCACATTCGTGTAACACTTAAAATGGCCGTTCTAAAAATAGGATTATTCTATTCAATTGTAGACAGTTTTGCATCAGTTTAGGAACAAGTTACGTAAAGACTAAATTTGCGTAAAAGATAACTTTAAGGACTATCATTAGACGACATGCGTAAAACATACAACAATTGAACACAAATGTCAACTTTAGGGACACATTCGTAAGCGTTATACGAATTTGAATTTTAAGGTGAACAGAATAAGAACTAACATAATTAAGAGAATTTTCAGTTTAGATCATTTTAAGTTTAGTGAATTTGTATATATTCGAAACCATAGAGTGTCATTGATAGCGGAACCACTACTCTAAGCGCCAGATTTTTGGCTATGCGTTGATAGCACCAGTTACTTCACTGTTAAAAGCTCATTCACACATAATCAAGTCCTGGAAGTCTCACACAGCTAGATTTATGCGTTTCTTCTTACCGCATACTTGCAAAATATGGAATTATCTTCCATCTAGCTTTTTTCCGCAGAGCTACAGTATGGATTTCTTCAAAATGGGGTTAAAAGAATCTTACAGTGTCATCAACGCATTGATAACGCCCCTGATGTTTCAAATATCCATAGGCGAGATAACCGCTTACTATCAGGTGGGCCGTCTGCTTGTTTGCCACTCCATTACATAAAAAAACTTAGATCTACTAAAAGCCTCTACTGGTGGGGCTACCTAAATATAATTTCATTATCCTTATGTATATTTATATATAATGTATAACTTATTTATAATTTTTTTAATGTTCATTTAACCATCAACAAGCGAAAGCTAGAACATCATCAATGTTGTCGAAGTCAATTAAATACCTACGCATTATGTTTTCTTAGGTTGTCGCGATTGTTACACATAGTAATTAAACAACTTTAAACGGTTTAAATCGCGTATATTTATCATTATTTTTATCCCGACGTTTCAAACACTTTGCAGTAGTCGTGGTGACGCGAAGGGGTGACTCCTACGCATTATTAGGGATAACTCTATTACTCTTCAGATTACACTGAAATTTGAATGGGACCAGGTGACAAGCACCAGCTTTCGAATATAAAAAATCATCAAAATTGGTACAGCCTGTAAAAAGTAGTAAGTTAAAAATTACAATACGTAGCAATTATTTGATCAGGAGAAAGTTTCAGATATTTAACTGATTTTATCATATTTTCCATTGGTTTGAGAGAGCTTTACGCATCATGGCTTCATTATAGATTTAAACCAGATAACCTCTGGCCAGTCATGCGTAGACGGTGTTCTTAATTTTAGCAATATTTAGAGAGTTTACAATCCCTATAGACGCGTGGGCTTGTTGTACGTTATTTGGTCACGACAAATCTGGAGCATTTCGCTCATATACCTACTCGTAGGCATGTATTTGATAATTAAAATTAAAACTTTATCAAAAACCTGATTTATAGTATTATGAGTCTCATTAAGAAAACAGTCGAATTGAGAACCTCCTCTTTTTTGAAATCGGTTAAAAAGTAACCTAACACACCTCGCTTTGCTCGTCATCGCACCTATACTTTTCTTTAGATCGTAGACGGATTTCCATTTTTAGGGTTCCGTACTACTAAGGTAGACAGATTTCCATTTTTTGGGGTTCCGTACTACTAAGTCTCAGCTGTACGTATCAAGGGCTGTATCATTGGAACGGTAATAGGTAACCGGTTGAAATTTTCGCAGAACGTGTGTTAGTATGGCGGCTTCCATATCAAATAAGAATAATATAAATAAATCAATTAGAAGGGGAATACCAGTTTTTTTGGTTCTTTCGTGAAAAGGGTAAAGCATACAACTTTCAATCATGGTACGATTATAATACAATGTCTAATGTACAACAAAAAATATTAAATCCGGCTAAGTTCTGGTCGGACGTCAGCTAAGGATCTGAAACTCTATTTAAAACAGGGGACAATCTGTGTTGGTACGGATGCCTAATTGTACAACTCGCACTTTGCCGGTTTTTTATTCCAATTCCCTTAGTAGTAGTAGTGCTCGAGTATTTGAAAAGATAGATTTTCTACTTGAGGATATTAGACAGCCATAGTCATTACTGTAATACCATAACGCCTGCCAAGCGTGGGGATAAAATCTCCTTTAAATTTGGTTTCTTCAAGAGCAATTCCTATAGTGAAAATCAAAGTTATGTTGTGTGTAGTGAGTTAACTAACATCGTTATTGATACAATTTTTTTAAGTCATTGTATTGATTATTACAATTCATTTGCGCTTTTTTAATATATATTCTGTCGAACAGCTATATGTACGTAATTTTATAAATAAATACTTACGTTATTTTCCTGATCTTCAATCATCTCGTTTCCATTCCCAGCGTCTCCATCGATTATTACATCATCGTTGTTTCTTATCGAATAATCATTCGAATCATTTTCAGCCGATCTTCTATCATCCGTTACTTCTCCATTTTTATAGTCACCGTTCACAGAATGCCTCAATTCTAATCGAATCGTGTCTGATTGCTTATCGATTATAATGTTAGATTCTACTATTTTATTGATATCGTATTCGTCGTCATATTTTGATTTCAGTTTCAGATTTTGCGGTGTTTCGTTGTATTTGTTAACATTCCTGAATTTAGAATCGGGGGCTAACTCGATCATGATAGTTTTCTTTTCTTTGTCAATTGTAGAAGTATAATCCATTTTATTCCGTTTAGTTTGAAAATTTTCGTTGAAAATATCATCAGCTGTTAAATTTTGTTCTGTCATTTCTTGTAAGCTTATTCCGTTCATTTTGGTCATTTTAACAAATACGTTTTTAATAACTATAACCTCTCGATTTCATAGTATCATTAGCGAAACCAAATCGATTATGATGCAGTTTTCGTAATCGACAACATTTCTTTTGAAATATAAATGGAGCTTTCTAATTGGTCACATTGTGTTCTGACTTGGGTCTATTTAACCATTGTCGGTTTAACGCGGACTAAATCATCGTCAGATCATTATCTCAATAGATGACCGCTATACATGACCACTTATTGTGACCCATCACTGCAGAACCAATACAGGTCATAAATCATTCGTTACAGCTCATGTTTTATTGGATATTGGACATCACTGACCACGATAAAAGTGAGCTGTGATTTCTTAGTAGGATCGATTGATTTTAGGTCTAGCTATGCTGGCTCAAGACAATTGTTAGTGCAAAGGTTGGGCAGGTATCATGAACTTACACGATTACTGTTGAATTACAATTCGTATGAGAATTGTATTTTGTTATATCGATTTTGCATTACGTCTCTGTCTTCTGTATAGCGTTTTCCCGTTTCCTTCAATTATGTTATTGTTTACCTGACCCCTTATTATTGGTTAGAAATTGATGTTCAACCAATATGTGGTTATCTTCAGTATTGAGGTACTTGTTGGGACTTAACGACTTTATAAAAACGTAATCATGGCACATAAAGTTAGAGTACTTTATAAGAAAGGACACATCACTAAAATTTTAACGTAAAATAAAAAAAAAAAATTTTAAATTAAATCAACAAATAAAATTATAAAAGCTACATACATTCGACCCAATTTTAGCTATGGTATTTGTTATAATTTTATATATTATATTTATTTGAAGCACATCAATTATTACGTTTTTTTTTTATTTTTCACTGAACTGTTTATATTTTGAAAGCAGTATGCAATAATGTGAGTCACAAAACGACACTAAACATATATTTGTATAATAAAAAAAAGCACTTGTAAAATGTTGAAAAAAATATTATCAAAAAAGTGTTGTCTTATTTGTGGTTTGCAGGTATACGTAATACACAGTACGAATTTAAAACTTTTAAAGTCGCAAAATATGTAAAAATTTCACTTAAAAAAATATTTTTCCGCGTGTACAAGGCGAATGTGCGCGGGCGGGCTGCGCGTCGCTCGCGGCTATCACATGTAGCGAAGTGCGCCCGCGCAGCCTCCGGGCCTCCAGATATGATAAAGATGGGGATTGACCGAGTATATGCGTGAAATACAGATGAACATTTTTCAAGCCCTATTTCAGAATAATACTACTCTCATAGTCATAATAAATACACAAACAGTTGTTGAATCACCAATGCTTATATTTTGTATGATACGCATCTTTTGTATGTTTGATTTGATATCAATGAAACCCCAAAGTGGTAGGTATATAATATCAACCAAATCATAATATTGTTTTTATTAGTCAAACTGCACTTTACCTATCACCCTGCACAACTACATGAAGTCGATAAGTATTATGTGCCAGTAATTTCACCCGCACCCATATTCTTCAGACCAGTACACTTGGCGCATGGTGGTATAAATATGGTAGCAGTACTTTTCCGGACGAACTCATTCACAAAGAATTGTGTGTTACTCTAAATGGGACAATCGGGGTTTTTCTAAGCTTATGCAGCTTACTGCTATAGTTAACTTGTCTACCCTACGTATACAATTTATTTCTTTTGATTTCAACAGTGAGTATAGTAAGATGTATAACGTGATGGATGCTGTGTTTATTTAAAAAAAAAAAATTGAATGTGCCTATTTAAAAACTGCTAAGAATGTTACTGCACTGGAGGAAAACATTGACAACTGTAGCACAGGTACGACCTAGCACAGTTTGTTAATGTAAATAACTGTAGTGCAACATTAGAATAACTATATTGTAATTTTGTAAATGTACTATGTGATTTTTATGAAATAACTATTTGTATTGTATTGCTACTAAAATGTATGTATGAGTAAATGGAATATAATGACCTGAATTTCATCCCGTATAATTACGTTATTCTGGTGACAAAACTATTGACGTACTACTCCAGCCTCCTTAATGACAACCAATGAAGCGTGTTTTGAGATTATTAAATATATAACTAAACAGTATGACGTATAAAAATAACTGTCCGCTGTATAATGTGCTTTTTTACCGCTGATTTATCTGAAACATTAGCATATACTGTGCACGTAAGCTCAAAAAGCTTCTTGCTCGGTCCGCGCTCGGATCTATATCATCGTACCTTTCATATCCAGTTTGATTGAACTACGCATGTGTGTGTGTAATAGCTGTGTGTGCGCGAGTGTGTGAAGCTGGAGTGACGTCACTTGACACATGAAATATCACTATTGTTATTGTGAAATGTTTTATTAGACTAAAGTTTTTGTTGTTGCGTATATTTGTATATTCTGTTTTTTGAAAAGGCTAGATAGACTATGACCATATGGTGGGTGATCATGTGGTCGAGGACCAGTTTCCAATTCTTAGTATAGACCTAGAATTGGAACTGCGACATATATATACGAGTACATATAAAAGTATTTAAACCTTTCTTAGCTTATATACAATAATCTAGGGCGATGTTTTTCCTTTGTCATCTTTCGATACGTTAATATTCCAAAGTAAATGAGAAGACAATATATTAGACAACTTATTTAGAAATCTATTTAAAACATATCCTGTAGAAATCCTATTATAGATAAATTATTCTCTAAATGACAGATTTTAGGTATTTTCAAGACATTTCTTGTTATTGTTATTTAATATGTTTATTATTAATTATTATGAGCAATTTTGACATCACTTTGATATAAACTTTAATTATATATCTGAAACTAAGATTTTAAAAGTATTTTTATTGTTATATTTGAATCATATTGTTTTCATAACTTTGACTTCAGTGCGACTGATAGGCAGAACATGATTATGCGACTTGACAATAATACCTTCCGACCAATTACCTAATCTTTTGTGAATGTGTGTATAATTTCTTATGTGGTTTGCAAATAAATGGTTTTAATATATACCATCAATTTATTGAAACATATTACTCTCTGAATATAATCAATAAGGGGAAAAAAATCGGCTAAGTGCGAGTCGGACTCGCGCACGAAGGGTTCCGTACCATTAGCTATTCAACATTAGACTTCATATTTTAACCTATTTTGTTTTAACGTGTGCGAGTCCGACTCGCACTTGGCCAACGTTTTGTATTTGTTGTTATAGCGGCAACAGAAATATATCATCTGTGAAAATTTCAACTGTCAAGCTATTAACGTTGTTGAGATACAGCCTGGTGACAGACGGAGGGACGGACGGAAAGCGAAGCCTCAGTAATAGGGTCCCGTTTTTACCCTTTGGGTGCGGAACCCTAAAAACTAAATTAATTTTACCACTTTGGTCCCTATCGTTTGAGATAGCAATGGTATACACACAGAATCTTACCATTAAATAGATGACATGCTTTCGCTGTAATTGAACTATAAGATGTGTAATAGAATAATAGGCGGAAACAAAATCAACAATACTTTTTGAATATATAAAATTTTTGTTCATAATATATTAAGTAATTAATTAATCTCCTTCGTGTTGTAGAACTTTATAACCTCTGGGGTGCAATCTAACTGTGGTACTCACTACACGTCTTAAACGCGTAAAGACTTGCTATCAGATGGACTACTAGATTGATCTTTTCGATATAAATAGATTATATAGTTTAAGAAATTAATAGCTACGCTACGAGCCGTAGCGGTAGCTCGTAGACCGTAGCTTAGTGCGCGTTGAAGTCTTTTCTATGTATTTTTATAGAAATTAAATTCTCGTGAGTTTCATACATACCATACATTAACCAGCAAAAACTGTAGTTCTTCATCAGACCTACCCATGCGTGTCGTGTCGGTAAGGTTCCTGGCTAGAATGTCACCCTCCCATCTCTTGGGTCAAAACCCGTGGGTATCGTAAGATGCGACTAAGAGTAGCACACCAGAAGGAGGGCAGCAGCACTTTCTGAGGAATTGATATCTCACACTGCGTTCCCCAAGGCGCCTGCCAAGCGTGGGTATTATGGCAAACCCACCATATTGAGGGAGGCTGTAGCGGTGAACTATATGGCTCATACAGTAACTGGAAAAAAACAATCACTCGGTGCCCGCCGGGAGCTCGCAGACGCAGCTGCTTTCTCGCCTTGATGTTGAGTATCTGACATGCTCAAAACCCGGGTCGACGTATTCGATGCCCAACGTGAGTGTTTTTGCCGGCTAGTGTATATATTTAAATATTTTTACAGGTTTTTCTAATTTGACATAAAGTGAGTTCACCGCACATATGTAAGATAAATTCCAGATATTAAAAGTAAACTGGTAACAAGTATTAAATATGTGTAAAATCAGCTTCGGGTGGAATTTCGCACACTTGTATTATTGTTTTTTTTTTGCATAATGATGTTTAATTACCTATATATACAAAATTTAATCTGGCTAGCTAACACCCTCAAGAAGAAAATCTGTCGCCAAGCACCTAACGGTGTGTTCCGGCAGCTGTCCTTAAGAAAATGCTTGGAAAATTACGCCTCTGCAAAGCTATCACCTGTCACCTACCTAATTTAAACAAATATTGTAATAATTGTATTATGTTGTATATAACACATTGTTTAAAGACGTTTAAGAGAATGGCCCCGAGTTTCTTGCCCGTTCTTCTCGCAATGGCTCTATATTTTTTTTAGCTGAACGTGGCAGTAGGTACAATGTAGAATATTTCAATATTCAAATTTGTAATTGACCTTCATAAGAGCGTCGTAGACGCCTAAATCGAATAAATGATTTGAATTTGCATTTGAATTTGAACCAGTAATTCTAGGTTAGCTTTAACATCAGGCGAGGTAGTGGTCAAAGGCTAACCTATCAAGCATAAAAAAAAACACAAAAAAAACAAATACAGTAGCATCATACTGCCGTCAATGTTCTCGTAGGGAACACAGCTATATCGTGAGGATACATTTATGTTCCGACTATCGGTATCGTAACTACGAGTAAATCAGTAATAGTGCTAAGAGATAGATACTGAAACTCTAGGACGGAAAAACATAGTACTTTGTAGGTATCTAGTACGGGTTAGAATTGTATTTGGCTTTGTTAGCATCACTCTTTGAAGATGCACTCTGGTCATAAAGTCCTTCAAAAAGAGTCATATTCCATAAGAAAACAAGTTAATTAAGCCTGCACCGAGGCAGCGATTCGTAATAGTAGTTCATTTGATCCCTTGCTGTATCTTTATTTCTGAATTTTGAGTTATGTAATTAATATATATTATATTTAAGGATTCATTCTATAAATCATACACTTTGAAAACACGATTCCTTAAAATTTTCTCGACCGAAAAAAATCCAAAGTTACTTCTAAAAAACGAAATAAACCCTTACTACGGCGTAAATACTTAACGGAGTGTCATCCGCATTTAAATAATAAAGAAAACAACATGTTTTCTATAACGTATAAACATTAAATTTTTCAAATAGTTTTTATTATACGAAGGAAATATTCAAATTCACGCATGTTCCACCCATTTTAGTCAGAGCCGCGCTGCTTTGTCCCTATCCGCTTTAGTAATTCTTCGGCTGTCGGACGGGGACGGATGCTGTTGGCGTGCCTAACTTACGCACACATACGTGGCGCGCCTAAAAAGCTCGGTGCCCCTTAAAAATTGTAAAACCCGAAAGCAAATTATTTATTTTCGTTAAGCGTTTTATTGTTACATTTAAATTAAAACTGCAAATTATATATATTTATAGAATCGTTTCTTAAAGCCCTTCATTATGATACCCCATTTGATGGGTATGGAAGAAAAAAATTTTTATATGGCGTCTAAAATACGTCAATTTGTATTTTTTATTAGGTGCTTTTTTATGTACCTTGTGTCACTACGGCTAATAAGACGAATCTAATCATATATTATACATTAAAATCGGTTGAGCCGTTCAGAAGTTATGATGGAATAAAGAAACTCACATCACATACATAAACCTTGAAAACATAAACCTCCTTTTTATGGGCAGTCGTGTAAAAAATTGCGTGTATTTTTGGGTAGTTTTTTTAAATTATTTCCTTTTTTTTTCTTAAAAGTTATAATCTGACCACAATCTCACCTGTCGATAAGTGTTAATGTGCTTAAGCATTCCAAGCACTACAACCAAAACACACCATTAGTTGCTTAGTGACAGATTTTCTACCTAAGGATGTTAGCTACTCAGTATCGTAGTAGAGCATTTACTAATATGTACACACTTGCGTATTCGCAGCGTGCTCTACTACGATGCAAGTATTAACAGGCTTTAGATTTTTTTTATGCCTGATATGTTAGCCTTGGACCACTATCTCACCTGATGGTAAGGATGATGTGGTCGAAGATGTTGTTCAGGCTAACCTAGAATTACTGGCTCTGAATGACAGCTGCCGGAACACACCATGAGGTGCTTGGCGACAGATTTTCAACTTGAGGGTGGTGGCTAGCCAGGCGGGCATTCGCAAAGTGCCCTACCACCATGCTATGACGACTGCCATCCTAAGACAACAACTGGGACCGACGGCTTAAGGTGCCCTCCGAAGCACGGGAGCGCTCAGTAGTAATGTCACCAGCGGTCACCCAACCAAGTAATGACCGCGGCGGACGTTGCTTAACTTTGCTGATCGATTCAGAATGGCTAAGCAAACTTCGCTACGAGCGCTTCTTTAAACTATTATGTTGAGACTACTATTAATATAGAATAATATACCCTCATATTCCTTAAAACATACACATTTTACACTAACCAAGTTTATATTGGACAGTCGAAATTTCTCCATCCGTTTGAATGCATGTCTTGTTTTTGATCTACCCAAATATCAGAATACTATTTACTTAGGTATTCTGGGGGTTGCGGGTTCAAGTCCTTCTGGAATATATCTTTTTCCATCCGAAACAAATTCTATGTTTTCGCTGCGTTAATGCTCGTATAAAATAATACTAATCAAATATATATTTTTAACAATCAGCCATAATTCATCACTGATATCAAAAATCATCTTTGACAAGTAACATTGTTATCAACTGCTGCGACAAATGGTCGACCGAGTTGGTGAGTGGGTGGTCGTATTGTTTCAAATTGTCATTTTTTATTAAAGATATAAGCTCGTATTGGAGCTTGCCTAGTCATTCTTCACCTATTATTTAGGTTAAGCAATTTTCTTTGCGGTCATTACTTGCATAGGTGACTGCTGGCAAAGATTGCCGCCAGTGACATTTACCGATCAGAGCTTCCATGCTTCGGAGGGCACATTGAGTCGTCAGAAGCGGTTCTTGTTCTTGGATATTGGAGGCTTTTGGGCAGTCTAAAAATTCCGACAATTTATGATGGCGAATTCCCGCTTAGCTAGCACCCTTATGTAGAAAAATGATCGCCATCACCTAACGGTAATGTTCTTACTGTTAGTACCTACCTTGCCTACCTAGAACAACTCCCGTTGACAGCTTTTCCAGCTGGAAGAGTTGTCGTTGAGAGTTGTTCGGCAGGTCTCATTAGCAAGAGCCCGTATTGTTGGGTATCACCGCAGTGTCAGATATTCTGCCATGAAGCAGTAGTGTGCAAGAACTACTGTGTTAATGCGTGAAGGGCAATGTAACGATTGAAATTACTGGGTGATTGAACATTAGAACTAACATAATGCTAAGATTTTTTTACCTGTAGATGTGTTGTATGGCCTCCATATTTACTAGACGAATTCAGGGTAATCACCTGAGTCACTACCAGTCTTGCACTTCCAAGCGTCCGGTGAATACATCGCCGCTAATCGTGTTTTTTAGGAATAATCTGTGGACAATATGCCTTTCTTGTGTTTTTAGACTCTGCACCAATTATACAGGCACTGTGAGAGATAAGAAAACTGTTTCATTTCACGCGTAATTATTGCTTTTATTGATGAAATAGAAAATATCGTCATTTTGTTTTATCTTAGGAACTAATCTCAATGAAATGGATGAGCGAGATATGTGTATCGTTTGGTGTGAGAGAGTGAAAGAGATCGCAGCATAATGGTGATCGGAACGTCTCGTGGCGGTTCGGTGGTAACACCAACTGCTTATTTATCTCTTTCTAGCAACAGATATGACGCATAATATTTGAACGTTCTTTCCTTGTCATTACAAACTGCATATACATGTGCGTAGGTATGTATATAGGTAAATTCTAGTAAGCTTTTAGAGCAGTGATGTTCGGATATAACTAATCTAAATATTTCAAATCACTGACATAATGAGTCAAAACTTGGTGTTATGAAATTATGAGCAAAGAACGAAGAAGGTGACGCTGGTACTGTAATGGACACAGTTGCAACGTCGTCTTTGTTCTGCATGACACTGCATTGTGCTCGTCACTCCGAGACGGTAGTTCAAGTGTCTGGTTCGCACATTATTTTTTGCAACAGTGTCCAACACAGTGGCAGAATATCTGATAATACGGTCGTACCCACCAAGACAACTAAGACGGAGTTTTGCGTAATATAAAAAATATAGTCATGAGCAGGATTTGAACCAGCGTTCATCCACCCTTAGTAGTATAACGTAAGTTGAACTATAGGTGTCATTCCGTTTCCATACGATGGTTGAAGAACGAGAGCAAAAATTCGAGTTATGAGTCATAATGTCAGTCAGAGCATACCCGGGTATAGAGGTGGATGGACGCGAGTTCCAATCCCTTACATGGATATAATTTTTTTCTCACGTAAATTTTTCATTCTGTAACATTTTTGATTTTTGCCTGGTAATGCATTTGGCGACAGTGTGATTTTATTAAATGTTGTTGGTAACTGAATAAATATAATATAATAGAATTTAAAACTTTTAAAGTATAAAATTCTTATAAAGATGAGTTAGGATAAAAATATTATTCTAAAAATCTAATAAGCATCTGGTGGGAGAAAATTGCCCAGAATGCTGGCAGCATTACCTCGCTGTATATAAATACAAATTTTTGGCCGAGATATAACCCAGCACTCTTTTCACATGCTCCACCAAATGCTTCGATAAATAATGGCTGAATGAATGGTCGGATTAACATCCAGATGTTTCTTCCATTAGAATCCTACCATTTATTGGAAGCAGAGTTTTGGAATACGGATGAAAACTGATAAAAAATATTTTTTTACTTTTAGTTGGTATGTACTAATATTGTAGGTACCCAGTAGTTACACTTTGTACTTTTACCTCGGCACGGAACACAGTATGTCCAAAACCACTATTGACCAAGTGCTCGAGGTGTGATGGCAGGTCAACAGCTTTTACTCATTGACATGTCAACGAGTTTACTTCATGAGTCAGTGGCTTCGCTCATGGCCTTAACTTGAACTTATACGAAAATATAAATAGTTTTTAGAATGAAATGCGTGGGAATAATCTCAGCATCTTTTAATAATTACGTAGCAATGTACCGAATGTGACAATGAATATATAAATCATGTTTATCTCCATACGCATGTAAAATTGTCGTTGTTTAAGTGCACTATCAAGTTTTTATAAAGCACCTTAAAAATGCCCGTCCACACTAAAGTGAGGAATGTTGATTCTTAACAAGGACATTCATAAACAAAGTCGAAATTATGATTAGGTATACTTCTTCTATACCGACTCATTCTTTCTGACACATGATATTTCGTAGGAAAGAGACTGAAAAAGATTGCATTTAGGGATTCTGACTATGATCATTGGTGCAACAAAATTCTTGTTACAAATGCCTTTTATGAGATTATTACGAACGAGCACCAGATCTTTCGTGACTGTGAAATGAAAATATTTGCTTCTAGTGACATCTAGCGTTTTGCAGTAAAATCTTTTATTGTGCTGGAAGTTATTGTTTAGAAAAAACTTAATGAACAAACTCATAGATGGCAGTAATACCAAATATTTAATTTAACAAATAGTAAATTTTTCATATAAAATATAATCGTTGCAAAAATCTACATACTTAATTTCAATTCATTGAACTTAGCTTAAATAAATTCACACAAGTGTCGTGCACAACACTTGTGTGAATTATAAAGTTCTTTAGCGCCATCTATGATAGAGTAGCAAAACTAAAATAAATAGTTGCTATAAACTTACCCAGGTGGCGCTACTGTCATTTGAAACCGCTTGAAATGTAGGAACACATCGAAAAGTCATCTTTTTCTATCATAGAAAAATATATTTCTAATTTGCACTTTTAATATAACTTCTCACAGCTTACCTAGAACAAAACAAAACACTTACTTAGTGATGCATGGCAATAAGGGCGATATTTAATTATTTAAATAGACATTAGGTAATCTTATTTATCTTAAATCTACGAACGCGAATTAGTAAAATAGGCAGTACGTAGGCTACAAATTCAAATGTATTCGCAGGATGAAGGGTAAGGTATAATTCTCTGCACAGCATATATATATATATATATATATATATATATATACATACACTGACATCCTACGAATATTATTAAATTCTTTAAAATTTAAATGTTTTGGTGAATAATATGATACCATATATTATATATATAAGATTTTTGTATTCCATTTAAAGGTTCTATTTTACATGCGATGATGTTGATATTAAAGATAGGAGCATGCAATGATCTATACATTTTAGAATGGTGCTTCTTACGCCCATAGACTTATCTATGACGTCATAGTGACAGGTTAATCGGTGCCTATTATCCCACGAGGATGATTGCTCGTAATTGCATCCATTTAAATGTGAATATAAATAAATGTAAGTACTTTTATCTACGTTATAACATAAATTCATAATTTTTTTGGCATTTAATAATTTTTTCTTCGAATATATTCAATGATTGAATAACCGAGCAGTATTAACAAGATTTTAAAAGGATTGAATAGTTACTATTTTTAAGAATTAATGTAAATTTTTTTATGGGATTGTAGCAAAACTAGCAGAAGGCCTTCCCGATGTTAAGCAGTAACCTCGGCCTATAGCAGTTGCATTTCGTCAGAAGTGACGAACTGAGCTCATTACCCTGAAGATTTAAAACTGTTAAGTCTCATGTGCTTGTAATTTCCCTGTGGGGTGCCGGGTAAGAATTGCACTTCCCCATATCATCCCGTGGGTGTCGTAAGAGGTGACTACTGGAAGGTGGGCAGCAGCGCCTTCTAAAGAACTGCCAACTTACACTGCGTTCCCCGAGCCGCCTGCCAAGCGTGGGGATTATGGCAAATACCGCCTCAATAGGGGAGGCTGTGTTCAGCAGTGGACGATCCGGCTGCGCAAGTAAATTGTAATTTCATACTTAATAGCTTCAAGAACTGCTGCCAGAACATACTGTAAGGTGCGCTTGACGATTAATTTTCTATTTGAGGATGGCAGTTATTAGCCAGGCGAGCATTTGCAAAATGCCCTTGTACCATGCGGTGAAGCAGATGAAGGCGGTGGGGGGATCGAATCATGGAGTTGCGGCGCGGTAGCCCAAAGCTATCGCCACGCGGCTATCACTGCTTCTAAAGATAAAGTTTACAACAAGAGTTATTTTGCTTATTTGGTCAGATAAATTATCAGTATGAAGATTGAAATACCGTTACAGATATTTTACATTTTTAATTATTTCATAATGATAAATTTAATAATTATATTTATGAAAAGAACACCTACAAACTTTTAGGGCTAAATTTCGCCTCGAGACAAAAATAAATAGTAAAAAGCGGTCTGAAATTGTGGTTGTCATATTTGATAACAATACGATAGTGTTTGTAAAAAACATTGCCTCCTATTCATGAAGACAGAAGGCTGCTTCATGATCGTTAGTGTGTGTAAAAGGGCTGGTTTGGAATCTCGAGTTTTGGTAAAATATTTTCAGTAACCGTCTGGAACTATGCCTGATAGATAAACATGCACATCTATTATAATATAACATAGGACCCAAGCATGTCTGGGAAAACAAGGTTGTTTGGACACCTCTGTTGACTATTCCGGATACTACAGGCGTGGCGGTTTGTTTTTGTTTATAATAAGAAGAATAAAAAAACAAAAAAATACGTAAAAAGTTCATGCAGGCTTGTTCAAAATGTCAAAATACGAAAGAACACAAATATTATACCAAGAGTTAGGTTAGATATTTAAATCTTAATCAATATCCCCAGCATTATGCATCAGAATTTCAAATGCAGCCTCATAATCTCTCAAATCTAACCTGTTATAAATTATGATCCAACCAATTCATCACATAGCGTGACTGAATCCAATCTGACCGCCACGATATGGCCACGATTCCCCAAATTGACCCAAATTATAAATATCACAAACGGTCGAGGGTAACCTTAACTTCATAATGACGTAACGACTTGACCCTTTCTCTGAAATGGTTTCAAAATTGGTAAGTATTTGGTGTTGTTAAGGGGTACCAACGCGGGCGGAAAAAAACAGTGGAAAGTTCATAAAAAAACCAAACAAAAATGTTACGCAATAAAAACGGTAAAATGCGTTAAGAAAAACATCATTTTGCTTGAATACATCCGAAATGTTAAGTCAATTTCATCAGATGAAATTAGATTCAATGTAATGTTGATGAGCCTACTGACATCTTTATTTTTTTACCGGCGGTATGCCTTTATTAAACAAAATACTATGAACTATATACAACACTACAGCTACTACAATAAAAGCATTTAGACACCTATAAGTCATAGCAGACTCATAGGCAGTCCAAATGCTCCAGCCCACTCCCAGTTGGCAGCGTGCCCAGCATGCTGGCAGCATTGCCCCGTTGAATTGCAATGCTTATTCGACTACTAGTGATATATAGTGACATCTAGTGGTCAGAGTATGATACCACATTATTAAAATTATAGTCCATGAGTAAAACTGTGACCATGCGTACATACGATTTGTAGTAGAGGGCTGCAAGAATCATTTTGTTACGTCTTGTATTTATTGTTTGTATTTTTGTGTCTTGTTAAGAAATGTTTTTTGTATTTATTTTGCCATAAATAAAGCCTATTCTATTCTATACCTAGAGGGCTAGTTATTGCATTGCACTCCAGGGTAGGAAGGCCTTAAATTACAAAACAGTAAGGCTAGGTTGCACTGAATTGGACCATATTAGTTTTTATTTTATGTGATTGTTATGTAATATGTGCCAGGCCCAGCTGGTGTTCACGGTGTTCAGCGGTAACCTTTACCTATAATAGACGCATTTTGTCACTTGCACTGCGCCCGTCGCCCTGAGACAAAAGTTGTTAAGTCTCATGTGCCTGTAATTTTTCCGGTACCCACATTCTTCCAACCGGAACACAGTAATAAGAGTTACTGCCTACTGGTAGAAATAGGTAATAGTAGCAGTACTTCCCTAGACGAACTCGTTCACCATGTATGTAGGTATATATACAGAACTATACACATACACTATACACAGAAATAAACATATATAAAGTTAAAGTCCGACATATAGATAACCGCGTGGCAGAGAATTCCTGGCTTTCCTTGCCTCAGTCAATGAAGCGACACCGAAATTGCCCAAAGATGGTGCAAGTATTCTCTCAACAATTTTGATACCTACTTACATACTGCGTAAGAAAGACAAGGATGCTGCTTATATGTCATAAATAATTCATTTGTTGACGTAAGCCTTCCACTTCTGAGGGATTGACGGCATGGCTGAAGAGTCGCATGTCTTCTCAATCATAATAGTGTAGAAGTTAAATTTACATTAAAGTAGTCTGAACCAAGTCTCTAGTCTCGTAGAATTTGCTATAAATCTTTTAAATACCTCCCAGATCTGATTTTCAAGCGCTTATCAAATGGTTAGCGAATATAGAGATTGAATCGAAATTTCCGAGCGCAATATTTGTTCCTTTCGGCGGGGGTAAACGCCAATCGCCGTTTCTTCCAGCTGTACACGCTGGCTGGATGCATCTCCATATTCGCTACATAGACTGGTAACTAGACGCGAATTTTGCAATCTAATCAAATTTTTGACTGTTAAAGAAACGGTTCAGTCCTCCATTAGACTAGAGTAGACTTCTTTTGACGAAAGTGATTTTGAAAAGACTCAAACATTGAATTTCTAAATATGATTTTTTAATACAATTAAAAAATAAAAAAAAAAAGTGAATATATCACATCCACATTTTTTAATGTTTTTTTTTATTTCAAAGAGATATACGGATCTTGTAAGTTGTTTTCGGTTTATGCCACGGAACGAAAAAAAGCTGCGTTCGGAACGCAGTTTTTGTGTTCCATTGTTGATTTGGACGCGGTCGTTTTGAGAGTCTGTTATGATTTTACGGTATAATTTGCTTACCGCTTCATTTTATGGGTCGTAACTCATTATTGTCGTGGCAGTAGATGTTTGATGGTTTTTCATAACATGATATCGAATCTGTGGAAGAAGTTGGTTGAAAACTTTTTCTGTGTCTTCTATCTTGATTTCAACGTAAGTTTTTTTTAGTTAGACATGTGTCTGTCCGATGTTTCTTTGTGGTCGGATTCCTTTTGTTGTCTGGGTGGATATGCTACCTAGACTAACTAAATAGCAACAGTTTCAAAACTAGGTGAGATAGTGTTTAAAAGTGATCAGACTGGACGGTATATTTAAACGTTCATGTTCATGGATGGATTTTATAACTAGTAATGTAAAAACTGTGAGTTTTAACAAACTTGTTGCATATTTCCAATTATTGTGACATAATTACGATTGTCTATTTTTGTTGACATGTTAATAGAGAAGGAACTTCAATCAAAAAGTGATTTAAATTAAATATACTTAATATATTTGGAGTAGGAGAATAGGTTTTATTTTCATATTATGTGTGGGCCCAGTCACCTGAACCAAATATAAAATGAAACAGATCAGGCAACTGGGTCCACGGGCCAAGTATCTAGTGGGCCCAATCACCTAGGTAATGGGGCATCATCTGGATACAACATTAAATTTAAGTGGAAAACCTGTCGCTAAGCACCAAACGGTGTAATCCGGCAGCTGTTCTAGAGAGCCAGTAATTCTATGCCTTAATAAATCTCCGACTGCATCATCATAGAAAAAGGAATGTACAGTGCCATAGTGTATGACAACTATATTCACGCATGTAATTATTAAAATATCTCAACAAAATTTATTGTCCAGTGCCTCATAATTATGACCAATGATGGTGTGTAAATCCACGCGCCGTACCACATCTATTTCGCGAAACAATCTAATTAATCACCTTTTTTAAACCCCAAAAAACGCATAATGATACTCCGTACTCTACAATGAGGCATAAAATTCTTCATGTCTGTAGCCAGAAAAAAAAGAATTAAAAGCGGTAATACTTCCCGCCAATGTCGAACGAAGCGTTCGAAAGTTAAAGTTCAATTTGGAGCGAACGAAAGTATACTTTTTATTTTTAACTGGACATGAGCAGCCTCCGGCGTGGCACGGGCCAGCCGCCATTCTGTTACGGGTATGTTGCGCCTAGAAATCTCTCCTCAAATCTTGTAATGATTGCGTACAGGTACATATTACCTGTCAATATACACTGCGGGCTATTATTTTAAAAGCCAAATGTCTCGTGTAATCTCTAATTTGGTTTTTGTACCGGGCGGTGATTAGGTATTTTAATGGTTTTAATTGCAGCTTCGTCTAACGCTTGAGTGATAGAGCTCTATCCAGAGCATAGTACCAGGTTGGGGCAAAACCTTATGAGCTTTGGCCGAGACACCACGTAACCTGCGCAATATACAATTTATGTGGATTTTGCCTCTGCGGAGGCTTACATTTTCATATTCATATTCATTTATACTTACTTGGTATTTCAGCCAGAGCTCATTATATTTTGCGCGGTCTTTAAGTCAATTTCTCTATAAGATGTAACAACAAGTGTAAAAATGGGCAAATACAATCGTTTTTTTTATGAGATTGTCTCTCAATAAACAAAAATATTGTATATTCAAGAAAACGTTTCAAAAAAACATGCTTGTATGCAACAATTGATCGATAGTTATAAAAAATAATTATTTTGTGATTTCATCGAAAACGATTCTACGTCTATCTTTTATTACTAAAATAAGCCTACTGCTCATTTGCGTGTAAATTACCTTCGAAGTTATTATTTTGGACTCGAAACGGAAGTTAAAATTAAATCTGAAATTCTTTCCAATAAGGATTACTTCTAAGAGATACAATAGAAAATGAACTCTATTACAGAAGTTTAAAATATATTTTAGAAGGAAACAAAACAATATGCGTATTTCGAAGTAGTAGCCAGTTCGTTTCAACATTCCAAGACGGTGTTCTCTTTTTAAATTCAGGTGCTTTTAAATTGCCAGTGATTTGTTTTATTTTTTAATACAACATGCCAGTAGTTTTGATGGCGAGCCATTGAATTATTTAGATTAATTTAAATTTAGAACGAGTATTTTGGGATGGGCCTAATGTTCTCTGCTCAAAATACAATTAATTTTTATGATAAAATATGGTGTGTATATTGTGCGTAGTTATGAAATGTAAAACTAAGCTATATAGAATACCCAGATAGTATTGGATAAAGTATACCAAAATAAACAAAACATTCCTAACAAAAGACATCAACGCGCTCTATATTCTTATGTATTTATTCTATTGCAATGTCACTGTATAATTATGGTATTATATGCAACGAGATTTCCAATTACATGTTATATTGTATTGAGCATTTTTATGTCTACTTTATTGTCAGTCTAGAACACCAAACATTTTCGTGTCTTAAGTTAACGGTTATATTATCATAATAAACTTGAACATAAATAAATTCTTACGCCGGTGTAGATCTTATAAAAACGTGTGTGACTTATTGAACACGTTTCTTCATGACTAAGACTTAACTGCGACTACTTTTATGTAAATTTTAACACTAGTATAGTAATAATAATATTTACACTATGTAGTAAATGATTATTATTACTCAAAGAATGACAAATGAAAGTAAGTAAGAACCTCACGAGTCCAATTTAAAACATTTAAAAAAAACTTTGACATTGACATTGAAAATCCACACCAACCTTTCTATCGGGCGCGAAATTCCTAACTGTCAGGTGCACATACACAGTGTAAATACACTACTTGTACTTAACTGAATTGAAAGCGTTTTCCGTAAGTACATAGGTTTAGAGTGGAATTACGTAAAGATGATTTCTGGAAAGCATTTCGGTATAATCATTTAAAACTGTTTATTCTGATAAGCAAGTGAACAAAGTTTTGTGATCAGATTATATTATGTACTACCAGATGTAGGTATTTATTATGAAACAATCGACTAAACTCGATTTTTATTTACTATATTATTTTGTATAGTAAAACTACTCTTAAACTTTTTATAAGCAACTGATAACTAATGCGTGTGATAGCATAGGTAAATATTGTGTCGTTAGATTTACGTTTTAGGTAATGTCCTTTGTTTTAATTTTAAGATGTTGAATAAAATAGGACTTGCAAGGAACTATTTATAAGTATTTGTATCATGTTGAACCATTGTACATTTATTTAAGGTTTAAAAGTAAGAGTACTTGATTTGACGTTAGTCATATTAAATACATTATATTTGTTCAATACATATAATTGTATAAAATCAATAATAACATTAATATATTAATACCTATGATGAAAATAGTTATTTATAAGCACATTCTAATCAAATAATTTAATAGTAAACCAAAATTGTAATTATTTAAAAGTATTGATATTGACTGTCGAAGTTGTTATGTGAAAGGGGCTCTGCCCAGCAAGTCAGTCGTCTTTAAGCAAGCTCAGAGTGAACAACTCAGATCTCACAGTGGTGTTGAAATATATTTTCAAAGTAGTTAACGACGAAGTGCTGCCCGATCAAGATTGTGTGAAAGTTAAGTGATTTATTATTCTCTTTTATGATATTACTGAACTAACCTTGTTTATATGTAATGGTTCTTAAAATGGTTTGTTAAAAAGGTTTTGACAGTTGTTATAAATTATATTGAGTTATAATTATAATAATGTTAATTAATAGTTGATGAACCAGTAAAAGTGTACATAACATGTATTTAGAAAGTAAGTATCACATTGTTAAAAGATTTTTAAAAGAATGGCCCCGAGTTTCTTGCCCGTTCTTCTCGCAGTGGCTCTATACAATTTTGTTTGCTGAACGTGGCAGTAAAATTACAATATTTCAATATTAAAATTGCATTAGAGCGTCGCAGACGCCTACATTGAATAAATAGTTTTGACTTTGACTTTGACTATTTATTTTATTAAACTAACACGTGTAATTCAATATTTTATTAGTTTTATCGCTTCTGTAGCTAGGTTTACCAACTACTCCACATGATCCAGGTATTTATTCGCGTGCTTCAAATAATATTTCTCCTATTATAACAAGTTATTGAACACTAATGTACAGAATTTCACAACTTACCACGTAAAAAGTTAATAAAAAATTAACCAAGTGACCAATGTAACTAATTAAATAAGTTTTATAACAATATATTAGCTGTGGTTTAAAGTTTTCTTCAAATCTCGCATAATACATGAGCTACCAACCGAATCTAGCAGTATATCAAATTTTGAATTTTCTGCCTTAGTCGTGAGCTAATAATGAATAAATATGAAGCGCTTGTTGCGAAGTTTGCTTTGCCGTTCTTAACCGATGAGCTAAGTTAAGCAACGTCCGCCGAGGTCATGACTTGGATGGGTGACCACTTGTGACATTAATTTACTATACAGAGCGTTTCCGTGTTTCGGAGGTCACATTAAACCATCAGTCCCGGTTGTTGACTGACGATGGCAGTTATTAGATATTTTGTGAATGCCCGCTTGGCTAGCTACCACCCTGAAGTAGTAAACCTGTCGCCATGCACCTAACGGTGTTTTCTAAGGGTAATTATAGTTAAGCCTGAATAAATCTTCGATTACATCATCACCTACCACCAGGTGACTTACATTATAGTGGTCAAAAGCTAGCCGAAAAAGGATTTAAAAAATCGAGGAAGTGACAGAAACAGAAACTTCTTTTATCACAAAATACGAGTACGACCTTCTTAAAAGTAGGTACCTAATCTTCATAATTTGTGCTATCACTAACTTTATCTTTTGACTTTTACAACTAGTAAATGCAAGGTTCAGTCCATTTAAAATTGGAATTGTTTTTTCCGTTGATGTGACTCAATGTAAGGAACAGTCAGTTTCTTAGGTACTTTATATATGATTTAAATGGAACGTTTTTAACGATAAAATCATAATTTTCTGTAATATAAAAGTACAAATTCAACCTTTAAATGGCTGCTGTCTGTTGTGCATTTTTTTTTGTTTTTTATGTTATTGTGACGGAACAAGCTCGAGGCCCACCTATTTTTTTTTATTGCTGATAGGTAAGCCTTTGACCACAATCTCACCTGATGGTAAGTGATGATGTGGTCGAAGGTGTTAACAGGCTTAACCTAGAATGACTGGCTCTCAAGGACAGCTGCCGGAACACACTGTTAGGTGATTGACGACAGATTTTCTACTTGAGGGTGGTCGCTAGCCAGGCGGGCATTCGCAATAATGCCCTTCCACCATGCGGTGAAGCTCAAGCCCGCGGCGGGATTCGAACCATGGACCTGCTGCGCGGAAGTCCATACCCAAAGCCACTGAGCTATCATTGCTTCAACCTGATGTTAAGCGGACTATCCTCTGCCTATAACAGGTGCATTTGGTCACAAGTCACGAATTGCACTGCGTCCGTTACCTTGAGACATAGTTCTTAAGTCTCTTTGTGCCTGTAGTTTCACTGGCTCTCAAGGACTGCTGCCGGAACACACCGTTAGGTGCTTGGCGACTGATTTTCTACTTGAGGGTGGTCGCTCGCCAGGCGGGCATACGCGAAATGCCCTTCCAACATGCGGTGAAGCTCAAGCCCGCGGTGGGATTCGAACCATAGACCTGCTGCGCGGCAGTCCATAGCCAATACCAGTGAGCCTTCTCTAGCTGATGGTAGGCTATTCTATGACCATTATCTCAACTAATCGTAGAAGTTGATCAGGCTAACCTACTGCTGCTCTCAAGGACAGATGCCGAAATCACCGTTAGGTACTATGCTATAGATTTTCTTCTTGAGGATGGTATATAGCCAAGTGGGCATTCGCAAAATGACCTACCGTTTGAACACCATGCTATAAGGTTTAAGGTTCTATTCCAAGCGACACTGCTTGCAGGCTGCAGGCTACAAGTGCGGCGGCTGCGCATGCATTTTTATATTGAAAGATCTGTACCACTTATATAACAAACAGTTGAAAGAAAACCTATATTTTCTGTATATTTTGATAACTGTTTAAAACATTTTTGAGGCAAGGTTTAACTAGGTACTTTAAAAAAAAATACTTATGTTATATTAATATGTGGCTAAGTTGACTCCACGTCAATTAAACATGTTTGTGAGGTGGGGTAGAATTTACCACAACCTCTCCATCTCTCCATCCAAGATGGAAATGTAGATACATTTCCATCTTCCTGTAGAAGTCGTGAGAGTCGACGAAGGGAAAACACCAGAAGGAGGCCAGCAGTTTTTTTTTGAAAAACTGCCATTTTAAATTGTTATCTCCAAAACGCCTGCCACGCATTCAATGTTGGGGGACCTTGTTCAATGGTGGACAGTGCAGTCTGACACTTGTGACTAACACTACTGCATCTAATGTAGGCATATCCTATTGCAGATGCCGTGCGCTGCCGTGGGGTGCCGGAATAGAATGTCACCGCCCCATCTCTTCCCGTGGGTGTCGTAAGAGGTGACTAAGGGTAAAATATCGGAAGATGGGCAGCAGCATTTTCTGAGGAACTATTATACTGCGATCCCCAAGACGTCAGCCAAGCGTGGGGATTATGGCAAACCTATCTTAATGAGGGAGGCTGTGTTTAGCAGTGGACAATCGAATGATATAGTAGTACTGTAGATGACTCAGTTGATAGATATATGATATATATATATATATATATATATATATATATATATATAGATACGCGGTATATGCACTACATGTTTTCATAATTTAGATAAAGCGCATAGGTACTCGTATGTACATATTAAATTTATACCTCGGTAAAATAGGTCCTATACTAGGTATATCTATACAAAGAGGTCTTGAATAGACAAGACAAGACCTCAGGTCTGTACTAAGATCTCCACTTTTATTTTTAAAAAGAACCGATTGCAATTTCCTTTTCAAAGGTAACTACTGCACTGCACTCTACGTACTTCTTTGTTGGTACCAAACAAGTTCAGTAGGTACGACTTTCGACGCATCATCCATCAAAGAACCACGCCTCCTGTTCGACGCGATGAACTTTTTGCTTGACGTCAGTGGATAAGGTAATTAATACTTAGACCTCTAACACTGCAACTTCATCTGAATGTCAAGTTATTTTAAATAATTTTTTTGACGCCATCAACTTCGTGTCCTTCGTCACGACGATATAGGTACAGAAAGAAACA
Source organism: Plagodis dolabraria (assembly GCA_963854805.1). Taxonomy (NCBI): domain Eukaryota; kingdom Metazoa; phylum Arthropoda; class Insecta; order Lepidoptera; family Geometridae; genus Plagodis; species Plagodis dolabraria. Next base: position 9,753,505 of record OY978462.1, on the reverse strand, counting down.
AAGAAAAAATCGGGCAAGTGCGAGTTGGACTTGCGCACGAAGAGTTCCGTACCATTAGCTATACAACATTAGACTTCATATTTTAACCTTTTTTTGTTTTAACGTGCGCGAGTCCGACGCACTTGTCCAACTTTTTGTATTTGATGTTATTTCGGCAACATCATCTGTGAACATTTCAACTGTCTAGCTAGCACCGTTCTTGAGATACAGCCTGGTGACAGACGGACGGACGGACGGACATCGAAGTCTCAGTAATAGGGTCCCGTTTTTATCCTCTGTGTACGGAACCCTAAAACCATTTATTTGACACAAAATGATTACAAATAAAACAAGTATAATAAATAAAACAAAGTTCACTAGTTGGTGTCAAAAAGGCCTCACGCCCGACGCTGATTTTCAGTCAGTCTTGCGGGTGACGTAGACCCCGCAAGACTGACTGAAAATCAGAGTGCACATTGAATGTTTTTTAAATTATATACAAACAAAAAAGTGTTAGTATAATAGTGTAAAGTTATACACGCGGGCGGAGCCGCGGCTATAAACCTAGTTACTATTATTAAGCATTATAATGATTACATTGACGCCTGATAAGCTTAAAAGCTAACAAATAAAAAAAATTACTTCGAGCCGGATATGACCCCGCGTCCATCCGTCTCCCGGACATGCTCTCACGTGTACACTCCACAGAGGTACATATTCGTTTCGTTGCAATTTGTAAGAAAAATAGTTCTACTAAGTAAACAAAAAAGTTGCAGCTATGGTGAGGTCCCTGAAATGAAATCATCCTGGACTGAGGGATGACTTGAGCTTCAGTTCGTTATAAAAAAAATGTTTTTCCTAAAAATTTTATCGACTTCAACACTCAAGTGTTCAATAAATAGTTGAAGTCGGTACTATGAAAGTTCAAAAGTACCTATTATCTCAATATTGTGCGCATGGTACTTACCGACTTCGACAAGTTATTTAAAACTTTTGAGTGTTGAAGTCGGTTCTGATTTGAAGTTACAAAATTCACTCTTTTTGGTGGCCGTTGCTCCTTAGTGGATCGATTGTCATTCACTGTCAAGACAGGAAAACACTTTTCAGCTATTGAGTGTAACTCAAAAACGGCTTGACGGATTTTAATGAAATTTAAATGGGACCACACGGGAAACATCAGCTTTTGAATATAAAAAAAACATTAACATTGGTTAACCCAGTCAAGAGTTATGAGGTAACAAACATACAGTCAAATTGAGTACCTCCTCCTTTATTGAAGTCAGTCATAAAGGATTTTTAACTAGGTTGGCTTCTACTGCCGACTCAAATATGAATACTAATATAAAGTATGACACTCAACTTACCATTCATCATGCGTCCACGCCACGCCTCTCATCCGAGTGATTTGACAGAACGTTTAACTCGAAAAGAGAATATAATACCTATGCACGTGATTTTTTGAGTCTTAACTAAGTGTGTGAGCGTAAAATGCTCATAAGTCCGATTTTGACATTAATTAAGCTCATATTTGTACCAATAGGAAACACTGACGCTGCCGTTTTACTTTTTTTTGTATGTGATTCTGACGGAACGCGGACGTGGAACATGTAGTTACCTAATGTTAAGCGGTAACGTATGCCTATAACAGATGTATCACAAGTGACTAACTCCTGTAGTTTCATAAATAACTTACTCTCTCGAAGACTGCTGCCGGGATCAGACTGTTAAGTGGTTGGCGACAGATTTTCCATGTAAGCCGACTATACGCAAAATGGCATTTTGAAGCCCTAGCCAACACAGGGTATCGAACCATGTATCTGCAGCATGGCAGCCCTTAGCTATTAAGACATATGTGACTTGAACACATAAATTAAAAGTTATTTTTAACGGGGCATAATACTTGATTTTATCGCAATTTCGTCCCGTTAAAAACTTACACATTTATACAAGTCTCATACAAATCGGTTTAGCTGTTTCAGCTTAACGAGTCAAAAACATACACACTCACATCCTCATACACGCGTTCCAAAAGCTTTCTGCTTTCTGCGGTTTGGTGTTAGACGAAAATTAAATCACATGGAACATTATTACATTATTATATAACATGACTTATCAGACATAATAACACGGGCTAAATATGGGTGTAGGTAGTCACCGGTTCCTTTCACCTTCAGGGAATACAAGCGGTATATTATTGCTGTTATATAAATTGGAAAAAACTCCCTAAGTTATATGTGGTCATCCGAAATTGTTTACATTAGTTGCGGCCGCTAGTTAGCTTCCTTTACTACCTCGTAGTAGTGCTATACTTAAGTTTTCAATTAGAAACACGTCTGAACGAGCATAGTAATTCATTTCACGCGAACTCGTGGTTGAGCACTGGCACGAGCTGCTGAGTTAAGGAGCTAGGCAGGGAGACACGGGTTGCTATGGTTACGATCATTGTAACATTAACATTTTTGAAGGCGTTGCAATTTATTACGTAAATTGATCTATGTTGGAATAAATGGCCCGTGGAGTGCCGGGCTAGAATGTCACCGCCCTTCCCAGCTCTAGCCATGGGTGTCGTAAAAGGCGACTAAGGGCAACACGCCAGAGGGTGGGAAGTACTACTTTCTGAGGAACTGATATCTGACACCGCGATTGCCAAGTGTGGGGTTTATGGCAAATAATGGGGCAGGCTATGTGTTCAGCAGTATACTTCAGCTAATTTAGCTAATGTGTTAAAGTCTGACCCGTGACGATATCTAGTTTTTATTAGAAAACTAGCTATTAAAAATATGCTGTATCTATTATAAGTATGTCAATAAAATTCTTTACTTCTTGAATTGGTTACAATAAATCAACTAAATTTTCATATAAACTTTGTTCTCGTGTATTATTACTAAAAATAGTCTACAATGTTTGGCGAAGTGTCGAAAAAACTATAAGCCAATGTTTATGTTTGGCGAACGTAAATGAGTCGTGTAATGCCACGAGCGTCTGCCGGGTCGTGGAGGCTGGGTTACCAGGACAACTTTTATGGATCTTGTTAATTTTTGGAGGCGTCCATTTTTGGTAACTTACGTATTCATTATTTTGAAATATTGGTATGTCGATGAACAACTATTAGTCAACATTATCAGAAATATTTTTGACTAAAAGTTGTTCATTCTTCATTTTATTTAGGTACTGCGTTCACAAAATCTATAAATATACATTAGTTATAAAAAATAAATACATTATTAAGCTACAATAAAATAGTTTTCATATGTTACTACAGTAAAATAGTTTTCATAGACTTCCATGTATATAAAGATTGTCATGGAGATAAAAATAAAGGATGGTTTATTCTGAAATTGTGGAAGGAATACATTCGATGACGAATGGATAGCTTCGCTTCTCTGTAACACCATAGAAAATAATAGCGACATTGGTGGAGCTCGTAACTATTATCCTAGATGTATAGGACTTTTCAGTGTATGTAACTTTTAATTGTGTAACATTTAAGTAACAAATGGCTATGGAAACGTACTGGAAATGTACGAACTATGCGAGTTCAATCAAAAATAATAAAAAAAACTTTGTATGGATACCTAATAACAATTACTACACCTACAATTTAATTCTTACACTTATAAACAACGCAACTTAGTTTGTATGGATTACGCTACTGTTGAAACTAAGTCAATTATTTTATTCAATCAAAAACACGAAGAAGGCGATGATGCTCGTCCAAAATCGTGACTACGTAGTTACTCCCGGGTTACGGAGAAACAAGGCGGGGTAATTCCGGTAACTTAATCATTTACGGGCGGTACTATCGGTTTTGGGTTAAAGGTTATAAAATAGTAGAGAAATTACTGGTCTCAAGAGATTTATGTTGTTATGGACGATAAGCCGAAGATCGGTAAGTGTAAATTCGTTTTTTTGTTCACCTAGTCAATTTTGTTATTCACTCCTTCGTCTACATTCACATTTATTTAATAAGTGTTTGAATAATTGTCTTTGCTCGTTGTAAATAATTATGTGACACGCGAGTGCTCAAAAGGAGTGTAGTGTTTTAAGTGTTCATATAATATGTATGAATGTGTTTGTTTAATCCGCCAAGACTTTTAAATACCTGAATAGATTTGGATTAATGGGGTACATTAGAATTTTTAAGTCATTTCGATATTTGTTTATTAGTGTTTAGTTTACGATGAGACTGACATGCAATTTTGTAAAAGTACCTAAATAAATAGGTTAAAAAATATATTTCGGGTGGCCCTGGCTATAACTTTTTTTGCAGGACAGTAGTGTTTTATGTGTTTTATTTCATCATCATCATTTAAATTCAAATAAATACGCTCTTATTTTGTATTATTCTTAGGTGATTAGTTTAACGCAGAATTAAGGTGATTATTGCCAACTTGTAAATAATAAAACTTTTCTTCTCTGATATTATTGTAAAATTTTTTTTTACAAAAAAATAGAATCGACTTCAACACCCAAAAGTGTGAAATAACTTGTTGTAGTCGGCACCGTGATAGTTCAAATGTATCTATTATCACAATATTGTGCGCATGGTACCGAATTCGACAAGTTATTTCACACTTTTGTGTGTTGAAATCGGTTCCATTTTTTGGTAAAAAAATGTTTTTCACTCTTTTTAGTGACCCTTTTTACTTACTGGATCGATTTTCATTCATTGTCAACGACTATATCATCAAGATAGGTGTATATTTCTCATTTATTGGAGTGTAACCCAAAAACGGCTGAACCGATTTTGATACAATTTAAAATGGGACCAAACGACAAGCATCAGTTTACAAACAAAACACGGTTCACCCAGTCAAGAATTCTGCGGTAACAAACATAAAAAAATACAGACGAATTGAGAACCCCTTCTTTTTTGGAAGTCGGTAAAAAATATTAAACGTTATATATATTTGCCGAGTTTCCGCGGTATATTGGTATCGTTAATGTGTATAATGTTGGCTAATTAACAGAAATTAGTTTTGTGACACGTAAACGAATATGTAGGCGAATTTTATAGAGCGGACAAAGGGAGCTGCCCAATATACATTATTATAAATGTATCTTTACGAATAGGTGACTTGGACTCTACTATGACTTATTCACGCCACTTCTTCATGAATGGAAGTTGACTTCGACTACTTTAATGCAAATTTAACTTGTGTATCATAGCTGCAAAGGTAAACAAATAGAAAATGTACAAAGAGTACGAGGCAATGTAAAAAATAATAAAAAAATGGTGATAGGTAATAGTTTCACAGTCATTATTTATAAAAAAAAACAGTATATGAATAATTACAGTTTATTAGCTATGAACATGAACCGTGAAACAGCTGTCATGTAGAATTATTATAAAGAATAAATTATAAACTATATAGTTGATAACAAAAACAGTATCAAAAAAAACATTTACCAACTTATTGTTGGTTTTATATCTATTTCGTTAATGTCAAGGCCAGTGATCTTTAATTTTTTTTGTGTTCATTAATACCTTGACCTCATTTGACCTAGGCTTCCAAGATTCATTCATAAGCTAAGTATAAAAAGATAAAAATTAAAAGTGGGAGAGAGATACAAAACAAAGAGAGTCAGAAATTCTATTAACATAATTGATGGTTGTAAATTTAGGTGTCATGTCTTCCGGTTAAAAAAAAGAGTATCTAAAAGAGAATGAAAAAATTAAAGAGTTGTCGATATTTGAAGTATGGGTTTAACCAATAAAAGGACCTAGCTTGGAAATGGTTTGAAGTTTTTTTCCTTCAACTAAAGACACCGCTCTAATTATTTTTTTAATTACTACGTAGATTCGATGAGAGCTGACTTTTTGGCTAATGTATTGTCTAGCATTATTCATTTTGAATTTGATTCATTATAAACCAGTTCAGAATAACTTGAAGGTAAAGCTAGCTATTGTTTAGAACACAGAGGTTCATATGTTGTGAGTGTAAGCATATATGTAAGAAATGTTTTGACAAAAGAAATGTTTTCAATAACAACTATTTTTAACATGGTGGAAGGGCATTTTGCGAATGATCGTGTGGTTAGCTACCACCGTTAAGTAGAAAATCTGCCGCCAAGCACCTAACAGTGTGTTTCGGCAGGTGTCCTTGAGAGCCATTAATTCTAGGTTAGCCTGAACAAGATCTTTGACCGCAATATACCTTACCGTCAGGTGAGATAGTGGTTCAAGGCTAGCCTTTCAGGCATAAATAAACCTCTCATTTGGTTTTAGGCATAACGTGATTACGCACACTGCGTTTTAGGCACGCAGCGAACAAACGTTGTTGATATAAACGATGCTAATATAGTAGTCGAAACGACGTTGATATAGTACTACAAACGATGTTAATATAGTACTACAAAAGATGCCGACAAAAGCGCGTAGTACGCGATACGATGACAGCTTGCGCTCTAGTACCAATAGTACCTATTGAAAATCAATATGACACTGTATATATATCTTTGGAATATATCATATTTCTTCTACTATCTTTGCATTAAAAAATACTAGATATTACAGTAGTATGTGTACCTATATTAACTGCGATAAATCCAATATTCACAAAGGCACGATAACAATCCATGTTAATTATCTATGGCCCTCACCAATAAGGCCACACCAGAACCACTGGGCACGAAACAAAAGTGGCTCATTTCATCTTACCCTTATTATTGGAACGTGATGGGCAACACAGTGGACGGCGGTATTAGTAAACTACACGTTTGCTACAAAAAATACATTCGAATTTCGAAGTCAAAAATATTGTTACGTGCATTCGCTGTGAACTCACGAAGAAAGTTGTTCGAAGTTTAAAATTTGAAACTTTTTTTTATCACTTTGGTTAGCTTTTGACCTAATGGTAAGTCATGATGTGGTCGAAGATGTTGTTCAGGCTAACCTAGAATTACTAACTTTCATCAAGGATATACATCAAGGACAGTAGCCGGAACACACCGTGAGGTGCTTGGCGACAGATTTTCTACTTGAATGGTAGCTAGCCATGCGAGAATTCGCAAAATGTCCGACCATCGTGCAATAACGACTGCCATCCTAACACAACAATCGGGACCACGTCGAAGTGCCAGAAATCAACACTGGCAAGGACTTTTGTCTTCTAGCACGCCACATAAATCCTACCATTTTCAAAGGCAAAAAATATATATAAGAAATACGATAGAAAAAAAAAAATACAATGCCAATGTAACTTTAAAAAATAACTAATTTAATGATTACAGTGTATGTACGTAAAACTATTTGAATCAATTGACATAAATCATTTCATGATGCATAAGACCCGTAATCGTAGTATTTCTTATAATCCGAATATCTCATGCCATCTGCATACATCCAAAGCCACCAATAAAAACACAACGTTTGAAATTCGAAACATTTAAATTGCACGTTATTGCTACTGTGCACGCGGCGTGAGCCATTCTGCCAATTTCTTTTTAATTTTTCATTCTTTTTCTTAAATTCCACTGTGAAGGTTGTAATTACGCACACCGATTTGCTCATCACAATCCGATGTTGCCAGAAATAAGAAATCAACTAATTCGTGGGAGATATCCATTCGGTTGTTTAGCGTGAGAGAGTTGGAGCTAAAGAGTACGAGAAAATATTCTTGGAAATTAGTTTTAAGACGATGTGGGTTGGATACATTAAAAATGGTATTCTTTAGTTTGTCACGATGTTGCCATAATCTAAAAATGTTACTCAGCAATCATTTTTTTTATAATGTTAAGGAGTAAGAACCTAAATAGGTACTCATGTTAGCGACGTTGAACATCTTGGCGAGCTATTATATATTATAGTATACCTATGGTATAGTATGTGTAGTTAACTTCATTACATTTTTGTCCTGCAATTGTCTTTAGGTTGCTTAAATGCTTTCTTTTAGTAGTTATAGCATTTTATATAGTTTATAGCGTTTTGTGTATAAAGGCATCGACGTAAAAAAATTGTATTAACTTAATAGTAATAACGTTTTAAACTTAACTAAGGTCTTCAATAAATTAAAGTCAAAAATTTAATTACGGTGAATACGGACTGTAGGCTGATACATTGTAATAAATACAAATTTTGACGCATTTAAAATATAAATTAACACAATGGTATTATTTTTTTAGATAATCATCATATAAAGTTTTCATTTGGTCTTAAATTTGGCGCTAAGCATATATGTCATATAAAAATTAAAAGAACTTGTAAAGTTTTTAGGAATTATAATAACTACAGACTAGAATCAGAGATACTAATTCAAAAACACAAATAAAAACTAAATCTTAATAATATATTGTTTGAAATTATTTTAAATTATGGATTCAGTAACAGAATTAAAGAAAAAGTTGTACCTAAATTAAAACGAGTTAATTCGAGCACTAACGGATGCGCCTGAGCCCCGCTGTGAGAGGTCGCGCTTCAAAAAAAGAACACCGCGCCGCCGTCAAGCGATCTGTCAGTACATAGAATGAAAAATGCTGCGAGGAACAAAAAATAACCATAGAGTATTCATTCATAAAACTGGCCAGTAAGAAAATTAGTTTATTTTAATTACTCGGTGAACGTATTGTTGTATTAATTATTGAGTTTCGCCGTATCCTCCCGGCATGGACAATATATTTTATTGTCTTTCTGTAAGGCTGTGATTTATACTTCTAGTTAGTAAGTTATTCGAATTTTAATTTAAACGAGTTTTAATGGGGCACGCTTGAATGGATTCTAATTAGAGGAAAACAACTGGACGGGACTGTATGAGTAATGTCGGGTATAAATTCCGGTTATGGCTTAGAAAATCTATCTTCGAGGTTTGAACGGCCTCATCTCCTCTGACCCCTGTACACAATAGCCCCGTATTTGCTATAACAAACGATCCATTAGAAAAAATGGACTATGAAATATGACCGCAGCCTTTACGCAACGCTTTGTTGATTTTAAGTCAGCGCCTTTTATGTTCCGTAAGAAATAACGAGCCCAGAAAATGAGGTCTGAAAGCTCCGAAGCAACTGGCCAGTAACATAAAATAATATAGCGCGCTATTAAAATAAACAAGTTAAAACTTGATATTGGCACAATACACTGGTTGTGCATCGCCATTAAAAATAAAACGATTTCTGTTTTAATGATTTGAATTATAAAGCAGCAGAACTCAAACAAAGAGTTATTACTATTGCTGGTCATTAAATAATAAAACAAAAAGACATTCGTAGTTCAAGTCGCGACACTTATCAATACTTCATTAACTGCTGTTCACAATTCATTGGTAGTAAATCAAAACATTAAAAAAGAACGATGCACTCATTTGGATGCCGCGTGCCGTACACACTATTAAAAAAAAGAAACCTGTGTTGCCCGTACCCTTGCTCTTATTGCCTATTAAAAATATAATATCGGCAATGTTTATTGAAAAACGAATTTTGAAATAGCCAATTAGGTATGTTATTTAAATCTGGATCATTATAAATCGTATTGTGGGCGGTGCTCAAGTGACATATCATTAAATCGTTTTGACAAAATTCAATAACAAATGTTTCGTGATGAAACTCCGTACAGTTTTAATTATGGTACTCATAAGTGCTATTCATTTATATTTATTTGGCAGTCATTTGACTCATTAATGGCTTAATTTATGCTTTGGAGTTGTTTTATGTATTACATACATACAATGGCATGTCTTAAAAATAAAAAAATAAAAACTCAACCGACTTCTACCAATACAGTATGAATTTGTTACACTATACAATATAGTATGAATTTGTTTTAGTCGGTAGGTGCCATGCTGATTCCAAACACTGACTTCACATTATGATGGTCAGACTTCCACAAGTCATTTCATACTTTTCAGTGTTACAAGCCAGTTCCGTTTTACAAATTTTAGTGATGCATAGTGCCTACTAATTATCACTTGCCTAAAATATTGTTCACCATTAAAATAGTTGCAATTGCTTTTAAATCATCCAGGTAGGCAGATACATATTTCAGTTCTTTGACTTACAACTAAACGAAATCACTACGAACAAATAGGACCAATTTGGAGGTATACCTTACGCAACAAAAAAAAACATCACAATCAGTTCATAATTTGCGGAGTAATTGCCTAACAAAATACAAAAAAACATCCGTATGTATTGAGTTTTGTATATTTATATTGAGTTTTATAATTAACCTCGTTTTTTGAAAGTTAAATAAAATAAAGGTTTGGTAATTTGGTAGCTGATAAACTCTGCGATTTCGTCCGGGGAAGCTCTGCCACCACACCTTCTTCTACCGCCAAGCAGCAATGTTCACATTACTGTGTTTCGGTTTGAAGGGTATGGGTGCCGGTGAAATTATAGCCACAATTTGCCACTTGTGACGAACTGCTTCTGTTATAGACAGAGATTACCGCTTAACACATGAGGGCATAGTGCTTCTACCATCACGATAGCAAAAATAATATTTTTTATATAATACTAGCTTCTAGCTTTCCGGGCGCAGCTCCGCCCGCGCGTATGTCGGTTATCACGCAAAAACATTAATTATTTTTGCGCAGTTGGATAAAAACTATCCTATGTTTTTTCCCGGGTCTCGAACTATTTCCATACCAAATTTCATTCAAATCAGTCCAGTAGTTTTGGCGTGAAAGAAGAGATTTAGTTCGCCTAACGGGTCGCACACTACTGTAATATTAAGGGCATACATAAATATATAAAAACGTATTATTATATGTAATATAGGTAAAGCTTGTTTTTAACGGTACTTATGTATAAAATATGAACAAAGCATATGACGCAGCTCCGCCCCTCTCATTGTAGTTATTTATATTTCTGAACTACCAATTTTCAGTTTACCAACAAACTAAAACTATTATTGGTGATAAATGTTATTTCTGCTTTATCATGTAGCTTACCATAGAGCTAAGGATATACAGCCCAAAAGATAGGAGATACACACTGACGGGACATGTTTATTAATGAAAACCTTTGGTTATAAAGGCAATAAAATTCGCTTAGTATCAAAAGAAAACAAGACAGTCAAAACAGTTGAACAAAAAGCACAAGTCGTATAAATTCGTTTAATTACATTCAATAATGTACACGTCATAACACAATGGCGTAACACTGGCCGAAAAGGTCCTCGCTTTGGCAACACCGCTCCCGTTCCAAATTCAAAATTTGAAATTCGAAATTAATGGCGGATTTGACAGGAGCTTTATTGTGTTCCTAATTTAAATCTTATCAACGGACGATGACAGCGCTTTAATGGGATCTCGGTTGTTTAAGAAATAATTCTTTTCATTCCGCTGGGGATTATTATTTTCATTTGCAATGTTTCTTTTCGACGAGGAAAATTAATTTTGGTAGGTAATTGGCTAAGTAAGTATTGTGGCTACTAATCTAATTTTACAGGCTGCATTTCTAAATACCTTCAATGACCCGAACGTATAGCCTGGTATAGAAAGGCCGGAGAGTGTTTGGATGGATTACGAGAAAAGAATATGCGGATAAAAACTGGGACTTTAAGTACGAAAATTCGTAACTCATAATTGTTTATTTCACACAACCTAATACGCATCGAGGACAGGTGTTTTATTCTTCATAAAATTGAATAGCATATTCTAGCTCGGCAGCCCACGGGCATACTTTACAGTACCTATTAAGAATTACACACAATCAATATGGGTACAAACATTGATAATAATATATTAGTTATTATTTTTAAAGCTGTTATATACCTATATGACATTAGGATTTCAATTATTATTAAGAAATGATGCACGTGGTAGGGCAGAGTGGACTTAAATATGTGTCAATCGCATGTAAGGGTGTTACTGTTCCCAAATTAGCAGCTCTTTGGCAGTCAGTACGAAAATCAAAAAATCAGTATTGGAATAAGGCTCATATCAGCGCACGCTGTTTTTTTTTTATATTTTTGATAGGTAATTAAGCCTTTGACCACAATCTCACCTGATGGTAAGTGATGATGTGTTCGAAAATGTTAAACAGGCTTAACCTAGAATTACTGGCTCTCAAGGACAGCTGCCGAAACACACCGTTAGGTGCTTGGCGACAGATTTTCTACTTGAGGGTAGTCGCTAGCCAGGTGGCTAGATAGTATATTCGCAAAATGCCCTACAACCATGCGTTGCAACCATGGGCCTGCTGCGCGGCAGTCCATAGCCAATTCCACTGAGCTATTACTGCTTCAGACTCGGGGTTTGGTCCGTAATTAAACAAGATTTCATTTTATAAAAAAATTAATTATAAGTTTTGGTGCTACAATGTGTATGTTGCATATTTAGTCTTAGAATCTGACGATTTTGAGTATTTTTTAATCATATTTTCTCAATATCTTCTGTGAAAGGAAATCGCATTAAAAATCAGGTCTGATTCTAATTTGAAGATTGCAAGAGCCTTAAGGGAAGAAGAGAAGAACGCACACAGTGGAACTAACAAAAGTAGTAATAATATCACCTTTTATTTATTTGGAATGTAATACAAATTTAAATTCCGCAAGGGTCAATATTTGGTTTCTTTCTTTTCTGTTTCTAACGCATATCAACAACTTGCCTTACATGGTCATAGATCTCTGCCATGTTGTTTTATTTGTAGACGATAACTCTCTAATTTTAATGTTAATAGAGAAGAATGCAAACTGGTACAAGTACCACAATAATCTGTTATCGATTTTCTTTAAATGGTTCTCGGCTAATTATTTACCTTGAAAACAAAAGATTTAAGGTTTTCGTTATGTTGAGCCAAACATTGAGATTGATCAAGTTAAAAAAAATATGCATTTGTTTTCTTGGGAATTAAAATGGATTTAATTCTACATATAAATAATCTTCCCTGGAGACTTAGTTCAGCTGGATATGTTGTTCATAAAATGAGGCAGTTGAAGGATATAGCTACAACTTGGCAGGTTTATTTCGCATATTTCCACAGATAATGTATGGTGTAATCTTGTGAAGAGTAGTTAGCAGCTAATATAGAGACCGTCTTTATCTGATGTTCTCACAGAAAGAACATTCAAGCTGCATGTAAAAAAATATTAGAATAGCAATAGCATATGGTGGTTATTTAGAAATCAAATGCTTTGGATATTCGGTCTCTGCCAAACCACCTATGTAATAAATATTATAATATTTTATAATAGACTAAGGGCCTGTTTCAGAATGTTCGAGTAAGTGCCGGTTTTACAACCCAGATCATATTTAATAAATAAAACACTATCGTTGCGTTTCACAGTCATCGGTTTAGCCGTTTAGCCTATCCATCGGTTAAAGCTTGAAATGAGCTGCAAGTTAACTGTCATTTTTATGATTCAGTTATTTTGTGTGTTGCATAGCAATTCAAAACTTTATTAGGACATTCTGAAACGGGGCTATTGATGACATTTAAATAGAATAGCTTCAAGTATCTTGCCCGTTCTTTTCTAAACTCTAAACCCTTTTTGCTAAACACGGCAGTATATAAGTTTATAGTAAAATATTATATTTACTTTCAGAGCTTTATAGAGGTAAATATTGAAGACTTTGAATTTGACTTTAAGGTCACCAAATGCGAAGGATATAAAACAGAATCTAAGGAAGATTCTTAACCTGAGAAGACTTTTTCGATACTCAGAAATTCCTGTAGGGAAAACCACATCAGTGAAACCCTGAGAAATGGGAAGACAAATTGATTGAAACTATTATTTAATCTTGGTGCGACGGCAGTGACGGCGGCGAACGTCAGCCGTGTCTGTGTTTGTTGACGAGCGCAGTGAAATTCGTCACTTGTGATGCATCTGTTATAGGCAGAGGTTAGACCACTTAACGTCAGGTGGGACACGAGCTAGTTCCGCCACAATTACAAAAAAAAAACAACTACTGGGAAAACGAACATAATATCTCAAAGCGAGAGTACAGTGCAGTGTTAAACAGAACGTGTACGGTGACATTATCACTGTAATGGACAGGCGCGACGCTTACAAAGATAGCAGTTAAATTACAGTTGTATACACATTTTTTTAAATACCTCTTCAACAGACCTCTTTTTTAAAACAAGCCGTCGAAGCTAAAAAGACCATACAAGTCCAAGATGATATTTTTCAAGTAATAATTACCAGTTCAAGTAAATTGTTTGTTTTGAAACCAATATAAATACAATTATTATCTTTTATCATTTGACAGACATAAGTTCCAATTACAGTATTCCTTCATTAACATTTATCTCACATTCAGAATAAAAGTTTCTAAGTATTTATTTTAAAAAGAAATAAATAACACCCTCTCTTTCATAGCGGTACGAATGGTTGTCTCACCTATAATTAGAGTCAAGGACTGCCAATTATAACTTTAAAAGTATAACTAAGAATAAAACTTAAATATTACTTAGAGAAGACGGACTCTGTTATTATCCTTTTGAGGAATGTTTTAAATGTGCCAGTCGTTGGATCTTCCAAGCGTTATACTTTGTCTTTTATATTTTAAATAGCGTTTTTAGTTTGTAACATAATTTTGTTTATCAATAAACTGTTAGTTGTCAGTTTTAAAAGTAGTATAGAAAGAAGTACATAATTAGTTAATGTTAAAATTACTTATAAGATGATAAAACTCTTTTTTAATATACAAATAAATGATATAAAAATAAGATGTTGCCTAAAGTTTACCCGACATTTCACACTGTTATTTTTAGTTAGTGCTTTATAACTGCTTACCTAAGGTATGTACGTACATAAATAAAATTAATATTGTCAAGGTAAATTTATAAAATAACCAAAGAAGAAAATAAAAAGTAACAATGGACAAACACTTTTAACCCTAAAATGCTCTTTTTGATATTTTTGTCCCCAAACATAGAGGAAATATACTGGTTCTAATGTTTCGAGGGCAAAGAAGTTTGATCATAATACATAGAATTAACTATATATGCACAAATAGTTTTACGGTTAATTTAGAATTTATGATTTTTTAAACAATGATTGAAGCTCTCGTAATGGTGCTTCGGAGGATCGTCAGGTTAAAGCTACGTCTGCTGCGTTAATTATTGTGATGGGTGACTGCTAGTGAACTTTGTTGAGCACTTCCGTGCTTCGGAGGGCACTTTAAGTCACCTGGCTAACTGTCACCCTCAAGTAGGAAATCTGTCTGGTGTTCCAGCAACTGTCGTTGAGAGACAGTAAATTTAGGTAAGCCAACAACAACATTATCGACTGCATCATCAACTTCCACCATCCATACCATCAGGTGAGACAGTGCTGGAAGACTAGCTAATCAGCAATAAAAAAAAAAACTAACGGACGCGTCTTAATTTATAACAAAATAATACATTTTTGCTAGCACTTAATTAATTTTGGTAATAGTCTATTGTAAGCTTCGATGTAAATATTTAATCTTAGGTAGATGAACGTTATAGAAATGTGTATTTAATACCAGTTTTAGATAATGCGCTTGATAGCACTTAGTTTTTAGTCATAGGAAGAAACGATACAAATAGTTCATAGTGAGTACAAGTGCAGAGCTTATGTTTGGGTATAAATGAAATTTTATATCTAAACAACACACAATTACACTAAGTTAGAAACTGAACACCCACATACCTCACGATGGCACTGCATATACAGGTTCATGCCTTCACAATTTAATCTATCTATAGTAAGGCAATCATATCACAGAACGCACTAAAGTTTTCCCATATCACAACAAAGAAAGTTCCATGAGCCGGGAAGTAACGCACAGGGTGAACATTGCTATCGATTGTAGAACGCCTCGGGGCGACGCGCGTAGATCACAGAATCACGCGTATGAAATGTAATAATAATCGACCATCCCGCGGGCTTATCTGTAAACGACTGCAGGCGAAAAGGTTTTAGCTGGGGGCGAAACGGCGTGCGTAGCTCGAGGCTCCGCCCCGGGGAACGCCATTGGCCAAAATGAGGTAGCTGGGCTCTAACGCGCCTCCCCATTGGTTCTCCAATCGCCCCCGGTGGGGGCATCGTGTCGCATCCGCGGACAATATTTTGACGTTTTTTACCGGCGCGGTGGCATTTCTCGTCGAGGCGATTAATTGTAATTCTTTATGGCTATTGTAGGGTTAAGTGAGCAGTTTAACGTGACGTTTGTGTTCGATGTTTGAATAGCTTGTTTGTAGTGGATATTACTGCTGTGTCGGATTTGCGCGGGCGCATCGTTCACGATACAAAACCTGGAGGTTTTGTATTCGTTTTTGTCCATATTTGGACAGGGTCTTTTGGTGTCATGTATGAATTAGTTCTGCTGCCTTTTTGCTGTTGTTGGTTATTGAAAGAGTACCTGTTTGCTCTTCGGCTCAAGAAATTGTAAATTTGTTAGAAAAAATAATTGTAAAGATAAGTCCTTTTTATTATCTAGTAACAACAATGCTGTATCAATCGACAATCGATTCTCAAAATGTTTTATACTGTGATCAATTATCATTGTCGCGGAATTAAACTTGCTGTAGAAAAAGAACAACGTAGGTAGGTACTATGTTATTTTGCTATTAGTTTCTTTTAATCATTGTATTCTGTTGATTATCTAAAGATCGAAAAAATGACAGATTCCTATTATAAAAATATAAACTACTTGTAATTTTTGTAACTAAGACCTGAGTTTAAGTACCTAGGTACCTAAGTTTTTTTTCTGTTCATTAACTTGAGGGCTATAGATTATGATGTTTAAGTAATATTATTAGAAATGATTAACAAGTAAAGTCTTACATCCAAAAATAAATAAATCTAAAAATTTCTGATAACCTAAATATTCAAAAACATTAAAGTACTGATACTACAAAAAAAATACCATAAATTTATTATTTTAATGTAGGTTCAAATCGTGTCTGCTTTGGTCTACACTTTATACCCAAACTATACCTAGGTATTTACCTATCTATAATAACTAGAATAATATACTAGATTCCTTAACTCCTATCAAACAAAATTGATAATTCAGTAAAAGCAAAATTACACTATCGCCAAATGAAAAGATAGAAGTAATTATGACAGTTATTTATTATTTTTATATTGGCTTATATTCCAAACAAAAGGGTGTTACGATAACTTTCAAAATAATGAACGTCTATCCGAAAAGTTTTCCACCGCCGACCAAATGTCTGATACCCGAGGCTGTTATTAAAAATAAAACCGAGCGTTTCCACACGAATTTAATTATCCCGAATTATTTAACAAATTATTAAGCATTATTTGCCAAATTATTTGGTGGGGAGTAAGTTGAAAATTGACAATGTTGCCACCGCAACACCCTGAACTGGACCACACAATGGTTTGACAGCTGTCATTTGATTATTGCCCGTTTTGCTGCCGGCAGTGTGGGCGGTTTTCTTTTTGTCATTGCTGTTTTAACCCTCGACAAAAAGAAAGGAGGGTATTTAAAGTTAACCCCTGTGTCTGTCTAGCTAAATAATTGAACGAGTTCACGAGTATAAAGACTTATACTCGTGAACTCGTTCAATTATTTAGCTAAATTATATAAAGGTGAACTATGTATAATTTCTGTATCAGTTGTCAGTTCGCGGTCGCTCACATTGATGCAAACGATATTCCTAGGTCGTGTTATAACATGAAGGAGGTAATCGTCGTGTTTTAATAATAGGTAGTTGTATCTTTTTGATAAAGCTAGCTTACACAAATTATTCGGATCCGTGCACTGATTTATATGTTTTAGTTTACGTGCATTACAGTGTGAAAAAGGAACAATATAACAAGAGAAGTATAAAAATTGACAGAAACAAATCCTCCTTAATTCACAAAATATTCAATTTTGCAAAAGTTTTACAGACCAGACTTATAAAATGTAGTCCTCTCCTATTATTGTGACATACATACGATATTACGCAAATCTATTTTCTCTATGAATCTGTGGATTATGGTTAAGTGTTTGTTATTAAACTATAAGTGGCGATGATTTTATGCATGTTCAAGCATTTCATCTATATATCATATTATATTATGATGTATTGATATCCGCAGAGGTACCTATATTATAGTAAAACATTAATACATACATGACACTATTGCCCCTTGTTAGATTCCAGCCTTCAAGGTACTGATATTATCTTTTGGTAGAAAACCCCAAATAATGTCCGGACCGGGCACCGAAAGAAGACCTTGTAATTATTTTGAAGCAATGATAGTCGAGCAGTTATAGCTATGGATTGCGTTGCCGGAGTTCCATGGTTCGATCCCTAATGGCCTCTTGAGCTTCACCGCACGGTGGGAAGGCATTTCACAAATGCTCACCTGACTAACTACCATCCTCAATTAGAATACCTGTCGCTAAGCACCTAACAGTGTGTTCCGGTAGCAGTCCTTGAGAGCCAGCAAATCTATGTTAGCCTGAACAACATTTTCGACCACATCATCACCTACCATCGGGTGAGATAAAGGTCAAAGGCTAGCCTATCAGCTAATAAAAAAAAACCTCGTTGACCATTGTTTTTAAATTTAAAGGTCATGGTCTTCTGCAGACTTTTTGCCCAGGGAAAGGGTTGGAAGGTTGCTTTACCCAATGCCCACACTCGGCAGTGCATTGGAGGTGGTAATACAAGTCTAAGGGCCTGTTCCAGAATGTTCGAGTAAGTTCCGGTTATACTACCCAATAAGTAATTATGAAATCACAGGCACATGAGACAGAACAACTGCACCTATGTCTTAGGGTGATAGGCGCAGTGCAATTCATCACTTGTGACGAAATGCAAAGGCAAAGGCTACCGCTTAACAACAGATGGGCCTCGAGTTTGTTCTGTCACAATCCCATATAAAACTGGTGATATATTTTCACTTTTTAAAATTACGCAAAATGTGATGTCCCAAATATACTCAGATCCTTCTCGACTCAGTCAGACAAATATAATACAATATATTTTTAATATAAGTTTTAATGTGTTAATTGTTTTATATTATCTGCAAACGACTATTTTCTCCAGTATAAAGCAGTCTGGGTGTGACCTCCTTCTATTATATTACCTGTGGTCAACGACAAAAAGCTTAAATATTCACACATAAGAAGCCATGTAATATTTTATTGAGAATACAAAAACAAACGATTAAAAACTAAACTACTGACAAAAAGGTAAAACAGCGAACGCATTAGCAGCTCATTTGTAACTAATTCACCACGGTGACCCGACCTCGACGCCATAAATTAAAAAATATTATTAATAATTACCGAAGTGTCAGATGCATTTGATAAATTTGACCCGTTTTGGAGTTATGCACTTTTTGTTTTAGCCGCCCGATTTGTCATGCGTGAAGTCCTGTTACGTTAATTTCGAATTAAGTAATGTATTTTTTTAATTTCGATTTCGAAAATAGCATTATTGACTTTTTATGTCGTGGGTATGGTTAATTTGTGATTACCTTTTTTGTTAAAAAGTTTATATAAGAGTTTGACTATTTTTAATAGGTATATTAACTGTAACCGACTAACAATGTAGGTATTTCCTAAACTTTCGCGAACTAAATTGATATTTAAATTACTGTGCCGAGTCTATTCCCTATTAATATGTGCACGAATATACCCGAAACTGAAACCGAATTGCCAACCGAAAATATTTAACATTTACAATTCAAAAATATTTATTTCGGTAAACTTAAAAAGAAAACGCCGAGCGCGCTGCGGTTCGCAGACAGATTTTCTATTGAGAGTGGTAGCTAGCCACGAAGGCATTTGCAAAATTACCTACCTTCGATAGTAAACTGAAGATTAACATTTCTGTTATACATTAAGGACGTGTAATAAATACTAAAGGGTTTTGCAGCGCACGCCAGAATAGGTCGCATAAGGCTAAATGTTTTCCTACTTACTTGACACTTATCGTTATATTTTGGTCAATTCACACAATGTATGTGTGTTATCATGTGTAAGCTATATTATTGTTAAGTTTCATTACTAAAACTACATAAATCCATACTTACAAACTTTCGCGTTTATAATATGAAAGTAAGGATTTTGAATCTATTCGCTATTAATTTGTGCGTCATATTTTTCGAATTTCAATACTTTAAAATTTACCTTAGGTGCACCATACCATGGTAATATTATCTATAAACATTACCATTACCATTACCGTGACCATACACACCCCATCCATTGAGAGAAGAGCATAGTCTGATGTACTGAGTACTATAGAGTATTACCCATCAAATTTGCGTCACCGCTAGGGCAGTACGACTAAACAATAAAAGTTGACACGCTCTAGACTTACGTATTTTTTACACCCGACAGAAAAAACTGTTTTTTCGTTTAAATTACAGTAGATTTTGGAGACAGAGTGACGCCGAGCACGCTGTGTCCAGCATTCAATGCCTTGATCTATCTACTTGAACTCACCTGATTCGAAAAATATGTGTTATTATTAAATCACCTATATTTTTTACGAAGATCACAACCCCGCTTCTTACTGCTCTTGTGAAAAATCGCCCTAAACCAGCCAGTCATCAAAATATCATAGACTAAGATGATAGATGGTCAATTAGGCATAATTCTACCTATTACCTCTCGCGTGCTTGACATTGTCTCATCTCGGATGCCTGAGTAATTGTATAACTATCGGATGAAATGCCACGAATATTTTCCAAATTACACACCTTCTCAGAAGAATTTCGGTTGTAGGTAATTTTGATTTTATAGACTACGATGTTGTGTGCTCTGTTCTTTTTGTTTTCTTACCTCATTTTCTGGAATTTGATTAGACATCTTCAAAAAACGAAATAAGCTTGTTGTTTAAGGCTTCATAGCTACAACAATAACTTTTTTTTTTATTGCTGATAGGTTAGCTGATTTGACCACAATCTCACCTGATGGTAAGCGATGATATGGTCGAAGGTGTTAACAGGCTTAACCTATAATTACTGGCTCTCAAGGACAGCTGTTGGACCGGAACACACCGTTCGGAGCTTGGCGATAGATTTTCTAAGGGTTTCTTAAGGGTGGTCGCTAGCCAGGCGGGCATTCGTAAAAATGCCCAACCACCATGAGATGAAGCTCACGCCCGCGGCGGGAGTCGAACCATGGACCTGCTGCGCGGCAGTCCATAGTCAATATCACTAAGCCATCATTGCTTCACCACTGATGAGATGGTGATAACCTCCACCATTAGGTTTTTTTATTGCTGATAGGTTAGCCTTTGACCACAATCTCACCTGCTGGTAATTGATGATGTGGTCGAAGGTGTTAACAGGCTTAACCTAGAATTACTGCCTCTCAAGGATAGCTGCCGGAACACACCGTTAGGTGCTTGGCGACAGATTTTCTAATAAAAAAAAAATGATCTTAACCTTCCTTTACTTTTAATGAACAACAAGAAAAATCGCTGTCCTACGATATAAGACACCCGTACACGGTTGATATTCTGAAAATATGAATGAAGCACTTTCTTTTTGTCGACCCAAAAAAAAAGGAGGGGTACTTAATTCGACTGTATTTTTTATGTTTGTTACCTTAGAACTTTCGATTGGTTGAACCGATTTTGATGATTATTTTTTATTTGAAAGATGATGCCTGTCGTTTGGCTTCATTTAAATTTCATTAAAATAGGTCGAGCTGTTTTTAAGTTACACTCCAATAAGTGAAAAGTGTTTTTCTATCTTGATGATATAGTTGACAGTGAATGACAATCGATCCCGTAAGTAGAAAGGGTCACTAAAAGGGGTATTTTTTTTTACTTAAAATGGAACCGACTTCAGCACTCAAAAGTGTGAAATAACTTGTCGATTTTTAAAAAAGGCAAGTAGGCCCTTTTGAGGCCCGCTAGGAACTTGAAAAATCTTTACGAGTATTTTCTCATTATTTATATTTTGTCCTCCAAAACAAAATCGATTCAATAATTTTAGGCATTGCAATTTTAAGAATGTGTATATCTAGGCTCCTGTTATATATATTATTAATTTTGATTATGTTAATAACTTTCAATTTTTTCTGGCGGTCCTCTAATCATGGCGGATAAAACGAGGCTTTTTAAGTTATTTCCAGGGTGCTATTTTCTTTAGTAATAAGAAAACATTAAATTGCCTTCGACACCCACGGGAAGACATTAGGGATGATATTCTAGCTCGGCACCCCACGAGAATAAAAATATATCTAGTGACAACTCCACCCTATTTTCCTGTTAAGCCGACGTGATGTCATAAACATCACGTAGCCAAGCCGGAAGAGTTTTCGACATGTTTCACTTCTATACGAAGTACTTGTACCCTCACGTCTTGACTCTTCAAGCGCGCGATCGAGAATCAAGTCAGCAACGTATATATGATGCCTCCAGTGGCATAGAAATCACACGTCTGATCGTTTACTACCTAGTGTATAAGATAAGATTATTTACAAGTGTAATATTTGATGGCATAAACATATAAGTTATTATTCAACATTTATTTGATGATATATGCTCGTAAAATCTCAGTCCATAAACCACAAATCTGTTTATAATTGCTGGACTTGGGAGATTTGGTATTTAATTTGTAGCTTTAACATAGTAATTTGCAGTGTTTTATTTCGTTTTATACAGAAAAGTTATTTAGAATATCATCACACTGTCGGATGTTATTTTAAACAGTTTAAAGGTAAGCTTTCATCTCCCTAACACTATTCCAGTGATTCTGAAGAGGGTTGGTTGTGTGTCTTTTGCTAACCGATCATGCACCTAATGTATTTTTTGTCTTTGTATGCGGACATCCACCTGAGTGATCGCAACGCTCTGGAAATAACGTAGTATATATTTTTTTAATACTATATAACTAAATAAACAACATTGCTAAGTATTTCATAGACATTTACTTCTAATAATAACAAATGCCTATTTTAAAAAATAATTATCTAGTGACAATTCTGTCTAATTTTCCTTTAAGCACACGTGACGTCACAAACGCCAGGCAGCCAAACCGGAAGAATTTTCGACGCGTTTAAATTCTACACGTAGTGTCCTCGAGAGGTCTAGACTCTTCGAGCGCTCGATCGATAACTCTTTCGGTTTGCGGTTCCGGTAGGATTCTAATGGTGACAGAATTTTTCAAATCGACCCAGTAGTTTTCAAGTTAAAATTAGTGTAGATGTAGATATATCGTCTTACTCTTCTCCTGTTCTGATATGTGGTCGAAGCCTATACCTTGATTTTGTGGGGAGGAAATACCTTCGCACTACGCTTGTGTGATGGTGTTGGTACTTGAAGCTTCTTAAACCCCCCTTGAGCAGTCTTCCACTGTATTTGGGCAAGTGGTTGCAGTAGCTTTCACCATCTCGCCCCAATAGGTGAGCTTGGACTTAACATGGCCTGTGCGCCAGTGTAGGAAGGACCTTGCCTACCAAGGCCATCCCCAGACGTATGGGACAGTGCAAGCCGGGGGAGCCCCTTGACTCACCGCCGGTGACTCCTCTACAGACAAGGGAGAAGGCGGACGAATCACATCCTTCTCGCCCTTTTCGACTGTGGAGAGGTTCAGCCCAGGAAATCATCCTCCCTAGTCCACTCTGGGGCCTCCTTCCGCACCATCACTACATCGCGGAAGAAAAGACCTTCGCTACATATACCTTGCGCAAAATGAGCACAAAATACATGCATGGTAAAGCCTAAAGTGCCACATGCACATTTAATTTTATGGTCCTAATGCAATGCACTTGCTGTCGGGTAGACCTACTTCCTACCTTCCGCGACGGCGCGAACCATGTTGCTCTTAGCCGATACCTGACAAAGAGTCATATTTCGCGCTTAATACACTACTCTCGTTGCCCCGATTACTCATGATGGATTGTTACTCGTTTTGTGCATATTTTCCCCTATTCGATTTTTGACAATCATGTAATGGGAACTTGATATATAAAAAATACAAAAGAAAAAATTTAATAGTTACCTTTTACTCGGCATTTGAAAATGTTAACAATTTAAAACGATTTAGTATAAAGGATGATTTATAACAATACGAAGATCATGTCGGTAATTGGATATCAGGATCAACAGTGATTTATTGCTGTGCCTAATATTAGCAAACAGGTCGCCATTTTGAAAAATAAATGTGTTCGTGGAATGTAGTTTTAATTAAACTGTGTGATGAATTGCATATCCTTCATGATATTTGTAAAGTTTTATGTAATTATAATCAACCTATACCTGTTTTTATGGATTTGTGACGGAACAACCCACCTGGGTTTGAGTGGCAATTTCTGCCTATAACAGATGTATTTCGTCACAAGCTATACATGTTTTTTCTACCAGAGGTATGACTATCAACTAAAGAATACAAACTGTACAACACAACAGCTACTAGAACGAAAGCATTTAGGAAACCTAAAGGCTGGTGCAGGTCAGTCCAAATGCCATGCTCCAAGCCTTTCATCAACCGGTATTTTCCCGTTGGGTTGTAGTGCTTATTCGTTGAGTCAAATAAGTTCGAGAATTTTGATTGGAAAATAGGATTAGCTCTCGGCCCCAACGCGGGCTTACCGATGCCTTCAAAAGAAACCACTACCACTACTTAAATTTATACTAACTCGTACTCCGCTTGGGTTGCTCAGGGCATGCCTGGCGATGCTGACTGCGCTGTGAAGCATGCTTTAGATTAACGAAAACTTGCGTATGTAGACATAGCTTTTCCTTTGCGTTTTCCCCAGGTATGTGTGATCTATACAATATATTTCTCTAAGAACACAAAATATGACACAGGAACTAATATGAATATGTAAGGAGTATGGAAAATTTTTGCTTCCGCTTATGGCCGGCCGCCTTTCTGACGACAAACTGGATTGATCGTGTTGTATAGGTGCTCACCTGCTTTCTGCTTTCTCACTGTCTTAAATAAATTACTTTCATTTCATTTTACTCCCGTCAATGTAATCTGTTTGTTGCTGCACATTGTGTGTACAATATGAGTTCTTATCAACATAACATCCTGAATAGCTGAAAAAGTAATCAAGTATAAGGCCAATCATAACGAACGCGAATCTTTCCCTTGGTGTCAGGAAGGGAAAGGTAAGTGATATTAAGGATATTATTATTCCTATATTATTATTTTTATTATATTATTATTATTATATTATTATTCCCGTGATACTAAGGCTACCCTTAGTATCACGCGGAATCGATATCGTCCATTTATGAATAATACTCAATTGTTAACTATATATAATGCGCATGGATCAAAATCGCGTTCGTGGCTTAGGCCCACAGTGGTCGACGCCCCTGTGGTCGAAGCACACGGTCAATTTAATTTAAATCAAAGCAACTTTTATTCAAATGTACTAAAGTAGATTTATGCAATTTATTATATCATAATGATACTTATAAAGTAAATATACTTAAATTTGAAAGTATCTTTAAAAAAAATAAAAGTCTGAGTTATTTCTCATTATTTATTTATGTCAAATACAAATTTGTAAAAAAATAGTAATCTCAATCACAGTTTTGTTCACCTGTATTGTTCTATATCTTCGATAAAATATACCCTAGATGCAACTTTTCGTATTGACAGAACGCATATAAACGGCTCGAGTTATCCTATACCTTTCTGTCTATTGAGATACACATAAAAACCTTAAAATTACACAAAAAAATAGTAAATCTATTTAAGTTATTTAACAATATTCAACCTTGTTTCAGTTGCATAAGGTTTAATTTTCAATTACTTCGTAATAAACTTACAGTACTTTTACTCTGCGCCATTGAAGAGAGCTCGTAAAATTTTATTACCCTTTGCTGTGATAGAACATAAAATACAATGAAGTCGCTTACTCCTAATCTCGTACTAAAAATATTATTTAGTAATTAGTTGTTGTGGTGACTTTTTTTTTAATTGGAATTTTAACTATCCGTATTGGTCAACTAGCTTACATACCCTGGTTTTGCCCGGGTTGAAAAGGTGTGTAGTAGATTATATGCGGATGTTGGGAGATAGAAAAGGGATCTGTTATAATGAAATCAGAATATTAATTATTCGGCTTTAATTTTCATTAACATTTATTTATTTATTCCACACAGAACAAAAAGCAATTGAAAACAAATAATATAACAATATAATGTATCAGACCTGAATTGCAGTTCAGATACCTGCGTGTTACAGCAAAATGTATAAAGTAAACGTGTTTGACTAATTATGAATGTTAATACAATGTTAATGTTATACATTATATATGTAATACAATATTTCATATTTATAAACTACCTTTACATACTATATTCATATCATACATTCTGAAAATCATCTGTAATAATAAGAGTGCACGCTAAACCTCGTGCATTCAGGATTGTGCAGGTGGCTCGGACATTTTGATATTAAATTATTAACATACAACATCGATTAAAAACCGGAACACTAGAACTTGAAAAAGGTTTTGTGGTGTTTTTCTAATCAGTAAGCCAAGTCACTCTTACACGTATTAGTACATAAAACATACATACATATGACACACATACATAAAAATATTGTATATATGTTTGTAAGCACTAATCCATATTATATGTGAATATATTGCAGTTCTAATAAAATTTCATACATACATGTCAAATGGATAACCTCCTTTTTTGAAGTTGGAAAATTTAAATAAATGCCTGTGTACAGTCTGAGAAAATAAAAGATTATTATGGCGACTCCAATAGACTTGTTCTGAATTAGGGCTCACTTATTCTTGTCTTGCATGGGATGTTATTATGCGTGCGAAAGAGACAACTGCGTGACAGGAGTAACGGAATTTAATTTGGTGATGTATTAATTTGGAGGTGATAATTAAATAATTATGAATGTTTATCACTTAAAATACTATAAATATGTATAAAACTTACCGAAAATACGAAATCCCATGTATTTTTCGCTTTGTAAGTGTATTATTTTCGCAACTATTCACAGAGCACTTCGGCATTGTTTCACTCGACGATCAGAGCGTCACTGACAGCAAAACTGTGCTTCAGATCATTTTAAGCACAGTTTTGTTTGGTTAACTTTGGAGCGTTCGCGCAGAATCTAGGGTATATTTTATCGAAGTTCTATATCAAGAGAATTATTTTACGTAATTATGACAATCAGTCTCAAAAGTAAAAAGATAACATTTGAAATGTGTAGTAATATTTAAAAATAATCAACTTTAAAAACGTATATATAATATGTATATTATACAACACATCTATTACCTTTACTAAATTTAACAAGCAAAATCATCTCTGATTAGTAATAAATAATAAAATGTTACTTTCTGGTCGAATTTCTACAAAACAACAGGATTTGTTGTAAAACATGACCATACATTTGTTTTTTCGTATTGTTCAGTGAACTTGGCAATCATATTTTCATTCTTCCTTGTGGTGTTCTTCCGGCCCAGTTAGTAGACGTGTTGATTAAAGATGGAAGATAAGATTTCACATGGTAATTTATTATTTACTAATAAAATTTACCAACGTTTTTCGAAATGAAAACTAATAATTATTTAAATATAAAGTTTTGATTATTATTATTTTTGTATATTTGTTTTAATGGGTAAACTCAAAAGGTTTTTTTTACCGATAGAGAGCTACATTATTATCAAATAAGTGACTACTAACTTAAACACGGGAAACTAAAAGTTTTTTTAAACCTTTTATTTTCCCGCTTTCCATTTAATTTTTTCCCTTTTAATAACTGCGTCACGTATGCATGGTAATTTGGAATAGAAAGACTTTTGTCGTTTACTGTACTTAGTGAAAATAGCACAAAAAAAATATACTAAATTTATTAGAATCGGGGGCGTCAGCCACAGGTGCGTCGACCACTGTGGGCCTAAGCCACGAACCCTCAAAATCGAAGTTCAGGCGTTTTACACGACTGCCCAAAAAGGCGCGTTATGTTTTGCAGGGTTCATGTATGTACCTATATATGTTTGTAAGTTTCTTTATTCCACCATCCGGGCTATTGTAGGGCCAGGCCCTCGCCCAAAATCCGGTGGAGCTGGACGATCGCACAGGTGGTAGGCCATAACTTCTAAACAGCTGAACAGATTTTAATGTATGATATATCATCGTATTTGTCTTGATAGCGCGGGTGACGTCTAATTACAAAGTACCTACATAAAAAAGTTAAAAAAAAATTGGCGGATTTTAGACGTTATATTGTGAGAAAAAATAATCTCTCCCAAACCCATCAGGGGGGTATAAAAATGAAACGATTCCATAAATATGTATAACTTGCAGCTTTAATTTCAATTGAACGATAAAACGCTTAACGAAAGTAAATAATTTTCAGTCGTGTTTTTAATTTTTAATACATTTATACTTGTTACTATTATTATCCTTTGTGTTGTTACAGAAGATACGAGTATAGTATACCGATCACATGCGTGGTATAAGGAAAGGAAGATGACGGAAGTCTAAGAACTCGAAATTCTTAAAAGAAAAACTTATTTAGTCATCAGTTTATATAATCCTTTTAACTCGATTATACCAATAAGTATGTAAAATAACGAAAAAAATAAAGAACAAAACCCGCGGTACAATCCGACCATTATCAGATTAGTTGTTACGATCCCGAATTATAATAATTTGAACACAATTTGAACTCCACACGTTTTATTTCGGACGCGAGGTAAACGGAACGTTTTCCTAAATTGTGATTGATCGGCGAGAGACGTGAGATATGAGGATTAAATCGTTTATTTACAGCATTATTTCAGTAATTTATAAAATAAACAATAAAATGTTATACGTATTACCGAAGGGGTCTAAGGATCAATGTTTCACCGGACATGCTCGTGTTTCATGTAAGTAATAACGGGTACAGCTCCACTATCCAGACAGCTTCTGGTAATTTCTTTGTCAGAAAAGCCCAAAACGTTGTTGATGTGTCCCAGAACTTTCAATTATCAATCAAAGACAGAGTGCTGTGACTTCATCACTCAACCAAAGTCCATGTGAGCTAATGGATCGGAACTGGATTAGTTTAGCTTTCTTTTACAGAGCATAAAGCCAATGGGAGATTTTGGTGAAGAGACAAATCAGTAAAGCCTTCTTACGAACCTGTCTGGAGAAAAAATTGTACCAACCTCATTCGCCATTTCTCACTAAATATATGATTTTTTAATGGTTTATTAGCTAACGTAGCTGACTAGTACATATCATGCGTCATCTAAAGAAAACATACGTATAATTCAGTTTTTTTGCCTAACAAAAAGCGGGTCATAGACAGAGTCGGGACTGATCTATTTTAAACTTTTTAGAATGGTAGCTAAATGAGAAGTAGCAATGTACAAAATCGGAAATTCTGCAAAACTATAACTAAATTAGTAACATTTCAAAAAGTCTGCGAAACAGTCCATTGACTGTCACAGAATGTTACTGTAATACATAATCGCGCGGTGAAATTTCGCAGTGCGGACTTACCGTAATATTTTTTTTATTTAATAGTGTTATTTAAAGTTGGAACTGTAAAATTTGTATGAAAATTTTACTGTGGAACGACGAAAGGTCTCCACAAACAAGAGACTTCATTTACGTTCCAAACATTAGAAAAACAAAAACTATACAAAACAAGTACTGAAAAGCTTGTAATTTTTTAACACTAAGATTTATGTATTTATTATAAATTTTTGAGATTTACATCATTAATCTAATCACATGCCTTCATAATATTAGTAATGTACTCCCTAAAAAACTTAACGTACCTAATCGAAAGCCATTGATTATTTGGGTTAGTGGCATACGCACCCAATGTCAGCTCCCCCCGTGTCAGTTGCCCACGATCTCAGTTCCCCCCGATAAATTTGATTGAAAGAAATAATTACCATATATTAAATATACCGTTAGCAAAAAAGAGTTTCTCTTGATAATAATATATTTATTTCAATATCTTAATTGCTAAAATTATATTTAGTCAATTGTTTCGAATGGTTTTTATATCTTGCGTATTAATAACACATACAATTGTGTTATTAAAATGCAAGATTCAAAATTCAAAATGTATGCATACTAGCTAGGTATTATATCGAGGAAACGGGACTGCCGGTACTATGAATGAAATTCTATTGTTCTCGTAATCTTTCAATTCTGACGGGTTTAACTATAAATCACCATTCAGTCCAGCGCATTTCTTACAAATTATAAAATTTGGGTTACTGATAACAATAGTCGGCACCCTGAAACACAGATGAAAGTGAAAACAGAATTATGCAAAAACTATATATCTTCAAGCAATAACGGCAGATGTCTACCGTACCGAACTCCGAACAATGATTGCAAAACTAGTAATGAAACATCCCCGACTCTTGAATCGATCTTCATCATTATTGCTTCATGATAACGCGAGACCTCATACAGCACGAGAAACCGTTTTAACTCTACAGGAATTGCGATTAGAAACCATTCGTCACCCTCCGTATTTTTTCATGATTCGGTCAATTTTCTATGTGATAAAAAGTTTTCTTCCCAGGAGGCAGTACAAAATGTTTTCACACAGTTTGTCGAATCTAGATCACCAGAGTTCTATCGCAAAGGCATTGATGACATTCTTATTAGATGGCAGCAATTTATAGATAGTGATGGTTGTGGTATTTTAATTAAATAAAAATGTTTAATTAAAAAAAACTATTTCAATTTTTCAGTACAAAACGGCAATTTCATACTTAATCCCTTATAGTATCTAACTTTTAGTTTTTTCTTTTAGTAATTTTAAATGTTTTATGATTGTTGATTTCCTTTTATTGAGTGTTTAAAATTGTTTATTTTATATACTTTGTACAATTTTAAGTGATTTATAAATGCTGTTTTTGCCTGCTGTAATGTTAATATTGTTGTTGATATTTACAATGAAACTTTCAAATTAATAAATGATCGTAGAAAATCAGTCTTTCCTTTATTTTTCTTATAATCCTTTATTTATTCATATACTTGCATAATATATACAGTAAGTTCTTATTATAAGTTTTACAAAGTAAGCTTATCTATGACAAAAATCTCTTCCAACCAACCTAAACTTGTGTGCCCTCATTTTTTTTAAAATAACTTTAAATACACTTTCGCTGCTGACAGTACAAATCACAAAAAAATATTCGCTCAAAATGTATCGGGGGGAACTGAGATCGTGGGCAACTGACACGGGGGGAGTTGACATTGGGTGCGTATGCCACTAATCCGATTATTTTAATAATGGAATACTGCAAAAACTTTAGTACCTACACAAATTCTAGTTTCCAATAGTCGCGATCTACGCGAAACTAATATTACCAATATATATTTACAATTTCATCAGGTCAACAATATACATCAAATATTTCAAATAGGATAATAAAGACATCTTTATAGGATAATTAAATTGAAATCGGAAGGTCAGCGAAAAAGAAAAGATTTGTCATAACCGCTATTAATTCAAACTCCTTATGCAAAACTCGTACGACTATATCCATCTATTGCACTATCTGCAGGTTTTTATTTGATGTTAAAATAAAAATAAAATATAATTAAATAATGGTTATGTTATAAATAAGAGGCAACAAAATCTCGAGAATCGCCCTCGTCTAACTTACAACGGTTTTTGTCGTATAATTTTATAATAGTAAGTATAGGGTAGGTCTAATGTCGCTCGTATCATTAACATGTGATGACTAAGGACACAGTATAATAAGTAGGACACATAGCATTGGACATAATATACATGCATATTTTCATAATTTTTATTTATGCCAGTTTTCTAAATAACTTTTAAGTACTAATCTTTCCTCTTTATAATATTAGTGTAGATATAGTTAATTTAATTATGTAAATGTCAAAAATAATATTAAATTTAATTACTGGAAGAGTAATGGTCAATCAAATAACCCACACCTAACTGTACCTGGTGCAAAAGTGCCCATTACACTGGCGGCATTACCACGCTGGATAGCTATGGCCAACCTTTGCACCAAGTACGAGCTGGAGCGGGAGTCACCCGTTTTTTTCCTCAACCTTTGCCCAATTTCGTTTACCAAACTTTTAGCCTCAGTGCCCCAGCAGCCCATTGTCTCCACGGTAATGGGCACAAAATAATATTGTGGCTCCAACGCTGCATACTTCAGCCGCTTTTTTACAGGCAGCATCCTCCGCAGCAGCTGCCGAAGAGTGGATGGTCCTCGTATTCAGTACTCGTTTGTTAAAAAAAACAGACTATAGTATTTTTTTTCTTTTACATAGGGATTTGGAGTCGCATGTTTTGTGCGTTTGCCAGTGCCGTGTTTTAGTCTTATATTATATTCGTATTGTAGCGCTGCTTATTTTTATGAAACTTTAACATCGCTGTCGCAAAAAAAAATTAACGCGAATCTGCATTATCGCCGGTGGTCATGAAGGTAGTCTGCCCTGCGTAGATGAATTGGTTCAACATGACTATGCCAGATTGCATGTATAAAAACAATAGTCTGGACTCATCGTTCGCTATGACCGAGCCACAAAGACTCAATATTGGCATGTTGTGATCTATTATAACCTTAGAACGGCTCAACATTTGTTAGTTAATGAGGGTAATTTTTGTAGTATCAGCCGATGGTGAAAGGTGCTGAAAAATGTGAAAGATGAACGAAAAGAATCTGATGGCGACCTAAGATGGAAGAAGATGGAATCCTATTAGGCGTTATTGAAGATGCGGCATTTAGGTGGTGATGAGGCATACTGTTTTCGAGTAATCTTTTCTGGACATTAGATACCGTAAGTATAAAGTAATTGAAACATTTATAATGGATTGTTATGACATTAATCAGTTCTACCATCAAAAACTTTTTTATTCATAACGTTCCCTTTTGCACGCAATATTCGGTCACGTTGTGTTAAGGTCTTGAGCTTTGTGTTGGCCATAACATTTTATTAATTTAATAGGTGGTTTTCAAGCACATGGAACTTGCCAAGCGTTTTATTTATTAATTTGGGTACTTTTTGATTTCTTTAACCACGCGTAACATTATTTGCATGAACCGGGTCTCTGGCCAAGATTTGTGAACTGCCGAAACGAATATTGACCTGAGCTTGTTTACAAACTGAAAACTTGGTCGAGCGTCTGTTCTGTGGCTTTTATGTCAGTGATGTGTTGTTTCATCTGGATAGCGAAGCTATTCTTTTTTCACTAAATGTATGACCATATTCAAAATCAAGCTTGTAAAAACTGCATTTTGTAGGGAGATATTGCTCTTAACAGATCTTGGAAATTGGCTCCTCTAGTGCGGCTTGAAGTAAGTTTAATTGAAGCTCGATTTAAGATAATACCCATTTTTCAGTGACGCCCTTGATGTAAAAAAGTGAGGGCTGATTTTTGTGATGATGAGGCTATGATTGTTGCTAAGCAGTACTGCTTCCACACGCTGAAACTCCTAATTTATGTCGGTGAAGAGACGTACAACAAAATGTTATAATCAATTCCAGGATTGATGTTTTTTCGATACTTAGTACTATATTTATTTTAAAATTATGGATTTAAGGCGTTCATAACATAGCCCATATTACATGTTCCCTAGATAACATAGCAAGTCATAATAAAAAATCTTTCCAGGAATACCTACTTAGCAAGTTTTTTAAGGAACTGTTCTTTTTTTGGTCGTGTTTTTCTATTTATGAAGTATATCTTACGATTGCATGGTGGTAGGGCATTTTATGAATGCTCGCTTAGCTAGCTACCTAGCATAGTATTTAGTTTATTATACTATCTACTACTTATTAGCTATCAAGTAGAATATTTCTCTCCAAGCACCTAATGGTGTGTTCCAGCAGCTGTCTTTGAGAGCCAGTAATTCTAGGTTTGCCTGAATAACATCTTGGACCACATCATCATTTACCATCAGGTGAAATAGTGGTCAAAGGCAAGCTATAAAAAAATGCGTGATATAATTTATATGGAAAATGTTTTTTTTTTGTTTAGTTATGTTTAACACGTGTGCTGTGATCTTTTTCGTCTGTGGATTCTAATATTTAAATGCTGTGCGTTACTTTTTTTGAGCCAAGTTAGTCTTCTGCACACGTTTGTTCTGTGTGCTACTTTGTGGAATCTTCATAATGGGCTCCGGCTCGCGCGATACTGATCTCAAAAAGTGTTGTCTCGCATAAATTACATATTAAGAATGTATCATAATTTGGTATAATTATCTAAATCTGTGGATGATTCTTCGAGCAGTGATGAAAACTTCTCAGTTCGTGGCGAACCACAACATAAATCAAATAAAAACAATCTCTTCTGAAGTGTTTTTACTAGGATCATATAGTATAAGTATACCATACTTAAACTTTGAAGTGTACGACCTTGTTATAATGAAACTAGCTTTCCGGGCGCGGCTCCGCCCGCGCGTATTTTGGTTATCGCGCAAAAACATTAACCTCTTTTTGCGCAGTCGGATAAAAACTATCCTATGTTTTTTCCCGGGTCTCAAACTATCTCCATACCAAATTTCATTCAAATCGGTCCAGTGGTTTTGGCGTGAAAGCGTAACAGACAGACAGACACAGTTACTTTCGCATTTATAATATTATTAGTAAGTACTGATGATCCAGCGACTTCCTCGGCTTCCACTAATACCAATGTAACTTTTTAAGCATTGTCATAATCGTAAAGGATCCACTTTTAGTCACAATTCAGTCCAAAATAACTTAATTTCTGTACCGGTTTAACAAGCTAAGGCAAACTTTAACGCGCGCTGCTCTCTGCATATTTCAGTCAAATCATGATGAGGCACCCTTTTTCAACTTATTTAACTTATCGTTTTGCTGCAAATGAGTCGATATTGTAGGTATGCCAACTTCAAACAATGCCGCTAATTCTTTGGTAGTTTGACTTAGTTCGGCTTCCAATATCACCTTCAATTTATCGTTATTTATTTTAGTTCTAAGTTAATTTAGATATTATTGGTTAATTATTTAATTATCATTTATTTTGTTTTCAAGGTCTTTGTTAAAAATATTTTAAATACCTTGTATTTAAGATATTTTACTTTTTTCACATAAATGTGTTTCATAAGCGATATTGTTATTGCTCACACCTTCTTATTATGTTGTCACTATACGTGAAAACTTATAATTAGCTTTCTGTTACTATTAGTGTTATATACATAAGTTACTTCAGCTGTTGGTTTTCCCTGAAATAAATAAATTAGTGGTCCTTCTCGTGCAGCTCGTGCTACACTTTTTTTTTGGAATTGTGACGAAACAATCGTGAGATACGGAACGTTCGTTGCCGTATCATCTCCAAACACAGCATTGACTTTGGAGCAGAATAGTCTGCGGTAGTCCCACGTCAGAACTCTTACTCGACTATTATACTCTGATTTTAGCTGTATGTTCAATATACAAACGAATTCACGAACTAATATAATAACAATCGAATGTCAAATATCAAATATAATGTAATTTTTGAATTAGGAATGTTATAGATTTCTCGTCAAAAAAGGTTCACTCTGAAATCATTATATAGTTTTAATATTTATTCAAAGTGGCCAGTACGTTGAAACAGCAACATAATATTTAAAGTCTATTATAGCATATTTTTATGTACGTAGTATATTTGTATCAATTATAGTAGGTTTAGGACCTGTTTCAGAATGTTCGAGTAAGTTCCGGTTATACTACCCAGATCATATTTATTAAACAAAACACTATCTTTGCGTTTCAAAGTCATCGGTTTAGCCTACCCGTCGGTTAAAACCAACTGTCATTTCAACCAAGTCAACTGTCATTTTTATCATTCAGTTATTTTATGTGTTGGTTAGCAACCAGAAGCTTTATAAGGACATTCTGAAACGGACCATTAGAGTACAGCAGACTCAGGCTGGGATTCGTGTCATTCGTGTGTATGAAAGTTTGCTCTTGATTCATTACATGTAAGTTGTATTTTATGTGCATTGCGCGGTCTGTGTCGAAGACAAAAGCCAAAGTAGTCATTTCGTCAGCCTTGGATCGAATAATATCTGAGTTACGGTTACACATATCAAGGCCCTTGGGTACGTCAAATTCGTACTTTCTAAAGCGAACTCCTCCGTAACCGCTGAAGTTGAAGACTTGAAAAAAATATATTTTATAGATGAATTCAAGTACAACATTTGCAACATATGATTTTACGGTATTACGGAAATCGTTGGAAACATATATCATATACCTACGAGAACTCCGGTCACCAAATTGGTACAGAGGCTTTCTCTGTATCAAATTTCAGCAATTAATTCCCTAAACAAGCTATTAAAGCTATTAATCACATCGTAATACTCTGTCAAGAATATACCGGGAAAACATCAATAATCTTGGATCAGTTGTATTCCTGATTAAGTCAATAATACACAAAATGTTAGTTATTCCTTATTATTATTCTCTCTTCTTGGTTGTGTACTTCTTTACTGAACGCCGTGTCCCTGAAAGGCCTTCATGGCTCTTTGTACAATATTTCTCCATATTTTTCCGTTTCTCTGTTTTCGGCTTCTCTTAAGGCGGTCGTAAAAGTGAGTGCAGTTACTTGCGATATTGTTATTATTGATAGGTTAGTTATTATCCAAATTCATTTATCACCTTCAAAGTATGCTCCTTCAGAAACAATATACTTACGCCATTGAATAATCCAACCATCAAATTCATTTTTTAAACGCTTTTTCTAGAATTTACTTCAGTTCCCACCGCGAATTCTCCTTTATGTCTTCTACCGAAAGAAAGCGGGTGCCGCAAAGAAGTTATTTGTTTAGCAAAGTGCCACTTTGTGGCTAACAATAACAAACCAAAAAATGAATTGGGAACTATAAACTAATCATCGAAGTAAAACAATTGCGCACAATAGGGGGGATTATAGTAGACTGTTGTATATAAACACCAAAACACTTATAGTTTGAACAGGGATGTTGTCTATATGTTTATAAACATTTAAATGTGATACATTATTTAATCAGAAAAATATTCCGCTTTCTGATCTAACAATAAATATTTTATCCATTTACACGGGAATGTCCAATTACTGTAAAGAATTCTGTCTCGCGTGTTTCGGACGGATCGACTGTACGGCTCGGACCGATCAATCAGACAAATTATATTGTCTAACAGATCGCTCCAAATCGCCCGATCGCGTTGGGAGACCAAATTGGTGTAATCGATGCTGTGTCTGTTCTTACAACTACATAGTAAGGCCTATATTTTTTGGATTAGTTTGGTTCAGTTAACAGGCACACTTTTGTAAGAAGCACGCGTAAAAAACATGCTTTATATTAATTGAAGTATGACTATACATGTAGGTACCTGAAATATAAATGAAATAAGATAAAAACTTCTATGTATCAGTATACTGTAAATAACTGTGCGTGGGACATCTTTCCACCATAACCTTTGAAGCGCTCGTAGCGAAGTTTGCTTAGCCGTTCTGAACCGTTCAGAAAAGTTAAGCAACGTTCGCCTCGGTCGTGAGTTGGATGGGTGACCGCTGGTGACATTACTACTGAGCGCTTCCGTGCTTCGGAGAGCACGTTAAGCCGTCGGTCCCGGTTGTTGTCTTAGAATGGCAATCGTTATAGCATGGTGGTGAGGCATATTGCGAATACCCGCCTGGCTGGCTACCACCCTCAAGTCGAAAAATCTGTCGCCAAGCACCTAACGGTGTGTTCCGGCAGCTGTCCTTGAGAGCCAGTAATTCCAGGTTAGACTGAATAACATCTTCGACCACATCATCACTTACTATCAGGTGAGATAATTGTCAAAGGCTAACCTATCAAGAATAATAATAAAAAAATAACCTCTTACAATTTACCACTTATCTTGCTTCTAATACCATAATGTTAATTAATAAAAAGTACACTGTTAAAAATATCCTCATATCACTTACCGGATCGTGCAACCGATAGGGGGTGGTCAAATAATACCATAGACAATGCGCTCTCGAAAAGCCACGCGCCACCCATTACGTAGCTTATTGCTGGCTGGTATAAAAAATATAAAAGAGCTGGCTGGTTAGAAAAGGAAAATTGGCGCGTAAAAATACTGGCCGTAAAAAGTACGGACACGTGTTGACACTTGATATATTTTATTAATTTTGACAGGTCGCATTAGCTTGTTAGGTAGAGTGGGGCCTAATTAACGTGGGTAGTGAGATAATGTTATTGAGGGCATTGAGTGTGTATTTCGAAACATTGTTGATTATTAAAATCAAGCAATCTAAATGTAATGCGTGCTTCTTATTTTAAGTGTGCCGATTTTGATGTTTTTTATATGTTCGAAATCTGGTGCTAGTCATATGGTCCCTCCCATTCAATTATCAGATAGATCTGACGAGCAGTATTTGAGTTTTCCCTAATAATGCGTATTTAATTGGCTTCGACGACATTGATGATGTTCTAATTTTTATTTGTCTATAGACACACATATATGTGTGTTACATATATGTAAAAAGGACCTGAATCCATTAAATCAAAACCATCGTTTTCTGTTTGAAGTCATTTTGTATTATTGTATGAAGACAGTCTACTAGCCAATACTTGTGAAATAAATTTTGATAACTACCTGGGTAGTTATCAAAAGAAGAATGTACAAATAATGCCTCAAATGAATAAGCTTTTTGTAGAATACAGTGTTTTTGGTGTTTGTTTTATAATAGCTGTAGCTGTAACAGCCGTCCACTGCTGAACACAACCTCACCCATGAAAGGGGTATTTGCCATAATCCCCACGCTTGGCAGGCGTCTTGGGGATCGCAGTGTACATTGGCAGTTCTTTAGAAGGCGCTGCTGCTCACCTTCCAGTGATTTTTTCCCTTAGTCGCCTCTTACGACATCCACGGGATGATATGGGGAGGTGCAATTCTAACCCGGCACCTCACGGGACTGTTTTATAATAATGCGTACTGATACCTATATCTTTATCTATCTGTATATCATGGAGAAAAGAAATATTTTAAAATCCTGAAATTTTAATTTTAAATAGAATGTTGATCTTTAAAACATAATATATGGGATTATATTCAATTTAATTATTTTTCAGGTTCTGGACATGAGAAGGTCATCTATCATATAGTACATATACTTATAAGTTATATAATTTTTAAAATTATAAATAGGGTGCCGTCAATACCAGATTGTAGTTTAGATGCCGGGATAACAACGAGGAAAATCACGACATTTTTATACCTTGGTGCATACCAAGACGCTCAGTGGAAACAATACTAAGGTATGTAGTATTATTATATGGTCTATGATTAAGGTACCGTGTCAAGCAATATATAATTTTCTTCTTTCTTACTCTTAAACTAAACTTGTCATACGAAACTGAAACTTTCATATATTTTGTACCACATCCTCCAATTAACCAAAAAAATACTGTATATGTAATGAATAGATGCAGGCGTTACTTTGCGGAAATCCATATTTAATAATAACAAATATTTTTAAAAGTATCTCACAATCGAGACATTTGTCTCGATCGTGCGCTCGGTGAGTCAAGACCTCCTGAAGATGCTTTGTTTAGAAGCGAAACTAGTCGGATATTTTTCCGGATAGGCTGCGTAATGTTTGTGATGTCACGTAGATAACGGGAAAGTTAGGGGGAATTGTCACTAGATATATATTTTTATACTTTTTTAATAAAACACTTAAAAAAGTATAATAAAATAAAAATATATAATAATTTAAATATTATTTAATGTTTTCTTAAGATACTTTTAGAAATATTTATTATTACTGTATATATATTTTCTTTTGGTCGGTAATCCTTTGACCACAATCTCAGCTGATCGTAAATGATGACGTGGTCGAAGGTGTTAAGGCCCTTGGGTACGTCAAATTCGTACTTTCTAAAGCGAACTCCTCCGTAACCGCTGAAGTTGAAGATTTGAAAAAAATATATTTTATAGATGAATTCAAGTACAACATTTGCAACATATGATTTTACGGCATTATTATAACTTTTGCCGTAAAAAAAATTCAAACTACATACTATTTCTTGACTTATATTGCGAACTCCTTCTAAACGGCTACGATTTTTGAGAAATAAATTGTACCATAAAATTTCTAGATAGATATACTACAATTACAACATAGCATTTGTAAATCCATTGATATTTTCCTAAGAAAATGTCTAATTATTCAGATTCAGAACGATAGCGGTTCCGAGGTGCTCTGCGCGGATGCAGGCGGCAGTGTTGCGCAAGCGTTGGCACGGGGAGGCTGTGTCGCTCGTAGCTCCGCTCGCGCTTTCGACTGACAACGATCTTGTCTATGTATTAGTGCATTGACACGCGAGATTCGCAGCTGTGTGCGTGTAATGATTCGCTCGCTGCAGAGAGCCAACTTGATTGCGACGTGAAGTATGTGCGTTGTCGCTTTATTATCGGTTTTTTGTAGACAAATTTTATTTGAATTCATAATATCACATATGAAAAGAATCAAAACTTGAAATTGACAATGTTGTAGGTACTTTACAATGGGCGGCATTACCAATAAGATCAATGAAAGGTTTAGGTGCATAATATATTATTATGTACAGAATTAATTAGTAATGTCTATAACGCTCTCATGTTATAACTGGTAAACTAAAGATAATATTTTTTTTTTATATTATGGTCAATAGTTTCCGGCTTTAGTAGTTCGTAGGGTACAAAATGGTTCTCTACTACATTAAGAGTTTGTATGGGGTTTCATACATCTTTTGGAGTTCTAAGCTTTTTTTGATAATTGTATTATGTGTTTTGATATAGGTTAATTAATACTGCATAAAGATAACATCTGCCAAGTGAAGATGGGTAACGTATCTCGAAATCAAAACCAGTCCGATTTGGCTGAAAATCGATATCTAGGTTTTTCTGGACGTCCTTATTCCAAATTTGGAATTTATTTTACGATGACGTCTGCCAAGTGAGAAAAGTTCGTCCGATATGGCTGAAAACCGATATGTAGGTTGTGCTGTGCGTCATTATTCCGAATTTGGAATGTATTTTTCGGTGACGTCTGCCAAGTGAAAAAAGTTACTCCAATTTGGCTGAAATTCAAAATCTAGGTAGTTCTAGACGTCTTTATTCCGAATTTGGAATTTATTTATCGATGACGTCTGACAAGTGAAGAAAGTTACTCCGATTTAGCTTAAATTCAAAATCTAGGTAGTTCTAGACGTCTTTGTTCCGAATTTGGAATTTATTTTTCGATAACGTCTACCAAGTGAAGAAAATTACTCCGATTTGGCTGAAATTCAAACTCTAGGTAGTTCTGGACGTCTTTATTCCAAATTTTGAATGTATTTTTCTATGACAACTGCCAAGTATAGAAAGTTACTCCGATTTGGATGAAATTTAAAATCTAGGTAGTTCTGGACGTCTTTATTCCGAATTTGGAATGTATTTTTCGATGACGTCTGCCAAGTAAAAAAAGTTGCTCCGATTTGGCCAATAATCGATATCAAGGTTTTTCTGGACGTCTATATTACAAATTTGAAATTATTTTTTCGACGACATCTGCCAAGTGAAGAAAGTAACTCCGACTTGGCTGAAATTCAAAATCTAGGTCGTTCTGGAAGTCTTTATTCTGAATTTAGAATTTATTTTTCGATGACGTCTGCCAGGTGAAAAAAGTTGCTCCTATTTGGCTGAAAATCGATATCTAGGTTTTTCTGGATGTTTTAGTTCAATATTTGGCATACATATTTTGACATCTGCCAGGTGAGGAAAGTAACTCCGATTTGGCTAACATTTAAAATCTAGGTATTTCTTGACGTTTTTATTCCGAATTTGGAATTTATTTTTCGATGACGTCTGCCAAGTGAAAAAAGTTCCTCCAATTCGGCTGAAAATCGATATCTAGGTTGTGCTGTGCGTCATTATTCCGAATTTGGAATATATTTTTCTATGTCGTCTGCCAAGTGAAGAAAAATACTCAGAATTTACTAAAAATGGATATCTAGGTTGTTTTAGACGTTATTATTCCAAATTTAGAATTTGTTTTACGATGACGTCTGCCCAGTGGAGAAAGTTACTTTGATTTAGCTGAAAATCGATATCTAGGTTGTTCTAGACGTCTTAATTCCAAATTTAGAATTTATTTAACAATGACGTCGGCCAAGTGAAAAAAGTTACTTCGACTTGGCCACAAATCGATACTTATCTTGGTTTTCCTGGACGCCTTTTTTCCAAATTCTGAATTAATTTTTCGATGACGTCTGCCAAGTAAAAGAAGTTACTCCAATTTGGCTGAAAATCGATGGGTATCTAGGTTGTACTAGACTTTCTTATTCCGAATTTGGAATTAATTTTTCGAAGACGTCTGCCAAGTGAAAGTAGTTACTCCAATTTGGCTAAAAACTGATATCTAGATGGTTCTGGACGTCATTATTCAACATTTGGAGTTTATTTATAAATGACGTCGCCAAGTGAAGATATATGACGTATCTCGAAAACGGTAAGATATGTAGTGTAACGTTGTGCCTAACGCCGTTACTTAAATAAAGTATTATTCGTAATATGAAACAATAGATGTTAATCATAAACTAAAAATATATTAATTAAATTCTTTAACTAACTTACATACCACTTAAAATTATAAACTTACGTTGATATTGCTAATTATGAAAAATAATTACGTGTGGAACCCACAACTTGTGAACGTTTAAAAGTATTTTCGCTAATGCGTCGGAAACCAGTGAAAAGCTTAACTACT
Organism: Plagodis dolabraria; assembly: GCA_963854805.1. Lineage (NCBI taxonomy): Eukaryota > Metazoa > Arthropoda > Insecta > Lepidoptera > Geometridae > Plagodis > Plagodis dolabraria. The sequence goes on along the minus strand of OY978462.1, from coordinate 9,710,985 downwards.
ATGAGTTAATCTGTGGCGTGCAGTCATTTGTCTATGCAATTGGTAAGGAACACTCGTCTTGCGCTAAATAAAAATATAATACGTACTATCGATCTTAATTGTTATTTACTTGTTGTGAAGTGCGTGAATCCCTCTAGGGTGAGTTCCTTATTTATTATTGTTATTTCATAGTGCTGACTAAAACCTATGTAACGTAAACAGCTGTGCTGCCTTACTGCGCTAGACTGTGTTTTAAAATGTAAGTCGCTAGTAATAGTACCACGATCGTGTCGGCGCGGCTTGGCAACAGTTGGCTGAGGAATATCAGCCACTAAGCCGGTGTTTTCCTTCCAGGATTCCACTTCACTGACTTAACCTGAGGGCGGTTGTTTCGAGCACTCGCTACCTAGATCCAGAACTATCGGCTGACCTGGATCACGTGTACTATCAGGCCAGTGTCTCCCCCCGGTCTCTATAACTTCAGGTAGAACTGTGCGGCTGTGCATGTGAAGAATATTTTGATAAAGAAATCTTACTACACAGTTTGTGATTACTTAAACGACAAAAATGCATGGACTGGTTCGCCTCTGCCAAGCTAGCGCCTGTCACCTACGTAATGTAAATTAAGTATTGTAATCATTTCACTATGTAGTATGTACTTAACACATTGTTAAAAAACGTTTAAAAGAATGGCCCCGAGTTTCTTGCACGTTCTTTTCGCAGTGGCTCTATAATTTTTGTTTGCTGAACGTGGCAGTACAATGTAGTATATTTAAATATTAAAATTTGTAATTGACCTTCATAAGAGCGTCGTAGACGCCTAAATTGAATAAATGATTTTGACTTTGACTTTGACTTTGTGCAACCTGATAAGGCCTAATAAACTTTTCAAACCTATTTCCTGAGTTTACCTACCTGTTGGCCGTGGATGATTAGCAGCTCCCTAACGCCGCGGTAGGATAAGAGTAGGAAAATTATGATTACTCGTACTTATCAATCAATTATTGAAATCTCCTAATAATTGAGAAAGTATCTCGGTTACCTTTTCACGATGGAACCAATTTTTACAATATAGCTGTAGATATTTATATAATTAATAGTAAATGCTTCCTTCTCAAGGGCCGACATGTCTAAATACCTCGTAAGGGGATTGATTCCTTTCAACCCTTGTATAACAATCTACAATTTTTGAGGATCATCTCCTTAGGCGACACATAACTGTATGTGTTATATTATATGTTTTTTAATGTCTTTAAAAGGAAGTAGCTATTTTTAAGGTAGCCTTGATGGTATATTTGTTGTGTATGTAATGTATGGAAGTTGCATTATTTATATTTAACAGTTACGATTGTACTATCTATGCAATTGAATAAGCATCAAAAACCAGCCCGGATGTCAGAAGGGCTAGGGCAAGGGCGCGGGGCGCACAAACATTCGCCATTTTGTATTTTTGCGTACGACACAGTTGTCCCTTTTCTTATTTTTCAATGTACAATAAAACATACAAAAATAATATAAAACATACAAATCTTCCTCTTATATCGTCGATTTTAATCGAGTAAACCTGCGTCGGATATAATCTTATTTATAAGGAGATTTGAATAAACGATTGATAATGATAATTTTCGCACTCTTATCTTTACTCATACTTATATCTTTACTTATTTAAAATTGAAAATTGAAATCCAAATGTAGAATAATGACGTCCAGAAATCAGTTTTCAGCCAAATCTGAGAAACATCTTTCACATGGCAGACGTTTTAGAAAATTAAAATCCAAATTCGCAATGAATACGTCTAGAACAACCTAGATATCGATTTTCAGCCAAATTGGAGTAACATTTTTACTTGGCAGACGTCATAGAAAAATTAATTCCAAATTTCAGAAAAAAGACGTCTAGAAAAACCCATATATCAGCCAAATCGTTGTAACATTTTTCACTTGGCAGACGTCATAATAAAACAAATTTCCTACGTCTACGACCACCTCAATATCAATTTTCAGCCAAATCGGAGTATGTTTCTTCACTTGGCAGACGACATAAAAAATATATTTAAATTCAGAATAATGACGCCCAGCACAACCTAGATATCGGAGTAACTTTCTTCACTTGACAGACGACATTAAAAAAATATATCAAAATTCGGAATAATGACGCCCAGCACAACCTAGTTATCGATTTTCAGCCAAATCGAAGTAACTTTTTTCACTAGGCAGACGTCATCGAAAAATAAATTCGAAATTTGGAATAAAAACGTCCAGAATAATAATAATAGTAATATAAACAGTAAAATAATAAAAAAAACCTTTTTTAAAGCCAAAAACACTTTTTCCAAATCTTGTATTGCTGCTTGAGCTGTACAATAATAGGGTTAGTGCACAGTTGACTTCAGTACAATTTTTCACGCAAAATAGTTATAAACATAAATTTAACTTACAAATTATCCATAAAATAACATCAGTTTCATACACTTTTTTTATAAATTATCCAAACAGGTGGTATTTATATTTTAACTAAATTTGTGTTACATACGTGTTTGTATGTATGATGCTTTATGTATATAGTAATATATATCTAAAGCGAATTTTTTAAAATGAAAATATTAAATATATTTTCTACTATATATGTATAATTTTTTTTTATTATTTTTTCCGTAATGTCAATTAACATAAATTAAAAGATATTAAATGTCAATAGAACAACAACTTACAAAAAAGCCCGCCCCCAGTCGCACCCTGTGACATTTATATATATATATTTATAAACTGGATGTATGTAAAATGTATGTTAATATGATCATTATATAGAAATCATAAATAAATACGTATATTATTAATATATAAATTATGAATATAAACATTATATTAAAAGGTTAATTCTTAAAATTATCAATTAAATAAATTTAGGATGTAATCGATAAAACTTTTTCAGTCTCATCATAGTTAAACGTGAACAACCAATTAACAATGATGCTTTTGGCTTCAAACACTGAACTATGTTTTATATCGCACTGATTCAGGACTTGATTATATAAATATGGTTCAATAAAAGGGCTAAATCTTATTGCATTACTTGTACGAATAACAGGTAATTTTAATTGGAAAACTCGTTTATGTAGCATATTACTAAAATCAGCAGGGTTTTAAAGTGTTTGTGTGTGAACTGAGAACAACCTAGATATCGATTTTCAGCCAAATCGAAGTAAACTTTTCACTTGGCAGACGTCAACCTAAAACAAATTCATAACTTGGAATAATAACATCTACAACAACCTAGATATCAATTTTCAGCCAAATCGTATAATTTTTCTTCACTTGGCAGATGACATTTGAAAAATAATTACAAATTCGGAATAATGACCCTCAGCAGAACCTAGATATCGATTTTCAGCCAAATCTGAGTAACTTTCTTCACTCGGCACATGACATTGAAAAATAAATAAAAGGAATAAAGACGTCCAGAACAACCTAGGTAGGTACACTATAAATTTTCATACTGATCTCAGTCGCAGTTGCAACTGCGGATACTCACTAGAATAGTGCGGTAGGCATATAAAGTGCCATGTTACCGGAGCGCATCGCGCATCTGCATATTCTTTGACCGTTATATTTGTGCAGCGAGCGCGGAACGTATGCGGCGATGCGCGAGTAAAGTAAGCTCGATTAGGCCCAGATGCTCAAGGCCATTGGCGACTCTAATCGCCTTAACAGACTTAGCCTAGAATTACAGGCTCTCAAGGACAGCTGCCGGAAAACACTGTTAGGTTTTCTTCTTGAGGGTGGTCGCAGGTATAGCCAGGCGGCCATTCGCAAAATGTCCTACAACCATGCGGTGAAGCTCAAGCCCTCGGCAGGATTCGAACCATGGACCTGCTGCCCGGCAGTCTATAGCCAATGCCATTGAGCCATTACTGCTTCAAAAATTATGGTAAGTATTTTTAAATCTGTGTTCAATATCGAAAACATTTTTCAAGGAATATTGCGATGCTGAACCTTCTAGCGCGAGGTTCCACTCGCACTTGGCTAGCTTTCATTCAATTCCTTTAGGGGTACATAGATATGTTACGCTAGAATTCTATAATTATTGATACTTACTACAAAAACTTCTTCAGTCCACTTAAAATATTTACTTTTATATTAGGGCATGATTACAATATTGCTAACACACTCGAAAAAGCAGATAACTCTAATTTTGATACGATATAGAAATAAGACTATCGTAATAAAAACTACATGAGGGATTCCATTTAAAAAGAAATCAGTAAACCTCTTCGTAGCAATATGCATCCTCGTGCCACCTGCCAGCTCAATTTGAATTTGAAATTCGAATGTGGTGTTCGAAAGTTATCCGCGTGATGCAATTTCCCGCCACGAGGTCGATACGAGGGTGCGAGAGGGAATCGACGAAATCACATTCGCCACACAATTTGTTCCGATTTCAAAAGAATTCTTTGATGTTCGAATGTATTCTAGAAAAACAAGGGCGTTAGAAAAACAACTGCCGTTTCGAAACAGAAATTCACAATTTGAATTAAGTGGAAGATGAATGATAGACGTACTTGTACGTGCTATGGTTACAATAATTCATTTTTTTTATAAAGTATATATCATTTTATTATTTTTGGCAAAAAGATTTTTGCAGTTGGCAGCGTTAAATAGATGCTTTGTGCCTTTTTTGCGTTCGAACAGATATGTAAACGAACATTTGAGACAAAAAGTATATATTCACATATTTTGCTAGATTAACATAAAATTATGCTTGAAAAATAAGTGTTCATAATGATAGCTTAGGGATGCGTCCTGCACCTGTAGTTTCATAATCGAATTACCATAATCGATACTGGTTTGGTTTGGTTACACGCGACGCGGCGTGCGATATTGGCGGATGTCGATCTGCATAAACTGTAGCACAAATTGGAACTACAGAATAACTATACAATTTTACGCAGTACCGAAATAAATTTTGAATCCATAAACAACAAATCTAAGTACAAGTCCTTGTAGGAAACGCTTTCTTATTTTGACACGAGTCACTATGACCACAATAATCGGTTTTCAAATAAAACCTCATTTTGCAGAAAAGGATAGCTAAAAAGTTTCATTGCTAAAACTCCTTTGTCTTTCGACTGATTTTTAAAACGTTTTATGTTAAGGACATAAGTTTTAGTAGGACATTAACGTTAAGGACTGAACTTTTAAAATAAGATTAAAATGGCTGTGAAGACAAACTGTCAGTTCTCGTAAAGGTGTTTTTTTTATGTGACAAGATCAAGCCCCACCTGATGTTAAGTGGACTAACCTCTGCCTATATAACAGATGCATTTCGTCATAAGTTACGAATTGCACTGCGCCCGTCACTTTGAGACATAGTTGTTAAGTCTCATGTGCCTGTAATTTCACTGGCTCTCAAGGACTGCTGCCGGAACACACCCTTAGGTGCTTGGCGACAGATTTTTTACTTGAGGGTGGTCGCTGGCCATTTGCGAAATGCCCTTTCACCATGCTGTGAAGCTCAAGCCCGCGGCGGAATTCGAACCATGGATCTGCTGCGTGGCAGTCCATAGCCAATGCCACTGAGCCATCACTGCTTCAAAAACTAAAGTTGCATACTATATATTTCATTAATTTAATTAATTAATATTGTACCAACCCCAGATGAGTGAGATAAGGGTAGTATGTATCGACTAGAACTTCATAATACAAAACTAGGATATATAATACTCGTATTTTTAAATAGTTAAGTAATATTGATAAATGATTTCCGAAGAAACTATACCTAAATGATAATTCTGCACATGCAACTAAATTAGCCCATATATTAATGTAAATAACATAAATATTAAATTATGCAATGAGAAACACATTGAGCGTTGTACGAATAAGTTTTCGGTTAAAAATTATTATGCAGTTAACTAGCTTTAAAGTGATCTTTTAACACAACTTTTGTGTAAATTTTAATAACTAATGGTTATCTAAAATGGTTGGCACGAATGCCCGACAAATTAATGTAAAACTGTCGAGAAGTGAATCCAACAAAAAATTATCCACACTCGACGAAAGCGACAACGACAAAAAAAATGAATAATGAAGGTCATTTTTCAAGGGCAGGAAATAAAAGTTGCCAGTACAATAAAAATATATACTCTATTGGCTAAAGTGAACAACATTATAATCAAATAAAATTAATTTCGACGCGTTTTATGGAAAATTATTTTAAAACAGGTATATCTTAATGTTTTTATAGATAATTAAGTGCATATACATCCTTATGTGAAAGGGCTGCTTTAGTAACCGACTCGTAGGTAGTGGATACATTAAGAGATAGGGCGAAAACATGAAAACAGTTAATTATTCAACAAGTGAGCTAAGTTCTCAACAAACTTTAATTATAACGAGGTAACGTCGCCAGATTTTTGGGCACTTTACCTACTGACGGCGGCAACTAAAATAAAGTTTTTTTTTATAGTTAAGCCTGCACCGAGGCAGCGAAACGTAATTGTGGTTCGTTTGATCCCTTGCTGTATCTTCATTTCTCAATTTTGAGTTATGCAATTAATATATATGATATTGAAGGATTCATTCTATAAACTATACACTTCGGAAACACGATTACTTTAAGTTCCCCGATAGAAAAAAAATCCAAAGTTATATCTAAAAAACTAAATAAATCCTTAGTATGGCTTAAATACTTAACGGAAAGTCTTGAGTATTTGAATAATAAAAAAAACAACGTGTTTTCTATAACGTATACATATTAAATTTTTCAAATTGGTATTAGATTTTACTATACGAAGGAAATACTCAAGTTCACGCATGTTCCGCCCATTTTAGTCAGAGCCGCGATGCTTTGTCCCTATCCGCTTTAGTTATTCTTTGACCGTCGGACGGCGACAGACGCTGTTTGTGTGCTTCACTCACGCACACATACGCGGCGCGCCTAAAAAGTTACATAGGTGCCCTCTTAATAATTTGATTGGAAAATGTATTTGAATGTTAATTAAGTATTTTAAAATATACATTAGGTTATAAACATAATAAATGTTAAGTTAGCAGCAGTGCTGCAGGTTAAAATAAAAAATTTGTTCGGCACTCACTTTTCTTCATGCTCAAAGTTTTCAGTAATGTACAAGTGAAAAATATTTTATCAATAGGTACCTAATAATATGGAACATTTGTACATGTAAATATATATAAATAAAATGATCATTATTAAGATATCAAGGAGTGATATCAGAGACTAACAGGAAACATAATTATCGGGCACCCATTCAAGGAGTGATCGAAGAGAACAACGTAAAAGTCTCTAGGTACGGCTTCGTTCAGCAAAAAGGTATATATCCATAAAAGGTCTATTAAGTCTGTAAGTCTATCTGTACCTATATCATTAGCAGCAGTCCTCAAAATGACTTTTTAAAATGTCAAACATGGCTTTACACAAGTGATTAAAAAACAATGAATGTAAAACAAAGCCGGTAAGGAAATGAAAAGAGGACACACGTTCGCCGCACGGCCCCCGCAGCGCTCCCGCTGCGGTCCCGCTGCGTTGCTCCTGCGGAAGCGATTGCACGAGATTGATTGACCTCTTTTGTTTAAAATATTTCAAACGTTTAAAGGTGTAAAGGGTCGAGGCTCCAATTAACACATGCCTAGGTACCTATTTATAGTGATATTTTTTTTTTATTGCTGATAGGTAATCCTTTGACCACAATCTCACCTGATGGTAACTGATGATGTGGTCGAAGGTGTTAACAGGCTTAACCTAGAATTACTGGTTCTCAAGGACAGCTGCCGCAAGACACCGTTAGGTGCTTGGCGACAGATTTTCTACTTGAGGGTGGTCGCTAGCCAGGCGGGCAATCGCAAAAATGCCCTTCCACCATGCTGTGAAGCTCAAGCCCGCGGCGGGTTTCGAACCATGGACCTGCTGCGCGGCAGTCCATAGCCAATCTTAGGAATTACCTAATAGTTGATTCCACAATGTTGAAAATTTAATTTTACTTAAATACACGCTGCCAATTGGTAGTGAGCTGGAGAATTTGGACTGCCTGTGAGTCTGCTATGACTTATAGGTTGTCTAAATGCTTTTATTGTAGTAGCTGTAGTGTTGTGTATAATTCGTAATATTCTGTTAATGCCGGGTAAAACCCGGCGGTATAGTAATACTAAATGGTAATAAATACAAAAAAAAAAATATTTCGTTTATTGTCCAATTTGTTGGTTACAGTAAAGATTTAGTAGATTTCTGAAACAATTACATAAATTATACAAATATATGAGATAAGAAAAACATTTATAAAACACTAGCTTTCCGGGCGCGGCTCCGCCCGCGCGTATGTCGGTTATCGCGCGAAAACATTAACCTCTTTTTGCGCAGTCGGATAAAAACTATCCTATGTTTTTTCCCGGGTCTCAAACTATCTCCATACCAAATTTCATTCTAATCGGTCCAGTAGTTTTGGCGTGAAAGCGTAACAGACAGACAGACAGACAGACAGAGTTACTTTCGCATTTATAATATTAGTACTGATGAGCATTATACATAACAAACGCGTGTATATTGGTATCATAATGATATTAAGTGATCATCATGTTTTGCCCATATAGGCGTAGGTACAAATTTTTGAGAGGCGGCAATGAATTAACCAAATTAACAATAACAAAGGAGAAAAAAATATGATTTTAGTTAAGTACTCGAATAATTCACACAAGTTACAATATAATGTAAACAATAAAATTCAATTCTAGATACATACAAATTTCTTTTTGCGAAAACAGACGAGGTTTTTTGTTATAGGTATAATATAAAACGTTGTTAAAATAAAAGAAAAACAATATTGTAAATTTTATTGCAACCATTGCACCTTTAATTTGTTTTAGTAAGCGAGTAGTTTGTCTGGCCTACTACATCATATACTATTAGATATATTTACTTCAAAACGAAATATGTATCTATAATATGCGCTATCTCGCGGTTCAAAATATCTGTGGTGCAAATTTGATAACTTACCTCCCTTGTTAAGCGATTTACTATGCATTAAAAAATATTGCCAAGTTAAATCATACACAGACTGCTGAGCTCTCTTTTATTATCACTAAAACCGATATCTATCATATATCCGGTGATCCAATTTTAGAAATGTTTTTCCAAATTTAAATTAGCATCTTGATTCCAATACAACTTAATAAAATTGTTCCAGCTCTATCTCCAGATCAGACCAACTACCCAGCAATTTACGGTACGCCACAACGTCTATCGAGACCCTAACATCATCCTAAACATTGTTATTACCCCGAATAAATCCACTATGACATAAGGGACGGCGGGGTAGGTGCTTTATACTGCCACGACGAATCCCGTCATTAGTTATATTAGATTTGTGTACGATAAAAAACCCTGTGATTATAGATATAAGACTAGTAGTGTTGTACAATTCTGCCTCTAATTTTCCCTAATTTTGAGGAGAATTTTGTGACGCAGCTTCGTCAATTATATCAAATTTTTATTTTTATTTATTTTTGGAGAAATTAACTGTCACTGAAATAAGAAAAATATATTTGTCTAAAATCTTTATTTTTGTGATGTTAAGAGGCTTCAAATAGATATACAATTTAATTAAGCTTGATAATTATATGATATTAAATTTAAAACAGTTTTACATAATCAATAGATTCACGCATTATTTTGCGGAAATCCATATTTAATAATAATAAATATTTTAAGAAAACACTTCATTCATATTTTTGGAAGATACTGAAAAAAAAATCTAGTGACAATTCCACCTAATTTTCCTGTTAAGCCGACGTGACGTCACAAACGCAAGCCGCCAAACCGCCACTTCTACATATTTTGTCAAATAACCATCACAGTCAGACAAACTTGTATGATTAATCATATCGTATAAGAGAAAAAAACTCGATACTCTGGTGATTATAGACGGAGCATATAATTTGGGGTCTGCGAGGGATCCCCTTTATTTTTAGTTTTTTACTCTAGTTGCCGATGTCGATAAGTCTTTCTTTTTTTGGCGATGACTTATTAATACGAAAAATGTATTTACGTGTTACGATGTTTTAACATATTAAGCAGGTGACAATGGTAGTGGCGAAAGCAAAGCTTTGGAATTTGAGGTTCCGGGTTTGATGCCCGGGTCAAATACAGCTAATAGATTTTCGTAACAAGAAAATTTCATAAATGAAATTCTCTTGTTTTGAAAGGAATAAGTTTTGGAGTCTGTGTAGTATATAGCAAGAGGGTCGCCCCCTATAACATGAGGACAAAACATCTTGTGAGACGTAGTTTTTGGGAATATAGGCATATGATATCAGGCCTGTATTCAGAACACACACAAACATACATAATCTTGTACTATATACATATGTAATTACGTATGTTTGGGTACGTGTTCTATTAACTTTAAGAGTCTGTTTCAAGCTTAGTAACCAAGCTCCGAGTAATTTGACACGTAAGAACCACTAGTGGTATGTTAATCAATGCTAATCGATCAATGATAGAAAAGGTGTTTGTTGTCATGATTACAATATAAGAGTAAAATAACGGTTTTGAGAGTGTAGCCGATAAGCCGCATGGTCTTTAGGCTGTTTACAAAGCAAAAAGACTATGAGAGCAGAACGACTTTTAACATACAAATTTTAGATGACCTACTCTACGTATTCGGTTTCGAATATCTGATTTTTGATACCCTGTTTCATATATAAAAGGTCATATCTACTTGAACCCTACGATGAAAAAATAACAAAAACAAAGCAATGTTTAGTTAGTACCAACCATTAAAAATGATAAGCTTAACAAAATTTGTATCGTCCAGATTTCGGACAGAGCGCTCGTCGCATTTAGTACCATATTTTTAAAACAAAAGGCGATTGCGTTCTTTTGTCGAAAAAACGTAAAAGAGTAGAGTAAAAAGAAACAGAGGGTCTTTCATGAGTGCAGTCCGGTGAAATTGTGTATGGGCGGCGTGGTCCGTCGTGACGGCCCCGGGGCGCGCGCTTACGGACCTACTGCCAACTATCCGACACGGCCATTACCCGCTGGTGTTGCCACTTTTACAAAGAAAACTCGTTTGTCTATTAGATTTTTAGTCTGTGACAAGTTTTCAAATAATTGTTTTGATGATATTACTTTGCTTATTTTAATATGGATTTAATTATAGCGTATGGGTTTGAAATATGGACTATGACATAAAAAGATAGAGAGAGATTGGAAGGATTAGAGAGTGTTGGAGAAGGATAAACAGAAATGGTGACAAATGAAGAAGTTCGTAGAAGAATGAATCAAAAAAGAATCTTACTCAAGACCATACAAGAGAGAAGAGGAAAAATGGTTGGTCCCCTTTTACGACATGACAACTTTATAAAAACCTATTTGAAAGGCAAACAGAAAGAAAGCGAGGAAGGGTTAAGCCACGGCAAAGCTACATGAGCCAAAAAAAAACAACAAGTTGTACAAAAAAAATGTACAAAGAGGCAAGAGAGGTTGCCTTAAATAGATCAAAATGGAGGAGATTGCATCAGCTACACTGACAAGAGTCTAACTATTATGTTATACTAATAAATATAATTTAGCTTATTACTAAACTGTCCTCTGAAGAGTTCTGTCGTTATTGGTCACATTGGTATAGATTATAGACTGCATGCTTTAATAAGTCGGAGAAATTGTCTGTGTCAGCCAAATCGTCTACTACTGTACACAGCCTCCCCTTAGGAAAAGGCATCACACGGATGTTTCATGTCGCACTGGAAGTTATGTTTACCTATCCGAATATTTATGTTTTCGCTTAGCACGCATCAATGCTTTAATAATGCTCAGTAGTTTATAATTAAAATATACGTTTCTGATAATGGTTAAAGGGCAGTACAGCTTAACATCAGGTACATTGCTTGTTTATTTCAACACATATGAAGAATGCGTTGGATTGTTGATTGTAGTGCGTAGAAGTGGAAAGGTGCACGCCGTGATCGCTCGCGGCGTCAAGCTGCCACACGAGGCTCCCACTTTTATAACTAACTACTACGGAGCATCGAACAAGTGGGGAACTCATAGCTTGAGCCAGTTTAGTCAAGAATAATAACATATCAGGTCAGACTAGAGCACCAATGTTGGGGGATATAGCATGGGAGCGCGGTAATTGTTGCAAGCGAACGGTCATACTGAACCTATACAGGGATATTGGTAAATGGCTAACAACCTCTTAAGGTTGATTTCTGCTAGTCTAAAAAACATTTTCAGTTTTTTAATGTGTTTTTGACGCAATAAGCACGAGGACCACCTGATGTTAAAATAATGTCCCTTGTGCCTGTAATTTTATTTCATATTTTTTATTACTTTGCTCGATGTAAATATCCTAAACTCTATTCAAAGGGAGCGGGCGCTCTTGGCTCGGAGTAGGCATTGTCTTTTATTAAAATATAGACAGTACAGTACTACCTATTACTACATGGAAAAGATTATATTATGCTATTACTTATTGAACAGCGGCGGTTGTGCGTAGAAAAGCGTTCGCCGTGATCGCTTGCGGCCACAGTCCTTTATATGAACTGCCACTTTGGCAACTGTAGCACATCGTTTTACTTACGATTCGTAAATTTGACATCCATCAGTTTAATTTATTATGTAGGAGTTAAATTTGCATTCCCATCTGTCTCTGTCGTCACTCACATTAGTGTGCAGGGCTGTAATTGCATCCGTCATCATTCGTGGAAGTAGCAAGAGGCAAAGAGGCAAGAAGAAGTAGAAGGGAAAATGCCGGAAGGAGACATGGACAACCTTAAGAAGAACTGGATTCTTTCTGTGCGGTCCCCAAGATTCCTCCCAAGAGTTCAGAAACAAGAGACGAATAACTTAGCATTCCATGGATTCACCATGCGGGTGCCGGGTCCACAGCGTTGCAGAGGAAGAGGCTAGAGGTGTCCCGGAATTGCAACCCAGGGAGTAGGGTTAAAAGGCCCCTTTACGATGTCATTAATGCTACCATTGATCCCTCCAGCCTTCTCCACAGCCTAACCAAATTTGGTAAGATTCTACTAATGCAACCTTAGGATATACGTTCTAGGATGGAAGGTGCGGTTGTTCTTGTTCACCTAGTAATACTTACTCAGTGATTGATTCAAATGCCAGTACCCTGCATTCTACCCGCTTGGCGGGTTAAGATATTTTCCGCAAGCTACGGAAAACATTAAAATAAGTTTTTGTTTTGACTATAGAGAAAATGTAAGGTTTTGTGTAACTGAAACTTTAAAACATTGGCAGTGAACACGATTTAATGTGGGAGGCATTTGTTCAAAGGTGCAAAGATGGCAGCTGATGATGATAAAACTTGCATCAATAGGTACTTATTTCTAGGTTATGTAGGTCACAATAAATTGTAGGATTATCAAATTACTTAAAAGAAAGGGTTGATACAGTAGGTATGGAAATTGAAATCATTTTTTTCTAGACCATTATCTCATCTAATGCTAAAAGACGTGATCGACAATGTTGCTCATGCTAATCTACAAAATACAAGCTTAAAGAGATAACTGCCTGATCACCAATGGATGCTTGGTGACATATTTTCTACTTGAGGATAGTATCTAGCCAGGTTGGTTTTCTCAAAATCCTGCCACCGTGCTATATCGACTACCATTCCAAAACAATAGCCGCTGCCAACGCGCAATGGCTTAACGTGACCACCGAAGCACGGAAGCGTTCTAAAATAAATGCCACTGGCTGTACTCAACTCATCCAAGTAATGACGACAGCGCACGTTGCTCAACTTGTGTTGAATATCATGGGGATAGACTTTAAAATAAAACATTCTTAATAAGTTTTAGGGGGTTATGTTAATAAATAACTTAATACATAATTGGAAACAGGTTTAATATGTGTATCAATCAATGTACGCCAAAACTATAATCGTTTCCACATATTGTTCTGTAAAAGTCTCAAGTCTGTTCTGATACCCAGACCGTGGTGACTAAAAAGGAAGGTAGTGATTGATTAAACAAGTGCTACTGTAGCAAGTACCAATTCAATGTACTTCAAACTAATTACGTAATCAACGTAGAATACAACTTGCCATTCAATTGCAATGGCATTGACTTGTAGCCTACCTACTGCCTTAATCTAAAACTACTCATATAAAATACTATTTAAATATCCTAAAGTTTTACACTAATTAGACTAACATAATAAAATACTTACAGATATGTACTTACATACATAATATGTTATATATACATTTTAAACAGTAATTAATTTAACATTCGACCGTATACACAACATAGTAATGCAGATAAATACTTTACAATAAGGCATAGGTACCACTGATTGTGATACCCCCCATAGACTTTAAAATACAGTTGACATTCCCAATCCTATTTTCGTGGATGTGGCAACTTTCGCAATGGGAAGCCCACTGTCAAGTTAGTTCCACACAGATGGCGCTAAGTGTTTGTTACATAGAAAAGGTAAATTCGTACGGAAATAAATGTTATTTAATTCGATTTTACTAAGTTTTGTATACGTAATGTTGCAGCGTTGAATGTTCATTCTTTCAATACTGTGAGATTCAAAATAAATGCAACTGGCACAGTCATCCAAGTAATGACGACAGCGCACGTTGCTTAACTTTTGTTGCATACCATGGGGATAGACTTTAAAATAAAACTTTCTTAATACAGTTTCGATTACTCTTGTTGATAAGAAACCGAATATGAAACTCTTATGAGGTTGATCTTTTTAATATGCTTTGGTTAAAGTTTCACTTAAATACGCAGACGTTCAGCGGTTGGTACCAAAATGTTGTGTCGCCTGAAGCACACAATTATTGTGATAATTTTAATGAAGTACATGCAGCTAAGAACTGTCAGGAGGTGCCGCAGTCGCAAATGACGCTATTGATATTGATATATAGTTGTAAATTAAAATAGTACTCTATAAATTACAACAAGATGACTCCGAAAATAGGTTTTTATAATTTATTTAATTAACAAAGTCTATATTTCTAAATCTGATTACAAGCACTATCGCGTGTTAAGCGAAAATAACTACGATAGCTTAGTTGGATGAGCATAATCTATAACGACGAACAGTCACGGGTATCGAATCCCGCTCATTGCTCAAATTTTCATTTTCATTGTAACACTGTTTAGGTGCTTAGCGACAGATTTGGTAGTTAGCCAGGCGACCATTCGCAAAATGTTCTTCCACCTTGCAAAAAAACAATTTTAAACCAACCTAAGAGTAAATATGGTGAATCGTATTTGTTCTGGGTACCTAAGCCTACCCCTTCGAGGACACGTAAGCGTGATTATTTTTATTATATGTATGTATACATTGATAAAGTGCGTACGAGTACAAAGGGCTGCGCCGTGATCGCTCGCGGCCGCAGACGCAATTCGAGCTGCCACTTCGGTAACCATAGTATTGTGCATGCTTCAAGTAAATTCACTTATACAGACGTGCCATTCTTTTGAAAATCGATCTATATGGTTTTAATATAAGAATAAGGAAGTTTCGTCCGTCTTGAAATATCTTATTTTAAAATTTAGCTTAACCTCTACGCTCAGGTCAATTTTCGCTCAAAATTATGGGCCCCGCATTTTGACCCCCTTAATTTTAAAATATTATTTTTTATATATACAATTTTTTTTTTTTTCAAATTTTTTTTTTGTAATTTTTTAAATTCAGTGTGAGCTGACAATAGATCTATTCCAGAATGAGTTGGGAGTTGATATTAATTATTTTAATTAAATTCCGCTGCTGCTGTTTCCATACGCCATACCTGTGTGTGCATATCCCATCGCATGTATGATTAAAATGTACCTATGTGATGCTAGCCAATAAGTATATAAAAACATACAGACGAAAACGATGAAGGCATTGTACTGTAAAATATCAAGTGCTAGGTAATTAGTACATAGTAATACTAGTTTATTTTAGATAAGGTAAGGTTTTTGAAATCTTCATTTAAATTTTTTAATCTAATATACAAAAGATAACAAAATTATTAATTACACAATAAAGACAATTAAACTTCAACTTACGTTGTGTTCGTTTTAATACTGCGTAGCACTTTCGTAGACGCCTACGAAAGTTTCGTAGACCTTTCTGAACCATATTTTTAGGGCCGAAAGATTTCAAACTATTCAAACTAAGCAAAATAAAAATAGCAAAAGGTGGCTTTATTATTTTTCTTCACAGATCAAAAATAAAATATGTTAAAGAAGAAAAGTATATTTTCAATGTTATACTTTTTACAAATAATGAGAATAAGAATTAGTATTTTTATTTTAGGTTAATCACCATAATGCTAAGTTTTTTTTGAGAAAATTTCAACTAGCTAGAATACAGTGTATGTTTACTAAAAGGGTCCAGTTTTCTAACTCGGAACGATTAAGAAAATCAACGTATAAGCATAGAGAAAAGTACTAGTACTTTTCTCTATGGTATAAGGTTTATCTTTATACAATCATCGTATCTATCTTTGCTCATCTTTGGTTGGAAGGCCTACAGTTTATCAATTTGCGACCAAAAAAGTTAACATAAACCTTAACAAATTTACAATAAGGTTTAAAATTGTAAAGAATTGGCGTTGTTGTCTACATAAATATGTATGTTTGGTAAGCATTGTAGGCGTGAATTGAATGGCAGGTGTATGATGTGTATGAAAGTGTAAAACATCTTTATGTATGCTTGGCACATAATACTGTCTTTAGTGCCAGTGTAATGACTATTAAACAAAGAAACACGTAAACAAGAACTGTATGTTTAGGGTCGCACTCGTGTTAAAAATCCTGGGTTGAATGTTATTTTTTAGGTGGTATATAAAGACATAGATTACATTTCCAATTTTTGCTAACCGTTATACCGATTCATGTGTTTTTTTTTCCTGCCAATAGAGAAAAAGAGCTCTAAAAAGTTTTAGATGTGATTTTTCCTTCGCACTTAGTGCTTATATATTTAGAAAGACGTATATTGTCTTTTGGTTGGTACCGAACGTGAGTGTGACTAGTGCTCAGCCTATTTTTATAATAATTTGTATTTGGATTCGTATGGTTTGTACACGTTTGCTATTTCTTGTAATTTTATAATAAAGTGATACAAGAAGTTTATGAGGGTTGAGATTAAGTGCCATGGGGATGTCGAAGTATACTATAGATGCATATAATAATACCCTACAATATTTTATATATTCCATATGTTGCTATGTATGCTCTAAATTTATTTTGAATAATTAGGTAATAAATACGAATAAATATGAATATTTATAATAAAGTATTTAAAAATCTTAAGATTATAGTAGTTTTATCTATTATTAACTCGATATTGGGTAAATTAGTTAACCAAGCGGGCCAAATCACGGCTTAATCTAATTAGTTTACGGAACACCCTTAGGTACTGGGCGACAGAATTTCTACTTGAAGGTAGCTAGTCAAGCGGCATTCGCAAAATGCCCACCACTATGCTGTGAAGCTCAAGCTCACGACGTAATTCAGCCCATGCAGCTTCTGCGCGGCTTTTATTATTTGAAAATGCCTGGTATACAAGAATATCATATGCAAGAAGAGTATGCGTCAGGGTGGCCATGGAACTGAAGCCTCCTTACTTTGTGTTAGTCCTTTTTATTGGTAGAAAAAGCGTATTCTATTGACCCAAAATACTTTTTATACGAGAGAGAAGTAAATAGGCATTACATTAAAAATAATAAAGCTCATAAAACAAAAGCATTTGAAAACGATCACATACATTCCCTCCCAAATCTGACAGCTCAATTACCTACATTCTTTTTCGAGGGACATTTGTTCAAATTGCCAGTATTTTATAGATATTACCACATTATTTACACTGCCATTCAATTTAATTTCAGACCTTTTCGTAAACGCAATAATGACTATTTTCTAATTACTCATGGTAAGAAATAAGTTGGTCAAAAAAAGAGTTCTTTCCACGTCTCATTTCGCGGTTAATATGCGTGTAAATGAGTTCTTTATCGCGGCGTGTTTTAAGCACTCTGTTTGTTTAGTTCTGAATGACATGGAGAGGGTGAATAAATTATTTGTTACAATTATGCAATCTGGTTTAGTATGAGTTACGATGACCACTGGTTAATGATACAAATACTTTTTATTTAATATTATGTGCGTGGGCTCGGAGATGGTTGATTGTAGTGTATTTAAATGTGAGGAGAAATTATAAGCCGTTTCCTAGAAGTCTAAAAACATAACTTGCTACATCTAGGCAAGCGGTTGAGGGAAATGATATGGAGCGATATAAAACTGGACTACAAAGCAATGATAGCTGAGCGTTAACTATAGACTGCCGTGCAGTAGGTCCATGGTTCGATTCCCACTGCCCGCTTGAGCTTCACCGAATGTTGGAAGGAAACGGTGGTCAATTTAATTTTCAAGACCTCTGCCCATTGTTTTTTTGTATGTTTGTTACGCGATTATTCCGCCAATTATGAACTGATTATGATGAATGTTTTTTGTTGGGTAGTAGATATATCTTCAAGTTCCTATTGAAATTTCATTAAAATCGATTGGGTAGATTTTAAGTTGTTATGAATTAACTGAAAAATGTATTTGCATACCTGGATAATTTAATGGTAATTGCAGTTCTAGCTGGTAAACAATACTTTAGACGAGTGAATGAATGATCTTGTTAGCCAGAACGCGTTACTAAAAAGAGTGAAATCAAATATTTTTAAAACAGTAACCGATTGTGAATGTGTTTTGAATCAGCATGTTACCGACATCCACAAGTTATTTCATGCTTTTAAATGTTCGAAGTCGGTTACATTTTTTTTCATAGTAATCTAATGTAAGCTACACATATATTGAACAATAAATTTATTATTTTGGCCTGCTAAACAAGACAGATATAGATATAATTTCCTAGCTAATATGAAAAAAAATAATTATAAAAGCAAAATACACAACATGCAAAATGAAATTAGTGTGGAATAGAAAATGCTATCGTTGACTTAGCTCGACAAGGAGGGTCGCGGTTTCATTTCGCGCCCAATTTGGGCTCGATTAAATACGAATTCGCATTAGAATGCATTTGTGTATGATAGTGATGTCCCTTCGATATAGTCTAGTTTGTTCAATGTTGTTTTATCCATATATGGATGTATTTCCTACGTTTATTACTTTCAATTTTTTTATACCGAACTGGGTTGACCAATTAGGAGCACCTGATGTTAAGTGATGATGTGATCGATGATGGAGCGCGCATACCAGAAGATACCTATTCACTCGCGTTTTGAATACTCCCATATTGTACTTAACCCGAAACAAAGACTCAGGCAGGGTATTCCATTCCCTGGCGGTTCGTATACGGAACGAAGAAGCAAATCGCTTCGTTCTGGTAAATGGAATTTCCACCGTATAGCGATGGCGCTTCTGAGTATGCCTGGATGTTCGATTATAGAATGGGGATGGCGGAATCAAATTGTGATGTTCCGTTGCACACTCACCGAAATGTATCCGATAAAAAACCGATAAACAAGCGACTTTGCGGCGACGCTCGAGACTCTGGAGTCTCTTAGCGCTCCTCTCAATAGCTTCCAGTGGTCTAGATAATCGTTCAAAAAAGATAAAAACTAATTACCGTCCTAATATTTGAAGGGGCGTCTTTTTTATAATTTTATTTTCATTTATTTCTAATCGAAATGTCAAGGATTAGACAAAATGCTGGCTTCAAACTACTCAGATATAGTTATTATATTTTAGATACTTTCATGATATACGTATGCTACGATTGTACTTACGTATATGTCAACTATATAACTATGTAGGTATGTAGCAGTAAACTAAACTAAAAATATATTTAAACAATAGCTTCTGGTGATATAATGATGGTATATATATATATAACACGATCCAGGGTACTACTAAGTAAAATTCACCATGTTTGTCACATATATCGACATATTTTAAACACGACAGACATCCCTAAGCTTACATCAACGCGTCACTGCACCGGCATATTGAGCGGCGCGCCACGCATCGCTTTGATCTCACGCTAGGGTTGACAAGCGCTTCATAAACACACCCTTTGACCAGCAGCGTGCAGCGGCGTAGCGCCTTTCAATTCACTGTTGACACTTCTTGGTTTTGTGAATCTGAGAGCAGAAGAAAATTGGGAATTTTTGAAGGCGATATATAGCGGTTTGCTTCGTACTGAAATAACGCGTGATACAATTATTTTCACAATAATCTCGATTATTTAGAACTCGTGTATTGAAATTTCTTTTATTATAAAGATATAATATTATCTCCAATCAAGGATAATATACGCATTTGCGTTCCAATTCAAATTAATACTTAAATTTGCTGGTAATAAAGTTAGTAAGTTTTGATATATAATTGAATTCATTGTATGGAATTCCTGAATAACATTATCATACGAGACCGCATTTATTTCTAGGTTTGTATTTTATATTGTGTACTCTATGTATAGTATATATAGCATTATAATCAGAGTTATTGAACTTTTGTAAGTTGTTAATCAAATGTCTGTTGATAATGAGTTATTAACTGTAATTGTATGGGTGCAAATCTAACCAGAATATGTTTTTCATTACACCTTATATTTGAACTTGGAAAGCAAAATCATTACGAATGAATATAAACTTTTGAATATATTTTCAATGTTGAAATGTTATAAATTAACCGGCAATTCATTCAATACGTTGGCTCGAGTACGAGCATATCAGATGCTCATCATCAATGCCCACCGAGATCTCGCAAACGCATCTGCGCACTCGCCCTGATGATGAACATCTGATAAGCTTGAAACCTGGTCAACGTATTCGAGCTCTTACGTGAGAGTTTTGCCGGTTAATTTATAATATTTAAAAATGTGTGAAACTCACGAGAATTGCAATTCAATTTTTTTTTATGTAAATTAAATACTCAATTACGTTCTAAGATCTAACTTGATTTCCGACTCACACAGAAAAAATTCAATAGCACCTGAATCCCAAGCCATGTGTGATAGGATTCGAACCAGTGCTTCCTGGTATCAGCCACATACACGCACTACCTGCGGAAGTCGGATCGTAATCGCGTCCTAGTAATTAAAAGTATGTTAAGTCTTCTGGATCTTAGGTTACTTATTTTGTTACATCTTTGTTGTATACACCTTTTATAATATTGAAGATTGATGCGGTGATTTTGCCTCCTATAATTTTACCATCACGTCTAGCCTGGTTTATTCTAGCATTGTTATATGGTATAAAATAATAGCAGTAAGTTAGTACCTGCCTACTAGCGCTTGCGCAGGCGGGCGTGGCCTCACAACCTGCCGCCCGTTTGCAGCCTGCACTTACGCTATAGGTTCAGATATATGTACTTAGGTATATATAGCATAATGCCACATAATGGTTTAATGCGCTCCTTGCACCGCCACTTTACTGGTCATTCTTCGGCCAATATGAACATTATGGTCAAGCGGTAATGTATTATTGGATCTGAGAAGGGATTAAAAAGAAAATCGTGTGATTCGTGATTTTAAAAGGAATTTAGTTGTTATTGGCCAAGCGAAGGTAAAATAGCTCTTAGATAGTTAGTTAAAAAAAATAGCCTGACTTACAGAAGAGCAGCGGTATTTTTTACAGTGCTCTATTCAACTATTTTTATGAAAAAGGGACACTTATGAGTAACAAATATTTTTTAAATATTTTAAGAAAACATCAAATTAATATTTTAATAAAACACTTAAAAAATATACAAAATTATATCTAGTGACGTCACAAACGCCACGCAGCCAAACCGGAAGAATTTTTTCGACGCGTTTCGCTTCTACACGAAGCATCCTCAGGAGATCTTGACTCTGCGAGCGCACGATCGAGAAAGACACTTAAGAGCATTACATAGCGCGTACTTCTCCATACAAAAAGAAAAAGCTCTTTTCTACCTCTTAATATTGCCCGATTTCGGTGATTATTGTGTTCATGTATTGAACATATCATTGACTAGGGTTGTACGTTTTATTTATTCCAGTTTTCTAAATAATTTTGAAGTTAGAAGCATATTCAGCTTTCTTTAAAACTTTAAAGTTTCTTCTAACTTTAAAGTCGTTTAGAAAACTGGAATAAATAAAACTTACAACCCTAGTCAATGATATGTTCAATACATAACCACAAAAATCACCGAAATCGGGCAATATTAAGAGGTAGAAAAGAGCTTTATCTTTTTGTATGGAGAAGTACGCGCTATATAATCCTCTTAAAGTAAAACACTTAAAATACCGTGTCAAACAAGGATCGAATTTAGTCTTAAATCACTTACAATAGCAGTCATGAAGCAAATTTTAGATGCGATCAGTAAACGTGACGCGGGGGTCATTCTTATCAAATGCTTGACCTCTGTTCAATCTATTTTTCAATTTATCTGATTGGTTGAGACATCAATTTGCTTTTTTGATATTTTAATATGGAAACTGTTGTCTATGGCAGGTAATGAAACATTGTTGAGACATCAATTCGCTTTTCGATATTTTAATATGGAAACTGTTGTCTATGGCGGGTAGTGAAACATTTTATTACTTTTTACACGACTGCTCAAAAAACAGGGATTTATATTTTCAGGGTTCATGTATGTTTGTGAGTTTCTTTATTCCACCATAACTTCTAAATGGCTCAAACGATTTTTATGTAAGAGATATCATTAGGTTCTTGATGGCGCAAGTGACGTAAAATATTTTATAAAAAAAACAAACTGGCGGATTTTAGACGCCATAATGTGAGATAAATAATTTTTTTCTTCAAAAACATACATAATATTATGGAATCACAACGAAGGGCTTTAAAAAACGATTCCATAAATATATTATAAACATGCAGTTTTAGTTTCAATGGTACGATAAATAAAAAGAAAATAAATAAGTTTCAGCCGGGTTTTTTACTTTTTTATTTTCTGTAGTAGCTAGGTTTCGTAACCATTTTACGAGAATACGGTATTTGCGAGTTAAAAATCATATTGCTCGTATTATACTCGTATCTAACAGTTATTGGACACCAAACTTATGAGTGTAGATGACGCGAAAGAGATATGTAGGGATCGTAGTTAGTGGAACTCTGTAGTATCTGCCTAACCCAACAGGAAAGAGGCGTGATTTGAAAATAGGGGAATACGTAATGAGAATTTTGTGAATTTCCTTCCTTTTTCTCGCATGCATCGTTCCCTAACCGTTCTGTACTTCTAGAGTAAGAGGCAGTTTGACCACAGTTCATCAAGTAGTTTGCCTCAGTAGACTCAAAAAGGATTTTTGTTATACATATTACATATCATTTTGTCGCGTTTGGTGAATGTTGTGGAATTGAGAATGTACCCATATTAACGATTTTAATAAAATTGTGAACGCATCCAAAAACTAGAATCCGTAAAATGAAAAATAAAGTGTGCTTCCGTGTTTGCATTACAATCGCGTAGTTTCATTTCTCATCCAAGTTCCTAAATGAAGAATACCTACTCCCTAAGCACCCCTTCATAGCTCTCCGTACACTGGTCGACAGTAAGCAGATCACTCCCGGTTGTTACCTCTACAAATGAAAAGTGCAAGGTGTAACGAACTAAAGTAAACTTAAACTTAACTTCATTACTTCGACGTCGGTGTTGTTTGACTGCAGAAGCGCTGAGTAATCAGATTTATAGTTTGTGATGAAGGTTTTGTAAAATGATGGTAAGGTGCCAAGTGACAAAGCCTGCCCAGATACTGCTTCTATAAACCAATCCGCTCCTTGTGACGGGATTGGAGAGGTTCGTTTATCTCCTTTACCATAACCTAACATTCTATTCGTTGGTGAATGAACAAGAGAATAAATGATTGAATGAACGAACGAACAAAGGATCGAATGAATGATTGTTACCGCAGCCTCTATTGATCGCTAAGACCCCTCGATGCGGAAGGGTTAGAATTGATATATACACATAATATGGTGTAGTAGAGTTAAGAAGTTGTAGATATTGCAGATGCACTTGAATTTGTCATAAGCTGATCAACTCTGTGTATACTAAAGTACCTACTGCCTTTCCTAAAGCCTTTCATATTCGCATAGCAGTCGCCATATTTATATAAAACATATACTCGTAAGTTGTGTTTTAATATTAGTTGACACTAATATTAAAACACAACTTCGTTGT
This sequence comes from Plagodis dolabraria, assembly GCA_963854805.1. Taxonomy (NCBI): domain Eukaryota; kingdom Metazoa; phylum Arthropoda; class Insecta; order Lepidoptera; family Geometridae; genus Plagodis; species Plagodis dolabraria. Next base: position 9,686,856 of record OY978462.1, on the reverse strand, counting down.
TCGTTTATACTAATGTAAGTACTTATATCATTCTAAAACTATACAAGTTATGCCTTAATATTCCTCATCAGCCGGAAGACGTCATCTTGATTTGATTTGACTGTTGGACAAAGCCTCCCCCGTGGAACGCCACAAACAACGGCAATTAGACGGCTATCCGCGACTTTTACAATGTCGTCAGTCCACCTTGTAGGGGACCCGTCAACAACAACCAGAAGACGTAGAATAAGCACCCCTTAATATTAGTTTGCAATAATTGTAAGAATCCTTACAATTACTAATAATAAGTATGATACCATAAACTTGAATGCCACAACACAAAACATCTATGGTCAAAAATCGTAACGCTCAGCAATGCTACTGATTCTACCAATTCTTTTTATTTTATTACTCTTGGAAGCAGTAGAACTCTTTTTTCTGACTTCCTCCGGGGAAGTAGTGCCGTAACTATTTCTATTGCCAAGCAGTAATGTTCACATTACTGTGTTCCGTTTTGGAGGTGCGGGTGTAATTTCAGCCACATGAGACTTAACAACTTCATGTCTCAGGGTGACGGGTGCAGTGCAGTTCGCCACTTGTTACGAACTGTATCTGCTATAGGCAGAGATTACCGCTTAACACCATTTGGACCTCGTGCTTGTTCCATCAAGATAGCAAAAAGAATACATCGAGTATACTATATGTGAAAGTCGTTACCTACAGTTTTAATAAGATTGATGACGTAGAATCGCTTCTAAAGATTACTAGTTCTATTCTCGCAGAAGGGTTAAGCACCCCTTTCCCTCTCATTGTATAGCCGTCGGCTATTGTGTGATGCAGCGAAATGCCTCAGTACAATCATTTGTACTACCAAGTAATCTATTCTTACGACCGAAATTATTTTAGACATAGGATTCGCTCTGATTGATTTGTTTGAATTGCGAAATGACAGAGACGTAAAAACAATATTCTTGTTGAAATAACATAGTTGGTAAAACCAATGTGGCTAAAATATTATGCGCCTGTTGCCGAAGTAGGTTCAGTGGGCATTCGCAAATATGCCCTTCCACCATGCGGTGAAGCTCAAGCCCGCGGCGGGATTTGAACCATGGACCTGCTGCGGGGCAGTCCATAGCCAAAGCCACTGAGCTATCACTACTTCATACTTTTACATATTTGAGCCGTTTGGTCTGTGGGGACCGGGAGCTCATCGTATTTTCCAAAACTTATCTGAGGGCTTGGTGTGACGCGTGGTCAAAATTCTGGCACCTATTTGCTGAAAGAATAGGCATTGCAATTCAACGGGGCAATGGTGCCAGCATGCTGGGCACGCTGCCTACTGGTAGTGGGCTGGAGCTTTGGACTGCCTGTGAGTCTGCTATGACTTATAGGTTGTCTAAATGCTTTTATTGTAGTAGCTGTAGTGTTGTATATAGTTCGTAATAATTTATTTAATAAAGTAATAATAATAATAATTTATTCATGTTGAACTGACATAGTTGGTAAAACTTATGTGGCTAAAAGTTATACAAAAATATATTGTGCGGCTGTTGCCGAAGTAGATTCATTACCTGTGTTTTAGCGTTCAGAACTCACCCCATTGTTTCTATTATTTTAAAACCATCATGCTTATTTATACGAGTACAATTTTATAATGTATCTTTAATTTTAATTAGCCTTTGGTTTGGATGACTTAAAAAAAAATTTTTTCACGACTTTGAAATAATTTTAGACATTATATTGTATTTTAATTGGCAGGTAGCTGCCATTATTGTCGCCTATATATAGGGTTGCCATATGTCTCGTATAGACGGAACTCTGTCACCGTATTTGAACATCCCGTCCCATATTTGTCCCGTATTTCGACAAAATACAGAAATAGAGGTGAGTGACATGAGTGCGAGGGCGCGCGCATAAGAAAAGCCCGCTGACACTCTAAGTCAGTGCTCTCTGAACGCTAATCTGAGACGGACAAAAAAGAAAATGAAGTCATTCTGAGGAACTACTCGATTTACTACCTGCAGGCCAATTTCGCCACCGGACTTCCCGACAAAGCATGATGTTTCATCAATTTCATGTTGACATCTAGAAGTCCACAACCTTGCGATTTTCACGGTATTTTCTACCTCCCACTGCCTTATTATGGAACCAGCTGCCAGGTGAAGTATTTCCGAACAGCTACGACTTAGGAACCTTCAAGAAGAGAGCATATTCTTTCCTTAAAGGCCAGCAACGCATCGTCGAGACCTCTGGTGTTGCGGATGTTTGCGGGCGACGGTGATTACTTACCATCAGGTGAGCCGCCTGCTCGTTTGCCCTCCTATCCCATAAAATAAAATAAAAAATTCATTGCAAAATTAAAATTAACATCAAAATATGACTGGGCGAAAAGGTAATTAAGTAATTTGATCATTATCAATTTTTTAAACATGTAACATTTCTAACAGAAACTTTGATATTGTGATGTTGATTTTGGGCTTCGGAAGAGAAAGCATTCCGTATTGGTTCCTAGAAGTTATGGCAATCCTACCTATATATAAACTAGGCACTAATATAGCTAATTCCAAAAAAAAACATCTTGTTATAGTTTCTTTCTTAAGCAATGATAGCCGAGAGGTAGGTAATATATCTATAGACTGCCGTGCCATGATTCAATCCCCATCGCTGACTTAAGCTTTACCGCATGATAGAAGAGCGTTATGCTAATGCTCTAAAGCTAGCTACCAGCCTTAACTACAAAAGCTGACGCCAAGGAACTAACAGTGTGTTCCGGCAGTAACACACTGCTAGCACAGGCACGTGAGACTTAACAACTATTCATGACTTGTGACGAAATGAATCTACGATAGGCATAGGTTAGTCCGCTTAACATCAAAGCAAAATATTTATTGTAAGGTATGAAAAACCTTATAAAGTAAACTAATAAAGTATAAAGTACCTATAAATAAAGTAATAATATTTTGTTTCGCGAAATTTAATTTTTCCAATCGTTCAGTTGGACACAAATTACCTGAACACAAAATATGAAATATTTTTATGTAGTCTATAGATAATGTAGTTTGTTTTATTCCGGCGGTATGCCTTTATTAAACAAAATACTATGAACTATATACAACACTACAGCTACTACAATAAAAGCATTTAGACACCTATGAGTCATAGCAGACTCATAGGCAGTCCAAATGCTCCAGCCCACTCCCAGTTGTTTATAATATATATATGTAGTTTGTTAATAAGAAACTAACTTTGATTCTTATAAATTCTATGGATTACAATGAAAAAGTATATGATTACAAAAAACCCGCAAGTTTTAGAACGAGAATAGATCTATTCAAACTGTGAGAGGTTTCCTTACAAGCGAATTTATGGTTAACCTTTTCTTAATAATTAGACTTATGTAAGAAAGGCACATTTTCATCTTTAGCCAGAATCAAAGAGTCAAAGTAGGAAAGTTATTCAAAACCCTATTAAAAAACTAGCATGTGCATTTAGCTAGTACTAGTAGGTATTTAAGCAATGTTGAGTCCGTAGGTACGTACATCTTTAAACGGTCTATGTCAAATGTTTCAGACAATACTTTGGGTGCCCAAGATACAGGCACAGCCTAGTTTGGGGCCCACGGGTACATAATTTTCATTTTTATCAGGCCCATTTAACATAAATATTAAAAATACTTTAACTAACATAGATATTAAATTTAACACAACTATGTTCTAATGTTCTCACCTTAAAATATATCATAACCGTAATAAGTTAAGATTATATTTAAGAACGAAAGCTGTTTATCTTGTTAATCATGTTGTTGTTGAAATTCGTGTGTGAAATAAATGATTTATTATTATTTATTCAAACTCTTTGAGCAGCACAGATTTTACCAGTTAGAGAAAAGAAGCAGCATTTGGTTTCTAAATTTACTTACCTTCCTCCGTAGTATGCATGTGGTATTCTACTTGCAAGTGGAAGCTAGCCAGAGCAGACATTCACAAAATGCCCTACCACTATGCTGTAACGGCTGCTATTCTTAGACAACAACCGGTATCGACGGCTTAACGTTCCCTCCGAAGCACGGAAGCGCTCAGTAGTAATGCAGCCACTCATCCAACTCATGGCCATAGCTGACGTTGCTCAACATAGCTGAAAGGTTATATATACTAAGCATACTTCGCTACGAGCGCCATAAAAGTTAATTAGTTGGTCAAGTGTGTTAGCAGCAAAGTTTATTAGGATATTGACTATGTAAAACGTTTTTTAACGCTTCACTGTACCCACGACGGAATTCTAAGCTTGCTGCATAAAGGCCTTTTTCTTAAACTGTGTTCAATAACAGGTTGTAGATATTATAATCTGAGCGAGATACGAAGGCATATAGCATTTGCCTCAAGGCGTCGCAGGCGCAGCTGCCGCAGATTCATAATATACATATAGCTCCGAATGCACTATATGATGTTAAGTATATGGCATAATTGTATGATACATGCACGTGAAGAAAAAACCTACATAAACATACGAAATATTCAATGCGAAAATTTATTTGTCTGTATTTTTTTTAATACCGTTCTGCTGGCGCAATATTTTGTATGAAATTTTAAACAGAATTATACCGGATATACCTCCTACATATTTTGTGTCACGCTATTAGTTCTTTAATTAACTGCTGGTGCTTTTAAATTCGTGTTGGATTCTCAATGTACTGGATTCGATTTCCGGGTCGGTATTGAGTTTATCTGAGAAAAAAAGTCAGTGTTGGAGTCTGGATTTGTTATTAGGTCTGGTTGGTAGTTTCTGGCAATACGCTCGCCCACATATAACAAAAAATATGTCTGACTTGTGGATGTATTTGCATCTCCAAACGATTTGCAGAACACAGGCGTGACAATATATAAGAATTCATCTGTTTGTATTACAAAAAATCAGAAGCGTTCGTACCAAAGTTTGCTTAATCGATCAGTACGTTAAGCAACGTCCGTGCACTTGGCTTAGATGGGTGATCGCTAGTGACCTCACTGTAGAGCGTCTCCGTGCTTCGGAGGGCACGTTAAGCCCTCGGTCCTGGTTGTTGTCTTAGGATGGCAGTCGATATAGCATGGTGGTAGGGCATTTTGCAAATGCCCCCTGGTTACCACTCTCAAGAAGAACATCTGTCGCCAAGCACCTAACGGTGTGTTAAGTGCCAGTAAATCTAGGTTAGCCTGAACAATATCTGCGACCAAATCATGACTGACCATCAGGTGAGATAGTGGTCTAAGGAAAGCCTACCAGCAATAAAAGAAAATTAAAACAACCTCTTTGTAACGAAGGCATATGTAAAGGGCATACAAAACCTCCATACATCACAAAATAAAGCCCACATAAAACTAAGCATCCTGTCCTGACTTATCTCTGCATTACACCGGCATAATAAATGTATCCGTTTAATTATTATTTTGAAAATATCCGCGCCCGCGGCTCCCGATCTCGCCGTCGTCCGCCGTCCGGAGCCGACAACGAAATTAAAAAAAAAGAAAGCCTTCATGTAATGAGATGCCGCGGTAGTGTACAGGTTAAGCCTCGGGATGAATTAACATAGTGTGTGTATCTGTGCTTTGGCAGATTGAAAAGCTTCTACATGAACCATTTTTAAACTTGTCACACTTAAATTAGTACACTGGCCCTGTCGAAAATTACTGTATGCCTGGTGCTTCTTATGCACAGATTGAGAAGAAAATTATGGCTTCTGAAATCGATAGGTATACCATAGTTATTGTGTACTTAGGCCAAAGTTTAGGTATTGACATGAAACAGATAATAGCAAATGTTACCTCATTGATAAGCCTCAGTGCATTTAAAACTATGTTATGTGCTTTTCCCTATTCAGAGGCACTGACAAAAAATCAGAATGAGCATATTCATTCATTAAATAGTATATTATTTAATATGACATGTCGTCATAGTGACAAACTTTTATTTTTTGACTGTAATAGATTTATTAATTTATTTATGTTGACTTGGGATAGTGTTGCGGACTCCGAACTTAGATTAAGAATTGTATATATTATTATGTTTGTAAATTAGTAGTCAGGCTAGGATACGTAGAATAAGGTTGTTTTGGTATCGCAATAGTTCACTAGTTAATAAATAAAGTGTTAGACCAAGGTAGATAGCGAGCGAGAAGCAATAGGTGCTCTCCGATCGGTAAAGCTAGGTTATTAAACAGTAAGAAATTGTGTGAGCTAGACAACAGTATCTCTATCCCTTTCTACATTGTAATTGGCTAAGTAACAAATTGATAGGATTGCACTACGCAATAGTAGAATAGGAAATATGTCAGGGCCCACTGTATATAAACAGCCGATTTTTGGGCAAAATCATGGAATGCCGTTCTCTTGCGCGTACGGACTTCCTTTGTAACCCATACACGTAATCCTAACAATTTTCTTTGCAAAATCGTGACGATTACGCCAGTGGTCACGGCCGCTGAGGAGATATCTGGCCAACGAGAGCCGGTGTAAATACCATGTAAAAGTGGTATTAACACCAAAGTCGCGCGCGGAGTCTCCCACGAGCCGCTGGTCATGGACCAAGGTCCGAAAAAAGGCCCTTCTCAGGGCCAGCCATCTAAAGTATGTTCCCATGCACCGCCGTCGACCTCGCGTAGCGAGCGAGGCGAAAAAGGCCCTTCTCAGGGCCAGCGCAGCCAAGATGTGCGAAGCCGCTCACCATCGAAGAGTGAGTTCCAGCTTGAAGCCGCCATCTCACCGATGTCACCAGACGATGCAGCCGCGGTACACCAGCCCAGCGTGTACTTGTCTCCGAAGGGGTGGTACGAGCGTGATATGCTCACGCTCGAGCGACTTATTAAAGTCGGCGGCCTCTTTTCGGAGGGAATGACACGGTGGATGTCGATGTATACGCGGCTACAAGAGGCCGAGCTACAAGGCACAGAGCCGTGTGAAGAGGACCGCATAGCTCTGGAGTTTGCGGCCAAGGCAGTGATCACGCTTCCCCCTGTAACCCTAGACAGGGAGAAGATAGCCAAGATTATCAGCCGAGACGCCCAAAAACGAAAAAGTGAAGCCAAAAAGCGCCCGCGCACGAGGTCCTTGTCTGTGACCCCGCCGGCCACTAAGACAAGGCCGCTCGATAGAGAGCGCAGCCCACACCAAGAAAGGTCGAAACAGATCGATATAACAGAGACGCCGAAACCCCAGAGAGCTACCAAGCAGAAGCTGCCGCCAGCAGCAACTGCACGCCCTACGTTCGCGCAAGCAGCGCATACAGAAAAACAAGGGCAGCCGAGCGTGAGAGCAGGACAGCAACAAGACACTGTCTCACTCCCACAAGAGGGACTGAGAAGACAACAAGATGCTGTCTCACTCCCACAAGCGGGACAGAGACAGCAACAGAGCGCTGTACCAGTCCCCCCAAGCCACGCCCCCAAGCAGGGCGCCGCCCTAGCCAAGCCGCCCGCCCTAGCCGCCCCAGCAAGATTGCCTACCCCCCGCTACACCGCAGCACCCGCCCCCTTACCTGTGCAACAAGTGCCGACGGTACAACCGATAGATCCGGTTGCCAAGAAGACGCCGCAATATCCGCCGCTTATAGTGGAGCGGATAGAAAACTGGACTAGACACTTCAAAGTCTTAGCGCAGAAGCTTGGGAGACCACCTAACGGAAGGCCTTACGGTCAAGGCATCCGTTTTACGCCGACGGAAGAATTAGAATACCGGCTAATCCAATCATATCTGACGGAGCTAGAACGTACGGAACACATCAGTTGGTTCTCATACTCGCTACCGTCAGAACGAAGCTTAAAGGTGGCACTTCGTGGACTGCCATCTGATACCCCAATAGAGGAGATACAAGAAGCCCTACAAGAAAAAGGCTTTGAGCCGGAATATATTAAAAATATTAAAGGCAGACAAGGAAGACCGGGCAGCATTTTCCATGTCCAGTTGAAAAAGACCCCTGATCTGACGCCTGCAATATATGAAACCACAGAATTATTAATGATGCCTGGAATAATTATCGAAGCGTGGAGAGCCAAAAAGGGGCCGGCTCAATGCCACAGATGCCAAAAATTCCGCCACAGTTCGCATAACTGTCACAGAGAACTGGCATGTGTGCGCTGTGGCGAGACACATACGGCCAGAGAATGCCCGCGCCCCCGCGAAGAGCCCGCTACGTGCGCAAATTGCGGTGGTACTCACCCAGCCAATTATGCTTCCTGTCCTGTCTTTAAGAAGGAAATTAGAAACAAGCGAGCCGGTACGGTAGCGGAGACCATCCCGACTCGGCAAGGCACTACCCCGGTCATACCAACGACTGTACAGGAGACCGCGGCAGCGTCACTAATGGCGCCAGCAAACCTACCAAAAGAAGCCATAAATAAAAAGAAGAAGAAGAAGAAGTCAAATAAGGGGTCAAAAAATGACGCCAATATGCAACCCCAAAAGTCAGACGCGCCGAGCAAAGTCAAAGAACCCCGCCGTGACTCGCTTGGACAGACAATCGGAGTCTTGAAAGAAATACTGGAGGCGGTGCAACAAGGCACTGACCCAGAAACAGCTACCCTCCAAGGTCTGATGAGGATCCTCAATAATGGGTCACAACGGAATTAAAATCGTTCACTGGAATGCCAGTACGCTCGCGGGGAAGGCACGAATGCTAACCACCTTCCTCCGCGAGCACGATATAGATATAATGCTGGTTAGCGAGACGCACCTGCAGAAAAACAGGCCATTCAAGATTCCGAACTACTTTGTTTATCGTAAGGACGAAGTAAACCCAGATGGAAGAGCATTCAGAGGGCTAGCTGTCATAGTCCACCGAAGAACAGTACATCAGTTGATTCCTGAAGAAGAATTCCAGTCGTTTCAAGCACTGGGAATACTCGTGAACATCGCCGGCCAAAACCACCGAGTGTTCGCATTGTACCGCCCACCAAACAGTCACTGGATAACTACCGAACTCAGAGAGCTGCTAAACTCAGATTTACCGACGCTCATAGCCGGCGATGCAAACTCGAAGCACACGCACTGGAATTCTTCGAAAATAAACCAAGACGGTAGAAAATTATACCAAGATTCGGTGGACTATGACTATGACGTCATAGGGCCCAATGAGCCCACTCACTATGATGAGGGACACGGATCTGAAGACGTCCTAGACATTGCGATCCTCAAGGGGATGAAAACGATGCCAACTCAAGAGGTGCTCCCGGACCTGGACTCAGACCACAGACCGGTGCTCCTGACATTGAAGGACCTCCCAAGTAGAGTCGCCGCCCCCGAGAGGAGAAGGAAAATCTGTTGGGAGGCCTTCAAAACAGACGTCCACGAACGGACCACTACAATGCCGATACAGACCCCAGATGACGTCGAAAAAGCGACGGAAGAACTGACCGTAGCGATCCAGTTATCCCTCAACACAGCTGCGCACACCTCTAAACCGGGAGGGAGTAAAGACTCCATCCCGGCAAAGATAAGGAACCTAATACGCGACAAGAGGGACACAAGAGAGCAATGGCAGTGTACCCGTGACCCGCGCCTAAAAATGAAGCTTAACAAACTAATAGAAGAGATCAAAACAGCACTCCAAACGCACGCAGCAGAGTCATGGGAGGATCATGTTGACAGCCTTACTGATGATCTCCCCTCTGTCTACCGATTATGTCGAAATCTGACAGGCGAAAAGACTCCAGTGAGACCATTATTAGATGCTCATGGGAATGTAATGTTCGAAGCGAAATGTCGAGCAGAGATCTTCGCTGAACATTTACAACGGCAGTTCGAACCAAACCCAGCGACCAAACCAGAACACGAGGAAATGGTAAAAGAGCACCTCTTGAGCTACTTCGGACAGAGGTCCACAGAAGACGAAGAAGCCGAAAAGAAGCTTTTCTTCTCGCCAGGAAGGGTGGCGAGATTCATAAAACGGCTGCCATCCAAAAAAGCACCAGGCTTTGACGGGGTTCCAAATGAAGCACTGAAAAACCTGCCTCCTAAGACGATCACCGCCCTCACCCGCATATTTAACGGGATTATGCGCACCACACACTTCCCATCAAACTGGAAGAGAGGGAAGGTGATCATGCTGCACAAACCGGGCAAAAACCCCAAGAAACCGGAGAGCTACCGCCCGATTACTCTACTGAGCACGCTCTCTAAATTGTTTGAAAGGCTGCTGCTCTTCCAATTGAAACCACACATCCAACCAAGACCAGAGCAGTTTGGTTTTCGGGCGGAGCACTCGACGACGCTTCAGATAACCAAGATGGTCAATGAGATGGCAGTCTGTTTAAATAAGAGTGAGTTCGTCGTGACGGTTCTCCTGGATATGGAGAAAGCTTTTGATAAAGTCTGGCACGAGGGCCTACTATATAAGATGTCTAAATCAACAGCCCCCAGGAGAATCGTCCAAATCATCGCATCCTTCCTGGCAAACAGGAAGATTCAGGTGGCGGTAGAAGACGCCACATCAAGCGAGAAGCCAGTACTAGCGGGGGTACCTCAGGGAAGCTGCATCTCCCCGTACTGCTATGCGTGGTACACCGATGACATACCGGTCATTGGGCACGCACAGCTAGCCCTTTACGCGGACGATGCAGCCTTCTATACGAAGTCATTCAAGGCGGAGAATGCGGTCAAAAGACTGCAGCCGACCTTAGACGCGCTACCAGAGTGGCTAGAGAAATGGAGGCTATCTGTCAATGTCGGGAAAACTCAGGCAATGATAACAACTAGAAGCTACCTTCCAACCCGCCTTAAGCTCAAAGGTGAGGAACTAGAGTGGAAGACCGAAGTGCAGTACCTTGGAGTGAAGATAGACAGATGCCTCCATTTCAAGAAGCACGTAGATACCATAGTAGGAAAGGCAAAGGCGGCTAGGGCAAAACTGAATCCGATACTGAAGTCGAAGCTACCACACCGAACAAAATTGATGCTATATAAAGCATATATCAGATCGAGAATGACGTACGCATCCCCAGCGTGGTACGCTCAAATCTCGACAACATCCAAGAAGAAGCTACAAACAATAGAAAACAAGTGCCTCCGGACGATTGTAAATGCACCACGCTACGTGAGGAATGCAACAATCGCCCGTGATCTAAAGATAGAAAACATAGAAAGTTTCGTAAGACGCCTCAGTACAAAGATGTTCGAAAAAGCGGACGCCTCGGGCTATGCACACATTAGGGGCATAGCACCACTCCACGCTAGGCCACCAGAACTGACAAGGGGAAAGAAATCGAAACCTCTCGCAAGAGAATTAATTAGAGTCGAAGACAAAGAAGAAGCCGCGACCGAAATGACGGAACCCTTAGCGGTCCCAGTCTTGGTCGCAGATCGGCGCGCTGGGCTTCCCACCAGCGGGATCAACCTGGCGGTGCCTCCGGGATCGCCCAGACAATCCTCCGACCGCTAAGCGGTCGAGTCACGAAGTCGGGCTTTATATGAGCCAATAAAATAGACTCGCTCATAGTTATGAGCGAAGGAGAAGCTAGGGAAAGAGGGCAACGCCCTGAAACCCTTTTACCTCAGGCAGGTAACTGCAGGAGAAGAAGACGCTACGCAAAATCATGCAGTAGCAATCCGACCTCCATAGCGAAAAGACCTAAGGAATAAAAGGAACGAACTATCGAAGGAATTATCATTGTTTCATTGGGAAGAATCCACACTACGGTCCACCACAGCCTCTTCGAGCCGGATTCTAACCCCGGGTTGAGGTCTCAAGCATGGTGGTAACAAGAAGCCAAATCGACGCGGCAGAGGAGCGACGCGACGAAGAACGGCCGCAACTAGAACGCGAGTTGCAAGAAATGTTACCTACGGCGAGTGACCTACATCGCATCGAAATGGAACGTCAGAGAAGATTGTCACTGGATCCGCCGGCGTCACCGGCGCCACGTACTGCAGAGGTTGCCCATACCTCTAGGGTACCGCACACGGAGGGCAGACTAAGGAGATCCCCCGTGCGGTCCGTACGGTCAGTACGATCGACCGCCAGTACTGTCACCAGAACGCGGATGGCAGAATTGGAAGCGGCAGAGAAGCTCGCCGCCTTGAAGAAGAAAGAGATAGCGATAGAAGCGGAGCTGATAGAGAAGAGACTAGCCGTCGACCTAGCGGCTATGCAAGATGAACGAGAAAGCATACATGAAGACGCCATTACCGACCACCAACAAAAGGTGGACGCCTGGTTCCAGACCCAAGCCCTCACCCCACGGGGGGAGAAACGGGGTGCAACGAAAGCGAGTAATTCAAAGGACGAACGACAGCTGCGGTTCACCGTGCGGGAGAGATCGACCACTCCTATCCGATCGAGGAGTAACATCGACGCCCTAACGGAGGCTATGGAGAAGATAGCGCGACCGCGGGTCAAGTGCCCTGACTTACCTGCATTCACCGGTACGCCAAGCGAGTGGTTGGCATTCAAGGCAGCTTTCCGGGACTCTACAGATATCTACCAGCTGACGCCGACAGAAAATCTGCAACGACTGCGAAGTTGCTTGAAAGGGGAAGCACGTGAACTGGTCGCTGCCCTACTATTCACCGCAAACGAACCTGAAGCTATAATGAAGACTCTGGAGCAATGTTTTGGAAGGCCCGAGATCATCATCGACCGAGCACTGGATGACCTGAAGAAACTACCGAAACCGGGGTCATCGGCGATAGAACTGAACAGTTTCGCCGTCAAGCTACAGAATGTAGTGTGCGTGTTCAAAAGCATTGGCCGACATGGGTATCTCTTCAACCCCATGCTGGCCCGTGAAGCTTTGGACAAACTGAGCCCGCACATTAGGTCACGTTGGTGTGACTATGCGAGTGAGCAGGAAGGGACGACGGACCCAGAGATCGTCACGCTATCGCGCTTCCTTATGCGTGAAGCGGATCGAGCGCTGCGATATAGCTACGCACCGTCTACAAGCAACGCAGCAAGCACGTTCGCAAGAAGGGAATCAAGGCCTGCGATTCTCAACGCGACTAAGAAACGGATGACCGCCATGTACAACGTAACGGAAGAAGAACAACAAGAACCATGCGCATGTTGCGAGAAAAATCACCGCCTGCTAGAATGCCCAAAGTACAAATCCCTGCCAACTGATCAACGGTGGGAAGTAGTGCGCGGCAAGAAGTTGTGTTTCAAATGCGTATCAAAGAAACACCGACGCCAAAACTGCCGAGCCAAACCGTGCGGGGTCAATCAATGCCCGCACCCGCATCACGCTACGCTGCACAGGGAAGACCGCCCGACTACATCTGGGGTGCAGGCAGACAACAGCAGCAGCACGGAGTCTGTTCTGACGGTGGCAACCTCAACCGCCACCAACCAGAAGACAGTGCTGCTGAAGATGTGCCCGGTCACAGTCGTCGGACCGAGCGGAGAGGTCGACACCCACGCCCTCTTCGACGAAGGGGCTACGATCTCTCTGATCGACAGCGAGTTGGCGCAAAGCATTGGCGCAGAGGGTCCGTCGTTGCCACTTCGAATGCAAGGCGTAAACATGACGCAACAGGAACGAAACAGCAAGTTGGTCACCGTACACCTACGAAGCGCCGATAACGTGCTACACCGACTACGAGCACGAACTCTGAGAAATATGAAATTGCTCCGGCAGTCAATTCCCAGCACACTGCTGGAGCAAGAACATCTCCGGAACTTACGAGAAAATGAAGTTTGCTACGACACGGTGCAACCCGGAGTCCTAGTGGGGGCAGACCACTGGGAGTACATCGTGTCGCAAGAGCTACGAGTTGGCGAACCGAACCAACCAGCCGCGTCACGCACTCGACTCGGCTGGGTGATACATGGAACGATGCCACGACATATGGTCAGAAACCAGGACAGCGTGCTGCATATCTACACACCCGAACACGGTGTAGACGCGAACGAGCAGCAGAACCAACGCCTCCACGACCTGGTAGAACATCACTTCAGCATTGAAGCTGTAGGCGTCGCACACAAGCCACGCGTGAGTGACGCTGATACAAGAGCGATCAAAATTATTGAAGAAACAACGAAGAAAACTGAGAAAGGCTACGAAGTCGGACTGCCATGGAAGAAAGATGACATGAAGCTACCTCCAAGCTTCAACATGGCACTTCGTCGTCTGCACAAGATTGAGCAGAAAATGGATGCCGATCCCGACTTCGCGAGAGAATACTCTAAGCAAATAGACAACTTACTGCAAAAGGGGTACGCCGAGCCATGCGACGGTACAGAGAAGTCGAGTCCTCTCAGCTGGTACCTACCGCACTTTGCCGTCCAGAATCCGAACAAGCCTGGCAAACAGCGATTGGTATTCGACGCAGCAGCAAGAAGTCATGGAGTCAGTCTGAACGATCATCTTTTGGAAGGGCCAGATCTATTAAAGTCACTGCCCGGAATTCTGTTTCGATTCAGAGAGAAACGCATCGCGGTAACGGCAGACATTCAAGAAATGTTTCTTCAAGTGAAAATACGCCCGCAAGATCAGCCGGCGCAGCAGTTCCTGTGGAGGGGCTCAGACAGAACGAAGCCACCTCAACATTATAAAATGACGAGTATGATCTTCGGCGCCACGAGCTCACCATTCATGGCGCACTACGTTCGAGATCACAATGCGAGAGTGCACGCCCAAACGCACCCACTCGCCTGCGAAGCCATAACACGTGATCACTACATGGACGACTTGGTGGCGAGTTATGACGACAACGATGAAGCCCGCCGTGTCGTGTCAGAATTGCGCACGGTACACGCAGTCGCCGGCTTCATACTGCGAGGTTGGAGCACTAATGAAGATAACGTGCTACAAGAAGTACCTACGGAACTACGTGCGACTACGCCGACACAATTGGGAAGAAACGGGCCCGAAAGCAAGATACTCGGACTCTATTGGAACGCCGAACGAGACGAGTTGGGTTTCAACGTTTCCATGAACCGAGTGCCCAGTGAAGTACGCGCACGAGAACGCGCGCCGACCAAGAGAGAAGCGCTAAGTGCAGTGATGTCCATATACGACCCGCTTGGACTGTTAAGTCACTACACGATACGAGCGAAAATAATACTGCAAAGCTTGTGGAATTTGAAAATGTCGTGGGACGAGCCAATACCTGCAGAAGAGAACGAGCTGTTTGCCGCATGGTTGGGTCATCTCTCCGGTCTCTCCTGCCTCCGACTAGAAAGAAGATACGCTTTGGAAGAGCGGCGAGAGCTAGAGCTACATGTGCTATGCGACGCCAGCGCACAGGCTTACTCTGCGGTAGCCTATTGGCGCGTCGCGCGGCCCGACGGAAGCTACAGTCTCAGTCTCGTGGCTGCCAAAGCTAAGGTGGCACCACGGCGAGCACAGACTATTCCACGCCTAGAACTACAGGCGGCGATCATCGGTGCAAGACTTGCCGACGCAATTAAGAGAGAACATCGAGTCGAAGTAAAGAGAACAACGTATTGGACTGACTCAATGACCGTGATCCACTGGGTACGACACGACGCCCGGCGGTACACTCCCTTCGTCGCGCATCGCCTGGGTGAACTAGCCGAGCTCACCCACAAAGAGGAATGGCGATGGGTGCCCACTAGCGAGAACGTAGCTGACGACGCGACGAGGTTCACGAACACGCCCATCACCGCCAACGACCGGTGGTTTCGAGGGCCAGACTTCTTACGACAACCAGAAGATCAGTGGCCAACAGAAGCATTCAGCGATGAAAATAATGAAGAGGTACTATTGCACGTCACCGAAGACGACAAGACGTGCAACGATTGGTTACCCGACCCCGAGCGCTTCTCCAAATATGAAACCATGGTCAGAGCTGCAGCGCGCGTACTGACATTCATCGATAAATGTCGACGCCGAGCTGCGAAAATGGAACACCGACATATAGAAGAAGCGGAACGCGCTTTGATACAACGCGCACAGAAAGAAAGCTTTCGGGACGAGATTGACAGACTGAAGGCATCTCGTCCGCTCAGTAAGGCGAGCCGATTGTTCCGGTTGGACCCGGTGTTGGAAGAGGATGGAATCCTGCGGGTGAAAGGGCGCATTGGAGCTGCTGCGGCACCTCTAGAGACGAAGCGACCAATCATCCTCGACGGCCGCCACCGTGTCACACGACTCATCGTGCTGCGGGAACACTGCGCGTCGGGTCACGCTAACAGGGAGCGCGTGACGAATGACCTACGTCAGAGGTATTGGGTCATTCACCTACGACCCACGGTGCGCACTATTGAAAAATACTGCGCGCTCTGCAAAGTAAGAAAAACGAAGCCACAGATTCCAGCGACGGGAGACTTACCACGCGCCCGACTCGAGCCGTTCCAGCGCCCCTTTTCCAACTGTGGGGTGGACTACTTCGGCCCTATGATCGTAAGGGTCGGAAGACGCCGAGAGAAGAGATGGGGTGCCCTATACACGTGCCTCACGACTCGCGCATTGCATCTGGAGATCGTAAACTCACTGTCTACGAGCTCTGCAATCATGGCGCTTCGACGGATGGCGGCGCGCAGGGGATGGCCGAGAATAATGTATTCGGACAACGCCACCAACTTCAGAGGAGCGGACAAGGAGCTGAGGAACGCATACAGAGAGTGGACGCCCGCGCTGGAAGACGAAGCACTGCGGCATCGTATGGAGTGGCGCTTCATACCGCCTGGCGCGCCGAACCAAGGTGGCGCATGGGAGCGACTAGTGCGATCTGTCAAAACTGCACTGGCCGCCACACTGAACGAGAAGGAGCCGACAGAAGAGGTACTGAGCACTCTGCTGACCGAAGCGGAGTTCTCCATAAACGCAAGACCGCTGACCCACGTCAGCGTGAGCCCCGAAGACCCCGAGGCCCTGACTCCAAACCACTTCTTGTTGGGGTCATCCGACGGCCTACCCCTCACCGGACCGTGCAGCGAGGCCGACCGACGCACCTGGAGGGCCAGCCTAGCACTCGCTGACCACTTTTGGCGACGCTGGGTAAAGGAGTACCTACCTACATTGGTACCCCGTGGCAAACCCACAAGTTATAAGCGGCCGCTTCGGGTTGGAGACATCGTCATCATCGTCGACCATACACTGCCAAGAAACGTGTGGCCAAGAGGGATCGTCGAACGCACGTACGAGGGACCAGACGGAGGAGTTCGAGTTGCAGACATCCGAACGAGAACCGGCATCTTCAAGAGACCAGTGAGCAAGATCGTCGTCCTGGTAGAAGAAGAGGCTACGCAGGCTGCGCCGGGGGGAGAAATGTTGCGGACTCCGAACTTAGATTAAGAATTGTATATATTATTATGTTTGTAAATTAGTAGTCAGGCTAGGATACGTAGAATAAGGTTGTTTTGGTATCGCAATAGTTCACTAGTTAATAAATAAAGTGTTAGACCAAGGTAGATAGCGAGCGAGAAGCAATAGGTGCTCTCCGATCGGTAAAGCTAGGTTATTAAACAGTAAGAAATTGTGTGAGCTAGACAACAGTATCTCTATCCCTTTCTACATTGTAATTGGCTAAGTAACAAATTGATAGGATTGCACTACGCAATAGTAGAATAGGAAATATGTCAGGGCCCACTGTATATAAACAGCCGATTTTTGGGCAAAATCATGCAGTAGCAATCCGACCTCCATAGCGAAAAGACCTAAGGAATAAAAGGAACGAACTATCGAAGGAATTATCATTGTTTCATTGGGAAGAATCCACACTACGGTCCACCACAGATAGGATGTACCTACCTAAGAAATATAAGAATCTGATTGCTACTTTGGTAGCTTATAATATTGAGTCGGTTATAGGAAATATAACCAAGTCTTCTATTGACGATACAGATTTTAGTACATGTACTAATACAAATGTTGAGTCAAACTGTTTAAACTTGTAACTCCGACAACAGGGAAGTGTTTTGACATAGCACTGTACTACCAAAATATAAATCGCTTCCCTGGCAAAATACTTGAAATTGAAATGTTCTTAGATAAATATCCTTTTGATATATTATGTTTCACTGAAACATGGCTAAGAGCAGATAAAATGTTATTTAATGTTAAGAATTTTAGTGTAGGCAGTGCGTTTAACATCTGCAGAAGGAGGAGGGTGTATTATTCTTGTAAAAAATAACTTCAAATTTAAAGAACGCCGTGACTTAGTCAGATGTTCTGTCGAACGTGTCTGTAAAGTTGCTTGTGTGGAGGTAGACAGGCATGTTGTGTTGTGTGTATATCGACCACCAACAGATCAAGATCGTGCTCAAAATTTTGCAGAATTTTTATCCACTATGGAAAGTATACCTACTGCAGAAAATCTCTAAATGCAGAAAACCCATACTTGTATGTGATGATTTTAATATAGATATTTTAATGAATTCTAAAAATAAGACTGATCTTATTTCATTATTTAAGTCATTTAATTTGAAATTTTTGTTCTATGAGCCCACTAGGATAACAGACACTTCATCTACCTGTATAGACAATATATACTCAAACTGTAAGGTTAAAGAAAAGTTAATATTGAAAGTGTTAGGTCTGATCATGAGGGCCTTGCGATAAAATTTGATGGAAATAGAGAAACAGAGAGGTATGAAGTTGAACATAGGCCGTTAACAACCAGTAGGCTAGAAACTCTCGGTACCAATATAGAAGCTAAGCTTGGTATACCAAGTTTTTCTCACTGTGACCCGAATGACATCTACAAAAACTTATTTTCTTTAGTAAATATTGAGTTTCAAAAAATAAAGAAACAAATAAATGGAAAATTGAAGTTTGGTGATTGGGCAACTAGAGGTATTCGAAAAAGTAGAGATTATTTGTTTGATCTGTATCGCAGGAAAAATTTAACCTCTTGCAAGCAGTTTCATGATTATGTTAGGAACTATTCAAAAACTTTTAAGTCTGTTTGCTTGTGTTTTAAATCTCATTTTATTAGAGATAAAATTAGCAAGTCTAAAAATAAAATAAAAACCATTTGGAAGACTATAAATATTGAGACTGGTAAAAATAAACCTAGAGATTCAAGATATGTCCTAACTATTAATAAAAATCAAATCTCTGATCCAATACAAGTGGCGAATATATTTGAAAATTTTAAGAAGAAGTCACTAAATCATTGAATTCTTGTCCCAATGTAGCAGAAGCCCTATTAAAACATAATTTTCCCTGCAAAACACCGGACTTTTCTTTCAGTTCCACGACAAACTTTGAAATTATAAAGACATTCAAAAGTTTAAACATAAAGAGTACTGAAGACTGGTGGGGTATGTCAGTTAAAGTGGCAGAGTCTATAATTTGCATTATTGCACCATACTTAGTAACAATATTCAATCTTTGTGTCGATAGAGGAAATTTTCCCGACTTAATGAAACTAAGTAAAATCACTCCAATTTTGAAGTCGGGGGCTGCATCTGACCCTTGCAATTATAGACCTATTTGGAAATGCCTGTTCTGAGTAAAGTATTCGAAAAAATTATGCTCAAACAACTTTTATCTCATTTTAATGAGCATAATATATTGAATGAGAATCAGTTTGGTTTCACTAAGAGCAGATCCACTACAGGTGCAGGTGTTCAATTGATGTCACATATACTTGAAGCCTGGGAGAGTTCACATGATGCTATTGGCGTATTTTGTGATTTTTCCAGGGCATGCGACTGTGTAGGACACTGCACTCTGATTCGTAAGCTTTCGCACTATTGTATTCGTGGAAAAGCTTTGAATCTAATAGAGTCATATCTGTCAGACAGGCTACAGATGGTTGGAATAAATGGCAATACTTCTTCCGGGTCTTTGGTAAAAATAGGTGTACCGCAGGGCTCAATTTCGGGACCTTTTCTTTTACTAGCGTATATTAATGATCTGCCTTGCATGGTCACAGATTTCTGCGATATTATTTTATTCGCAGATGATACCTCTCTGATTTTTAAAGTAGATAGGAAAGAAAGTGAAATCATTCATGTAAATAATGTGTTATCTATGATCTCTGAATGGTTCGCCGCTAATAATCTTCTCTTAAATTCAAAAAAGACCAAATGTTTAAAGTTTTCTTATATATTTGAAAATATTATGTATGTTTGGAAAAAATTGAGTAAATTTAAATTAAATAGTGACAACCACGATTACAACACTAGGAATAAATATAAAATAGCAGTACTAGGTTTTAGACTAGCAAAGACAAATAAAAGGTCCTTTTTAGGTAATTGTGTGCGGTTTTATAATAAAATTCCCAAACATATTACAATGCTCACAGAAGGAAAATTCAAGTTGCATGTGAAAAATATTTTGATTGAGATATCATACTACATAGTTTGTGATTACTTAAACGACAAAGATGCTTGGAAAGTTCCGCCTCTGCCAAGCTATCACCTGTCATCTACGTAATTTGAACAAATATTGTAATAGTCGTATTATATTGTATATAACACATTGTTAAAAGATGTTTAAAAGAATGGCCCAGAGTTTCTTGCCCGTTCTTCTCGCAGTGGCTCTATATTTTTTTTTGCTGAACGTGGCAGTACAATGTAGATTATTTCAACATTAAAATTTGTAATTGACCTTCATAAAAGCGTCGTAGACGCCTAAATTGAATAAATGATTTTGATTTTGAATTTGAATTTGACATATAATATTAATGTATAAAGCAAAACTGTGTATGTAGGTACTCGTATGTGTACGTTTGTGTGAGTACGTGAGATGCTAGCTACGTTTTGCTGAAAATTGCTTCATATTAATATCCCCTTGGTCCTGATTAAAGACATTTTGAAGCGCTCGTAGTGTAGTTTGCTAAGCCGTTCGCAAAGTTAAGCAACGCCCGCCGCGGTCATGAGTTGGATGAGTGACCGCTAGTGACATTACTACTGAGCACTTCCGTGCTTCGGAGAGCACGTTAAGCCCTCGGTCCCGGTTGTTGTCTTAGGATGGCAGTCGTTAAAGCATGGTGGTAGGGCATTTTGCGAATGCCCGCTTGAGTAGCTACCACCCTCAAGTAGAAAATTTGTCGCCAAGCACCCAACAATGTGTTTTGGCTGCTGTCCTTGACAGCCAGTAATTCTCTGAACAACATCTTCGACCACATCATCACTTACCATCTGGTGAGATAGTGGTCAAAGGCTCATCATATCAGTTATAAAAAAAATGTGAGGCTGTGTTTTGCTCTAACAAGTTATTTTATACTTTTCCGTGTTGGAAGTCATTTCCGTTTGTTTTAATTATTTTTCCTTTACAGAACCCTAAAATAATAAGATTCCTTCGATCTGCTACAAAAGTACTATATTATAATATTTCGATAAAAGCCGTCCGGAGCTCGAGAGGCATATATCCCGTAAGCCTCAGGCGATGCGCGGGCGCAGCTGCCAACGAATGCTCCGGTATAGGTACAATAGGTACAACTTGCGTTCAAGGACTATACCTTACTGTATCGTATACCATTTTATACGAGTAAAGGTGATTGGTATAAAAAGACGTAATAGAGAAAACAATAATTATATGCTTACAGAGGAAATAACTCTTGTACGTGTTTGTGTTTTTTCGTGAGTGTAGAAGACAAGCTCAACATCGGTTGACAACGTTTTTTGTGATTATTTAACATACTATGTTTTAGTAAATATATGAGAGCTTGGTTTTTATTAATATAAACTCACTTGCTTATAAAGTGGCTCTAATTTCACCGCAATTAGGCACACAATGACACTCCTGTAACCGTACTGTGTTTTTTTCATTGCTATTCACAAGTGAGTTATAGTGTTTTTTTTTTATAATATTGGTTGAGTTCTTAAGAAAGTTTCGATACAGAAACATCGTGTACAAGGAAATTAATGTACCAATTGTTTGCTCATTTCATACAATTTCGTATTTAAAATTTAAAAAGTTAATTTCAACTAGTAGGGGAACAGAGGGTAATGAGAGTCAGAGAGTAATGGGAGCGGTGAGATAAGAGACAAAAATTACAGCTCGTATTCACCCGGTTACTTAGCGCTCGCCAGTGCCACGTGTTGTGTAACCATGGACGTTGGTCCATTTTTGGTCCGCACTTTTAAAAAATACGAAATTTTATCGGCTAGGTATATGTGAAGTTATTATATATGCGTTTGTTATAATCAAACCTGTTTTATTTTATAGGTAATGTTTGAAATTTTGAGTATTTGTGCATATATATTAGATACTGAATCTAGCTTGTAACGACAAGCTAGATTCAGTATCTAATTTTAAAATAGTGGCAGTCAGGTTATCAAAGCTTATTAGGCTCTGATTACCCGATGTAGCTCCAATTGCCCCATATGCTTTTAGATATGTTTTATTTTTTCAGATGAAAAAATGCCAAGAAAATAGGATCGCACCACTTACGAAAGCGTCTTGGGCCTTTGAAATCTCAGAAAATGTTGTCAAAAACTTCGGCGTGGTGGTACATTAGTATACAAATAAGTATCAAAAAAGTCTGAAATACCCTACAGCATGTTGAAAAAGAGATTCGGATTAGCTAAATCCAACGATACTAGCTACAAATGCTTCCAAAGTTAGGAAGGCCCTCTATGTTTTACGGACTGACGAAGGCCCAGTTTTGTCAGATATGTTGCGCCGTGGCTGAGAAATTGGGTGTCGCAGATCGATTTAATTAAGTCAAGAGACTTTCTTATTGGCTTTTTCCAACGACATCCTGATTTAAGTATTAGAAAGCAAGAAGCGACAAGCATCAAAGGCCACCAACAAAAAAAGTAAGAAGAGTTAAACTTTTTGAGGATGAAACCGACACGTCTGACGAAGAAGACGTTGAGAATCTTTGCAATGAGAGTCAAAATATTCAGAAGACATTGTGTGCTATTTGCTGTGATACAGGAAAAATAACGAAATGTGGTACCATTGCAGAGGTTGCGGTTAATGGGCACATAAAGAATATTCTGCTTCGGACAGCCCAGATATTTGGGTTTTTTACTTGGATCCTTAAAATTTATTGTTATACGGTTACGTTTATATTAAAATGTATATAAATAAGTGTGATTTCAGACTAATATAGAAATTTTTGAGGCTGGTTTAATAATTAAGTAGCTCTCATTACACATTTGGAAATTTATAGGCTCTCATTTCCCGTATAGTCAGGTAATGAGAGCGAATCTGTTTTTTTCTTGAAAGTTTATCTGTCCCCAAATGGCTATGTGATTCAATGATAGTCAAATGAGTAAGAATAAAAGAAACCTCATTGTTTAGTCTATGGCCGATCACCATGCGCGCGCATAGGAAAACTGCTTATTTTTTCCCGCCATTGCGAAAAAATTGCACAATTTGTTTTCACTGTTGAAATTAAATTATTTTTTAGTATTCTTTTCTTCACAAGTGCGTTGAAAAACGTCGTATGATGCACGTGTGTGTTGATGATTATCCCCTGATTTCCCCAATAGGGAATTTCTAGAATAAGCCAAATAACACAAAACTCGCAACAATGCGAGTGCCTTCTCATTAGGCGCATTATTTTCCTTAAGCTTCGTTCGCACGAGCACTTTGTTTCGCGCGTTTTTTAATATTTGAACATACCATTATAACTTTTCCTGTATGCATATGTTGGCACGTGGGCGCTTTTAACGCCTCTCCGGTTCAAGTGCTAAACTCCGAACGCAAAGCGCTCAATCAAAACAACTCGTGTGGACAAAGCCTAAGTTTCACTACATCTAATCCAAACAGAAAGTATATCAGTCATAATTATACGGTCCTTAGATTTTACTTCAAGCCTGGAACTATACATAAGACCAAACAAAAGCTAGATAATAGAAACAATTTTTAAATACCACGAATACCACAATAGAAATTATCAAATAAAGACACTTACAATTGCAACAACTCATATTTTCACAGAGTAGACAACAGGGTGAACGTGTTATACAAGAGAATGAGTCTTTAGATTTTTTCCACAAGCGTAAATTCAGTACCTAAAGTAGCTGCTGAGCAGTTAATTATTTGATCAGCAACTGAATTAGTGATAGTTATTATAATATATTGATTGCATTAGTGACTGCATTAGTGATAGTTATGATAATTTATATTTTTCTAGCCGGTATTTGTATGAAGTAAGCAAAGAAGGTGTTAGTTCTTATTGTTTTTTGTCCGTATTATATTTAATTTACATCTAATAAGAATGCTCACGTTATGTATATAAACTACTACATAGACGCGAGGACCTTTAATAGTCTCAGTGGTGCTTATTTTTAAGATACTATACTGTAAACGAAAGCTGTATGTATGTTTTCCTATAAATAAATAAATAGTCTGATAATAACAGACATTATAATAACGTAATTATTAAAATAAATGACCTGTCTATTTACTGTTCTTTATCATGTCTAACATTAATATTTTGTAGAATATAACATTACACAGAAAAAAAGACTTTTTTGAGCCAAGAATCAAATATGTTTCAACTGATATTTCTTAATCACAGATGTAAATATATTGGTGTAAGATAATCACAATAACGTTTCAAATATTAAACATTCTACAATTTCAAGATTTTATGTCTTGACATAAGAATTATATTACTTATTTCAAAATGTATATCTTGAATAAAAACATACTGGTTTCTTATATTAAAAACGACACTTTCTTAGCTTCGAAGTTTTGACTTGAGAATTAACTCTTGTGTCGAAAAATATACATATTTGGCTAGATACTTAGTTTTTATTTCCAATGAAGAATTAATAAATATTGTAGCAAAAGACATGCCACTTGATATAAAACATAAATATTTTGGCACAAGATTCTGTGAATCATACACTAAAGGCCTAGGACAATTTTATGGCAAAATACACGTTACTTGGTATAAAATAGCCATTGTTTCGACCAAGAATCAGTTAAACGTATAGTGAAGAATTAAGATTTTATGCGGCAAGAAATATGTTACTTGATACTAAATACTAAAATAGTTCGTTCAAGACTCAATTACACGTGCAGTAAATATAATTAAATAATTAATAATTTATTAATGCAAAACATATGTTACTTGTCATAAAATAATTATTACTTCGGAAAAGAATCAGACTCCAGTGAGGTATGAGGATTTTTTACGGCAAAATCTAAGTAATTGGTATAAAATGGTATTTATTTCGACCAAGAATCAGATAAACATGCAGTAAAGAATAAAGTTTATTATGGCTAAACTTTAAATTCCTTGGTATTCATTCGTATATTTTTCGATTAACAGTCAGTGAAACATGGTGTGAAGAATTAAGGATTTATTAAAGCATAACATTTATTACTTGATACAAAATGCTGATTGTTTCGACCAAGAATCAGAACTATAGTGAACTACAGTCATGGCAGTGGCCCAGATTGGAATCCATCATTCCATTCTCGGTCGTTCCAGTCAAGTCTTTAGGTAATATCAGAGTGAATAGCTAGGTAGTTTCCGACAGGCACATTACAACGTAAGTATCTACGCGACTCCGTCGCGTTTCACCTGGCGGCAGCGGCGGCAAGCAGGCGAGAAAAGTCATAGAATTAAAGTTGTTTGCTATGATGCTTGGCGTCTGTAGAACAAAAGTTTTTTTTTCCTTTAAGAGGTTGTCAGCGTTTTTCCAATATTCTTAGAATAATGTCTAAGAATATTGATTCATGAGGCATGTTATAATTTGTATTTTTATAAAAAAAAGAAACTCTGCTAAAAAGTTACAAATAATAAATGGGCGCAATGTAACAAAATAGCACCTACAGGCAGGATCAGACCAAGACTGATAAACATTAAAAAAATTATTTGGTATGAAAAAGGAATGGTTTAGGTACTTATGGGAAAAGAATTTTGAAATAATATAGAAACTCTTAGGTACTTACAGTTGGGTACAATACTGCAATTGCAATAAAAAAATACCCTCCCAAAATAAAAATGAATAGTACAGACAAAACCGGACCAAGTCACTTTGGTAAAAATAACCAAACTTTGCGTTAATTTGGGTAAAGCAGGTCGTTACCTGGGGCTATATAACCTGTAACATCTTCGAAAATATTCATTTAAATAACATGCTGTATATGGCCATATTGATCTTAGTATATTAAATTCACTTCAATGTATTTAAGGTATTAATTGGATAAGGATAAATATGCTGTATTGCTTAAAATCGCTTCGAAAGAGCCATTATTTATTTTAAAAAGTAAAGGATAAAAAAATGGTAATTGTGGGTTATTCTTAAGAGATAGACATATACCATTGCGAACTCTTTTGTAGCCCTTTTTAAGGTGTTATTGTAGTACATTATTTTGATCTATCTCGTAGGGTTCAGCCAGCGTTTGCAATATAAGCGCAAAAAATGTGTTTATTTACGTCATCACAATTAAAAATATCTAAAATTTAAGTGTTTATTATATTATGAATGTATACATCTAAAACTCCCTGTTTGTAAAATTACCGCATCATAATCCCTTGCGTAGTTTTAAAGATCTAAGCATTCATAGGGACAGAAAGACAGCGGGAAGTGACTTTGTTTTATACTATGTAAGTAGTGATTTATCGGTTTGTTACAGCCTGAAAGTTTGACAATATCAAGTTAGTTTATATATGTCAAACTTTCAGGCTGTAACAAACCGATAAATCACTACTAAAATTTACTGTATTTATTTTTAATTTTTATGTATGTTCGGGCATAACTCCGTCATTTATAAAATCCATTTGTAAAGGATTTGCAAAATTCTTTTTTGTTTAATAGGGTATACTTTCAAAGAGGTGCCATTAAAATTGTATCAAAATTGGTTTAGTAGTTTTTAAGTTACACTCAAATAACTGAAAAATGTTTGAATGAAATCAGTTCCGTTTTATTTTGAGAAATCTTCAAGTGTCGTTGGGGAGCATATCAGAAAAAAGTACGTATCTTAATAAATCACAGTATACATAATAGTACTACCTTAAGTACAATATAGATACGTTGGATTAAAATCCATAAAAAGTAGTAACTGTATAAAAATATTAGATATTTAAGTACTTACTTAGGTACTATTAATAGATAAGTATACATACATTACAATACCTACACATAATACATATATAATTGCTAAATATAAAATGTTAACAATATCAGTCCTAGACAGTATTTATTTTGTTTTTTTTTATATTATTTTGTACTAGCTGCGCCCCACGGTTTTATCCGCGTGGTGATAAAAACTATGAAAATGGTGATAATAAAGAAGTAGCCTATGCTTTAATCCATGGTATAAGCTATCTTCCAACCAAAATTCATCCAAATCCATTCAGCCGTTTAGGCATGAAAAAGTAACAAACATCCATGCATACAAACTTTTGCGTTTATAATATTACTAGGATTCTGTACTAACCTAGAAATGTGTACCTACTGCTACTGCTAAGCATAAATATATTTGCTCTTATTTACTTATTTGAACTATTAATTATCTAATTTGCTATCTAAGTTTTTAGGCGATGATTTTAGAAGTAGGTAGGTACCGGTCACAAGCCAGCTAGAAAGTAGTTTCATTCAAGAATCAGATTTATCGAATTTTTCAAGTCAATATTTTTGATTCTTGATGGAAGAAACATTAAGAAGTAGGTAAATACCGGTCAAAAGTCGATAAGAAAGTTATTTCATTCAAGAATCCGATTTATCGAATTAATCAAATCAAGATTTTTGATTCTTGATGGAAGAAACATGAATCTTGCCTAATGAGAACAGTGATGATTGGTTGGCTCGATAATTCCAGTAGTGGTCAGTGTTGCTATAAAATTTGAGATTCCGCGAGATTCGTGGGAAAAATTACAAGTGCATTGCGGTTAACTTATTTTAATTTTCAATAGAAAGTAAGATTCTATGAAAATATTTAGGAAGGATGTATTTATTCTTTTTGTAACTTTTGTCATTTTTAATATGCTGTGGTACATAAAGGTTGTACATTATAGCCCTGTGCAAATGTTTTCTAATTCATACATCAAAGCCGAAAACGCACGAACAGGACATAAATTAATATAGGACCTATACTATGAATTGGATTCGTTTTATTCACTGCGTATTATTAACCCGTATAATACCTATCAGCTCGTGTTGATATTTCACAACCAAATAAAGTTTTTTTTTTTACACATTTTTTTTTTTAACCGGCGGTATGCCTTTCTTAAACAAAATACTATGAACTATATACAACACTACAGCTACTACAATAAAAGCATTTAGACACCTATAAGTCATAGCAGACTCATAGGCAGTCCAAATGCTCCAGCCCACTAATAATGTTGTTATATACATACATAGGCATACATATAATCACGCCTCTTTCCCAAAGGGGTAGGCAATGACTATAGATTTTCACTTTCTGCGATCCAGACACCCCTCTTTCACTCCATTCACAATCCAATCCTTTCATACATGCGCGTCGGTTTTGGGTACTCTTGATCTGACCCTTTTCTAGATTTGATTGCGGAACGTTAGCACAGAATAATTGATAGAAGGTACTAACGTGACGTTAGCTAGGGAAATGGGTATTTACGCGAACAGGTTTAAAAGCTGATTTTTTCTTGCATGTACGCCAACCAGGTGCCGACCCCAAATACTTGCAAGTCTTTAAAAGTATATTAACGACAGCTTGATTCGAGAGATCGGTGCCCGCGCCCTTCCTGTACGTATACGCTACGATACAACGCCATAGAAAATACTCATGGCGACTACCAACTTGCAAGTATTGTGGGGGTCTTACCGGCTCAATTGAACTCCACAGGAAATCAAACTATTCCCATAACAATAAGAAACACTCACAATATTCAATTACACTACTTACAAGGCAAAAGCCTTATAAGTATTATATTTTCATACGCAATAATGCTCCTTATTAAGAAAGGTTTAATTTCCTACGCTAGAAATTTTAGTTCAGTAATTTCATGCATACGTAATATTGCACTTCTTGTGGTGTAACCTTCGATAAAATATACTATATTTTTCGAAGGGAAGTTATGTATACATTGTACAGCCCAATAACCCTAAGCCAAAACTCGTAGATATTGGCTTTGAATTACTTGAACACGGACTCCTATATTATAGCTTCAATATTTGGCAACTAGATCTGGAGTTCATATGGCAACACTGTATATAATCGAGTCCAGTGGCGGCGGCGCGCAGCGTGGCGGTTATACTGAAATAAGTTAATTTACAACAACGTAGTATTGTGAGAGATTTGACTTGTGTAAAGAAAAGCAGTGCCCACCGAAGTGTTTGGATTAAGTTTCTTGCAGTGGTTTATAAATACACAAAAGTTTCTACTGAAAATTGTCATCTCGTTGCGTTGCGATGGAAGAAAATATACGTCGTTTGTTATCAGTCTGGAATGTATCGCCAGACGTTCTGGAGAACTTCGGAAGTAAATAACAGAAGAATATAATTTAACATTGACAGTCAATTGAATACATATACTTAACAATATTTGCCCATGTCGTGCGTGTGAACCTACTCCCTACTCAGCGGGTGCAGCACTTAGTATTAAGTTTTTATAAAGAAGTGTTTATTTTTATGTTTTTTAAAAAAGTGGTTCATAATTACTTAAATAATTAAATAAATTATATGAATCTTAATTGAGTTTCTATTGCTAGCCTATGCTTTGTTCCCTATCAAATAGGTTTGGTAAATTTGTATTTGAGATTTATGTTATATTATTATCAAGAATTTTTTATCTTCTACCCATGTTTTAATTCAGCTGTTGGAATGGTTTAACTAGACATAAGTTACTGATATCAAAACTTGTCACTTCTTTAATTCAATTAGTTGTAATCTAATGACCTATGTGTATATCGAAGGTAATAATAAGTTTTATATCTGTATTCCGTGTAGTGTGTAACATTACGGTAGATAAAATTTAGAATAGTTATACCGATATTAATGTTACTTGTATCAAAATATTTACTTATTTGATAGAATTAGTTTACCTGTGTGTATATCGAAAGTAAGTACATAGAATTTTAAATAGTTAACATAGAATAATTTGTAAAAAACTATTATCATTTGTATACAGTTCTTATTATTTATTCGGTCATGACTACATGATGGGCTTGTAATTACTCCTTCGTTGTGTATTTGTGTGTTCTTTTACCAAAAAATGTAACACTATTCAACACTGATAAGTGTAAAATAACTTGTTGAATTTGGAACATTATGCTTGTTCAAAAATACCTATTATTACTATATTGTGCGCATGGTAACCGACATAGACAAGTTATTTTACACTTTTCAGTGTAGAACTCAGTTCTATTTTTTGGAAAAAAAAACCTACGAATATACAACGAAAGAGAAATCACTGTCCATCATGGCCGAATAATAAATTATAGTTATATACAAATGAGAATAATTTTTGACAAATTAATCTATGTTAACTATTTAAAATTCTATGTACTTACTTTCGATATATATATATAGGTAAACTAAATCTATCAAATAAGTAAATATTTTGATACAAGTAACATCAATATCTAATCAATACATTCCAATTGTTGAATTGAAACATTAAGTTTCGGTTTAGAGATATAACTATCTCGATAAAAGTAACATACATCTCAAGTCAAATCATTCCATGGCTAAGTACAAAGAATTTGGATTCTTAACGTAAAAATTAAAGTTACATAGAAGATTTTCTAACTTCTTATTTTAAAAATTAATACATTTTGTCAAAATATATAATATTCTTCCTTCAAAACTGATCAATTTTACATCAAGAATTCTGATACTTTCATTAAAATACTTGAGTTCTTAGGTTAATAACTTTCCACTTTTACATGATGAAATGAAATATACTCGATCTTGGTTTAACACATTTAGCTGTTAAGATAGGAACTTTTCTGTTTTGAAGGATGAAATAAAACATTTCAAGTAAGACAAATTTGCTCTTAGGTCAATACATTTAGTTTTGATAAAAAGAGCTTTTGAGTTTTGAGAGATATAATAGAATATTTCAAGTAAGACATACTCGCTCTTGGGTCAAAAAATAAAGCTTTTCAAAAAATAGTTATTCGGTTTTGAGACACGAAATAAAAAATGTAAATAAAATAGGTTGGCTCTTGGGTTCAACTTTTTACCTTTTAAAAAAAGAGCTCTTCCATATTGTAATGTAAAAATGTTTCTTGTTTTGAAATAGTTTTCGTCTTGAAGTGATATATTTGAAAAATTAAAAAAAGAAACTTTTCAATATTGGTATAAGAATATATTTGTTGGCCCAAGAACTATAATACAAAACATTTTATTTCTTAGGTGAAGACATTTTCGACTTTCCTTATATCGAAAACCTAAAAGATCTTGAACCAAATAAACTCTCTTGGCCTAAGATATTATTTTTTTCTGTGTATAACGAGCACGCGCTCCGCAGTGCCCGTCGGGAGCTCGCAGACGCAGCTGTGCACTCGCCCTGATGATGAGCACCTGATATGCTCGAAACCCGGGTCGACGTATTCGATCCTCAACGTGAGTGTTTTTGATTTATAATATTAAAATTATATTACGATAATTTAACTAAGGCCACAAACTGTTATATATTTAAACCAGGGATGTGTAAAGTACTCTCCATACGAAAGTACTGTACTGTATCAGCTGGATTGTCCACTGGGGGGCTTGACATAATTCCCGATTGGCAGGCGTCTTGAGGATCGCAGTTTCCTCAGAAGGCGCTGCTGCCCACCTTCCGGTATTTTACTTATAATTGCCATTTACGACACCCATAGCAATAAGGGTGGGTGACATTCTAGCCCGGCACCCCACGGGGTATGACGAAATACATGAGAAAGTAGTTTCATTATATTTTAAATATCAAGTGCTCAAACTCTTTGACATTTTACATGCATACAGAAATGCGTTGTAGGTTTTAAGATAATGACATTTATATAAACAAACTCTATGATATTCATTATTTCACAACTTATTTAATGCATGGTATATATAGAAACGAAATGAATATTGATGTATGTATTCTGAATTCCATATTTGTACACCAGTGGACTGGTCGACTGTAGAGAACTAAATTTATCTTAAGAAGTATTTGTACCTACTTTCAACAAATAAATATTTGAATTTGAATGCATGTCTTTGAGCCAATTTTTCATGATTCTGGTTTGCACGTTTATCTTATACATTATTATTTATTTTATCTCTAAATGTTGAAATAATATATGAATTCCCATTAAAAAAAACTATTTTTATTGGTTGATTTTGAAAATACACATCTGTACGAAAAACTGGCAAACCAGAAGCATTAATATGAGAATTGAGGCCAATGTCTATTCTTGAAAATGAAGGTTATTAGTCCTTGAGGGTATGCATGCAAAATTAAAGCTAATTTGAACACAAAAGAAAAAAAATATGAAAAAACTATACAATTTTCTGGTTCACAGCAGATATCAATAGGTAGCATATTGTATTTAAAATTGTGTCAATTATGGATACTTTATGGACTGTTTTTTCTGTTAACCAATTTTCAGGTAGGATATTCAAAGTATCGAAGTTTGCCCGAAAGGTGGCAACAGGCTTTTACCAGATGGTAAAGACCTACCATCCTACATCAGCACGAGTCCGTCTTGGTGCGGGTACCATCGCACGTGTCATATATTTTGCCTCGAAACAGTAATGTGCAAACATCATTGTGTTTAGCCGTGAACAGCCCTGTAGGAAATGAAATTAGTGGGTGAACGAGATATAAGAACTAAAGTCTCGGAATGACGAGAGCAGTGTAGTGTCAAGCAGAATGAGAATACCTATGGCACTGCAACTGTAATGGTCAGCCGTGACGCTTACTGTCGGAAATATATTTTTCTATTCGAATAGAACCTCTGTAGAGTTCTCTAAACAAAACCTACAAACAGCGAGTAGCGCCGGAGGGAAACCACAGCTTGTAAAGTAAATAACGATGCCTTAATCACCAGTTATTAATCTAATATCAACGTTGTTTGTTATACGACATCTCAGTCACGATTGTACAGTTAAAGGTTATATCAGTCTAAAGGTCACTGACATGAGGTTGTTTGTTTTCTTAAGGATATGGTCAGGGAAACATTTTCTAATGGTACCAATTAGTGGCATGACTGTAGTAAGGCAACAATTGGATTGTCTTTCTGGCCAACAACTTCATATTTGTACAGCATTAATGCAAAGATAGATTGAAATTCTAGTCTTTTTTTGTAGTGATGAGACGTATAATTCGCCCGGCTAAGCATCATGCCTGTCCATTTACTGTTGCGGTGTCACCTTTCTCGTTCAGCTTGACACTGCGCTCGTCATTCTAAAACGTTAGTTCTTATGTCTATGGATTGATTTTAGAAGTTCCCGAGCACAAACGTATATCTTACATGTCTTCCAGCACAAAAAACAATAATTAAATAGTGATATGCATGAAGGTGGCCTTAAGTGCGTTCAAAATTTCAAATATGTTATGTTTATTCGAATAAAATTCGTGCTGACTGGATTTTAACTGACTTTAAAAAACGGAGGAGGTTCTCGATTGGACTGTATGTTTTCTGTTTGTTTATTACGCCATTACTTTGCCAATTATGAAGTTGGTAACATTTAAATTACATCAAAACCGGTTGAATTAACTGAAAACATTCAATTTGCATACCTGGATATTTAATGGTTTTTCAAATATATTTTATAAGGTGAGTGAATGATCTTGAAAGCAGTAGGCGTCACAAAAATAGAGTTTTTTTTAATTCTCTAATTTTTTTCGTTCAAAATTCTCTTATATTCTTTTCACTAAAATGTATGAAATAACTCGTCGAAGTCAACTTATAAACATGTCAATGTTATAAATAAGTATGACACTGACCTAAACACATTATTAAATACTTCTCATAGCTGGAAGTATGTTCCGATTTTTTAATGTTTTTTGCTCGTGTGTCGCTTTGGAATCTAAATGTACTAGGTTCGATTCCTGGGCCCTGTGTCAGAAACTTATAGAGTTTTTCTCATAGGGAAATTTTGATTAGGTTTTCAGAACATCTGTGCCCGGGAGATAACAAGATACTTGTCCCTACTACTTAAGACCAAAACATATCTGGTGAGTCGTGGACACGAAGATAATCAGAAAGGTGTCACCCATGTTTCACGAGAGAAGTTGCTGTTGACATACAAAACGACAGGAGTTACATGACGGAATCTATAATGGCTCATTGTTTTCGAACGAAAACTTATTTGACAAAATAAGTTATTCATAAAAGGTACTCAGAAAATGTCAGTACATATAATTTTTGAGCTGATGGAACGCAAGTGTTCTAATGTACATATCCTTAAATTTGATATAAAGTTTTGTGTCTGCGTTTTGCATAAATCGTTGTTTGAGTTAAAATTATTTGTGATAACTACTGCTATTATAAATGTGGTCAGTTCCAATTAGTTGAGGCAAAATTGTTTTTATTTATTTTGAAGTCAATAACTATGGAATAATAAAAAATATTAAAATGTTACCTAGTGATGATTTCGCTTAATTTTCCCAAACTGGAAGAATTTTCTACCGAAGCATCACGTTGGCTCTTAATGTTTTATTTCTTTGATTTGATTTGATACCTGAATTAAAGTGATTTATTATTATTATGTATATTAATTTAGCATCGCCTGAAAAATGTGACAGAGTGATGAGCCTTACGACTCGCCCGCCTTATGGAAGGTCCATTTACAGTTACAGTGGCGCCTTTCTCGTTGTACTTGACACTGCACTGCGCTCATTACTTCGAGGTGCTAATTCTCATATCGTTCGCAAGGTAAGCCAATAATTTAAATGAACGATACCTAAATGCATTATAATAAATTGATGTAATTTATGGACGTCTATTTTGATTATAACCTTGTAGTTTTAGGTTGCTTCGAATAAGACCAAAAACACCTAACACTAATAAATTAAAGCACGTTTTTATCTTGGAAACACCTACTTAAACAATCTATCTGACTGCACTAAGTCCATTTCTTATTAAAAATGTTTATTCAACCCACAGGGTCACATACACAGGGTTATCCGAATAGTTAGAAGTATTTAAGGAAGGGACTTAATAGCGATAAATCAGTACTATATTAATATTATAAATGCGAAAGTAACACTGTCTGTCTGTCTGTCTGTTACGCTTTCACGCCAAAACTACTGGACCGATTTGAGTGAAATTTGGTATGGAAATAGTTTGAGACCCGGGAAAAAACACAGGATAGTTTTTGACCAACTGCGCAAAAAGAGGTTAATGTTTTTGCGCAGCCGGAAAGCTAGTAGCATATATATTATTTACCTTAGTCCGCTCGTGACCACAACCAATGCAACTGGTAGAAACGTCGAAGAAAATAATATACGTGTTCACATCGCGATTAAATCTTGTTAATTACATATAACTATAAATAAATAAATATTTATTTGCAAAAGAAAACTTAACTATATACATTACATGAATGAAAAACTAAAGACGTCTTTTACATTACATCTTGATGCATGATACAATAAATATTAGGTAATAGCTGATATTCAAACTAGGTTTCCCCGTGTCATGAATATCAATCATTCCCTTCCCTGCTTAATTGAAAAAAAAACAATGAAAGATACAAAACTGTTTGTGGAGTTATCAGTACTAATATTATAAATGCGAAAGTAACTCTGTCTGTCTGTCTGTTACACTTTCACGCCAAAATTACTGGACCGATTTGAATGAAATTTTGTATGGAAATAGTTTGAGACCCGGGAAAAAACATAGGATAGTTTTTATCCAATTGCGCAAAAAGAGGTTAATGTTTTTGCGCGATAACCGACTTACGCGGGCGGAGCCGCGCCCGGAAAGCCAGTTAATTATAAACAGATACAGTAATCATATCGTTATATTACTATGAATGTATAAATTATTTGTTCAAGTCATGAAAGTCTTAAAATTACTAGAAGATCATTCAAGACGTTCCTTTAACAAGGAAAAGTTGGGTCAAATATTTCCTCACCACAACGTCATCGGCCCTTTAAGAACCTTTTAAAAAATTAATTGTCGTTAGAAAATAATATGGACTTGCAGAATCCTGATTCGATTGCAAAGCCCTACTATTCATATCCTAATATTCAGAGCTACGCCCACTCCCACGCTCCTTTCCTTAACACGTCGATTCTGAAATGACCTATCTACATACACATATAATTATAAGTATGCGTATTCATAAAGGATCAAGTGCAATACCGCCAACTTTACTACCGAACAGGGACGTAGTAAGTGATATGTAGGGGCCACACATTTCAGGCTCCGTAAATATTTGAAACGGTACCAGATTTTTTAATTTTAAAACTGCTATCTCAGTGGTAATGTTTGGTTTCCCATCAGTTTTTTTAAACAATTTATAGTAGGTAGTTTTAAACCTTACTTTTTGATAGTCAAAGCCGAGACGTAGAATGGGAAGATATTTTTCTTCCCATTCCCAAGTTTTGAATCAACATGGTACTGACTTCAACAAGTTATTTCATAATTTCAGTATTGAAAGTCGGTACCTATTTTGTAGATATTTTTTAATAATTGAAGTAATTTTTTTCAACATATTACTTCGTAGAACTAGGGCCTTAGAATTTGAATCAAACTCTACTAAATTTTTTATAAGTAACGAAAAACCTAATGTATAACAATAGTCCTTATAGCAAATAGTCCCTAAGGTAAATCTCTATATATTACAAAATATCTAATCTTTGCTTAGTTACTATAATATTTCAAAAATAAAACCAAAATCTAATATAGATATCTAAAATTTATTTATACAAATTAGTTAATGTTTGCTAAGTTACCATAATATTTCCAAAACCAAAATCTAATATAGACATCTAAGATACTATTGGCCTCTCAGAAAGTCTCTTGAGGCCGTATAATACGGTTAAGGCCCCAGAAGCTAAGGCCCTCATTTCATTCCAGCCGTACACCACACACTAATTGTGCCCCTTTGTCTCGGGGCAGTCATGCAGCACTGTCATGACACCCTGCAGCTAAGGTAGAGCACTAACTAAACGTTAAAAACCCAGCTAATTTGATGCGGGTCGTGTGCAAGTTAATTTTGATGAGTTTTGTGAATTCTACGCAATGCAGGAATTCCCGGAGTAGTGATGTACGAACTAAGGATGTTATAGTCCTTATGATGATAAAATTACGTAACATTACAAAATTCAGCACCATAATATAATGTCGTAATAATAACATACATTCCTGTCCTGTTTTAAGAAAATGTCGATATGAAACTTCGTTATTCAAAGCCATTTTTATATCATTTTAAATGCACAGAAATAGTAGATTATCAAAAAATTATGCAATATTTGAACAACGCCTATGTCTATTCTAGAGATAATACATATGATATAGGTATTGAAGCTGCTCCTACCTATGTATAATATGTATACAGTAGTGACGTTGTACTTGAATGTTAACACGAGATTCACACACATAAAATACGGCAATTATTGAAGACACTTTCACTCACTCACTCACAAAAAGTAGCATGTTCTTTTAAGATGTAAAACAAAAATATAGCTTCTGAAATTTGATTTCACTACTTTTAATCAATCACACTTTACGATCTTTAGGCTCTTTCGATGTAGCATATCTGGCTGAGGCCAAAAACACATGGAGACTGGCTTGTCCAAATACTGAATTCCCAAAAATGTTGTCATCTCAGAAACAGTGGGATCGGCCCCTATGCGAGCTAACACGGAAAGATCTTTTAAATACGTGTTCTAGCATCGCAGATCGTGCTCGTATTCTCGCTGTTTCTGTGTGGGAATCCGGTCTTTGGTTACAGGCCATTCCTTCTTACAAAACTGGTAGCCTTATAGATCCATCCGCTTTTCGTCTAGCTATTAGCTTACGCTTGGGTGCAAGGTGTTGTGTTGCACATCACTGCCAGTGTGGTACTGCAGTTGATCAACTCGGTCACCATGGCCTCTCCTGCTCTCGAAGTGCTGGTCGAATTTCCCGTCACGCCAGCCTTAACGATATCATTCGCCGGGCTTTTACCAGCGCCAATGTTCCAGCTATTCTCGAACCGAATGGTCTGATGCGTGACGATGGTAAAAGACCTGACGGCATGACTCTGGTTCCGTGGAAGTTAGGACGGCCCTTAGTGTGGGACGCTACGTGCGTGGACACTTTAGCGCCGTCACATCTTTCTGAAACCAACGTGAGGGCTGGCGCTGCGGCTACTTCGGCGGAGCAACTCAAGCGGCGCAAATATGCTAACCTCGGTATGGGTTACATATTTGAGCCGTTTGGTGTAGAGACGTTGGGTCCGTGGGGACCGGGAGCTCATCGTATTTTCCAAAACCTATCTGAGCGCTTGGTCGATGCGACGCGTGATCAAAATGCTGGCACATATTTGGCTCAACGAATAAGCATTGCAATTCAACGGGGCAATGCTGCCAGCATGCTGGGCACGCTGCCAACTGGGAGTGGGCTGGAGCATTTGGACTGCCTATGAGTCTGCTATGACTTATAGGTGTCTAAATGCTTTTATTGTAGTAGCTGTAGTGTTGTATATAGTTCATAGTATTTTGTTTAATAAAGGCATACCGCCGGTAAAAAAAAAAAAAAAACACACTTTTAGTGTGGCTAAAATCTACGGGTAAAATATATCCTAATCTAGGGACAAATCATGTTACGATCTTTTATTTTACGTACATGTTACGATTTGGTATATTAAGCCATTATCAAGCAATAAAAAATGCATTTGATTTTATATAATGGAAAATGGTGCAGTCGAAAATTGAGCATGCTTGAGATTGTTCCGCACAGCATCCGTACATATCAATACGAGTTGCAATCGTTGAAAAAGAATTTACTCGCATCACTAAACATCGCTTGGAATGCTCGTAACAATCGGGTATTTTCGTGTGTTTTCGTGATTTTTGACGTTTAGCCTTAGGCCCGCGATCTCGTACGTAATTAGATGACGTGTGAACCCGAATGGGGTCACGAATGTCGTGACGCGTGTTCTGGGATGGTATCAATTTGGATTGTTTTAATTTTTAAGTTGCTGAGAGAATATCATTCCTTGGGTGTTTTTTTATGTGGAAAATGTTAAAGAACGTGCGCCTATCTGTATCTTTTGCAACTGGCATAAAAGCATCGCTTTGGATAATTAATATCCTAGGTTCAATTCCCAGCTTGTCTGATGTTGTTCAGATTTTCTGACAAAGAAATTTCTAGTGACAGTTCACAATACGGAAACCTTATTAGTAGGCACCTTACGTCTGCCCTTTTGTCTTTTGCCTCCTGGACCTGTCCATTTTGTTATCCGTTTAGGCCATAGTTTGTGCGTATTAGCACATCATAATCTATCGAATGACTCATCAATGTCATTTACTTCAAGATACTAATTAGTATTAGCACATCATAATCTATCGAATGACTCATCATGTCATTTAGATTATGATGTGCTAATACGCACAAACTATGGCCTAAACGGATAACAAAATGGACAGGTCCAGGAGGCAAAAGACAAAAGGGCAGACGAAAAACTCGCTGGATAGACGACATAGTTCAATTAGGAGGAAGATATTGGATGAAAACTGCCAACGACAGGGAAAAATGGGGGCAATTGGAGGAAACCTATACCCGAAAAGGGTCATGACCTGACATTCATGCCTGCTAAACATAGTTTTTTTAAATATATTTTTCTAATGTCATGGGAATAAAAAAGGCTAGTTATTATTATGCGCATAAACAAAACGTTCAATATGATAGTTTTTTTTCTATTTACTTAAACAAAATGTTCCTGCTCTACGGATTATGATTTCGAAGCAGTGATGGCTCAGTGGCATTGGCCATGGACTGCCGCGCAGCAGATCCATGGTTCGAATCCCGCCGCGGGCTTGAGATTCACCACATGGTTGAAGGGCTTTTTGCGAATGCCCGCCTGGCTAGCGACCACCCTCAATTTGAAAATCTGTCGCCAAGCACCTAACGGTGTGTTCCGGCAGCAGTCTTTGAGAGCCAGTGAAATTACAGGTACATGATACTTAACGACTATGTCTCAACTTGACGGGCGCAGTGCAATTCGTGACGAAATGCATCTGTTATAGGCAGAGAGGGGAGCAAAAAGGTAAGTAAATAAAAATATAAGGACACAAAATGTTTAAATACAAACATGCCACTTCTGTTGTTTGTTACGATCTTGATTAAAACTATTTGACAGAACTCACTCAGCTTACTGCATCTCGCAACGATCGCCGCAAATTTCATCATACTGTATTCATCCCCTTGGAACCCATATCACTGCAATTTTAATACATAATAATATTTCATGAGCCTTTGAAAGCTCACAAAATACTCTAGCACATTTTTAAATATCTAAGGAATCAAGAAAGAAATAAGACTACTTTTCAGATTCATTTCAGACGAACGACCACTTCTAAAACCTTACTGTACTTTTGTAAATGTGCATGTTGGAACAATTTTAACCGCAACGCTCAGGTCAATTTTCGCTCAAAATTATGGGGCCCGCATTTTGACCCCCTTAATTTTAAAATGTATAAAAATTAAAATTTTATGGTTATTTCTTATTATTTTTTATATACATTTTTTTTTCAAATTTAATATTTTGTATAATATTTTCAATTCAAACTGAGCTGGAATATATCTATTCCAAAACTGAGGTAAAAAATGCACGCCTTCAATGCCAAAAGTCCATTGCTGGATTGCGGTGCTGCAGGTTCATGGCTCGATCCTCACAGCTGGCTTTTTTTTTATGGGCTAGGAGGGCAAACGAGCAGGCGGTTCACCTGATGGTAAGAGATCACCGTCGCCCACAAACATCCGCAACAGCAGAGGTCTCGAGGATGCGTTGCCGGCCTTTTAGGAGGGAATATGCTCTCTTCTTGAAGGTTCCTAAGACGTAGTTACGTCATATCTTATCAGTATTTCCGAACAGTTGTTCGGAAATACTTCACCAGGCAGCTGGTTCCATAATATGGCAGTGCGAGGAAAAAAATGCCGTGAAAATCGCAAGGTTGTGGACTTCCAGACGTCGACATGAAATTGATGAAACATCATGCTTGACCTTCAATGCATGGTAGGAGGGCATTTTGCGAATGTTCGCCTAGATAGCTAGCACTCTCAACTAGAAAATATAACAGTGTGTTCCGGCAGCAGTCCTGGAGAGCTAGTAAAATTACAGGCACATGAGACTCAACAACTGTATGTGTCAGGGTGACAGGTGCAGTGCAGGTCTTTACTTGTGAGGAAATGCATGTGGTATAGGCAGAGGTTACCGCTTTACATCAGGTGGGCTTCGTGCTTGTTCCGTCACAATAACATTAAAATATATAAGTATTGTTCGATACCACACGCCAATATATCCGAGTTTGATCAGAGAATAAAATTTTGTCTTGTCAATGCTTCTGGTTGATGAAAGTCGCGGCTTGCTAATAATAGTTCTTTGTTGTAAAAATATAAATTTGTTTTAGGACGACCTACTCGTATATATATATATATATATATATATATATACGCTATATATATATATATATATATATAGCGTAATACGGAATATAATGTATTTCCTCCCAGGATACCAACAAAGTGGCTTTAGCGTGTATATTAATATTTCCGGTCCGGTTCTACCGCAATGATGGTATTTCCGTCGCACCGCACTACTCCAGATATTGTTTTGCGTCACCACTTCGGTTATAAATGTTAGTTAATGAGATATTACGTAGGTAGAGAGATTTTACTGTTTTCTGATATTTAAGCGTCGAGTGATTCCATACAAACTGTTAGTAAGCGCGCTATGGCGATAAAATCGATATTTGAACAGTTCATTGCGCTTTTAAAAAGTGGTAACCATTCTACATGCACATGGAGTTCACCAGTTTGCAATGTTATTGCTCCTGTTATCTTGAAAGTAATTGAACACCAAATATTCCATTATTCCTAAAAGACAAAAAAATACATTTAAGTTCATTTGTAACAAATGTAATCAATTCATTATATATAAAATATATGACATATTTATCTAAGGTATAAAAAAACTCCGAATCTCGCATATTACCTAAGTGCATCGTAGCATACAAGATCAATCAAGAGCATCAAGATAACACAACCTTGAGTTGTGTGCTCTCTTGTAGCGTAAACATCTTTATGCCTTTGTCATCATCATCACCATCATCAGCCGGAAGACGTCCACTGTTGAACAAAGGCCTCCCCCATAGAACGCTACAAAGTACGGCTATTAGCCGCTTGCAACCATTGCCTACCCGCGACTTTTATGATGTCGTCAGTCCATTTAGTGGGGGGCCTACCAACTCTACGTCTTCCAGTGTACCGTGGTAACCACTCGAGAACCTTTCTTCCCCATCGGTTATCAGTTCGTCGAGCAATGTGGCCCGCCAATTGCCACTTCAACTTGCAAATTCTGAGAGCAATGTCGGTGACTTTGGTTCTTTGGCGAATAGCCACGTTCTGGATTTTATCGCGCAAAGAAACTCCGAGCATAGCTCTCTCCATGGCTCGTTGAGTGACTCTGAGCTTGTCCATAAGGGCCACAGTTAAGGACCACGCCTCGGTGCCATATGTCATCACTGGCAACACACACTATGCCTTTGCACAAGTAGATATGCCGAATAATTGTTTTATGTATGTATTTTTATGTATCATGCTATCCAAGCTCATTAGGAAATTTGTAAATAGTATTTACATAATAAATATTAATGTATTTACATACAAATATAATTTAAATATTTACATACTAAATCTGTCAGATATCTAGTAGTTGATAATGAGCCAAATCTTTCTTTTGAAGAGATCTTAACGAGTTCTTCGAAACTTATAC
Organism: Plagodis dolabraria; assembly: GCA_963854805.1. Classification (NCBI taxonomy): domain Eukaryota; kingdom Metazoa; phylum Arthropoda; class Insecta; order Lepidoptera; family Geometridae; genus Plagodis; species Plagodis dolabraria. Next base: position 9,644,199 of record OY978462.1, on the reverse strand, counting down.
ATTTTTATTTATTATTTTATTGTGACGGAACAAGCTCGAGGCCCACCTGATGTTAAGCGGACTAACTTCTGCCTATAACAGATACATTTCGTCGTAAGTCACAAATTGCACATTGCATGAGACATAGATGTTAAGTCTCATGTGTTTGTAATTTCTCTGGCTCTCAAGGACTGCTGCCGGAACACACCGTTAGGTGCTTGGCGACAGATTTTCACTTTTAGCTAGCCAGGCGGGCATTCGCAAAATGCCCTTTCACCATGCGGTGAAGCTCAAGCCCGCGGCGGGATTCGAACCATGGACCTGGAAAAATACGTAATTTAGTTCACGTCATAGAAACAATGATAGCCGAGTGGTAAAGCTATGCACTGCCATATTGCAGGTCCATGGTTCAAACTCCATCGCCGGCTTGAGCATTGTGAAAGGGGATTACGAATACTCGCCTGGCTAGCCACCACCCTCAAGTATAAAATCTGTCGCTAAACAACTAGCAATGTGTTCCGACTGCAGTCCTTGAGAGCCACTAAAATTACAGGCACATGGGACTTGACATCTGTATGTTTCAGGGTGTTGGGCGCAGTGCAATACGTCACTTGTGACGAAATGCATCTGTTATGGGCAGTATTAGGTGGAAGTCGTGCTTGTTTCGTCGTAATTCCATAAAAAAAATGTTACAAAAACTTTCGCAGATCTCTGGGTACAACTTATTTTCTGATCGTTGCGCGATTCTATAATTGGTTACTTCATTAAAATTTGGGCAAGAGTTAGATAAGTTAAGTCTCGAAAGAGCTCAATGTCCGTTTGAGCATGATAAAACCCTTTCGATTTCCCATAAATTATCTTCCCAGACAAAATGTAATCTTATAATGTACGGCAGCTTTATATCCTTCGTGCATTTACTAATATATAATACTTATACCTACGCAGAAGTATGTTCCACACCTAATAACCATTCAAGTATCTAAGCAGACACTAGGAGACCACGAGATGTTTTTTAAATACTAAATTTGCCAAAAGATATCCCAACTTTGTTGTTGCCGTTTCATTATATAAAATTTATAAGCAAAAAAAAAATTAATAGTAAGTACTTAAAAAGTAACTTCATTAATCCCTTACTTACTTTTGTTTTTATTTTTTATTGCTCATAGGTAAGCCTTTGACCACAATCTCATCTGATGGTAGTGATAATGTGGTCGAAGTTGTTAACAGGCTTAACCTAAAATTACTCTGGCTTTCAAGGACAGCTGCCGGAACACACCGTTGGGTGCTTGGCGACAGATTTTCTTCTTGAGGGTGGTCGCTTGCCAGGCGGGCATTCACAAAATGCCCTTTTTGTGTAATAAAATAATCGCAATTACAATTAAATTGTGTGATATTTGATAACACACATGTTGTTAATGTTATATTTAAAAAAAACAGTAAAAAAAGTACTTTTAGGTTTCGATAAGCACTTATTTACTTTTCACAATATCCCTGACTTAGCCAACTGACTGCAAATAAAATCTATTTCCTTCCCGGGTACCAACAAAGCGGCGCTAACGTGTAAATTGGTATTTCCGGTCCGGTGCTTCCGCCAATGACAGTATTTCCGCCAATCAGGGTATTTCCGGCGCACCAGGTGGCGTCACTATTAGTTTGCTTCACTACCTCACTTTTGAGGGTAGATTAGATTTTCTTTAGGGTAAAAAAGGTTACTATTTTTTGTAAATAAACAGGCTTTTAAAAAAGTTGTTTATTTGTTCGGTTAGTTTTTTTTTTTTATTGCTGATAGGTAAGCCTTTGACCACAATCTCATCTGATGGTAAGTGATGATGTGGTCGAAGGTGTTAACAGGCTTAACCTAGAATGACTGGCTCTCAAGGACAGCTGCCGGAACGCGCCGTTAGGTGCTTGGCGACAGATTTTCTACTTGAGGGTGGTCGCTAGCCAGGTGGGCATTCGCAAAAATAGCCTTCCACCATGCGGTGAAGCTCAAGCCTGCGGCGAGATTCGAACCATGGACTTGCTGCGCTCTGCGGTTCGAACCCCACCGCCTAGTCTAGCTACTACACTCAAGTAGAAAAATCTGTCGTCAAGCAACTAGCAGTAGTCCTTGAGACTGGTTCTTAAGGACTACTGCTAGTTGCTTGTTGATTTTGAAATAATACGCACTTGAGACTTAACATCTGTATATCTCGGGGGATGGACGGCTCGTCATTTGTGGCGAAAAGCATTTGCTTATAGGATGAGGTTACCGCGTAACATTAGGTGGGCATCGTGCGTAGGTATTCCGCAAAAAAATATATTTCAAGAAAAAATTAAAGTAATATTTTGGAAAAATATTTAAATTGACAATTCCTTCAAACTTTCCTGCTACGTGACGTCATAAAAGCCACTAAGGCTAACCGGAAGAATTTTCGACAAGCTTCGTTTCTACCGAAAGCATCATCACGAGGTATTAACTCTTTGAGCTAACGATCGTTTCTCGATCAATATATTACAATACAATGATTTATTCGTCTGTGAATCTAGGTACAAACAAAAGATATTACATATTTTTTTAATATTGTTAAGTTTGCAATAACGCCTGCTAGGCGAATTACATTACAAAATTACAAATTTACGAGAGAAAAAAAAAAATGAAGAACGAGAGCAAGAATTACAGTTATGAGTCATTGTGTCATGTTAGCTCAATTGGTTAGAGCATACCCCGGCTAAAGGGGTGGATGGACGCGGGTTCGAATCCCGCACATGACTATAATTTTTTCTCTCGTAAATTTGTAATTTTGTAATATTACATATTTTATATACAAAGAACGCTGGTTCAACCAATTTGGCATACAGACATTAATTAAATTCAAAACATTATTATATAATATAAAGCAGTAATAGCTCAGTGGCTTTGGCTATGGACTGCCGGTCAGCAGGTCCATGGTTCGAATCCCGCCGCGGGCTTGAGCTTCACCGCATGGTGGAAGGGCATTTTTGCGAATGCCCGCCTGGCTAGCGACCACCCTCAAGTTGAAAATCTGTCGCCAAGCACCTAACGGTGTGTTCCGTACGCTGTCTTTGAGAACCAGTAATTCTAGGTTAGCCTGAACAACATCTTCGACCACATCATCACTTACCATTAGGTGAGATAGTGGTCAAAAGCTAACCTATCAGGCGTTGAAAAAAAACCCACATTAGAAACCTCTAAAATTATCAGTGTTTCTCTAGTATATTATGCATGTATTATACATATAAACCTTTCTCTACAATCTAATAAAAAACGCATCAAATTCCGTTGCATAGTTTTAAAAATATGATAATACATAGGGACAGACAGCGGGAAGCGACTTTGTTTTATTTATTTTTTTTATCAGGTGAGATAGTGGTCAAAGGCTAACCTATCAGGCATAAAAAAATATATATATATTTAACTCACACACACAAACTACTGACCTTTGTCGACACTTAGCCATTTTTGTTACACTGGTTGTAAAGATATAAAATACTTGTTTATATGTATATCTCCCCTCTACATAAAAGCATTAGGGAAGTTTTTTTATGGAAAACCTCAGAAGATGTATTTGTTACGTTTAAACTTTTTGATAACAAGGAGTCTTGTTGATGGTAGATAAGTATGGATACGCCTTTATTGGCTGAACCTTGCACTTACCTGTGCTCTTACAATCCTTATTCCTACTGCAATACATGTGATAGTTTGTGTATATATGTATTACAACATAGTGTAAGAAGTTTCGTTTTGGTTGTACAATAATACCAAATATTAAAAAAAAAACGTAAAATTATTAGTTTAGGAAAACTTAAGAAAATTAAAAAAAATATCTAGTGACAATTCCGCCTAATTTTCCTGTTAAGCCTACGTGGCGTCACTACTACTACTACCAGACATATTTTTTTATATTTTTAAGTATTTCTCTAAAATATAAATTTAATGTTTTCTTAATATATTGTTATTATTAAATATGATTTTCCGCTAAGTAACGCCTGAATTTACTCATTATCTTTTGTTTGTACCTAAGTTGGGTACTAGGTAGTTCCTGGTATGGTCCTGTAGCGCGACATAGTCAAGTATTATGTGCTCAAAACCGAACCCAGAAGCCAGGAACTAACTCATGATACATAATTTATTTGTTTGTAGTTTATTTTTAATATATTCGTAAATACCAAAAGGCTGTATTTTATGGTCAATTTAGGCAAAGATTCTATAATTCGCGGCATTACAGGTGTAGGACAGGAGACGGATACTTTTTATCTCGAGTTATTTATCCCCACACTAGCCCGATACAGTTAATTACGCAAGCTTCTAAAAATACCGATGACATGGCAAGGGTCGCGGGAATCGATAGTCGCAAAATGGTTAATGTGTCGATTTGGAGTAAGATACTATTTGATATCGCAGACCCCATGCATGTGATTCGACTAAAACCGGATTTTTCGTATCTTACTACGCTTCAGTTGACCAGACAACGGTTTCAAGAGTACACAATATTATAGAAAAAAATATTATGAGATCCATATTCTTTAGTCCTCATCTTTTTTCATCAAGGAAACAAATTCGTTACAGGGAAAAGTTTCAAGAAAAATAATTACAATAGGGGTAGCTTCCCCATCTTTCACCGCCGTCAGGGGGCGAAAGGGGGGATAAAAACAGTTTCCCCAAGTCGGGAGTTTCTTAAATAATTACTGGGTCTTTTTGTGTTTCTGGCAAACATTTGGATAATAAGATTACAAGATGATGATTACTTTTTTTGGCTTTTCTTTTGTATTTCGTATTTACTTTGTTAACGTCGGAATTATTGTAAGAACGTAATTGTTTAGAATGATAAGCTGCGATGTTTTAATTGTGATAATGTTGTTTTGAAGGTATAATTGCTGACCTAGAGTCCTTTTGTAATTACATAGAATGTTTTTTTTTATATCAGATAGGCTAACCTTTGACCACTGTTTGACCTTATAGTAGGTGTTGGTGTGGTCGAAGATGTTCAGGCTAACCTAGAATTACTGGCTCTCAAGGACATTAGCTGGAACACACCGTTTGGTGCTTGGCGACAGATTTTAGTAACAGGTCAGAGATCACCGTTTAACATCAGTTGGGCCTCGCGCTTGTTCCGTCACAATAACATAAAAAAATACTTGAGTTTCACAATACACATTTTTAGAGCACAAAATATTTGTCTCGAGCGGAATTCGAACCCGCATTCCCCGGCTTTACGCACCGGGTGCTTTAACCCTTTACTTTCTGTGATCTGTGGCCTTGACCTTCAAGACTTTTGTGATCTAATTTTAAATGTTATATAAAAATAATAAATAAAATTCGACCACAAAAGTCTCTATAAGGTTAATACCTTGTAGGAAACGGTGCAGTCATCAACCAGACTAACAGACTGTATTTGATCGAAAGAAGTGCTTTTCTCGTGATGATGACGCTAATCTTTTATATTTCCAAATATGATTTTAAGCATTACAGCTTGCTAAGCGAATATCACACTTAAATATTATTAGAGCGCAAAGGTTTCATATTGGATAAGTGTAAATGTGGTAATTACATAGAAATCCCAGAACACACTTTACAATAACATAATTTGTTACAAAATAATATTCATTTAAAATTATAGATACAGTGCAATAACTAGCAAAATCTAAGCTGTGCATTCAGTTTTTATTTTCAGTAATTTATGGAGCTTAACTATAAAAATATTTTGTGTACTACACATTACACAGTACCTACACATCCATAGCAAATATATTGTCTTTCAAATAAGTAAGTTTGTTTCAATTAGGACTCAGATTCATTTAAGTAACAAAAGAATATTTGGTAATATCTGTTCAGGATTCTTAGTCTTTGAGAAATTGCTTGTTACTCCTCTGTGCCCTATTATACTGACCACACAGACGTGGGACATAGGCAAGAAAATGGCAATAATATATACTTAAATATACATTCTTAGCATATAGGTAAATATATCACCGAAAAGTTTCTGTGACCGGATCGTTATACTCACACAAACTTGAATACGCGCACATAGATAAGTTTTCCATTTCCCGGGGCCCCGCCCCGAGCTATGGGAAAGTGCGCCCTTATCGCCCGCGGCTGGCACGCTGGATATGAAGGCAAGTGGAACTTTTCAACTTTACAGATGCGCTTTTTGCCGTTTTTTTGGACGTTCTGACACATATTTCCTACTGAGTTTCGATGTGAGATGTGACCCGGGTTGAGCCCGGTAATGCACAGTGTTCACGTTGTTTATGTACAAAAAGTACTGCAGCGTTATTATTAGGATATATTTGATTTGTTTAAATTATACCATTAAAGTACGATAGTATACTCGTAGTTCACCGTAGAAATACTTCGCGTAGACTAAAATACAATATATAACACAAAAAAATTTACACATATGAAGAAGATAAGTATAGTATAATTAAAATTATACAGAGTGAGTAACGTAGGTACCTACAATAGCAATTATTATCAGTTCTTAATTGAAACAAAAAATAATCTCAACGCATATCCTGATAGGTATTGACTCATTTTTTGGATAGGTCATTAGCCTGATATGTCAATTTCCTCTTGTCATTTTGTGAACTTAATATAATATAAACCTATTTGATAACATAAAATGTGATGGTGATACTTTAATTTATTAATGTTATATTTATATTGTACCTTTTGAATGTTTTTATTTATCTGTTATTGTGATATTATAATTTATTAATGTAATATTTATATTGCACCTCGTTGAAGATTCACAATTGTTTAATTTCTTGGTCGTTGCGACGGAAGTCACATTGTCTACGCTGAAAAGGCCTATTCAGAGGAAATTAAGAAACATTGAGTGAATCGAATAATATAATTCCATAAGACCTATTACTACCCCATAATGATCATTATTTTAATTTTCTTCATGTGAACAAATTAAAACTGCTTCTAGAGTTTCGGTGGTACAAACTTTGTAAGGTGACATCTTTGTTTCCGGGTCATTTTCCAAAATTTGAGTCGAGTGAGAGTGTGATTGAGTTTTACCGCGTAAAGGCCCCGCGAGGTGGTCAAACGGTTTGATTGTAACACGTAGATGTTGGTATCCTCAAACCATTTTGAACTTAAGCAACGGATTGTCAAACATATACACGTTTGGAGCTTGTTTTATACTAATTTATATTTTGACTTACTCTGAGAGCTTGAGGTTGCATGCGGTTATTTAAAATGGCAGACGATTTTGAAGACATTGTTATCATGTTACTCAGTTACGCTCAAAAGATTTGTTTCGCCATGGGACTACTGCGTTGGTATTTATCTCACAGCGTACCGTTTGAGGTAGTCTTCAAACCGGCATCAAACGATATGATCAAACAGGTGTGGTTTGATTCAAACTGTTTGACCATCTCGGGGCCCTTTACGAGTACATGGTAAAACGTTGGAGTATTATCCGTTGCAATTGGTCGTTTTCTCTCTTCGATGTAGCTATGTGGAAAAAGGGAATAAACACCATAGGTAGGTACCTATTTATTCTGTGTCCCTACTGAACAAATCCTTTTATATGTTTCTCTTGTATTGAGTACTGTTTGGGTTAAAACAAAATGACTGAACAAGTTTCAATGAGATCAGATTAAAAATATTGTCCTTAAAATTAGTCAACCCCTCTAGTTACGGCTTTATCTGCGGCAAGCGTAACCGTTTACAGTAGACATAGGGCGGGCTACTGTTCACAGCCTGCGGCCTTCCTGACCAATCACAGTGCTCCGAGCTATATCGTTCTCCCTTTTACACTTTACACCATCCGAATTGACCCATCCTTGTCGCTTCCCCCGGCGAAAATCATACTATAACAATTAATGTAAACAACTTTCCATTCTAAACCTCAACCGTAAAGATCACTTTTGTTTGCGCTTTCCCCGTCGCTTCAGGCGTTACGGTACTATAATCATGTTTATTTGATATCGAGCGTCAGGCGACGATTTTCAAGTTCAGATTTCGCTTTCATTTGACTTTGAACCTTATTATTTGAGCCATTGAATCCATAAAGCGGCGATCGTTTCTCGGAATAGTGTTTACGTGTGCAATGCTGGCGTTTTCATTGTTACATTACTGAAGAGAACTTTTTTCATTCAATTTTGGACTCTAAACATACAGCTATAGAAGATTTTTTTACGTGGCGTATTTTTGGAGTTCGACCATTATAGTGTTGGGATGGTATAACGCTTCAGGCAAAAGCTATTTGCGATGACAATTTTGCGAGCGTCGGCGAACGAAATATGCCTTTTATTCGTACTAGAGTCGGGATTAAAGCTCTAAAACGGAATTGCTGTCAGCTGAGGGAGCTTTGTTGGAATTCATGACTACACCTACCTATTTGCCTCTTTGTGAGGACGTTTTAGATTTTTGGACTTATGATTAAGGATGACGTGGGTCAGTAGGTATATAGAGGTCTGAAAATGTCACTGTAGTTAGTGGTATACGATTATCGTATATCGTTAGGTGTAACTTAAACATGATAAATATGAAATACGTTCTGAAAAATTATATTATATATATATATATTAGATATCTGTTATCTGTGACGTAAACAGCATCAGAAAACATAAGTATATATTTGACCAATAAAAATAGATATATTTTATAAAACAAAATTTTAACAATAGAAACCCAACTTCATACAGAAAATATTCTAAACTGTTTAATGCACTAAAAGTCAATTAACCAAACCATCGTATAGGTTTTTTTGTTTATTACACATCGACAAGTGATAATGAGTCAATGTAGTCAAATCCAATGTAGTCAAAGTCAAGACTAATCTATAATGCTTAAAAAAAACAATTTGACATAAATTTAAAATGTTAGGTAGTAAGCGTTTCTTCAGCGAGAGTCCATCGTGGTGGGTCCCACCGCAGTAAATAGCGATTTTCTATACCAAATGATTCCTACTGAATTAATGCCAGGCATTTACCTAGAAAACGGTATTTTTTTGTATAGCTGATAGGCTAGCCTTTGACCACTATCTCGCCTGATGGTAAGTGATGACGTGTTCGAAAATGTTGTTCAGGCTAGCCTAGAATTACTGGCACTTAAGAACAGCTGCCGGAACACACCGTTAAATGCTGGATAGTATATTTTCTTCTTGAGGGTGGTAGCTAGCCAGTTGGGCATTCGCAAAATGCCTCTGACATGCTAAGACAACAACTGCGATCGAGGGACGGCTTATCGTGCCCTCCGAAGCACGTGCCCGCTCAGTAGTAATGCCACTAGCGGTCACCAATCCAAGTCCAACCATACTGCGGCGGGCGTCGGTTATTATTAATGTGAGTACTGTGAGTATTTCTTGATATTCAATCAATCAATCAATTTATTTTTTAGATAATTCACAATCTATAGATTAATATTACATTACATCATTAATAAATGCTTAAATTAAAATTAAATTATAATTAAAAAATCACTAAGTAAAATGTCACAGATTAAATATAAATATATTATGTTATGTCTATTAACGGTTATGAACGGCCGAGTAAGCTACGCTACGAGCTACGACCTCATAGATACGAGTATCTGCAATCCTCGAATTAGTGAAGTAAATTTTCTTATAACTACTAATTATATTTGTGATTTAAGAGTTTTATTTCTCTTAAGAACGACGATATTTACTGACAGAGAAACACATTTAAAACAAAGTAAAATTTAAATACCGGATTGCACAGCTGCCGGAACACACCGTTAGGTGCTTGGCGACAGATTTTCTACATAAGGCTGGTCGTTAGCCAGGCGGCCATTCGCAAAATGCCCTTCCACCATGCGGTGAAGCTGAAATCCGCGGCGGGATTCGAACCAAGGACCTGGCGACAGTCCATAGCCAATGCCACTGAGCCATCACTGCTTCAATCTCTCTTATACAGAACATAATGGTCGTAATATCTACCCTCATTAAAAATATGATCCAAAAACGCAGCGCGAGGTCGTCAGTAACTCAGTGTTTATTTCATAATTACTTAGCAGATTATAGGTAATATTATATCTAATTATAATTAAAAAAAATATATAAATTCAAAATATATTTACTATAATTATATTTTGAACTATATCTACGGTGAAAATTTATGTCTGCCTAAAAAGCTTATAAACAACATATTATTACAAATATACCTACTTCCCCAAAGTATAATTGCAATACGAATTATGTATAAAAGATAGAAACGAAAGTAAATACATTCATTGAAAATAAATATTTTCCCTTATCACGAACAGAAGTTATTCAAAAGCAAACAAAGGGAAATGTGAAACAGAAAAATGATCCCAAAATGCGGAAAAACGAAAATAATTTATCTGTCAAATGCATCTTGAACAATTTACTTATAGGACTGGCTTACGTCGATGGAATCGCACACAACCAGTTAACAGTAAAATTTAACACTACCAGTACTACAACCATACATTTGAACAAATGCCTCCCTCTTTAAAGGGATTTAGCCATAAACCCCAAGCTTGGCAGGCGTCTTGGGGATCGCAGTTCAGTTCTTTAGAAGACGCTGCTGCCTTTAGAATTTTTTCTCTTCGTCGCCTTTTACTAATAAAAAATTTAAGTAAATAGGTATTAATCCAAAATTTAAGAAATAAAAAACTTCATATAAGTAAAAAAAGTTCTTGAAGAAAACATGTCAAACTCCGACATGACGACAAAAATCTTTATCATGCGCTCAAAGAGTCAAGACCTCCGAGGATGCTTCGCGTAGATGGGAAACTCTTCGAAAATTCTTACGGTTTGGCTACGTGACGTTAACAGAGACATTAGGTAAGATAGAATCGTCGCTAGATAAATATTTTTTTTATAATGTTTTCTCAGTATATTTGTTATTATAAGCATAATTATATACTTTTGTATCGATTTACTACCGCAAAAAGGGAAATGTTCTCCTAGATGGTGTTTGTCGTGTAGTCCCATTTAAATTTGAGTAAGATCTGAGGAGTTGTATTTGCGTAATCCCTAATAACGCTTATTTTAAATTTGGAGTTTGTTAAAAATTATTGCGTTATTTTAAGCTATTGCATAGCTTCTATCTCGGGCCTTGAGCGTGGAGACCGAATCCAGAAATTCCGTAACGAAACTAACCTAACACCCCCCACTCCGACCGGCACAGCGGTGATACTATATATGATCAGCGCCTCTACAGTGCGTAAAAGAACTAAATTTTGGCAGAAAAAAAGGTTTTGACAACTAAACGTGTCGAGATTTGTAATTGCATAAGTTGATAAAAATGCTATGTAATAGCTTTACCGCGGCAGTCTCCGAGTGCCACACGTCTTTTTTCTCAGCTACGGGTCCCATCTGCACAATTCCACTTGAAGATCAAAAGAGTGGTATTCTACCATTTGTTTACTCAGGGTGTTAGAAAAAATTGCGAAAGGCGACCAAAAAGTCGCGTTCTCCTACATCATGACAACCATTTTTACACACGGCCAACAAAACAAAGTCATTTTTAGCTTCCGAAAAAGTTCAACTCGTCGCCCAGCCTGCACATAGCCTCAATCTATCACCCTGTTATTTCTATATTTTCCCCAAAATGAAACATTTGATGAGAGGTTTCACTTTTCTCCAACTCCGAAGAGGCAGTGATAGCGTTCAATCAGCACGTAGAAAACATTCCTTCAGATCGGACCAAAGATCCTGTTCTAAAAATGTTTAAAATTTAAAGGAGAGTATTTTGTAAAGCAATTAACATAATATTTTGTTTATAACATGTTTTTTAAGTTACGCAAAACTTATAGTGTGATCTACGTATACAACAAACCCCATATATAGTGGTAAGCTTCACTTTGATTTTTAATGGAATGGATCCGGCTTTACTCGTATGTATATATTGCAAATTTGTAGATCACAATGAGCACCGTCACGCTTAAACTGAATAAGTAAATGATTTTGCCTTTGACGTTCTGACTTCCGCAGAACATACATCATGTCGTCTCTACATAACATTTCAATATTTTCTAACAAAAAAATCTCCTCTTTCTTCCCAACATGCTCTGATTCTGTTTATCAGCTCTCAATTACATTTTCACGCATTTGCGAACTACCTACCTGATATTACTATCTGGTTTCCAATTCAAACAACCTGTGAATTTTACCACGATGATTACAATTTCAAGCTTTTTACAAATATTTGTCCACACCATCCAAATTTAGCGAAGCATAACACTCAATTTCATGCTACCTACTTCCATAACAGAAGAGAACAATTTCATACTAAACTTTTTGTATCAGTGGCCATAGATAAATAATTTTGTACAGTAGTCATAGATGTATTTCTTTTCTAAATCGTGAGTGAAGGTGCATTCTGCCAAAAGGAGTATAATTTTTTGTAAGTTTTTTATATAAAACCACTGATTTTTTTTGAGGTAAAGAATAAGGTTTTAATACATCTCTAGCATAACGAATTGGTAACTCATATTATCAAAGTTTGCTAAAATCGTGCAATTGAATTGCACAATTTATAGATTGTTACCTACCTACCAAATCGGATGATTTAAATGGGTAAAAAAAAATCTGTAGTATTTTAGTATGTGATAGAAGCTCGAAATGATATTATGGTCCCACTAGACAAAAATCTTTTGAAACATTTTCAAGCCGCTATGTTGAAGAAAGTACTAGGGCTGCAGACAAGGGGAGGAGCTCGCCTCGTTTGTGGAACAATGCGGCTGTGTACGGAGAGTGGAATGGCTACAGTAATGACCGTTGCATATTTTAGTGGTCGAGGTGCAACTTGCGTTGTCACCTGTGCTTAAGACAGAGAGAAGTGTTACAGGCAGTATTTTATGCAATTCTTAGCTGTTCAACAATTATTTCAACGTGGAATAACGTTTGGCTCATATGGTACAAATTGGCCTTTAATCCCTAATTCATACTTTATTAATGTTTGATTAATAAAGTGTGAAGAATTCATCAGAGGCAAAAAAATTGTGACACCTTCAATCTATGATCTAAAGTTTGTTCTTATATAGTTATTAAAGTTAGCTAGCGTCCTACGATAAAGTTTTTTTTTAAATTTCTTCTCTAGATGGTCATAGTAGTGGGTCCTCGGGCAAATCCTCCCATTTCCCACGTCTACATTATCTTTTTGAAACATGTATAGGCATATGCAAGAATGCAAGAGAAATATGGGCCAAAGCAGTGATTTGAAATATTTAGATTAGTTATATCCGAACACCACTGCTCTAAAAGCTTACTAGAATTTACCTATATACATACCTACGCACATGTATATGCAGTTTGTAATGACAAGGAAAGAACGTTCAAATATTATGCGTCATATCTGTTGTTAGAAAGAGATAAATAAGCAATTCGTGTTACCACCGAACCGCCACGAGACGTTACGATCACCATTATGCTGCGATCTCTTTCACTCTCTCACACCAAACGATACACATATCTCGCTCATCCATTTCATTGCGATTAGTTCCTAAGATAAAACAAAATGACGATATTTTCTATTTCATCAATAAAAGCAATAATTACACGTGAAATGAAACAGTTTTCTTATCTCTCACAGTGCCTGTATAATTGGTGCAGAGTCTAAAGACACAAGAAAGGCATATTGTCCACAGATTATTCCTAAAAAACACGATTAGCGGCGATGTATTCACCGGACGCTTGGAAGTGCAAGACTGGTAGTGACTCAGGTGATTACCCTGAATTCGTCTAGTAAATATGGAGGCCATACAACACATCTACAGGTAAAAAAATCTTAGGGCCAAAGGTGGTGAATCGAATCCAATTTTTCGTTCGTAGTTACTTAGCTTATATGCTTAGCATTTTACAGTTTCTTTTATTTTCAATAACATACAATTTTATTTTATTTTATTTTATTTATTTATTCAACAAAATCCACAGCCCTTAATATATTATACAATAAAGATCAAACTTAACTTATCATACAGCCAATAACGGATTTACATTTTTTACAATATAAAAAATTACAAAGACAAAGTGTAAAAAGTACGCTTAATTTACAATTAGGTGTTTCCTTAGTTATATAAAATCATTAAAGTAATATAAAATAATTTGGTGATATAAAATATACATAATTATATAAAATAACAACGTTTTATTAAATTATATAACCAAATATATCAATATTTTTTTTTTTGTATTGCATTTAATTTAATTGATTTTTAATTGATCATCCTCCATAATTTTAAGTATCTCTTTCTTGAAAGTTTCTTTATTATTGAAAAATATATCACAAGAGTTGAAATCCTTATTATAAACCTTGTGTAATCTATTCACAATAGAAAACTGTGCATAATTTGTTGATGAGTGCGAGACGGCAAACAACTTGGTATGCCTTGTACGAGTTCTGGGTGTACGAAATGTCAAAATTCTACTAGTTAGTTCAGGACAGTCTACATGACCATTACATAAACCGTGAAGGAAGGCCATGTCCATGAGGGTGCGTCGATTTTGAAGACTAGTCAGATTATGGTAGGCGCATGATTGATTATAATTTTCAGAATAATTTTGTTTTTTAAAGTTTAAATGTTTAACAAATTTGTGTTGTATACGTTCCAAATTTCCGATGTATGTAATGTAATGTGGGTTCCAAACTGTACAACAATATTCTAAAATAGATCTCACATATGAAAAATAGAGTAGTTTTATAAAGGCAGCATCAGAAAAAGGTTTAGTAACGCGCATTATGAATCCAAGGGTTTTAAATGATTTATTTATAATTGTGTCTATATGATCAGAAAAAGTTAGTTTAACGTCTAATAGTAGCCCTAGGTCTCTAACTGAATCTGCCTTGTCGATATTGATTTTATTAATTTGATAATTGAATTTAACAGGTGTTTTCTTTCTAGTGAAAGAAACAAGGTGACACTTGGAAACATTTATACCTATATTATTTGATTTATAATACTCTCCAAGCCGATCAAGATCTGCTTGAAGATTTAGACAGTCTGAGTAATCTTTGATTTTAACAAATATTTTAGTGTCGTCTGCATACATGAGGAACCTAGAATTATGTAAACATTTTTTTATATCATACAAATAGCATGCATACATGAGTGGGCCAAGAATGGATCCCTGCGGGACGCCTGATGCTATTTCTATATAATCAGATCGATAGCCTCCTACTACTACTGCCTGGGATCGTTTCCGGAGATAGGACTCCAACCATCTCAACAGATTACCTTTAATACCCAATTCGGATAGCTTACGCAAAAGTATGATGTGATCTACACGATCAAAAGCTTTCTCAAAATCTGTGTAGATCACATCAACCTGAGAGCCCCCCTCCATATTAGTAGCTACATAGTCAATAAATACACCTAAATTTGTTACAGTAGAGCGTGCCTTCATAAAGCCGTGCTGTTCTTGGGGTATGGAAGGAGATACTATGGGATAAGTATGCGAATGTACAGTTCTCTCTATTAACTTACTAAGAGTATTAAGTATCGAGATGGGTCTGTAATTTTCTATAGCAGTTTTGAGACCTTTTTTATGATAATATACAAAAGATAAACTTACATTGGTAATTTGTCTTATTAAACATTTTATGAGCTACCTACCGGACGCTAAATATATCTACATTTATTTGTGAAACACCAGCCGTCATAGATGTGATTTGCCAATAAGCTGGGAAGATCTCGAAAACCGCACCAAAATGTATTCAACGCGAACATGTGTCGTTCTCGTAGATGTCTAAATTAAAAAAAAAACATTTGACAGATCTCACGAAAACCACTAAGTTCAAAGCGAAGTCACGAACTCCGGGTTGCTCCTGTAAACGTTAAAAGAACACCATGTTACATTCATTAGTGTAATCTAATCAACGAGCCCAACAATCTACATAACCTCAAACTCACTAAGTCAAAGCGCCTATAGTTTTTATCACGGTATTTGTGTGTGTGTGTAAATAGGTAGGTACTTAGATTTTGCTACGTTGTCAGAGCGACATTTACCAGTAATATACAAACTTACTATTCAGCTTGATATTTTCCCGCCAACTTCTCACCATACACTAGCTAAATAAACGCTTAGAAAATAATGACCAACATTACGAACCCAATGATTACACTCAATAACTAAATGCTAATGAAGTTATCTCAGCAAGCTTGCAACATAAAAAGCAGTATTTTGCGCGTGTTGCCCGTTTACATCGCCAATAACGGTTTAAATTGATTTGTGTAGGTTGCCGCTGAGGTTATAATTTTCGCGCCCCGTGCTGCGCGCGAACGCACGCTGTGATGCCAGCATAGCGATGCTTTTAGTTCCATATTTGAAATAGGCTGATCATTACTTTCATTCTAACAGGATACCTATTTTAATTCTACGATCATCTGCTTTGTGATTTCAGATTATTTTAAGTACCACAGTTGACAGAATGCTAAACTTTTTTTAGGGGGACAAGGATTTTATTTGCTGTCGGCTGATCAACTCCACCAGACTTTAAGCCACTTAACTTTCTCAAGTTTGGTTTAATAAAACCTAAGTATCTAACCAGGTAAATACCTAAGTATATGCCCCGTTGGGCGGCGGGGTAGTAATATGTCATCCCCCCATTGCTACCAAAGGGTGTTGTAAGAGGCGATACTGAATCTCTCGTAATCTCATCTCTCGTAAATTTGTAATTTTGTAAGGCGATACTGAAGGTGAAATACCGGGAGAAGGGCTGCCTTCTGAGGAACTGATTCCTTAAAATGCAATCCCTAAGACGCCTACCAAGCGTCGGGATTAAAGCGAACCCCCCATAATGGGGGAGGTTGTGTTCAGCAGTGGACAATCCGTTTGATACATGACAGTGTACTGTCATGTATCAAACGGATTGTCCACTGCTGTAGAAACTAAGTATATATTTTTGGTTTATGAATTTGGCATTTTAGATACCTCTGCCTACCCGTTCGGTAATGTAAAGTTTTGATATGTTTTATTCTGTTACAAATATTAATACGATATATTAAATTAAAAAATAAACGATAATATTAATGTACAAAGTTGTCCTTTATTTTTGTATTGGAATCACATCCACAGTAAATTGAAAATAAGCTCCAATAACATTAACCAATCCTACGAAAAGCTAGGGTCTATAATCCCACAAAGGTATGTCGTGAACAGACGACAGGGTCCAGGGTTACGTAATAACTTGTACCTAATCTGTGATCAGGGTCGCAAAGATCAAAAGAAATTCATGCTACTTTGATTTAAGGACATGAAATGAAAATATGTAATTTATTTAGGACAGTGCGTAAAATTAAATTAAATTATGTATGTACTTGATAAAAAGTAATTTGCGGCGACAAAAGAGTAAATTAAATATGGATAAATTACATGCTAAATGCTAGCCTGTCAATAAATAGGATTCAAGTCAGCATAACCAGGGTTGATCTTCAGATGGATCTACCAACATAATTATGTAATATATATCATATGTACCTACAGACATTTTTTTTTAAAGGATTTTTTGAATATTTAGATTATATCCATTAGTTTTAATATTTTAATTTTTGCAATAACTCATGCAATAACAGCGGATTACATTACAAATTTACGCAAGGAAAAATTAGTCATGTGCGGGATATATCAGAGTATGTGTCAGGGGTGAATGACGTGGGTTCGAATCCCGCACATGACTGCATTTTCTTAAATAGTAAATTTGTAATATATGCATTTTTTTTTCAGTACTTGTGATGGAAAAAGTCCAATATATATCTCTATTATGGCAACACCATCCTTCCCCCCCGCACCGTATGGGGATGGCTTCAAAGGTCTTCGGGCTCCTGATGATAACATAATATGTTTTAGGTTCCTTTCATTATTTTCTTAGCGGAGAATGGCATATGAGTTCGAGTATATAAATGGATTTACCGTGCTTTAGTACTTTAGCCTATTTACTTTGAGGGAAATTCCAGTTTTCCCAAACCACCATATGTTGGTGGAAGGGCATTTTACTAATGCCTGCCTGGCTAGCTATCATCCTAAAGTAGAAAATCTGTCGCCAAGCACATAACGGTATATTTCGTCCGGCAGCTGTCCTTGAGAGCTGTTTACCTAGATACGACGATCATCATCAAACATTTTTTTTTGTTTTTAGTCTAGATTTTGATCACTAATTATTAGCTATCATCCTAAAGTAGAAAATCTGTCGCCAAGCACATAACGGTATATTTCGTCCGGCAGCTGTCCTTGAGAGCTGTTTACCTAGATACGACGATCATCATCAAACATTTTTTTTTGTTTTTAGTCTAGATTTTGATCACTAATTATCCCACCTTATGGTAGGTGATGATGTTCTTTAATATATAGTTTCTTGTGTTTTCTCACTAAAGGCATACCGCCACCGGTAAGATGGATGCTTTATGTTGTAAGCGAAAACAAGTCCTTAACATGTTCTTGTGTTGTACTTCGTGTAACTAGTGAAGACATTTACGAGTATAACCGACCCCACAGGTGTGGGATAAAAGTAGGCCATCTCTTGTATTCTCCACTACTATCGACGCGTAAGGGTAGCATCACTTCTCATGGGCAATGGTCACAGCTTCTTTTCCTTACATAAAAAACACAGATACAGAGAATTCAATTACAGTGCATTGAAAATAAAAGTGCATCACACAGCGTGTGGCGGTAGCGTGCCAGTAAGTACGCTACATGTGTACTGCAAGTGTACGCAATTTGTCGTAAATAATGTTAATTTATTTGTTAAGGATTTCACACTAGTTGCGTCTTCTGGCTTTACTCTAAATTCTAAGAAGCCGTCTGTCGATGTTGTTGACACTATATGTGTTATATGTTCTATGCTCGATATGTTAAATATTTGGAAAGCCAAACAACATGCCTAAGATCTACAAATTTTCAAGGAGTTTAAGATTTTGGGACCACTTAACAACTAGGTTAGAGTAAGTAAAATGTAAAACTAAATTACCTTATAGTTCTAGCTGTGACTGACTTTGCGTTGGCAATATAGAGTTTTTCGGATAAAAATATTTAGTACCTACTTTTATACTTAACACACACAAACGCTATAGTTTTACTATCCATACTAACACTGTGATAATATTACAAATACCTAAGTCTTATTTGTGTTAACTATTTGAAGACGCAAATCTACCTCATGAATAAGTTCTACGAAATTTCAATGAGACTGTTCTACATTTTTGAACATACTAAGTATTAGTTCTGAAATACAAGTTAACTCTTAGTTCAGGGACGGAGATCTTGCCCATGTGATGCGGTTTTTGAATTTACCAGATATTTTAGATACCTGATATCAAAATATACTAGTAGTATTTCATATTTCACAGACATTTTCATAATGTGTTAGTTAGTAGCGTATTGTTGTATTTTCTTTCTTTTTTATTTTTTAAATTTTGTAACTTTATTTTGTTGTTAATAAATGATTATATTATATTATTATTAGTATGTACTTGATTAATTTTAATTCTGATGAGTAATCATCACCATAACAGCAATAACCGTCTATGGGTGTCGTAAAAGGCAACTCAGGATAAAATACCGGAAGGGGAGCAGCACAATTTCTGAGGAACTGCGATTCTCAGAACGCCCCCCTTGCTAAGATTGGCTGGCGTAAAGGGAGGCTATGTTCAGCCTTCAATCCAGCCGATACAGTACAGATTTTTTCTGGATACACGTGTACCATATTCGACCAAATCATTACCTACTTTACATCAGTTGTGTCAAGTATAATTTTTAAGACAGAAGTTGTTGACTCTTTATTTGAACGCTAATCAATAGGTTCTGAATCTTTTTTTTTGATCTATGGCCTTTACTACCGATACTTCACCTCGGTACACCACATGTGTTCGCAAGAATTACGCGTGTATACATAAGTAATTGAATTACCGTGTAGTTACGTGTTCCACCGGTGTATATCAGCAAACGCAGCGGGGAGCGGAGCTTGTATAATGCAGGTTATGAAGCTAGATTTGTCAGGCGATGCCATACTTTTTAGAGTCAGGTTACTTTTTAGGGTTCCGTACTAAATGACGGGACCCTTTACTAAGCCTCGCGATCATCCGCCATTTAAATATTGTCATATTTAATTGTTCTATAGATCAAACGAACTTCAATTTGAGTACTGCCGTCAGCATTGCGTGACACCAAAAATAGTTTTGTACACCCAAAAGCATAAAATGTTGCAATTTACTTATAAAATAAAACGAAACACTTCACCATATCTGATGGTTAGTGCCGAAATCTAAATCTTCTGTTTGGAACTAGAAGACGTTCTGAAAACCAGTTTCATAAAGATAATAGCCAAAAAAATTGAGGAGAACAATATTTTAACATCGGCCATCAGCGTTACGTCCAAATCACGAGGTTCAAGGTTCAATGACCCGGGTTCAGACAGGTGTTAGGTAGGTCCTAAAGGAAATTGTTAGTATAAGTCCGAAGGAGTTTACTGTGCAAGGATAGCAATATATTAGACCCTTATTACATGATACTTATAGTATGTGACATCTGAGGAAACCTCTATGCTAATTATTTTAGTCATAGACTATATCTAAAGGCGTATGACTTTTTTACTACCGGCAAGACGCACACATTAGTTTCGGTCATTCTCATCAATTTCAAATCGCCCCCATTCTCTACACCACTTGACTATAATATCGCCCAACACTACAAACCATTTGACAGTAATGCTTCTCAAATAATGCCATCTGGTGGCAACGTACTCAGCCATGGCTGATGTGTAAAAAACAACACCATGAATTATTTAGTAGGTTGGTAGTACGTGATTTTTAGTGCTGTGATTGTGGATAAACTTATCGATATTCGATTGTAGGGATTTAAAATGTTTATTGTTAAGATCTAATTGGATGATCAGGTCAAAGAGGATTAAATTGAAGTATGTTTTTTAAGCAAAATCCACGTTGTAAAGTTGTAGGGAAAAAAAATCCTTTTACTACTTTCATAATAAGTAGCTACTCGTAGAGGCCATGAGTTCTATGATACATCTGTAGGTGCGTATATATAATTTCAAGATCTGTCAACGCCGAATTTTTTATTAAAATCCCTTCAATCATAATATCTGAGGTATGTTGCGACCACCGCATTCGCATTTATAACAATATTACGATTTAATAATAATACTACAATTTACAAAGATAATAAGATTCAATATATCGATAAATATGAATCTGCCCGAAACTTACTGGCCCTGCACTAGTAAAACATCTTTAAACTTTGACAGATGGCGTGCCTCAGGCTAGCTAGTGTTGTGCTGCCAAAATAAGATATTTCACGTAAGTAGTTGATACCTACTACACACTTGTAGAGATGTGAAAAATGTGTATGAATAATAACTTGAACATAAATCTATTCCTAGCACCTAATAACTACTAATTAGGTACAAATGTAACTATTACATCACTTTATCTGGTTGCTTACGATAATTCAGCATGACACGCTACAATAATAATTATTGTGTAAATGATATATTATGTTTTAGTGGTAATTGGACTTTTCATGTTAATTACGGGATTTATACTTTACGAGATTATTTCTTTATTTAAGACTAAATCTTTTTAGTTCATCTAGTCTAATATTCTGAAATCAAATTATTAACGAAACAGTCATTCGCATTACTCTATTCTAAATTTTAACAGCTCGCTTATCGACAGTTGAAAGAAGATATAATAAGGCTATCAGAAAAACGCTTATAATAAAAATACTGTATATTAGAGACTATATATAGACTATATATCTTTAGTTAGAAGAGCTATCCCTTATAGTAAAGGTTTATTTCCTTCTTGGTGCATATTTGTTTCGGAATAGTTTCTGTTGAAGTCGTTTTTTGACATTTTTTTTACAACAAGGCTCAATTTGGAGTTGGTTTCAATTATATTATTTTAGGTGCTAAGTGCAAAGCTACAGAGCGTAATCTGCTGGTCTTATGTAGCTGTACAAGCATCAATTTGGCCACAAATTATTGCTGTCTGAGATTTCAGATTTAGGTTAAAGTCAGCTATTTAGCCAACGAATTACTAACACCACATTTACGCTCAAACGGCACTACCTACTTTGGTGAACGATATCGGGGAAAGTGATATATGGAATCTACAATATCTATCATATCATAATTTTTTTTTTAGTTCTGTAATGATTTCCGTATTTTTATTCCCGATCTAAGTAATTGTGGACATTATGAAAATAAGTCATAGTTGTGTATTATAATTAGTGATTATAGTGATACAAATATAAGGTAAGTGGCACATAACGTCTGTTAGTAAGTATCTGTTGACTTAATCATTAATTATTATCATATGTTTGTGGAAGCAATTATGCTAGATCTTATAAACGCTACTGTGCAAGTTGAAGTTACAAAAAACGGTAAATGTGAATGATCCTTGTTTTAATTAGTGAGCGTTGTAAATGACAGTTGCGTCAGAATGATACAATATCACTCAGACAATTGAATCGTCACTGAAAAGAGGCAAACGTCTTGAATGGTCGATCATGCGATCTGAAGACGATGTTAAACAAGTCTTTCTTTGATCTTTCGTCAATCATAGTTATAAGTATCTAACGGGACTTAATCGCGATTAACATATATAAATTTATTTATTTACCTCGACGTTTAGACCAAGTTGCATTGGTCGTGGTCACGAGCAGACTGAAGAGGCGTGTGTCAACGTCTTGAAGTGCGGGTATTTTCTCCAACTACCCACATTTGATTTAGAAATGTATTGTCTCGACACAACACTGACAACATCCACAGGTCTTGATGAAGGTAAAACGCGTTTGGTGCATTTCCTTAGCACTGGTTTCCAGGATGCAGCTAACTTAAACAGGTAGATTCTTTCAGACCTTCTTTATTTCTGAAGGAAGGACAGCTTTGCTTATTACGAAGATCTACTAATACAAATTTAACAGCTAGATTTCAAATAGTACATATTTCTTCCATGTGGGAAATACAAATATCAAGGCCAAAAGGTAGGCAGTACCTGTGCGATTGACCGTCAGAATGCTACAACAAGAGTGATAATAATTCGTCACTCCCACAATAAGCATTCCTCGCCGCAGAAGGGCGACAAACCCTCCAAAGGGGTCGATCGGTGATTACGCGTGCATGCGATATTGGGACGATGGTATGCAATATATTCCCACCAAATCGTGGTAGGTATATCTAAGTATAGATTTGCGCGTTACTTTGTGGAAATAAAGAATAAATAACGAAAAGGATATTTAGATAAAATTCAACAAAATATTGAAGAAATTTTAACTAGTAGGTACCTATAGCAATAATATTGTAATAAAGAGCGTTTTGCTTTGTTTTTTAATAACCTGTATAACTTATTTATCTACGGTACATTATCAGTAAAATATAGTTTTACCTTGATAAAGGTAGCATTTGTATTCACCTATCTCTTCACATTGTTGTGTTCGACAAAAGAAAAAATACCTAAAGAGGCGCAGCAGGGTCTCCTGTAGAACTATTTACATCTATATTGCACCTATTGAACCTAAGGAGTATCAGGTTCATGTTACATTAACAACATTTGCGATAAGGAAACCATCATTTATGTTCTCTTGATTCCTAATGTCTTGACCATTTAGTATGTTTTTTTCCTTTTTTTTTCCAAAATAGTAATAGTCAAAATTTATGATTTTAAATAACCACTTCGAATATGAGCATAAATTACTTTTATCTATCTACGATTTCAATATTCAAGGTGTTAATCTTGTCGGTATTAATTATATTTACGCAGCTACGATATAATACCCAATATAAAATAATACATATACAGTATAAAATATTTTTTTGTATAAGTATCATCGAATATTCTTTTCTTTCTCGAGTGTATCTTGAATCATGCGGTCCCCAATTACTTATGCAGTGCGTTTTAAATGAAAGAGCGACACCACTTGTCCTCGGGTGCCATTGTTTCTGCTGTAATTACTGCACGGTTTCGAACATGTGTCAATTGTAAATAACTTGACATATTGTTGGATTTTAACAGAACATCAATATACAAAGTTTTAATCTAGAAGGATTACTTGTTTACCACAGAAAAGATATCTCTATGTTGTTTACAATAGAATCGGAATAGGTGTATTTATTGAATTATTGGTTTTAATTTTCAATATTTCGGCAGTGCCAGTACCCGTGATCACAGTAGTACTAAAAATACTCAATCATTGACACTTCACCTAAACAAAAACATGAAATTATTTCGGATATAAAAAGATTACTTTCAGCGGGGAGAACGCACAACCACAGAATATTGCCTTGGAGCGGTCTAGTTTCAAAAAAAGTGTGCATTTAAACGGATGGAACATATTCGACAGCCACAGCCCCAGAAGTGGGAGAGTGTACAGGTTAGAAAGTATAGATGGGATTATTTATTTTGTAGGTCACGGTAGAGCAAGCCTAATTTTTCGCTGTGTTGCTAACAGCATGAGTTGGTTGGTGAGTGTCCATCCCTCGCTCCCATAGCATACTTAGAAATGCACCAGGACGATATTCTGCCATCGAGATATACGTTACACTTGAGAAGACATTTGAGACAAAAGTCGCTGCCATTTTTGCTTATTTTAAACTCAAGTGCACTTTAGCGCTTTACGAGATCGGACTGCAGTCTAGAACTAATTATATCGTCTAACCAAATATCCAAACACGCAGCGCCACAACGCTGAGGTATGGTTTCTCAATATCAAAGACTATAAGCACACAAAACGGACATGGCTTTTGTACCTACGAAACATTGTGAAGAGTATATTAGTTAAAAAATAGTAAAATAAGGTTAAAAATTAAGTATTACTGAGGGTCACTAACTGCGCTATTCAGTTTTTGAAAGTAAAGGTACAAGTGGCTTTTTACTAGAAACAAAGTGTTACTAAGTTTTTTAAATCTAGATTTTATATTATGATAATATAAAATCTAGATTAAAAAAAGGTAATAATCTTATTTTGTATACATACATTTAAGTAAATAATATTAAAATAAAATACACAATTAAAAATATAAATCCGAATTTGGTGTATTTATTTAGTAACTTAGTTTAAGAGAATACGTACGAGTAATTGACTTTATATAGTTATGAAGGGAATAATATATATGCTCCTTGGAGTGTTTCAACTTTTAGTTATGTTGATAAACAGACACGTCAAACTTTTTTCATCGTGAGTAAAAAAATAGGTAATTTACTCAATGTTGCTAGTTGTCCTATCTGTCCACTTAATCTATGAATTTCACTACGTCAACATGGCTGCCTATGCTGTGTCGTGAAGCATTGTCTTTCGCGATTACAAATCGACAAAATAATAATGTATTCGGGCGTGTTTAATTCCAAAATCTGAACTTACATGTGAAAAGTGATTCCATCGCTTTTATTTGTTTTTCCCGACTGGTTTCTGCAGTATCTGAGGACGCAGGATGGCATTTTGAATTCACAATTTTCACGTGTGATTTCTATGAGTGCCCAGCTGCGTGTGGGTGAGTACATGCCGGCTAGCTGGTCCTACCTATTCGACTTTGCTCGTTTGAGATGTCGAGTCCAGTATATAGAGGTCAATATATTCTGCATGGTTTTGTGGCACCTATCCTTAGAGGACAGTTATTCGTGGTTAGCTTGAAGAGCATAGACCGCATCATCACTAACCATCAGGTAAGATAGTGGTCAGGCTGGCAGTTCAAATTCAGGCAGTCCAAGTCGATTGAAACGTCAAAATGTAATAAAAACGCGGTCCTTGCGGTAGCTTCGTACCTCACAGTGGGATATCGCCGCCCGCCGTGGCTTGAGGTTAACAACCATGTTAAAAACTTATCGTATACAAATGAAAATAAACATACATATTTTAATATCAATAATGTTTTTTATTACTGATACGATAGCGTTTATACCTTGAAAATTGTACATTTTTCTGGGCCCCGTACCGTTTACTGATTTTGATGTTTTTTTTATATTGGAAAGCTGGTGCTTTTCTTGTGGTCACATTTAAATTGGAGTGGATCTGACGTATTCCTAATAATGCGTTTTTTTTTTAGTATATATGTTAAGATATTAGTTACCTATCCTAAAACTACCTAATTGATAACACTTATTACTTATAATATGTTGAGACGAGGATTCAACTTATCCAAGCTGTCACTTGGAAACATGACTTTTTGCTCACATTTTAATCCACATCATTTATAAATACGTCAAACAATCAATAATTGAGTACTCAAGTATATAAATTATACCTACACATACTTTTATTCTTACCCTCACACTACAACACATTATAATTCTCCTTCACTAAAATATTCTAAAGATTACAGAAAAAAATAAAAAGATATGATCAAAAACTGTAACATACTTTCTTTTATCGGCAGTTGCAATGCAAACACGATAGAAATCGGCCGAGTGCGAGTCCTACTGGCGCACGAAGTGTTCCGTACTATTTGGTATCTACATAACATGGGACACTATATTAGAACCTTTTTTTTTTAGTTTTCACGAAGAGTAGATTAATGTGTGAGCCCGACTCGCACTTGGCCAATTTTTTGTATTTTAACTTACAAAAACAACCCATTCTTCTTACACATTTATTGCAAATAATGATAAATTATGAGGGCTTACCTAGAATTGCTGGTCCTTGCATCGTTACGTGCTTGGCGAAGGAATATCTACTTGAGGGTGGTAGTTTGCCAGGCGAGTATTCGCAAAATGCCCTACCACGATGATATAACGACTGCCATTATAAGACTACTGAAATATTATATATATCTATATATTCAACTTAGGCTAATACTGAACCGCTATTTTTCCTGATGATCATAAAAAAATACTTAATTTGAAGATGCAAATAATAATGCTTAGCGCAATTCACAATCCCAAATCTATTAAATCTGATGCTTGTCTGTGGTCCTATTTAAATATGAGTGAGATCTGTCTAGTATTTGAGTTATCTCTAATAATGCGTATCTTAAGTTTGAAGTCGGTTTTATTTGTTAAAATTTTAATTACTTAAGAAATTATTTGGGATACTATAACAGTGCATTGAAGTTTTGCTTGGCGCTGTTACTAAATGACGTACCTTAGGAAGGGATAGTACATTGTACATCGAGGGGAGAAAACGATCTATTTCAGAAATATAACTTTCTCCCGAGTGATACATAGTGATAAATACTACACCTACGATGAAAATTAAATCATTATAAGTTTTCTCGTATTTGTCTCGTTTTCAAGACGTAAGTTCTTTATGACTTCTAGAGTTGTGTTTTGTATATCTGGTGGCGTCATAATTATAAAATCGTAACTTTCATCAAAAAATAAAATCACACTTGCATATTTTAGAGAATAATTAAAATACAAACAAAAACAAAAATTAACAAAAGAAAACAAATTGCCGCCCTTTTTTTCGTAGACAATTTTACCAAAATAAAACAAAATCGAGTACCCACAAAAAAAATTACACCTCGTTTGTCTAATTATTCGATATACAACAATATTATTTTATTTACAACCTTTTCGATATAAAACGTTTATATTTTTTTATGGTCGCAGCTGAAAACACAAAAGGACGTTAGCAGGGCAGGTATGGATTTTCATACTTCACTGATTCACTGATATGGAGGGCAGGAATGGAATTCCATTTAACTTTTCCCGCCGTACATTTATAAGGGAGAAATGACGAACTTTATAACACGTTTTTGAACGAGCAATGAAACACTTTCTGAGTTAGTGTGGTATAAACGTTTATTATTTACTAAAACAACCGGGTTAATATCGTGAAATCCAACATTCACTGTTCATTTTGACATTATATTTTCGCCTAATATTTTCGTTTTAATACTTTAGTTCCCCTCGCATCACTTAAGTAATGAAAGATCAGTATAATCATTATTCCATTCGATGCACCTCGCTCGATGTAAACAAGCCCGGGGTGCCCGGGGCTCGGTTCGGGACATATCGAATTCGCAATGGGGATTTAAATTTAGAATTTCCAAGTTGGATGCAAGCTTTTGGAAATAGAACCTTTTTGATTTGAATAAAAAATAAATAATGTTTGGATTTTTGAGGATTTTTTTGCAGTTGGTCCCATTGAAATAGAATTGAGATATCTGCGTATCCTATTAAAATACTATGTTGGTATAATGTGCTCTAAAAAAAGATTCAGTATCGAGGATAAGAACCTAAGTATTAATTACTCGTAATATTACCACGTCCTTTTTTTAACTTTGTAACGCAGATCACTTTTTTGATTTAATAGAAGCAAAATTTTACTATTTTAATTGTTGTTATTTTAATTTAGAGTAGGAACGGCTAAAAAGTGGATGACACGCAACGGTAAAATAGTGAAACAATAAGCTAGATATTATCACTTCTACCTATCATTAAAACCATCAGTGGAACTTGCACAATCTTTATATATAAAAATTACTTTGATTATTTAAATTTGATTTGCACACCCTGTGCAATTTGATCCAAATTGAAAGATAGGATAGCTTACATCTCAATTTATAGTCGTAATTACCCGTGCGAAGCCGGGGCGTGTAGCTAGTCTATGTATAAAAATATGTGCTTTATGGAGATGAGAGATACCTAATTAATAAAAAAATGCTGGGCACGCTGCCAACTGGTAGTGGGTTAGATCATAAAGACTGCTTGTGAGTATGCAATGACTTGTAGGTTGACTAAATGCTTTCATTGTAGTAGGTGTAGTAGTGTATTTAGTTCTTAGTATAAAAAAAAAATGTAAATCCCTGGTAAGAAAAAAAATCCTATTTATAATATTGGATCCGAAGAAGTAAGATTTTCCGAAATAGAAATATACGTTTGTCGTATTTTAAGTGTGGATATTTCCTATGTACGTTTATTTCAGTAGGTAGTTAGTGCATAAAAGTTTTCTAATCAAAAAGTGCACGCGTGGAATAACAACCTATTGTCTTTACCAATTACCAACTCCTGCTGCGATGCAACCGTCTCATTTCCCGCGCTGTCAGATTCGAAAAAGGAACTTTTTATTTTTTAATTGGAACATATTCGACCAGTGTTGAGAGTTGCTCGGTTTTTTCAAAGAGGTTTCTATAGTCAATACTTGGGGTGCTGTTTAGGGGGCCGCGTAGCCTCGAGGTATTTGGTTTTGAGAGTAGGCATATTGGAGTAAGACAATCTGGCCCCCTGTAATAACTTGCCGACAATGGATGAATGAAAGTTGCGTTTTATGAATCCATTGTGTGTATTTTAATAATAATACTCGTAGTCGAAGAATATGTTATCAACGTTTTGGGGGTAAATATTTTCATAGAACTCATTTAATCTTATATACTGAAAGTTATTATTAATAAATATTAGTTTTTAACACATCACCTAATAATATAATTCTATGACTTTATATTATTTATTCGTCTCTACATAGAAGTAGTATATATACCTAATATACTAACTTCAGCTTATACGTAGGTCAAACTGAAAGTTTCTGGATTTTGATATTCAATTATATTCATTAGGTATGATAGCGAGCGACACACAATTTTCTAAAGGCGCCACAATGAGGAAAGGAAACAAATGACAGTCTTCCAAATTTTAAAGGTAAGATGTTTCTAGATATTTCCATTTTCGAATTTCGTAACTGCTTCTTTATTGTATGTTCCAACACAAGTCAAGTGTGATATGTACCTTATTACTGAATTTAGGCACGATTTTTCACAGTTGTAGCTCGGTTTCACAACCATTCTAAAAGATCATAGTATCCGCTTTCGATTCTAAATTAATATTACTCGTGTTACCTGGAACAGTTATTGGACGTTAATTAAGTAACTCTAAAACGGAAATTAATATAAAAAATTACATTTACAAATGTAATAAATTCAACAACACTTTAAAAAAAATTGTTCAATCCCTACTCAGAATCTCGCGTTTTACATGATAAAGTACAACAGTGAGATAATCTAGCAACCAAACGTAGTATTATTATTATGTTCTATGACAAAACCAAATAAATACATTCGAATTTTGAATTGCCCGCAAAAGACGCGATTTTTCCGTAAGGCTAGAGTGCCATGTAGCGCTTTTTTTACTTATAAACGTAGTTGCGTAATATTTTAAATACCAAATGTTCAATCTTGATAAATTTTGTATGTATATACTAATATATCTCCTACTCTATACTCCAGACTAATATATCTATGGTTCTAGTTTGTCAGATTTCCGTAAATTTAAGGAACTTCAACGTCTAAATTTAAGTAAATTCAAACGTCTATCTATGACAGAAAATTTTAAATCCAAATATATTACATATTCGTTTTGTTGCTAGATTTTCTCACTGTTGTATTTGATCACGTATAAAACAAAAATAACAGCATATAATTTATTACATTTGTTACGGGTAAATATATCTTTTTATATTTTTAACGTGCATAATATTTAGTAACATGATCATGGCATTTGCGAGTTTAAAATATTCATTTATTTGTGTATACACGAGCAGCATAATTGCTGATATGTCAATATTGACAGTTTTTCAACCCGCTGTTGCTAAGTACATTTTTTTGTGTTTGAGAGTGTTCGAGCTGTTTAGCTAAGTAGGTATTACTGCGTGATTATCTTTGTATGTTTCAGTGTCATCACGAAGATATTTCTTCTAGTATAGTGAGGCGGAATGAGGCGCAAACTGAACGAAAGTCGAAAACTACGGAGTAGCAGGCCATTGCCTTTCTTGGTTCTATTCTTTATGAGGATTTTATTTATCAATTGCCTATTGGTAATTTGTATTGCCTATGTTAAATAAATGAAGCGACAATAGCCTAGACGAAGGTGGCGATTCAATTAGAAAGATAGACCTTCGTTCGTTAGGCATTCAATCGAAAACTCTGGAAAGAGGGAAGGGAGACATTTGCTCAGCAGAGGGACGAACAGTGCTAGTAATAATAACCACATCGGTAACAGATGTTGTAGTCAGAGAGAGGCTGCCAGAACACATCATTAGGTGCTTGAGACAGAATTGAGTAACTGAGCGACCATACGCAAATGTCCTGCCGTCATTTGGCGAACCTCAAGCTCGTAGCAGGATTGCCAACGACCACGGCAGATCATAGATTACTACTTGGTCATAATTGCAGATCAAGTTAAGATACAATAGTGAATCTTAACGTGAAAATGTATTCCATAATAAATGATGTAAAAAAGATTTGAAGCAGTGATGGCCGAGCGATTATAACTATGGACTGCCGTGCTGCATGTCCCTGGTTCTTCATCGCATGGTGGAAGGGCATTTTGCGAATGCCCACCTGGCTAGCTACCACCCCTCAAGTAGAAAATCTGTCACCTTGTATTCCGGCACCAGTCCTTGAGAGCCAGAAAATTACAGGCACATGAGACTTAACAACTGTATAGGTATCTCAGTGTGACGGGCGCAGAGCAATTCGTCACATGGCCAAATGCGTCACCGTCAAAGGTTAAACCGCTAAACATCAGGTGGGCCTCGGGCATGTTCCATCACAATCAAAATAAAAAAAAATATTGAAGTAATAACTTCTGATGATATAGAGCAGCAGAATATTTTGAAAAGTTACGCCTAATACATAGCTATATATAGCGGGCGGCAATACGATATATATAAATAAGTATAAGGAAGATCTGTAACATTGTAGGCTGCTTACATGAGGAGAACTAATCCTATATAGAACAGGCTGCCTGGCTACATACAACCGGTATTCAGTTGTGAGTGGCTGTCTACTCGGTGCTAGCTAGTGGGCAAGTACCAGGGGAGCAGATATACAAGGAGGCGGCGCGGGGACGGTGGATAGTGGTCAGAGGCTTGCGGCACTCACGACCTAAAGCTGCGCACGCGGTGGCTGCACTGTTGGACGGGAGTATAAAAATCCTTAAATATATTTAATCAATAGAACTATTTTCAAATGTCTTTTTCATTCGACATATTATGATATATTTTTATAAGTACTTCTTTGGGTGTTGGTGTGCTGGGAGATAAGAAAATAAGTTTTTTTTAATTATATTAAGGCATTGACCACCTGCTAGCACTAGGCTAGCTAGTTAGTTACAGGCACGTGTATGTAATGCAATACCGCGTGGAACACCAAAAAGTTTTTAGTGATCTGTACGGTTTTGTGTGTCTTTTTCTTATGTCAGTATGGATACCATCAATAGTTTAACACCATGTTGAAAGTCTGCTTCTAATATTTGTATCCTTAAAAGAAAAGTTATTCTACTGCTCCCAGCTCCCAGTAGTCCCAGAACATACCTTAGAAGAGAATTCTGCGCTATATTCCATGTATTTTATTTCTAACAGTTGCATATGTAGAGAAACCTAATAATATAATTGCATTAATTCATTGTTAACTGGAATAATGAGGCCTGATTTTCGTGAGACAAAGTTTAACACTGAGATGCCAAGTATTTTACTGGACTAGACAAGTTACTAAGGTTACATCCTGCAACCTAAGTAAATACCTGCAACTGGCAGGTATTGGAGAAAGGGACGAGGAGCCAAGTGGAGCAAAGTGATGGATGGCTTGTGGCAGTCACGACTCACTGGTAGGCACACCACAGCCACACACAAAACCTTTAACCAAAGTTATATGCAATTATTATTAATATGGCAGGGTTGACTATTCAAAATCTTGAAAGCAACAACTAACTACTTGTCCACCACAAAACAAAACAATACGCCAATAAATAAACCCAAGTGCTTGTAAGCTTGCAACCGCTGTAAAAATGATTTACACCATTGTGAACGCGGCTGCGGACGGCGCGCGACTGCCCGCTCGCGTGCCGGTAATTGCAGAGCGTTCCTTTTTTGAATAAGTATCACGACTTTTTCGCTCCATTTTCTTCTTTTTTTCTTTGAGAGGCATTCCAGGCGTACTGGCAGGCAATTTGGTCGCGTTCGACTATTTGAAGCATTCGCTTGTAATGTTTGAGGGATATGGGATGATTGAAACAGCAGTTATTTGAAGCAGATTTGAAGTTTTATTTCAGGTTTCTGCGTGATGGTAGTATATTTTGCGAATGCTCGCTCACCTCAATAGCTCCACAAATATAAAATGTCACCAAGCATATAACGGCGTTATTAATTTTTAGTTCAAGGTTAGGCCGCCTTTACTTACATAATTAATTACCTAGGTACTAATCGATGCGATTGTGCTCAAAGGCCGACATTAAAAGGTTTTAACAACTTTGTGGCCACTGAGAAAATAACATAAATAATTGCTAAAATTAAGCACATAGATCTCTAAATATTCCTATCTAATTGTTATCTGCGGTATGCCTTTATTAAACAAAACACCACGAACTATATACAACACTACAGACACTACAATAAAAGCATTTAGACAACCTATAAGTCATAATTGATATCTTGAATATTAGGTACGTTAACAATACAAGTCTGTTTATGTAAAAAACAAAGTTGGGGATATGTTATTACAATACTATAGACGATTGTTGAAAATCGTCTATAGTACTTATTGTAATTTTTAATCAAAACATTTTTATTGTTTGTAGTACAACGCAAGTTGAATTATAGGTGTCGCTCCATCCCAATACGATGGTTGCATGACGAACGAGAGCAAGAATTACAGTTATGAGTCATTGTGTCATGTTAGCTCAATTGGTTAGAGCATACCCCGGCTAAAGGGGTGGATGGACGCGGGTTCGAATCCCGCACATGACTATAATTTTTTCTCTCGTAAATTTGTAATTTTGTAAAACATTTTTAGTCATATTATCACGAATTTATCATCTGTAATATTAACCTATATTTACGATAGCTATACAATAAAGATGATGTATTACCACAAAAATTAAATTTAAGTACTATATACTCGTACTTACTCGTACCTCCAAGCAAGTAAGTAAGACCTGCGGTAAGACTCCAATTTTCACAAAACGACGCCTATTTCAATGAGTTCTTTATCTCGGTGTACAGTAACAGGATATATAGGTAAGTACACCTCTTTCTTCAATTACGGTGAATTTTCGAATTTTAAATCAATTGTTGACTCTTTATTATTTTTTTACCAAAAAGGTTGAGACGCTTTTGTAAAATAACAAAAAGTGTGATTATAAACTGCCAGTGTTAATATCAAAAGAGGTGAACCTTAACTAAACGTAAAGTAAACAAAATTTCTATTATCAATTAATTCGTGTTATTATCAAAAGATGTTGAGTGTATTTATTAAAGTGAATAAGTTTTAGTTGGATGAAGTTTTGGAATAACACAATCTTACCCTTTGAGGCTGGCGAAGTTAGTAAAAGCAGAATAATATTAGTTTTAGACTTATAAATCATTTATAAGAATATATAGGTACTCGTAATTTATGCCAGAGAGTTTGACCACGAAAACTCAAAAAGCCAATCTCAAACTTGAGTAATATTTTTTTATTGCTGATTGGTTAGCCTTTGACCACAATCTCATAATCAAAAAAAAATTAAAAATAATGCTGCCGGAATGTGTTAAAAATCTGTCACCAAGCACCTAACGGTGTGCCGTTAGGTGCTTGGTGACAGATTTTTAACTTGAGGGTGGTCGCTACCCAGGCCGGCATTCGCAAAATGTCCTTCCTTCATGCTAATATTGCTAATATTCTAATAGATATAGATACCAATATGCCTACAATCTCTACTATGACTAAAGAAAAAATAATCATAATGTGGACTTAATTAGTAAAAAATGTGTCATCTGTCGTGTATCGGAATATGTCCAATATTATCTTAATCAAAAGATCAGACATTAAACAAAATCAATTAAAGCAAATAGCTCTTTTGAAGATCAAAGACAGAATTAGGATGATGTCCAAATACATAATATTACGAACAATTCTTGATGACTAGTGTGGTGCCTAGACTTTGACTATTATTTGTCGATAAAATTCTTAAATGTTATTATTTACATGTAATTAACTTCAAGTTGTATGTTATGTTACCAATGTCATCATGTGTTTGATTTTATGTTATATAAAATGGATTTGAATTTGATAAAGTCCTAGTGAACATTTTATAGATAGGTATATTATTATAATTATAATGTAAGTAGGTACCTATGAAATTAGTTCTGACTTTGTACTTTTAAGTAGAGGTCAAACAAATGCTTAAAATATAATATGTAAAATTTGAATGTAGAAAATTGCCATTTTAGCACGAAGTGGTAGTTTTGTCATTAGATTATTAATACACCGAAAGATTTTCTCAATCTATCAAGTTGACACCTTAAACCAGATGTATAAGTGCATCGATAAAGTGCAAGTCATACCTAGTAATAAAACGTAAATCCAAGAGTGCATGAGTTTGACAGTGGAGTGAACAACAATTATAGAGTGAGGCCGACTTCAGGGTTTTTATAATTCTGCTTACTATGGGAACACGTTCTTTACGATTTTTTATTTTCTTCTTATTGATCGCATATGAAAGTGCTACTCGCAACTTAACCTATTAATACTGGTTCTTAATGCCTGAACACACCATTATTTTGATAACGGATTTTCTATTTGAGGATTAGCTCCCTAGGCAAGTATTTTCAAATGCCCTGCTACCATGCAAATTTACTAAGGATGACGTGTATAACCGTTTTATTTGCAAATGCAATAAAATGCGTTGCTCGCGCAAGAAATAATAGCGATGATGTAAGTTTATCGTTAAGGCGTAGTGCATCCCTAGTATTAAAAAAATAAATCCCTATCACGGGGTGCGTGGGGTTGGCTAATCAAGTGGTTATTTAACGAACTTCGGCGGGGTTGAAGCATAGTGCCAACTTCAGGGTCCATTACACGTGCCGGTTTGTAGGGGACAAATTGTGTTTTTAATAGTTTTATAAATAACTTTTATGAATGATGAAATTGAAAATTTTGCACAAAAGAGTGAAATACCCGTTGCCTTCAGAACCTTCCCCGTTTTTTGAGAGTCTGTTGAAAATCAACTTCGGAAAAGAAAAGTTTCTAAAGAAATCGTTTCTACTGCCCAAAATTGTTTTAGTGTAAGGGTGAAAAGACCTACCAAGATACCAAAAATAATTAAAGATAAAGATATATTTATTGTTCAAAACATTGGTACATAAAATCGTATTAAAGCACATGGAATGTAGGTGTATAAATATTTAGGCCCACCATGTTTTGCCTATGTAGGCGTACAATTATCGAGATGGAGCACCAAATTAATAAAAATTATAAATTAATATTATGAAATTTATTTCAGTTTTCAAAGTTTATATTATTTAATCATTCATATTAAAACATTATATAAGATAATATATAGGTACTAGTTACATGGAATAAAATAACACTGTCATGGCACTTAAATTATAATAAAAAAAATTAAATGTCAGTATACAAAATTTCATTTTGAATATTGCCCACTCTAAACATTTATTCCGACCCACTTAACCTATTCTGCGTTGTTTAGATACTGGTTGCATCCATAACTCAGTTTATGGTCTAGCTAGCCCATCAGCTATATAGAAAATCTTAAACTAGATTCAAGGACAGCGGCCGTGTAAATCAATAAACAATTAAAAATACCCTTTTATTATTTTTATAGTTGATGGGGTAGCTTTTGACCTCTATCTCATCTGATGATAAGTATAATGATGTGGTCGAAGATTTTAATTAGGGTAACCTAGAATTACTGGCTCTCAAGGACAGCTGCTGGAACACACAGTTAGGTGCTGAATCACAGGTGTTGTACTTGACGGTGGCAGCTGGCATGCATTCATATTTTAGCACAGAAATACTCTAAAGACCAAATTTTTATCTTATTTACAAAACATAGTTCTGAAAGAATGTGTTATCAATTAACTAGATTACCTAAATAAGGGCTTGAAACAGGAGTCCACTGGATATCGATAAGGTTTACTACTTCAGGACTTTATGACATCATAAAACGTCAGGTACTAAAATTTAAACCAAATTTTAACCTAATTTACAAAATATAGTTCTAAGAGAATGTGATATGTACTAACGGGGCTTTGTTGGGGTTTAACCCGCAGTACACTTAATATGGGTATTTTGAAATCATGCAACGTCAGGTAGGTACTAAAATTTATGACTAAATAACTGTCCCATAAAAAAGACATTTAACAAATCAAACCTGTATCTCAATCCAACCCTCGCCTACAAAGATGCAAGGGGTGCAAACAAACAATAGGCACCTATTTCATTATTTTGTACCCATGTAGCTTAATAGAACCTACTTGGTAAGGTATAACAGTAGATTTATATGCGTAAGGCGAACGGTGATTTCTTTGGCGGGAAATTCTTTTTCTTTTTGTTTAGTTGCTAGTACTTCTAACTATTGTACTAAATCACGTACGTTCCGCGAGATTCGGAGAAGATTTTTATGGCTCCTAATAGTCTTTTGAATAGTTATTAGGTAAATTTCATATTTTATTACAGGTAAACGTAATATAACCCGATTTAATAAAGAACCTAGTGAATAAAGAAGTAAGATGTGATGATTTTCAGCGCCATCTTAGATTTATTCCATTACTAGCGACCCGCCCCGGCTTCGCAGGGGTGCAATACTTATATACTAAATTCATATCTGTTATATCTTCCAAAATATTCATTTAAATTACATGCTCTAATAAAGGGGCATATTGGTCCATATTAAGTGCATAATCTATTTAATGTACTTAATTGGATAAAGATTAATATTGTATTGCTTAAAATCGCTTCGTAATAAGTTAATATTTCTTGTAAAAAGTAAAGGATTAAAAATGGTATTATATATATTGTGAGTGACTCCTAAGAGATAGGCATATGTGATAGCTGACTTTTTTGTAGACTTTTTTAAGGTGTACAATACTGTAGTACATTATTTTGATCTATCTCGTAGGGTTAAACTAGCGTTTGCAATGTAAGCGCAAAAAATGTGTTTATTTACGACATTTCATTAGATACCTCTAAAATGATCTGTGTGGTTCTACTATATTATGCATTCATTATACATATTAACCTTCCTTTTGAATTACTCTAATCTATTAAAAAGAACCGTATTACTCGTATAATCCGTTGCGTAGTTTTAAAGATCTAGCATATATAGGAACAGACAGACAGCCAGAAGCGACTGTGTTTTATAATATTTAGTGATGACAGTGATTAAACTTTAAAAAAGTTTTGACGATGTAAGGGGTAATTTGAAAGAGGAACTGCTTTCTTAAACTGCGGCGCTCAAAACGCCTGCCAAGCGTGTGGATTATGGCGAACCCCGATAACGGGGGAGGCTGTTCAGTAGTGGACAATCCGGCTGATACAGTAAGGAGAAATTTATGAGATGATCGAGACATATAGAGTACCTTATCGTGAACTCTAAGATCATTTTAAATAGATAACAGACATAGGTACAAAGATTGCTGCCGGAAAATACTGTTAGGTGCTGTCAGTATACGGCTACGGTTCTGGACATAATAATAAATACCTATGAGTACATAACTGTTTTTGTTTGCGACAAATCGTTTATCTACAGTACGTGCTGTGTGCTCCCCCATCGAACGCACAAACCTTTGATTTTGCTAATCATCGCACGCAGTGCGGTCGCTTGCCTAATATCATATTGTAATTAAAACCTAACGCTTTTTACTCAATTGTCAAACTTAGAACATGGGATAACTCATCATTTGTGTAATTTTAATACGGGATAAATAACGTGAATAAGTCAGATAACTCCGATGATAGTTTCGATCACATTTGGGGTCTTTTTCAAGGAGAGGAAGCGATATGATACGATTTATCAACGGGACACCCGCGTTGATGACTCGTTTCGCATATAGTTTATTTATTTAGGCGCTTTTTAGTAAGTAGTTATTGTTGGGTCTATCTGATTTATTACATATTACATACTATATTGATTAACAGCCACATTATTTTTTTAAATAAAAATATACAACTCAGATATGTAGTACAAATCCTAGAGAGCAACATCATTTTAAAATGATCATTTACTCTTAAACCTGGAATCACGTCATTTTTACGGTGATGCTAAATCATGTGACGATGTCGAAAACAAACTTCTTTTTTCACGTCATCCGTAATGACGTTGTTTCTAGACGGCATGGCTAAAAGACTTTTATAACATGTCTTCATTTCACGTCTATCTGAAGTTACGCTTTTATAAGCGGTGTGTTAAATAATGGAATCCTTCTCTCTTCAGGAAAGAACTTTCTCTCTTCAGGAAGGTGAAGTACCGAAGGCACTTCTCCCAGAATTAAAGCTATCCTGTAGGTGGATTTTGTCACAAATAAGTCATCTCCATTATACCATTTTGTTAGACAATATGACCCCTGGCTCTTTCGAAAAACGAAAGCACTCACTAGCGGTCATCCATCCAAGTAGTAGATCGCAGAGAATATAGCTGAAGAAGTTGATCGTCGTCAACATCAGAATGAAGCCGCTTTTATAGCACTTTGGTTTGCAGCTTTCGTAATAGTCAATGCACGAATCGCGAATTCTCTATAGATGTAGTAGAATTTATCTGGCTTTTTTTTGAGTACTAACAAATCCCGTATTAATTATCCTGTAACAGAAATATATCAGCGCGTCTGTATATCTGAGAATGGTTCGCAGAATGTTATTTTTTCATGACGTTGAACCAGCAGTGTAACGCGTCAAGTCAAAATGTACTACGTGTTCCAGTCCCGGACCAGAAAAATGATATAGGTTTATCAAAAAGTAGCACGGCATGAAAATAGGCCTCGAGTGGCGAAGTAACATGTGACCTCATGTAAGAGTTTAGCAGTAATTGCTTATGCCACCCACAATTCCTATTTAGTGCGCAATGAATATTTTTTTACAGGTCTAAGGACAACTTCCGGTTACTATATCATCTGTTGGTAAATGATGTTATATCTTCCAGAACAAATCGATAGTTGCTTAGCAACCAATTATTTACTTGTAGGCCAGGCGAGCATCCGCCAGTACCTAATTAGATCAACATACATACGCACGTAAATTTTCAATTCCATCTAATATTAACCTTTTGCCTGTCAGCCTTTCCCTTTGTCTAGATTTCCAACGGACAATTAAGTGAAATTGCACGACCGCTGTCAACCGCTTTGACCCCGCAGGCTTTGAATTGTAATCGACCCGGTAATTGTGGACAATCCCTGCCCTGCAAATTAGTCTCGGTTAACGTACCAAAGTGCCCTACGTGATCGAGGAAGCTAGGCTATAAAATAGCTATAACTTGAACATGTTACCCAAATTTATTTGACTGTAGACATATCTATAGATAACATTTTTTTTATGCTTGATAAGTTAGCCTTTGACCACTATCTTTTTGAAGCGCTCGTAGCCAAGTTTGCTTAGCCATTCTGAATCGATCAGCAAAGTTAAGCAACGTCCGCCACGGTCATGACTTGGATGGGTGACCGCTGGTGACATTACTACTGAGCGCTTCCGTGCTTCGGAGGGCACGTTAAGCCGTCGGTCCCGGTTGTTATCTTAGGATAGCAGTCGTTACAGCATGGTGGTAGGGCACTTTGCAAATGCCCGCCTGGCTAGCTACCACCCTCAAGTTGAAAATCTGTCGCCAAGCACCTAACGGTGTGTTCCGGCAGCTGTCCTTGAGAGCCAGTAACTCTAGGTTAGTCTGAACAACATCCTCGACCACATCATCACTTACCATCAGGTGAGATAGTGGTCAAAGGCTAACCTATCAGGCATAAAAAAAAAATATATATCCCACCTGATAGTAAGTGATGATGTGGTCGAAAATTATATTCAGGCTAACCTATAATTACTGGCTCTAGAACCATGACTATCGTGTTGTCTTTTTTATCAATATGAATATAACAATATATTTGAAAAAATAATGAACATACCTGTGTTCTTCCAAGGGAAAGGCAGAGGTAAAAACCTCTATGTGAATGTGGGTAGAACAAAAAGATTATACCCGTGCCTTATGAATCTTTCGTTTGCATACATGAACAAAATCAATTATCCTCCAAAATAATTTTGTTTTTCCGGGTACAAGTATTTGAGCTGAGACCCGCTGATTGTAGGTCAAACGTCAATCCACTAAAACAACAGATAATTGACGTCGTATACTAACTCCTTTTACCCTTCCGTTCATAATAATAATCTGTGGAATATAACAGAACGCAGTATGTTCAGATAGTGGACCTGGAATATAATAATAATCGTTATTATTGTCATATATTAACTGTATTGTATTGTATCAGCCGGATCGTTCACTGCTGAACACAGCCTCCACTATTAAGGAGGTATTTGCCATAATCCCCACGCTTGACAGATGACTTCGGGATCGCAGTGTAAGTTGGCAGTTCTCTAGAAGGCGCTGCTCACCTTCCAGTGTTTTTCCCGTAGTCGCCTCTTACGACACCCACGGGATGCTATGGGGAGGTGCAATTCTTACCCGGCACCCCACGGGGCTATATTAACTGTAAATTCATAATTTTTTTTTTTTCAAATTTATAGCTGATAGGCCTATGACCACTATTTCAACTTATGGTAAGTGATGATGTGGTCGAAGATGTTTATCAGTATAACCAAGAATAACAGGTCCCGGAACACACTGTTAGGTGCTTGGAGAATTTCTACTTGAAGGTATGCCCGCTAACCAGGCGGGCATTTGCAAAATGCCCTATAACCTAAGATTTTTTTACCTGTCGATGTGTTGTATGGCCTCCATATTTACTAGACGAATTCAGGGTAATCACCTGAGTCACTACCAGTCTTGCACTTCCGAGCGTCCGGTGAATACATCGCCGCTAATCGTGTTTTTTAGGAATAATCTGTGGACAATATGCCTTTCTTGTGTCTTTAGACTCTGCACCAATTATACAGGCACTGTGAGAGATAAGAAAACTGTTTCATTTCACGCGTAATTATTGCTTTTATTGTTGAAATAGAAAATATCGTCATTTTTTTTTATCTTAGGAACTAATCTCAATGAAATGGATGAGCGAGATATGTGTATCGTTTGGTGTGAGAGAGTGAAAGAGATCGCAGCATAATGGTGATCGGAATGTTTCGTGGTGGTTCGGTGGTAACACGAATTGCTTATTTATCTCTTTCTAACATCAGATATGACGCATAATATTTGAACGATCTTTCCTTGTCATTACAA
Organism: Plagodis dolabraria; assembly: GCA_963854805.1. Classification (NCBI taxonomy): domain Eukaryota; kingdom Metazoa; phylum Arthropoda; class Insecta; order Lepidoptera; family Geometridae; genus Plagodis; species Plagodis dolabraria. The sequence goes on along the minus strand of OY978462.1, from coordinate 9,602,189 downwards.
ACTGCATATACATGTGCGTAGGTATGTATATAGGTAAATTCTAGTGAGTTTTAGAGCAGTGGTGTCCGGATCTAACAAATCTATATATTTCAAATCTCTGCCTATAACCCTGTAAAAATATATACATTTTATATTAATTATTATGTTTCGGTTATCATTATTATTAATGTAGCACATTCCCAAAGTCAAATAACAAGTCCATGTCTGTCATTTGTAATATTATGAAAATTTAAAGAGAGCAATTATTCAAACTATCTGTTTAAATTTCATCCACAACTGAACATATTTGCTTCACTTATTAAAGAAGAGGCTACGTTAGTTAAATAGAAGGTCCATCGTCACACTCACTTCCCTAGCATTGCTTGGCAATTTTTTTTTGTCATTTGTAATATTATGATTAAGAAATAATGAGAGACAATAAAACTATTATCCATGACTGACCATACTTGCTTCATTTATTGTATAAGAGGCTTTTTTAGTCAAATAGACGGTCTATCGTCAGTTCCATAGCATAGCTTAGCTAACGAACATAGGTCGACCACTTTCGCAGCGATAGACATGAATCGCAATATTTGAAGGCATTGCAACAAAATTGCATAATTTGCGGCATTAAGCTATTGAACTCTATAGAATATTCATCGGTAGCTTTCTCTGATCGGTATCGGACGTTTGTCATAATAATACAATTGGCTTTGACAACTTTATGAAGGCTGGAAATAATTGAGTAGATATGGAAATAATTGAATATGTTTCTATAAGTCATAAAAGGTGGGGAAAATACCAGAAGGGACAGCAGCTGCCATCGTATACCGCGATTCTTAAGACGACTGCCAAGCGTGGGAATTATGGCATACCCCATAATGGTCTTTGGTCAGCGGAGTGCGGCATGGCTATAATAGTAAATACTAACTTTAACTGAAAATCAAGATTGTTAAATCAATGATAACGTGGTCAAGGCGTTTTCTGTTTGTCTTTTGAATTGGAGCAACAACTTGCAGAAATGTTCCTGGGGACCTATAGTTGCATGTGTCATCTTCTAGCATACTAAAATATATTATAAGCTTGCCTTGGTACATAATTTCACCTAGTGATGAAGAAAACTGATAAGGAAAACAAATTGAGCCGCGCATATAGCGTAAGATCCCAAACGAATCTGGCTCTCAAGAATAGCTGTCGGAACACTTCGTTATGTGCTTAGTGACAGATTTTATTCGCAAAATGCTTTAACACATGCAATGAAGCTCAAGCCCGCGTCCACGTTGGGTCTAATACGAGACCTCGGCCAATGATTTTTTTTTTATTTCTATTCATCAAGCACACCGAAACCACAGAACTTAAATTAATAACAAAATTACGACAGGAAAAAATATGGTCATACGCGGGATTCGAACCCACACCATCCACATCTGTCGCCGGGGTATGCTCTGAACGCTGAGCTAACATGAAATTTATGTCAGAACTGTAATTTATCCTCTCGTTCTTAACCAAATTCAAACAACAATCTGCTTATGAGTCTTGTGTCATGTTGGCTTAGCGGTCTGAGCATAATCCTGAACACGACTAAAAACTTTCCTCTCGCTGTAATTCCAACTATCCCTTTCATCTCGCACATCTTTAGGTAAGTTAGAATAAATAACTGTTATTCACTAATGAATAGCTAGGACTTTAACTCCGGAAATCATAGGACTTGTAAATTGTTTAATCATAGACTGTGGGATATAAATCAGTTATAGATACAGTTTTACAAGAGACCGGTGTTGCCAGATCGATAATTATAATTTCCTCATATATATTTAAAAAGTTTAAATTTATAATGAATAATTTATTTATGCCTTAAATTAAAAAAATAAAATAGTGATATACTTTTTCTAAAGGATATAGCAGAACACGGCCTATGATCTTACACGCTCGATTCTTGTTTCATAATTATTACAATTATTTTTCATTTTTCAATTTATTAATGTAATGTGACGGACACTTCCTAATATTAATAACATATTAATAAGTTTTTTCATTGGTTCAATCACAGATCGCCGATCGCCATATTGTTCCGCTGGCCAAGTAGTAAGCTGTAGTGTTATGGTAAACTCGCGTTGAAACTACACTCATACTCATGGTCGCACAATCGATGTTTCGCCACCAATCGATGTTCATCGATGACGCGACGTATCATAGAAATAATTGTTTTTTTGACACTGAAAAATATTTTTTTTTGTAATTCAATTTTATGACAAACGCGTTGTAAAATGTGGCAAGTTGTGAGGCTGAGTTTTGATGGCTTCCACAGCCCACATATTATTGCCATGTGAAGTGATTTTTTTTCGTTTTTAAAGCCAGCAGGTCTTTTCTACACGAATCAATTTATGAACAATTCATCCTAGTCCAGTTATGTGTAGAAGAGACCTACGCTTGAATAAGTAAAAATATATAACATTCAGGTGTTCCCTTATTGCTTGGATACATATTCTGATCATGATCAGATGGCTGTGTTGTGACATTTGTATTCTTGTATGGCTATGGTCGGTCTATTTTTATTATTTGCTTACCATCGTTGCCGCCTTTTTGGCGTATTCCATGCATTTTACATGCATTACGTATTGCATTATACACCCCATTTTACGGCATACCTAATACAGGCAAATCCCACAGTCCAACATTCAATAAATTATAACCTCAAAATCCGATATGTTTTTTATTTTTTTTTCATTCCAAGGAAGTGTCCGTGACTAGTTTTTAATTTCGATCGCTTGAGTGATTATTGTAGAACCCAGAAAACAAACTCACGGCACAGTAACTCTAGGCTAAAATGTAGGGATGAAAAACCATGTCCTTTGCGTGTGGGGATTTTCAAGTGATATCGATCACTTAAAGAAAATAATTTAAGGTAAAATTAACCAAGAAACAGAGGACGGCTAACTATTACGTATTACTCAGCTAATTACCTGCTGATAGGTACTGTATCAGCCAGATTGTCCACTACAGAATACAGCCTTCCCCTTTAAGGGGTTTTCCATAATCTCCACGCGTGGCAGCTCTGGGGATCGTAGCGTAAGATTACAGTTCCTCAGAAGACGCTGCAGCTCGCCTTAAGGTATTTTTCCCTTAGTCGCCTCTTACGACACCTACGGGAATACTATGTAGTAGTACAGTCATAGGTACTTCGGGAAAATCATAGAAATTTCACCGTACTTATTTTCTGTTTTTGGCTAATTGTCATATTGTGCATACTTCCCATATATTTGTAACTCAGACGAATTTAATAATGTTTGTGATATATAATTTTTGTTATTAATTTCTTATGGAGATAGAAGCATAGTGACGGGCGCAGTGCAATTCGTGACTTGTGCCGAAATGCATCTGTTATAGGCAGAGGTTACTCCGCTTAACATCAGGAGGGCCTCGTGCTTGTTACGTCACAACAACAAAAAAAAATGTCTCCATTACTAGCGAGAGCTTAGATTAAGCATCAACCAGAAATATCTGCCTTGATGCGACCAACCACAAATTCTCCATTATATAAGGGTGAATATATGATTTAGAATCGCTCGCAGCGGTCCTTGCCTATTCGATGTTCTCTGCATCTTGGATGGGTGTTCGCTAGTGGCATTTATTACTTGGAACCTTGCTAATATATTGCCTTGTCTTAGAACGGCTGTCATTAGACCATGTCGAAGGCCTTCGGGCGGTGTGAAATCTCAAAGATTTTGAATTCTGATAGGAAATTTTGCTAATGCTCGCCAGACTAACTTCCACCCTCAAGTAGAAAATATGTTGACAAGCACCTACCGGTGCGCGGTAGAGCCAGTTCGGTATTAAAATAAAATATATAAAATACTCCAGTCGCGTCTGCTCTCCCAAGCCGAATATTAGGAGTAGTAGTTTCGATACAAAACTTGGTCGAAAATAGGTCAATACAAAAAAAAAAAAAACTTTGAATTGCGATCCCAAGACGCCTGCCAAGCGTGGGGATTATGACAAATCTCCATTTAATGAGGGAGGCTGTGGACAATCAGGCTGATACCTACATCTGCGGAATATCTGCATTAAAATCCCTTATGTTAAGGGAAAGAGAAAAAAATTACGAAAATTTTCATAAAATTTCTCCCTGGAAACAATAAATCACCAAATTTTTGAGTAGATATCAGATCATGACAACACCAAAGAAAGCTTAGCTATGACACGATTAAGATAATAAATAATGTTTATCAAATCGTCGCATCTAACCGGATGGACAAAAAGCGTGCGCGTGGGCAACTAAACGCTTATGTGCTCATAGACAGTTATATTTTATTTGTATTAATAACTGACCATAGTTTGGCCAGTCCGAGAGTTCGATCGATATCATCATCTTCTTACTCTTGTTCCTTATTCATAAAATATCAGCCTTTATCCACCAAACACGATGTTGTCCAAAATTATAACTAAGTTTACCACGTTTTATTTAGTCCCTTTCTTGTTTATTTGTCGTTCGCGTGGACTGCAACTCAAATTTTGAGCACTTCCTGAAAGTTACCCGGCTGAAACTTGGACGGTAGACAGACAGGTTTTTGGAGCGCTCGTAGCGAAGTTTGCTTAACCATTCTGAATCGATCAGCAAAGTTAAGCAACGTCCGCCGCGGTCAGGAGTTGGATGGGTGACCGCTGGTGACATTACTACTGAGCGCTTCCGTGCTTCGGAGGGCACGTTAAGCCGTCGGTCCCGGTTGTTGTCTTAGGATGGCAGTCGTTACAGCATGGTGGTAGGGCACTTTGCGAATGCCCGCCTGGCTAGCTACCACCCTCAAGATGAAAATCTGTCGCCAAGCACCTAACGGTGTGTTCCGGCAGCTGTCCTTGAGAGCCAGTAATTCTAGGTTAGCCTGGACAACATCTTCGACCACATCATCACTTACCATCAGGTGAGATAGTGGTCAAAGGCTAAGCTATCAAGCATAAAAAAAAAAAAAAATAGATAGATGACACTGCATAATTAAGGTAAAGCGAGTTTCAAAAAATTTCTCCATGGGGTGCCGGGCTTGAATGTCACCTCCCAAAACTACCCGTGGGTGTCGTGGCGAAGAGGCCACAAAAAGTATAAAATACCAATTAAAGGGCTGATATCTTAAACTGCGATCCCAATACGCTTGCCAAGCGTGGGGATTATGGCAACAGCCCTGGGGCAGGCTGTGTTCAGTGGACATTTCGGCTGATACAGTCTCAAAAAGGCAAATGTTGAACATGTTATTTTAAAATAGTGTACCGACGCTTTACATATATTAATTAAATAAATAATATTCTAGAGGATATTGCAAATACTAAGCTAGATCCGAGAACGCACTTCCATATATTTATCTTGTTAAAAAAATAAATTATGAACAAATGCTAAATGCTCTAAAATTTAGCATTTGTGTATATATATATACCTATACAAAATATTAAATATCTATACTTATATATGCAATTATTATACATGCTGCCAGCACGCTGGGCACGCTGCCAACTGGTAGGTACTGGGCTGGAGCATTTAGACCGCCTATGAGTCTGCTATGACAGTAGCTGTATAGTGTTGTATATAGTTAGTAGTATTATTTTATTAATATTATCATACAATTTTGAATTTGAATTTACCCTTTCAGCCATATACGTAAAGTGCATTAAAACTGGTAGAGTAATTATTACTACTATTCATATACGCTATAAGTGCAAGATAGTATAGTAAATCTGTGTTAATGTATATGAAAAAATTAAATTATTCGTATCGGTATATATGTTATTAGGATAAGATAGTTTATTAATATGGATCTTTGTTATCTGAAATACCCCTTATTTATTTATGTATTATTGGAAGTTAAATTGTTATTTTGGAACTTTATAGAGAATCGCATTTTAAAAACCTTTTCCACACTAACAAATAAAAAGCACTTTTACACACAGATTTCGAATAGTAAATTAATCTTATGTGTTACATACTAAACAAAGATACGAGATCCTGAGCCAGATAGTCCGGTCCGAAATACAAAAAAAGCCTTAACACATATAGGTACGTAGAGAACAAGACTGGAAAAATATGGATGCATCCTTTGCTCTATATGATGAGCTGTCTAATTAGTAATCCGAATCGCTGACATTATAATAATTATTATTATTTAATCCAGAATTGCTTCCATATACAATAAATGTAAGTTAAACTAACGATATAAATATAAAGAAATTCAATATTATTACATTTTTAACTACTAACTATTAACTAATTACTTGATGAAGTTCAATCCATCGCTTTAAAATCGGTCCCCCTGTAGTCATGAGTATTGCGAGTATGGCATTGTCAGTCCGGTAAAATCTCTCGCGTGTATTAGCCGCTCTATGGCGCATCAGTGCCGCGAAGCCGGGAAGATGTCTTTTCACAAACGTATTAGAGGCACTGCAAAACTTCCGTAGTCTCAATAGTATTCGTAGGGCATTGTTATATTGTACTCTTATGCCGTTATAAACCTCTTTTGAGTGATTACTCCATAGTTCACAAGTGTACATGTTTGTGCAATATGCCTGGAAGAGAAGGATTTTAACTTCTTCACTGCATTTTGCAAATCTTCGTACGAGCATATTTGAGCGAACACTTAAGGCGCATCTCTGGCTGTCAATATCTTGCGAGTCCGATAGATTGCTGGCAACTATGTGGCCTAAAGTATTTGTACTCATTCACCCATTCCAGTACTTTGCCGTCAAGTGTAACTGAAGGAATTTTCTTTGGTTTATATTTAGCTTTAAACCACATGGCCTTAGATGTTTGAGCAATATAGACTAGACCATATTGTGATTTCGCGTAGTTCTCACAGACAGCTACCAATCTGAGACTGTTGGCGATTTTTTTTTTATTGCTGATAGGTAAGCCTTTGACCACAATCTCACGTGATGGTAAGTGATGATGTGGTCGAAGGTGTTAACAGGCTTAACCTAGAATTACTTTGGCTCTCAAGGACAGCTGCCGGAACACACCGTCAGGTGCTTGGCGACAGATTTTCTACTTGGTGGTGGTCGCTAGCCAGGCGGGCATTCACAAAATGCCCTTCCACCATGCGGTGAAGCTCAAGCCCGCGGCGGGATTCGAACCATTGACCTGCTGCGCGGCAGTCCATAGCCAAAGCCACTGAGCTTTCACTGCTTCAAAAAATGAAAGTATGATGAAAGTACCATGTCATCCGCATATGATATATGGTCGACACCTGCGATATGACATCCTATTCCAGTATCATTCAGTAATCTGCTGAGTTCATCCATATATACGTTAAAGAATTATGTTATTCATTATTTATATATACATTAAAGAATTATGTAATTAATTATTTTAATTTACTGTTTTAGTAAGATGTGACGGGGCCGAGCCTTTATTATATATATCCCTTATCCATCTCCAGGACACAGTTCCAGATTTTCTTTTTGAGAAAGTAATCGTGTCCTTTCCTACGTATTTGAATTTGGTAAAACAAGAAGGTAGTCAGTAAAGAGGAAATAAATCTGCGTTATGAGCTCACTACAATTGCCAATGTAACTCTACACAACAGATTACATACCGACTAAAATGCAAGTAAAAATATATTTTTTATTATCTGCAGGTATGTCAGTTGTGCTATTAAACCCTTCATGTGAATAAAAACTACAATTAAGCGCCACATAATTAAAAATCGTTCCCTACGACCCCTCATCCTCGGTCACACACATTTAACAGCCATTAGCGACCCCACAAAAACTATTACAACCACTAATTTAAACTTAAACTAAATAAATTAAAAACAAAAACTGAATAAATCACGAAAAAAGCAAACATAACTATTAATATCTCTATCCGTATATTTAACGCGACGATAATTACAGTCCAGGCGGACTGGTCGAAAACACGGCCTAAAATTTAAGAAAAAATAGTCGAAAAAAAGTTTAAGCTCAGTTTACGTTCGAAATTCAAAATTAAAAGTGTCGGCGCGCTCGAAAATCCAGCCTGTATCATTATGTTTGTTCTTATTGGGAGGAAAGGTTAAGATGGGTCACGACTCGTACCAATTAGGGGTGATTAGAGGTTATAATTTATTGAGTGTTTTGTGCTCAGTTGTGTTGTAACGCCGCGGCCCGCTTTGAGCGGGTCGTGGCGCCAAAATATTGTTCTTTTTATTTGAAGTCTTGATTTGCGAAGGCTTCTTGGAATATCTATAGACTCTGTAGGTGATCGACCATCAACCTTGACAGAAACTTTCTTTCTAAATATGAGGTGATTGTCAATTCATAATTAGAAACCTTTTTATGGCCATGTCTTTCGCAATGTAATCGTATAATAAATCGATCCTTATCATTATATAGGTACTAATATTAGAATAGTTAGTACAAAAAATTACCCACAAAATACAAGTTTGTGGAGGTGAGTTAGGTAAGGTAAGAAGACTAAGGTACTCCTAAAAAACTAAGGCGGGAGGTAGAATTCCGATGTTTCAATATGCTTAAAGAAATTGGTAACTAAACGATTATTATATTTATTCATGGCGTACCTTTTTCCTTTCCCATAGACTGTCATAACTGTAAAATAAATATTATAATGCGATGGACCAATTTTTCCAACCACATTAAATTTTATCACGATTCTTTTAAATATTTTTAATATATTATTATATATATTAATAAATAAATATATCAATATATATTAATATGTTTATTTAAATTCATCCTTATATGGATTGTGATATTAGTCTATATCTCGAATTTAAAGCATGGGTATATAAAAAAAAACAAAAGTAACTATACACCTGATCCGTTCTAAAATCAAAAACATTCAAATCCGTTCACAACTTACATAATATTAAGCAACAAACTAACATAGATACTTATGACTATGACGTCGAACAGAAGAGAATATACTTTTTGGTTGGATTAAAAAACTCTGAATTCTGTAGCAAAGTCGTGCTTGTCATCGATCGATAACGATCACATAACGGTAACTGGCCGATTGGACGTTCATTATTGGCAGTTTTATTATTAGACATTAGGTATAATGTAATATTAGAGCGCGCGTGCGTACCCTGAAGCGGTTTCGATGAGCAGTGGGCCCATTTTACATAGGTCACAAGTTGACAAGTTCACAATTTATCCGTACATGATGTTTGTCTAAGGTAACCGATCGGTGATTGGGAAGAATTTTGCTTGAGAGGCGATCGTGCTTTAGTAATTTGACAAAGTGTATCTAGTGTTGTGTTCACTGATGTCATGAAATTCGCAGAGAGTAAATGGCTATAGTCATACCAACATTGGCGCATCTTTTTCGCATCTTCTATTAAGTACCATTTTTAAGATAATATAAGCAAAATCATTTCATCTAGCTACCTTTAATGGTTCCATAGATACAGTCGGACGAACAGACATACGAATAGCCGAGGCTCAGTAATAGGGTCCCATTTCCTAGTAGGTAATTAGGTGTTGAGCCCAAAAACAAAGCTGCCTGAAGGACTGTTTGAAATTTTTTTTCAATTTTCAACAGTTGTGCTGTAAAGCTGGCCCTATATGTTTACGGCAGTACTTTAAGCTCGTAAAATTCCTCAACAAAAATTCACGTGTGTATCAGAGGGTATTTATTCCTAATTATCGTCATGATTCTTTCTTCATGACGGGTATGTATAAAATGCGTTTAATATTGTGAATGTTGGTTATTTATGGACCATAACATTAGCTAAAAGAGCCGATGAAGCGGTCATTGTGTTGAAGAAAAAGTATTGTGAGACGTTTAATGCATACACAAAACAGTATGAACTGTATCACAATTCACTTAGTTGTTTCTGTTATATATATAATATAACATACACGTTATCTTGATTGGTAGTTCCTTACCTAGAATATTACAGTTTTGTATTCGTTTTAATCAATCATTTTCATATATGTATATATATATTATGAATTATTTGATGTTTTTCTGTCAAATTATAATAATATGAGCATTTATATTATGTTTTTATGTTAATTTTGTTAATTGCAACTACAGTTTTGTCTAATTAGAAGTTTTTTAGTAGGTATATTATGATACAAGTGAGCTAAGTTGGCCATTATACACGAGGCTGTGGTTTCAGCACTTCAGCACTATATAATATATATATATATATATACTCACTATACAATCAGCCGAGTGTATAATGAGCAAGTTGCTCACGAGTTTCATACGCACTTTTTCAAAACCCTTGCGAGGTAAAAAAAAATATATTGCACAAATGCGATACAAACAACATACGAAAATTATGGAAAATAGCGCGCAGGTTTTTTTTTGCGTGCGGCAAATGTATTAATATTGATTACATATACTTAGCCTTTCCTTGTTGTTAGAAATCTGTATTACCCGGTTAAATAGAAAATGCTCTGTTTACTCGCATATAATTTGCAGTTAGGCACTAACTTAACTTTGTAGGGATAAATTACCCGGTTAAATTGAAAATGCTCTTTTTACTCGCATATAATTTGCAGTTAGGTACTAACTTAACTTGGTAGGGATAATTCTGTTACGCACTAGTGTATAATATTATTATGCACGAGGGTGTTATAGTTCGGTTTTGGCCCTAAGAACGGTATAATAAAGCTCACTTTACGAGCAAGGGTGTTGAAAAATATATTTTTTACCGGTGATATATCTTTACTAACAAAATACTACGAACTATGTATAACACAACAACTACTAAAATGAAAGCATTTAGGCAACCTATAAGTCTTTGCAGACTCCCAGGCAGTGCAAATGCTCCAATTCTGTTGGCAGCGTTATTGCTATTTACTTATATTGCCGTATCTTAATATAATTCAAAATATAGGTTACAAGCAAATTATATTAGGTATAAATATTACTACAATTTGATTTACTATCTAGATAATTAATATCTAGTTGCTTAAATGGTATTTTAGTTAGTCGAACATAAATTTACGTTCAGATATTTTATTTTATAAATTTAATGTCATTTTTAAGATATGTACTCGTATAAGGCGCTATATTCAAGTAGTACAATTATCAAAGATGGTATAATCATTGTCTTTCTGTGACACCTGCCGGAACACAAAGGCATACGTATCATACCATCCAAAACAAAAAAAAAATAGTTCAGGCTGTCGGGCTAGTGTGGTGTCGGGCAAGAATGTCACCCTCCTATCATTACCCGTCCTAAGAGGCGGAGGGCAGCAGAACCTCTGCTGCACGTGCAAGACGCCTGCCAACCGTTGACAATATGGCAAACCTGCCCTTAATGGGAGGAGGCTGTGTTCAGCAGTGGACAATCAGGCTGATACAGCACAGTCGAGATGGCAGTCGTTATGCATGGTGATAGGGTATTTAGGGTACCCTGGTTAGCTAGATAATTCTAGGATAACTTAAAACCACATCATCGACCACTTTCCATCAGGTGAACCAAAGGCAAAAGGTACCAAAGGCCTATCAGCTTTAAACAAAACAAAATTATCAAAAAAATATAATAATAAAACAACCCGCCACACTTACTTTTAAACATTTTTAAACATTTTCACAACTCTGTTGTAACAATAATCGATTAGTTAAACTGTATGTCGGCCACCCTTCCATTCCGATATGATCTCTATAAATCATTTAGCATATTTCATAGCAAGTTTAGATAGGACCATTTGCATAACCTTTGCACCCCTCAGTAAGGGTGATCGACAAGATAGTCAAAGTCGTATGAAATTAATATCTTATCCGTCTTTTAAAATGTGCCCTTTCTAAACAAGCTCAGAGTCGCACAGCGTGTCATAGAGAGTGCTATGTTTGGAGTTACTTTCCGTGAAAAAAATAACGGCGAAGCGAGGAAAGTCACCGAAGAACCAAATTCACGGTCATAGCTAAAAAGCAGAATTGAAATTACGGTTTTAAGAAATACATTTCTCGAAACTATTTACGGTTTATGCTTCAACAAGTTGAAATTTTACAAAAGGGTTTCTTATGCCCCTATCCCCTAATTAGCTCACATAAAATAACGGTTTCCCAACCCGACGGTTGTCATTTTAATTTCACTTCTTCTCCTTAGCTATGACCGTGACTTTGTTCCACATACTAACCCCAAAATTCACCGTCAGTAAAGGTGGCTGGAGAGACGAAGTAGGCATCGCAGTGGTTCAGTTGGCGCTACGTACCTTCTAGTCACATACCTGTATCCTGTACAATTTTTAAATAACGGAACGGTGCGAAATTGGAGAAGCGGATTCGATACCCAACCGGATCAAAAAATCATGTGCTCCAATTCTTTGTATATTACATTTAAATAACTTTACTACGGGGACAGAAGCTCATAACTAAGAATGTATAACTATTACTAACATATTTTATATCTCAAGAAGATATTGTTTGAGTTTTTCACAATTATTACTACACAGTAATTAAACTTAAAAATCAAATTAATTGCACAAATCTGCAAAACCTTCTGGACACTGTGAGCGAATACGCCAAGCATTGGAAATATTTCCAACGGCCAGTACAGTACAATATCATTTTATACAATAAAAATGGACTTGTCACCCTGTGACCACGATCACTGCAAAGTGATAAATATACGCGATGAAAATATTACATTAATGATAATATTTAAGCCGTTCAAAGTTGTTTTTACAATCCAAAAAACATGTTTAATAATTACAGATAAAACATTATAACCCTAAATTATATGAAACTGAATTATATCTATCTTACAAATATATGTATGCTAAAAAGATTATACACTTTTCAGGCAATCGTGTTAAAAAGTGTCTTTCTTAGCAAAAGTCTTGCAAGTTATAATAATCGTAGATATAATCTGTGGTCCTACAGACAAACCGCTAGGGTCTGCACGCATCACTAATTGAGCCATTTCACAGATAAGTAGATAAAACACGCGCAGGAGCAACCCTAAATTATGCGTATTATTTGCATATAATAACTATGGGGGTGACATATTAATTTACCGAATCCAAAACGCCATAACCACCCAAAACAATTCACGAGTGTGAACCCTATTTCGAAGGTTTTATGATTGATAATCGTTGAAACATTGTTATTGCTTGAGTTGTATGGTTAGGACTTAAGTTAGATGCCCCTTCGGGAATCGAACCCGTGGCTTTACCGCACGATAACACAGTTATGCAGATTCGGTAATGATGCTGGTTTGTCGTGTTTTAATAGTCTTATTTCTGTACGGTTATTTGGGCTTTTATCTCGGGATTGCCATTTGGGGGATGAAATAAAATGTTCGGTTTTAGTGAGATGTTTAATAGTCACAGATATTTGAGTAATAGTAATATAGGACCAAATAATTTGTAGGTTTCTAAAGTTTGTTCGATAATGTGCAGGAAAACCGAATCTGAGTTTTTTTCTGGGTTTGCAAGCTCGGTTCTGAGTTTAGTTCAGGGAACTGGCTCTCAAGGACAGCGGCCTGAATACACAAAGTGCTTGGCGACAAATTTTCTACGTGAGAGATAGCCAGTCAGGCGGGCATCCCAAATTGTTTTACCTCTACACAATAGGTATATCCTTACTATTAAAGGTAAAGTGAGTATTCTAAAGGAAAATTTGGAACATATTCTTTAGAAAAAAAGAACGCCTTACAGATATAAATAATAAGTAATTATAATATTCTAGAAAATGCGAAAAATCCGTAAGCACTTTTCCATATATTTCGCTTGATAGGAAAAACACGAATACAGATCAAAAATTTCGATTGATCAATTTTAGATCTACCTATATAGTAATCATATATTTTTAATATAAAAAATTGTTCTCAATATTTTAATAATACGTAGTTTTTTTTCACTCGCATGCGAAACGAGGTCTTACCTGAAATAAATTTATTTTGAATTTTGAATTTGAATTTTGAATATATAAGCGACGACTCGTTGTTTAGGGAGGACATAGATGCTGGCTACCGCCTGTGCGGTCGTCCAGCTCCACCGGGTTTTGGGCGAGGGCCTGGCCCTACAATAGCCCGGGAGGGAGAAGTGCCGAAGGCACTTCTCCCGAGACGGGCGTAGAAGGCGAAAAGCGCTTTCTACCTCCGTCTCCTGCGGACGCCGAAAACGTACCGCTACTATAGGAGGGGTTGACAGCGAGCTCAAGGGCACCACTGTGGTTCGGACCTCGGCTTGTCTCGCTGTCGAGAGACATGGGGGGGATCGGAGCAAAATGCCTCTGTGCAACTGCAGTGTTGCACAATTGGGCCCTACTGAATAATACTCTTTGACTATTTGGAGAGCAATTTATCGTGACCTTGTTTTTGCCTCGAGCTCGCCGGCGAGCTCGGTGTTTGATTGTGTGACCTCTGATTACCTCACACCTGGGGATTTTACCTCGACGACTTGCGGATAACGCTAAAGCTGCCAACGTAATGGCTGCGATGGGGTCATCCGGGTCGTCTAATACCTGCCGTGGTCGGCGACGGGGGGGTTTGAAAAATGGGATAGAAGAGGCAGTCGAGTAGTTCGATGCCTGGACAACCAATGGGTTCGGGTGGTGGGGCGCTCGATCAAAATATCGGCGGGCGCAGTCCTTATTGAACTGCGCTAGAGAGGGAAGGTTTAAGTCGCAATGCAACTCGGTGTTCCGGATATACCACGGGGCGCCGGTTGCATTACGAAGAAAACGGTTTTGGATGACTTGAAGTTTATGAAGGTGGGCCTCACTAGCATGACTAAACACTACTGATGCGTAAGTCATGATGGGGCGGATGCAGGCAGTGTAAAGTGTCTTCTTATTACTAAGAGACATTTTACTCTCTTTGCGAAGTAGGGGACCAAGGCGACCCATTATGAAGGCCGCTCTGTTACGGACGGTTGTTATGTGATCGTTAAAGGTGAGATGACGATCAAGGGTGACTCCGAGGTATTTTGTTCTAGGAACCCAGGGAATGGGTTCGTCGAACAAAATAAGCGGTTTCGGGTAAGGGGAGCGGGTCTTCTCAGTAAAGCACATAGCTGTGCTTTTAGCTGGGTTGACCGCGATGCGCCATTTTCGGAACCAGTCACCGATCTCGGTGATGGCCCGTTGCATGACGAAATAGGACTGTCTGTTGATATGCCACCCAGTGGTGTAAATGGCGGTATCATCCGCATATTGGGCTAGGAATACTTTGGGCTGAGAGCGTGGGATGTCACTGGTATACAGTGCAAAGAGAATAGGTGATAGCACGGAGCCCTGAGGGACTCCGGCTCTGACTGGGTGGGGGGAGGAGAGGGTGCCTTCCACGCGATAGCGAAAGCTTCTGGCTTTAAGGAAGTCTTGTAGGATGAGCACAAGACGTTCTGGCACGCCAAATTGGTATAGCTTGTAGATCAAGCCGTTGTGCCAGACTTTGTCAAAAGCTTTCGCTACGTCGAGGAAGACTGCTAGCGTAGTCTGGGGTTTGGGGTACTTATTGAAGCCCTCAATGATGTGCTCCGTGAGGCGGTGCACCTGTTGGACGCATGAGTGTCCGGGTCTGAAGCCAAACTGCTCATCTGGGATAAGGTGGTGTTCCTTAGCATGGGACTGGAGACGGTTTGCAAGTAACCGCTCGTAAAGTTTGCCTAAGGCACTGAGGAGGCTGATGGGGCGGTAACTGGTGGGGTCAGATGAGCTTTTGCCTGGTTTGTGAATGCCAATGACATTTGCACATTTCCAAGTGTCTGGGAATAAGCAGTGGCTCATAGCAGCATTGAAGATGCTGACTAAGAGATGGATGAGAGGAGGAGAGAGGGTTTTAAGAACCCTGTTGGAGATGCCATCGGCACCGGGGGATTTGCGCGGTCGGAGGGCCTTGATCAGTCTCTCCACCTCAGCGTAAGTCGCTAAGGTGATTGGTGGGAGTTCAGAGGTGACCACAGAGCTTTTACGTTCGACTTCAGCATCCACCGAATCGAGGTGAGCTTGGTCAACGTGATCTACGTTAGGGGAACACTGAGCCTCTAGGCTATCAGCTAGGCACTCAGCTTTGTCTTCGTCAAAGAACGCTGGGACTAGTGGGACTGGTCTGTATAAGGGAGGCATGTCGTTATGGTTACTTCCTTTCAAGCCTCGCGCCAAGTCCCAGTAAGCATGGTGGCTTGGCACGAGGTTTGAAAGTTTATCGCCCCATTGTTGATCACGCAACTCAGACATGCGACTTTGAACCATGCGTTCAAAGTGGCGTTTCTTAGTTTTGTTCTCTTTACTGGGGTAAGAGTCGTAATGTCGGGTCACTGCTTTACTCTCCGTCACCAATCGTCTCACATCCGCTGGAATGACAAGGCGCCGGTCGTCCGGCACTATGACCTCCTTTGCGGATGCACCTACTACGGTGGAGAGGTGATTGGTGAACGAATCGATCGCAAGGGTTACGTCATCTTTTGTCAGGATGTCGTCAGGGATCTTGTCTAGGTCCGGTGAACTGATAGCCTTTAGGGCATCGCCTACTTGCTTCCAGTTCACTATCGTCTTAGTGGGGCGGGGGAGGTCAGTCGTTGGGTCGGGACCTAGTCGCAGTATAATGGGTCGGTGGTCAGAGTGAAGCTCGTGAACCACTTCTATGGAGCGTAACCGGAGTGTTACGCCTCTGAATAGTGCCATGTCAAGCAAGTCAGATCGGTGGTTTTCCATATAAGGGTAGTGAGTGGGCTCAGTGGGCGCAATTATGTCAAAGTTAAGTTCTGCGATTAGGTTTTCAAGTGCAATACCTCTGGGATTGTTGACGTTACAATTCCATAGGATGTGCTTACTGTTGAAGTCGCCAATCAGAATGACGGCGCTTCCTAATGAGAATAGGGCTTCTAAGTCAGCTCGGACGATCGGCTTTTTGCAAGCTTGGTAACAGGATGCTATGACTATAGGTTGATGACCAGTCATAGCTAGGAGGCAACAAGATGCTTCCATATTAACAAGAGTCGGGGTAGGTAGGGGAATGCAGTGCAGGGACCTTTTGTAATAGATAAGAGTGCCTCCCCCACGGGAGTTCACTCTATCATCACGTACCGTTCTGTAGTTGGCAAACCTAGGGTTCGCCTTCCCCGGTTTTAGAAAGGTTTCCTGCACGCATATGATATCGATAAGGTGGGTACAACAAAAGTCGTGGACGAGGTCACGTTGTCTGAAGAGGCCGTCAGCGTTAAATGACGCTAACGAAACTGAGTACGGTTTCGTGCGTTCAGTTGTACTACCCATAGTGGTTGTACTGGGGAGGGGCCTGGGGAACGAAGCGCTTAAGGGCGCTAAGTAAATTCGCGTGTTCCAATGTGTATTGGATCACGTCCGCTGGGGATTGAGCGTATTGCATCTTGTGGAATAGCTCTTGTACCTCATTGATGTCAACCGACATAGCCAGATCGCTGACTAGGTTGATTGCCTCTTGAAGAGGGGCAGCCATCAATGGCATAGGTGGAGCTTGTGGCCGGGAAGCGGCGCGGGGAGGCGCGCGAATGGTGTTGGCGACGGGTGCCGGGAGTGCGGGGCGAGCCGGGGCCGGTGCGCGGGCAGGGGCCGCGGCGCGGGCGGGTGCGGGTGCGGGCGCGGGTGCGGGCGCGCGGGCCGGGGCGCGGGCGGTAGCGACGGTCTTAACCATACTGGGTGGTTTAGACCATGCGTTACGGGCTGGGAGCGGCGCGGGTATTACCTGTGAGGCAGGTACTACCGTTAGTTTAGGGCTTACCCGTTGGTAACGGTCGTAAGAGGGACGGGTCGGCCTATGCCTTGCCACCCTGTGGTTCACTCGTGGTGCTTTAGGGCAACCACGGTAATTCGCGGTATGCCCTTGAGCACCGCATAAAACACAGCTGGGTGGGTCCGGTGAATCCCGGGTGCGAGTGCACGCTGCTGAAGCGACGACTCCGTCGCCACGATTTAGACGTGTAAACTCACCTGAGGAAGGGCATCGGATATGCCCGAAACCTAGGTCGACAATCTCGACCAATACGCGTGAGTACAGCCGGTTATATAAAACATTAATATGGCCTATATTCACGGGAACTTTCAAACAAAAATGACTGCAATAGTTGGACATATGGTATTGCAGATTCTTTGTAGATATTGATGTCCCCTTTAAAATTGTAGTACATCCTACACTATCCCTATGTTCATGGGGATAGTGTAGGATTCTAATAGTGAAAGAATTTTTATATATTATTATAGATATAGACTGAAATAAATATAAGTCTTGTATGTCACTGCCATGGGCGCCACCAGGATTGCTTACAGGGTTAATCTGCATCTACAAATACGAGTATATTTCATTTTAGTTTTCTCTTTTTGCCGACAATATTTGTTTATATCGTATCATATTTTTCTTTTCTCTTTATGTTAGTTACGAATTATTTTTAAGTTTTTCTTGTTATTGGTTGTCATTGTTGTTTCTATATATATTTTTTCTGTGTGGCTATAAACTAATTTTGATTTGATTATATTATTCATTGGTGCCTGCGTGTGCGCTGCAAGGACAGGTCGCATAGGCGGTGTTCAGAAAATTATTCATGATATTTATCCTTCAGCCCTATTTTTCCACTTTGCAAGTTATTTATTGAACCTGGATACTGTCGGAAAAGAGAAAAATTCTGCTAGGATCACAAATTACATATATTTTGGAAAGACTATCTTGCGGAAAATATTATTCGATATTATTACGACAAATAATAATTGACGCATATGTACGCCTCGTTTGTACACTACGCCTTAGCATATAACATATAATAATACTATGTAGTATTAGTGTGCGTGTTACAGTAAAAAATAAAATTTTAAATACTATCGCTCTGGTAGGCAGTAGTGATCGCAAAAATACCCAAGAAATATGTAAGGCCTACCTTCGTAAGTGTACCTTCCGTATCCGGCTCGAAGGATATACGGCTGTGATTTCCGTTAATGCTCTATTTTTTTTTCCGTTTACTATAATTTTTCAACGATTATCGCTTAGCAGGTGCATGCAGAAAATATACAGATGTAAACAATATTTCTCACGACAACACTCCAAACCAATATTTGTATGCATTCCCAGTGCCTACCGCAAAGCGCAAACCAGATTACTCTACCTCGATCCAGGGGCGTTAACAGGCTTACTCGAGACTAGCCCGTCTCCCAAGAGAACTGATATTCAATGACAATGCACCATGGGAAAGCCACGACTGCATATTGGATAGAATAACCCCTGGGCCTCTGAAGTTGAGAACAAAAATCAACACTTGGAGAGATTAGCTGGACCGTTACTGTGTGCTTGTTGGGTGATGTAGGGTTAGTTTTGGATGCGGTATTCAAGGATTATTTTTTTAATAAAATAGTACCAATTAAACACTAGGCCTAAATATATATATGTAACACTTTTATGCCCCGAAAGAGAAAGACGAATAGATATTTATATATATATATATAAACAACCTTCGTCACTTTTTAGGTGCCTGTAATGGCGCCGACTTATTGCCTTCTATCGTGCACATTGCTGTACCAATTCGGAATCTATATATACCTATCACACACGCAAACACACCCTCACACGCTAGTTTAAATTATTGTACAATTAATATATGAAATTTAATTTCATTTCTGTGTGTTTATAAATATTAGTTTCTAGCTTTCCGGCCACGGCTCCAGCCGCGCGTATTTCGGTTATCAAGCAAAACCATAAACCTCTTTGTACGCAGTTGGATAAAAACTATCCTATGTCCTTTCCCAGGTCTCAAACTTTTTCCATACCAAATTTCATCCAAATCGGTCCAGTAGTTTTTAAGTTTATTCCTTGCATACAAAAATACAAATCTTTCATCTAGTATATAATATTATAGTTATAGATTAGTGTATTTTACACATTACATAAATTATGAATATCTTAAAGTATTTTATTCTTGAAATGAATTTTGAATTGAAAAACAAACTACTATTCCGATTAAAGAGGTTCTGGTACCCATATTAGGGGTTCTCTAGAACCTACTTTAGGAACCAATAGTTTATAATGCAAAGTGCATTATAAACTAAAATAGTTTATAATGCAAAGTGCATTATAAACTTTTGGAAATAAATTTTGTGACGTTACTTGTGTATTCATAAAAAAATATTTATATATTTTTATTTCATGTATTTCAAGATTATATTTTATAGAAAACTAAAAATTTAAGACATTCTAAATACAATTCGGCAAACACAGACCTTTTTAATTTATAATTACAACAAAAAAGAATGAAGGTGGTCATTCTCATTTGTTTTGCAGATGTACCTATAATATATTAAAATAATGAAAAAAATATCTAAGTTGGATCTACAATACCTGACGATTCCTTAACAAGTTTACAGATGGAAATAAAAACGTGACAAGCGATATTCAGCCTTGATCAGCCTTGTAACTTCAGCCAGCAACGAGCAGCGTGACGATTTTTTGTTTTATCTCAAACCTATGGAGATGGATCGTCATTGTTAGACTTTTTGGAATACCTACGGAATGTAAAATTGCCATCTTATATGTATGACCAATTTGAATATTGTCCCTGCAATATGCCAGAAAACAATATAGTAATATCCTTTGAGCTGCACGGTACATCAACTGTGCTCATCATATGCCGTATCCAAGCAACGATCTCCGTCCCTCGCAGGATTATCGTCCCAAACGTCAAGTGTCACTCAGCATGTTGACGTTGCAGATCGCGTGACGCAGAATGCATGCAGAATTGCTTTATTGGCCGTCGTAGTAACTGTTTGTTTTAGTTATTGAGCTTTCATGAATAAGTGTGCCCACTTAATTCTCTTTCTTTTGTATTATAAGTGTTGGAAAGTGTTACTAATCTATAATTTTAAATTTAACTAAATATAGTTGACCGGCAAAGCAAGGCATGATGGAGACATGAGCATATTTATATAGCATATATATTAGAACAATGATGGCTTAGCGGTTATAGCTCTCCACTGCGATGCCGCAGGTTTAAAGTTTTAAACAAACAATTCGATTACATCTTTACACGTATATAACAAAGCTCCTACTTTCGTAATACAATAATAATGTGCTTCACAGTGTTCACAAAATCAATACAGTACGAATTTGCTGACTAGTATTTTTTGTCTCTATGAATCAGTTGTCGTACGGCATAAATATTGAATTCTGTAACCGCAATCGCCGGCCGACCTTCAATAACAAAGTCATGGAAATCACGTCCACTACTAAATTCTCTGAACCACGAATACACAGAGCTGTGACATGGGGCTTCATCACCAAATGTCACTTAATTTCTCTGGCAACTTTCTTGTTGACTTAAGGACATATACCCGCCAGCCAAAGTGTGAACTTTCATATAAACTCAACTTGTTATTTAAAAAAAAACTCGCATGTATATATAGTGTATTATTAGACCTATCGTTTCTGGCTTAAATCCTTTTTCTTTTGGACTATAATTAAATTTTTTATTATATAGCGTTTAGTATATAGCACTCGTTTTTAGGAGTTTAAGCCAGTTATTCGTAACTCCAGATTTATTTAAAAAGTATAGTACACATGTATAAATGACTTCCCATTATAGAAAGTTCATTATATTCCCCATGTTTGTGGTGCAATTGAAATATTAAAAACATGCTTGTTTTTCTTGAAAGAGATGCTTAAAGTTGGGTCTTTCTTTTATCTAAAATTACGAATTTTTGAGCTAGTGTAATTTCAAAACTGTATAATTTAATGAAAATCTGATGCACCACAAACCTAGATATTAGGGTAGTGATTATGTAGGTAAAAAATCATTGAGTTATATTCGCTATTATTAAAATGAGATTGGAGCTGCGTTTTGTATGGGGGCGTTCGTCTAAAATATACCCTTAAGCCACCGCAAAAATCATAAAAAATTATTGAGTGAAAATTTCACGGGTTAAATACATTCATTTATTTAACAAAAGTTCACAGCTGTAACATTGGTTTCTTATAACTATTAAAATATATTCTACACATGAGCCAAATAGAACCTTCACTTTGTAGGAATAGGTATATTTATAATATTGCCACATTGAGGGGTAGTTAGTCATATTAATGAGTTTATAATTACGTATCTGTTGACAGGGAATATATTAACAATGTTTGGTGTAACAATAAAAACAAATTAAAAGAAATAGAAAAGTAGGTAACATTAAAATTACAGAAAAATCTAACATTAATCCATCAAGCAGAAAATATTAATGAATGCTATTACAATAAGTATCATGTTTTGTATGTATGTATTGCGTGTCGTGTATGTAAATAAATGTGTGTGTGTGTTTGTGTTGTCAATGTGGGGGCGAAGGCTGTTGTAAGTTTTAGTTATAAACAACTAGCTTTCCGGGCGCGGCTCCGCCCGCGCGTATGTCGGTTATCGCGCGAAAACATGAACCTCTTTTTGCGCAGTCGGATAAAAACTATCCTATGTTTTTTCCCGGGTCTTAAACTATCTCCATACCAAATTTCATTCAAATCGGTCCAGCAGTTTTGGCGTGAAAGCGTAACATACAGACAGACAGAGTTACTTTCGCATTTATAATATTAGTACTGATACGACTATAAAAGTAAAAATGCATTACAACCAATTCCATAAACAATATCATTCGGGTGTTCGTCCGAGAAAACTAATTAATTAATACTTCCAACTCGATGTAAGCAAGTATTAAGTAAATAAGTAGGAATACCTCTTCATAGTGATAGCGACACAAAATTTTATGAAGGACATATATATTATACGTATATTATGCCCTCTCTTCCGCCTGTCTAAGTGGCTGGATACACCATCATATACGTAGTATAGAGACCAGGTATGTATGTGTATGGTCAATGCGTCAAATGAAGCTTTGTGCTTTGAAGCTACAGAATATAAATATAAAAGTAATATGACAATAAAATAATTTTGGATCACTGTATATACTTCTTGTTTAAGGAGGCGGGCGTTGCTATCTGCGACACAGTCTATTACTATAGCACAGTGTTTTTCAATCTTATAGATTTCGCGACCCCCTTACAGGTCAAAAAATTCTGGCGACCCCCTTGTCAGACAGACAAAGAATTTATAATTTAAAAGACTACGTACAATAATGACTTTGATTGACTTTGATACCTTTAGTTATTAGAGAAAAAAATATTTTAACAGCAAAAGTCAAAGCATCTCATGCAAAACTTCATTTATGGTCAACCCCTCTCCAAAGCCATTCTCCAAAAATATAAAAGAATGCTTCGTAGATTTAGCTGCTAACGGCATACTTGAAATAGAATTTTATTAACAAAGTGTCGATATGTTTTGGAAGTAAAGAAAACAAGAATACCCAGATCTAGCAAGGGAGAAGCTCTAAAAGTATTAGTACCATTTGCCACTTCATACCTGTATTAACTGACATTCTTTTCAATGGTGGATATTAAAACTAAAAATGAAATTAGAAAATTATTTGATTGTTAACTTTTCAAAAATAACACCACAATTTGATATTTTTTGTTGAATATTAAACAAGCCCATCCTTCTCACTAAAATTGTATTATTGTAACCTACCTTACCTTTTTCCTTCTGCCTGCGACCCCCCTAGGGGTCGCGACCCACAGATTGAAAAACACTGATAGCATATAGCAACGTTTAACTATTTATTGTTTCCTTTGTTATTTTTATTCTGAAATAAAGATTATTATTATGAACAAGACAATTGGTTCACTATTGTCAGAAAATCCTATTAAATCAACAGCTACGAAGTCGCGCAAAGTCCTTCTATGATGGAGGATGTCCCGCTTGGGTTGGGATCGCAGTGTAAAATGGGGGTCTGGTATTTTTCTCTTCGTCACCTTTTACGTCTCCTACAGGAAGCTATAATAATAGGGGGATGAGTGCGCACGGTGTATGTCAGAACACACCACCAAAAAAGAAATAGAAACAAAACTTTCGTTAATACAAACAATTCAACTTACCTACTATCTGACCAACCTTATTAGTTTACCAACCCTTCAAGTAGGTATCAACCCTGAAGTTAATAAAGGGAACAACAGAGTAAACATGGTCACGTGACCACCCGCTGGCAGTCACGTGGCCGGCCACAGACATCGAGAGATTGTGATCTTCGGCGCGCGAAATTATCTGTGGTGCGTAGTGCGCGCTTTTTGATGTCATCGAATCGTAGTTCGGATATACCCTGCCGATAGTTTGTGCAGGTTTGGTGGAAAATTAGAAAAAAAAACGTGGGCGTGCTGTGTAGTGATAGGTCATCATCCTTTCACCACATCATCCCTTACCACATCATCCCTTACCACCAGAGCATAAAACTATGTTTTAGACACTAAAACATACTAACTTCTAAAACATAGTTTTATGCTCTGGTGGTAAGGGATGATGTGGTCTAGACGTTAACAGGCTATACCTAGAATTACTAGCTCCCCTTGCCGAAACAAAACGTTAGACGCTTGGCGATAGATTTACTTTTTTGTAGATCTAATAGTTCCTCGTTTGTAAAGTTTTTGCTCTTTTGTTTTTTTGTACGTTGCTTTAACACAAACCTTGCATATCTATTAGGTAGGTATATCAAATTTTAGTATTTTTAAGCAACAGCTATGGACGAGCGGTAATACCGTGGGCGTGCAGCACAGCAGACCATAGGGTCTGCCGTGCTGCACGCATCGATCACGCACGATCGATCCCCACCGCTGGCTTCAGCTTCACCACATGCTTGTTTAGCTAGTTACCACCTCCACAAGTCATTTCATAGAAATACATACAAACCTGGTAGTGCTGCTGCGGCCGACTGCAAGCAGCTTCGGCCTACAACCTGCCTGCAGTTGCAGTGGAGAGCGCCATTAGGTATGAACCTTTTTGACATTGATGTAGTTTTTATGTACTTACATTTGTAATATTTTCGTTAGTAAACAATAAGACGCAAAAAGACCGCAGGCGACGCTACTAAAACTTTCAAAAGTTGACCTTTAAGCAGTGAAATCTCAATCTATGAGGTGATTAATTGACTCTAACAACTATAATTATCATTTTAATCCGTGTAATCACACTAATCACTAACCAAGTAATGGATTATGCTTACAGAATGGCAGCGGCGTTGCGCGACAAGATGGCGCCTGAAGCCTTTGCGCTAAATATACCTACATATGTATCCGTAGCCTACAATTAATTCTTTACGAAACCTTTGAAATACATCAAAATTCCAAGATGTTGATTAGAATTTGATGAAATGTAAAGAAAAAGTACCTACGAGTAGTTATGGGCAAATATACTACTAATAGAATACAAACACTCTTTTATAAATGATTCTAGTAATAAATGTTTTATTACTAAGCCGACATAGATCGAACCTTGGACTTGTGGCACGATATTCCATAAATATTACCGCTCGATATCACTCCTTCTTGGATTATAAAATCTGTCTCCAACACCTAATAGTCAGTTCCGGCAGCTGTTCTTGAGTGCCAGTAATTCTAGGTTAGGCTTAAAGAACTTTATTTCTCATAAGAACAAATTTTCACTTAGATTGAGATTAACTTAAATATAATTTAAAAATGATGGCTTGGTAGGCATTACATATTAACAAGCTATTTACATCGCGATATGCGTTAATACTCTTACATTCTTTCACTTCATTTGGCAACTGGTTGTATAACTTTACTCCTTTAAATAATAACGTTGTTCTCCCATAGTTAGTACATGGTGTTATCTGGTGTTATCAATCGTAATTTATTAGGTTAGCCTGAACAACATATTTAACCTATTACAATCAGGTCAGATAGTGGTCAAGGGCTAGTCTATCAGATATGAATAAGTGAGAATTGTATACCTTTCTCAATTTTTGTCACTACCTCCTCATTCACACCACATCGTTCCCTTATTACACTATTTGTTAAGATGGTTTGGACATGTAAAGAGAATGAATGAGATGAGACTGACTAAACAGGTAGGTATGCATGGGACAAGTGAACGGAAGTGTTGGAAGGGGAAGACCTAGACGAACGTTCCGAAATCAAATTGAAGACATTTTGAATAAAGGACAGGTCAGGAGTACCTAAACCGACGCTCATGCATGAAAGGATTGTTGAATGTAGATGAAGCGAAAGAGATGTGCAAGGATCTAGCAATTTGAAATCTGTGGTACCTACTGGAAATTATCTTATTATTATTATATGCCTACCCCTACGGGAAAGAGGCGTGATGTTATGTATGTATGTAGAATTATATGAGTTTCAGATGCGATGTTTCACCTTAATATACGTAGATGTCGGTCAATCTCAAACTGAACGAGATAATCACCATTGTTGATATGACAGCACTAATTAATTCAGTTAATTTGATGATTGATGTTGATAAAAAGATTTCTCTTAGCGTTCATTAAGGTTAGGTAGATCGGATCTTGGCACGAGCTGCGAAAAGAAAGTGCGCTTTTTTATTGTGCTGGTTAATGGTATTATGCTAGGAGCTCTTGAAGCAGTGATGGCCGAGCGGTAATACACACATCTAAAGTGCCTAGGGATTATGTATATTTTTAACTGTAACTGACTGGTTTGGCAGAAAGAAAAATGATTAGGACTTTTGCTATATTTATTTTAAAATTATATTTATTAATAATCTGTGTTTCTACCATTTACAATAATCAGTAACATAAGTAGTTATATTATGTACCAAATCCTCTATTGAACCATAACCCTACCTATATACCATAATGTATGTTCACCGATTTCCCCCATTTGTAGACTCTAACTTCTTTTTTTATATAAAAAGGTATAACTCCGAAGTAGTCCCATATATATTTTATCAAAATCGGTTAAGTAGTTTATACGTTATGTAATCAATTAACTGAAAAATGTATTCGCATTTCTGGATGAATTAGGTGTTGTCGAGGATGTACGCCATTTTAGGCAATATATGATCTTGAAGCAGTCTTTATTACTAACTATAATAAAAAAACTATATTTTTCAAAAAAAAGTTGGAACCGTCCTCTTACACTGAAAAGTATGAAATAACTTGTGGAAGATGGAACATGCTAATATGAGGTCTGTGTTTTAAATCAGCATAGTACCGACTTCGACAAGTTATTTTATACTTTTCAGTCGGTTGCTTTTTCAAAATATTTTTTTAAATTAATTAGAATGCACAGTTGACTCTAATTTACTCTTATTACGTAAAAATGTTTATTACTCATGTAGGTATATGTATAAAGATTTAACAATAAACCAGCAAATCATTATTTGTTAATGGAGGGACAAATTAAGTAAAATTTTCCATTTTAGTCACTAGTTTTGTGTTAATAAACATTACCTACTTCGATCTTCATCCAAACTTACCGAGATTTTATCATCACTGCCTCTCCTTCACTTCTACGCAGTCTGATAGAATTTCAGCATTTGACAGTGCATTAATTAAAATGTGTAGTATGTACTTTGTCTGAAATAAATGGATTTTATTTATTTTATTATTTGGCCTCCGTTTTGCCCTCTCTGTCCCTAAAAGACAAAAAATCCCGAAAAGAGTAAAAAAAAATTAGGCTAAGATAAATACTTACAACAAACACTCACTGTGTAAATCCGTCTCGGACTTTTTTTTTCACAATGTATACATAAAATGTACGTTGGTTGCACTTTACATAGAATCTGAAGCACATAGTGTAAGTAATGTTTAATCGAACACTTATTCCTGCTTATTTCCATTTGTGGCTGGAGGCAGACAGGTTTAATCCGGACTTCATCCTGCCTGCAGGGGCTGCAGGACGAATTGCGATGTACGGTAAAATGGAGTAGGTAGGGCTTAGTAATGGGGCATCGGAGCTTATCTTTTTAATAACAAGAAAAATAAACAGTCAGTTACTGCAAGAAAAAACATTTGATGCGCCTGTAGTGCAGGTTGGCTTTTCGTTCTTAACTCATCAATAAACTAGGTTAGGTAGTATACCCGCTACAATTGGGTCATCATGCCCTGTTGTGGACCCAATGGACCCAACCCAACACCCTACTCACATTGACGTGAGTGCCGAAATGAAATGAAATTTGTCTATTGTGATAAAAACACTAATATTATGACAATTACAACTTATCACACAATAAAAATTAAATAAATTTATTTTAAGGTAATCAAATTAATCTGAAATCGGATTGTAATTAGATTTGAAGATAACCAGATAATTCTTATAACAGCAAAATCAAAATACAATTAACTGTCAAAATATTAGTAACCAAAAATAACTTAAATATACAATCAAACGGCATATTGCTCATTCGGCGCTTTTAGCCTTAGTCACCTATTTATATATAATATAGTATAGAATATAGAAGATGTTTAGGTACCTATATGTTATGTTTTAAAATGTTGCACATTCAGAGTTATCGTATATTTTTTAACACATTGTGTTAAAATACGTTTAAAAAGAATGGCCCTGAGTTTTGTGCCCCTTCTTCTCACAGTGGCTCTAAAACTCTATGTTGAGCGTATAATTAATAAATATATAGATGTATACTTTAATATTTTAGTATCTCCCTTTCACTTGCATGTAATACATTTTTAACGATAGAGTAAAAACAAAACACGTTGAAAGAACGCGTTGCTTGTGTGGGATCCCCTTTTATTTTTCATCTTTTTGTTATTATGTTAGGGGTCCGAAGGAAAGACGGACAGCAGAAGCTTAGTAATAACGTGCTTTTTTCTAGTACCTACGGAACCCTGAAAACAGGTATATAACACCTAAAGATATTTTCAATATAGAGGTCATAAATAGCAATCGTACTTACATGATGTGAAAATACGACATGTCTAACTGAATAATAACGACCTCGAAACACGCGACTTAATATTTGCATGCGTACCTATATCTAGTAGAATATTTAGAAAGAAGAGTCGTGACATATACAGAAACTATGAGAGCTTAATTCACACAGATTAAGCAGTAGCAGCGGCCGGTGGCGTAGCGGCGGGAAAGTTTAATTTCAAACTTCGACCTTATCTCACTACAATTCGTAGTATCGGCTGAAAGAGAATCACCGTTTGCCGAAATAGGCAATGCTACTTCAGTTTCAATCGTGCCTAAACCAAGTAGTCTAGTCATCTTTTGAACAAATATATTGTCTTTGCGGTCACTACTTGGATAGGTGTTCTGTGCCAGTGTCATTGCTACTGAGAAATGTGTGCTTCAGGGGACACTAACTTCGCCGCGTCGCGTCGGTCCTTTTGTTTAACTATGGCAGTCTTTACACAGGTTACAGATAGGGGTTACCGATGAACACCAGCGAACCTAGCATGGGCAGGAGATACAAAAAATATCCCCTAATTTATCCACATTATAGGGTCAACATTATTCACAGTAGCAGGTAAAACTCTTCGATCATTAATATGTTATGATCGAAGGTAAAACTATGTCCTTTTGACTTTGTTCGTGGAAACATGATACTATAATATATCTTGGATCATGCGTGGAAATATGTCTCCGTTTTAAAGAACTGACACAGAATGTGGATAAAATAGTCTCCGTTTGACATAAGAAAGAGAGAATATAAACCCTCATTCCAAGGAATGTCGGGAGCATATTGTAATTTGCACTATACTCGTACGTACGTAAATCTTGTGTAACACCGACGACAACTTCAACACTCACTAATAAGTGATATAGCAGGCAAGAACTAGTACAATGAGCCAAAAATTACAATGTTGATAAATACTTGGTAGTTCTATTATGTATGTTATGACGATATTAATAGAAAGGATTTATCCACCGTGGATCAATATTCACCAGTGTGCACAAGCTCGGAGACTAGTAAAAAAATTCAAAGGTGTGAAAATTTTTATCCTCCCCTGGGAGATTTGTCTACAGTTTGTGCTGAACTTTTATATGATGGAGATTTTTTTGCCCAATGTATGACAACCCACATTCACAATCAAGTTTGTAAACACCTGCATCTTTTAGGGTAATATTGCACTTAACAGGTCTTAAAAATTGGTTGATCTTCTTGTATAGTAAGTTTTTATTGAAGCTCGTCTTAAGATATTACCAAATTTATCCGTGACATCCTTGATGTAAGGTAAGATGGCAGGTTGTCGCTCAACTGTAGAAGGCTTGGGTGACCACGATCACTGCAAAGTTTTTGAAACGTCGTCGTCGGGACAAAATAATGACAAATATACGCGATTTAAACCGTTTAAAGTTGTTTAATTACTAGGGATATTATTATTTTTATTTATTAAAATATGAAAAGTCCTTGTATTCTTAAGGAAGAAATTCTTAAGAGTGCTCGTGGCGTATCCATATAAAATGTAGTATCGTCTCATTTTAAATATAAGTGTTCAAACTCGAAACTTTGCGAGTATGTCCTTGAGCCTATTGAGCTTCTGGTTTGCCAGATATCCGTAAAATTAAGTATTTCCAAAAATATATCGAAAAATCGTTCTGTATGGCCATTGTTATTTTGACAATTAGGGACAAATAAATAATAAATCTAAAAACTGGCAAACTAGAAACATAGATATTAGTCTCAGTGGATACAAAATTTCACTTATTTTAAACACTTGGAAACTACGTGTGTACGGAAAGCGCTCCGTTCCGTGCACTCTACTCATAAACTGGAAAGTATATCGCGAAATTACGTATTATTATATGATAAAATAAATTGTCAAAATGTGATCCATTATGCACGTTAGTTCGATCTCAAGTTCAAATTGGAGGAGTTGCCCGGCACGGGTCGGTGTTGCCAGTTATATAATTAGAAAATGAGCGGGTGGCGCGCACGCGGCCTGCGGCGCGACCACTGCCATCGCTCACCATCGGCCCAAGTGCGTGTTGTGACTTATGCCTATGTCGATATCGATATTTTTAATATAACATTATATTATTTATGTAAGTTATGAGAACGCATAACGGATAAGGAATGTGTTTTGATCTTTGCCTCGTGTTATTTTAGCAGTGGTTTGCTTTTTTACGTTTTTTCTGGTAAACATTAAAGATTTTTAAAATACTACAGCTTTTTTAAACTAACATGGAATTAAATTACACGATATTTTTAATAAGGGAACAGAGCTGCAATATCGGGAAGATAAATAAAATAATTTTAGTGTTTATTATCCCGCTTTTAAATCATATCCTTGTGATAATACATCTACTACAACAAAAGAACTCGACCATCCAATAGGCGGTTGCAGGGCTTAGAGTCAACCAATAGCTTTAGAACATTACCTGTTTATTGTCCATTTCTTGAGTGATTCTTAATACATTTCTACGCTGTGTTTGTTTTTTTATTTATATTTATGCATGTACAGTTTTATCCAATCTAAAAAAGGATGCTCACTGAATGCTGATCTAATTAAATCAATATAGAAACAAAAGAAAAGTTGTACTAGTCCTGAGCGTTATAGACCGCGTATTTTTTGTCCTCTCTAATGAAGTGTTTGTATTATTGACGAAAAAGTTATCAATTCCTAGTTAAATTTGTAAAAATAAGATTAAAATAACGAATTTCACTTGAAATTCTGTCCTAAGAAGTAGGTATTTTAATACAATAAAAAAGGAGAGAGCCAGTCATTCTAGGTTAAGCCTGTTTAACACCTTCGACCACATCATCACTTACCATCACGTGAGATTGTGGTCAAAGGCTTACCTATCAGCAATAAAAAAAAAAAAAAACAATCTTTCACTATAGTAGAGTTTGTGCGAAAGAAAACAATTAGAATGATAACGTGTACATCAAGCCTACTATACTTACATTGTCTGAGTGGTTTGCCCTCCGAAGAAGTTTTAGAACTAATGTACAGTTTCTACAGACGACCTAACATTGTAGCACGATACCTACCTATATTTCCATAATTGCTCACTCTTAGCAGTCATCAAGGTATCACTTGTTATTTTTCCTTACGTTGCCTCTTACGATTCCCAAAGAAAGATATGTAGGGTATGCAGCTCTAGCACCGACATTCCAAGGGTGCGTTACCACGGTAATGAACGTATTATATGGAAATGTCTGGGATTCTATGAGAGTTTATCGATATGGATATCACGGAACGTCCCAACCGTAATAAAAAACACTCCCCTCCCCTGCGGCCAAATGGCAACATTCTTTATTTTCGAATATTAATAAGAAGCGTGCAGCATTACACCGTATTTCACATCAAGTAACATCATCATACTCTATCCCTTTCACTCTCACACAAAAATTATACACCTGTGTTCTTCTAATGATGAAAATGACCATTTCAGTGCAGATGGTTTATCTATCTTGGAGATTTATCTAAGGTTTTATGTTTCTATACGATCTTTGAAGAATTGTAGCATATAATTACGTGTAGGCTGGTGTTTTAGGCTTTTATTTTTGTTGTCTCTATTTTTAAATAATCACCGTAGTCATGTATTGGGCCGTTTTAAAATTGTGGTATCTACTCGACAACATGCTACATACGAGTATTATATTCACGCTTGTTTCCGAAGAGCCGTTGGTGTCTCCACGTATCGTTAGACATTTAATCGCATAAGGTTTTGACATCAACATATCGATTAACCAAGGAGTAAACAATGTCGGATAGAAAAAAAATAGAGCGCACCTTCCACTGCTTAGGCGATCAAGAGGTTAGCGCGGTAAATTTGAAAAAGCGGGTTTGATTCCAGAATAGAAAATAAATCTCAAGGATACCTAAACCCACCGTTGTTTGTTTTTATCTTTTCATTGATGCCTTAGAAGCTAAGAAACATGGGTATTTTGCACTCCACCCTCAAAATCTGGCTGTCATGTAATAAGGCAACGAGTCTATTGCCATCTACAGGTCACACTGCTGCCACTTTCGCACACACCAATGAGACATTCAATTAATGAGTACAAAAAAATAAGTTGATATCTAGCTGCATCAGAAACAAGTTTTTGTTAAAAAGCAACACGAGTTCTATGGGTAAAGCAGCCGCATACCTATGAAGAACCGCTATTCAGTCGCGCTCAAGAAATTCAAACACTGTCCCAACACTGAAAAAAATATTCTATTATATTAACATAACTTACTATAAAATTAGTTTTTAAAAAGAAGCCCCTCCTCCTTTTTTTGCGACTGTAGCTGCGCGAGCTACTTAAGGGTAACATTTGTGTGAAGGTTGTAATGGATTTTTTTTTATATGCCTGATAGGTTAGCCTTTGGCCACTATCTCAACGATGGTAAGTGATGATGTGGTCGTAGATGTTGTTCAGAGTAACCTAGAATAAGTGGAGAGAATAAGAAGACAGGTCGTTGAGAAATCCGGATAATACAGTACAGTACAGCACAGTAGAGAAGAATACACATACATCAAGTACCGGTGGAGAGATCGGTCAAGGTAATTATATAATACTAGCTTTCCGGGCGCGGCTCCGCTCGCGCGTATGTCGGTTATCGCGCAAAAACATTAACCTCTTTTTGCGCAGTTTGATAAAAACTATCCTCGAGGAAGAGGATGTTTTTTCCCGGGTCTCAAACTATTTCCATACCAAATTTCATTCAAATCGGTCCATTAGTTTTGGCGTGAAAGCGTAACAGACAGACAGACAGAAAGAGTTACTTTCGCATTTATAATATTAAGTACTGATTCGTATGGATTAAGGAGACCAAATTTTAAATGGAAACTCCAGCCTTTAATAATGTATATCCACGTGATAATTTGTTAACAATAAGCTAGTTCTTTTTATCGATTAATTAGGTTAAGAACTTAAGAAGTCTCATGACTTCAAGGGATAACTGCTACTGCCATTCACTACTGAACGCTTCCGTAATTCGGAGGCCACATTAAGTCATCGCGTCCGTCCTGACAATTGTCTTAGGACTGCAGTTGTTATTGCATGGTGAGAGAAAAGGCAATTTGCAAATGCCAGCTTGGTTAGCTACCAACCAAGTTGAAAATTTGTCGCCAAGCACCTAACGGTGGTTCCAGCAACCATCCTTGAAAAGCATTCTAGGTTTCCTGAATAACAAAGTTGATTGTATCATCACTTACCATCAGGTTAGATAGTGTTCAAGCGCAGATCAGTTATAAAAATAATACCATATTTTACGTTAATATTTGAATATTTATTATCCAAGTTACATATGAGTTGGGGTACCTTATGTAAATATTAATTTTCATCACATTTTTAATAAAACCAAGTGTTTGCTTTATCCTGCAGTGATTGGTATACAACCCGACCGAAGCAATCAGGTAATTGTATGTATTTTTAGTTCGTTACCGCACGCTCTAATAACTTTATTTTGGGTATTGACTCCTTATTGCATAATGATGGTCCAGTTAGATGATCGACGGCAACTTAATCTTTTAGGTCTGATTGCATTTATTCAGGTACGTTTACCAAACGTACAGTTTAAAATTACAGGTCAAAGAGCTACAAAACTACAGTGGCCTTCAAAAATAAGTACTACACTTTTATTTTCTTTTTAACTATACTCCTATAGTTAAAAAGTTAGTGATTTAAAATAAAAATCGTTTTATAGCATTTTTTATAAGCTTTCTTTGAAAATATACGGCGCCGCGGTGAGCGGCGCAGTGCACTTCGTTATAATCTTAATTATCGTCTTCCTTCTTATGAACTTTCTGCAGATTCGTCAATAATAAAATTACTCTAACATTTTTTAACATGATTGAGATATGATCACCATTTTTATCTTTTTTTTTATGCCTGATAGGTTAGCCTTTGACCACTATCTCACCTGATGGTAAGTGATGATGTGGTCGAGGATGTTGTTCAGACTAACCTAGAGTTACTGGCTCTCAAGGACAGCTGCCGGAACACACCGTTAGGTGCTTGGCGACAGATTTTCAACTTGATCTTTATCTATCCACTTTAGCTACTCCGTGTAACAAAATAGTTCAGACTTCATACATTTTATAACTTTTGTTATTTCCTGCCATAGCCCTTCACTTGAGGCCAAACGAGTTCATTTGGGTTGAGATCACAGTGTTACAGCGGCAAATGTATGACGAGACGATTTGTTGACTTAGCTACAAAATTTTTTCAAAACGATCTTAGTTTTGCTTACCCTAATTCAAAAGTTGCAACTTTACAAAAAATAAAATTATAGTAAAAAATATAGTATTGATTCGTTGCAAGCAATATTTTTCGACGCGCAGGTAGTCTGAAGACACAACGGAATGTAGCTACATGTGACTACAGTGTTCGTGTGGAACGGACTTTATATTAATTACGTGGGCCAATAGCAACGCACCAAAATTTTCGGTACTCGTTTGTTAAAAAAAACAGTTATAGTTTTGAAACTGTTTTCCGAAACAATTTCAAAACTATAATTCAAGGTATTATATTCATAATACCTTGAAAAGTAGCCGACATAAAAACGTTCTATGTATACCAAAAAGCAAAAAAACTCTTTATACTAAAAGTGTTTTTATAATGAGTGTAAAAATATATAATAAACTACCACTTAGCTTAAAAGAGACAAATACTTACATTTTTAAATTTAGGTTAAAAAAGTTTTTGATTGATAAGGCATATTATAGTATAAATGAGTTTTTAAATGACATAATATAGGAAATTGTATGGACATGAATGATATTAAATAATTCAAATATTGTATTCTATATGATTGAATAAAATTATATAATGGAATTAAGTAATGTAATAACGTAATTGGATAATATTGTAATAATGTATTCTAGGAATGTTACTAAATAATAATTTTGTAATTTATATTTGTATTGAATCCATAATTTGCACGCCATGAAGGTTCAGATATAGAGCAACACATCCTTCTACATAAGACCTGTTAAATAGCAAATAAATAAATTTGAATTTGAATTGAATTTGACAAAGTATTCAAGTGTTCCGGTAATGTCATAGCATAGAACATATAATATGGTAATGTGTTAAAAATATTAATAGACTAAGTAATAATATTTTAATCATAAATAACTTTATATTATATCATTCGGTAATATTCTAATTATGAAATGAAATACAGACTTTTATTGGCACATTTTGTTTACATACTTCCTTAAGAAAATTGAATTAAAGCATGATTCTCCTAACAAAACAATTCCATAAAACATTTTTTTAATTATTAAAATACAATGTGGTTTAAATTTTTAACAAGGAATTGAAAGGCTAACCTAAGATAATTAATAGATTCAAGCGTTACTTTGCGGAAATCCATATTTAATAACAAATATTTTAAAAGTATTCTAAGAAAACACAAAATCAATATTTTAATAAAACACTTGAAAATATAAAAAATACTCGTATATACAGTGACAATTCCGCCTAACGCTTCTTCCGATTTGACTGCGTGGGGTTTGTGAAGTCACGCTGTCTTAACAGGAAAATTATGCGGAATTGTCACTAGATATATTTTTGAATATTTTTCAAGTGTTTTATTAAAATATTGCTTTTGTGTTTTCTTAGAACACTTGTTAAATACTTGTTAATATTAGCCTTATCTAACTCAATAGAGTTTCCCCATATTATGAGACCATAACCAAGAACCGATGAAACAGCCATGGTGGCGGCATCAACAGATTTCTACGGGCACACAGAGTGTTTCTTAACTAACCAGCATCAATTCATAAATTATTATCTATGCATAATGACCTCAAGATATAATTTTCTTATTAGACCAATATCGATACAATTCTAACGCAAATCACAAACGATTTGACTGTCAAACAGTGAATGCAGTACAAATCATTAAAATGCCTCTGTAATGCATGACATTATATGCGACAGCCTCCGGCCCTGCACTCCCAAGTCCCAAACAGAGTCGCTGGTGTTACCATGGTTACGGGACTTGAAGGGATTTTAATCCAACTTTTAAAAACAAGGTTCTCAATTTATCATGTAATATGCAGTGAATGGACTACCATAAAATATCAATGGAATTGATGTGGCAATTCAATCTCAAAGGCTTTTTGGTCTTTAAGGAGAAATGTGAATATATCGTGGTATTCGATGTGATATTTTCGAAAATATGTGTTTTTGCGACTGAGGTCAAAATCGGAATATTAAATTTATAACAGTGTGGCGCGTTCCGAGACTCCTTTGATTCAAATTTGATGCCACTTCACGACCGAAATTTATAAATGTGTGACAAATGGAATGTTACTTTTACTGTTTTTTTACAATATTTTGAGAGTCAAAGACAAATAGGATGGGCCTTAGTATTGACATGATGTTTATTTGTAAATTTATTCAATTTGACATTTTATACTTTAACACTTATTCTTTTTGACATTTGATTACTTTGACATTTCATTATACCTACAATCATGGTCTAAGAAAATATATTATTGTACCATGCCTACAATGATGAATGTAAATTTTACTGTGTGATAATTTTTAATTGTTTGTAATCAACATAATCCTATACGATCTTCATAAGGTCATTTACAATGTTTTTGCAGCGTGCATAGTATACGGTTAGCATTGGCCCGCTTGATTGACAGCAAAATGGTGACTTATTGTCTTTTATATCAGTAAAATCATGGATACACTACACTACGAACTACCAGAAAAGCCATCGCGTGATGGTTCAGCCTAAACTGGGTCTCCTATGGGAACCTAACCCGAAATGAACTTAGGAATGTGCTAATGAGAGTTTCATAATTGAATATTCAAGGTTACGACGAGAACCCGAAAAACATAAAAAATACATAATATTTTGTCCATCCCCATACGATGACTAAGAACGAAAGGACAAATTATCTTACCAATGTATTAATGACATGCTCTCATTGTAATCAGTATCAGTACTAATATTATAAATGCGAAAGTAACTCTGTCTGTCTGTTACGCTTTCACGCCAAAACTACTGGACCGATTTGAATAAAATTTGGTATGGAAATAGTTTGAGACCCGGGGAAAAACATAGGAAAGTTTTTATCCAACTGCGCAAAAAGAGGTTAATGTTTTTGCGTGATAACCGACATACGCGCGGGCGGAGCCGCGCCCGGGAAGCTAGTTTTGTAATATTTTGTATACAGGGTTATTGGTAAAATGCTAACAACTTCATTCTTAGGATTTTAATATTATTAAGTTTAAATTATAAGGTTGCGTCATCATTTACAAGTTTAAAACCAAATGCAAAATTGGTCTTGTTTAGTACAACGCAAGTTGAACTATAGGTATCGCTCCATCCCGATACGATGGTTGAAGAACGAGAGCAAGAATTAAAGTTATGAGTCATTGTGTCATGTTAGCTCAATTGGTTAGAGCATACCCCGGCTAAAGGGGTGGATGGACGCTGGTTCGAATTCCGCGCATGACAATATTTTTTTTTCTCGTTAATTTTTAATTTTGTAATTAATTCTTAGGGTTGACTTCTGCTAGTCCTAACAAACATATTGAGATTTTTTTTGTTTTTTTATTTTGTGAATGTTAACTACGAGTTTATTAAGACAAGGAAATTTAAGCATACAAAATTACAGAAATGTAAAATTTTAACTCCGTAACTACTACTAGGTATTCGTACCCTCGGCAGTCCAGACCTATAGCTGTGACACGCTTTTACAACTGAGCTAGCGTAGTGAGTGCGTTATAGCTCAAGTTTATCCCGTTTAACCGTCTTACACGGGTCAGTGCAATTGAAAACCTCATATTTTGAAGTGGGCTTAAAGTACATTGAAAGTTATGTAGCCGTTTGCAGAACCGACCCTTCTTTCTTTCCCAAGGCATGAAGATGTTCAGGCTAACCTAGAATTACTGTCAAGGATCTCTGCCGGAACACACCGTTAGGTGCTTGACGACAGATTTTCTATTGGAGGGTGTTAGCTAAATGCAAAATGCCCTATCACCATGCTATAATCGTTTAATCTGCAGACCGACGACGGCTTAACGTGCCCTCTGAAGCACAAAGTAATGTCACT
Source organism: Plagodis dolabraria (assembly GCA_963854805.1). NCBI lineage: Eukaryota > Metazoa > Arthropoda > Insecta > Lepidoptera > Geometridae > Plagodis > Plagodis dolabraria. Next base: position 9,563,481 of record OY978462.1, on the reverse strand, counting down.
AGCGGTCACCCATTCAACTTATGACCGCAGCGGACGTTGCTTAACTTTACTGATTGGTTAAGAACATCTAAGCAAACTTCGCTACGAGCGCTTCAAAAACTTCTGTCTACCAGTAGTCCTTTGACTGCCTTGTCATTATTTTTCAATATGATCTTTTTTTATGTAATGGAGTGGCAAACGAGCAGACGGCCCACCTGGTGGTAAGCGGTTACCGTCGCCTATGGACATTTGCAACACTTAGGGCGTTACCAATGCGTTGCCGACCCTGTAGCTCTTTTAACACCCTTTTTGAAGAAATCCATACTGTAGCTCCCAATGATGTAGATTTATGTATTAAATCATTGTATTGTTAGTTGGCTGTTGCATTTCGGTGAAACACTAAATAATCCTGAGGTTAAGGCTATAATTTCGGTGCTAGGTCTTAATTATGCATTTTAGGATCTCAAACGACGAGTCGTGACGAGGCTCATTGTGTGTATCCTTCACGACTTGAGGGCTCGTTACGTTTTGCGCTTTATGTTTGGAAGTGTATTTATATTGCTTTCCGCACAAAACCTAGCTTCGTCCTATTTAACCGACTTCAAAAAAATCGGCCAAGTGCGAGTCGGACTCGCGCACGAAGGGTACTTCCGTACTATTAGATATACAAAGATAAAAGATAAAGATAAAGATTCTTTATTTGCGTAAAACATGGTATACAGTTGTTATCATAAAAAATTTAAAGTGCTCATGTTTTGCTAGTATTGTCATAGCATGCAAATTAGTACTATTTAAACTAAGTATATTATTAAATTATTTCAGGAAGTCTCTTACATTGTAAATTTTTGTATCCTGCAACCATGCATAAGTTTTCTTTTTAAATTGTGTTATATTAAGATCTTTAAATTCATTTGGTAATTTATTGAATATTTTTTTTTTTACAACATTAGACTTCATATTTTAACATTATTTTATCTGTGAAAATTTTATCTGTCTAGCTGTCACCGTTCTTGAGATACAGCCTGGTGACAGACGGATGGACGGACGGACAGCGAAGTCTCAGTAATAGGGTCCCGTTTTTACCCTTTGGTTACGGAACCCTAAAAAGGTTTGCATGGAGGTAGGGCAATAAGGGAACGCCCCTCTGGCTAGCTACCACCCTTAAATAGAAAATCCATAGCCAAGCACCTAACGGTGAGTTCTGACAGCTGTTCTTGATGGTTATAGCCAGTAATTCTAGGTTAGCCTAAACAAGATATTCGACCACATCATCACTTACCATCAGGCGTAATAATCACAGGCTAATAACCTTTCAGCAATAAAAAATAGTATAACAAGTATAAATTAATTAGAAAATTAAAAAACCTGACTGAAACCTATTTATTTTCATTAAACCTGTTATCGTTCCATTGAAATGAAAACTGCAAGTTATATTTATTTATGATATCGTGTTTTGGAGCCCTTCATTTTGTTTCCCCACTCGATAGGTTTGGAATAAAATAAATATTTTTATATAATCTCATTCGGTAATATTCTAATTATGAAATTAAATACAGACTTTTATCGGCATATTTTATGTACATACTTCTTTAAGAAGACTAAAAAAATAAATTAAAGCATTATTCTCCTAAAGCAACAATGCTTTAAAAGATTTTTTTTTTTATTAAAGTACATTGTGTCCCGACCAAGGAGGTTTCAATTCAATTATGTACTTACTATTATCTATGGTGAGCGCGCTGCGCCCGCAACGGGCTGGTTTTTATATTGCATTTTATTGATTGTAGCTACCTATAGCCATGAGATTAAATAAAGTAGTTTACGCAACTGCATATAATTAGGTATTAAAACACTCTTGTAATCTTATTTTGAAACTCGCCTGCAGCTCGTTTCAAAAAACTACACTCATGTTTTGATACCCTCTATTATATGACAGTTGCATAAACTACTATTATCTTACAATATGGTGTCTTAAATCCACCAGTATGATTTTTTTATTATTTTTTATGTACCTAGTGTCACTTGCATTGTCAAGACGAATCTAACGATATCTCTTACATGGAAATCGGCTAGACCGTTTGAAAGTTATGTTGGAATAGAGAAACTCACAAACATACATACATGAACCCTGAAAACATAACACTCCTTTTGTGGGGCAAAATAAAAGGTAAAATCTGTGTTTAGAATACTTGTTACAAGCTGGGGTACGATTATCGTGATTCCAGATAAAATTTATCGTGATTGATTCCGACTACTGTACTCTAGATACGGGTATTTAACTGCTGGATAAAAATATATCAGGATTTATGTGGCTGGCTGTCGCAAGACCGGTCTATCAACCGGTCTAGTCCAATGTTATGTGTAGGAGGGCAGTTTAAACGATGCGGTGTTAGTAAAAGTCTGTATACAAAGTAGGACTCCCGACGAGTCACACTAAATAAGTCACACTGAGGGTTTGGGTTTTTCTCATCGAGTAACACTGTTAACACACACCAAAGCACCCTCCTCCATACATGATTATTGGTAAAATGCTAACAACCTCTTAGGGTTGCCTTCTGCTAGTCTTAACAAACATTTAGAGATATTTTTTTTGTGCTTGAGAGGAATAAGCACGAGGACCACCTGATCTTAAAAGTCTTTTGTAAGTTATTTTTTCATAAATTTTATTACTTTGCTCGATTTATAAATTAAATACTCTATTCAACGGGAGTGCAGTGCTGTCTAGTGTTGCCGCAGTAGGCATTGTCATTTACCACGAGACAGAACTTAAAAGTTTCAGACTGACTTTTAAGATCAGGTGGTCCTCGTGCTTATTCCGTTAAAAACACATAAAAATACGAAAAAAAAATAATCTCTCAAAATGTTTAATAGGACTAGCTGGAGTCAACACTAAGAGGTTATTAGCAATGAATAGATTCAGGCGTTACTTTGCGGAAATCCATATTTAATAATAAATACTTTTAAAAGTATCCTAAAAAACATTAAATAATATTTAAATAAAACACTTAAAAATGCATAAAATTATATATCTAGTGACAATTCCGCCTAATTTTCCTGTCATCTCCGTGACGTCACAAACATCACGCAGCCTAACCGGAAGAATACCCAAAATTCTATTAGGGGTAACGTAGAAGACAGGAAAATTAGGCGGAATTGTCACTAGATATATAATTTTATGCTTTTTTATTAAAAGTATTTATTATTAGGTTATTAGCATTTTACCAATAACCCTTTAATTTTAGTGTAGTTATAACTACTACTGCCTACCCAATTGATCCTATTTTAATTGATATTTGTATTGTTTTACTGTACCTTTAGCACTTACAGCCGTAGTAAGACCAAGGTATAAGGTAATGTTATATAGATAACATTATCGTGGTAAGAAGACTAGGCTATCGTCGATTGTTCAATTACGAATTTTGAAGTTCTTCGGGCATATCTCCAGGAATGAAAACTCGATGGAACGATTAGTAGTCCAGGGTCAGGTAGCAGGAAAGAGAGCTAGAGGTAGATCTCCCACTCGCTGGACTGATTTGATCAAAACGGCTACACAATCATCCATATCTGAGTGCACGCGCAACGCTACCAACCGGAAAAAAAAATGGAGAAGCATTGCCAGATCAGTGATCACCAACAAGAAGACTGATGACGTTGAAGACTCACCATGTACCACCATCTTATCAACCACAACCACTCTGTCAAGAGTACCCGACTGAGAAGAAGAAGAAGAAGATCGTGGTAAGACGTAGTGCCTACCCGTACAAAACGGCTTCAATAATTTGCAGTGGACGGGCGTGCCTTTGTACGTGAACAGGTTATGCCTACTCTATCGAACACAAAAATTTGTAACCATAAAATGGAACCGACTTCAAGACACGAAATAACCTGTTGAAATCGGTACCATGATAGTTCAAAGTACCTACCTATTATCACAATATTGTGCGCATGGTACTGACTTCGACAAGTTATTTTACACTTTTGAGTGTTGAAGTTGGTTCCATTTATGGTAAAAAATATTTTTCATTAAGTTTAGTGACCCTTGCTACTTACGGGATGGATTGTCATTCACTGTCAACGACTAGGTATATCATCAAGATAGGAAAATATTTTTCAGTGATTGAAGTGAAACTCAAAAATGGCTGGACCCATTTTAATAAAATTTAATTCAGACCAAACTACAAGCATCAGCTTTTAAATAAAAAAAGAATTATCAAAATCGTTTCACTCAATCAAAAGTGGTGGTAACAAACATAAAAAAAATACAGACGAATTGAGAACCTCTTCCTCCGACACCGAGATACTTCAACGTCGTCCTGACGGGGATGGAGGTTCCTCCCACCACTATGGAGCTAGTAGTTACCTATTAGAAGTATATATATCTTCTAATATATACGAGTAAAAGCTGTTGTGTGAAATATTTTTTCTGATTTTAACCGACTTCTAAAAAGGAGGAGGTTCTCAATTCGTCTGTATTTTATGTTTGTTATCTCAGAACTTCTGACTAGCTCACCCGATTTTAATAATTCTTTTTTTATGAGAACGCTGATGCTTGTTTTGTGGTTCCCTTTAAATTTTATCAAAATCGGCCAAGCCGTTTTAGAGTTACACTCTAAAAATTAAAAGGTTAAAAATATTCAATGTAATTTAATTTAGAAAATCGGATTATGCAGTAACACTGTTACTCGATGAGAATTTTTATAGTCATTCCAAAAAGTCACATTGTTACTCGATACTATACTGGACTAACTTTATAGGTAGGTAACCTGGTACAAGGCATGAAACTGTCACCATACAGACAAATTGCTGACTTGCTTCTGAGTTCTGGATATTGCATGATAACGAGGCAGATAAGAACCTTTCTTTAAGTTAACTAACTCTTCGATATATCGTAGGTATATCTCAATTGAATTAAATTAATGTTCAATTAATTTTGTGTTATTAAAAATCAGTTCCCGTGATCTTCAAACTAAGTACCTGATAAGAAATGTAGAAAAATGTACTTCACTTTCAATGATAATTGCATGGTTCGATGTGAAATTATGGTCAAGAGTCAGCCTTTACATACGTCGGATTAAGTTTGACTGTACCTATGTTTTAAACTTTTATGTACTAGCTTTCCCGGCGCGGCTCCGCCCGCGGAGAGTGTAGGTTATCGCACAAAAACATTAACCTCATTTTGCGCAGTTGGATAAAAACTATCCTATGTTTTTTCCCGGGTCTCAAACTATTTTCATACCAAATTTCATTCAAATCGATCCAGTAGTTTTGGCGTGAAAGCGTAACAGACAGACAGACAGACAGAGAAATTTAAAGGTCGTTTATGCAACAATATACCTATTAAAAATGGATGACTGTCAAGATACTTTTTTATAAGATTTAAGCTAGCTTTTGACTGTTGTCTCACATGATAGCAAGTGATTATACGGTCGAAGATTTTGTTCAGACTTACCTAGAATTACTAACTGGCTCGCCAAGACAGCTGCTGGAAGCCTGGAACACAAAGGTGTGTTCCAGGAATGAGCATCCTTGATGCTGGGTCAGGCGGCCATTCGCTTGTTCTCCTCCATACAATGATATGTGGGTAGATTTTCGTGACTATGCTGTGACGAAGCGAAACGGATAACAACGGATTTTATAACGTTACTAGCTGTCCGGGCGCGGCTCCGCCCGCGCGTGTTACGGTTATCGCGCAAAAACATTAACCTCTTTTTGCGCAGTTGGATAAAAACTATCCTATGTTTTTTCTCGGGTCTCAAACTTTTTCCATACCAAATTTTATTCAAATCGGTCCAGTAGTTTTGACGTGAAAGCGTAACAGACAGACAGACAGACAGAGTTACTTTCGCATTTATAATATTAGTACTGATAGGCAAGTAAAGACATAGGATACTATTATACAGCATATTTTTATATAGGATACAAAGTATTTTATAACGTTATAGGGAAGTGTAGGCAGGATACTTGTATTATAATTTTCCAACAGAGGTAGCTAAGTACCTATCTAAATGAATAATCAGCTGGTGATACTTATTTAATTCATTATTAATTCATATTTATATTAAGTATATTGTCGCAACGTAGCTTACTATAGATCCATTTGGAATATTTGGGCTTTGAATCGTTCTAGGTAAACCTACTATAAAGGAAACTGTATAATGCTTGTAAATAAAATCATAATACAAAATATCACGTTTTTAGCTACGTTGTTAGAACCCATGTAAAGCATGTCCATACTCTTGTGCTTTTGCCTTCATCTCACGCAATTTCAAATTGCACGGTGATAGCACATTTTACGAATGCCCGCCTGGCTAGCTACCACCCTCAAGTACCTATTAAATCTATCACCAAGCACCTAAATATGTCTTCTGGCTGCTGTTCTTGGTCTGCTGTCCAGTTCCATTTTAGACCTTTAACTATGTCATTACTTAACGATTTCGTGAAATTGTGGGTGATTGGGGTCAAAGGGTAGCTTAGCACTAATAAAAAAATACTTTACGTCGAACAAAATTTAAAAGGTTTTACGCAACAATCTCGCAAGTAGAAAGTTTGGTGTAAGTTAAAAAATTCGGTCAAAACTTAGAAACCTCCCAGTTTTTGTAAATTTGTTAAAAATGAATGAAACTAATAAAACACAGTAAAGATTTTAAAACTGACACACCTGCCAATTATTTAATTACACACCTAAATATTTCCGAAAGGACCGCGTCCATGAGTCAGTGTAATGATGGGGTCTCTAACTCGACTATTGATTACCCATACTTTGTTTCTTCGAACATAATAACTAATCTATACCTATTAAATTTGGTTCCGTGAAACAAGAACTTAGGTACGGCAAACTACTAATTTGCAAAAATACATAGTTATTTTGTTATTAGCGGTTTATTTGATTAGCATCATATACATTTTCTTGGTTAGTTATACCTAGTATATAAACACTATAACGTATAACCCTCTCGTAGGTCATAATTTTTTGAATTTTTTCATTTGGATTTGAGCCTTAGTATAATCTCCAAGATCCACTTCAGTTTACAATCTCTTTCTCAACAACATTATTCAAAAATTCAAATATGTACTTCGCCTGATATTTTGTCGTTTTCAAATAATACCTGCTGAAAATTCTACTAAATACGAGATGGCTCTGTAGTATTTCCAACAATGCCTTTAAAACGCCATCTATCATCGAGTAGTTAATTCTCAACATCTAAAACTTCTAAAATCAGCCAATAGGTAGCAAGTGGACAGTAGCTACCTATTTTTCGTAATGGTTTGTACAGTTCAACCAAGTTGTCTGTGAAGTGGCAGAAAAAGGAACTACGAAATTGCTTACGAAAATTAGAAAAAGAATTTGGTGTTTCTATGGTGTTTCTCAACCGACAGACAGCGCCCTCTTAGAGTTCACACATTAGTTGGTCGAACTGTAGTAGACTACAGTCAAAATCATGGAAGAATAAAATTATATATAATGTTATATATAATTTTATTCGTTCATATTCAATGATAATATTTTTTTATTTATGTTTTTTATTTTTGTGCATCGTTGCTGTAGGAAAAAAAAACCTATCATATCAAATAGTATTTTGGCAACACTAGTCTAAAGTCTTGTCAAATTTGACAAATCGGCAATTTTGAAGAAATCAGTAAAGAAATCGCTTGTCATCCAAAGTTTTCTGTTTTTGTATAGCAAAAAATAATATAAAATGGCTTTGGTGGAAATGTGTCGTTTGGACGAAAAGGTGAATCTAAAACCTGTGGATGCTCTTGCATCTTTCCAGAACGACGTGGTCGGTTTTACCCAAAATTTCGTACATAGCACCCATCTCGCGACACCACCGTTTGCAAACGTAAGGTTATTTTCCAAGTAACTCTTGTTTTAATGCTCTATTTGGCTGTTTTTACATTTCTGTGCATCTGTTTCAGCCCGTAGAAACATTGGCAAAGTTTAACTCAAAGGATGATACAGGACGCGATATCAAAATTCAGTTTGATCACGGAACAACTACACTTGGATTTCGATACAAGGTACTTACGCTTTTTACTCCAAATTTGATCAGTTATTTGACTGAAACGACAATACACATTTCTAACGAAAATGTGCTGAAAATGTGCATTGTGTTACATTCAGTCATATCTTACATTGTGCAGGGTGGAGTACTCCTCGCTGTAGATTCCCGTGCCACTGGAGGCCAATTTATTGGATCTCAGTCCATGAAGAAGATTGTGGAGATCAATGATTACTTGTTGGGTAAGTTTTTATTTAAGTACCAAGAAATACTGGACTGCCAAATTTATTTTCAATATATGCTTCCAGTATGACTGTGTTCTTTGATTTTAGCAGTAAGATTGCCCGTTACTTTTCCTATAATAGAATTGATATTAAGAATACAACAAATGTTTTTAAATTCTATCTATCTGTAGCTTACTACTAGGAAATAGGCAGATCAGAATATTAAAAATATCATAAAATCAAATTGTATAAATGAATGGTCTAAAGTTTAATTACCCATTCATTGTGCAGTAGTTCTATACCCTTTTTGCTAAACATGGCAGTGGAATGTAATGGAAGTAAAATGTTTATTTATTTATAACAGCCTAATTGCTGTTATGTCTATATCATACAGTGTTGAAAGTCATTAATTTCACTTTAGATGTTCACTTATTAAAGTTATTTTAGTGGTTCATAGCCAGTTATCAAGCTGGTTTTTATAACTGTTGGCAATCACAATTTCATTTGTTAATTGGTTCTAATTGATTATTGTTGCTAAGGATGTTGTTGATGTTATTATTTACTATTCATATATGCAATGTAGACAGCAAAATTTAATAAATGATTTTGAAGACATTTAACATGTCAGACATTGTATTAATAAAATACTTAATTTCCAGGCACTCTAGCTGGAGGTGCAGCAGACTGCGTCTATTGGGACAGAGTACTTGCAAAACAATGCCGTCTCTATGAGCTCCGAAACCGTGAGCGCATATCTGTGGCTGCTGCTAGCAAGCTGATGGCTAACATGGTGTACAATTACAAGGGCATGGGCCTAAGCATGGGCATGATGTTGGCAGGAATTGATAAAAGGGTAAGAACTAATAGAAAGAAATGACAAAAATGAGTAAATATAATATTTGAAATCAGCATCCTACTAATTTTGTAAATACAAAAGGTTGTGTGTGTTGATTACCACTTTTAAACCTAATAACTATCTGAACTGAGAAATTAACCTTGACATACCTAAAAGTGGCACTTTACACCACTCAACCAACAAAATGCTATAGGTAAAGAATAATTTTCATCCTGATTTACTAAGTAGTGTGATATAAACAAATGTCATGGTAGCCATGGGTAGAAGGTAGTAAAAAGATAAGAGATGAAAATATGCCACCAAGCACCAAGTGGCCTGGTACCTGTCCTTGAGAGCCAGTAACATTATTTCGTATGTATACCTTTTAACACATTTAACCCATCATAACTTACCATCTCGTTTGACTGTGGTCAAAGGCCCACCTACCAGCAATAAAAAAATACTCTTTTGTAATAATTTAAAAGCAATGTCAATAACACAGTAATTATAACAACAGGTAAAATGTTTAGCTAAGACTACCCCATCAGTAATTTAAATATCTTTCTCTGCTTACAGGGTGCCCAATTATACTATGTCGACAGCGAAGGCACCCGCACGCCTGGAAAGGTGTTCTCAGTTGGCTCAGGCTCAGTGTATGCATTTGGTGTCCTTGACTCAGGGTATAAGTGGGATCTGACTGATTTGGAGGCTCAAGGTGAGATGATTTACAAATATTCCAATCTGCTCTTCTGTGATAATTGACACCACAATATGGCAGTAGATAGTTAATGAAATCTATTGTTCTATTTCTAATCATCTATGATATGCATGGGTTAATCAGTAGCCAGTTCATATCACATAAATTCTCAAAACAGGATGAAACATGTTTTGGCATCACTTTATGCCTGCAAAGTTACTTGTAAGGTGGTAGGGCATTTTGTGAATACTCTCCTAGAAATCTAACACCCTTATCCTCAAGTAGAAAATCTGTTGCCAAGCAACTAACAGTGTGTTCTGACTACTATTCTTGAGAGCCCATTTGGAATCCTGATTTCACCTGTTTTACATCATAAAATCCACATCAGTGAATATCATTTGTGAGATCACGATCTGACATCACCCTACAGATGATCTTATTTGCCTCTTAGAAAATAATATATATAATCAATTTGTTGTTCAAAAGACATGGTATCTTTCATAAATTATGTAGGTTTCCCATTCCTTTTTGTAACTTCCATCCTAGAATGTGTATCTAAGGCGGCAGGATCTTACCAAAGGTAGGAGAGAAGGCTCGAGCGGAAAGGAGAGTTTTGATGCAATTGTAAAGGGGCCCCTTAACCCTACACCTGGGTTGCAAGTCCCACGCCCCTCTGCAATGCTATGGTCCCGGCACCCGCACGGTGAATCCATGGAATGCTAAGTAATTTGTCTCGACTGACACAAATGCCCAGCCTCTTCCATTTTGATGATATGTATCAAGTGTTTAGTTTAATGCAATCAGATTTATCTTGATCAATTGTAATGTCGAAAAAGATTCATGATTCAATTTCGAAATCATTAATTCAATGTAGGCGTCTACTGTGACTTATGAAGGTCAATAACAAGTTTTAATATTGCAATATTCTACATTGTACTGCCATGAATCATGATGACATACTGATGAATCATGAATCTACTGAGATTGATGGGTTTTTTCTAAGTTGAGCATTTTAGCATGGTGATAGGGCACTTTGCGCTAGCTACCACCCTCAAGTTGAAAATCGCCAAGCACCTAACGGTGTGTTCCGGCAGCTGTCCTTGAGAGCCAGTAATTCTAGGTTAGCCTGAACAACATGTTCGACCACATCATCACTTACCATCAGGTGAGATAGTGGTCAAAGGCTAACCTATCAAGCATAAAAAAAATAAGAAATAAAAATTCTTTTCTCAGAGCTTGGTCGCCGTGCTATTTACCACGCGACCCATCGCGACGCATACTCCGGCGGTATCATCCGCGTCTACCACATCAACGACCAGGGATGGGTTAACATCTCCAATGAAGACTGTTCAGACCTCCATTACAAGTACCAGGCTGAGAAGGGCACTGTTGATGAATAGAATAAGGGCTTTTGTAATAAACTATTTTTAATGTATCTATACTCTTTTAATCCCCATTATGGTTGGCATCAGACACTGGTGGCTTCGTTGTGATCAATATTCAACAAAATAATAACAAATATTTTTAAAATATTTTAAGAAAACATTACATTAATATTTTAATAAAACACAGAAATATAAAAATATATCTAGTGCATTAGCATTTTCCTGTTAAGCCGACGTGACGTCACAAACGTCACGCAGCCAAACCGGAAAAAAAAACGACGCGTCTCTTCTACACGAAGCGTCCTCAGGAGATCTTGACTCTACCCGTGTGTGACGTCACGTCGGGTTAACAGGAAAATTAGGCGGAATTGTCACTTTATATATTTTTGTGTTTTATTAATTCAATGTATTCTTAAAATATTTTTAGAATATCTGTTATTACTAAATATGGATTTCCTTGCGGAAATCGAACAGTAACGCCTGAATCGATTCATTATTCAACAAAATGTTATTTGTAAGCTACAAATATTCATTGCTTGCAAGTAATAAGTAAAGGAACTTGTTGAATAGGCAATGATTGAGGCAGTTGTAGCCTAGTGGTAATAGCTATGAGCTGCCATGCTGCAGGTCTATGCTTCGATCCATACTGCTGGCTTGTGCTTCACAGCATGGTGGTAAAAGAACATTTTGGGAATGCTCGCCTGGCTAGCACCTTCAAGTAGAAAATCTGTCGCCAAGCACATAACTGTGCTCCGGACCAGTCCTTGAGAGCCAGTAGACACACAAGACTAATTAACAATGGTATGACTCAGGGTGATCGACACAGTGCAGTATACCACTTGTGAGCAGTGTAGTATATCGAGAGAGCCACATACTGTTCCGTCACAAATCCAAAAAGGGAAGCTTTATTTATATAAATAAAACTAAATTTAATGCAAACATCATATAATAACAAATTGTGTAAATTTCAGTGAAAACAGTCCGTAGCTTATATTTACCTTAGGATTTAATATGTAGTTAAATGCTTAATAAACGCAACAAATAACTAAATTATATTCTCGTAAATAACAACTATTTAATAGGGATATTAAGACGGTGTGAGTATTACCGTCCGGCGGTAAGTTACTTACAAACTTAGGAAACAACCAGCGTAAAATGAACCCCCTAACTTCGGTGAATGACAGCGTATGGTATGACTAGCTTCGCTGGTAATTGCATCACTGTGATATCTGTGGTTCTTTCCTGGGTGCGTTCCTCCTAGCCGTCGGCCAAGACATATTTTGGTCTAAACGCAGATACACGCCGTTCCAGCACTTTAATCGAACTTAATTTGATCCGGACAAAATTTGATCATACCCAGAGCAAATTTTGCTCTGTCTGGTCAAATTTTTACTACCTTTTGAAACGGCCAAATTTTGGCTAGCTGTCAAATGTGACAGATTCTACAATAAATAATAGATTTTGTACAAGCTAAGCCAAGGATTAGTGACATACTGTGTTAACATCGCTTAATTACGTATTATACCCCATTTAATAAAAATGTAGACTGTATTTTATCACCTAAAAACATCGCTGTCAATTCCATATTTTGAAAGGAGCTTTATAAGTCGTTCCAGGTGCCTTGGAGCAAATATAGCTCGACCAATATTTGCTGGAACGCGCCCCCGAACGGTTCTCAAACGGTAACACTTGATTCTATATTAGGTGCGTTCGTTTTGGCTCGGTTGCGTTTGTAGCAGTTTCAAAAGTGGCATTTGTATCTTAGCGTTCGGAAAGAAGCTTCTGTTATTTTTGACCACCAATGACTGTATGCTATCCGAACGACTTATACATATTTTGACAACCGCTGATAACCAAAATAACGTTTTCTGGAACTGCAGCTAAAGATATAGGTGCAACAACTGAAGCCAAAGATATAGGTCTGTAATTGAATCTGTTGGAGGCAACGCCAGTTCTATTCTTTATGATAGGAATCACAATATATCTCATAAAATGTTAAGGTAGATATAAATGTCCAAGTTGTCAAAAAACGATCACAACGATCCCACGGTAAGACGTGGGTCAAAAGTAGCACTTTTCTCTGTCATTTTTAGCGTTTTCAAAGCTATCCGAACGGTGTGCGAAAACGATATAAATGCTCACGAACGCCCTATACGAACGCCCTGTGTGATCATTTTTAGCGTTTGTGAGTGTTATTTTTGGAACTGATATGCTATCCGAACGCCCTAATTATAGTAACAACCTTGTTTACGGTGTAAGGGCCATGTTCTCTATATGTTAGCAACCAACTCGAACACCACTGGAACAGCTGTCCCCAGTCAAAATATAAGGTCATAGAATTTAGAGACTAATTCATGGCGTTATTTGAGTGGGTCCTTTTTGTGCTACAAATCATCTACTTTTGCATAGATTCTAGTGGCTTTAAACGTGAACTGGCCGCTCATGTTTCCATACAAACGTCGAACGGTGATTACTCCCTTATTTGAGGTTTTAAGTCCAGAGCTAAGCATCATATAGATTCATCTCTACTATATTTAGGCGTGTATTGTAACACATTTTAAATAAATAAATATACTTGAGTTATAAGCCTCGAAACATTTTCATATATTTTTTTATGGCTAAAACTTTCAACTGAATTATATTTTTAAAAATTCGTAACGATACAAATCTAGATAATGAAGAGATCCATCGATACCGTACCTATTTCTGCACCCAAAACCTCAAATAAGGGAGTTAGCACCCTCCGTCGTTTATGAAAACGTGACCGGCCAGTTTCAACCTTAAGATCGCAAACAATAAACAGTTAAATATTACAACATAGGAACACTTCAACAACTAAGAAAACATTATAACTAGGACTAGAGACTACAAGAGCCAGATGTCCAGCACCTCGGATGTAGAGAAAACGTTTTGAATGTAAATCAATACAATTGATTTACAAACAAATAGATGCTTACACAATCACAACAAAAATACATTTTGAATCCGGCACCTTATTGTCTTAACCAAAATGATAATGAAAATGAATTTCATTTTGGTGTTGAAACACCAGAATGGCTTTTGTTTGTAAAGAAAAACGACAAAATGAAGTACATCTACTTCTACATACAAAATAATGGCCTCTGGGCCGATACTACAATTCAACGAAGTTTCGTTTTTCGTGTTACGAGCGACACTTTAGGCAACAAAAATCGAATTTGCGATACGAAAGGTGCGTTCGTTTTGGCTCGGTTGCGTTTGTAGCAGTTTCAAAAGTGGCATTTGTATCTTAGCGTTCGGAAAGAAGCTTCTGCTATTTTTGAACACCAATGACTGTATGATATCCGAACGTCTTATACTTATTTTGACAACCGCTGATAACCAAAATAACGTTTTCTGTAACTGCAGCTAAAGATATAGGTGCAACAACTGAAGCCAAAGATATAGGTCTGTGTCGGAGGCATCGCCAGTTCTATTCTTGATGATAGGAACCACAATATTTCTCATAAAATGTTAAGGTAAGTAGATATGAATTTCCAAGTTGTCAAAAAACGATCACAACGATCCCACGGTAAGACGTGGGTCAAAAATAGCACTTTTCTCTGTCATTTGTAGCGTTTTCAAAGCTATCCGAACGGTGAGCAAAAACGATATAAATGCTCACGAAGTCCCAATACGAACGCCCTGTGTGATCATTTTTTGCGTTTGTGAGTGTTATTTTTGGAACTGATAGGCTATCCGAACGCCCTAGAAGTTCGCTGTTTCATATAATCTGTGGTCGGAACGTATCGTTCATCACAAATCTTGCCCCGCTATGGAATCTTGTCGGTATACTTTGAGAAAGCTATTAAGCCGCAATCAATTTTAAGTCTTTAAACAACATTTTCACATGGTAAGTCTGAGAGTCCTATGTAGTTACAGATCAGCGAGAGGTGTCGCTACTGTTGTAGAAAATACAGGTAGGACATTTAAAAATTACGTTAATATATTTGTTCTCCATAGGTATTTATATCCTCATTAGTATTTATGTTCTTTCTGCATATTTAGAACTCGCTTTGACTACATAAAAGCAAACAAATAAATTATAACTCCATATTTGGAAAATGTACAAACCATACGAATCCGATTTAAAGAATAATGAGTTATTCATCAATCTCAGGCAAATGCTTGCAAGTCTATGCTACGAACGAAGTTTAACAAAAGTAAGCCAATACATGTTTTGCGGATACCTATCTTGCGGACCCCAAGTTCGAAACTTCGACGAATTAGAGTAGGCCCTGTAACTAGATCCAAATATGTTTAATTTTTTCCTTCTATTGCGATTTTGTAAGCTCCTTCGCTATAGCTGCTGTTAAAGCTAATATACAATATCAGATATATATGCTTATTTTACAGTACTTAACCTACTTAATTGGTAACAGTTGCTAACTACAACATGCCTAGGCGAAGATATACAGTGTTAATAATACCTAGATAATAAAAACATTGTCACCAAGCACCAAACAGTCCGTTCCCACAGCCATTCAGCTACTTAGCATCATAGCTTCAGTCTGCTGTCATCTATGACCATATGGTGACTTTCAATGGGTAGTAAATACAGTGGTAAAACAGCTGGTAATAGGTGATGACTCAGGGGAACTGGGTCCTAGTGGAGTCAATCAGCTATTGGTGCCGGCTTTAAGAACAATCTTACAGCTTTGTTATTGTCTATATTACGACTTATCATCTTTTTTATCCAGATCTACGGTGACTTCCTCGAAGGACTCTTCCAACTCCCAGTCTTTAAGCTGGACATCTGTTAGCTTGTAGAATTTGCCGTGTTTGCCAATACCTTAAAAAAAAGAAAAAAACATTACTTCCCTATATGCATCTGGTAAAACAACGGTTTTATATTTTGTAATATTCCATTAACAACTTTCATCCATTGTGCATTTTATTTTATTTTATTCGGAAAACTAACAGCTAGTTAACAAAATATAATACTTAGCTAAAATACTTATGGCTAATTAAAAGTTTTCACATATATGTAACTAAATGTTTTATCAAGTTGTACATAGATAACAGACTCGTACAGAACTGAGGTTACTATCTGACAATTAAAGAAATAAGTAGGTAAAATATTTAAAAAAAGGATATAGGTACTAAAATATTTTAAAAAAGGATAAATGACTTTTTAAATGATACATTTTGACATATTATTATTATTATTATCTATTTTTATTTCACTGACACAATATCAATATCCTTTTATTTAATTTAATTACTGTAATTTCCATATGATTGAAGTTAATATTGTATAATATAATTTACTATAATCAAAAATTTGATATGTTGCACACCTTAAGGCTCGGAAATTACGAAATAGTGCCAACATGATATGGAAAATCTCATAAACCAGGTACCGGATGGTACTGCAATTTAAATACACGATACTCAAGGATATAAGTAATACTTTCATCAATTTCAAAACATGTTTCCTAATAATTGGCTCGATAGAAAAAAATCTCAAAAACACCTCTGAAAATAGAGGATTCCTACTTTTTCCGCCAGATTTTAGTGTATTAAAATTTGTTTTTTTTTTCTAAAATATTGATTTTTTAAGTACAATAAATTTCATTGATTATTTTAATCCAAAAAAAGCACAGTTAATGCGTACTGAGCCTGTTTACAAAATGTCACATACGCCCTTTCATTCCGATAAGCGTTAACATCATGTCGCACTATTTACTCCAGCGATCTACGTATATTGCTATCATCCTCGCTCATATCGCGGTCAGCCGCGTCATGCGTCGGACCTGTGTCACTTTTCTCGGCGATCTCGATTAAAATAAAACATGGGTAAAATTATAAATAAACGCTTTGGGAATGCAAAAAAGATGTATAAAAATCGTCAAAAACGCATGATGGACATAATAAGGTAAGCATCTATGGCTTCCTTTCTCCATGTACCTATGTATATATCTCTTATATTAATGAAATTATGATATGATTGTGAACCCTAACGCAATATAAAAAACACTTCAAACATTTTACAAGACATAGGTACAACTTTAGCTACCTAAAATAATTATTATAAGCAATATTCAGAATTTTTCGTAATGAATGTGTTGTAATTATTTTAGATGGATCATGATTAATTTATACAGTTTCTGACAATAAGGCACAAAGGTTATGTACATAATTTTCGACCAATCAATCGTCGTTCAAATAGCGCATAGTAAGTGACATCGCTTCGCAATTGAGAGGTACGTGGATCGAATCCAGCGTAAAGAGAATCTTTTTGGTCAAATTATAATTTTACGACATAATTCTTAATAATACAATAATAATTTTACGTATGTACGTGGACCAATATAATGTGTCTGACAGTAAGGCATAAACGATATGTGTGTAATTTTCGACACCGTGGTCAATGATTGTATAGTGTGTAACTACTGAAGTCGAATCAGAAGATCGAGTACCGTGGATCGAATCTCACATACCTAGATTCTTTTTGGTGACTTTTTTATTTGTATTACTTTTTATTTGATACGTATTATATTTACGTATAATTAAGTTTTCTGACGCTTATTCAATTTACGATTACAATGCTTGCAAATTTATTAGGTATCTCGAGTTTCCATGTTTTCATATAATTAGAGAGTTTAGTATATCTAATGAACGTGAACATTAAATAGGTACTACCTAATCTAGCTACCTGAACACGTTTTTTCATAGATCTCGAAAAAGTATGTCTTGGATGGACACGAGTTGCCACAGCGTAATAGTTACAGTAGAACAACATTATCAATTTACTAAAAAGCTATGTTGAGTAAACACAGTCCTTCTGTCCACTACTATAGAAAACACAAACTTTCATACATGGAAAGTTATTGAAATATTCATGGTATTATCGAGTACGTAATATATTAGTACATATAAATTAGTAGTAAAAAGATGGCCGTAAACGTTTGATGCGAAAGAGATAATGAAATTCTGAAATGAAAACTTAATACAAAAAGAAGAAGCCTAAGCTTCTGCTTTAGAATGAGACTTTCCATGGTTTTCTTGAATAGCATAAGAATTAAGAACTGACTAAAAGAAAATGAAATAATTAGCACCATACCAATACTTACGTAAGAACATCGAGTAAGGTGCATTATAGGGGACTTAACTATAACGCCCTTAATAACCAAAGTGTAGCGGATATACTACCAAAGAGAGTATTCCCCAGGACGTTTTGGTGTTAAGGGGCGGCCGGTAATTCAACAAAAGTTAAAATTATACACATTATAGCCATTATGTTTTTAAATGTTACATCTTCTGTGTTGTATAAACAACATATGGTAGCCGTATGAACAACCCCATATATTGTAGGATAGGAGGATGCTTCTTGGTTATTGATACTATCCCATAACTTACTTACCAATAAAATTCTTCACCAAAAATATTATTTGAAAATCAATAAAAGTTTGTTATTTTTCTAGTATAGAAAATGGAGGAGAAGAACGACGCATTGTTGATATACACTATTACACAAAGAGTATATTAAGACAAATCTCGAAACATTCACCTTTCGATTATTTTTTTATTAATATGCAGGGTTATTGGTAAAATGCTAAATCCAGGGAAACCCGGACGGATGGCAGCCCTACTCTCATAGAATGTCAATATTGTGCACGTGGTACTAGTGTTGGACTTCGACAAGTTAATTCACACTTTTTGGTGATGAAGTCATTTCCATTTTTATTTTTAAAAAAAACACTTCTTTTTATGACCCTTGCTACTTACGGGATCGATTTTCATTCATTGTCAACGACTATATCATCAAGATAAGTAAATATTTTTCAGTTATTGGAGTGTATGTCAAAAACGGCTTGACCGATTTTGATGAAATTTAACTGGAACCAAACAACAAGTATCAGCTTTCAAACAATAAAAGATTTTTTTAAATCGATTCACCCAGTCAAATGTTCTGAGGTAACAAACATATAAGAAAAAACAGACGAATTAAGAACCTCCTCCTTTTTTTGAAGTCAGTTAAAAATACCCAATATTATAACCCGCTATTTGTATTTTGATCAGGGGTAAAAAAGTTTTTTTATGATTTTCTTTGTAAATTTTACACAATATACTTGTTTTTGTAATAAATAAACCATCTTTTGTGTAACAGCTTACGCCTTGCATCAAAGTGGATACATAGTTCATGTTCATCAAAACCATAGTTCATGTTCATTAAAAATGAACATACACAAAAACTGCAAAAATCAAACAAGTTGGTAATAATCAAGACTAAACTTGTTCTACTGTAGGTATGGTAAATTTATTAACTGTGTCACACTATGATATTTACAGCATACAATCAACTAATGGTTGGTATCATGTATGCGTACTAGATGGCGCTTCAGCACACATCACATTCGTGTGTGACAAGATAGTTTCTACTAGTTCTACTAGAGAGCGCTCTAAATTTTTAATTAAATAAAATATTACCGTTGACTTGCGGACGTGGCGCCATGTACACCGCGAAGTAAACACGCGAGGAGAAGTGGGGACAAAATCTAACATCTGGTTTTAGAATTCTGTCCCTTAATGGTATACCACAGCGCTCACCCAATTTATAAGACCTGTATATAACCTGTGTTAATGCAATAAAAATAATTTGAATTTGAATTTGAATTTGAATTGAAGTTGTGTTAACTTTAGCTCTAGCTTATCCACTAGCTATATAAGGTGACTATTAATTCATCAACAATACTGCGGGGGATGGTGTAGAATCGATAACTGAATGTGATCCACTCATAATTAATTTTCACATAAACAAAATTAATACTAACTATTGCCTAAGCTGTGGCGCGTTGACTTTGAGAATGATAGCGACGACAACACTCGCGACCGCCGTGGACAAGACTCACACATACACACACGTTCTAGGTAGGTATACCTACCGAGTTCATTGCCCTCGCAATGCGTTAGAATACTATCCCTGTGGTTCAAGTCACGCAAATATGCGCTATTTGCAATGTGTGCACGCAAACGGTCGGTTCATTACTTGCTAAACGGACACCGCGATAGCATAATGACGTCATCTCCGGCTGCAAACAACGCTCACAGAAAAGTGGTAGTGCAATGTATGCACAAACGTCAAACTCAAATCTTGACAGATATATGAGGAGATTTTTATTGTTGTGGTTAGAATGTTGATCGTACAAACATCTGTTCACAAAAGAATGCCTCGAAATGCAATACTTCTATTATCAATAATCGACGTAAAGGTTATTTTGGCTCAATTGCCAAAAAGCAAATTGACAGTTAGCAGATGTTTTATGCGCGGCTACATATCGGTTCACATCGTTTGCGCGCAAACAGTGCATATTCTCGTATTTTAGTTATGAACCAAGCTTTTGTAATGTATGCAGTGACAGCAGCGTTTGCGTGATTTAAACCGTAGTGTTAGAATACAAGCACTATTGCGTGAAATTGCGTGCTAAGCTAAAATAACGTTTACAAATAATTTGAGTACAGATTAGTAGTACTATGTAGTATTATTGTATGTTATATGCTAGTACACTATTAAAGTTTTAAATAGCACTGTTGCACTGTAAAGCACTGTAAGAATCCCAACAGTGAAGAGAGTGCTCTTCACTGTTGGGATTCAATTGAGACATAACTGCTAATAGATTGTCCATTACTATCAGAACCTAGTTAAACTAGATTTTTACCTTTTTAAAACTTCTTAGCATCTGCCCGTGTCTTCATTAGCATTTGCCAGAGATTGCACGACTGCTTCATACCGCGAAGCTGTCTGAACTATTAAGGTTTATTATTTATAATACATAGATTACCTCTTTGAAACTTCTTGACACCTTCCTTCATGTCTTCAATAGCATTTCCAAGTAGACTCTGCATGACTGCTTCATCCCGCATGCTCTCTTCACTGTTGGGATTTAACTGGGAGTTCACTGCCGCTAGCTTGTCCATTATTAGCGCGTTCTGGGGGAATTTCACTAGAGACTTGGCTAGTTTCATTGATTCACCAAGTGCTGGAAATAAATAATAAACCCATACTAATATTATATATGCGAAAGTAACTCTGTCTATCTATCTGTTTCGTTTTCACGCCAAAATTAATGGACTGATTTGGATGAAATTTGGTATGGAAATAGTTTAAGACCCGGAGAAGGACATTACATAGATTTTATTCAACTGCGCAAAAAGAGGTTAATGTTTTTGCGCAATAACCGTCATACGCGCGGCCGGAAAGCTAGTCACTCTATAAAATATTGTACCTTTAGGATAGGATAGGGGATAACTTTAGCACAATTTTTTTAAATTAGGCCCTATTTCACTAAACTAGGGTTAAATTTATACGCGGATAATTTTATACTATAGATCATTAAAATGTGAGAGGCTTTTGCTACCATAGAACGTCAAACTTAGAACTACTGGGGAAAAGAAAACACTTTTTCTATGGTATGGAGTTTTATGGCATGTGACAGCAGCGTGGCCATAGAAATACTATGTATTATCAGTTGTATCAAAGTCGAAATATTTTTTATTAGGTTATGATTGAAGCTATACCGTCAAGCTCGACGGTATAAATTTTCTACTTGGATTAGGTATTGTCCTTTGCTACAACCGTCTGCGTAAAAATCAATATATACAATAGAAAATTTAAAAATTGCGCGTCTAGCAGCCCTCGAAGATGCCCTTCATTGAGGCTGCATTCCTTGAGAATGAGCATCTGCTCGAACACCGGTCGGAGATAACGACTAAACACCGTGAGTGCTAGCCGGTATATTTAGTTAATAATCATGACAACTAAGTTAAATATATTGAATAATTGAATATTTCAATATTAAAATATATAATCGACCTTTATAAAATGATCGTAGACCACTAAATTGAATAAATGATTTTGACTTTAAATATTTCATACTTAAAAGAGCAACTACGCACCTGTTCCAGTGGTAGTAAGCTTGCAAGCGAGCCCCATCTGATGCGCTTCAACGCCCGTGATCAAGCGGCCGGTCATCAGCAAATCGAGAGCACGAGATAATCCAATAAGGGAAGTGAGACGACGTCCGCCTATCAGGCTCTGTGGCACACCTAAAAACATTGAATGGTATTAATAATATTTGTTCATAATAATATTTTTATACAGTTTCGTACTTTATAGTCAGCTTAGCTAGTACATTTAGTAATACCGATGATAGGATAGCTTTTGACCACAATCTCAACTGATAGTAAATGATTATGTGGTCGAAGATGGTAAACCGGCTTGAACTAGAATTAATTTCTACTTGAGAGTGGTAGCTGCAGTTGCAAAAAGGTACTACACGATAACTCTTTATTGACACCAAAAACAGGAAGTTACAAAGTAACAATAGTTAGGCACAAAGAGCGGTCTTAATTTCAATTTTAGAATGACAATATAAAATTTTGGTGACTTGCTGCAAGCTCGGTTGCTGTTCGTCTCGTAGACCGTATCATTTTCAAATGAAGCCCTGGCTTCTACCAAGTTATGTTGTGTAGCTGTTACTTAATTGCACAGGAAACAAAGCTAACTAAACACCGCAATTACTTTTTATTTGTATCAAACATAAAAAAGGTACATTGTATTCAATCCGTGGAATGATTTATCATAGCTATTTGTTTCCTAAAATTTTGTATATATACTTAAGATTTACATTTTATAGTTTAGCAAAAACGTGTTATTGACTTTAATAAAAAATACTAAATAACTATTTACTTACAAGTGTAGCATTTGTGCGCGTAAACCCTCCTCATAAGTGCCTCTGGCATAGCTTAGTGGTCCAGAAATCAAATCACAGAACGAAAAAAAAAAAATTTCCGACAATCAATAACAGCTAAAAACTATAAAAGTAAGTATGATCTCGATACAACAAAAAAATCATCATTTAACTTTTTAGCTAGCTTCTGGCAAGTGATGCTGTCGCGTCAGAGCGGTGCTATTCTGACGAGTTAGCCGTGAAATGCGGTTTCAATTGACAAAAATGTGTAGTTGTTCTCAAAATAGTGTTCAACATGTTATTCGCTTAGCAGGCGATAGCGCTTGAAATATTTTTTTAATTATATATATTTTTTTTTTTTTTATTATATGTGTGTTACTGCATACCTCCACAATGTACCAATTTTGATGATTTTTGGATATTCGAAAGCTGATCCTTGTGGTGCCATTTAAATGTAGTGAGAGTATTTAAGTTATTAAAAAAAACTGCTACGTTCACATGTACTGGAACCCCGTGAAAAACAATTAACACCAGCTTTCGATTGTAAAAACTAACATCAAAATCGGTACACCCTGTAAAAAGATATGAGGTAACATAAAAAAAACAGTCGAATTGAGAACCTCTTCCTTTTTTTAATATTGGTAATATATAAACCAACGGAGGTCTGTCAAAGTTGTGCATTTTAGACTATTTGTGTTATGAGGTCTATTCTATCTCAAAAACTAGTTAAGATAGGAATCTTGTATTCCGAAATATTATGTACCATATCTTCTATTTAACCAACAAATACTAAAAATGCTATGTGCGTGCGATTTTGGTTTAAACGCTTTCGTGATGGAAACTTTGATTTGAAGAACGAACCACGTGGAATAGCGCCCACACAGGTGAATGACAATGAAATGAAAGAGATGGTGGAACCCGATCCGAGCCAAACTACCCAGGGATTAGCGGCATAGTTTAACGTTACTTTACCAACAATATTGACTCATTTGCATCAAATCAATAAAATAAAAAATATGATTTGACCTCATGATTTGACTGATCTGCAGTAAGAAACGCGTCTTGAAACTTGTGTTGCCTTGTTGAATCGATACAGAAGTGAATGAAGGAATATTGGATCGAATTGTGACATGTGATGAAAAGTGGATACTTTACGATAACCTTAAAAATGCAATGGCTGACCAAACAGGTCAAACACCGCAACAGTGTCCTAAAGCAAAGCTTACAAATAAAAAAGTAATCGTAACTGTTTGGTGGTCTCAGCATGGTGTTATTCACTATAGCTTTCTCCGATCTGGTCAAGCGATAACGGCAGGTGTGTACTGTGCCGAACTCCGAACTATGATAGAAAAACTAGCAGTGAAACAGCCCCGATTCAAGAATCGATCTTCACCATTATTGCTCCATGATAACGCGAGACCTCATACAGCACGAGAAAACGTTTTAACTCTATACAGGAACTGCAATTAGACACCATTTGTTACCCTTCGTATTCGATTTTCTACGTGATAAAAAGTTTTCTTCCCCGGATGCTGTACAAAATGCTTTCACACAGTTTGTCGAATCCAGATCACCAGAGTTCTATCGCAAAGGCATATGATCTTCCTATTAGATGGCAGCAATGTATACATAATAATGGTAATAATTTTGAATAAATAAATATGTTAAATTAATAAAAAAAACTAATTTCAATTCTTCAGTACAAATCGGCAATTTCACATTTTAACACTTAATATTTATCTACGATAAGCATCTCTCATTCTATGGCATAGCCACGCATAGCTCTGATCTCTTCGTCAACGAAACTCGATACGCCGATATACTTGTGGCTATGTTATGGACCCAAAGAGCGGAGTGAGCCTGGCCTGGTAATGTTTTTAGAGCTCATAGGCTAGCTTCCCACCTCACATGATAGTAAGTGGTTGTGTGATGTTGTTTAGGCTAACCTAGAATTACTGGCTCTCAAGGACATCTGCTAGAACACAGCGATAGGTACATGGCGATAGTTTTTCTACTTGAAAGTCACCTTTGCTACCGCAAGCCCGGAGTGATTTCGCAAAATGCCCTACTACCATGCTATAACGAGCCGTCGTAAGACAACAACCGGGACCGACGCGCGACGGTTTAGCACGGAAGCATTCAGTAATTATGCCACTACCGGTAACCCATCCAAGTCTTGACCGCTGCGGACGTTGCTTTACTTTACATAGGCGATCGGTTCAAAACCACTACTCTGTGTAATCTGCACTACCAGCCCTTCAACTGCTTAAAAATAGAACATACTACTGCTATAAAATATTTACCGAATCTCCTTCCAAGGCAGCCGAGGATGGCTGTGTCTTCGATAACCCTGAGGTCGCAAGCTAACGCCAATTCAAACCCTTCCGCCACTGCATACCCAGACACTGCTGCTATCGTGGTCTTGTCACATAGTGGTCTCCTGTTCAGACGATGCTGAAAAAAAATGTGTAATCTGATGAGCTTTTTTACAGATAATTCGTTTTTAGGGTTTAATCCGCGCGCATCATAGATAATAATTACAATTGAATTTCGAACATAAATGCCCGAATACGAGTGTTGTAAGACAGTACGATGATCAAAGAAACTACCATTGAATTAAGGATCATATGAATGCTCGATAGCAAGAAGGAATGTGGACCATGAACGGATGTCGAGTTTCCGTGCACCTTGCGTTGTCCGACAATGGAAAGGAGATGGGGGAATAAGATCGTGCATTTCCGTCGAACGCTCCAAAATGAATCGTGTGTAATAAATACTGATATGCTGGCTACTTTACGACAATGCTCAAGCGTCTGAAATTTATCTTCAAACAGAGCATCATTGCCGATGAGTCTTGTGGCTCGTCTCTGAAGATAGATTCCATTTAAGGCTTCGAATTGGTATTTAGCCGATCCATCCTAGAGATGGCAGCAGTATTCCACACACAATCGAACCTGGCACTTGGTAAACGTTAAGAAGCTGTCCCATAGATAACTACCTTCCCTAGGACTTATAGCTTTCGAGCTTTTCATTTAGCCTTAGGCTCGATGTACGAGGTAAAGTTGAGATTACTCGTCAAATGTAGTGTAGCACGCCTTCTTAAAAATGAGGATATGGCCGTTGCTTTGAAAGCTTTCTTCTTTACTCGCTCATCGCCTTGCCTCATGCTTTTGTGGACGTGGCAGTACAATGCAGAATATTTCAATATTAAAATTTGTAATTGATCTTCATACGAGCGTCGTAGACGCCTAAATTGATTAAATGATTTTGATTTTGACTTTGTGCTTCAGCTGCTTTGCCGGCCGTCTAAATAAGGTAGTCCGTAAGCCTCCTTTCTTCTAGATCACCGCTACGTGAACGGTAGACTCCATCGCAAATGATTTACCCGAGACGCCGATGTCAACCGAAACTCTTATAACTGACAAACTGGGGTCTTCAACACGTCGGATACTCTTTCAGCAGGTGGTATTTCGAGCATACATGCATACTCCAGCAAGTCGCTTGAGCTTTTGTTCCAAAGTATAGCCAGGGTATGCGAGGTATGACGCATCAGCCGAAAATCCTATTTGTGTCTCCGTGAGGAACAACAGCAGGGGCTTTACTGAGCCGCAATTGGTGTGCTTTTATATACTTTACAGGTCCTATTTGTTAGGTGCAATTACGATCCCGATCGCCAAAATAGACGATAGTGGATCACGGGATACGTATTTCGCGAGATGGCAGAGCAGCCTTTCACGTGTGGCTAGCACACTACTCAGGCCCCGTACTACCTGCTGTGAGCCAGCGGAGAACCGTGCTTCGGATCCCACTGCTCTCCTAGATCAGCTACCTGATGCGGTTCTTTCATAATGTGTAAAAAAAAACTCAGCTTTACTGCAGTACCGCAATAGTCTTACCACATGGCGGCTCAGCTTTGTTTAGTGGGTAGTGATGAGCGACTGCCAAAGCCTAGCACCAGAATATAGTCACCCATTTAGCACCCCCTAATACACTGTCAGACAGACATCCTAATAAGTACTAAATAAATGAAATATAATATGTTGTTTGAGATCAATTGTAAAATAACTTTTTTTACAATGTGCTACATAAAGATTATGTATATTCAGATTAGCCAGATACCATTGTTTCTATTATCCTAATGTGTGAATTTTGTTATATTGCTTCAATGTGGTTATCTGTGCAATTTTTTGTATCCCAATGCTTTTGTCCAAAGATCAGTAAAACTTGGTATTGCTACTAACTCCCTCTTAAACTGTTATTCATCAGTTTCTGAATCTAGCATATTACACAAATCAACAGCAAAAAAAATATTATATTCCAATGGTTTTATCTTAAATTTCTGCATTGTCTTTCTCTTCTTCTTCTTTTCTCTTCTAGCTTTGCAAGTTTACCTAATTACACTACACATTTCTTTAACAACTGTTACTAATTTTCTGTTTTATCTAATGGATGCAGGTGGAGGAGAAACAGAAGCATGTAGCAGATAAAATTAACATACTCCAAAAATTTATGGAACAATCTAACTTTGCGATCTTGAAAGCCAGGTCTTGGAGAAAACATAGTTTTCCCAGCAAAGACAGTGTCAGAGACATGAGTAGTACAGGGACTCTTCAGTGTGATTAAAGAGACAAGTTATTCTAATATTGTTACTCTTGCACTATTGCCTGCTACGCGAAGAAGCTTACAAAATTACAACCAGAGTAAATTTGTTTACTGTGCGTGGGATTCGAACCCTCTTCCTCCCTCCCTATAGCGGATTCATGCTCTTCCAACTAAGCTATTATAGTGAATGAGTCATAGCTCATATTGATTGCTCTTATTGGAGCACTTTAGCAGGTTTTATAAATTACAATGTTAGAATTAATGGGTTGAATATTAGGAGCAACTTTGTAGGAATAGTTTTCATTATCACATAAAATATATTTTGTAATGATGACTACAATAGTGGAGTTGCCTTTCTGAATCATAACAACCTTCATTACTATGAAAATATCCAACTATGAGCTCTGGTCTCAAGTACCAACACCAATATTTGATGCGCTCATGTAGTGGTAAAATAAAAATAAAATTGGGTCTAATATAACTTTTCTTTGAAATATGTTGGAATTGAATTTCATATAAACTACTCAATTCCTGAAAAAGTAAAGTAGTCTATTGTAACAAAATTCTCTATACTCTTCTTCCATGATAACAAGCATAATATGGCAGGACATATATTCTTCTTCCACACCATTCTTTTACTTGACATATCAGTACTTCTCTCATACATGTCATTCTTCACATCCTCCATCTAAATCTTCCTCAGCCTTTCTCATCCCCTATCAGTCCACATTCATATTCAACACTCTTTTAGTACATTTTCATCCCTCCTCTTAGTATATTCTGGATTTTGTTTGCATTTTTTTCATAGCTAAAAATCTCTTTGGTGAATGGCCAACATTGTCATATAGGAGGCCAGACCTCCTTCCATATGACTAATGTCAGTACATCCATAATCAGGAGTAACAAATAGGGGCTCATCCCAGTAATATGCTCATCATGGATTTATTCACACTGTATCTGATAAAAAAATCTCAGTATATACCTGCTGATTGACATAC
Source organism: Plagodis dolabraria (assembly GCA_963854805.1). Taxonomy (NCBI): domain Eukaryota; kingdom Metazoa; phylum Arthropoda; class Insecta; order Lepidoptera; family Geometridae; genus Plagodis; species Plagodis dolabraria. The sequence continues at coordinate 9,535,053 of OY978462.1, read as the reverse complement.
ATATATTTATAAATATATTAGTAAGCCCTGCTAACAATATACTCACAGAAGCATCTTTCAGAGGATTATATCCTTTCTGTCCCATCTCATCCATGTCAAACCCAGAAGAAAATGTCCCTCCTTCTCCATGGAAGACCAACACTTTAGCCTGATCATCACGATCAAAGGCATCAATAGCTGCAGCCATTTCCTGTAGAGTTGCCACATCAAGACTGTTCCGAACTTTCTGCCGGTCAATGTTTATTGTGGTTACAGCGCCAAACTTTTCTATCATAATGTCTGTGGATACAAGGGTGAAAGACTTAGTTACTATTTATGTGATGTAGGTGTACATAGGTTGAAATGATCTTTTAACAAGAATTCTCTATGAATCCATGGAAGTGAAAAACTATACAATACAATTTACTATATACTACTATGTATCATGATAATGTGGTTGAAGGTGTCAAAAAACTGAACATAGAAACTATTATTATAAACTAGCTTTCAAGGGCAGCTTTTAGTCTGGCATCACCTAGGGGTATCCAGTGGTACAGGTGCTTGGCGACGGATTTCCTACTTGGGGGTAGCTACCCCCAAGTAGTAATGACGGGAACAAGCAAAATACTCTACAACCCTGCACGATTATAAATTAGACGGCTATAATGCAAATCAAAATATGTACCGCAAGTACAAGGCACAATTTTTTCTTACATGGGCAACTACTCTCATAATGTACATATGAATAACATTGGCGCATGTCAAACATTTAGTAATCATTTTAATGTAGTTGAATTATAACATGTAATTGTTGAAGAGAGATGTAAACATAACCTCACTTTTTTTTACTTCTTCCGAATTTACTGCATCGCTTATTTTAGAACACAGGCGTATTTGGCTGACCCTGGGTGCAGTTTTATTATGTGCTAAAACGAAAGTCCGCAATAAATATCGCATTGCTAACGATTAGTAAGTATGTAATGAAAATTAAAATAGTCTATTTATGGGAAGGGAATATATAATCTTTGGTCTATTTACGAAAAATATAGATTAGAGTAAGCCCTACGGTTCAAGTCACGCAAATATGCGCTATTTGCACTGTATGCACGTAAACCGTCGGTTCATAACTTGCTATACAGACACCACGATAGCATAATGACGTCATTTTTGACGTCACACGGTCACTTCCAGCCGCAACAACGCTCACAGAAAAGTGGTAGCAGGTAGTGCAATCACTACGGTTTAAATCACGCAAACACTGCTGTCACTGCATACATTGCAAAAGCTTGGTTCATAACTGAAATACGAGAATATGCACTATTTGCGCGCAAACGATGTGAACTGATATGTAGCCGCGCTTATAGCATCTGCTAACTGTCAATTTGCTTTTTCGCAATTGACCCAAAAAAATCCCTTCACATCAATTATTGATAATAGAAGTATTGCATTTCAAGGCATTCTTTTGTGAAAAATCTCCTCACCTATCTGTCAAGATTTGAGTTTGACGTTTTTGCATACATTGCACTACCACTTTTCTCATTTCTGTGAGCGTTGTTTGCGGCCGGAGGTGACGTCAAAGATGACGTCATTATACTATCGTGGTGACTGTTTAGCAAGTTATGAACCGACCGTTTGCGTGCATATAGTGCAAATAGCGCATATTTGCGTGAATTGAACCGTAGGGTAATAAAAAAATAAAAGATAAATGTATGCACAAACGTCAAACTCAAATCTTGACAGATAGATGAGGAGATTTTTATTGGTTAGAATGTTGAACGTACAAACATCTGTTCACAAAAGAATGCCTTGTTGAAATGCAATACTTCTATTATCCATAATTGACGTGAAGGTTATTTTGGGTCAATTGTGAAAAGCAAATTGACAGTTAGCAGATGTTATAAGCGCGGCTACATATCGGTTCACTTGTTTGCGCGCAAATGGTACATATTCTCGTATTTCAGTTATGAACCAAGCTTCTTTTTTGTTTTTGTTTAAGATGGTCTAGCCCCTTTAATTAAATAAATAAATTTACTCTGTGCATTGTTTCACCAACGCTTTTTATATTTAGGTAATACTATATGTAGGTAGGTATTCAGAGTTAGGTATTTAATTTCTTCGTAATAACGTAAGCTGTGATAATTATTGAGAGGTGGTGTATTGAGTTATTGTTTGAATAATATGTACTTTTAGGTTTTAAGTTGTTGAAGAGATTTATATATATATAGATATTCATTTATATATAAACCTTTTTATTTAAATCTTTTCATTATTTAGATATTTTTATTTTGCTATATAATATATTATTTGGTAGCCACCTGCAAGGTTGTATCTGAAAACCAGCGCTGGATGTCTCAGACGTTCGGCATTTTGCTGAGATATTACCTTTTTGGCAGCACCTGAACAGTTTATATACCTATTTGTTTTTAAATATTAAAATGTATAAGTTGAAGTTTTTGTGTGCCAAATAAATGTATTTTCTTTCTTTCTTCTTCTTCTGTAATGTATGCAGTGACAGCGGTATTTGCGTGATTTAAACCGTAAAGAAGCTATACGGTGACGGGTAGCGTCAGTAGCGTGGCTACATAAGACAAAATATTATAAACATAACCATAGGTATATAGAACTCAGTAATACCATAAACCTTACCCTTTACCCAGCAACACCGAGATTTATGTACCATGCAGTTCCACCGCGGAGTGGAGTTTAAATTATTAAGGCAAGAAGCGATAATATAATATAATATAAATTATATTATATTCGATTGAGATATAAATATTACGTAGCTACCAATCCACGGTAACATATTAATTCAAGATCTATGGTTAATTATATCAATAGCTTAATATTTCATTATGTTCCTCGAAGGGAGCAACAGATCAAAGATTAGGAAATAAAAACTTTACCTGAATTACAATCAACATTTATTAATGTATTATATACATTTATCTCTGCCGTATTCTGCGTTTTTATGAGTCTAGACTTACGCACTTCAAGATAACAACGTTAGCACACAGACGGGATGCCGCTGACATTGTGTTTCTGCATAAGATTATGATTGGAAAAATTGATAATCCAAATTTACTTTCCAAATTAAATCTGGTCGTGCGTCGATCTCTCCACTCTATCGAATGTGCTCGGCATATAACAGGTTATGTCATGATTTGGTTATATTTGATTCATCAATCAAAAATGAAAAAAGCTTTTTCTTTCCTAAATTGTAGTGTAAGCAACGTAAAATGTATCAAGTAAAAATGTTTTATAGTTTCTATCGTAAGTACAGCATGAAGTGTTCGTCTCTAGAAGGACGTGCAGCATGTACATATTGTTATTTACTTCTTAGTTTGATAAATAAGTGTAGTGTCCAGTTCTATGAACCAATATTAAAAAGAAATGTAAATATTATATAATAGATCAAATAGAACATAGATAAACATTTATTGCCCCTTCAATGGCACTAGTTTATTGTGAATATTTCAAATCCCGTTCGTTAGGTGCAAAAACTGTTGAGTACTGAGGTGAATCCTTACTTCCAAGTATTTCATGGCGATTGCTTGCAACATCGCTATCCTATGATTTCCAATCAAAGTTTGGGCATCACTATTGTGCAGACTTTCAAATATAGAAATTTTACGTACACAGCCCTAAAAACATGAAAGTATTAATTTCTGCCTTAAGTTTTTCTCATTGTAAAAGCTGATACCTTCATGTGAACGCAACATAAATATTTTTTCAGCACGTTCGCATATGTAGCAATACTAGAATCGATACTTTACTTTCGATACCAAGTTACCAAGTACATGGCATAACCAATCACCATACTAGGGGATACGGTTACTTCGTATCGTACAGAATAGAATCAGTTATCAATAATTGTCAATTTATGATATTTTATGATTCAAGATACGAAGTATAGACTGTGGTTTTAGCACCAAGTCACTCTAGCGATACGTGTTTTGGTATGTTGGTGGTAAGAGGATAAGTACTAGTATTTTTTTTTTATTACTTTGTGACTGAACAAGAACGATGCCTAACTGATGTTAAGCGGACTAAGCTCTGCCTATAACAGATGCATTTCATAACGAATGAATTGAACTGCGCCCGTCACACTGAAACATACAATTGTTAAGTGTCATGTGCCTGTAATTTTTCTGGCTCTCAAGGACTGCCACCGGAACTCACTGTAAGGTGCTTGGCGACAAATTTTCTACTTGAGGGTGGTAGCTAGCCGAGCAAGCATGCGCAAAATGCCCTTCCACCATGCGATGAAGCTCAAGCCGGACGGCCGTGGCATCGAATCATGGGCCTACGGCACGGCAGTCCATAGCAATAACCGCTCATCCAGTATTGCTTCAAAATATACTTATGCATAAAAAATAAGTTTAAGTGTTTAAACAGCTAGGGGGTTAGTGGACATATTATGATCATAAAGAAGTCGTATATTTACGTTATGATATGATGTTGTAAAGGACATAAAAAAAAAATACCGATAGAAGACAAAATATATGAAAATTCTTACTTAAAGTATAACAACTTTTTAAGAAAGCACATTAACTCACAATCTATCGATTAAATGATTGAAAATAGGCTACGAGAAAGCTGCATGCATATACATTTTTAATTTTAGATGAATACTTGCATGCTTTTCAACTACTTCAATTATTACGTACCTAAAACTTTGTATGAAATTGATCTTATCATATATAAAATATTAGGTATATAACTTCGTAAACATAGGTACATAATTTTAATTTAATTTTTTGTTTTATTTTGTTTGGTTTCAGCAACATTATATGATAATTAAAAACTATATCATTTTTATAAGTAACTAAGTTAATAATAATAATTAGCGTTGACTTAACAATTAGGTTGTACAAAACTAATATTTATTTCAATAAGAATACACATACACATTTATGTTTTTTAACCTCTCCCAGCTTTTTCGATGAACAATTTCAATATTGCTGTCGATTGATAGGATTTGAACTCTTGAGAAATTGAAAATAGGCGTAAGTATCTCTACTGGAAAATAGGTAAAGACGTCACACTCTGTTTATACAAAGTTACTTTATGGTCACACCGACTCGATTCCGTCATCTTAAATTTAAAACCAAAGACTGCAGACAGAAGTTAAGCCGTAGGTTTCTCTTATCTTACTGGTCTGTGGTCAAGTCTCCAATACTCAAATCATTCTCGCTGTGTGTATGATTTTTAAAATTTATGGACAAATTCTTAAAGTACACGTGTACTTGACTTTATTTGTCTTGTTTTCCATCATTTATAAATTATTAGGCACATTAATTAAACATACTACGAAGAAGTTATAAAAATTACAAAAGAATTGTGTTGTCGACTAGCTGCAAGTCGAAGAGCTGAAGATATCTCTTGTGTTTACATCGACAGAAGCCGTAAAATGACTGAATTTAAAGACTGGTACTACAGTGTACCGTTCTTCACCCGGTATTGGCTGTCGTTGACGATAGCTTTCAGTTTATTGGGAAGATTTGGCATCCTTAGCTACTACTATCTTATGCTGGACTTCAATCCATTTATCAATCAGTTTCAGGTATAAATTGAATTACATTTTGTTGTAAATGTTCCGAGCATTATAATTCTTCTATTTGTTGTAAAAAAAATAACATATTATCACGTCTGTATATTCCTGATGGAGTAGGTATTTTATTAATATTGTAACTAGCCGTAGAAATCTTTCTGACCAAGTTCATCCCGGGAAGTACTGCTACTGAACCCATTTCTGGTATTGTGGTTAATTTAGCACCCAGGTCGGTTAGCATGCAGACTCAGGAGATTACTTTAAAAATTACAAATTTATAAGAGGAAACATTGTAAGTCATGTGCGGGATTCAAACTCGCGTCCATCCACCCCTTCAACTGACGTATGCTTTAATCCAATTGATCTAACATGACAATGAGTATAGAACTCAAATTATTCCTATTGTTCACGTATTGGAATGGCGCAAAGTCTATAGTTAGACACAAAGATAAGACTAATTTTGCAATTAGCTTTAAACTTGTTAATGATGCGTAACCCTATAATTTTAATATTTTTATGATTGCAATAACACATGCTCTGCGAATAACATCACAAAATTACATATATTTGCTTTTCTGCCAAAACTTTGCCTTTATTTTACAACCTGATTCTATTGGTGTCATCTAGAATTAAGTAGATTAATGACAATGTATATTTGAGTATTGAGCATAGTTCTGTTGCAGCGATGTTAACTCTTTGGTTTTCTAACAGATGGCGTTAGTAGTACAATAACAGTCTATCCAATGAATACATAATTGTTAATGTAATTTTTTTTAAATGGCTATAAAATTATACATTTTTGACAGATAACTCATCTAGATATGAATTTAAATTACAATTTTAAAGCACAAATCTATAGGCGTGATAATTTTTCAGTAAAGTGTACCACAAAATGCTCAGGTTGTGGGATAGAAGTAGGGCTCGCTTCGCTCGTCCTTATTATTTTGTTATGAGTCAAAGTGGTGTATAGTTTTTTTTTAGTGCAAGGTCTAAGTTCAAACTGCTAGTAATATTGGGACTGATACTGTTATCCCCAGATACAATAATGTAAAGTATTTTACCGGTGATAAAATCACAATTACTAACTTTCAGATATGGAGACCATTTACGGCACTATTCTTTTACCCCATAAGCCCAGGTACAGGGTTCCACTTTCTCATAAACTGCTACTTCCTATACACATACTCAACACGACTGGAGGAAGGCATGTTTGCCGGAAAGCCTGCAGATTACATCTACATGTTAACATTTAACTGGCTATGCAGTGTCATCATTGGATTTTTGGTTGGATTACCGGTAAGTTTGTTCTATTAAGTTCATACGAAAATTCTAACTGAATAAAAAGTTTCTTAACTAATTATCGGAGCACAAAATTGTCGCGGGCGGGAATCGAACCCGCATTCTCCGATTTCTCGTCGTATGCCTAAACCACTCGGCCACCGCAACATAGAAAACTCTTTCCCCCCGAAACTTTGTGCTCCAATTGTACTACTTTAACCATCATGGGGGACCGTGTGGGATCATCTACCAAAAGACTTCATCTGATCGAAAGAAGTGCTTTTTCAAACACTCAACTCTAGCAATAATTGTACTTACAACACTATCGCATGCTAAGCGAAAATTACATTTACAAATGATGCTTTGTCCTCGGTGGGAATCGAACCTGTGTCTTTCCGATTTCTCGCCACATTCCGAAACTGTTTCAAAATTGCAGATTGAATGATGTTGCTTCAATGAAAGAATATGTTGGTTTTCAGATATGACATATTTTGAAGGTGGCAAACAACTTCACCCAGTAATGAGTCCCTGTAACTAACCATGTATGACCAGCAGCGTCCGACAGTTTCAGATGTATACACAAAGATGATGATGAAAAGTTTTCTATCCCATAGTATCTGCAGTAGAATCTGTCTTTTATGACTTCTTTCTTTGCGGCTATCTTTTTAGCAATGAAAATCATTCTCAAATTTATTCACAATCACACAAGTTGTATGACTCTGGATTAAGCAACCAACTCATTTAACAACCTAATTTGGACAATTAATAATCTGGTTTATATGATTTGCATCATTTTATTACAATATCTAGGACAAGCAATAATAACACGCCATCCCCAGTTGCAGGTGTTCTCACTTAGCTTGCACTTGTTGATTGGCGTGCGGCAATCATAGTCAGTGTTATGTTTGTCACATGTCATATTGTGACAAGGAAGGTTAATAAATGTGTGCTAAAATGAGTGCCATGAAGCGAAAGTGTTGTGATGGAATTAATCTTTTGTACATTATATTATTTCATTAGCAAAAAGCTGAACTTTGTAAGTGCTCGAGTTTATTTTACAACCTGAATTTAGTGGTGTCATCTAGTATTAAGTAGATGAACTATAATGTATTTGAGTATTGAGTTTAGTTCTATAGCAGCGATGCTAACTCATTGGTTTTCTAACAGATGGTGTTAGCAGTACAATAACATTCTATCCAATGAATACAAAATTATTAAGTAATGTTCATTTTTTTATAGTTATAAAATTATATTATTGTGGCAAATAACACATCTATATATAAAGTTAAATTACTATGTTAAAGCACAAATCTACAGGCATGATAGATTTTCAGTAAAGTGTGCCACAAAATGTTCAATTTGTGGGATAGTGATAATAAGAATTGCAGTAATATAAAAAAAACAGGCTTTGAGTATTACATCGTTTTGTATACTATATATTGCAGCATAACAGCTAGACATCTGCCAGAGAGGAATGAAAGCATTTTTTCCCAAGCAGAAATGGAGATGCTTCGAGTGCGCTTTGTATTCGTTCCATGTGGTGATCACAAATCCTTAATAACAACTACATTATTGAACCCAAACATTACTTTGCTCTTTACAGATCCTTATGGACCCAATGGTCCTCTCAGTGCTGTATGTGTGGTGCCAGCTCAACAAAGACGTAGTCGTCTCATTCTGGTTTGGAACACGTTTTAAAGCCATGTACCTGCCATGGGTTCTGCTGGCCTTCAATCTTGTCATTAGTGGGGGGTAAGTTTCTTTCTGTTTTGTTACACTTTGCAATGGCATATCTGTAACTTGTATGTCTCACGGATAGGATATACTAAGAATCATGAATCTTAGTATATTATAATACTGTAAGCATATCCTTATCCAGTATCCGAGTCCAATATACTCTTAGGAGGTGTTATTACAAAAATTACCCATTGAAAGTTCTCGTGATTATGAAAAATTTATAATATACTAGCGGCCCGCCCCGGCTTCGCACGGGTACATACACCCTTTTTTTTTGCATCGGGTTTCAAAAAAAAAGTAAAATTATAAAAGAAGTTTGTTTTTTTTTATGAATTTTTTTTATTCATATTTTTTATTAATGTTTTTTTGTATTTTTTTATTTTTAAATTTTATAGATATATCATATTATTTACAAAACAAAAGCCATTAGTTTTAGTGAGTCAGAGCTTCCCTGTAAACGATATTTGAAGTAGTTTTATTTTGTGGCAGCAAAATAAATTGATTTTCAGGAGCTCCGACACGTGATAGGCCAACATACAGTTGGCCATGAGTGAAACATTCTTTTCGTAGGTCGATCCCTAATAATTCGAAGGTTTGGCCCTGGGGCTTGTTAATAGTTAACGCGAAAGATGATTTCACCGGAAACTGAAGTCGTTTAAAAGGGATTGGCAGATCAGTTGGGATCATCGGTATCCTCGGTATATGAGCTAGTTGACCAGCTGCTGGGCCAGTGATAATGATCGCAACAATTAAATTGTCCTTCAATTCCTTAATAAGCAGTCTCGTCCCATTACACATGCTCGGAGGGCTTACATTTCTTAAAAGCATTATTGGAATTCCAATTTTTAACGTCAATTCATGTGGTGGCAGTCCAGAAGGGTTTAGTGAATTTAAAAATTCCTGTGGATAATGGACTGCGTCTTCAATATTAGTCACGGTATCGATCGATTTGTATTTTTTTATTTGGCCGGAGACTTTTTGAATAATGAGATTGTTTATTTCTTTGACAGTATCATTCCTGGGTGACACTATTGCCCTTGAATACAACCAATGAAAGTCCTTTTCGTGCAAATTCTCGATGTCAGGGTATACAGCATCTATTAAATTTTCTAAATTATGGACTATTTGGCCTATAGACTCATCCAGCAGGATGTCACAACTGCTTAAATTTGGAGTGGGAAAAATTCCTTCTCCAAGTTTTAGCAGTTGTTGTGGGAAATTACTATCTGTGATTCCATGAAGATGAGCTCTCATATTCGTCCGTTATTTTAAATTTTCTATCGAAGTCCATAAGGGAGACGATATCAAGCATGATTTGATGATATCTGCTCGCGTACCTCTGTTAATGACAGGAAGAGTCTGTAGGAAATCTCCAGCAAATACAAAAGTAATCCCGCCCATGAGGGCAGAGGAGTTTCTAAGATCTTTTAATGTTCTGTCCACGGCCTCTATATGCGCTCTGTGACTCATAGTGCATTCATCCCACATAATCGTCTTGGAATAAGCGTCTTGGAATAATTTACCAAGAGGGCCGTTTTTACGGATTGAACATAACAATTGTTGTTCAAGATTTACGGAAAGTGGAAGTTTAAAAGTAGAATGAGCCGTTTTTCCATCCTTTAAGAGAGTTGCGGCAATTCCTGACGAAGCAACTGCAATCGCTATCTTCCCTGATTCTCTTATCTTAGATAGTATCAAATTTGCAAGAAAAGTCTTGCCAGTGCCACCTGGCGCATCCAAAAATAATATTTTTCCTTTGTTATTATTCACGCTATCGACTATTGTGTCAAAAGCATATTTTTGATCTGGGACTAATTTTGGCAGGTTTTCATTGACAAAAGCGCTCAAATTATTTGTATTATAGGGATGTGCCATTGTATCTGTAGCATTGTTGTTTGTACGAACTGAAACAGGCAATCCAAAATTACTTAAGCTTTTATCATTTAATTGCAAAAGTTTATTTTCTATTTGAATCAATCCTTCATTATAAACGTCTTCACTGTATGGCAAGGCGAAGTCTTGATTTTGCTGTCTGATTCTATGTATAATATCTTGACATAAATCATCTTTGAAACGGTCCCATAATTTCAATGGTTCCGATGGCTGACAAAATAAAAGGATGACCACAAATAAGTCTCTCAGTTGTACTGGACATTGCGAAAGCGATGCTTCTCTCAGAGTATTTTCCCAGTGGTCATCATTTTCCAGCAAACCTCTGTCACGGCAAGCTGCTTGATAGGTTTCTTTGAGAACTCCGTCAACGGTTTTTAAGTACTCAAATGAGGTTGGACCACGTACGTGATGTAGCAACATCCTAAGATAAAAGCACTCTAATTGAGAAGGATGTACACCGTAGACTCTTCCAAAAGCGGCATCTTTTTTTATACCTGGATGGCCAACTACGTCCTCACCACGCCTCCTTCTTGTGAATTTATTACTGGCCCATGTGTAGTAATGCGGGACTTCGTGGTATAAAAGTGTCTTTGCGAATTCGTCGTCATTACAGAGCTCAAAGAACGCCAGCAAAGTAGTTTTACGTGGGTTATGAGCCACTTGTTCAGCCGTTTCTGGGGTAAAATACACCCTTTGGCCGTTTTCTAAGTGGACAGCTAACTGTAAGACTGTAGGATGCCGCTCATGGATCGGAAATTCAAATATTCACCACACAGCCTCAGATGTACTTATGTACCGGCCATTCACGTAGTTTTCCACTTCATCATTTGGGTTTCTGACGCTAAAAGTAGCTTGGTCAGATCCTTTATTTATATATTTACAAATATATTTGATGGCTTGAACTGAGTGGCAGTACTCCACGTTTATGTGAGCGTTAAACGTCCTACATAATAGTGGAGAATAAGGAACAATCCATCTATTATCTATATTGAACATACTTCCTCTGATATTTAGCGTAGCGCTTTGTCCTCCATTTTCGGCGTCACGACGACGATATACCGGATACCCGTCCTCTCCGGTTTGGGTATCATTGACGAAACGTCGTGGGTACTTTTTTGTACAGATACCGTTTTTCATACATGGTGCTGTTAAATTATGCTCTCCGCATGGCCCGTGCACCATATTTTTATTTACTATATCGTACAACATTTTATCATTTTGTTTGTTGGGCAGTTCCGCAACTATGACATTATCAATTACCTCTGGCTGTATTTTTCGTTCTAGCCAAAACAGCAAATGACAGTGTGGTAAACCACGCTTCTGCCACTCCACACTTGCCATGTAACATTTGACTTTGCCGAATATTTCGTCTTTGGTAAATAATTTTATAAATTTCTTCATCTTTAAATGGAATACCCTTGAAATTATGTCATGACGATCGAAAGATCGTTGCCCAGATAATAGTTCCGCTATAATTTCAGGCCATTCGGGGTTACATGTGAAAGTGACAAATAAGTCTGGTCTCCCATAGTTTCGGACATAAGTCATCGCATCTTGGGTTTTTTCGTGTAAATAACGCGGAGAACCTGTGAATGACGATGGCAGGATTACGCGTTGGCCGATATTTGAGGGGTTAACATTTGCGTCTCGATTTAAAGCGTCTCTGAGATGAATGTATTCCTCAGCCCTCATTCTCTGTTGATTACGACATATGTAATTCAATCTTTCTGATATCATTTTCGCCATCATATCGACAATATATTGACTAAATAAGTCCCTGTAATAATGTAGTGGATTAAAACAGTTAGCTCTAAACATCAACCTAAATGCATAAAATTGCATGTACGTCACAGTCTTGTTACGCGCTGTACCTTGTTGAGGAATGGTCAAGTAATAACCTTCATCACCCATTACGAATATTAAGGGATACTGTAGTGGATCATACGATCGGTGTAGCTCAGAGACCCTTTTAAGTTGGCCATCTCTACCATGCAGCACTATATCTCTGGGGCCTTTTTCTTCGTCAACTAAGAGAACGGCTACCTCGTTTACAGCTGGAGCATTGTATCTACCCGGATGTGATGTCTGCGGTGGATGGTCGGAGTGAATAATTAGCTTTAAATTATCCGAAGAGTTACTTTCTAAGTTTTGTTTAAAACATCGTATGTATACATTGTAGTTATTTAGTGCGGTCTGTAGTTCATTAATTAAATCGATTTTTAGCGTTGGAGCTATGTTTGACCGCAACGACAGCTGATCTGCGTCTGAAATGAAATATATCTGCAGGTATTGTGGATTTTGACCTGATGGTGGTAAAAGGCTACCTATAAGGTGATATACTTGTCCCTCTATTTTAAAAGTCGGCATAAAATTTTCTTCTCGAATCTCTTTCGCGCCAAACGAAGTCATTTGAAAAAGGCTATTGTACCTACGTATGTTTCTTAAAAAATGTCCAGATAGTGAATGAGCATTTGTTAAGACTTATTATTGGCTGTGGCGGCTCCTGAATGTTGGGGAGACTAACTTTTCCAGAAGCACAGCACAAACCATTAGGTTCATCGGCCCATTTTTTAGCAGAGCACTTAGAGCAGATCTTATTCATGGCTCCGATTTGGACGGAAGACTGTTGAGCATAATCAATCTGTGGATCGTATCTGAAAGCCGATCTGTTACTGTAAGCTAAAACTCGATTACGGACTCTAGTCGTTGACATCTGTTGTCTCTCTCGCTGATCTCCAAGGCGTTGGAAACGCTCGATACTCGACTCTCGCGCGCGTACTTGGGGTGTTCTCAAATTTTGTTCAGCAACCCGCTGCGAACGCTCGATACTCGACTCTCGCGCGCGTACTTGAGAGGTTCTCAAATTTTGTTCAGCAAGCCGCTGCGAACGCTCAATACTTGACTCTCTAGCACGCGATTGCGACGCGTATTCTCTCCGACTTGCAAGGCGATTTTCAGTTTCTGATGAAGATTCCTCATTACGCCGTATTTTTATTGCCCTCGCCTGGATCTTGATCTTTTTGGCATTTTTGGGCATTATAAAATGAAAAATAAAAGAAAATAAATAATTAAACAGGCTTTTACAAAATTTTTGCTTATTGAACTATATGAAGTACTAAGCTTTTTGAATAATTAAAATATAATATTTATTATCAGGTAAGTAGTAGGTACTTATTGAAAGAAAATTAAAAATATGGGTTTAGAAAACTACCTTTCACTAAATTTTTGCTTAAATTTTGAACAGGAATACCCATAAACTACTACTATAAGCAGTTTGAATAGTTACATTAAAATATAATATTTATTATCAGATACTTATTTACCTACGAAACGAATTTAAAGCGAATTCAAAATTTTTTCAAGCTAAAATCATACGATCACGCACACGACCGCTGCGTAGGGAGCCGACCGCGCGAGTCGGCCGCGCGGCACTTTATTTTATTACATTGACTCCCCCCCCCGTACCCCAGTGACGCTTACATGGAGCCTACATCGCATGCTGGCTAGCTGAGCGCGGTGAGCGACAACCACGCGACTTTTTTCTAATACTTGCATTTTTAAACTCGTGATATCTTCCGAATGAAATGTCCGAATTAAATAATTCAAAAGGTATTAAAGCCGTCTTGAATATGAAGTAATTTATTTTGATGAGGATTAATACCAAGGTACAAATGAAGAGCCTTTTCAAGAGGCGGCATATATAAATTAATATTTTAGAATAAAAAACTGCTTACTGTGACATAACTATACTATTTAGACATATGCTGTCGCGACACTTTTTATAGATAATGATAAGTTCTGCAAAGTCGTAGAAATTGATTTTGTTCTATCATCAATAGTTTTCGCAGCGCACGCGACGTAAGGAATTTTTCAGGTCATTTTTTTACACCTTATGTTACATTATTAGAGTTTTAGTAAGGATCCCTAATTTTTTTAAAAATATAATATAGCCTATGTTACTCGGGGATAATGTAGCTTTCCAAAGGTGAAAGAATTTTTGAAATCGGTCCAGTAGTTTCGGAGCCTATTCATTACAAACAAACAAACAAACAAATCTTTCCTCTTTATAATATTAGTATAGATATTTTATTATAAATTTCTAGTGGTGCAATGGAACTGATTGGCATCTTCATTGGACATTTGGCGTTCTTCCTACTTTTCAAGTATCCTCAAGAATTTGGCGGCCCAGCACTATTGTCGCCACCTGATTTTTTGTGAGTATTGCATATGATTTTATTTTTCAACTAATAGGCTAGCCTTGTATAATAGAGCGTTGTCTCACCATTTGGTAATTAATGATGTGGTCAAGTTTGTAGCAGGCAATTTAATTTCGTTAAGCGTCTTATCGTTCAATTGAAATTAAAACTAATTTGTGTATTACGTACGTAATGTATATTTTTGGAATCGTTTCATAAAGCAATAATTTTGATATCCCACTTGGATGGGATGGAATGGGATTGGAAGCTTAAAAAAAAATCTCACTATGTGGCTGAAATCTACCACTTTTTTATTATTATTCTTTAACCTAGTGTCACTTGCCCTATCAAGACGAATCTAATTATATCTCATACATTAATATCGTAAAAATTAACGTTAAAGCTGTTTAGAAGTAATGGTGGAATAACGAAACTCACAAACATACATACATAATATATGAACCCTGAAAACATAACACTCCTTTTTTTGGGCAGACGTATAAAAAGAAACTGGCGCCTGAGGACAGCTGTTGGAAGAAACCATTTGTTTTAGGATATATCATAGACTTTGCGAGTGCATGAAACTTACCAATGGTTTTCATTTATATGCCATTCCTTTATGGCGAAAGTGCTACCATCGAATCATATATCGATAGATCGAAGATCGAAGGCCTAAATGGAGTAGAGATTGTAATAAACAAAGCGCACGAGTTTCATACGACCGTTTTCAACACACTTGCGAGGAACGAATACGAAAATTTCGATTTGAAAATATTTTCTTGATCTTTTTGATAGCAATAATAATCTGATTAAGAAGGTTTTATTAAATCTTCTAAAGTTCTTTCAATAGGTAAAAACCTCTTTGGTTTGTTTATATGAAAAACGAACGAAACAAACTACAATCTCCTTTGTGAGAAGTGTGGAAACGTTGTTTTTTTTTCTATTTAAAACACTAGTACGGTAAAGTAAACAAAAAGCACCAGAACGTAATAGACTATATTATGACATTGAAATCGGTGCATTTAAAGGCCCGTTACGAGCGAGCGTGTTGAGAGTATGTATTTGTAGAAGGGACTGGAATTCATAATGCTTTATCATAAAACGTGCAATGATTTCAACAGGTAGGTTGACACTTCCTTGTAGTGTATTATCAATGCTCTACTCGGTAAAAGAATATTGTAGCTCTACAGTCTACTCATGGCATCAAAAATCATGACAAAGTGTACTGCCACGATCTAGTCTCTTCTTGCGAAGGCCAAATGCTTGTCACTTGGGACTCTCTTTTGCATAACCCTTTAAATAATACAGGTAGATTCTACAGGCGTGTTCAAACAAATATACCACCAAAACCATGGTTCTTCAAATTTAAAAAAAATAATAATTGACCACATCCACAATATGCCGTTTGCGGCTGGGTCACTGTTGCTCTCCAGTTTTCTTGACCAAAATACATGTAAGAGATCATTCCATTTGTGAATGTGGCCTTCACGAAGGCACAACTGATCACATCTTCTTTGAATGTCCTAGGCTGAACTGTTCATTCCCCTTCCTACAAATTTATGTTCGCTTTTATCTTTGGTTTCCACCCCGCGTATATATAGTATACTAGCTTTCCGGGCGCGGCTCCGCCCGCGCGTATTTCGGTTATCGCGCGAAAACATTAACCTCTTTTTGCGCAGTCGGATAAAAACTATCCTATGTTTTTTCCCGGGTCTCAAACTATCTCCATACCAAATTTCATTCAAATCGGTCCAGTAGTTTTGGCGTGAAAGCGTAACAGACAGACAGACAGACAGAGTTACTTTCGCATATATAATATTAGTACTGATGTAAATGTATATTAATTAATAAAATTAAGTTATAATATATTGTAAGATCATTACTACCTGATATTATATTCACTAACGCTAAATATATAAATATCTGTGATTGTTTGTTCTGTCCTGTGTTGTTTATTCTGCTGCAGAACTCAGATCATCTCGGAAAGAGTATTTTTAATCTTCAATATCTGAGTGGAAAAGCCGTTTTTATTCCCTAGAGGATAAAGTAAATTGAATTTAGAACATCGTGTGCACTAAGTTTGTGAATTAAAAAAAAACATTAAACCTATTTACTGCTACTTCTATGGTGCCGAATATATCATACAACTTTTTTTTAATTTGTTAAAAACTCAGACTCGGAACCTTCTTGGTGTTCTTTTTTCAATTTGCTTTGTACGCGGTTCTTTACGCGGCATATGTCATTTCCTCGCTGAGGTGGAATGAAAAGTTACGTGTTGCACTCGAGTGCAAAGATTTTTCACCTCGTGCTCTTTTGATTCCCTCGCTAACGCTCAGGATTCTAATTTTGAATCATTCGCTGCGCTCGTGATTCAATTTTAGAATCCTTCGCTTGCTCGGTCATCAAAATTGAACACGCGGTTAAGGGCAAGACCGTAGTCAAAATAATTTCTAATTCGGGCGGAGCTAATAGAAATGGGCGTTTACTTTTAACTCATAAAAATATTCAGTCGCACGGCGGCACTAGACGCCGTACCACGGATAGCGTCGCTAAAATTGTAGAGTTTCGTGCGCTATTAGAAGCGGCAGAACAGAAGTGTAGATAACAATATTTTTATCTGCAGTTACTGCGAACCTCTAAGGTAAAAAAAATATTATCACTTGTAGGTAATGATATATCTTTAATAGACTAAGCGAAGCGAGGTCTCGGTGGAGGTCTGAGCAGTGTATATTTCCCCGTCAATAAATCTCGATTGCCTGAATCGATCTTCTTGAAATTTGGTAGAAAGGTGTCTATCTTGCATATCAACAGAATATGCAAGTAAGAACCTGTAAGAGCTTAATTGGTTTGTGGTTTGTTGAGATTATAGGGTCCATAAAACGAGGTTGTAATTTAAAATTCAAAAGTATTAACTCAATATTGTGCTCAAAAAAGTATATTGACTTCATGAAGCGGTACGAAACCACGGTAATATTATCTATACAGTATTTTAACTCGGCCCTGTGCTCGAAATAACTACCTACAGCCGCGCGGTACGTAAACATGCGATAGGGCTGCCCGCCTTTAGCATTTGAATTACATTTGCCTACTTTGTGTTTCCATTTTGTTTTGTGATTGTAAATATACTTTTTTTATATAAGCTAACTAGTGATTCGCCCCGGTTTCACACGGCTATTTAACAAAAAAATCATAACTTATAAATTAAACATATAAAAAAAACAGTTATTGTGACATAACTGTAATAGTTAGACTTATAGTATTGCGGACTTTTTTATTGATGTCTTCTATAAAATTGTAGTATATCACTTGGCTCTATTTTCAATAATTTCCGCAGCGTATGCGATATACCTAACGATTTATTTTGGTATTTTTTTCGCACAATATGTTACGTTATCGAAGTTTACATACGGCCTAACTTTTTTGAAAATCTTCTATAGCCCATGTTCATCAAGGATAATCTGGGATCCTCATAGTGAAAGAATTTTTCAAATCGGTCCATTAGTTTCAGCCTATTCAATGCAAACAAACAAATGCACAATCAAATCTTTCCGCTTTATCACCTATATTAGTTTAGATAAAATACTTTGTAAATTGAATAAAAAGTGTGTAAAAATGCGTGTTGTTTTGGATTGGTAGTAAAAAAATATTTGCACCTCGACTGAAACGTACGAAATGCTTTATTATTGAATTTTAAAGTATAAAGCTTAATCAAAAATTGTTTTTGCAAACATGGACAAGGTGGAGAACAGGAAATATGTTTTAATTGGTTATAGATACCTGCAGCTATTTTACAATTAATATGTTTGGTTTGGACGAATTCATGCAACCAAAAACAGCACAATATATCCTACTCGTCATATTAAATATGTACTTGAACTTATAGGACGTTATCCGCACCAACCACTGGGTTACTTTCATATACTTACCAACTCTAAAACAGAAACTTGCAATTTTACTCTTGATCATATTTCTATAGATAAATAAATATTATGCATAGGTATAATTTCAGTTATAGAAAGTCATTTTGCAATTTTAGAGTTTATTTATGAGATAACATAATAAATACAATGGATAAATTCAGGCGTTACTTTGCGGAAATCCATATTTAATAATAACAAATACTTTTAAAAGTATCCTAAAAAATATTAAATAATATTTAAATAAAACACTTAAAAAAGCATAAAATTATATATCTAGTGACAATTCCGCCTAATTTTCCTGTTATCTACGTGACGTGACAAACATCACGCAGCCTAACGGGAATTTCGATTTGAATTGAGTCTCGATCGTGCGCTCGGTAAGTCAAGACCTCCTGAAGATGCTTCGTTTAGAAGCGAAACTAGTCGGATATTCTTCCCGTTAGGCTGCGTGATGTTTGTCACGTCACGTAGATAACAGGAAAATTAGGCGGAATTGTCACTAGATATATAATTTTATGCTTTTTTAAGTATTTTATTTAAATATTATTTAATATTTTTTAGGATACTTTTAAAAGTATTTGTTATTATATAATAAATGCAAATAATAATATAATAAAAGTTCAAAATTTTAATAGAAGTATAATCCCGATAACTGTAATGAAACCGCCATATAAAATTCACCCTACCGCTACTAAAAGTGGTACAGGCAGAATCGTACCAAGTTTCTGAGCCACAATGGTTAAAGAACCCACTCGTAGGTGCTTCGGTTATCGCAGCCATTCATCATGGAGACCAGTTGAAACTATGGAAAATACTCCCAAGTCAGACCGCCTTCGGCCTCGCAAGTCACTCACACGAATCGGACTGCAGCCTCGCCTTGCACTCGCCCTTTGAACTCACGCACTATCCGTGCTCTAAATGTAGTATGATGAATAAGAAGAGTTCATAGGGCAAATCCAGAATGTCGGAATTCAAGACAGCCCCCATACAAAGTACTCCGATCACACTGAAGCTCAGCTTTATTTCAGATTTCCCATTATTATCCTATCACGAAAAGCACTTTGTTATTTTCAGTTTAAAATACTTTCTATCCCCATGACTCCTTCCCATAGAACAATTTAAGTCAATGGTTTCAAGACATCTATGTATGGCGGCCATCTTAAAAAATGATGTCATGGAAAAATAAATTCTAAATTCGGAATAACTACGCCTAAAACCACCCCGATATTGATTTTCAGTCGGATCGGAGCAACTTTTTACCTGCCATCTTGAATATGTCATTTTGGTTTTTGTCAAGTCTCATTCGACTGCTGCCATTAAAAGTTGTACGAGAAGAATTGTACCGGGTCAATTTGCCTAAGGAACCCCACTTATTAAAATATATAAAATAAAATATAATAATAGTACACATTATCACTTTTGCTATGAAAATGAAACTATCTACAGAAGTAACGGTTCAAACGTTACGGGTACATGCTTTTAGAGGTAGTACGAAAGAACAGCGGAGTCATACAGTTGTAACACACATTTCAATCCGTCTAACTACATACTAAGTATTTAACTGTTAAAGTCAAAGAGATAAAAGAGATATATAAGTTCCCTTTATTTGAATGATATATAAATACCTAGAAAGTAGTTGGTCGTCTCGAAAAGTGTGTTAAAGGCATTGGGAATAGGTTCTCATTTAATTGTACAGTAACCTAATAATAACAAAATGAAATATTTTACCAAGGGTTAAAAATCTAGATACCTACTTAAATAGGAATTAACAATGCCGTGTCTGAACTTTAATCAACTCGCTCAAAAAAGTTATTATAAAGATTTTATAAATCAATATAAACAAAAGTACTTCCCCAATAAATGTTTTACTTGCGTTTCAATAATTTATGAGTTCCAAATTAACGTATGGTAAAAAAATATTGTAATATTTCGTAAAATAAATGCACAAAAATGATGGCGTAACGAACGGCACAGATCCCACGTCCAAACGGCCCGAGCTAGTGGTGTGTACCGGTTCTCAAAAAAACCGGATAATCACCGGTTGGGGTGGGTACCGGAGACTAATCGGTGTTTCTATTAACTACCGGTTAATCGATTATTTGATGGGTAACCATTTCTGAACGCGCGATTCAGTCACGATTAGGGTAGGGATGTATCTTTGTTCGATACTACTCATGTGATGTACCATAAATGCGTTTTGCTTCTATTAACCTACACGGGAAAACATTATTACTAATACCCCATTGAACTCTCCTCCGTTTACGCTACCCAAGAAAAACACTTGTTCTCGGTAGGTAAGTATTTTGATGACAATCAAACCCATTTTTTTTGGATTGCATTCAAAAATATCTTATATAATCTCATTCGGTAATATTCTAATTATGAAATGAAATACAGACTTTTATTGGCATATTTTATTTACATACTTCTTTCAGAAAATTAAAAAATTAAGTTAAAGCGTTATTCTCCTAACAACACAATGCTTTAAAACACTTTTTTAATTATTCAAGTACAATGAGTCCCGACTAAGGAGGTTTCAATTCAATTTAAATACACATTTTCTGTGGGGAGCGCGCTGCGCGCGCAACGCCCTGGTTCCGAGCAATAGAACAAAAACAGTCTTTTTTCTTTTACCAGAAAAATCAAGAATAGCTTATCATGAGATTAAATAAAGTAGTGTATGCAACTGCATTTAATTAGGTATTAAAACACTCGTGTAATCTTATTTTGAAACTCGCCTGCGGCTCATTTCACAAAACTACACTCATGTGTTAATACCCTCTATTGTATGACAGTTGCATAAAGTACTATTATTGGTCACATTAAATTCGATTGGATGTCAAGTACTTTCTGTGCATCAGTACTTAATAAAATATACTGACTATCCGGAGAATAACCGGAGAAACACCGGTTATTCAATAAAATCACCGCAAAATCTCCGGAGGCTGAAATTGCCTCCGGTACACACCTCTAGCCCGAGCGCTGCGGGCAGACTGATTTTCGTTGCGATTTCTTCTCGCGATCAAAGAATTTTGTGGCAAAAATTCATAAAAATGTTTTCAACACAAGTTAGTAAGTAGTTCATTAGAGTATGGTATTAGCTATTTTTAAAAAAAAGAATCATTGCATTTAATTCAACTATGTCTCTTAAATTAATAAAAAACAATCTAAAAAGGGTCGTCGAGTACAATTTATTACAGAAGAACTAATTGGTTTCAATAAAAACTAATCAACTAATTCACTCAATAAAGAATTAAAGAATATGATATATTTTTTTCGCACATTTTTAACTCATAGTTTCAGTACAAGAAGATTCCAAAAGTGCGCATTTCACTACGGTGATCCCCTTAAAAAGCAACTTTGCACTCTTGTATAACAAATAAACATTAAACTACATATATGAAAATAAAAATGATAGTTCAAAAGTACCTATTATCACAATATTGTGCGCATGGTACCGACTTCGACAAATAATTTCACGCTTTTAGAAGTTGAAGTCGGTTCCATTTTTTGGTTAATTTTTTTTTAAAGATACAAACATTGTGATAACTGTTTCACTCAAAAATCTCAAACCACGAAGGTTCTATGTTTTCATACTTTAACCCCTATTACATTATAGATGTAATATATTCCGATTTGAATGAAAACTGTTAAATTTCATTTATAAATGATTAGTGCACAATTTTATTTTACCTTGGGCAGACGGCTCGAAATCTTGGTACTACAAAAAAAAAATTGCTGTTATAATTTGTACAGTTCGACCAACTTATGTGTGAACTCTAAGAGGGCGCTGTCGGTTGAGAAACACCAACATTTTGAAAAAGAATTTAATTCTTTTCTAATTTTCGTAAGCAATTTCGTAGTTCCTTTTTCTGCCACTTCACAGATAACTTGGTTGAACTGTAAAAGTGATTTACGCTTAGCACATAATAGTGCTTGTAGTCTCTCTCTCTCTCTACGGTCGTTTCTTCATTGCTGAAGGTCGTGGTCACTCTTGGCTACATAGGATCGGACTTGTAGTCATACTTAGTTAAATACCTCCTGTTTATATTTATAATATAATGTTGTAACGAGACAGAACAGTCGCACGCTAGATGGTAAGCTTCACGCCTGTCCATTACAGTTTCGGTGTCACCATCTCCGTTCTGCTTGACATTGCACTGTGCTCGTCACTCTGATACATTTGCCCTTATGTCTCGTTTGCCCAGTCATTATACTTGCTACTGTGCCCTTCACGCCTGTGCACAGTAGTGGTTGCACACGACTGCTTCGAGTATCAGATATTCTGACACTGCAGTTTTACCCACTAACAAAGAATATTGCTGAAGAGACCTGGTGATAAATATAGATGACTAGATTCCCGGCCGTAGCTCCGACCGCACAAATGTCGGTTATCGCGCTAAATCACTAACCTCTTTTTGAGTAGTTGGATAAAAACTATCCTATGTCCTTTCCCGCATCTCAAACTATTTCCATACTAAATTTCATCCAAATCAATCCTGCAGTTTTGGCGTGAAAGCGAGACAGACAGACAGAGTTACTTTCGCATTTATAATATTAGTACGGATAGTATAACTATAGTTGTGTGTAGGTGCATAAAAGCGTCGCGCCGCTTTGTTTTCTTGAAATATTCCGATCTGTCCCCCTGCTCTGTCTCCATGGGGTGACGAAACGAATAAAAAAGTTTGTGAGGTCCTGGATTCGATTCTCGGGACAGGAAAGTTCTAAAGGTAAAAGTATTTTCAGTAGCAGTCCAGAGTGTGGAACTGGGCCCTGTAAATGGCAAAAAGCCCGCCTTTTAATATTTTTATTTTTTTATTAATGGCTACCCTTTGACCACTATCTCATCTGATGATAAGTGATAATGTGGCCGAAGATGTTGCTGAAGCTAACCTATATCGAATGCCCTATCACCATGCTGTAACGACTGACATCCAAAGACAACCTGAGCCGACGGCTTAACGTGCTCTCCGAAGCACGGAAGCTCTCGGTAGTAATGTCACTAGCGGTCACTCATCCAAGTCAAGACCGCAGCGGACGTTGCTTAAATAAGCTGATCGGTTAATAACGAATGGCTAAGCAAACTTCGATACGAGCGCTTCATAATCTGGCATATCTAAACACCCGACACATATAAATGTATAGACACGCACTTGTGACTATTATGTTTGTTCGTTGTATGTTTATGTTGGTATATAGTCTACAGCGTAGTGTGTTCTTTCCTCAGGAAACAAATATTCCCGGACACCCGTCAAATGGGGGGCTTCGGTCCAGCCCCAACTAACGCAGCTCCTACGCAACGCGGCGCCGGAGGCCGCCCAATATTCGGTGGCCACAACTGGGGTCGCGGGCAAGCACTAGGAGGCAACTGAGATCTGTGCTACGCAAAAGTGAACTTTATGTATAGGTAGTAAGAACTGAATTTCTGAACGTGTTCTGAAGGCAATACCGCATTCTGAATCTTTCATCATTCATAACAAATTCAATCGTTTAGAAAAATACGTTGATAATTATAATTTCATACTTTTTCAGATGGATTAATTTGACTCCTTGGTGCTAAACTACGGTAATTTTATTTTTTATTTGAGATCATAAATGTTCTTAAAATGTATTTGAATGTGAAGTTTTAGATTTCGCGCGTTAATTGTTGTATACGGAACCGAGAAGCCGCCATCTTGCTAAGTCATTTAACGTGAACATAGAAAAGTAGGTTGGAACTTGGGGTACGTTCCAGCATTCTTTCGAAAAATTTTGCCCTTACTGGAGCGCGTTCCGAACCTCGGTTAAAGCGCACTCGGAGTGTAACTTTTCACTCTAACGTCGTTCACAACCTTCGGGTAGAGCGCAACTTTTAAACTATCAAAAGCGGTCGTAAAAATTTTGAATCTTTAACTGACATGACCTTGACATTTCTTGATGAGAGAATTATAGGCACCCTTTTATATTTGGCAGGTAACGGTAGTTATTGCTTTTCTAATATCATAAAAAGTCTATAAATTTTGCAAAATTCCCCGTCATAAACAATATTTGAGGTTATAAAACAACCGACTCGTTCGGAGCCTTAGAGTAAGTTAAAGCAACCAAATAACTACACTCTGCCCCTTGGAACGCGGCCCTGCGGATACACGCCGTTCCAACACTCCTATCGAGCTTAATTTGACATTTTGACAAGAGTGGTCGTACCTGTCAGAGCTAATTATGCCTATCCAAAATTTTACTACCTTTTGAATCGGCCAAATCTTTTCTAACTGTCACATTTTTTGTACAATAAAGGTTCTTCCAGGAGCATCAAGCAAATCTAGCTCGACCAATATTTGCTCAAAGAACGTAACCCTGTAATCTTTGACTTGGGCACAATTTTTCACACTACCGTCGTTTACAACCTTGAGTAGAGCAATTCGGTTGTTTACAACTCCGTCGTTCCAAAGCTTTGAAAATTGCATCTTTTTGACGATCCATATTAATTGGTGAGAGGCTTCAACCGCACCTGTCATGGCATGACTGACACTTGGGATAGAATTTTAGGCACTCATACGTTTAAATATTCTCCTACTATCTGACCACAAAAAAAAAATAAACATAATACTGATGTCTCAATATCAAATGTAAATATTTGAGATTATAAAGCAAACGTAACGTTCGCTACCTACTGGCAAGTTACGACAAAAAAACTACACTCGTGAAGCTCTGAACGAAGCCTCCTGATCAACCTTACTAGATGTCGGCCACTGTTTTGGATATTTTGTAGACTAGGTTATTTTTTTTTTATTTTTTTTATTGCTGATAGGTAAGCCTTTGACCACAATCTCACGTGATGGGATAAGTGATGATGTGGTCGAAGGTGTTAACAGGCTTAACCTAGAATTACTCTGGCTCTCAAGGACAGCTGCCGGAACACACCGTTAGGTGCTTGGCGACAGATTTTCTACTTGAGGGTGGTCGCTAGCCAGGCGGGCATTCACAAAATGCCCTTCCACCATGCTTACAAAATGTGTAAATTACTAAACCTATTTCGTGTTTCTGTTTCATTAACAGTGTAGTATTATGTATTGGCAACACGACCACTTTTATAATAACTTTCATAAATATTTTGAAATAGAAAAACCTTATCCAAACAATAATTTTGCGGTAAAACGGGACATTTATAATGACTTTCAGGGTCATATTTTCTTTGATAAAACGTCTCGGAGCGTCGAGAGATGAAAAACTTAGAAAATGCTTGGACTGGGACATTTTACCCTATGTGCACCCAGGACTGAGTAGGAGTTATGTAATTACTTGCTGAATAATAGGTCTATAACAGGCCTATATTTTATGAAAAGACGATTGCTCTAGTGGCATTATCCTGGAAGAAAATAGGGGAACACATTTGATTAAAGAACCGCCCGCGTCTGTCTTAAAAGTTTATATCTAAATAATTTATATGTAAAGAATTTCTAAAACTTTCTATGTATACATGACTTTTCTGATTATCGAGATTGTTTTCAGAATTGTGAAGTTTTTTGTTAATATCCAGAAATCTTTACTTTTAATTTTACTTTAATACTTACTAGAATAATATATAAAGAAAATCATAGAAATATATCTTCATTAATAATAATTTCTAACCACTGCTGGTTGGGTGATTTTATTCAACGAAATATTTGTAGAACTTTCTACAAGTATATAAATGGTTTTTTTCTATGTGTACACGAAATCCAATTTTAAATATCAAGTTTTTGCTCCACTATGTCAATAATTATTAGTAGTTATAATAGCCTATTTACTTGTAGAAGTTTCTATAAATTTCTTTAAGATACAAGACCAGGGGTTCTATTATGTAATTTGTTAGTAACAAAATCTGATTGAAATCATAGGAAAATTGCGGTTTTACGATTAGGTACTAACTATTGTTACTAATAAAAGTTGTTATTAACGTGAAGTCCATCAGTTAACAACAGCTTAAGTTTGAAACCTATTTTTTTATTAATCTAATTAATTAGTAACAAAATCTTATTGAATTCATTTTCAATATAATTTTGTTACTAACAAATAACATAATAGGATCCTTGATTATCACTGTTGTATATTAAATATCTAATACATCTGTTATACATTTTAAATAAACTATATCGATACCTCAGTTCCAAAGTGTAACAATTCAGATACAGGTTATCATGAGATAATTTGAAAATTGAATGACTAGTGATACTTTTTCATATATATATTTAATAGTTTTATCATTAATCTAAAATATATTTTCTTTGAATGGTCTTATGTAAATACATTATTCAATGAAGAAAAATAAGAAAACTATTTAGAGTTTCACCAAGTTTTCAGGGTTTTTCTTTTATTGTTACTGTTTGGAACTAAAAATGTTACTATATGTATATAAAATAATCTAGGCTTATGAAAAAGTATTGTGTGTAACAATTAAACTGCATTTAGTTATCGACTTGTTACTCTTTGGAAACGGTGTGTAATCGTTTTGTGAACAATTTCTCATACTTATCTCAAACTCACTGAATTTCGGATTTGTTACTATTTGGAACTGAGGTATCGATATGTGTGAGTGATTGTGTGCAATGGAGATAATTTCGCTTTCCAATTATAGCCTTTATATTTATTTTAATCTTTTGAAACAATTTAATTAGCCATTATATCAGTCATTCTCACTAGTACACCCGATTAGATCAACCGTTGAACTAGCGATATTTTTTTGTCCCAGTAGTTCAACTAATGGTTATCAATAAAAAAAAACATTTCTAATATATGTGTTTCGCATACCTACTGAATAATATATAAAACTCGTTCCCTATGACCTTGTTGTGTGTTATTTGGACTGATAGAACCAGCCATGGTGATTTTATGCATAGGGCGTTCGTATAACCTACTGTTAGCAAAAACAACACCCACAAATTTAATGATCAGATTGGGCGTTCGTTTTGGGACGTTCTATGCAAAAATAGTGATTTTTATAGTTTTCTTACATCTTCGGAATGTTTTGAAAACAGCTACAAAGGAAATCGCGGAATGCTATGTCCGATATGTCTATAGGTCTAGTTGAACTTCGTAATAATGGAAGAATGTTATCACTTAACATATGTTTTTCGCATTTAAATGTATTGAAAACTTAGTTTTGTGTGTCGCATAGTATTTTTATGTTCGCTTTATTTGTATAGAAGACTGCATTATAATGTATATATAAATGAAATCTAAAACACGCGTGCGCGTTGTCGTTTACAATGACATCTATTTGTCAAGAAGTGTTATCAGTCCGTTCGATTTGAGACGAATCATTGTTGAGGGAAAGTACCAAAATTTTCAATAATTGATTTACGAACGCATCTATTTAAATGCCAATTTTTGAAACTGCATCAAACGCCATGGCACGGTAATGTTATCTAACATTACCGTGGCCATGGTCTCAAAACGAACGCAGAATGTATATTTTCTTATAATTGAGTTACTCCACTAGGAATATATTTTTATTTTCTTATAAGTGGATTGTGTGTTAATACACAATATTTGCTGTAGGTATTTGTTATATTTGGGGTCCGTTTCAGAATGTCCTAATAAAGTTTCGGGTTGCCATGCAACACGTAAAATAACTTAATAGTAAAAATGACAGTTGACATGCAGCGCGTTTCAAATTTTATAGGCTAAATCGATGACTGTGAAACGCAAAGATAGTGTTTTATTTACTAAATATTTTCTGGGTAGTAAAACCGGAACTTACTCTAACATTCTGAAACAGGCCCTTAGTTTAGAAGGGCTTATTCAAAAGCGTTCTATAATTTTATCAAGTGTTAGATAGTATCGCGCACATGAATTCAGCTTTGTGTTTGTTCTAACTGATGTTTCATAAAGTTATACAACGATTACGAATAGGGGGGACTGTTTAAAGCAAATTTGTAAATTATTGATATATTTTTTAAAACAGTAATAAATGGAACAATCTTAACTACATTAAATATTTTTTTATTATACTACCTAGAGTGCAGTCTAAAATAAGCCAACAGTACCCTAACCGTGCTAAAAGCAGTGATGGCTCAGTGGCATTGGCTATGGACTGCCGCGCAGCAGGTCCATGGGTTGAATCCCGCCGCGGGCTTCAGCTTCACCGCATGGTGGAAGAGCATTTTGCGAATGCCCGCCTCCAAGCGACCACCCTCAAGTAGAAAATCTGTCACCAAGCACCTAACGGTGTGTTCCGGCAGCAGTCCTTGAGAGCTAGTGAAATTACAGCCACGCATGAAACTTAACAACTATGTCTGAAGGGACTTGCAACTGTTATTTATAGGCAGAGGTTAGTCCGCTTAACATCAGGTAGGCCTCGAGCTTGTTCCGTCACAAGTCACAATAACATAAAAAAAGTACTCACGATATCGGTCTGTTCCCTTTAGGTCTGTTATAATTACGGCCAAAAAAGATAGCGTGCGATGTTTTATATATGATGTGGTCACAGATGATAACAGACTAGAGCTTTATCTAGCTCCGAGAAAAGAAGCTGTCTTCAAGCGCAGCATCCGGTACACAACGTAAAACGCTTAGCGATAGATTTCATCATGTTTGATTCTTCTGTAAGTTACTATTTTTCAATTTCTGATAGTTTAGCCTTTGATCACTAATATATTATATCTCCTGCTGGTATCCTGGTAAGTGATGATGTGGTCAAAGATGTCGTTCAGGCTATATAATGACTTTCTATAGCTTGAACTTTCATTGGCAGCTGCTATAAGACACCGTTAAGTGCTTGGCGACAGACTTACCACTTGAAGGTGGTACCTAGCCAGGCGGGCATTCGGAAAAATGCGCCACCAAGGCTAACCCTCGACCACTATCTCACCTGATGGTAAGTGATGACGTGGACGAAGATGTTCTTCAGATTAACCAAGAATTACTAGCATGGCTTCATGGACAGCTGCCGGAACACATCGGACATGAGTGGTAGCTAGCCAGGGGCGATCATTCGCAAAATCCCCTACCGCCATGCAAGTACATGTCTATACCTGGATAAAGTTATTGTGGGTCTTGTTGAAATTGTTCAGTATTTTTTTTTTTTTTTTATTGCTGATAGGTAAGCCTTTGAACACAATCTCACCTGATGGTAAGTGATGATGTGGTCGACGGTGTTAACAGGCTTAACCTAGAATGACTGGCTCTCAAGGACAGCTGCCGGAACACACCGTTGGGTGCTTGGCGACAGATTTTCAACTTGAGGGTGGTCGCTAGCCAGGCGGGCATTCGTAAAAATGCCCTTCCACCATGCGGTGAAGCTCAAGCCCGCGGCGGGATTCGAACCATGGACCTGCTGCGTGGCAGTCCATACCCAAAGCCACTGAGCTATCACTGCTTCAAATTATTAGTATTGTGTGTTAGTGACAATCGAAACTGCAATGCAAGCAGTAATGAAACCATTACCATTGAAAAAAAATATTTTTATATACGGAACCTAAGTCCAACTAAAATGAAAACTTGTGGAAGTCAGACTACGGAAATGTGAGCTCAGTGTTCTTATCTTAGTGGAACGCGCGTCTGTCTGCATGGCACAGACTCCTAAAAGTTATATCATACTATTCAGAGAAGGCAATAGGTTCCTTTAAACAGAATACCTATACACCTACTTAACGAATTAATACTTAAAGAAATTATACTGAACTATATTAATTATATTGACAATGATATGCATATTACTATTATCTAATCTGTTTCTTTTAAGTAATTGTGACACGAACGATCACGCACGAGGTCCAGCTATATTTGAAGCGCTCGTAGCGAAGTTTGCTTAGCCGTTCTGATCGGTTCAGCAAAGTTAAGCAACGTCCGCCGCATTCATGACTTGGATAGGTGACCCCCAGTGACATTACTACTGAACGCTCCACCTTCAAGTAGAAAATCTGTCGCCAAGCATCTAACGGTGTGCTCCGGCAGCTATCCTTGACATCCAGTAATTCTAGGCTAGCCGGAACAACATCTTCACTTACCATCAGGTGAGATTGTGGCCAAATAGCCTATC
The DNA here is from genome assembly GCA_963854805.1 of Plagodis dolabraria. Lineage (NCBI taxonomy): Eukaryota > Metazoa > Arthropoda > Insecta > Lepidoptera > Geometridae > Plagodis > Plagodis dolabraria. The sequence continues at coordinate 9,504,501 of OY978462.1, read as the reverse complement.
AGTGGCCGTGGGTCGGTCTATTTATAATAATTAATATACTACATTATTGTTGAAGGAATTCGTCAAGAGAATAATAAGATTTTTCTATTAATAGGTTTTTTAGATTTTTTTGAAACATAGTCATTGTCTTCTTCTTTTAATACTACTGGTAATTTATTAAATATTTTAATGGCCATTGATTTTGGTCTGGAACTATGTATTTTTATTCTAGATTTCGAAATTACTAGATTGTGTTTAAATCTTGTTGGATACCAACGTGATATATCAGTTTCCTTTTTAAAAAATAGGGGTATTTTTCGACGTATTTTCAAGTTTCAAATATGTATACCTATGGACAAGATAGTTAAAATTTTGAAATTTATAAAAAATAGTTTATGAAAGTATGGGTTCACATCATAGATCCACCTTAGATGTACCACTTGTATCAAACAAGTTAAGTTCAGCTTGTAATATAATGTTCAATATCTCAAAAGTTGAGTCTCCGGGAGCGCAATACTACTAAACATTAAAAATAGGCTAGTCCTATACTAAATTTATACACCCGACGGCAAAAAACTATTTTTGCCTCAATTTTACAGTTTTTAGGATTTTCTCAATGAAGAAAAGAAACAAAACCTAAATTAACATAATTTATTGCAAACTATTTACATAACTTTAATCATCAATGGTGCGCATCCTTCTTCGGGTCGTACTTTCCATATTCCTTTTCCCACATGGCTACAAACTCCTTCTTGCGTTCTTCTCTACGCTTGAAGTATTCTGGGTACTGAGCCTTTTCAAGGGGGTGCCAGTAGTCCAGGACCCAGTCAGGAGGCGTGACTACTCTCTCGTGGGCAACACCACCTACGCTGTTGGCGACTGGAATAGAAACATTCTTGGTTCCATTTAAAATTATAAAGCAACCTTATGTGGAACTTTCTGAACCATGAAAATGTTCAAATTGATACATAGACTGCAGAGGCAGTCCAAGGTGACGTATTGCTAGGTGGTGTCGGATAAACGAATTGGTCAGATTATAGAGTACTGCTACAGACCTCTTGTAGTCTGGAAAATTGTTGAAAAAGAGAAGCTTGTAATCCATCAAATGTGTGTAATATACTTATGAAATTGTTATGATTAAATCTATACGTACTAGTTACATAATGGTATGGTTACATAATGGTTTTTTTCTCCTCCCTACCCTCAGAAAGAGAGCTGTGTCGAAATTGCGTCGTATCTTATTATTTCCATTAATATTGCTTAATACTCGTTTTTTATCATTTGAAAGTGTTAAAATAGTTAATTATCCATCAAAAATCGTGTTTATAATATAATTAGTGGATAATCTCGCGTCTGTGAAGTGAAATTATTGTAAAACTGATTAACGACTTTTCGTGTTGATTTTCGAATTTCGTCTACGAAAATGAAGTGTTTTGAATGTGAAGGCAACTTAATTGAAGACAATTTGGTGCAATGTGATGGTTGCAAGAGATTCAACTGCCTGCAGTGTAGCAATCTGGCGAGTAGTGAGGCGCGGGTTATGGGGCTCAAAGGGAAGCGAACGCTCTTATACTTATGTCCCCCGTGCCGTGAAGCCCTTTTCCAAGTGCCCAAACTAATAAAATCTTACGATGCCATGAGAGCGGATCTAGACGACATGAAATCCCTGTTAACGCATTCTGGGATACATCGTTCGCCTGCACCAGACGTATCCGCCGCGCCGGCGACGACTTTGGCGCCGCCTGCGCATAACTTAAATACGAATGCCATTCTGGAGGAATTGACCGAACGTGAGCGCAGGGCTAGCAATGTCATAATCGTAGGTATTGAAGAAAGTGCCTCAAACATCGGCAGTGTGAGAAAAACACATGACGAGTTGGCTGTCAACCAGGAACTTCGAGAGGTCCATGGTTCGGACTTCTCAGAAAAGGTTCTATCAGTGCAGAGGCTGGGGCGCCGCGAGCCGGGTAAGAAGCGCCCGCTCAAAGTAGTGCTCAAATCCCGCCAAGATGCCATATCAACACTGAAAAGCAAAAGTAAGGCCCGGCCAGAGGTAAGATTTTACGATGATAAAACGCCTTTTCAAAGAGAAGAACTTAACCGTCTGCGTGAGGTATTAAAAACGAGAATAGATAAGGGTGAAATCAATTTAACTATAAAGTACATAAAGGCTGCACCTAATATACCTTACTTTTATGTATACAAATCTTTTCTCATTGCCTCCTAAATTTGATCTTTTCCTATTGCATGTGAGCTCATTGAAGCCATCAATAGTAATAGTTACAGAGACCTGGTTAAATAGCAGAGACCGCAACACCACATACAACATAGCAGGCTACACTCTTTTTAGATTAGACCGTAAACACAGGGCAAAGAAATCAGAAGGAAAAACACGAGGTGGGGGTGTAGCAATTTATGTTAGAAATCATGTGAACGAAATACCTGTCATAGCGAGACTGAACCATAGATATATGTGTGACGAAGTGGAAGCATTATACCTCGATATTTTGTATGGTACACATCATTTTCTGGTAGCAGGAGTTTACAGGCCTGATGATAAGGACGAATGTATGTGGAAGCACCGTGATACCAAGCTGATGCAGAATCTTCAAGCGGCCTCAGATAACAACACTAGTGATTGTAGGAGACTTCAATTACACATCTTTAAAATGGCCTTTACCGGCTGTATAGCTACAGGTCAGACAGCAAATTACTAAATCTGAAGATCTCTTTATTAATATGTATGTCAATAGCAATCTGTACCAAATAGTTGATAGCCCCACCAGACTTCAAGCAAACCAGGTACCATCAGTCTTAGATCTCATATTGGTAAATGAAGAGGCTTTGATCAAGGATGTTGTATACAAACCACCCATTGGGAAGAGTGACCACTGCGTGCTGGAATTTAGTATCCAGGTACTTATGCAAAAAGAAGACATATTACCGAAATATAGAAGAAATTACTCACTCATCAACTTTGACAGTTACAATTCAGATCTACTTCAGAAATTAGCAACTATTGACTACTCTAATAGCACTGCTAAGCTTTGGGAGGATATGTTAAATGCAATCAACTCGACTACAGATTACTTTGCTCCACTAAGGGAAGTTAAACCTAGTAAGATTACTAACAAACCTTGGATAACTAAAGAGATACTAAAATTAACAGTCAATAAAAAGGAATTATGGGACATATAGAACATCGAAGAAGGAAAATGACTACAAGATGTATTGTGAACTAAACAATGAATGTGTGGCTCTGTCCAGAAGAAAAAGAAGCATTTATGAGTCAAATATTCTTAATTTTGGCGATAAAGCATTCTACTCGCACATTCGGAAGTGTATCACATCAAAAGTTTGCACCCCACCAGCAATCATAGACAACAATGGAGATCTTGTAACAAAACAGAATGAGATTGCTAATGTATTTGCTGAAACATTTGAAAAAGCTTACTCAACAGAGCCTACAATCAACCAGAATATCCAAATTACCACTGTAGCCAGAGTCGATGAGAGCTTATGTGACATATTATTTGAAACAAGTGAAGTGGAAAAGACATTGTTGGGCTTGAATACTCAGTCCTCTCCAGGTCCAGACCAAATTCCTGGCGACATTCTTAAGAACTGTGCCACTTCTATTGCCCCTTTTTTGACAATATTAATGAAGAGCTCCTTCGATACAGGTTATCTACCTCAAGACTGGAGGCACGCCATTGTGACTCCCATATTCAAGAAAGGTGACAAAACTAAACCTGAGAACTTTCGACCAATCAGCCTTACAAGCATAGTGGTTAAAGTAATGGAGAAAATTATAAGCAAGCAACTAACCCGCTTCTTGAATAGGGAATGCATTATCACTGTGAAGCAGCATGGTTTTGTAGAGAAGAGATCCACTATTACAAATCTACTCCCTTGTATTCAGACTTGGTGCAAAGAGATCGACAGTAAAAATCCTATAGATATAATTTACCTAGATTTTGAACGCGCTTTCGACAAAGTCCCTCATCAACGCCTCCTGATGAAGTTGGATCACTTCGGCATACGGGGAAGACTGCACCAATGGATAGAAAGTTATCTGACTAGTAGAACTTTTCAAGTCCCAGTTGGCAATACATTATCTCAACAAAAACAAGTCCTCAGTGGTGTACCGCAAGGCTCAGTGTTAGCTTCCCACCTTTTTGGCCTCTTTATCACAGATTTGGTTGAGCTCATAGAATGTCAAACTGCCTTTTTTGCGGACGACGGTAAATTCTTTGCCAACCCGCTCATTAAATCTGGTCAGCTCCAAAAAGATATTGAGCGAATAGAACAATGGACCAGTGATTGGATTATTAAGCTGAATTCTACCAAGTGTAGTGTCCTACATCTAGGAAGAAATAATCCACAAGTGACATATATATTGGATGGCCAAATCATGTCATCTGTCGGTCATCAAAAAGATCTTGGCATTATTATCTCCAACGACCTCAAATGGGCAGAACATATAGGAACGATTGTCAAGAAAGCAAATTCCTTTATATATGTGATTCGCAAAGCATTCCAAACTATGACAGTTGAAGTATTTCTCAAGATCTACAAGACATACATAAGACCATTGCTGGAGTATGGATTTCAAGTCTGGAGCCCACACTTTCGAAAAGACATAGATCTGCTTGAAAGCGCGCAAAGAAAAGCCACAAAGATACCGCAAGCCTTACGCCGCAAATCTTACGAGCAGAGATTGGAAATCCTGCGTCTCACTACTCTTGAAGAAAGGAGGTTACGTGGGGACCTCATAGAAACTTTCAAAATACTTAACGGATTATACAACCTCCCCGAAATACACAATCTGTTTGTGAAAATCATCCGCGACAAAGAAGTCAGACGGCACAACCAGCAAATTCAGCGTGTACATGCTAACACAAACACTGCGCACCATATCCTCAGCAACAGAGTTGTCCACAACTGGAACAGGTTGCCTGAGGAGGTTGTCTCTGCTTCATCTGAGAATGCATTTAAGAACAGGCTGGATAGCTGGTTGTGTAAAAGCAAAAAATCACTTACCAACTTGTAACCAATGCTGACTCACAAGTGTGTGGACACTACAAAAAAGCCTAATGATTCGACATAGTGTGATATAGGCACATCAGCATTGCGCTGCTCGCCTATAATCAAATAAATAAATAAATAAATACATATAAATCTTTATATATAAAAATTACGTGTCACGTTGTTCGTCCGCGATGGACTCCTAAACTACTGAACCAATTTTAAATTTGATTTGCACACCGTGTGCAATTTGATCCAGATTGAGAGATATGATAGTTTACATTGCAATTTATAGTCGCAATTACCCGTGCAAAGCTAGGGAGGGCCGCTAGTAAATACATGATTTATAGCCATATTTTCCTTAACAATGTAGGTAATTTCCGATTCCAAAACTGTATTTAAGATTAATAAAATGTTTTTTTAGATTGAGTTTTGATATGGCGGTCATCACCAGTGTTTTTGTGTAGTCTTGTCAGCAATCAAAAAAAATAAGAATGTCCCTAATGAAGAAATGCTGAGTTAAATTTGCTTTGTATGTAGGTACTTTTATGAGCATGTCGGATTATAGGGGTTTCTGGAATAGACAGGGGCTTAAGGGATTTAACCGTTTAAACTTTATTTACTGTGTAATAATCGGGAAACCTAAGACTTTTATTTTGAATAAAAAATGCCACCTTCTGTAAACTGTTCAATATATTATGATTGGTGGCGTTGTAAACTTCTTAATCTTAAGTCTTTTGTAATTCTATCTGCGTCATTCATTGTCATCAGTAAATTAAGAGTAAAGTGGTTATTTAGAGTTTACTTCAGATTATATTTTTTTCAGAAACTAAACAAAACATTTGAAATGCCTTAATTACAAATAGAGGAGCACACATGTCTAAATATACTGTGAGTCTCAAAAGGCATATTTTGAATTTTTTTTTAGATTATATTATACTCTAGAGATGCCTTCTGTAGAGTATCAGGTCAGTTAGGTTCTATTGTCCTGAACTGCAGTGACAATGGTTCTTGTGGCAAGGTGTATAGCTGTCCATAAAAACTTAAGCTCTGTCAGAATCTCCAGTTTTGACAAGATGATTCTGCTATTGTTGATCTTCATCTTTGTCAGTTAGCTTTGTATATCTTTCATAGCCATAAAATTTTTGAAAATGCTCTGTTGTTATTATATACAAATACAAATATTTATTCTTGTTCAATACATATAGCTTACTTACTAATTTTGAAGCCCTGCCTGCTGCTTTAGTATAATTACTGTGTTGCAGCAGGGCAGCGTCTTCCCCGAAAAATTTTGCACTAAATATTTAATACGCTCAGACAAAATTATACATTATCATATGAGTTTTTGTGTGTGTGTGTGTGTGTGAGGGTGTGTTCATTAGTGTATTTTCATATATTATTATTAAAGAGTATGTTCAACGAAAGAATGTTATTTATTTTTTACGAGCATGTTTTCTGTATCCTCATAGTTTTTGTTCTGCAGCCATTCTATTAATAATGGTTAAAGTTTATATAGATTAAGTTTCCAAAAATTATTTTTGTTGTTATTGAAATTGTTATATAGCTTAGGATAGAGATCATATTATCAAGAAAAATGTGTGTATAAATACTAACTTTATTTGTTATTGTTGTTCTTAATTTTTGAGTTTACATTAATATATGATGAGTAGTTATTGTTGTTGATCCAGAGTTTATTTAATTATAATGTGCAATTCTAATATTGACATCTAATAACGAAAATGTGTATCGGCATTTAAAACCTTCCAATATTACATTCTCTAGTAGACAATCACCCGTCGGGGTGATCATCGACCATTAAAACATAAAATTAGAGTACAACAATTTTGTCTCTATCCCGTTTTTGAGTGATTAGGGCACCCCGTGCATGAAGAGGATGGTTCAAATCCCCACTTCATGTGAAAATTTTGTGTAAACTCAAAATGGGTTTTCTGTTTTAGGTTTAATTTGCACCTAACTTTCATGGTTTTCCTTTCAAGAACAGCTTATATAACTTTATTTACTTACAAGCTCTCGGAATAGGATGCTGTTTCAGGAACAGTTCTTCCTGTCCGTTCTTCAAGAGTTCCTTAGCTTTACGCATATCAGGCTCTTTGGCATGCTCATCAAACCTCGCTCGCAGTAGCACTGCTTGATAACGATATACATGGCTGCAATTGATAATAAGTCCATGTTATAATTATAACTAATTCAGATGGCTCAGTGGAACTATGGATGTTTTGACCTCAGAGATGAGAAAAAACTTTCTTATGCTACATCTTCCCAAATGGCACAGATTTGCCTGTAATCAAATCCAACAAGATCTGTGTGGGCTAACTTGTTAATTTATAAAAAAAAATCACATATATAAATCACAATACAGTACTCTCTCGCTAATCCGCCGCTCGATTATCCGACAAGTACTATAATCCGCCGTTTTTTGGACTCGCTAATCAATCAAGTATTGATCTGTAATCCGCCGACAATGAAAGTCTTCGACTCGATAATCCGCCGTCTTACCTCTCTTTCATGCGTAAGACAAACAGAGATCTATACTCCGCCGCACGGTGCTAAGGATCAAAACGTCATACAAATGATGAAACAATTACAAAAAAAAAGATTTTACTTAATGCGATAAGTCGAGAGGCAAATATTTCTGAAACTTTGAAACAATTGAATACTAAAGACGCAGTTTTAACTGTTTCTGATGAATGGGATGAAGTAGGAAAACGAGCTATCAAATCATCTTGGAAAAAATTGTGGCCTTCCTTTACTAAAGATGACGAGATTTGGGAAGAAGATCTGATACCTTTACAAGAACTAATACGATTAGCAACAATTTCAAAAGCGGGCTTAACACGCGAAGATCTTGAAGGTTGGTTTGAAGAAAACCCTGAAATATATGAGCCTCATTTAACTGATGATGTGCTTTTTAATGACACCGCTGAACCAAACAACACATCAGATGAAGAAGTCATGTTTCATGCTGTTAGCACTGTCAAATCTGAAGATGCCCTGAATAGCGTAGATATTTGTATTAAATGGGCCCAAGAAAATGGAAAGTCATACGATATGGTTACAAATTTACGTAAAATGCGCGATGAAGTTATTACAAAGATATACTTTGGCAAAAAACAAGCAAAATAGAGACATTTTTTTCGAAATATGAGTAATTACTTCAATAAAAGATTCATGTTTGTTGATTTCTTAAATACAATATAAAATAAATCATACATTTTGTTTTTTTTTTCAATTTGTTGTTCCTGTACATTATAATTCACCGTCTTCAGTAATCCGCCGATGGTTAGGATTTTATACTGGCGGATTAGCGAGAGAGTACTGTATACTATAAATCACAATTAGATTGCTGTAGTATGGAGTCAGAAGAAAATGTTATAGAAATAATTGACACCTACATGGTAATATTTTTTTTTTTTTTTTTTTTATAATACTTTAAGTAAAAGTTATCAGATAATTAAGAACTTATTTCTTATCAGAAATTTACAGAATCATAGAAACTAAGGTGTGATTTAGAGAACAATTTAATAGAACCAATTGCTAGTGGGAAATTTGGGAATTAAACACTATAAAATTAAGGTCTTGTTATGTATGACACACAAAACAACTTTCTGCCTTAGTAGCCAACTGAGTATGTCATAGCAATCCTTCCTTTTCTGTTGTAGAAACAGGGCAGAGTCATGAATGTTTGGCAAAATTCCAATTAAATAACCATACATTAGTAAATAGTATTGGTGAAGTCCATTCTCTGATATTGGCTGATAATAAGTTCAGTTAGTGAGATATCATAGTTTGAGGTAGCAACTGTGTGAATGCTACATATCTCATGTAGGTTCTGAGCCCTACTTATCTAGGTGTCACACTTTACCCCTATGGTAAACAATTTGTTTTTGATGAGTGTACATCTCCCACACAACAATGGTTACAATACAGGAATATGTAGGTACTGCAATACTATAAATTATCAAAAGCACTATCAGCTCTAAATTATGAGATTACAGAGACCTGACGGGTATAAAGTTTATATGTATATGCAAGCTACATATGATACTAACATAGTAGGTACTACATCCTATTTGTTTGTGTTTATTTACATGTTTTCCATTGAATGGCTAAGCTACGGTACAAATTATTCAATTAAAGAAGCATAGAGTAGTTTGTAAAACTGAAATACATTATACAAGAAATTACTATTCTTCACGGCAGGTTATCTTACTGCAATAATAAATAAAAAAAACGTAAACCATTCTTACAAATAAAGCGTTATTTAAAGAATAAAACAGGAGTCTTGTGTTAGTTTTCTGTAAAATAAGTGAAAATAATTGGTTAGGTCGGAGACGGACATATGAAATTACGTAACACGTAAACAAATGGGGAGAAAGAAATTAAATATGAATTGTAGTCCTTTAAAATATTTACCGTCTGTCATAGAATGCCTCCAAATTGCGCAAAGCTTTTTTATAAAGATTGCAAACTTGCTGAGAATGGGTTTTTATCCCGAGAACCGTAGCGTTCGCCATCTTTGTTTTGATATTTACTAAATTTTGACGTTTGTTTGACTTTGATGGTTGTTATGACAGTTACGACACTGTCATTTTCTTGATGTATGTACGACAATGACAAAAGAAAGACGAGGACTGGAGCGCGTTCTGAACCTCGGTTAGAGCGCACTCGGAGTGCACTCGGAGTGCAACTTTTCACTCTAACGTCGTTCACGACCTTCGGGTAGAGCGCAACTTTTTAACTATCAGAAGAGGTCGTTAAAATGTTGAATTTTTAACTGACATGACCTTGACATTTCTTGATGAGTAAATTATAAGCAATCTTTTATATTTTGCAGGTAACGGTAGTTATTGCTTTTCAAACATCATAAAATGTCTATAAATTTTGCACAATTCCCCGCCAAAAACGATATTTGAGGTTATAAAACAACCGGCCGTTCGGTACCTTCGAGTAAGTTAAAGCAACCAAACAACGCACTCTGACCCTCGGAACGCGGCCCTGGATTTATATGACCTATATATTAGTACGTTATAGAAATACGATGCATTTCAATACAGAAATAAATAAAATGTATGCATTTCACTCCCACGCAAGTGATTGTGTTAATGTATCAAGAGACAACATTACTTATATAGCTTTCTAAAATTGCAACAATAACATTGACGTCACTTTGGTCATGCCCATCGGTCAACTCGCCATCTTAGTTTCTGGTTGTTGAGTAGTACTAGAGATGGTCATTTAAAATATACATCGATGTTTTTTCCGATGTAATGCATCGATCGGTTGCATCGATGTTAATAAGATGTATTAATTAATACACACATCGATGTTTCTAATACATCGCATTTTGCAATGCCATAAAAAAACTAGGTGTTTTAAAGAAAACTTGGTAAGCACAAGGGAATATATGATTTATGTCTTCCATGCTTTTGGAACAACGCCTGAAGAGTAGAAGAGCCGGAAAATGTCTATTACAGCAACAGTGTCAATCTACTTCCGTGCTTCTACTTAGTGCGCTGCTATGAGAGAGCGCACTCTGAGTGCATCTTTTCAAACTACAACGTATTTCATAACCTTAAGGTAAGCGTTCGGTTGCAAACAACTCGACTGGTCAAAGCTCTGAAGCTTAGAGAAATGCTCTAGGTTTCTCTAAAAGTAGCAACTGCTTTTTTAAACGCACTCAATTTAAATTTACAAGTAATTATTTAAGTAAAGTAGTAGTACTTCCTATTTCGGTGGATGTAGTTGTCAAAGATAAGAACTCAGTGTTTTGTTATATGAGATAAGAATGATATAAGTACTTACCTAATGTGATGATTTTTGACATTATGGTCGATTAATCGAACTTGTAATAATAACGAGTGATTATTTTCACTCATGGACAACCCTGGGAAATGGGCGGAGCCGACGCCTTTTTATTTTCTGTTTTGACACTCGATACGATCCTAAAGTTCATGTCCTCTTCTTTCTTTTGTCATTGATGTACGTTTGATTACTAGGCTGGAGCGCGTTCCGAACCTCGGTTAGAGCGCACTCAGAGTGCAACTTTTCACTCTAACGTCGTTCACAACCTTCGGGTAGAGCGCAACTTTTTAACTATCAAAAGAGGTCGTTATAATGTTGAATCTTTAACTGACATGATCTTGGCATTTCTTGATGAGAGAATTATAGAGACTCTTTTATATTTTGCAGGTAACGGTAGTTATTGCTTTTCAAACATCATAAAAAGCCTATAAATTTTGCTAAATTCCCCGCCAAAACCGATATTTGAGGTTATAAAACAACCGGTCGTTCGGAACCTTCGAAGTTAAAGCAACCAAACAACGCACTCTGACCCTCGGAACGCGGCCCAGCGCTGTAAATCTTTTTGAGTTATCAAGGTTAACCCTTTACCGCATGTTTTGAAGCGCTCCTAGCGAAGTTTGCTTAGCCATTCTGAATCGATCAGCAAAGCTAAGCAACGTCCGCAGCGGTCATGAGTTGTATATGGTGACATTACTACTGAGCGCTTCCGTGCTTCAGAGGGCACGTTAAGCCGTCGTCGGTTCCGATTGTTGTCTTACGATGGCAGTCGTTACAGCATGGTGGTAGGGCACTTTGCGAATGCCCGCCTGGCTAGCTACCACCCTCAGGTTAAAATCTGTCGCCAAGCACCTAACGGTGTGTTCCGGCAGCTGTCTTTGAGAGCCAGTAATTCTAGGTTAGCCTGAACAACATCTTCGACCACATAATCACTTACCATCAGGTGAGATAGAGTTCAAAGGCTAACGTATCAGGCATAAACAAAAAAAATCGTGGCACATTTGGAACATTCACATCTTATTTCTGAAATATTCTGCTATAGCAATATTTGATTGCCGTGGTTTTAAACTTGTGTAAGGTCAAGTATGTTTTCAAACGTAAGCAAGAAACTTTGAACGTCTATGTTGTATGTGATTCATTATTTCACCATATTTCACTGGCTAAAGTCAACCAGCAACCATTTTGTACGCATTGTGTAGATATGCTTTTTGTTGCACCAAATTTCGTGAGTTTTTGGTACAAATAAAATGTTTATTGATTGATAATAAAGATGAAAAATGTATCCCAAAAAATTTTATTGCCTAACCCATTAGTGAAAATATCAGCGTATTAGTATAAATCAGTTCTGAAAATCGTTCCTCATTGGGAACTCTATGCATTAGCGGTAATTCGAATGAGACAAATATGGAACATAAGGGTTTTAATAAGCATTTGGCAAATTTATAGAAAAGCGAGAAACACAGAGTAGCAGACCAGTCCTCTCTCTAATACAGTGTTCTTGCTGTTTTGGGTACAGACATGGGAAGCGAGTCTGTCGCGATGCTGTCGTTCCGTGCAGCCAGTGTGGAGGACCGCACTTGCGAACAGAATGCCCCGATTGGCTCACAGATGCCCCCAAAATCATTGCTAAAGAGGGTTGGTGAAAATAAATAATTTAATTCGTTATGTACTTTGCCGAAAACCATACATAAATAACATTAACAAATATTTATGAAGTTATAACGAAAACATTAAATTAATATTTTAGAAACAATTAAAAATATAGCTAGGTAGTGATATTTCCGCCTAATTTTTCTGTTAAGAAGCGCAACGTGTCGAAAATTCTTTAGGTTTGGCTGAGTAGCGTTTTAGACTTTAAGCAGGAAAAGGCGGAATTGCCGTTAAATTACATTTTTAAGAGATTATTTTTTTATATTAATAAGGTAGTATTTTCTTAAAATATTTTACATTATAATTTTACTTCTGATGATAGCGAAGACATAGCGCAGAAACCCTACCAGCGTGGGATAAAGATGGTAAGGTGAGTTGGGGTAAGCGCGGCGTAATTTTTTTAAAGTAAACCTTGCACTAGTATATCTTTGATACTATGGCAATTTTTATATACATTGTTTTTGTACTACATTACCCGATGAATAATCTCCGGTAAAAACTTATGATTTCAGGAATTTGATACATTATATTCGATATTTCATTGGTTTTTTTAAAAGCTTGTTTCTCACTTTCCCAACGAAATGGGGCAAGAGCGGCAGTACTAAGAATTTAACAGTAGACGTGTTTATTTTGACATTTTAACGTGATTAGCATTTAGATAATCTATAAAATAGCCGATAAATTTCAATCCTTTGTTCATAGAAATAAGGTTCATCTCTAAAAAGATACATATACTAAAACGGGGAAAGTGCGGCATATTTCCAAAGGACAGTGGCGCTAAACAATTATTACCCGACTGTCCAAGAAGGAGGATATACTTTTTGATTTGTCTGTGCAAATGTGACTCTATTAAAATTTGTAATTGACTTTCATAAGAGCGTCGTAGACGCCTAAATTGAATAAATTATTTGTCTTTGATAGCAGAAACATACTAATACTATAATAAATATAATCCAATAATTTTACATAAAAACGTTGAATGTGTGAGGGAGTGACTGCATAGTAGGTGGGAGCGTTTTTTTTAATTATTATTATACCAAAATAATAAAACATTACGGGTAGAATTTATATTAAAAAAAAGTCCTAATTATTTTTATTGTTAAACTTATAATATTAACTTTTACTTTTATTAGTAAGTAACCTATCGACATCTAAATCCTTAATAATTAAAATAATAGGCAGGTAATTAAACAGTGGTCAAGGAAGTGTTAAATATTAACTTTTTAATGATTATAGTTACAAGCAGCCTAAACAATCAAATAAAAAGTAATGATTTTGAATGAATGAGAGTGGCAAGTGTTTTTTCAGTATCTGCGGACAGAGCTGTTGGTCTTCCCAAGCTGTTTGACTTTTGTCCTCGTCGACCAGTCATATGATCAAATAACGTTGCTCGTGGAATTTTATATTGTTTACTAGCGGCGAAATATTTTAAAGTTCCATTTCGGATAGCTACTAATGCTCTATGTAAAGTTTCGTGAGTCCAAATCGGCCCATCTATCTTTTTCACATAATTTCGCACCATGAGCTAAAAAGGAAATAAGAAAATGAGACAAAGGCTAAAGGTTGAAAGCCTCTGATCATGGGAAAGTGCGTCATAGGGCCGCATTTACCCCAAGCATGGCAGCCGCACTTTCCCAAACAATACAATTTGAGGTTAGGTTTTAAAACTGGTGATAATAGCGTATATTGTTATTTACAAATAAAAAAAATATGTATATATGATGCTTAGTATACGAAGAAAACACTTACATATTACAGATCAGATACTTTCTTGATCAAACTAAAATTTTGAGTACAGAAACGCACACTTGTTAACTTCAAACCATAGTGAAATGTCAGCGTAAAATAAAAATTGCATTAAATGTTGATTCATTTAAGTGACGCCACCAATTTTTTTTCTCGGAACTATTTTTATTACTCCGTTTATAACTAGATGGCTGGCTCATCAATATCATTGTTAGTTTCTGGTATATTAATGCTCGCCGCGCTTACCCCGATACCGCACTTGCCCCAACTAACCTTATATAGATGACTACACAGTTGCAAATATTAATATTATGATTTTATATTTGCGTGCTTATATTTAGATAATTAAAGTAACGTATATTGCTGGATTATTTTGTTAGTTAAAACTACTCGCGATTATATCCGGCCTCCTTGGCCTGTTGAAATATATTACACAACAAACCAAAACGAATAGGTTAGTTTATAATTCGCGAATCCTTGAGCCGAGCACCTAGCGTGAGCATCTAGCGAAGCACACATCTGGTCCAAGGCTTACTACATGCAACATGCAATAATATAATTATGTTTATACTTGCTTTGAAGCAGTAATGGCCCAGTGGCATTGGCTATGGACTGCCACGCAGAAGATTCGAATCCCGCCGCGGGCTTGATCTTCACCGCATAGTGGAAGGGCTTTTTGCGAATGCCCTCAAGTATAGTAAATGGCTAGCGACCACCGTCAAGTAGAAAATCTGTCGCAAAACACCTAACGGTGTGTTCCGGCCGCTGTCCTTGAGAGCCAGTAATTCAAGGTTAAGTCTGTTAACATCTGCGACCACATCATATCCTTAAGCCGGGAACTATACTTCTGATTAGTTACACCTCATATCAATCGCTTAAACTATTTTTAAAGTGCTCGTTGCATAGCTTGCTTAGTTGTTCTTAACCGATCAACTAGCAACGTCCGCTGCCTGCGATCATGGATGGGTTGATAGGGACAACTAGTGGCATTACTACTGAGCGCTTCTAGGGCATGTTGCGAACTACCGCCTGACCCTCAAGAAAAACATATTTCGCCAAGCAACTAACGGTGTGTTCTGGCAACAGTCCTTGAGAGCCACTAATACTGGGGGTCGTATTAATATATTAAATATTCATCTCAAAGCCAAGCTCGATAGTTTTGACATTTAATATATGGAACATCTGTCAAAAAAGCATGTTAAAATCGATCACTTACCATCAGGTGAGACAGTAATCAAAGGCTAGCCTATTAGCAATAAAAAAAAATAACACACACGAACCTTACTTTTACCTTATATCAAAAAACTTTACAGCGATAGTTAGGTACCTAAATTAGAGTTTTACAAAGAGCTATCCTTGATCACTTAAAGATCCTTAAAATGATGAGTGACACACGAGTCACTAAAAAGACAATGAGATATTTAAAAAATCCTCGTTTTGAAAAACGGCCTTGTTGCAATTTTGTGGCAAAACGTCTACATCCTGCAATCTGGCATCAAATTGCGATGCAGAACAATATTATTGTTTTTAGAATCGCCAAGCTGCGCCCACGCGCTGGCGCATGCCGTCGTCTGTTCATTTTACATCGAGAACGTGATGTAAGCATTTACACAATAATATACCCTAACATGATGCAGTCGATATGGAATTGGTATTGGGTTACGAAAAGTTGAAATGACACTAGCGTAACCGAAAGTAGTTACCAACAAGGTACCTTTCTAAATAAATAAAATTTAAATACTGCCACCCTTCTGTATTACAACATGGCGAAAATTACCCTAATTTTACAGGTAATCATGTATCACCATGTGTATATAATATACATCTGTTCTTGTGTGGAAAATGTTAGCTAAGTAATATTTACTTTAAACTTTAATCAATGTGCTTTTTCTTTATAACCGACTCCACACAGGCCCCTCTTTTCACTCAGGGTAAGCCAGGGTTCCAAAAGGCATGGAGCTTTCCATTTCCCGCCAAATAACCAGCCGATAATGGGTTACATTAGTAATATAATGAGATGATACACAGGTAAAGTCTGGTCTGCAACAGTAAGTATGACTATCATGTAATATAGTAAGGCTAATTTCTGACTGAAATCGTCATTTGGGCAACGCTAATCAGCAACAAAATCCATCTGGTATAGAAACATTGACCTTTATTTCATGCACTGGACATGATTAGAAACCGAAAATGGCGGCAAAATTATACCCGCCCGGGAACTAAATTTTACCTTAAAATGACCTCACCTAGGCCTACGCTCTGGCGGGTGTATAGATAAATCCTCATGCATTTAATATTGCTTTAAGCAAGCCTTCAAGAATCACAATAATCATAATGTGAGACGAATAAACGCAAGACTAATAAAGGATGATGAATTTTATTTTGATCTTTTGACATAATTCGTACTTTGTGAAATGAATATTTATATTTAATTTCGCTTTATTACGATAATGAAATTATGTTATTTTTATTTGTAGCTTTGACATTATTTTGTATAGGATCTAATTTATTTATTTTGATATTATATGACGCTACATGATACTCGTAGTAGTGAAATCTATTTGTACGATAATTACACAACTATTGTAATTGGTTTCTTGTAAATCATTTTAGTTGTTATAATAATAAATAAAAAATATATTATAATTTTGCAATTTGAGTACGTCGTCGACCGTAAGAGAGATCAGTGAAAAATAAAATAAAAGGGAGTCTCATATACTCAAATAGAGGTTAGTGAACCGAAATTATTTTTGACATTTGTTTGATTACAATGAGCCAAAGTCAAAGTACGTGATAGCCCTGCGTATTATTTACCTAAGAATTATTTCAACTTGTGGTAACTTTATCACTTAAAGTCATAACAATTCGTTTAAAACAATAATCATATAGCCAAAATACTTAGTATGTTCTAGATGGGTACCTCTCAATTCAGAACTTTTAATCTCACTTTACAAGTATGTAGTCCGTACATTAGTTTTTAACTCTTTTTAGTGATCCATACTAGTGACAGTATTTATTGTTTTATTTGCCCACAGTACTGATCATCACAAGAATTGCGATAAAATTACTGTCAAGTCATCCAGGTATATGCTTTTGAAACAGTGATGGCTCAGAGGCATTGTCTATGGACTGCCGCGCAGCAGGTCCATGGTTCGAATCCCGCCGCCAGCGTGAGCTTGTCTGCATGATAGGGCATTTGATAGGACGAATGCCCGCCTGGCTAGCGACTACCCATCAAGTAGAAAATCTGTCGCCAAACACCTAATGGTGTGTTCCGGGAGCAGTCCTTGAGAGCCAGTAAAAATACAGGAAAAATCAAGTAGGCATCGTGCCTCGGCCGTCAAAATCACATACGTCGATCGGACCTGCGGCACGGCAGCCCATAGCTATAGCGGCTCTGCTATCATTGCGCCAAAAAGATCACAGTTCAAACAGTTTTCAGTATTTGTTTGGCTAAATAGAGAATATTGAACATAATACACCGACACGCCAGATTCCTAACTAGTTTCTCAGATGGACCCATGATAGGCCCCAACATTTTACTAAAATTAACAATTTTAACAGCTTTATTGATTAATTTTTATAACTAAATTTTTTTTTGTTGCTGGATGGCTATACAAACTGTTGTAATTATAAAATTCTATTTCAACTTTATTTTAGCATAAGGCGCTATGATAGGGATAAAGTCTATGATAATAAAGTTTATTTATCTGACTCATGGATATGCATGACCACAGTCTACATTAAACATTCTACATATTACCGCACCACAATCAAAAGGTAAAATGGACAGTCACTGGGTACAACGGGGTCGAAGAAAGTTGGGGAAACGCTTGAGATGACCGCGCGCCGAACCGGATTAATAGTGATGCTACCTTCGATCAATTTAATGTCGATGAATAATTACTGATAGTTATGTAATTAACTTGAATAATAGTTTGTATGCAAGTTGCTAAAAATAACCAAATAGCTTGAATATTAATAACGGTTGCCTGCCCATCAATTCAGAACGCAGCTATATACCTAATATTATACTGCTTAGCGGCTGACTGTCTTACAAATCTAGACAACTTAATTACAAGGAATTCTACTACCTAGTGCGACAATTTCAGGGGGTGATTCAGATCAATAAGGAGCTTGTAACCGAAAATAAAACAAAACATTAATTAACTAATTAGTTAATAAAGTTCAATCGCAATGCGTGCTGCACGAGGTGACTACGGCCTTTTGTTTGTCCGAAATGCGCGAAAATTAGTGAAAATAATATATTTCACGATCATGAACGCGATTGTACGTTTTGAAAATATACAACTTGGATTTATTAAGGCTACATTGTAGCGAAAGTTAGATGAAACGACATTGTCATTGAGAATGAGTTACAAAAAAAAATATTTTAGTTTTTTTCACGCACAAATCTATTAGTTACCTTCAGCTCGGATATGTTGCCAAAACAGCCTCCAATAACATATATTTATTAATCTAATTAATGATAATCTAAAGAGGATTTTTTCTTTTCCCCTTAAAAACTTCCGAAATCGCCACAGTTGAACAACACGAGTTTCGAGGTCAAAAACCTCATATAATACTTATTGCGGAAATATAAATATAAAAAAGACTGTAATTTATAATAATCAAGAAAAAGTAATGAGTTGCCTACATTCAATTAGCTTGTACTTTCTGTTCTATACATGTTTTGTTAAGAAAAATAATTGGCTCAACGTGAAATGCTGAAACTTTTTTCTTTGCCATTAAATTCAGCAAAACGTGAAGAACTTCTGAATTGGAGTAATTTCTTCATGCTTTCTTTGAGATTTAATTAATTTTGTTTAAAATTATGTATACACCCCACCCCAACACTAGACGCAACGTTGTTTAAAATCTCACACAACGCTGTAGTGGTTTTACCCAAACTAATAAAGTTACAATACATAAGTTGTCAATAAAATAAGTAGATGATCAATCATGAAAGAGACAGGAAAAATAATAAATACAAAATAAATCATTTTATAGAAAGTCCAATTGTTTGAAAGCAATGATTGCTTCGAGTCACATAGTGGCGTGACTGCTTGGCCTACGATGGCCTACTGACTGAGAGTTGTGGAGTGGAGATTGAGCCAGTGCTACTTCGGCTCTCGACGACGCGGGTGGATAGCCCATCACTAGTCGTTTATTTTTTAAATTACAATTAGGCTACGGTGCACGTTGTTAACCTTTGTGACAAAACTAAAAAGTTTTTATGTGAAAATAAATTGTGAATAACTACGTGTCTTTCTCTTAGCGCCAGGAATTTCATCAATTTCCCTAGTTACAAGTAAGTTTGAACAATTTTAATTTATTAAGGGCCTATTTCTCACCGTTTACTTAAATAAGCTGTGTTTAGTTTGTATAAATAGATACATGTAGCTATTAATTAGTATAGGATATTTGACACTTATTTCAGATGGAGATGTGAACATTGGAACACGAATATTGTAGTAACCAAAGTAAAATAAAAACTTCTATACTGATTATGAATAAAAAAATTGCGGTTAATTTTATTTTATACACATTATTGAAACCAATGACGTCGACAGTTGAACAAATGTCTTCCCCGTTTGGGGCTTCTTATAGTCCCCACGCTTGGCAGGCGTCTTGCGGATCGCTTTGTAATGTGGCATATGTTTAGCAGGCACCGCTGTCCATCTTTGGTATTTTTAGGGTTCCGTACAAGAAAACTGGACGACCGTCTGTCCGTACGATTTTTATAGGGATTAATCTCCTAATACCTAGCTGGTTGAAATTTACACAGAATATATTGTGTTGTATGGAGGATTGCCTAACAAATAAAAATAATTACTATAATTAATATAAAATATACGTGATCTACATAGTATTATCGGTTTCTAATTAAAATTGAACTGATTTTTGAACAATGGTTTATAATTATTTCGATTAAATGTTTGCCTAATCCCATTATATTAGACACTTTATAATATACAATACCTTTGTATTATTAAATATCCAGGCAAATTTCCTATAGATAGGAAATTATTACAGACTAAACCTCATTGAACAATTTAAATTAATATTACTTTTTTATTGAATTGTGCTTAAAAGGCTTGTAGGCACTCGAGTAAATATAAATGTCTGTTTAGTCCTAACACGAGCATGCTCTTTTATTTTATTTTTATGTTATTGCGGAACAAGCACGAGGCCCACCTGATGTTAAGCAGTATACTCTGCCTATTACAGATACATTTTGTTATAAAAAAAGGAAGTAAAAACAATTTCGTTACTTAAAACGTTTACGTCGTACGGCAAAAAAGTAGTCAAAACAATTTTGATACGTCCAGCGGCCATCCATATTCACGCACAAAAGATATATTGAACGAACTACAACGAAGATGCAACAGGGAAGTGTCTAACAGCGCTTTCGATACAATAAAATTACGTTTGCGTGGAAAGTGCTATGAACACACTCTAACCTAAGGCCTAAGACCTAAGGTTAAGCCTAAGGCCTAAGGTGAGGGCCTAAGGTTAGAGTGTGAGACGAGTATTTTTATCGAAACTTACACAAAAACACAAAAGAAAACTTGGTTGCCGTTGGAACATATTTTTGTCTATAAAAGCTTAATGATGGCGTGTGTAAATAAAATCTTTTGTGTACAAAAGCCATCATTGCATAAATTATACACCAAATCACGATATTACCTATACAGTATCCTCATCAGCCGGACTGTCTGATGCTGGTCCACCTTCCGGTGTTTTACGTTTGTTTTACGTCCATGGGACATTTGTTCAAGCACTCCCTAACTATCTTTTCCGTTTCCAAGATACAAGTTAGGAGGCAGTAGGGAGACTTGAGGTGAAAACTAGCGTCCTAACAAGAAAAAATATTGTTATCAGTTTTACCGTGCTTGTTGGTGACTATTCTACATGATCGATAGAGTCGTGTGTTTAAAATAATATTGCTCGTATTATCTTGCAAGTTGTTAACACCAACGCACACCATTCCATAATTTACCTACCCCTAAACCGAAGAACATTAAAAACTAGCTTTCCAGCCGCGGGCTCCACCCGCGCTTTTGTCGGTGATCTTGCTTGAAAAACAAATTGTACCATTTCTTACTTTTTTATTTGTGTAAATGTATGTATGATTTTTGCTTTTTGCTCCAAATAAATATTTGTCTATATTGCTAAACCATAAGGTAAGCTCTTTTTACGCAGTTGGGTAAAAACTATCCTATGTCCTTTCCCGGGTCTGAAACTATTTCCATACCAAATTTCATCCAAATCGGTCCAGTAGTGTTTAAGTTTATTCGTTCCATACAAAAATACAAATTTTGCCTCATTATAATACGAGTATTAGTATATGTAGATATAGATTACGTTTACGCGTAACAAATGTGACAACTATATTAGAATAAAATATACTTAAGTATATGCCATCTGCAAGTACAATGGCTAGACGATCCAGCAATAAAAAAAATTGAACTTCCCGCCACAGGCAGTCAGCAGTGTTCGATAGCATAAATGTTTCAGGTCGTCTCATAATGAAGTAAACTCGAAATCTAGGTCTCTATAAAGCGTAACGACCACTGACGAAAGTGAAACCAAATTACCACACTTTCAAATCGTGCTTTCGTTGTAGGTAACGCACAACGTCCTTTCGATTGTCAAAAAACCAGACAGTCTTGTCTTGCTTTTTCCCACGTCTGAGGAGTCGATCAATATGTTTTATCTATGAAGACACAATAACATTAGTCTGTTTTTTTCCTACCTGTCTTTTAATGTAAACAAACCCGGCGTTTAGTTATTTAACGACAATATTAGTGACTATGTATGAGATTTATTAGATAATAATTGTCGGCGAGCACCTAAAAGTTTGTTCGGACAGCCGTCCATAAAAGACAGTTGCTATTATAAGTTTTCCTTGTTTAGTGTCTTCGACCCAATCAATATCAACATAAAACCTTTTGAAGCAGTGATGGCTCAGTGGCGTTGGCTATGGACTGCCGCGCAGCAGGTCCATGGTTCGAATCCCGCCGCGGGCTTGATCTTCACCGCATAGTGGAAGGGCTTTTTGCGAATGCCCTCAAGTATAGTAAATGGCTAGCGACCACCGTCAAGTTGAAAATCTGTCGCCAAGCACCTAACGGTGTGTTCCGGCAGCTGTCCTTGAGAGCCAGTAATTCTAGGTTAAGCCTGTTAACACCTTCGACCACATCATCACTTACCATCACGTGAGATAGTGGTCAAAGGCTTACCTATCAAAAAAAAAAAAAAAAACCTAAAAGATTTAAAATTTTAACATTTATTTTAATAGGTTGTATAACGTAATCTATAATACGCGCGAGATTCGTAGCGTATTTCTTTTTTTTTGTTTACTGAACTGGTTGTAATTGTTACCGGTAATTGTGATTATTAATAATTTTGACGGTTTTAGCGGAAAATTACAAAATCGTCTCCATTTGTTTTCAATAACTTTTCTAGATAGGTTTCGAGCAACATGATTAATTATTTATAGGTTACCAAACCTTGTAACAAGCTCGAAAAAACCGTTGAAAATTTAAATTTGGCGCCACCAATGTGAGTTTCAACCTTAAAAACATTAGGAGATAGTAAACGCGGGGTGTTGCAGCAACAACTGTGTTGCATCTATTGATATATTGTAGCTAGCAACACTATGTTGCTCCACACTTTACACATTATAGACCAGTGAACCCCATACTGTGCCAAATGTAGGTAGATCATGTTAACCAACTGATAGTGGGTATACTAACGACGAGAATTCCCAAAAGGGTCGTTGTCCGACAGGTTTTCGGCCATAAAACAATTTAACATGCATGTGCATGTCTTTGTGTTAGCGACAGACACACCTACTGTGCTTGCTGCATCTCATAGTTGGGATAAGGGTAGCAAGAAGATAATCAATAAGCCATAATCATATGAGTGACATTGGCACACTTTACGTCACCACTCCATCCGTGTTGCTCCAGTGGTTACACAAGGCGAAGTACGACGTACCAACTGTTGCTTATGCTATGCCCAAATTAACGACATGTCATCAATGTGTGCCAACATAGTGGCAAGGTCGGTTGATCATTTATATTAGCGAGTTTCAAGGACGATGTGTTTTGAAAGCCTCTTTATAGTACCCCGTATCCATGGGTCTCTATAGCTAGTAAATAGAAAGAGTTGCAAATAAGGATAATGATTGTATACAAAGACTTTGTGATAATATTGAATTAGAATTTGAATATTTTATAGAAATATTAATTAAATTTTTTCAATGCTAACGGAGCGTCCCGTGCCCCTTGATGATTTAATTTCTTTTAACATATATATTTTTTGTTATAAGGAACTGAAATCACCGAGGCCTACACTATTTCGTACAACTAAATCACCCAGATGAATCGCTCGTAGAACACCCGAAAACCGTAGGTGATCCACGGGAGATTTGTTTCACCCGTGGGACACCCAAGTGTTCTACGAGGTGTTCCATGGGCAAGTACCGGATTTACTGAACGATATTGATTTGATTTTAAGTCGATAATGACAGAGTTGCTGCTTAGATTTCAACGCACATACCTATATAATACGTACCTATTTTGACAGTACTGACGTATGGTAAGCGAAAATATAGAAATTATTGGATCGGAGAGAGAGAGCACATTCTGCGGGACGTAAAAATTACGTAGGTACCTACAATATATCAAAAGTTTAAATATCTAGCATTGAGGGAGGTGATGCATTTAGATTTAGGCACTAGCTTCGACCAATATAATGGTCGAAGGGTACAAAAAAAACTGAGAAACTAGTACAAAAATTTGGCGTCACTATTATTCTCAAAGCCAACGTGCAACAGCTAAGGCAATAGCTAGCCCTGATTTTGCTTATGTGAAAAATAAACATGAGTGGAACACATCCAGTTATCGATTCCACACCACCTCCCAGATTATTGTTGATATATTAATAACCACCTAATATATAAATGTACATAGATGATGATAACAATTGAATATCATTCATAAATGTATGAATTCGGAAATAATTTACGATGATTTATTATGGAGCACTCAGTGTTTGCTAAAAACTGATTTTCCTGGAACTATTGGAAATTTAAAATAAGTAATGGTTGGTCTCTGACAAACTAAGAAGGTCTTACTTAATTGCTCTGAGTGGTTGGTAAATAAAGGTTTATCTCAAACTACTCTGTAATTAAATAATATTTGACTGAAACTTTTTTCGATTCTAAAAACTATTTATTTTTGATCAGGCTTACCCAAATATTGCACAGTGCGCTCCCGTCATATTTCGCGGCCATGCACTTAGATTGGTACCGGTGATTGCTTTTAGTATTACAATAACAATTGAACTCGCCCTTCACTACTCAGAACAATTTTAAGTTTTCTGTTGACATATCTTGTTGTTTATTTGTAGTTGCGCCAACGCTATTTCTGATGCAGTCAACCATATAAAAATGTTGCTCAATGTTGAGACATCGGCATTGGTTTCAAAATTATCAATATGGTGATTACGGAGGCTGCGCCGGATTTCAAATATTGTGGAGCTTGTCATCGTATACATACATGAACATACCTAATATACAGTAGAACTTTTGAAGTTTACAAGAAAATTAGGACTAAATTAGAATCAATGTATTAGATCCATCAGGGACGGGAGCAGCATATTATGAAGCAAGTGCAGGAATTGAGATTGAGAATGCCAAGTTGGAATGTATAAACGATAACTGGAAGGCTAGAGAAATCATTAATTAGGTATATGGAAAGAAGAATAATATATGTAGCATTCCCCAAGCGACGAAGCGGCATAGAAGAATTAAGAATACCTACTTAGTACTGGGTATAAATAAAAAATCTAAAAATTAAAAGAAGGCTAGCAAGAAGTCAAGGGCGCTACTGAAAAGTAAATGGTACATGATTATTTGGGTACCTACATCCTAGAAAAGGAAGAGTATGCAAAATAATTAAGAAAGAGTTGTAGATAGAATGTAAGATATGAACAATTTGGAAGTGAAAGCAGTGAATGAATGTTAGAATGAAATGGTAATATTTGCAAATTTATGTGCGTCCAGGAATACTGTTAAAGAACGGTAGAGAAAGGAATTAGAAAAATAATAAGGGTACCTTTGTGGTGGTATATTATTAAGCGCAAAAGGTTGTTAAACGATCAATATTTTTATAACTACTGTTGACCATAGGAATGCAAGACAATTGAAATACTTTGCTACTTTAAGTGATATTCTAGACTCCCTTTAACTTATAGAAAATCTAAGTGCCCTGAGACACAGTAGATATATAATGGATGCTCATGTCACATAAATAAAGAACGATTCAGAACGACAGCTTCACTACTACATGCATACGGCTATACGTGTGACGCGCGGTGGTCGCAACAGCGGCCACATCGGTACCACCTCTGGTGCAGAACCGGTTTGAACTAGCTCAGCAAGTGGGCAAAGTTTTCGTAGATTTAATTCTGTTCCTTTCTTTATCCATGTGAAAAGTGCGAGATTGACACACGTGAATCCATTACATTTACACATTTTTCAGTTAATTGTCTATTACTTGAAAACTACTAAACCGATTTGGGTGAAATTTAAATGGACCACCTTGGAGGTCCAGTCCCAATACTGAGTCGCTCTGTTGCTCTTAAAATAAGGACAAACCAACAAACTGACAATCACATTGGCCATTCGAAATGTATAGTTACAGATTGTAGGATGTGAGGATTTCCTTTTTCTTCTATGACACGATACGAGTTTGTGTAAAATAACCACTTATTCGCGACGCGGTCGACTTTTAGAAGTGCCAGCTTCCATAAAATCGATATTGTGAAACTGTACATAACAGGAAAGAGGGTCGAAACTCGGTTAATGGGTTAACATGGTGTTAGGTAACACAGAAACATACTGTCTTATCTGATCTTAACCAAGCCTGATTTCACACGGAGGTGAGAAATAATCTTTCCGACGTTATACATAAAAAAATCTTTGGTCTGGTGTTGAGTTGTTGAGTCACCCATCTAATTTCTAGTCCAGTGTTTATTCTAAACGCGTACAATGAATATGCAAGTTAGCTAATATCAAAGTGCCTATAAACAATTTTTTAGGCAGATATACCTACTGAATATACCCCGTTGGCTGCCGGGTTAGAATGTCAACCTCATTTCTTCCCGTGGGTGTCGTAAGAGGCGACTAAGGGAAAAATACCACCTATGATGTTGGTAACAGACTTGACGGTATGACTGTGGTTCCTTCCAAGTATGGAAGTAAGGGCGGCCCTTAGTGTAGATGTGAGTATTTGACGGGACTTACTGACAAAAATATTTACATTATTTACCTAAAGGTTTTGATCAAGTTGTATTGATCTTAGTCACGTGTTATTTTCTGCACTGCTCGTATTGGATCTAGGACACTGACTAAATCTTTAGTTTTTTAATGCTTAATGCGGACAATATGCACATCATGTATTTCCTGGTTCAACATGAATCTAAATTGAAAACTTTATTGTTCCTTCATAAATACCTACTTATAACTATATGAACAGGATGTTGTTCCACGGCCAGATCTCACAAAATATACCTTGAAAAATTTATTTTCCATAAATCTTTCATAAAATTACTTCAACGTGTTTAAAAAACAGGTTCGGCGTTTCGGTAGCGATAAAGATGAGTCTGTAAATGTCCTGACCTTTATGATAATGGTCTTCTTATGGACATCCGATAAAACTGCAATAAGTAATTATACCTACGTTCAAGGATCAAGGAAAAGCATTTCATTTGCTTTTATGGAAGTGTTCTCAAGTTCCGGGTTCCAGAAGTCCGGGTTGATTCTCTGTTAAATTGAAAGGCATAACAAAATCTTCGCATCAATATTTGCCTTTTAAATTTTATCAAAGAAGTCTAGCAATAAATGCATACCTACTAGGGTTATGCTTATCCTCCGATATATTTTGGGGTAACTCGGTAGAAGCCAACATTTCTCCTACAGAAAAAGTGTCTTAGATATTATTATTAAAATCAACATAATTATAGGTAGTATGTACTTATAACTTGAGAGTAAAAGAGTTTACAATTTTAATGAGGAGGTATTTCTTGTGTTTAAATACATATCTAGTACCGTGTAGCAGCTTTCAGTGTGATAGATGTCACATTTGACATCTGTCATATTATAACAATACCTATGTACAGCATTTGAACCTCTCTCCTCTCTCATCTGCCTCTGAGTCTGCAATGGCTTATGGAAGTATATTCTGAATGATTTCATTGTAGTAGTTTTAGTGTTGTATGTTCTTCGTAGTATTTTGTTAATGAAGGCATACCACCGATAAAAAAATAATTCAGTAGGTATTTTTTAAAATACAAATAATGTATTGATACCTGTTAATTTAATATAAGTAGCCAGATTATGCTGCCAAGGGTACACTGTACCAAGAGAACACAGCCAAGTGTACATACTCAGGAAAACACCAGAAAATTAAGCCCTACTGTCTGTCTGTCTTTAGAACACCTAACCTCTTTTTTGTTTGTAACTCCTTCCGTTTATGAGCTAGAGACCCACTTGGCATACGGACAGACGACGGACACACAGACATACTGACAGGCAGATATACAAAACGGAGTCTCATTAAAAGGGCTCCATTTTGTCCTTGGGTACGGAACCCTAAGAAGTAGTTTTGTGTATTTAGGATTTTCAGAAGTATTATGTAGATATTAATACATAGTTTCATAATCAAGTAGAAAATCTGTCGCCAAGCACCTAACGGTGTGTTCCGGCAGCAGTCCTTGAGAGCCAGTGAAATTACAGACAGATGAGACTTAACAACTATGTCTCAAGGTGACGGGCGCAGTGCAATTCGTGACGTGACGAAATGCATCTGTTATAGGCAGAGGTTAGTCCGCTTAACATCAGGTGGGGCACAACTTGCTCCATCACCAAAAAAAAAATGTAGGTACTCATATTCGCTAATTGACTTTAAGGCAGTGTCTTAGCTCTTTCCATACGAGCGTAGTTTCGTCTTATTTTGAATAGCAACTGTTCAAACTCGGTTAAATTTTGCATGCATGTCCTCGAGCCTAAGATTTATACTTCTGGTTTATTAAATTTCCATAAAATATGTTTATTTTAAATACAATTTGGGATTTGCGTCAGCACAGTCGCCTCCAATCACCTGGCTAGGACCATCCACTCTTCGGCAGCTGCTGCGGAGGATGTTTTTTTTTTTTTTTTTTTTTATGCCTGATAGGTTAGCCTTTGACCACCATCTCACCTGATGGTAAGTGATGATGTGGTCGAAGATGTTGTACAGGCTAACCTAGAATTACTGGCTCTCAAGGACAGCTGCCGGAACACACCGTTAGGTGCTTGGCGACAGATTTTCAACTTGAGGGTGGTAGCTAGCCAGGTGGGCATTCGTAAAGTGCCCTACCACCATGCTGTAACGACTGCCATCCTAAAACAACAACCGGGACCGACAGCTTAACGTGCCCTCCGAAGCACGGAAGCGCTCAGTAGTAATATCACCAGCGGTCACCCATCCAACTCCTGACCGCGGCGGACGTTGCTTAACTTTGCTGATCGATTCAGAATGGCCAAGCAAACTTCGCTACGAGCGCTTCAAAATGCTGCCTGTAAAAAGCGGCTGAAGTATGCGGCATTGGAGCCACAATATTATTTTGTGCCCATTGCCGTGGAGACTGCTGGGGCACTGAGGCTAAAAGTTTGGTTAACGAAATTGGGCAAAGGTTGAGGAAAAAAACGGGTGACTCCCGCTCCAGCTCGTACCTAGTGCAAAGGTTGGCAATAGCTATCCAGCGTGGCAATGCCGCCAGTGTAATGGGCACTTTTGCACCAGATATAGTTAGGGGTGGGTTATTGGATTGACCAGTACTCTTCTAGTAAAGAAATTTAATATTATTTTTGACAATGTAAATAAATTGAATTTACTCTCGTAATTTGTTTATATACAGTTATTTCGTTTTAGTGGTGGTCTAAGTAAAAATATTCTTATAATTGTTTCGAAACGTCTCGGATTAAACGTATAAAATAAACAAACATTTAATCGATCTTACAAATATTACATTTGTCATTTGGGAAAATCGTTTTGTATTACAATATTTATTTTCACGTTTGTATAGATTTATAGGCAAAATAAATTTAAAAATACTGGCAAACCCGAAGCATAGATTTAGGACAAAATACATGCAAAATTTTAACGATTTAGGTATTCAAAATATGACGAAACGTTGATATGGAAAGAGCTACGAAGAACTTATTTTTACTATAGATAACTGAGTAACAACGGTTTCAACAGAAATAAAAATTGCGAAATTTGTGCTCTAATTAATTGTTAACGTAGATTATAAATGGGGGGCGGTGCAGCCATTCATCAGATCAGTCTAGCAGTCTAAAAACTTGTGAACGTGATATTCGTGAATCGTAAAGCATGCGATACTACTTGAAAGTGATATTTAAAAACTTGTTTCTCTTCGGCACGATTATTCTCAAGTTCAAAAACATGTCTTATTTACTAAGGCTGGGTTGCAACATCTCCGAATTTCGTAACGTCAAATCATTCGTCAATTAAATTATTCCGTCGAAATAAGGTTGAATATGAAACGGTTTTCAAAATTTAATCATTGTTAAATTTGGTGCTACCCGGCCTAAATAAATAACAGTCAATAAGAAGAACTACGAATTTTCGGTAACCAGACCCTGTTAGGCTTTAGTGATGTATTTTTAATGCTTTTAAGTAAACGTACAATTTACCTGATCGTAAGCGGGCATCTGTCGGTCGGTCTGTCCATTAGATAATATATAGTATTATTCTGTCTTACCACTGCATTGCACTCTACACTCCGAATCAATACTGAAAATTTTTATTGACATCTTTCAAACTAAATTGTATTTCAAATATGACATAAAAGTGATAACTACGAAATAAACTGTCACTTTGACTGCTGTCACACCCAAATAAGAAACAGGAAAAGGCGTGGGGGTGAACGGAATATTAAATTACCAAAGTTCATCTGGGTATTCCATGGGTAAGTACTTTTTTTTTTTTTTATTGAACTCCACTTCTCCACAGACTCCAGGGTCCGTGCCATTTTTAGATTTAATTTGTTTTTTATCTGATTACATTTTGTTTTAAATATCCTACTCCATACATCACATTTACAACTACGATGTTATTTATTGTATCTTAAAAACTAAAGTGAGTCCAATTTTTTTTTCGCCATATTTTTATTATTACTATGCTAATTCAATATAATATAAACATGCTTATAATATAAACAATAAAAGTTTTCTTTTCATTACTTACTACGCTAATCCTATATACAACATATGGTGTTACAATTAAATACACTAACATTTATATTAGTGTGCTTCATTATGTTAGGTCCCCGATGGACCCGCCACTGACCCCAGGGTCCGTTTTAACATTTCCTCCACTACCTTTCGTTTCGGTCTTTTTCCATGGGTACATTAAAATACCTGTAGTTAGTACATCTGGGTGCACTACGAGTAAAAAAATGTACACGTATATGCCACCTAGGTTAAACGCATAGGCGGACCACGGGTATGAAACGGAATATAGTATAGGTCTACCTACCCTATGAGCCTAAATTCTGTACTAGGTTGTTATGTAGCTCAAAATGGGCAAGGGATGTAGGACCCGTACCAAGCGCTTCGCTTCCACTTTTCTCGTGCGTACTGCGAAAGAGTGGATGGAACTCACGCCATGGTCGGTTTTTTCCGATGGATACAACGTGGGTTTCTTCAAATCGAGAGTAAATAGGTTTCTTCTAGGTAAGCGTTCTCCATCTTAGACCATATCAATGCTTAACATCAGACAAGGTGTGGTCAAACGCGAACCTATCATTAATAAAAAAAGGGATACGCAGTCCCTTAACATCCACGTTTCGCCAAATATGTTATGTTCCTACGTATTGGCATCTATTCACGGGGTTGCAGTTCCAGACTCCAACTCTCCGAGTCGGGATTAAACCTTGGACCTCGCGATACCAGCGTGACTTTACACCACTCAACCAACATAGTCTCAATCTAGCTAAAACTGTGAAGCTGTAGCGTGAGTCAGTTGTCGTGTCCTCATTATGCTTGGTCGGCCAGCACTTTCACTGCGACGCCGATTTTGGACCCATTTGTCGTTTTATGATATTACCAAAACACCTTTATTATCACTTGACCGTTGAGTGCGTAATATTATGTATGTTACGCATGTCTGTATATATGTGTGTATATATATTACACTTATACATACAACACCAATATATAACAACTAATGTATCTAAATATTATAAATTAACCGGCAAAAACATTGCTAAAACACGTCGACCCAGATTTCGAGCATATCAGATGCTCATCATCAGGACGAATCTGCGCACAGAGTGAGCATCTGACATGCTCGAAACCTGGGTCGGCGTACCCGATCACTAACGTGAGTGCTTTTGCCGGTTAATTTATAATTTTTAAATATGTGTGAAACACGCGACTATTTTATTTCATAAAACGTATTTATTTAACAATACTTTGTGACTTTCTATATTAATGTTACAAATTATCGAGTGTTTGAAACATTAAAAGGTTTGAAATTTTTGAGAGAAAAGAAACGAATTCTTGCAGAAGTGTATGTCAAACTAATCATTAGGTACCGAAACAAGGCTCGTGTACGATGATACAAGCCTTAACTTACTGTGCAATTACGTAGATGTCTCCGAGGTGGATTAGGTACTCGGACTTGTTTATAAGGTCGCAGGTTTGAATTAACGCGAGTCGACTCTATATTGATTATTCATAGTTGAAAAAGACAATCGATATTCATACCGTCACAATGTCTTTTATTGATTACAAAATTACAAATATACAAGAGAAAAAATTATAGTCATGTGCGGGATTCGAACCCGCGTCCATCCACCCCTTTAGCCTGGGTATGCCCTAACCAATTGAGCTAACATGACACAATGACTCATAACAGTAATTCTTGCTCTCGTTCTTCAACCATCGTATCGTGTCTTTTATTGAGTTGGACGTTCTTCACACTCTGTTAAATGTGTACCAACTGGTGGAAGTCAGGTCTAAGAACGCGATATTGAGCTCAGAATGTTATAATCAGCATGGTTAGTACCGACTTCAAGAAGTTAGAAATATTAATTATATGATAACAAATATATTTTTAAAAGTATCTTAAGAAAACATTAAATAATATTTTAATGAAACACTTAAAAAAATATAAAAATATATATCTATTGACAATTCCGCCTAATTTTCCTGTTATGTCCACGTGACGTCACAAACGCCACGAAGTCTAACCGGAAGAATAATCGACTATTTTCGATTCTAAACGAAGCATCATCAGGAGGTCTTGACTCACCGAGCGCACGACCGAGACTAAAGCAGAATTGTCACTAGATATATATTTTTATATTTTGTGTGTTTCATTCATTAAGATGTTATTTAATGTTTTCTTTAGATACTTTTAAAAATATATTTGTTATTATTAAATATGGATTTCAGCAAAGTAACGCCTGAATCTATTCAGTACATTAATTTTATGATTATTTTACATTTTGCAGCATTTGAAGATAGTATATACACTGTTTTTATTTAATAATTTAATAATAAAGACGTTCGACTATTATAAGTATGTTGTAGGTACTCATGGGCAAGCCTTTACAAATAAATCTTCTCTATAAATAGGTTTCTTAGTACAATAACAAAATACATATTGTATATGTGTAATTATCACCGTACAAGGTTCATAATAGCACACAAAAGAACACTAGTCTCGGATTTAATAGTTAATGAACAGGAGTCCTATTGTTTTAAATTTATAACTGAATTGGATTCATGTCACGTTGGTGGAAAATATTTTGATGAGTTCATGAAGGGTATCGAAAGGTATATAAGTCGTACTACCTATTTGCATCTAAGCTATATAGGATTGTTACTTATTCTGTGGTCTAAGGTATAAACATTTGAATGCCTTACCAACAAATCTGAACATGCTTTAAGCTGAAAGAGTGTCTTTTTCTTCAGGTTATCTAAGCCTTCGACAGGATGTTTGTATTTGACATAGACTACACTACAGCAAACAATTGAGGGAATCGCACTTGGAGCTCATTTACGGTATAATATTAGGTTATCTAGAATATCCCGTCAAATGAGGGTAAGTAGATGTCTCACATGATGGGTCCGGTTCCAATATAGTACAGTTTACCAAATCATGGTATAGGTACCTGGTAAATTTGTGATACAGTTCGGGATCCTTAACTGGAGTCAGACTCATATTTGGGCAATTACTTCTTCATTTAAAGTATAACCACATTTAGTTTGACGTATTTATTATTATCATTATTACGATAGATGAAAAATTCAAAATTAATACGATTCCTTGTGGGGACCTGCTTTATTTTTTCTTTTATTTACTTATTATTTGCTACGCAATTCGCCATAGAAACACGTTTCTGTCAACAACCTACCCATTGACTATCACCTAGTTTCTTAGCAATAATGGTAGCTTTTTTTAGCATTATGCCTCTGTGGGCCATCATTGCCGTTAATCTTCGAGCATGGTAACCCTGTAAATATTGGATTTTTTGAAAATCACATTTTTTAATTTACATCTCATAATATTTTATAAATTATTAGGGCACATTTTTTTTTGTTTTGGCTGGAAAACAAATTCGCGACATCTACCTCTACACCAGCCTTAACCACTTGGCCATCGAGACAGGCTGGGCAGACGAGAAAAATTATGTGCTCTAGAAATTTGTAAATGTGATGTTTACTTAGTAATCTAGTTGAGTGCTTGAAATAATTTTTAAATAAACATCAAATAACTTTACATATTGTTGTTAGATATTTTTTTAATATTAATTTTTCACTATTCTTATTGAATTAAAATATATCTGTTACTGGTGCGTGTAACCAAGGGTGTTGGGGAACACCGTCAGACCCAAAATATTGCACTCTAAAAATAGCGGATGCTTTAAGTTGTTCCCTGAGAGTTGAAGAGACCTTGTATTTGAAAAAAAAATACATATTTTTATTAGGCATAGAATACAGTCATATAGTAAAATAGTGTTTTCACACTATTTTTTATCCTAGAAATCAACCTATACCTAACCACCCTAGTCAAACCCACAGATTTTCATCTAATAAAACTCGAAACACACGCTTAATTAATGTGAACCAAAGTAGATACGTGCATGGTTCCTACACCATACATTTCATTTTACACTTCAATGTTTGACTTCTTGTGCTATGGCTTATATATTACGTCGACTCTACGAGTATACATTGAGACAATTGACTAGACTAGAGCACTACTGTTATCTACATTACAAGATGAAGTTTTACGTAACGCCTGTAGATGTTGCGAATACTGCTCTGTTATGTACAATGAGATAACCTACCTAGGTATCATTGGTTATGTAAATTATTGTAAAACATCTTGTGAAATAGGGCACTGGAAAGGGAAGTTGTACCATCCATTAAGGTTAGTGTATTCGTAGCTCAGGCCATATAAACGTATTTTCGTCATATTTTAAATAACAAGTATTCAAACTCGATGAAATTTTGCATGCATGTCGCATATACTCGTAATATGCTTCTCGTTATAATATGCCAGTTTTTTGTTTTATTATTTACTAGCTTTCCGGGCGCGGCTCCGCCCGCGCGTATGTCGGTTATCGCGCAAAAACATTAACCTCTTTTTGCGCAGTTGGATAAAAACATAGGACATGTTTTTTCCCGGGTCTCAAACTATTTCCATACCAAATTTCATTCAAATCGGTCCAGTAGTTATGGCGTGAAAGCGTAACAGACAGACAGAGTTACTTTCGCATTTATATTATTTGTACTGATTTCATCTCTAAATTAGATAAAATGAATTCCCATTACAAAATAATTTTTCGAAATTATTCTGAAAAATAAAAATAAATAACAGATGAATTGAGAACCTCCTCCTTTTTTTGAAGTTGGTTAATAAATATAAAAGTAATGGAACACTGACAAATCAAAAGCATAGATTTTGGGCTCAAGGACATGCATAAAGATTTCACTGAGTTTTAAAACCTGGTACCTATTTAAAATTTGTCGAAGCTAATTTCGTTTGGAAAGCGCTATGAAAACACTTCCCTTAAGTTTTTCCCATGAGGTAAAATCGTAGTATCAGGTAAAATATAAAAACGATAAAGAATAAGTAATTGAGAATGGCCTTGCATTTGGGTCATTGATTTATTTAGTCGTGTGGTGGGCACATTAACAGGTAGTCGTATCAAAAAGACGTATTTTGTAATAATAACAAATATATTTTTAAAAGTATCTTAAAAAAACATTAAATAACATTTTAATTAAACACTTAAAAAAATATAAAAACGTGATTGATGATGAAATTAGTACGTGGCGTTTGTGACGTCACGTGGGCACATGCGTGGGCATAGCAGCGAAATTAGGCGGAATTGTCACTAGATATATATTTTTATATGTTTTTAAGTGTTTCATTAAAATATTATTTAATGTTTTCTTAAGATACTTTTAAAAATATATTTGTTATTATTAAATATGGATTTCCGCAAAGTAACGCCTGAATCTATTCAGTATGTATACCTACGTATTTTGTAAACTTTTGTTCGAAATTTGAATGCTTTTCCACGATGTCGTTTAGCACGAAATATACTTTTCTATAGTTACTCCTGCCATATTAGCACACTCAGAGTCACTCGTGGACAACAGTACATATTCGTACGAGAACTAGGTAGGTACATACGTTTAAAATGTTTAGGCATTTAGATGTTCTAGGTAACAGGACCATTGTGTAATAAGGTGAAATTCTCTAGTCTTCCTTCCTCCAAGCACCATGAAAATTCTTTTTATTGTTAAAATCATAAAAATAATTCCGATCTCTACATATTATTTATAATCTACATATGTGAACGTTTACCAATTTTTAGAGAACATTCTTCTCGAGCGAGATAACCACTCGGGAAAGCTTGAGAAGTAAATTTTGTGCTCTAAAATTTGTATATTATGTGATTGATTTAAATTGTTATTCTTACATATCGAATTATATGATGGCGTAATTCTACAATATTTTACCAAAAATAGGACGTACCCATCTTTATATTCACATATTCATTTGTAGAAACTTTCAGTATTTCTGACATTATACTTTTCACATTTATATTTTCCATAAACTACGGCATCATAAAATAATGATCATTAATTTGTCAACTTTCAGTACTTTTGCTGATACTATTTATGTCTGTTTTCGGTATAATATGTAACTAATATAGAGTTACTACGTCCAATATAGAATTAGTAATTTGTAGAAACTTTCAGTATATCTGTCACTATTTTTCGTATTTCTGTTTTTAAAAATATTTGACGTAATCGAATCGATAATCGACGAACTAGACTGCGTCAAATATTGATATATAATACGTATCAATATTGACGTAATTTAATTCTATAAATATATTAAATATAATGAAACTGCCGTAGGTTTCGTATTGGCGCCCGCGTCTATAGCAACTTCGTCTAACAAAGGCATTAATAATCATTATTCGATATAGGTTTAACCTGCTAAGTTATTTCCTCCTCAAATTGAGCTGCTCAGCTTTACTGAAAATGTAAAATAATAATAAATATGAAATTAAAAAACAACATTGATAGGGAGATATAAATCAACATGGGTACATTCAACATTTGTCATACCAAATTGAGCCAGCACAACAATCACGCCCACCAAGATCGAAGAACTAATGGTTATTTGAGTTTGAAATGGCGTCAAACTAAACTGTTAGGATGGTATGCGTATGGTTTGTTCACTTTAAATATTATTTCACCAAACCGGTTCGAGATCATTATTTAATTGCGTAATTATGGACACCTGTCAAGTTAAAGTCATTAGAAGTCTACAAATAAAAATGATTATGCAAGTGATGTAAAAACTATTGCTGTATGGTTATTTAAAAATAAACCTAGCATTAAACACTATAGGCCCCGTGTGAAATATATCTTTTTTTATGTTCTGAAACTTCCGACACTTTACTTCTCATCTTATTAGTATGACTCATCTAAAGTGTTTATATGAACCTATGTCCTTCTGTTATTGACGAGCTGAAATTCGGACGTACCTACATGGGCATCTCATAAATCTATTCTGTGGGGTAAAGCCGATGCTTGTCGTTTGGTCCAATTTAAATTTTATCAAAATTAGTCAAGTCATTTTTGAGTTACACTCCAATAACTGAAACATATTTGCCTATCTTGATGTAATTCGCTGGCAGTGAATAACAATCAATCCCGTAAGTAGCATGGGTCACTAAAATGAGTGAATTGTATTTTACCAATAAATGGAACCTACTTCGACACCCAAAAGTGTGAAATAACTTGTCGATGTCGGTACCATGCGCACAAAATTATGATAATAATATTAGGTAGGTACTCTTAAACTATCATGATGATACCGACTTTAACAAGTTATTTCACACTTTTGAGTGTTGAAGTCGGTTCCATTTATGGTTAAAATTTGTTTCGGGTATATCATATCCTATCCAGTTAGGTAACAATAAGTGGTCATAATATAAAGGTTCTTCTGAATAGATACATCATTTAAACAATACATAAACAATTAAAATAAATTAAGGAATATAAGGAGGCCTTTGAAAGGGGGAAGCCTTTGTATGCGGGAGGCAATTGTTCAGCAGTGGACATCTTCCGGCTGATGATGAAGATGAAAGAATATCTATAGTGTCGCGTCAGTTCAAATATTTTTTTGCAATTACGACATAGGTAATTTAAGAACCTTTTTTAGCGCGCTGAGTTACCTTTCGACGAAGTCGTACGAAAACAAATGTTCGTTCAACAAACCCTTTTTAATTTATATTTTTGATTTGACAACAAGGTTGAACTTTAATTAAAAAAATAGGTCTATTTCCTGTTTTAATAACATTCAATAATGAATGATTTACAGTTTCCGGCTTAAAAATGACTTTTCTATATCCTTCTCTTAAATGTCGCTTTAAAAGGCCTCCAAGTGAAGAAAATACTCCCAATGTCGCTGCAATCTTACCACGTTCATTAAAACTGAAAGGTAGTAGGTAAGCATATCTACCATAGTAACAGGTACATATCAGTTACCGAAATATAAGTGTGAAAATTCCAGTTTCAATCACTTAGCCTTAAAATATACTATTCTATATCCTTTAGTTAAAGATCGTAAAAGCCACGAAGAGAAAATAATACTCCAAATGAACAATATGTCTCCACTAATGTCAACTTGAGGACGTCAATATCTTGCTGCACAATAGACGCAAAACAGAATTCCATATTACGGTCCATTCTACCCGTTTTAATTTTTAAACCAATGTCTTTAAAACTGAAAGACAGTGATTACACCAACAACGAGAATACTCTTGTCGTCAACTCTCTTTGAGAATACTGTTGACGTCAGGCGGGTGGCTATAAAGTCAATTTATCAATCAATATACATTTTTGTCGTGCTTGTGTTGTCAAAGAAAACATATTTTATGTTAGTATATTCCTGGGTCGTTTTGTATTGTTAGAGAAAATATAAATTACCTATATCGTACCAATCCCATATGAGAAAAGGGTAGAGTAGTGGTGGTTATATTAGGTACATAATAATTGAAAAGAAGACCCAATGGTAACTGTAGTGTACCTGTTTACTTAAGGGCAATACCCTTCATATAAAATACATTAGTCGGAGGGCCGTATGTCGCAATTTCGGGAGCTAACGGGCCCCTGCCGGGTGCATCGACCGTCCCGGTCAGTGCAGTCTGGCCAACGAATATTGTGTGACGTGTAGGAGTGGTAAAACAATAAAAATGTGAATTGTAAGTGTCAATAATTGGATCAATTTTTCTTAGTGCCAGTGGTGATCACGAATCGAGAGTTGGGTCGCTTACCTTAGTGCAAGTGGTCTTATGCGCGATAATCGGGATTTATTTTTTAAAGATTATTGATAAAAATTACATGTATAGGTTACACCAATTTTTTTGACTCCAGATTAGCTAAATGCAATTTTTATTAAGGCAAGCACGGGTCGCATTATTTATTTTAAGTGAGAAGGAAGTACCTACATACAGAAAAATTTTAAAGTACAGTTTTAAATTCAATATTTTACATACAATAAAAAGTTAGATAATAGGGTTGGCTGAATTGACTGTGACTGCTACATTCAAATTCTTTTTGCCATTGTTGATGGAATGGGTTATTTACCTAATCTTAATTACTAAACGTATATTCAATGACGTTGTATTTATGAATGTATAGACAAATTAACCTTTTTGCGAATGTTTTAAAAATACGATATGACGGACTTTGGATGCCTGGTAACAACCCTAAATTTACCTAAATTCTACAAATTATTTCTCATGTTTCTATGTCGACCTAAGGTTAGGTTATTTTTTTATGCACAATTCAGTACACAATCAAGGCCATTTGTTTTTTATTATTATTGAATTATAACTACCAAACAATTTTTGAAGCAATGATAGCTGAGCGGTTAGCTATATGGACTGCGGTACCACAGGTCCGTGGTTCGACATCCACCGCTGGCTTGAGCTTCACCGCATGGTGATAAGCTGCGCCTGGCTAGCTACCACCCTCAAATTGAAAATCTGTCGCCAAGCACCTAACAGTGTGTTCCAGCAGCAGTCCTTGAGAGACAGTAAAATTACAGGCACCTGAGACTCAACAACTGTATCAGGTCTCAGGTGTCTCAGGCTAACGGGCACAGTGCAGTTCGTTACTTGTGACAAAATACATCTGTTATAGGCAGAGGTTACCGCTTAGCATCAGTGTTTGTTCTGTTACAATTAAAAAACAGCTCTGTCCAAGTTCATGAGGTTTAATGGGACTAACTTATGGGTATACCTCAGGAGCATCTTCCTTTCTTTGTATTAAGTGTTTGAGTTATAGGGGCCTTGCTTTCAAGCAAGTAGGCATGCACCTCGTTCGGTGAATTTTTGACGCAGATCTACTAAAATCGAAAGTATAATCGGATGGTCCAGGAAAAATTTATGTGAAACTAGTTTTACGGGCGCGTCTCCGCCCGCGCGTATGTCGGTTATCGCGCAAAAACAATCACCTCTTTTTGCGCAGTTGGATAAAAACTATCCTATGTTTTTTCCCGGGTCACAAACCATTTCCATACCAAATTTCATTAAAATCGGTCCAGTACTTTTGGCGTGAAAGCGTAACAGACAGACAGACAGAGTTACTTTCGCATTTATAATATTAGTACTGATATCCCACCATTATCTTTGAATCCTCTTATCGGTGAAAATCAAGTTTATTTTTAAACTTGCACTAGATATTATCTTCTTTCGTTCACACGTTACCATTCAACAGCAGTGTACAACGTGAAACGATCGTCGTTACACATTTATAAGCAGACAATACGCACATAGACTTCTAATGAGCATATTGGTAACGTCAATAAAACATCAATCATTTGAGTTGAGACGCTATTTTATGCTTAATGCTGATTTGCATGTCAACTATTGGAACTTTTACCAGTAGCAAGTTTCTGTTGAATAAATTGTAATAAAAATACGAAACCGTTTTTCAAGCCAAATTTTGAAAACATCACATGGCGCTTTAATTTTATGGCAGTTATGGCACAGTGGCAATAACGTGTAACGATGGAAGTTCATGGTTCGTTTTCCTCTGGGGCTGGTCACCGCATGTATTTTACGCCAGAAGAAATTCTGTCGCCAAGCGCCTTATAGTGTGGTTAAGTGAGTTTCATAACGACATATTTTGAACATGTTTTTTTAGAAAGAGCTTACGTCTTACAGATATGAATTAAATATATAATATTTTAGAGGATATGGCAAATATCATGCTTAATCCGAAATAACGATTTTCTAAATTTCTCTCAATTAAAAAATTGAGGAATACAGCTCTAAAATTTCGTCTAATCAAGTTTTGAGTAATATTAGTACAAATTTTGTTTCTAAATATTATATGTAGCATTTTTTCCGTTTTTAAAACGCTCACTTTTTTATGAATTCATAAAAAATCGCTGCCGCTATTTAATTAATGCATAGTTCTGTTTCGCTCACCCGCATGCAAAACGAGGTCTATCCGTCCTACGCCCTTACTCTGTCATGTTTCGAAGACCACATTGTCTTAATATTTTTGACGGTCGAAGGGGTAATTATTAAGCAATACAATGGAATATGCTTGGCGTTAAATACATTTCCAAGATAATATGAGCAATATTATTTTTACCTCGCTAATACCTTGATCACTAATACTGGAATAGTTACCTAAGGTTACCTTGCCACGAGCGCGATAAAACTGTAATACATATGAATCTCCCGCCACAGATTAGACGGAAGTAACGAATTATGCAGAAATGTTGGTTTTACGTACTGTACTGTATCAGCCGAATCGTCCACTGCTGAACACATCCTCCCTCATTAAGGGGCCCCCTTATTAATTATCCCCCCTCCTTCGGTTTTGCCATAATAATGGTGTAAAATTCAGCGTAAGGCACCTACCAATTTTTATTTTATAAAAATTGGTAAATTACAATCGACCAAATAATGACTTACCAGCACGGGAGATAGTGGTCAAAAGCTAGCCTATGAACCTTGAAGAAGTAGCCCTTAAAGGAATATAATATAAAGATACCATTACACAGCCGCCCAAGAGCACAATTTTTTTATAGCTGATAGGCTAGCATTGACCACTATCTCACGTGATGGTAAGTGATTATTTGGTCTAGCCTAAAATTATAATACAGTTGATTGTAATTTGCGTTTGGATTAAAACATATAAAATGAATAATGATGGTCATGCTGTCTACGT
Source organism: Plagodis dolabraria (assembly GCA_963854805.1). Classification (NCBI taxonomy): domain Eukaryota; kingdom Metazoa; phylum Arthropoda; class Insecta; order Lepidoptera; family Geometridae; genus Plagodis; species Plagodis dolabraria. The sequence continues at coordinate 9,462,407 of OY978462.1, read as the reverse complement.
GGGCATGCCCCATCATAAAATAATAATTGTTCCACGCTAATATCTCACATAGTGTATTTGCATTAAATATTCATGACTTTAAATTTGCATGAATATGTAAATTTTAAATAAACTAGATTTTGGAAGTTAGGTAAATATGGGTAGATAAACGGAATATGGATGATGTAATCATAGCATCATAGATTTTTTTGAAGTGCTTGTAGCGACGTTTGATTTTCCTTTCAGCCAAGATAAAAGCAACGCCCGCCGCGGTAATGACTTGGATTGGTGACCGCTAGTCACATTACTACTGAAAGCTTCCGTGCTTCAGAGGGCCGTCGGAACCGGTTTTATCTTACAGTCGTGGCAGTCGATAAAGCATGGTGGTAGACATTTTGCGAATGTCCGCCCTGCTAGCTATCACTATCAAGCAGAAAATCTGTTGCCAAGCTCGTAACGGAGTGTTCCGGCAGATGTCCTTGAGAGCCAGTAATTCTAAGTTAGCCTGAACAACATATAAGACCACATCACCGCTTACCATTAGATGCGATAGCCTATCAGCTATAAATAAAAAAAATATAATTATCTTGATGGGTATCAATCTATTGTTCTGTAATTCACGATATTTCGTAAACTGAGGTATGACTTTTTTGATAAAATCAATGTATACTCTAACACACTATACTCTAACTAGATACGAGTAACATCAGTGTCAGCATACGAGTGGACTCTGTCAGGTTGTATTCTGATCGTGTCAACGCGGCTTCTTATTCTATTTGGGGGCGATATGTCATGCACAGGGGTGCATTTAGGCGACTTAACCAGGATATGATTTAAACTAGATAAACGTCAAACACTCCGTTTACGGCTTCCTCGCAGAAAAAGTGTGTGCACAGGCTAAAACTTTATATGCACCGTTTAGGCGCGTCCGCTTGGTTAAATCTTCGTTAAGTAGATTAAATTTTAGCGACATCAAAAAGGTCGCGAAATTTTCGTCGGCTGTCAGATTTAAGCTATATGTAATGTCATTTCAATCATAATACCAAAGATTACGGAAGGGTGGGAAGACATACTATATAACAAGACAAGTTGTGTACATATAAGTTTGTTATCCTGTAGGTATTCTTGTTGGATTGTTTTGTATTCGTTTTGGTTTAAATTTTTTCAACCTTATCGTGGGATTAGAGAATAATAATAATAATGTATATTATATTTAATTGTATTGTATCCAGGAATTTATAGAATTTTTCAATATTTTTTAAATTATAAAAACTTCGTTCAGAATGTCAATAGAATTTGACAACAATAATTGACGTACGGCTATGACACCGTTTAGGGAGACCGCATCGGCGAAATTTTCAACGCACCCCTGACGTCCCGCTTGGGGTATTTTGTGCATTTCCCCCGCCAGCTTATAGGTACTCAAGCCATCCCAACTCCTAACGCGGCTTACGTACCTACCTGTATTTGGAGGGAAACATTAGGAGTGTATTGAGGTCTACATTCAGCATGTTGTAGCAGCATAGGGGCACACAAGAAGTTATCAAGCACTTCTAACAGTTCTTACCAATCACATCACATGAGAATATCAAACTTATCTTTAGAACAATGACCACTATCACAACAAATTGCCACGGATGATGAATTTTGTAGCGCTCGTACAGCGACGTGTCCGGTGCGGTCATGATTTGGACCGCTAGTGACATTACTACTGACTGAGCGTTTCTCAGCTGCCACTTGATGATTTTCAAGCCTGTCCGTAACAGTAGCCCAAACACAGAGCTTTAAACTTCAAAGTTCTGTGGCACTGCACTGTGCTCATTACCCAAAGACATTAGTTTCAGTCTCTTTCGCCCAGTAATATCACTTGCTACAGCACCCTTCAAACGGGAAAAATGTAATGCTTTTATACTACTCCATGTATTGGAGGCAGAATATCTGGCACTGTGGTGTACACCACGAATGCGGCCTCATTGTATATAAGGCCTACCACCTGGTAAAAAATATGCGCTTGTAGAAGCTTATTCGGTATGCTGTATACCTATATATAATATCGTCTGCTGATGCCTCAGAGTTTACAAGAAGAAGACATGGGGCACGGTACTCTAACCCAGCAACCGGTTATATAAATAAAAGCTCGCTAGTAAATCTTTGCCATAGTACCCACAGGCCCTTTTATTGTAGGTTACCTTGCGTAAGTTACCTAAGAATAATAATCATATAATAAATAATCTTTTTGTTACAGCAATGGCGACGTCCGTGCTCCAACCCGAAAAGCGCCGGCTCGAGCACGAACCAAAAGACATCATCTCCCGTCTCTCCGAAGACACCCGTCTCCATAATCTGGAAGACAATGAGCGAGAGACTGGGGACCTTCCTCAGGAGCTGCGGGAAAAGGCCAGGGTCGAGCTGAGAGAAGAACCGGCTTTGAGAGATCAGGCGTTGGACCAGATGAGGCATTTTATTGCGAAGCACCCGGCTATCAAGAACTGTCGGATTGGTAATTTAATCCATATTTTTGGCCGTAAAAAAGGGCATTTTATAATGTTGTAGCTTATACTTGTCCGCTTATTAGATATGTCTGTAGCATTTTATTTATGGGGACCTGCTTTCCTACACCCAAATTACGAGTAAAGACTGAAACTTAGGGGGTAGTCGCGAATTTTCTCATTCTTGCTTTTACCCGAATAGTAATAGATTCAATTAAAATGAACAATCGATTTCAAGGTATTAGTAAGAATTTCTAAATAGATCAGTTTTACCTAGATAATAGTATAGTATCTACAAACGTTTGTGCATATTATTATGCCCTTGCTCTTTAGTGAAAATACAGTCAAAGAAAACATATAAAATAAATTTACACGACTCGGAAATGCCTATCGTTCGTGGCTGATCGCAAACTCGCTTAACATGCTACCGCAAGTAGTACCCACATTTATTATATGACTCTGTGTCAACAAATAATTATGTGTGACTTTGTTATGAGTTATAAACAATAATTGAAGTACGCTAACAGCAAAAACCGTTAGAGGCTCGTGATGAAATTCGTTAACGTGCATAGCACGTGAGCGGCGAACGCCTGAACGTAACTTTCATGTGATCGGCTTGTAAGGCAATAATATATACATCTATCGTCCACCGGCTTTGCACGCACGTTATAGGTAATTAATCAATCTTGGGACTAACTGAAAATCGGGATTAAGATTTGTGATTAATCTGCAAATAGGTAGACATTACAAATTAAAAACATTACTTACTGCACCGAATCAGTTCGGTGCGAGACCTATTTATATTGGATTATTCTTCTTTACAGATGCCCCATTCTTACTCCGTTTCCTGCGAACCAAGAAGTACTCCATCCCTCAAGCTTGTTCCATGCTTGAACGATACCTGACCATCCGGCAGATGTACCCACACTGGTTCCAGAAGCTGGACCCCTTGGATCCAAAGATAGCAGCTGTGATTGATGCAGGATATCTGGTACCACTTCCCAAGAGAGACTCCGAAGGGAGACGGGTGGTTCTGTCCTGTATGGGTAAGTTGTTTTTAAAACGCCCAACTTTAAGTTCACTGAGCGTCTTCAAACCATAATTAGTTTGCTTTACAGACCTACCTGTATACAAAATATGACAGAATGTAATAATAACAAATATTTTTTAAATATTTTAAGAAAACATCAAATTAATATTTTAATAAAACACTTAAAAAATACAAAAATATATCTAGTGACAATTCCGCCTAATTTTCCTGGTAACCCGACGTTACGTCACAACGCCACGCAGCCAAACCGGAAGAATTTTTTCTTCCTGGTAACCCGACGTGACGTCACTAACGCCACGCAGCCAAACAGGAAGAATTTTTTCGACGCGTTTCGCTTCTACACGAAGCATCCTCAGGAGGTCTTCAACAGAATGTTTTGTGTGTGATGAAAATACTTACATGATCAAGACAAAATTTCTTTCTATAGTCTGTTTTTTTTAACAAACGAGTACTGAGTATGTCTCTCGCACATTTCCGATATTGACAGAGTGAGATGGGTCATTGCCGTCATTGGTCAATGCCTTTGTTCTTGTTTTGAAATAGTTAAGTGCCGTTCATATTGAATACTTCTGTAATTTACTGTAGAAAAAATTACGTAATTATTATATGATTTAAACTTGCATAATTAGTGTATTCGTAACAATTTTTTCTGTTCGCATTTATGATATAAAGCAATATTGTGATAGTTATATATATTATGCACTAGAACATATAAATCAAATAATCCTACTTCAATTCTTGTAATCTTAAAAATTATCGTAAATCTTCTGTTGAGATTTCTGCAGATAAGGCAATAATAAATTGCTATAACATATTTTGTAGATGATTGTCGACTCCGTATATTTTTGTTTCTATCTTGGTTACCACATGATTGAGACATGACCACTATTATTATCTATCTTCTTTAGCTACTCCTCGTAACAAAAGAGTTCAGACTTCATAAATTTTATAACTTCTGTTATTTTCTGTCCTTCACTTCAGACCAAACGAGTTCAATTGGGTTGAGCTCACGGTGATACTTCGGCAAATTTATGCCGAGACGATTTGTTCACTTAGCTATAACATTTTTTTCCCCAACGATCTTTGTTTTTCTTACCCTAATTCAAAAGTTGCAACTTTAGTTTTGATTCGTTACAAGCAAATATTTCGCAAGTAGTCGAAGACTCAACTGAATGTCACCACATGTAACTACAGAGTTCGTGTGGAACGGACTTTATGTTATTTACGTGGGCCAATAGCAAAGCAGTAAAATTTTCAGTACTCGTTTGTTAAAAAAAACAGACTATAGTTCCCGTTACCTACTTGACTTATAATTCTGTAACATCGATAACATTAGTAACCTACATAATATTATTTATTTGGACGTGCTTACCTACATTATAATAAGTAGTCTAACTGGGAAAAGCCGTAGAAGTGTTTTTAAAAATACTAATTTAATTAAAATCGAGTTAAATTTCATATTCAACTGTACTAAGTGAAGACAAACTACGAACTGGCTTAATTTAAAGTTCTCTTAGAACTAGAGCACACATGCACCATCATCAAAACGTCTACTCATAGTGTGTGGTCTAGCGAAGAACGCCTAGCTAGATAAACAATATAATGCTTACGGCGACAAAAGTATAGGACGAGATGATGTTAGTGATGATGTAACTAAGTACTAAAATGCATCTGCTTTTGTCGTTTAAGTAGGTAGTTCTAAATATTTTAATTATTTTTATCGTACCGATAGGCATTTAAAATTGTCTTTCACTAAGAAAGTAAGTTTAGTAATAACTGAAAAACCTTTTTCCAGGTCGATTCGACCCGCACCTATACGACAGCTGCGTGATGGCACGCGTCCACTCGATGATAGTGGAACTGCTCCTCGACGAGCCTCGCTCCCAACTCCTCGGCTACACACATGTGAATGACGAAGCAGGGATGCAGATGCCCCACGTCAGTCTCTGGTCGCTTACTGATGTGCGGATTATGCTCAACTGTATCCAAGTAAGACTCTTATACTCTAATACTGTATATCATAGTGGAAGTCATCGACAAGCCCAAACTACTCGGCTGTGCAGGACAGTTGACAAGCATTGGGATGCAGATATCCCACGCCATCTGGTCCCTGCATGTTGTGTGGAAAATGGTATTCAGGTGAGGTTATTATAGTTGGTTACTCTCTATCACAGAAGACGGCATTGCTGGGTCCCTGTTCTGAACTCCTCAGCTAAATGCATGTGTAAGACGAAGCATAAACGCAGATACCACACGTCAGTCTAGTTGCTCAGCAAAGTCATGGAATAAATTTACTGTCGTACAGGAGGTGCGGATCATGCCCAAATGTATTTACGATCGGATATTGTTGAATACATTAATCTTTTCTATTTAAATTACTTTGATAACTCTCGCTCCCTACTCCTTGGCTACGCGCAAATAAACGACGAAACCGGCATACAGATTATTTTCCACTCTCTGGGTCGCTCACCGATGTGCGGACCATGCTCAATTGTATTCAGGTAAGTTCATAACATGAAATACATTATTTTCGAGGTAAAGACCGCGACGAGCCTTGTTATCGTTCATAGCTTTTCGGCTACACGCATGTGATCTGCAAAGCAGGTATGCAGATGGCTCACATCAGTCTCTTCGCTCACCAATGTGCGGGTCATGCTTAAATGTATTCAAATAAGGTCAGTTGGTAGGTATATTGAATACTTTTTCTAGCGAAAAATCTCAGCAATGGCTCCTTGAGGACAAGGAGCCATTGTTACACACTTGGCTAAACACATGCGAACGATGAATCAAGCATGAAAATGCCCATGTCAATGCCTATTCATTTATTTGTGTGCTGAACATGCTCTATTTTATCCAAGTAAGGTATTTAGTCCTTAAAATCTGCCCAAATCGGGTCTAAGAATCCGCGAGCAGTTTCACTAACCAATAGAATGACGCTGTAGTGTTACGAGCTATTTCATCAACATACAATGTATAATACTTATGATTGATTAATTTAAACCAGTACGCGAGGCCGTAGCCCTTTCTGTTGTGTATAATTTGATAAAGATACTCGTACGCTCTGTACTGTTGATCAAGGTGTAATAGAGACTCTTTAATAGTATTATAAAAATATAAAAATTATAGGGTTGTGTCATCGGAGGTAATTGCAAAAAATAGTCTTGTTTGTAGTACTATAGGCTCCATCCCCATACGATGGTTAGGAACGAGAATTATGAGTTATTAGTCATGTTGGCTTAGCGTTCAGAACATGCCCCGGCCATAGGGGATGTATCGGGGTTCGAACCATGGACCTGCTACTCGGCAGCCCATAGCCAATGCCACTGAACCATCACTGCTTCAAAAAAGTTTTTAGAAATAAAAAGTAAGAATATTATTCACCTTACAATCAGACTTTCAGAGGTATCTTTTTTGTATTTAATATGCTTGATAGGTTAGCCTTTGACCACTATCTCACCTGATGTTAAGTGATGATGTGGTCGAAGATGTTCTTCAGGCTAACCTAGAATTACTGGCTCTCAAGGACAGCTGCCGGAACACACCGTTAAGTGCTTGGCGACAGAGTTTCTACTTGAGGGTGGTAGCTAGCCAAGCGGGCATTCGCGAAATGCCCTACCACCATGCAAATCTATATTTAGTCAGATCTATGTTTAGTCAGATCCTTCTCGCTAAAGCCACGAGTTAAAACTTTATCTGTGAAATAAATTATAGTTAATTTACGGTACAAAAATCATAAAAAACATTGACTTGATTTAAGAACTGTACAATAATTCTATTGTTACCTAATAAAATAAGTTTTTCTTTTCAGAATTCCACACCTATGCGGCATAAGAAGACTCACTTCGTGAACATTCCACACTATGGAGTGCGTTTCTTCGAATTTGCAGTTTCATTGCTCAGTGACAAACTCAAGGACCGTGTGATGGTGAGCAACATAGAATTATATACCTATAACGTCTTTTCATATAATAGTTTAACTGTTGGCGACTATCCCTACGACAACCCGGTGAAGTAATAGATAGCGAACCTTTTGTCATCTACCGAGCATTGTTCCAGACACAAGACTCCTCACTTTCAAAGTGAAAAGGTAAAAGTTCCTCTTCAGAAGATCATTATTTAGATTCAGAAAAATTATATATTTTGAACTTACAAACTTTTGGCAAGAAATCCGTGCCGTAGGTACTCTATATTTCCTTGTTTTTTATTTTAGTCTTTGAGGACCAGTATGTAATTAGGAAATTACAAGCATATTATGAGACTTAAAAAATGCATGTCTCAGTATGGAGGGTGCAGTGCAGTTGGTCACTTGTGACGAAATACTTCTTTTATAGGCGGAGGATACCTCTTAAAATCAGTCTAGTGCGTGTTCCGTCGCAATCACTTAAAAATCTACATATTTTTCAGTTTCGAATTCCCGCCGAAATGATCAAATAATTCATATCGTATAAGCAGAAGATTTTTTTGTCTACATCTTGAGGAATTGGCGTCGCACGTCGTGCATTTGCCACCAGAAGTTATTTATCTATGGAACCAAACAAAGCGTCGCAAACCTTGGGTTGCGTTGCAGCAAGCTTGGATCTGAGGCGAATGCTACACGTGCAATTATATAACAAGCAATTATATGCAAGATATTAACTGTATTGAAATCCAGCATTACGCTATGCTAAACGAACAATAAGAATCGCGATTCACATTGTGACGTGAAGCACTCACCTAAATATTTTTGGTCCTAAAAACCTCAAAACTGCCAACATAACGTGACTTAACTAATATAATGCGACCTTGGATGCAGTACATAACAGTAACGATTGATACTTAGATTTAGATGTATTCATGATTGATTATGAGACTTCGTAGGACAGGCCAGACGTGCTGAAGACGGAGGTAGAAGGCCTTCCATCGTGCATAATTAGGTACTGCGCAGTGGAGAACAACATGTGAAAAATTTTAAAACCGACAACACAGTCTACGACCTAACTCCGATATGATTACTTGTACAAAATACCAAAATGTGAGGAGTATGGTTGTGTTGTGCAACCCTTCTCCATGTATACGATAAAATTCTTCCTGACAAAATGTCATCGTGGTTACCACGTTCAGCGTTAGTAACTTAACTAGTGGTACAAGAAATCGTACGACTTCAACTAGAAACTATATAGACATTTACAACAATATTAATATGTTGTTACGGCACAGCAGGCGGCGCGCCCGTGCCGTGTAGGTACTTATAGTTTCTATACTTTTTTGTTCGTAACTCCTAAACATTACTTCTTACAAGTGTTGTTCAAATCAAGTAATCATATCGGAGTTACGGCGTAGACTGTGTTGTCAGTTTTATAATTTTTCACAAGTAAGCACCTATGTTGTTTTCCACTGCGCAGTACCTATCATGTATCGTTTTTGAGATATGTCATCCATCTTTACTTGGCAGGCGACATTTTGTAGGTGTAATGGACTCGGTTATTTCACTGGCATTCACGCCTCAACACAAGCAATTTTTGGCATGCTACTGCTTTTAATTCGGACTCTTGCTAGATAGATCTACCAATTAATTATACGTTTGAGACAAGGTGGTGCGTTACCTAAACATGCTGGAGAGAAGCTCAAACAATACCGATGCAATAAAATAAATATGATCTTATTAGTATGCTTTCCTTTATATCCAGTTCTCGAACGTCTCACCTATAGCCAGCTTACTGCATTCAGAGTCCTATAAGCGACCCGTGCCGTGTCTGCATTGTAGAACTTTTCTTCTCATGAAGTGCATGATTGCTGAAATCCCACACCAGCGTGGTGGCGCAGTTCTATCACATGTTCTAGTTGCTACTTTTATTAATCTTATTTCTTTCTATTTTACTTCTTGGCATCATAGAGCAAAACTGAATCATCACGAACAGGCTCCACTTGTCCATTTCCATAATTTAAATATATGTATAGAGCTTGTTACAGTATTAATTCAATTTCTCTTCCACAGTTCCACCGTTCTTCTGATGACTTGATGAAGCATGTAGACCCAGCTATTTTGCCAAAGGAGTACGGCGGTACGGTTCCTCTCAAGGACATGATTGAGGAACTGAAGAAAAATCTTCTCCAACACCGAAAGGATTTATTAGCACTGGATGAAATGAGTGTTGACTTATACGCGCTTGAGAAAAACGATTTGACTCAAGACATACATTCGACTGCTGGATCCTTTAGAAAACTTGAATTAGATTAGTGTACCAACGCTGGAGAGCATACACTTTGTAAACCGCCAACAGAAATTATAGGATAGATAAAAAGATAAAAAATGTATAGTTACATAAAAGAAAGTGAAACATTTTATAGAATAAGTAAGTTACATTCGATGTTATATACTCGAGTTTAAAATTTGCATGGGAAACATTAGAAACTCAGTGCAGTTCACGTAAAAAATAATATTTTTTGATATTTTGTCTGTACACTTTTAAGATGTTACCCCAAAAAAGCTCAATATTTTAGTGCACTAAAAATCGTTCCCTAAAACAAGAAAACAAGCAATATTCCACAACAGCATAATACATATTATTTTCGTTTTCCATAAACGCTGTAAGTGATACACTTAAATGTATGTCCGCTAAATCAACTTTCCATTGTACCTACTAAACTATGCTGTTCTTGTGTGAACCATAGTAAGAAATTTAAAACAATTTTTTTTTATCTTAAAAATAATATTTTGTAATCTGTTTCAGACCTTTAAAAGTAAGACAATTCGACGCAGCTTTTTTTCTAAATTAATTAAGATTGTTGCGATACAGCAGCGATTACGCTATCCAACGTCGAATTGTAAACTATATTCAATATTGTTTAGGACTCCAGAGTTTTACTTTCATAATCTCTGAGCTTTATCTTAGTGTGCTCGAAGCTGAATTTATAATCGTATTAGCTTTGATCTTCCTTTAGTTTGTGAATTATCATTGCTTTGATTTACTCATCAGTGTTTGTGTTAGCTCTCTTTGGATTATGTATTATATATTTAGGGTTTCTAAATAGTAACAGATCTCAAGTGTGTTTAACTACTACGAGTATATTGTAAACCTAATAGGTTTCTTGACAGATTTGCTTTGTTTTCTTATTAATTATGGTTAAAGTTTTAGGAAATTGTAATGTTTTAATCTTAAAAATGAATGACTAGAGCGCTAGTGACAGCCGTCGGTGGTGTCACGTTACCATTCAGAATGACAATTAAAAGAGTATATCATGTTTACACATTGTAAACTGCACCAAGCTTTTTAACTGTAGTTAAGATTGTCCGTACATTAAAAGTTTGTCTTCTGGATAATTCTCATCTTCTTGATGATTCTTATCAGCATTAACACTTAGCCATTATGGCCACTGCATAATTTAATATTGTAACTATTGTAAGTGCAATTTACTGCTTTGTTACTTATTTTGTGTTAAAGTGGAACGTATGGGTAAAACGTTCATATTTTTTTAACCGTGAATTATTTTATAGGCAGATTATTATCACATAAATACACAATAATATGGTTTGATTACAAAAACTATAAATAATTGTCACCATTATAAAAAGGCTCATACAAACTCACAATATCAAACAAATTATTGGAGTACAAAATTTTATGCCCAAGGCGGGAAACGAACCCGCGTCCTCCGATATCGCGTCGGATGCTTAACACCATCTCAGCCACCTGGACATTGGCATTTCTGCCGAAACTTTGTGCTCCAATTGTATTACTTTAACCGTCATAGGGGACGGTGCGCGGCCATCAACCAGACTACTAGACTTCATCTGATCGAAAGAAGTGTTTTTTCAAACACTTAACTCTCGGAATGATGTCGCTACCCTTCTATATTTCTAAATATGATTACAAGCACTATCGCGTGCTAAGCGAAAATCATATCAAACAAATTAAAATTTTGTACTCCAATAATTTGTTTGATATGATTTTCGCTTAGCACGCGATAGTGCTTGTAATCATATTTAGAAACAAACTCACAATGTTAGTATATATGAATATATTTATTTGTAGCACGTCGGTGATCATGGCGCCTGCAACGGATTCGAGATTGATACTCGTACATCATAATACAAGAATTTTATGGTATATCTCCCATTTGAATCAACATTAGGGATGTCGAAGTTTTAATAATTTTGAATAGTTCTTCAACGGTTTACTTAACTATACTCTGGTATGCTTTAGATTTAAGATAAACCTTTAAACAGCAATGTTAGCAAGAAATGTGATAAGCTGCAGCTGCTAAAAAATCTACGTAACTGTATAATAAGGGCCTGTTTCAGAATGTTCGAGTAAGTTCCGGATATACTACCCAGTACTTACATATTTAAAAAGAACACTATCTTTGCGTTTCAGTCACCGATTGCCTATCCATCGGTTAAAGCTTGAAACGCGCTGCATGTCAACTGTCATTTTTATCATTCAGTTATTGTATGGGTTGGTTTATGGTTAGCAACCCGAAACTTTATTAGGACATTCTGAAACGAACATTTTTTTATATCCAATTATAATATGGTACATATGTTAGTTTATGTCAAAATAATATAGGTAATAATTATAATAGAAATGCTTTTTGATAATAAACGAGGAGAGATGTTGACGAATTTGTTATAATTTTATTACAAAACCTAGAAATGCAGTTTTGTCTTTATCGTGTACTTTGAAGCACTGTGTCGGCACCAGTTTCAAACACTTCTGAAGTGTCCGATTATTTTAAAACTTGAACATTTTAATATCGCTTTATTTGAAATGCGAAAAAGATCCGAACATCATGATTCCCTTCACCAAGTAAAAGTCAAACATAATTTGATTAAAGGTTTAGTGTGTGTGGTTTGGTTCTGTTTCGCACACAAGTAATATGCAACATTTGGCTTTTAAAAAGTGACTTCATCAATTTAAAGAATAAGTTCAATGGGTGACTGTCATTGGGTTGGTATCCTTGGCGACTTCCATTAGTATGATCTAAATCTATCTTAAGCAGCTTGGATCTTTTTTGAGTACGAGTAGGTATATTTGTGGCGGCCCCGCCGTGGCCACGGAAGGTAGGGAGAGCGGCGCACCGTAATACCGATACTCCTCTCCCGCCGTGGCCCCTCACCGTCAGCTGCCCTCAGAGGCGGTGCTGCCCATACAGCACCGCAGCCTACCCCTTGCCGCTCCATACTGGACTTAAGAGGCAAAGCCGACTGCCAAGCCGGCACGGCCCCTGGTTCCTCTTAACTTCATCGTGGGTGACGAAGCCACGGCTACTAAGCCTCACCGCCACGACAAGGCGGGAAACGACGGTGGAAGTCTTTTTACCTACACCATATTTGGTCAGGCATAAACAACTTAACTAAACAAAAAACGCAGTATGTATATATGGGCGCCAACCTTTTTAGTATAGCATTTGATGTTATGTTATGACGTTATTAATTATTGATGTTTTCTATTGTTTATTTAATTTATTTTGAATTGTTATTAATTTTAAAATTAGTGCTTGTATTTCAATGATAATTTTAGATTTTAATTTAATGTTATGAATATGGCGCTGAATCACATCCAGTTTGTTAATTTAATTATATTTATAAATTTACATGAATGTAAATTAATTCAAGCCTTTTTTATGATTTATGATATACTTAAATTGAATTTAAACTCAAATATCAGATTATTAGTAGTCATTATGGAAGTGACGTCAACGCCACATCTTATTTTCAAAATACAGATATATCTATCAATTCTGTATAGTCTAAATTATTTAAACATTATTTTAGGATTTATAAGCAACTTGTTTGTAATTTAAAAAATGATAAGAACTATTTTAATATAGCAGATGAAATATCACATCCGTTATGTAATAAGTTAATAACAAATTATTTCGATAAGTTTATTTATGTCATAATTAATATAAAATAGAGTAATGATTTAATATTAGCATTATATAATTTTAGGAGTGTTTTTATGATTACTTGATAATAATTAAGATGTTTTATTGTATAGTCAATATGGCGGGAGTCGTTTAGTGTTTAAGTTAATGTAAGGATGGATAAGACTCACTTTAGTCTCGACTGTTGACTGGAATAGACCATTTATTTTAACAAATATATCTGATTCGAATATACAACGTTTTTATGGACGAAAATCCTCAACCTGGCGCCACGCCGCCGACAGCAGCGGTCGGATACGCTTCTCCAACAGCCAATCAACCTGGACCAAGTAATCTGGCGGAGCCTACGTTCACACTGGATCAAGTGATGAGCCTTGTGACCTCCATCACAAAACAAGCTGCGTCAAGTGCAGTACCGGCTGCGCTGTCTAATAGCCCAGCCCCATCAAGAGATCGTGGAAACTTTTATTTGCCCCCATTTGACCCTGATGTGCGATCACATGATGTTCGAGATTGGTGTGCAAACATTGATGAAACTATTACGGCTTTCAATATACCACCACATGAAGCAAGGATGTAGGCTTCAGCTGAAAGAAAGAGCAAATACTTGGGCCGACACCTGGTCCTGCAGTCAACAACGTGGGCGCAAGTAAAAGAAGGCCTTATCCGGACCTTTGGTAAGGAGTTTCGCTACGCTGACTACGCAACTACGGGATGGACATTGTTCAAGCGAGTTCTTCCGGAAGCATCTGATTTTGAGGTAATATATGCTTTGATTTACTAGAATTTATCCCGAGCAAATTAGATCGGAGTTGTTAAAAAATACGCCTGACTCTTTACCCAAACTAGTTTCCGTTTTGAAGACCGGTAGGTCTAAACTCACTCTGACCGGTACACGTAAATTCGATAATAGTCATAAGCAAAATAGGAATGTGTTAAATAAAAAGTCGCATTTTTCTGATGGCCCAGCTAATAGGGACTCATCCAATAGAGTATGTTTTAAATGTCACAAGCCAGGTCATGGATTTTGTGACTGTGGTGAGTCTGTTGTTGAGTAATCCGTGCCTTCAAGCCTTAAGCAGATGCGCATATTAAGATGAGTGTAGTTATTGCCATAAAAAAATACATGAAGAGAATACTTGTTATCAAAATGATGAGAGGATTAAAGTGACAATAAATAGCAAATCCATTAATTTCGGTGGTAATACAAATCATTGAATGACAACTGTTAAAATTGGTAACACTAGCGACCCTTGTTTAGTTGATGTGGATGCGGTTTGCTCTTTGATCAAGAAAAACTTTTCGGGTGCTATGCCTGGTAAGAGAAAATCCATTATGTACTGCAAAATTTTCGCTAATAGGCGATTGCCCTGTAACTTCCTAGTAAACTGTCACAACTGTGTTTGAAATAGACTAAGTTTGTGTTGAACTAGAATTGTAGTTGATGATGATGGGACTCAGTCTGGACTTAATGTAACTCTTGGTAAAAATGGCGGTTCTGTAATCCGTGATTATATCACTAACACACGTATGTAACCGATTCTCCATCGGAATTATATATAGATCTTACAGATGCTAATTTGCTTATAAATCTAAATGATATTTTGCAAACACAGAAACAGTTTTACTTCAGCCGAGGAAGGTTTGAAAAACTTCTTTTTTTTTTAAACAGACTTACAGATACTGTATTTTCAAAAATATCTCCAACTGTTCCTGTTTTAAAAACTGTCAAATACTTGAGTAACGTAAGTATAAAGAAACACCTAATTCTCCTCGTTTATCACTTTATTTAACAACGATGTTACCAACTATTACGACTTTATATTAATTATTACTTAACAGAAGTATGTCTTCTACAGTCTACACAATAATTTCTCCACGTCCGGAGCCAACGAGCGATCGTTTCAGAATGATCCACAGTACTCGGGTTCGTTCCACCCCTACCCCAGTAACTCGTAGTGGTGGGAACGAGAACGGAATGGGAGGGGAGCACGATACCAGTGTTGCCACTATTTTAAATGTTACCTGTAGTCATACGATTAAATAAATAAATAAACTATTTTAAATCGTCAAAGTTTTTAAATCATGACATAATTGAGAAGGGAACTCTAAAACTTAGTCCTGGAGAAATTCAGGTATTAACTAAATTACCTATGCCCACAAATCTTAAGCAATTGCGTCAATTTAATGATCTGGCAGGCACTACTTTAATAAGTCTGTACCCAGTTTTTTTGAAAATCATGTCTCCTTTATATGAACTTATAAACACTGGAATACCATGGCAATACAAGAAAATGCCCGAAAATAGATTAAAACTAGACTTACATCTTCCCAACTCTTGACAATATTTGATCCTGATTTGCAAACGGAGCTTCACTCCGATGACCACGGTGCTGTTCTGATACAACGTCAAGATAGAAACCCTTGTGTCATACTGTAATGCTCAACTTACTCCAAGAGTCCATCGTTGGCTTTCCTTCAGAACTTTCAGTTCAAGGTGGAGTGCCGTAAAAGTGACAGACTTTCTCATGCTGATTACTTTAGTCGCCCCGTACGACACCCACAGGTAGCTATGGTGACATTTTGCCCGTCATTCTACTGGGCCGGTAATGTTAAATGAATGGTGAATGAGATCAATCAGAATACGCTTTCGTTTACCTAGATGGTTCTGCAAAAATGTTTATTTGGTTTATCTTCTCAGTCGGGCACTCTTGACAGAGTGGTCGTGGTTGATAAGATGGTGGTACATGGTGGGTCTTCAACGTCATCAGTCTTCTTGTTGGTGATCACTGATCTGGCAATGCTTCTCCATTTTTTCCGGTTGGTAGCGTTGCGCGTGCACTCAGATATGGATGATTGTGTAGCCGTTTTGAACAAATCAGTCCAGCGAGTGGGAGATCTACCTATAACTCTCTTTCCTGCTACCTGACCCTGGACCACTAATCGTTCCATCGAGTCTTCATTCCTGGAGATGTGCCCGAAGAACTTCAAAATTTGTAATTGAGCAATCGACGATAGCCTAGTCTTGATTTTAAGTTCATTAAGGATAGACACGTTTGTGCGGAAGGCAGTCCACGTGATCCTCTATAGGCGCCTCCAACACCACATCTCCAGAGCGTCGAAATTTTCGGCGGTCCAGTAGTCTTAAGGACCAGGTTTCAGCACCGTAGAGGAAGATTGGAAAGACTAGACAGTTTTATATTACTATTATTTGGTTTATGCTATATCGGATAAATAAATGGTCAAGTGGAAGTTTTGAAGCAATGATCAGTGGCATTAGCTGTGGACTTCCGCGTAGCGGATCCGTGGTTCGGGTCCCGCCGTGGGCTTGAGGTTCACCGCATGCTAGAAGGGCATTTTGCGAATGCCCGCCAGGCCTCGGGTAGAAAATCTGCCGCCGAGCCCCTAACGGTGTGTTCCGGCAGCGGTCCTTGAGAGCCAGTGAATCTACAGGTGCATCAGAACTTGGCTGCTTTGTCTCAAGGTGACGGGCGCAGTGCGATTCGTGACTTGTGATGAAATGCATCTGTTATGGGCGGAGGTTAGTCCGCTTAACATCGGGTGGGACTCGAGCTTGTTCCATCACAAGTTAAGGATTATACGAGTATGCCTGTTGGGGAGCTTAATAAGCTATGGCATTCTGCCATTCCAGATTTACAGCTTACTATAAATTCTGTAACTGTGTCCAAAAGTTTGGATATAAGCCCACTTGAACATTTACTTTGTATAAAATGCTCTGCTCCAGCTATTTAGCTCCTACAGATCGATCAAGATGAAGTTGTTGAAAATATTGATACAATAAGATCTCTGTGCAAATAAAGGATGGACGAGCGATCTTTTTAGGACAAAAGTATGTTTGATAAAGGCTAAAGTTCAACCATTTAAAGTGGGTGATTTTGTTCTCATATTTCAATTTGAAGGTTCAATGGAAATATTAGAAATTTTACTAAACCGTCGTTATTAATTCAAACATGTTAACTTGCGAGGATGTTCTCCTATAGCTCAAAACGATCCATTTATGATGGAAGAAAGTGATGATGATACCGTATGGGCGGGTGAGGTGACAAACGACAATGATTCAACATTGATGTGTAAATTTATTTAAACCTATCCAACTGTCCTTCCTTAAACTCTGGCTGGCCACCATGCGTATCCTTATTCCTGGTCTTGTTGGCTAGATCCAAGGCGGGTGATGTCGTGTAATGACTAGATCCAAGGCGGGTGATGCTATTGGCTAGATCCTAGGCGGGTGATGTCGTGTAACGACTAGATCCAAGGCGGGTGATGCCATTAGCTAGATCCAAGGCGGGTGATGTCACGTAACGACTAGATCCTAGGCGGGTGATGCCGTTGGCTAGATCTCTTGTAATGATGCCTATTAGTGAGTTTTGCAATTACAGCGCAGGGAACGCGCTGGATCAGAATGGCCGTATGGGCGCCAACCTTTTTAGTATAGCATTTGATGTTATGTTATGACGTTATTAATTATTGATGTTTTCTATTGTTTATTTAATTTATTTTGAATTGTTATTAAATTTAAAATTAGTGCTTGTATTTCAATGATAATTTTAGATTTTAATTTAATGTTATGAATATGGCGCTGAATCACATCCAGTTTGTTAATTTAATTATATTTATAAATTTACATGAATGTAAATTAATTCAAGCCTTTTTTATGATTTATGAAATACTTTAATTGAATTTAAACTCAAATATCAGATTATTAGTAGTCATTATGGAAGTGACGTCAACGCCACATCTTATTTTCAAAATACAGATATATCTATCAATTCTGTATAGTCTAAATTATTTAAATATTATTTTAGGATTTATAAGCAACTTGTTTGTAATTTAAAAATGATAAGAACTATTTTAATATAGCAGATGAAATATCACATACGTTATGTAATAAGTTAATAACAAATTATTTCGATAAGTTTATTTATGTCATAATTAATATAAAATAGAGTAATGATTTAATATTAGCATTATATAATTTTAGGAGTGTTTTTATGATTACTTGATAATAATTAAGATGTTTTATTGTATAGTCAATATGGCGGGAGTCGTTTAGTGTTTAAGTCAATGTAAGGATGGATAAGACTCACTTTAGTCTCGACTGTTGACTGGAATAGACCATTTATTTTAATAAATATATCTGATTCTAATATACAACGTTTTTATGGACGAAAATCCTCAACCTGGCGCCACGCCGCCGACATATACCTACTTAATGCGATAACCTTATTTAATTTTCATAAATTATACTAATATAATAGTATCTAATAGTTACTGCGTTTATTTAATGTTAACTATCGGAATTAGACTCTTGAACTACAAATCATAAGTGCGTAGTACCTAACTACGAATAAATATTTATTCGTAGAGTAGGTTTATGTTACTGCGTTTATGGTTACAGCCCTTAGATTTTTTAATGTTTATTATTTACTAGAGAAATATTAACTAAGATACAGATTTGTTTATGTTGATTATGTATTAAAAGTTATAACTTGCGGCTAGAAATTCACTTATTTCAAAGTCCAAGTTTGTAAATGAAATTACAATAAGCCATTTGATTTTCTTAATGATAACTGCAGCAACTAGGCCAATTACTGCAGTCACGTAAAGTCAAAACATTTATTCAATTTAAGCGTCTAAGACGCTTTTGTGAAGGTCATTTACAAATATTGAACATTGTATTGCAACGTTCAGCCAAAAAAAAAATTTATAAAGCTGCGAGAAGAACAGACAAGAAAATCCTGGCCATTATTTTTAAACGTCTTTTCATATTGTGTAACAAACCAGGTATACTGTGGCTTGTGGCTCTCGGAGCTAGAAACTTCTTAGCTCAGCGAGTCTGCCCTTGCATAGCTTACCATTTAATAAAGGTTCATGGCGCACGTTGATGGGGGAAAATCCAAAAATCATAGTTATATTCCGAAAAAAGATGAAATTAATTTGATATGGCACAGATATTTTGCGTAACTATATCAAATGAATTAAATCCCACCCCACGCCTCTACCTATTAAAATTTATCGGATGAAATGGTTATTTGGACAAATCTAGTGAACATTTGTGATCAGTGGCAGAGAGTAAAAGACAACGTTTTCAGAGGCACAGACAATATTTTTTATGAACAAAATTTAAAATACGTCGAAGAAAAGGGCCAAATAAAGAATAAACCTTCCTAAAATTATATTTTATTACTAGGTACAATACTGAACCTTTTATTATTTTTTAAATATATCAACCTTGTGTAAATTCTTCAAACCGCTTCATTTTCATACAGTTTCCAAAAAAGCGAGTTTTATTTCTTGTCCGATTTTTTTTTTCATAACACTTTTACTGAGGTCAATTAAATAGTTTGTTTCAGCAGCGTAATACTGATGATATTGTTATTCAGGAAATAATTGTTCTCTTGGAAAAACTATTAAGTGTTTTGTGGACCAAAAGTTCACTTGTAATTTTTCGTTATCATTACTGGTCATATATAAAGACTTTATAAGCTTCACAACAGCGATACATTTTTCGGACATTTGTTGATGGTTATATTAATGCACCTCTATTTCCATAAAATATAAGACTTGTTTTATTTCAGTTAATGATACCAAGGCTTCAATGCATGTGCCTCATTTGTTGCGTTCTAATAATGCACGAGATACGTATCCGGCAATATACGGGAGACATGTGCTGAAAGTTTTCCTGATGTATTTATATGCCTTTATTGAGTTAAAGTTTAACGTAAAGGGCAAATGTTCTTAATAATAATTTCCCCGGGAAAATATTTGTTTTGGACGATTTTACCCGTTTTAGTTCTTGAAATTTTTCGCTACACAATTTTTTCAAAATGTTCTGCATTTTCTGTGTTTATAGGGGATTTCTTTTCTAAATCATTAACGATAACTTTTAAGAAAGCTACTCTCTTTTTATAATATCTCAATGTATTTCGCAATTTCTTGAGCTGATAATTTTTTTCGGAAATTTTTCCAGACATCTCGATGATACGCGTACGGAGTCTTTTCTTAATCGGTGAATTAAATTGTGATGGAGTTACAAGGTCAGTTATTTTCTTTTCCTGTGGCTTTGGTGTTGTTAAAATTGGCTGGCATTCTGACATAGATGTTTTTGTACAATCCCGTTCTTCAAATCCTGTTTTATGAGACACATGCATAGAATCAAACCGAGATTCTGTGACAATGTCAAAAGTTTTCTCTTTCTGTGTCTCTGGTGTCGTTGTTACAAGCGGTAGGTGTTTCAAAGATGAGATTGATTTAGTACAATCCTGTTCTTTGTTTTGGTAATTTGATTTCGTTATCGTTGTCGTATCGCTCTGAAAAATATTTTATCAGCACTCAATATTCATTTATACATATATTTATATGTGTGTATTAAAATTAATTCTAGGTCAGCCTGAATAACATCTGCGACCACATCGTCACTTAAGATCAGGTGAGATTGTGGTCAAAGGCTAACCTATTGGGCATAAAAAATACATATAATGGTTGCATAATATATACGGGTTTCCACAGATTCGGGAATTCCAAACCATGCCATACATTTGGAAGTCGGCACGCGTGTGTCGCTTCATAAGCTTTTGAAACTTAATTATCAAATGTACGTACGTAAGAACATTCTAAAAAACCTTCAATATCAAATATGTACTTTTTTACGCATGAAAAATGTATAGGAAAGTGGTATCAAATCCGTAAATCGATAATAGGTAATAGGTCATAGATAACAGGTCATTTAAATGGTCACACCTAACCCTAACCTCAGCATTATAACCTACTTAATATAAAGCCTGTTTAAAATGTAGTGAGTGTGAGTAGATGTGTTAGAATTGTCCTAGATAACTTAACGAAATTAAATATGTAAAAGTTATAGGAAAATTGTATCGAACCTGGAACAATGAAACATGTAGGTTACTGA
Organism: Plagodis dolabraria; assembly: GCA_963854805.1. NCBI lineage: Eukaryota > Metazoa > Arthropoda > Insecta > Lepidoptera > Geometridae > Plagodis > Plagodis dolabraria. The sequence goes on along the minus strand of OY978462.1, from coordinate 9,441,091 downwards.
AGATTAATGAAAGATAGGTAGGTATTACAAGATAGACAGTAGGCAATTTAAATAGCCATACTTAACCTATAGTATGAAAACCTACTTATAAGGCATACATCAAGGTGAAGCAGTGATGGCTCAGTGGCATTGGCTATGGAATGCCGCGCAGCAGGTTCTTGGTTTGAATTCCGCCGCGGGCTTGAGCTGCACTGCACGGTGGAAAGGCATTTTTCGCCTGGCTAGCGATCATCCTCAAGTAGAAAATCTGTCGCCAAGCACCTTACGGTGTCTTCCGGCAGCTGTCCTTGAGAGCCTGTAATTCTTGGTTCAGCCTGTTAACACCTTCGATTACATCATCGCTTACCATCGAGATTGTGGTCAAAGGCAAAAAAAGCGTACAAATCTTAGGTATAAAATAAACTTTTGTGTTGTATAATAATGTAAACAGGATTAAAAACGCCCTAGCGACGATTAATGGCAATTATTCCTATTATTCATGGTAAATGGTTTGACTCTGGAACTGCGGAACGAAAAATGTGAATTAAGGAGAAAGGAACTAACTGTAGAAAGAAGGAAAGCGAGTATTATAAAACAAATAGTACGCAATATATATGCATACTAACTCCGAGCATGGAAACTCATGTAATATAAGACCTACTTCAAAGTAACAGATGATTATAGATGATTCGTTTATAGATGATATTGATATACTAATGCCCGCCTGGCTAGCTACCACCCTCGAGTTGAAAATCTGTCGCTAAGCACCTAACGGTGTGTTCCGGCAGCTGTCCTTGAGAGCCAGTAACTCTAGGTTAGTCTGAACAACATCCTCGACTACATCATCACCTTACCATCAGGTGAGATAGTGGTCAAAGGCTAACCTATCAGGCATAAAAAAAAAAAAACTTCAGTTTTGCACAAGACATTTTATAATATGCTTAATATTATTTATACGATTGTAGGAGTTTTCTAAATATAAGAGGCAAATAAGTCAAAACTATCTAAAAAAGAAAAATAAATAAAAAAGAACTCCATTGGCAGAATTGTGACAATACGCCACAGAGGCCATAAATATAAGAAGACAAGACAAGATAAAAAAAAACTGTGTCTTACCACAAGCGGCAAATGTTTTGTAGGAATCGCAGTATCAAATAAACGTCGGCGGTCCTTATTCATTAAATGAAAACAGTCCTCCGTAAAGTGACGGGAGCAAACCCTGTGATGGTATGCTGGGAACCAATTTTCTCTTCTTGTTAATTCTATCCATTTTTGTTTGAGATTTGGATCCCTTGGGAATCTATAAAAAACATTGATTTTCTTAATCTTTATATATAAAAATTACATGTCACGTTGTTTGTCCGCGATGGACTCCTAAACTACTGAAAATTAACTAATTTGATTTACATACCGTGTGCAATTTGTTCCAAATTGAAAGATATGGAAAGGATAGCTTACATCTTAATTTATTGTCGTATTACCCATGCGAAGCCGGGGCGGGCCGCTAGTATTACTATATAAAGAAGTAGGTACCTACTACGTATATATATTTTATACAAAAATATGTTTTCATAATCGGTACACGTATACTAAACTCATATCAAACATACATAAAAAAAGGTACCTACCCCTCTGTTTGCGTCCAAGGTAGATTAGCAAATAACATATTGAAATAGATTTTAGTTCCAATACAATACCTTACTATTCAAACATATTATTATGATAGGGCGCGATCTACAGAAAGAAAGACAAGGATGACATTACATGACTATATTAAGTGGGAATGAAATGAATGCATACGGGTCATTTAACTTGTCCAGTTTAACTTGGCCTGTAAAAATTATGAAAATTGATATATTTTACTTACTTGTGGAAGGTAATTCCATCTGTTTTATAATTGGAAGTTTTGCTATTTTTCCCGCACCATTTAATGGAGCAGGACGTCATTTTTATTGCACTATATGGCCACGATCGTAAAAAAAAGTAATTTGTTGACACGTACGTACAGGTGATACTCCGGCCGAGTACTGTTTTTATGCGTTCAAGCTATGATCTATATGAGTTACAAGTCACACAATAGTTGTCAAAATCGGGCAGACTGTCAATTAAAGCTTAATATGATGGCAATAACAGTAGATTTTAAACAGCACCGAAGATAACTTTTTTTACCACGTTTGACTCAGAAATACTTAGCTTAAATGGCGATACTGCAGCACTCTTCGTAGAGGGGCAACAAAAATAAAATAACCATGCACACTGCACAGCACAATAAATCTGCTTTTTTTTAATTAAGTTTTTTTTAGTACTGAATATCCAAAATGCCGAAACTGTAGCCAACATAACAAACACCAAAGGGGATGAGAGCCTTAGTTTGGACCGGTGTATAATGTGTATTATTTTTCTCTATGGATTATTCCCGTCCGTCCCTAGACAAGTACTAAATCATAAACAATATTCCGCATAGACACGTCTCCAAACCAAAGATTATAGAGCGACCTTGAACTGCTAGCCTAATGGCTACTAACTTCACTGTAGTTTTTCCCGCAGTTTGGCGTCTACACAGTTTGTTAGGGAAATTTATTTCGGCTTTTCTATGTATTTAGACTATTAACAGACTATTTTTTTCATCTAGGATCCGAGTACCAGTGCTATTTTAGTAATAAGACTATGATAGTTTCATGACTGTGGTATCTTGTAACGTGAAATCCTCTGCTAGTGTAAACATCGGGACGTGCTTCCAGGACCACGTCTATGACTTCTTGTGAGTATATTTGCCCTTTATGATAATATTTTCATGTTTGCTTAATATTATGCGTTAGAAATAAAGATAATTTGAGTTATTTCGGTGTAAACTTTAGGATTGGCAATGAATGAATGTTTGGGTTGTGAACAAAAAAAAATGTCGTAGGTATCAAAATGTCATATTTCGGTAGTTGTATGTAAACCACGAGTGCAGTGTTTCATTGTGAGCTATAGTCAGCAATATCAAATGCAATGTTTTAACTTCCATGGTGAGTTGTAGGCTTTTATTATGATTATGTGTATATTCTTATATAGTTCATTAATATTGTTTGGGAAACATACTTTCGATGTTTAGAACTCTTACATCCTTTTGGAAGCATTCGCCGACTTAAGCAACAATCAATAAAGCTTAGCCTGATGACTATTGTGTAGGTCAAGTGCATTCCTACCTTCATTGTCTCCAAAATACTCATGTAAGGGTGATTTGCTTATAGCTGGTGATGATCTAATTGGTTTATATAGTCAGTGAGTGCTGTGACCTGATTATGGACTTGAATTTTAGAATTTGACATCCTCAAATTACCTTCTTGGTACACTTATCACCTGTAATATTGGAAGTGTGAAATTTTGTTTGTATGTTTGCTTCCACTTGCTTCACTAACAATTCATTGGATCGTGGTGAAATTTGGTATAAAGAGTCTTTAGGTCTTTATATCACAATTTCTTAAGAGTGCATGAGCCTGTACTTAGCAAAAATAACAACTAATATTATCACAGTAATAAATTAAAACATTTTTTATAAATTCAAGAAGGCATTCTGATAGCCTATTTTTAACAATAATAACATTTGCAAGTGCTATTTATTATAATAGATTTGTGATGTGGGCCAAACTAGAGTTAATCTTTATTATGATATATGCCATCAATAAAAAAAGAGATAGTATTATAGGAAGATTATATTATGTCCTTGTCATACGACACATAACTCCGTTAGAAAGACAAGGACTTGCCATTTCATTGATGGTTACATGGATTCACTGTGCGGGTGCCAGGTCCATAGCATTGCTGAGAAAAAGCCTCAAGTCACAGTTGCTTGGGACTTATAACACAGGCAGTAGGGTTTAGGGCCTCTTTAGGATATCATCAATGCTTGAGCCTTTTTCCCTGCCTAACCAAATTTGTTAGGATCCTACTAATACTGCCTTGGATACGTGTTCTAGGATGGAAGTTAGGGTTGTTAACACGCCAAGGTATTTTAAAGGGTAAAAAAGTAATAGGATAGGTATGAAGGCATTTAGCTAGCCCATTCTCTGAAATCTAATATAGATTATCTTCATAACTGTTTCTGGATAATTCATATGTTAAGTGGTAATGTTTGTTTTTATTTTGTGGTCTTGAGGTATGTTTGTACCTATCGCCTCCCGACAAATACAGTGACTTTCCCCCATAATTTACTTTGGTCTGGGAGGGTCCTCTGAAAGGCATTAATAAAGCAGGTGACTAATCATATATCATGCTGCGCCATATTGACACCAGTGTGATAATTATTTCATGACCCTTGGCACATATTATTCTATGACAAAAAATATAAAACTTATATTAGCAAAATTGTGTTTTGAATGTTTTCAGATGCACAGTTTGGATGGCATTGAAAACAGCTACAAATCACATCACTAAATGCTATGTTTGACCCAATTATAGATCTTTGGATGTGTTCCTCTTGAAGCTAACTTCCTCAAGAACAATAAAAATGATCATACTTACTTGTAAAAAGTTGTTCCACTTGGGTCTTGTGGCATATTAGCATTATTTCCACTATAAACACTATGGGGCTCCTGGAACATTTAGGTATCTACATTTAATGTCAAACAAATGTTATTGAGAATCTTAAGAATAAGATGTAGATCACGATCCACACGTGAATCTTTACCCAATTCATCTGACAAATTAAATTTATGAAAAATGTTAGCAGATTAAAAATTTCAATTGAAAATTTCAACTTCAAGGTTCTGTTTAATTTGTATTATGATGAGAACTGTCCAAAACTGACAGTTGCAAACATTTCCCCATTCTTACCCATCACTGTGGGATGAACAAAAAAAGTAAATTTTGAGTGGCATTCTCAGTGTTCTTATCCAAAATACAACAGTGCAGAAAACAGTTACAAACTATCACAGTGATCATAACCATTGCCAAAAGAAACGCAAAATGTGGATAACTTATCAAAAATAATGTTAGTGGCATGATGTGGTACATGGCATTTAGTGATTGTGTTTTGAACTATGAAGTAATGATGAATATTATCCTCTTAAATTTTCTGCAGTTAAATGTATCATAAGTAAAGTTGTCGCGAATACTCGCTATTATTCGGTATTCGGCATTACTCGACATTTTTTTGATATTCGTCGAATACCGAATAATACTTAGCTATTATTCGGCATTCTGCGAATAGTCGTCTAAAATAAACTTTTATCGAACAAAAAACTAATTAGTTAAAAATAATCAATTTTTATTATTTTCCTTAATAATACAATACACAGTATTAATTATTATCTGTAATATGTGCCTGTGCCTATCATATTCATGAAATTAAATTAGTTAATAATAATTAAATGAAAAATTACATTGCTACGTTACATATATGTAGGCAAGTATGTATAACATGAATCAGATTTCTTTAACCTTATTGTTTTCTTTTTTCACAACCTTAGAAGAAGTATTTATGTCGAATAGTAATGTCGAGTTATTCGACTATTCGCCAAAGTGAATGGCGATTAATCGGTATTCGACTATTCGCTATGACAACTATTCGCGGCAACTCTAATCATAAGTGTAGTGTAGTATGTTGCATAGTATTTATATATTCGCTTTTATTGCAAGGATTACTGCATCATAATCAAATCAAAATGATATGTACATCCAATATCTTTTGCGAATGCCAGATACTCTCAAAAATTGTTATCAATCAGTTATATCACTAGATTTGGGGCAAATTATTGGTGAGCACAAATAGTAAAATTCTGAAAGATTGCTTTCCTAAATGATTGTTGCCAATGCTGATTTTGAAACTGATACAAACCCGTATTGCCTCAAATTCAATGCAATACAATTAGCAACTGACTGTATCAACCATATTGTCCACTGCTGAACACAGCCACCCATATCATGGAGGGTTTGCCATAAACACCATGCTTGGCAGGCACCTTGTGAATTGCAGAGTGACATCAGTTCCTCAGAGAGTGCTGCTGCCCAGCTTCTGGCGTGTTACCCTTATTCGCCTCATACAACAACCATGGCTAAGAAAAGAAAGAAGGGTGTCTTAAGTAAGTAAAGAAGTAGGTTGGTAGTCCAGCACCCCATGGGGTTTTGATGAATACAAACTATTTATACATACAATAATTATGTATTTGACAGTACTCGTTCATGCATAATATAAGTGTTGCCACTTGATGACAGCAGATGCCTACTTGTGGAGAGTTTGCCGTGGACTGATAGTAAAGTAAAACATACATACATAAAAATCACGCCACTTTCTCGTTGGGGTAGGCAGAGACCACAGAATTCCACTGTGAGATATGTAAGGATCATAGTAGATCCTTACATATTTCTTTTGCTTCATCTACACTTATCAATCCTTTCAAACATGAGCGTTGGTTTAAGGTACTCCTGACCTGGCCTTTTTTCAGAACGTCTTCAATCTGATTTCGGAACATAATAGTGAATGCAATAAGCATAGGTATTTGTTACATTGCTAAATGTTATCTTGCCATACTATTTGAACCTGCAGCTCTATATTGCTTATTATAGATTTACAGCAAGATTGCTTGTATGTTTAGAATGTAGGCAGATAGGGTGGTATTTAAATGAAAGATTTTCTTGTATCCTGAGGTGTAACATTACTTATTTATTCACTTGCTTAACAAATAATACTTGATAACTGAATTGTAATAATTTATGTCCTGAATCAAAGAGTGAGCACTCTTTGATTCCAGTTCACATAGTATTCACATAGTAGGCTTATGTGGAAATTAGGCCTCAGCTCCTTAGAACAGATTTGGCATTTCCATACTGGATTTTTATATTATTATTACATAACCTACACTGTCCACACTTTGGAAGAAAACCAAGCTCCAATTGAAAACAAAATTATATAAAAAAGGAAAATATACATATTAACAAACATTTACTTGCTTAAATAAACTATATTCCAATTTTGACACTACATAAAACATATACTGACTCAATGGAGTTTAACAAAGCCAAGCATGTTTTACATAAATACATAAAATAACACCTCTTTTCCGTAGGGGTAGTAGAAACCACAGATTTACATTTGCTACGTTTCTTACATACCTCTTTGGCTTCATATAAATGCATGAATCCTTTCAAAAATAAGCGTCCGTTTAGGGTACTCCTGACCTGGCCTTTATTCAGAACATCTTCAATCTGATTTGGAGCGTTTGCCTAGGATATGTAAATTATCCAGCCAAGGAAAGGGAATGGTAGAAAGCATAGAGGAGCACATAACAAAGAAACAATTAAATAATTAAGTAATATATAAATATTTATGAAATAGAAAATTGTTAATTGAAAATACTTATGCTATAATAATAATAACATGATTATCCAGCTCTTGGGAATAAGCAAAATTTGTGTTATTTGGTAATGATAAATTCATGAAGCCAATTTACATTACAATAGTTTCATTTTAAGTTAAATGATGAGTACACATGAGTACAATGTGCAATGGTGATTATTTTGTTACATTGTTGTAATTTGTTCAAGGCTGTACAACAACCGTTTCAATTATTCAACTAAAGTGCTAAGCTTGTCATTTCAATCTTGATTCAATGACAATCTGTTGTGAAGATGACATGTTGTGATAATGTTGGTTATATTCCTGGTGAGGAAGTTGCTTAAATGCCACTGCTCTGTTCCTTCTGCTGCAGTGGTAATGTTGCTGTTCTGGTTTGTGATTGGTCCACGCTAATCTGTCCAGATTACAAAAAGCAAGGCAATAGGCCTTAAAATCAAGACGAAAAACTTTGATACCTGTATTTTACCCTGCATTACATATGGTTTCGTAACCTGGGCTTTGACAAAACACCATAGGGATAAACTTGCAAGATGTCAGAAAAGTATGGGAAGAAGCATGTTAGGTTTAAAACTAAAAGACAAAGTAAAAAGTACAGACATCGGGCACAAAACGAAACTAACCAATATCCTGGCTCGTATTGAATGGATCAAACAGGTGACCATCTGGTACCAAGAGATGAACTGAAAATTACTTTAGGTCTGCTCTGGACAATAGTGGTGGCAGACAGGAAGCAGTGAAAAGAGTTGAAGGAGGCCTTTGCTATAAGGCACACCAAACTGAGAGACCATTTAATTTTGTAATTTAATGTAGATTTTATTTATAATTACTTATGTTTTTAAAAGTTCGGAAATAAAGGCTTAATCTGTCCAGAACCGAATCGACATTGCATTAATTAGGCCTATGTCTTTGTGTGGAACTACATACTACAACACACTATTCAACATTGCATACTGGCATTGTCTACAATAAACTTAGTAAAAATGAGATGCGGCAATGTTCATATGGTGCTGAAACGATATGTTTGATTTATCATATGTTCCGCAGTCCTTGCGCTTCATAGACCATGATAACAATTAAGTTTCATTCTAAATGTTCAAATTCAGGTGTGTGTAAAAGGACACTTGTAGCTTGTCAAGTGTGTCTGAAAGATGTGTTCTTGTTATGGGCAGGACCATTATTTGACCATCTGGCAGGTTACCTGCACATATTCCATAGCAATACTAATAAGTCTTATTAATTTTCTATCTTCGCCCCATCTAGAGTCTATGAGCAGATGTGGTGTATATTTTGTCGTGAAGGGCGCTACTCCCAGCAGTGCCAGGCCCCATCAATTATTAGTCAGGTAGCATGTCGTAGTCAAAGTTGTTCGGATGCATCTTTAGATCACGGATGGTTTGAGGGAAAGTGAGTTAGTTGGTTTGTGTTCCTCTGTAGTCTGGACATGTAGTTGCCTCCAAGATTAACGATCATTAACCATAGGCATGTTCAGTGTTTCATGGATCTCTGCTGTTGTAACAACTCATGGTGCATTTGAAATTTGCTTTAGGATGTATGTTTGCACATATGTAGTATTGCAGCCTCTGTATTTTCATTATGTTTGAGGCACTACCAGAACCCTACACTGTATGGAGTGTATAAATTATGTAATTTTTTTATTTGTTTTTTTTTATGTATTTGTACATATAACAAACTTAAACCACTCTATAGCTATGTTATAACTCTAATATATAGCCAGTCTTATGTACAGCCATATCTTATATATGCATATATTACTCGTAAGTATATAATAATTATATTACATATATAGTCAAAATAACTGCACTTACGTTATAATATGTATTTATAAATCAGTTGTAATGCTTTCTCCCTCTTATCAGAACACAAATTCTTTGTTGCAGATTGGCAGCATGGCGGATATAGTGTACCCGCAGGGCTGCCGACCCATCACCGATGACCTTGGCCCTGACGAGCTGGTCAGACGATTAAAGGTTAGCTACTGATGGTTCGGCTATTTTGGTTCCTACAGTCAAATAAAGAGCCCTTATAGTTTCAACATTATCTGCCTGTTTATATATTGTTTTAGATATATTATTGTTTTGAGAGATTCACCTTTATTGCACCTAGTAAGTAGAGTTAGTGCAATTAGATTTCTTTTTAAAATTTTAGAATGGCTCTTAGCCTAGCTGGCTGCGTCGTTCAAACGTTAACCGAACAACTAAGTTTATCAATAATCATTAATGTGCAACATCCACTGTGGTTATGATTTGGATGGGTGACCGCTAGTAGCATTACTACTGAGCGCTTCTATGCTTCAGAGGGCACGTCCCAGTTGTTGTCCTAAGATGGCAGTCGTCGTTATAGCATAGTGGTAGGGAATTGTGTGAAATTCCAGCTGGATAGCTTCCACCCTCAAGTAGGAAATCTGTCACCAAACACCCAACAGCGTATCCTGGCAGCTGTCTTTGATAACCAGTACTTCTAGTTTATCCTGAACAACATCTTCTACCACATCATCAGTCATCTGGTGAAGCTGGTGAGATAGTGGTCAAAGGCGAGCCTATCAAATTTAAATGTCTTCAGTTTTATGGTTGACCAGCTACTGAAGCCAGTTACCTCTTTGGATTGATTTTGCACTGAATTCTTTACAGTCATTAACCAGATGATTTATTATTATGAATCTTCACTTATTAATTATGCATCAGTTGATTTATTTCAGCTAAATGCTATAAATGGCTTTGAATCCCTGTCATTTTTTAGAACTTGTATGCTTCATAGGCTTGCATTTGACACATTATTACTGTCCCCATATGATTCTTTAAGGTGTACTTTGTAGCTCTTTCCATACAAGAGTAATTAAGTACGTCATATTTTAAACACTCAGACCCCATTTCAGAATGTCCTAATAAAGTTTCGGGTTGCATGATGAAATATCATGTGTTGCATAGCAACCTCAATTCAGTTATTACTGAATGATAAAAATGACAGTTGACATGCAGTGCGTTTCAAGCTATAACCGATGGCTAGGCTAAATCGATGACTGTGAAACGCAAAGATAGTGTTTTGTTTAGGGTCTGTTTCAGAATGTTTGAGTAAGTTCCGGTTTTACTACCCAGAACATATGTAATAAATAAAACACTATCTTTGCGTTTCACAGTCATCGATGTAGCCTATCCATTGGTTATAGCTTGAAACGCGCTGCAATGTTAACTGTCATTTTTATCATTCAGTTATTTTATGTGTTGCATAGCAACCCGAAACTTTATTAGGATATTCTGAAACGGGCCCTTAGTAATTTAAAATTATAATTATATGTTCTGGGTAGTATAGCCGGAACTTACTCGAACATTCTGAAACAGGCACTAAGTATTCAAACTCGTTGAAATATTTCATGCATGTCTTTGAGTGTTATATCTATGCTTGTGGTCTGCACATTTTTTGTTTTATTATTTCGTCTGTAAATGTTATAAAATAATGTCCACTACAGAACGATGTTACCAAATAATTTTAAAATAAACTTTTTGCGGAAGAAAGACTTTTATACGGAAAACTGAGAAACGTTGAGTTAAGGCTCCAGGACATGCATGCTAAATTTAACACTTGGTATTGAAAATATGACGAAACAAAAATATGGAAAGCGCTATAAAGACACTTCCCTTAATCAGTAAATGCCTATTAAGAGTCTGGGGCTATTAATGCAACCATAAGTGGAAGCAACGATGGCTGAGCAGTTGTAGCTATGGACTGCCGTGCCGCAGGTTCCTGGTTCGATCCCCACCGCTGGCTTGAGCTTCACCGCACGGTGAAAGGGCATTTTGCGAATGCCCGCCTGGCTAGCTACCACTCTCGAGTAGAAAATCTGTCGTCAAGCACCTAACAGTGTGTTCCGGCAGCAGTCCTTGAGAGCCAGAAAAATTACAAGCACATGAGACTCAACACAACAGCTGTATATCTCAATGTGACAGGCGCATTGCAATTCGTCACATGACGAAATGCATCTGTTATAGGCAGAGGTTAATCCGCTTAACATCAGGTGGGCCTCGTGCTTGTTCCGTCACAATCACAAAAAAGAAATAAAAAAAAGTTTAATAGGTGAGGTCATTTTAATGTCATATTATTATATCATTTATGATGATTAGTAAAAAGTAGTAAGAGCTGTGGTGAGACCAATGTGCAGAAATATCCCACTCATATTGACGTGACCTGCTCATTAGGATAAATTTACTGAGGATATGAAAAAACCCATTATATTAAGCCGAGAAATGTACTGCTATCGCTACACTTTTTTGGGTTCCGTTCCTACCGAAAACGGAACCCTATTATTGCCTCCACCTGTCGGTACGTCCGTCTGACCTAAAATAACCTTAAATAGCTGTATCTTAGGTACCATAGTCATTTCTTATGGCTTTTACGGGGTAGCCACAAATTCGGCATGTTGCGTGGATAGAGTGGAAAAAACAATGTTAATTGGTCGGTGGAGGAAAGAATGATCTTCCATTTTTTCACCTGGAAATATTCTTCTGAAAAAAAAAAAACACCAAACCCAAAACTATACAATACGACACAAGGCCACATTCACATATAGAATGATCATGGATTCTTATTTTAGCTAAAATACAGTAGTGTAGGCATCACCCATTCGTGGCATACGGTAAATTTAACTTTCTTACAATATATTTTAAATAAAAAATCAGAACTGCGGAAATCATACATGGTAATTTACCATAGAAATTCCCCTTAGACTTATTAGATATCTGTCAAATTTTGTCCTGAGCAATACGCATTTGTGGTTGGCAAGTTGATGAGAGGTCATGGGAGTACCTAAACTTTATAATACAAAAATACAAATATTTTTTTTTATGCTTGATAGGTTAGCCTTTGATTACTATCTCACCTGTTGCTAAGAGATGATGTGGTCGAAGATGTTGTTCAGGCTAACGTAGAATTACTGGCTCTCAAGGACAGCTGCCGGAGCACACCGTTAGGTGCTTGGCGACAGATTTTCAACTTGAGATTGGTAGCTAGCCAGGCGGGCATTCGCAAAGTGCCCTACCACCATGCTGTAACGACTGCCATCCTAAGACAACAACCGGGACCGACGGCTTAACGTGCCCTCCGAAGCACGGAAGCGCTCAGTAGTAATGTCACCACCGGTCATCCATCCAAGTCATGACCGCGGCGGACGTTGCTTAACTTTGCTGATCGATTCAGAATGGTTAAGCAAATTTCGCTACGAGCGCTTCTTTATTCAGTAATAAAGGTTACAAATAGGTTCAACCATGGCACATACGGGTATTTGAACCTAAAAGCTGGCCAAAAAAATTTTTTTGTCTCTGGTTGGGCGTATAGGTGTCAATCATTACACATTTAATGTATTATCGTATATTTCGTCACATATCATATATAAAACCAAAAATTAAAACCTATAAAGAAATCGTTTAAGCCTCGTTGTCGTCTGAATCAGAATCAATACTTGGCGTTTCAGCAGGTAATAATAAACTTAGTTTCTTGATGGAACGGTTTGGATTTCCTTCTCGGTGTTTTTCTCATACCTGTTATTAAAGGGTCTGACGTCAGAAGGAGTCTGTTTATAACATCCATGTTACAAGCTTCTCGAGAAAATTTTCTAGAATAATTTAGCCTGTAATCTATAAAATGTTAATTTCGGGCTTCTGCAGCCTCCTCCGAGAGCTGACCGATTGGAAGCAGGGCTGACGAAATTACTTCTGCACCGTGTCGCAGAATTTTATGAATGGTTGGGGACATTGGATGCCATTCGTATAACTGCACATACAGTTCTTCAGTTTCTCTTGCATATTTTTCAAATGTTTCTATGTTGATTTTATAACCACTAGATAAGGCTTCCAAGATAATTTTGAACCTAAATATTAGATTTACATCTACGCCAGTTATTGAAGCAGAAAGTTCGTGGTGAGCAAAAAATCGCCGACTTGTGTTTCCGTCATTCGAGTTGCCAAAATTGGCTCTAGGAACATCCACAATCAGTCCCATCTCACTTTTGAATCTATCCTGTAGTTCTTTTTTCCTTTGTTTAGCTACATCTTTATCAGACTCTGTTCTAAGTTGCCATTTTTTGAGAGGTAGTTTATATGATAAATGCAAAATGTTTTCGAGAAATCTTATGCGAGCATGAAGAATTGAGAGGCCAAATTTTAATGATTCCTCTCTGGCATCCCTTTTTTTTGATAAATTATTGAATTCCTTGGAGGTGGCACCACATATGTAACACCTCATAGTCGATTTTGTATGTGTTGCTGCGTTACATATTTTGCCATCCACCATAGTAAAAAGCATAGTATGGCTTATTTTCATATCTTGGAATTCCGTGGGCTCGAGAGCATTAATTTTTGAATTTATATACCCAATCTCTTCGTTCGTGATATCAACAGACTCGTGTAAGAATCTTATTCTAATGGGTCTACAGTACCGCGGCGATGAGGGTGTTGGGTTTTGCCAAACAACGCGAACGTTTTCCTTTTTACCGCACACTAACTGTAATGGTACCATAGAGCTCTGAAAAATGTTAGCGTCAGAATCCGTCTCATTTTCAAACTTCTGCTTGTACTGAGCTTGTTGCGAACCATCACACCCCCATTTACATATCAATTCCATTTGTTTTTTATCGTCTTCATTTAACGTAGCCACAACTTCCTCTAAATAAATAATTAATCTTGAAGCAGTATGATTCAGTAAGTCTTGTAAGTTTATTTCGACAGATGTAGCAGTAACCGTGTAAGATTCTCTAATAGGGTAGCAATCATTTTTCATCCTCTGAAGAATGGTATAACAAGGATACAACTTCTTATTGCTTAATCTGACGTATTGTGTGTAATACTTCATATTGTGTTCTTGTTAGACCAGCTTCCACGTACATAGATAAGGCCTCTAAACTGGATAATTGACCACTCTTTTCTTCTTTGCTCTTTCTAAAAGCTAATTTATATTTTTGAGCTCTTGTTGGACTTTTTATTAAATCCTTGACAACATTCGATGCGTCTACATTACCTGAAGCTCTTAATTTCATTTGAGTCGCATAATTCAGCAATTCAACTTCATGTAACCGAAGATTTTCTGTTTTTCGGCGTTTGCTTCTTTCACTGGATTCTGTGAATGTTTTCTCAGGACGACCAGGACTTGTTTCTGAAAAAACATTTAGATTACATTATTAGATAGGTAAATAAACAAAAAAGAATAAATTAATTTCCTAAAACCACAGTAACACATACCTGTCCATGGCAATTGTAATGAAGTCATTCCATCAAGCCAATCATTGTTGTTCTTTTTGAATATATTTTTCTTTTAATGTGCTGCATGCCACCTGGATTTAAACTGATGCTTTATCAATGATAATTTTTGTTTCCAATCTTTCCGTTCATCTTCATCTTTACAGAACTTACTGATCAGGGTTTCTTCCATAAAACTCAACTTTCTATCAAAATTCGGTTCTTGTGAACTTTCCACCACATTGTAAATGTCTTTTCGGGATAAGAATTTAACACCTGATGGCCCTGAAAGAAAATAAAGAAAAATAAATTTTATTTACGTTTTGTTTTCAAAATACCCTATCTACTAAAAAAATATGTGAAAAATACATCCACGGTATTCCACGGCAACTTTTGCATTAAACGTATTGCTAGACATGTCTCCTTCAATAATATGTATAATTCATTGCATAGAAAAGCTTAGAAGTTAAGTAAATCTCTTAAAGATTAAATTCAAAACGCGTAAATTTACATATTTTCTATAACCTTTTGTTCTGTACAATAAATACTAAAACTCAAAGTGTATTTCACAAAAAAATGGTTAAAAATTAAATACATACCTGGTTTTGACGAATCCATCATAAATATATTTTAGCACAAGTTTCAAACACAAAATAATAACAAGTATTGTGAGATCACAAAGGGAGAATATCGAACAATCACGCGCACACTTCAAGCGAACGGTAACTTCCGATTGAAGCCAGCGGGCGGCCCGGGCCGGGAGTCGAGTCAAATACAATGACTGTCACGTGATGCAGGATACCTTTAGCTATTTAAGCGACTAAATTGTTTTTCAATATCGAAGATTACGCGAAAATGATTTTTGGCCAGCTTTTAGGTTCAAATACCCGTATGTGCATGGTTAAAAACACCTTTTAAGTATTTTGACAATACTTGTGTTAGGCGTTTTCGCTCTTCCACATCATTAGGTTTACAATTTAGGCGTTGGATATATTTATATAAAACATTGTAAAACGAATGCAAAGTAAAATAAACACAAATTAAACTTTTTTTTTTAAGTATGTACCCACAATGCGTGAATATTAAAATGCGAGTATAAATGTAAGAATGATAGCACGGCGTATCTTGTGAGAGGACGCATACCGAACGGCCTCTAAAATAGCAATTGATTCTCAGTAATTGAAGAATACATGGCGGCCCCCATACAAGAAATATGTTTTTTAAATCAGTTAAATGTATTGAAACCTAGTTTTATACGTCGCCTAGTATTTTTATTTGCTTTCATTGTATAGATTACCTACTGCTTTACAATATTTTATATACAAGAATAATCAAAATACGCGCTCGCGTTATCTGTCGGAATTACCATTCTTGAAAGAAAAGTGTTACTGTCATTCTATTTGTTCATTTAGACACAAATGCCGATTTTGAAGCTGCAAACGCTATGCTCTCAATTCTTATGAAACTTATGACATTTTTTTTATGTATTGAATAAAAAAAAAGACGTTAATTTTAATTTACTCTAGGACCCGTGAAGTCGGACTCGTACTGGACAAGTTTTTGTTGTTTTTTTTTTTTTTTTAAATTAACCTCAACGCTCTACAGACTCGTGGTCCGTACTCTTTTTAGATCTATATACATGTTACGTTTGTTGTTTATTTTTTTTACCGGCGGTATGCCTTTATTAAACAAAATACTATGAACTATATACAACACTACAGCTACTACAATAAAAGCATTTAGACAACCTATAAGTCATAGCAGACTCATAGGCAGTCCAAATGCTCCAGCCCACTCCCAGTTGGCAGCGTGCATGTTAGTTTTTGTTGTTGTAATACTTCAGAATTATACCTAAAATCACACCAAGTTGGACACTTTTATCTATTATACGATAGAGCAAAGACAAAATAATGACTATGAAGATGATGTAATGAAAAATGTTTTTTGAATGGGGACCTCTGAATTATTTTTTATTTTTTTTAACCATTATTTGTAGGGCAATCAGCCATGTTAAATTTTTTATGTTAAACATAATATCGAATGGATTCTTGATAATATCTGAATCTGACACACAAATACTGCTAAATATTAACAAGATATACATATAACCAAAACCGTAGCAGAAGTTGTTTATTGGAAATATTGGCCCCTCTTTTTACCAGAGCGTAAGTATTTAAAGGGAACGATACATTAAATTAACTGAAACATTCAAAACAGGCTTGTAGAACGAAAAATAGTGGATATAGATGTTTTCACAAAGTGGTTTGAAGAAAAATCACCCATATAAACACAATTTATAAAAAAAAATACCTATTGTTAATACTTTGAACGTTGCGCTTCGAGAAGATAATATTATATTATACCGCGACAGGGAAATATTTATTACATTATGTCATGATGAAGGGTTTTAATTTAATAAATGAAATGAATTAAATGGATAACGCATTTTATCATTCGGCTTGAGAAGAGAAAACGCCGACTATGTATTCTATTCAGCCAGCTATGCAAGCATTGTTACGATAACATGACGTGCATTTTGATTATAACCTTACAAAAGATTAATAATAAATTTAATAAACATCTCATAACATAGAAGATATTTACAAAACTAACGAGTTATTGAAAATAGTAGGATATGAAGTTTTAATATTGTTAAGTTTGCAAGTTTTTTTGCAGTTTTGTTTTCGGGATGGAGCGACACCTATCCCGATACGATGGTTGAAGAACGAGAGCAGGAATTAAAGTTAATAGTCATTGTGTCATGTTAGCACAATTGGTTAGAGCATACCCCGGTTAAAGGGGAGGATGGACGTGGGTTCGAATCCCGCACATGACTATAATTTTTTCTCTCGTAAATTTTTAATTTTGTAAGGATATGAATTGTTGCGTTTGCTTCCATTAAGGGACAGAATTCTAAAACCAGATGTTAGATTTTGTCCCCACTTCTCCTCGCGTGTTTACTTCGCGGTGTACATGGCGCCACGTCCGCAAGTCAACGGTAATATTTTATTTGATTAAAAATTTAGAGCGCTCTCTAGTAGAACTAGTAGAAACCATCTTGTCACACACGAATGTGATGTGTGCTGAAGCGCCATCTAGTACGCATACATGATACCAACCATTAGTTGATTGTATGCTGTAAATATCATAGTGTGACACAGTTAATAAATTTACCATACCTACAGTAGAACAAGTTTAGTCTTGATTATTACCATACCAACTTGTTTGATTTTTGCAGTTTTTGTGTATGTTCATTTTTAATGAACATGAACTATGGTTTTGATGAACATGAACTATGTATCTACTTTGATGCAAGGCGTAAGCTGTTACACAAAAGATGGTTTATTATTACAAAAACAAGTATATTGTGTAAAATTTACAAAGAAAATCATAAAAAAACTTTTTTACCCCTGTTCAAAATACAAATAGCGGGTTATACCATTGGGTATTTTTAACTGACTTCAAAAAAAGGAGGAGGTTCTTAATTCGTCTGTTTTTTCTTATATGTTTGTTACCTCAGAACATTTGACTGGGTGAATCGATTTAAAAAAATCTTTTACTGTTTGAAAGCTGATACTTGTTGTTTGGTTCCAGTTAAATTTCATCAAAATCGGTCAAGCCGTTTTTGACATACACTCCAATAACTGAAAAATATTTACTTATCTTGATGATATAGTCGTTGACAATGAATGAAAATCGATCCCGTAAGTAGCAAGGGTCATAAAAAGAAGTGTTTTTTTTTAAATAAAAATGGAAATGACTTCATCACCAAAAAGTGTGAATTAACTTGTCGAAGTCCAACACTAGTACCACGTGCACAATATTGTGATAATAGGTACTTTTGAACTATACTGGTACCGACTTGAACAAGTTATTTCACACTTTTGGGTGTTGGAGTCGGTTCCAATCTTTGTTTTTTTTTATCAAGTAGCGTAGTTCATTCAGATCCTGGCTTTGTTTCCGCTAACAATCAAGGGTACCTGCTCGTGTCATTACTACAAGTCATTATTAAGATTTCACTTACAAAAAATCACATGGAGAATGTAGTAGGTAGGTACAGTTATTGTTTCAATTTGTTAATAATAATAAATACATCTCGTGGATGCTATTGTGTAGATGGGTGGAACAACAAAACTTCTAACAAAATAATACCATTATTGAAATCACCCAAGGAGAAAGATAAGTATTTTGTTTGAAAATGTATTACTTTGTATTACTATTCATACGTAATACCACAATATTACATATCGATTATAAAACCGTGGTATTACGGTTATTAACTGTATTTGTCAAAGATTACGAAAGATACGTTTATGTTTGTAAACGACACCCGTGCCGTCACTTGATGTATGTACTTGTATAGGTAGATTATGTTGCGAAGATGCACCGGAGTGCGACATAAAATCGGACATTCTATGAGAGTAGGGCTGCCATCCGTCCGGGTTTCCCTGGATTTAGCATTTTACCAATAACCCTGCATATTAATAAAAAAATAATCGAAAGGTGAATGTTTCGAGATTTGTCTTAATATACTCTTTGTGTAATAGTGTATATCAACAATGCGTCGTTCTTCTCCTCCATTTTCTATACTAGAAAAATAACAAACTTTTATTGATTTTCAAATAATATTTTTGGTGAAGAATTTTATTGGTAAGTAAGTTATGGGATAGTATCAATAACCAAGAAGCATCCTCCTATCCTACAATATATGGGGTTGTTTATATGGCTACCATATGTTGTTTATACAACACAGAAGATGTAACATTTAAAAACATAATGGCTATAATGTGTATAATTTTAACTTTTGTTGAATTACCGGCCGCCCCTTAACACCAAAACGTCCTGGGGAATACTCTCTTTGGTAGTATATCCGCTATACTTTGGTTATAAAGGGCGTTATAGTTAAGTCCCCTATAATGCACCTTACTCGATGTTCTTACGTAAGTATTGGTATGGTGCTAATTATTTCATTTTCTTTTAGTCAGTTCTTAATTCTTATGCTATTCAAGAAAAACATGGAAAGTCTCATTCTAAAGCAGAAGCTTAGGCTTCTTCTTTTTGTATTAAGTTTTCATTTCAGAATTTCATTATCTCTATCGCATCAAACGTTTACGGCCATCTTTTTACTACTAATTTATATGTACTAATATATTACGTACTCGATAATACCATGAATATTTCAATAACTTTCCATGTATGAAAGTTTGTGTTTTCTATAGTAGTGGACAGAAGGACGGTGTTTACTCAACATAGCTTTTTAGTAAATTGATAATGTTGTTCTACTGTAACTATTACGCTGTGGCAACTCGTGTCCATCCAAGACATACTTTTTCGAGATCTATGAAAAAACGTGTTCAGGTAGCTAGATTAGGTAGTACCTATTTAATGTTCACGTTCATTAGATATACTAAACTCTCTAATTATATGAAAACATGGAAACTCGAGATACCTAATAAATTTGCAAGCATTGTAATCGTAAATTGAATACGCGTCAGAAAACTTAATTATACGTAAATATAATACGTATCAAATAAAAAGTAATACAAATAAAAAAGTCACCAAAAAGAATCTAGGTATGTGAGATTCGATCCACGGTACTCGATCTTCTGATTCGACTTCAGTAGTTACACACTATACAATCATTGACCAAGGTGTCGAAAATTACACACATATCGTTTATGCCTTACTGTCAGACACATTATATTGGTCCACGTACATACGTAAAATTATTATTGTATTACATATTAAGAATTATGTCGTAAAATTAAAATTTGACCAAAAAGAATCTCTTTACGCTGGATTCGATCCACGTACCTCTCAATTGCGAAGCGATGTCACTTACTATGCGCTATTTGAACGACGATTGATTAGTCGAAAATTATGTACATAACCTTTGTGCCTTATTGTCAGAAACTGTATTAATCATGATCCATCTAAAATAATTACAACACATTCATTACGAAAAATTCTGAATATTGCTTATAATAATTATTTTAGGTAGCTAAAGTTGTACCTATGTCTTGTAAAATGTTTGAAGTGTTTTTTATATTGCGTTAGGGTTCACAATCATATCATAATTTCATTAATATAAGATATATATACATAGGTACATGGAGAAAGGAAGCCATAGATGCTTACCTTATTATGTCCATCATGCGTTTTTGACGATTTTTATACATCTTTTTTGCATTCCCAAAGCGTTTATTTATAATTTTACCCATGTTTTATTTTAATTGAGATCGCCGAGAAAAGTGACACAGGTCCGACGCATGACGCGGCTGACCGCGATATGAGCGAGGATGATAGCAATATACGTAGATCGCTAGAGTAAATAGTGCGACATGATGTTAACGCTTCTCGGAATGAAAGGGCGTATGTGACATTTTGTAAACAGGCTCAGTACGCATTAACTGTGCTTTTTTTGGATTAAAATAATCAATGAAATTTATTGTACTTAAAAAATCAATATTTTAGAAAAAAAAAACAAATTTTAATACACTAAAATCTGGCGGAAAAGGTAGGAATCCTCTATTTTCAGAGGTGTTTTTGAGATTTTTTTCTATCGAGCCAATTATTAGGAAACATGTTTTGAAATCGATGAAAGTATTACTTATATCCTTGAGTATCGTGTATTTAAATTGCAGTACCATCCGGTACCTGGTTTATGAGATTTTCCATATCATGTTGGCACTATTTTGTCATTTCCGAGCCTTAAGCCTATTTTAATATTTTTAACCTTATTATTATCATTGTTAAAAGTTGTGCTTTTACATATTCTTTTGATTATAATGCGTAGGGAATGCGTACATCCATACCATGTCATATGTAATGTAGGTAGATCTGTATGTAATTTAACACAAGGCATTGTTTTCTGAGAAGTGTCAACATGGCATTATTTTGATTGCAATTTCATAATAAGCAAGATTAGCAGAATGCTTTATAGACATTAACAGTAGGTATTGTTGGTACTTACGTGTTGTATTTTTTTATTTTATTTATTTACAGCTGCGCCCCGCGGTTACACCCGCGTGGTTATGGATGACGATGATAAAATGCATGATATGTGTTAATCCAGCGCCTTATCTACCTCCGTACCATACATTTTTAACCGACTTCCAAAAAAGGAGGAGGTTCTCAATTCGTCTGTTTTTTTTTTTTTTTTTTATGTTTGTTACCTCAGATCTCTTGACTGGGTGAACCGATTTTGAAAATTCTTTTTTTGTTTGAAAGCTGATGCTTGTCGTTTGGTCCCATTTTAAATTTCATCAAAATCGGTCTAGCTGTTTTTGAGTTACACTAAAAAGATTGAAAAAAATTTTTTAACAAAAAATGGAACCGACTTCAACACCCAAAAGTGTGAAATAACTTGTCGAAGTCGGTACGGTACCATGCCCACAATATTGTGATAATAGGTACTTTTGAACCATCATGGTACCGACTTCAACAAGTTATTTCACACTTTTGGGTGTTGAAGTCGGTTCCATTTTTTGTTAAAATTTTTGTTATTAAAATTTATTTAAGACTTACGCAAATATGATCATGTCTCCGATTTTCGTAATGAGCTCAAGTGGCTCCCTATTCGTCATCGCCGGAATGCTCATATATTATCTCTCCTTTACAGTCTTCTGCTCAATCCTTTATCCCCGCGCTACTTCTACCCATTCTCTGTCGTTACTGTCATTAGAAAACTGAACGCTATTCAGCAGTTATTTATGTATACAATTATTAAGACCATAAGAAACCCAATAATTTGACCATATCTATTGTTGATGGATTATCTGGGAGAGATCGCTCTGAGCAATTAGACCACTCATTGATTCACTCGGTTTTAATTTATGTTTTAGTTATAAGTTTATTGTTGTTATAGTGTTTTCAATAAAGAGTTATCTATCTCGCTATCTATCGTACCCAATTTCATCAAAATCGGTCCAGTCGTTTCAGGGTGAAGAAGTAATGAACATACCAACACACTCACAAACGTTTGCGTCTATAATAGTAATTAGTTATAAAGTAATTAGTTTGAAAAGGATGAATTTGTTACTACCTTATATGCAATAGTATATATGGTCCACTATTTTAGCGATAATGGCTCACACATAAAATATAAATATATACTGTCGTGGGCTTCCTTGTAGGTAAATTTAAGATAAACATTTCCGTTATACATTATGTGCGTGTGACACTTAAAGTTTTTGCAGCGCACGCCAGAATAAGTCGATATGGCTGATTTTTTTCTTACTTACTTGACACTTATCGTTATATTTCCGACAATTCACATAATATCTTTATAAATTATAGCCTATGTGTTATTCTGATGTATAAGCTATATTACTGTAAATATTCATTAAAATCCATTCAGTGGTTTTTGCGTGAAAGAGTAACAAACATTCATACATCCACACATCTTTACAAACTTTCGAATTTATAATATTAGTAGGATAGACCAGCCTTTGACCACTATCTCACGTGATTGTAAGTGATGATGTGGTATAAGATGTTGTTCAGGCCTACCTAGAATTACTAACTCTCAAGGACATCTGCTGGAACACACCAATAGGTGCTTGGCGACATATTTTCTACTTGATGGTGTTAGCTAGCCAGGGCATTCGCTAAATGCCCTATCCTCATGCTATATCGTAAGACAACAACCGGGACCGACAGCTTAACGTGCCCTCTGAAGCACGATAGCGCTCAGTAGTAATAGACCATTGAAAAGTTACATGAGCTTTGCATTTTTTAGAGGACGCAATTTTATTTTTGGGACATTTGTGGGGGAATAGAAGCAATAGAAGCTTAACCTTAAGTTTGTGGGGTAGCCACCCTTGTAGCCCGGCCGCCATCTTGGAAAAAGGTGAAAACACGTATTTTCCGATATCTCAGAAACTATGCGTTGTACAAAAAATTCGTAAGGATATAATTTGTAGCAAATTGTTTTGCTTACAAATATGTTTATATAGCTTTTTGCCCTAAATTAAAGATTAAAGAAGTTATAAGCAAAAAAGTGCGAAAATTTTTATGACATTACTTTTCTCATTTTACAAAAAAAAATACCTCAGACCAATATTGTTGATTATCTTTTATAGTTTTTTTTTTAATTCAATTTATTTAAAACAGTTACAGCGCTCCAAAGTTAACCAGGTTCGTCAATGCTCATGAGAATCTGGTCAAAGAGAAATGTTCAACTTATTAATGACCACCCACACAACCCACACATGTCTCAAAAAATGCGTCCTCTAAGAAATGCAATATTCGGTCCTTAAATTGTTACATTTCAATGGACTATAATGTCATTAGCGGTCACCCATTCAAGTCTACATCGCGGCGGATGTTACTTAACCTAGCTGATCAGTTAAGAACAGTTAAGCAAACATCGCTACGAGCGCTTCAATAATTCAATGTATTTAGACATGGTAGTAGTTTGTCGAGAATTGGGACCCCGGACTGTACTCAATTATGTAAATTTTGCAATATAAAGAACTATTGGGTCTGAATCTAAAATAAAATGGCCAAGTGCGATTCGGGCGTCGCTATATATTAGATCTCCACATATCAACGACATGGGCCACAAAAAAATATTTTTCGGTTTTGATAACAGCTTAACTGAATCCTACATGATAAATCGACGTTTTCAGTATTTGTTGTATTATTTCGAGTAATGTACATATATTATACTAGCTTTTGCCCGCGGCTTCGCTCGCGTTAAGGAGTACTGCATGTTATTAATAAGCTAGTCGTCAAATATAATCCGCTAGATATATTATCTATGCACTATGCACAAAAATGGTTAATTCAAAGTTCTCTCCGAAATAACTCAATGTAGATGGCGATACAGAAATTCGTTTATTTTAAACTGAAAAGTTACTAATCTTATATAGCCTGCATCTCAAAATCCTTTTTTAGGGGATGCCTACGTCATAGTAGCTTTAGCTCCGCCCTCTCGGTTTAAAATTGACAAAGTTTCTTACATACCTTCATCCCCTATTTTATCCTCCTGGGGGTAGAATTAATCAAAATCCTTTCTTAGCGGATGCTTACTTCATAACATCTACCTGCAAGCCAAATTTCAGCCCGATCCGTCCAGTGGTTTCGGCTGTGCGTTGATAGATCACTATGTCAGTCAGTCACCTTTAAGATTTTTATTTTTGCCTGATAAGTTAGCCTTTGACCACTATCTCACCTGATGGTAAGTGATGATGTGGTCGAAGATGTTGTTCAGGCTAACCTAGATTTACTGGCTCTAAAGGACAACTGCCGGAACACACCGTTACGTGCTTGGCGACAGAAACAAAGTTATATATATTTGGATTACTTAAATCAGGCCTGGTTCACTCCGAACTTTAGTTAGGTACATATCTACAGGTACATCGGCGTATCAGTCCGGACGAAATTATTCTACGGCGCGTGCCGAATCAGAAGAGATTACTATGGAATTTTGGTCTAAAGCTTATTGAGTAGTTAAGTATTTTAATCTATATAAATAATAAATGGGTGACGATCAAGGTCACACTTCATCACAATTCCATAGTAGATAATTTGTGACGACACCCCACATGTGTTACGAACGAACGTTTTGGACCCCCATTGAAAATAATGTACGTAATTTAATTTCTAACATAATGTTTAAGGGAAATCGCGCGTGTGTTAGAGTCATCGCCCGCAACAATGCCTGTGAAGATCTACGTTTTAAAAACATATGGAGCTTGTACTGCTCCAAAATGTTTACAATGTGGTTTTGTCTGGATTATTTTGAAATCTAACTTAAACTGTGTTTTTTTTTTCAATTCAGGTCCTAGCCCACACTCTTCAAGGCCTCGGTCAAGATGAGGGCATGTACCAGCAGTACATCCCACTGGCGCTACACCTGGCCGACGACTTCTTCCTCACGAACTCTTCACGTGATGTACAGCTTCTTATTGCGTGCTGCATTGCCGATGTGCTCCGCGTGTACGCGCCGGAAGCGCCTTACAAGGACCAAGAGCAGGTCAGATATAGCAAACACTTGTTCAACTAGAATATTTCAAATATATCATCGGTCATACATAGAATAAAACAACGATTCCACCAAACAAAACATGCAGCTTTTGTTACCAATACGTTTCACCTGATGTTAAGTGATGATGCGATCGCTGATGGAGCGCGCTTACCCAGAAGATACCTATTCATTCGCGTTATGAAGACCCAACGTATATGAAACACAAAAGTTTCCAATTATTACTTGGTGCAGACACAGTTTTTGAATTAATTTTGTCACCAACGCGTTTGAGTTGGCAGCACAAAAGTTGCGAATGATTGCTTGGTGGATTTTACAGAAGTTTGTCACTGACACGCTTTGGCAACACAAAATATGTCAACTTTTATTTGTTCGAGATCCAGCTAGACATTGTAAATAATTGAATAGAATAGAATAGACATCATTTATGGCGAAAAACATACAAATAACATTTCTTACACCGAGACGCAAAAATCCAAACAAAATGATTCTGCCAGATCTCTGCTACAAAAAGGCTCCAACTGAACATAAGATGGCTAACAACCAGCGTTGGTCTTCCAATTTTTTATTACTAAAGACACTATTTCTTTCAACAGGTGAAGACAATATTCCTGTTCCTAATCAACCAGCTGCAAGGTCTTCGTGACCCCAAGGATCCAGCGTTCAAGCGGTACTTCTACCTGTTGGAAAACCTGGCGTATGTCAAGTCTTTTAACATGTGCTTCGAGTTGGAAGATTGCCAGGAGATCTTCTGCGCATTGTTCTCGCTCATGTTCAAGATTGTCAAGTGAGTATTCTATTCTACTGTTATATGTGTTCTCTAGCGTGTCATCAGAAGAACATCGTCCAGCCCAATTTTGTTTTCTGCTCTGGTTTCGACCAATATATAGAGGATGGAGAATTTACGTCTTCAAGATTACGAAACCGCTGTAAACGGCTATGTTATTGTGATCAAATGCGCACACCGGCATGTGGTACTTGCTATTAACGGCTAGAATAGATTAGAGTTGCGGTAGAATAATATTTTTCAAATTATTGGAGTACAAAATTTTATGTTCCGGGCGGGATCCGCCTCCATCGGCTACCTGGCCACACTCTTTCGAGCCGAAACCTCGTATTCCAATTGTATTATTTTAACCGTGTCGTAGGTGACGGTGTGCGGCCATCACCCACACTACTAGACTTCATCTGATCGAAAGAAGTGCTTTTACAAACACTTAAATCTCGCAATGATAACGCTATCCTTCTGTATTTTATGATTTTAGCTTAGCACGCGTTAGTGCAAATAAGAAATAACGCGTGCTAAGCGAAAATCATAAAGTTTGAGCAAAATTGTCGTCTCCAATAATTTGTAAAGTATGATTGTTGCTTAGTTTTAATAATGTTTGGGGTGTGAAGCAATAGGACGGGATGGTAACCCCCATCCCGTACTGTTGCCTGCTACTGGGAACTAAGAATGGATGTATGGCATTAGAATATGCATCTCATCGCATTCTTTTGTATATCTGTTCCTGATATGATCAGACACATAAAGAGCGGCACCACGAGAAGGTAACTTATTAGACTTATTATATATCTGCGGTCTTTACCATAACCATACGCCGATCTCGCTCAGCGCATACGATAGCCAGGTGAGTGTTAGTTACAAAGTGTCAGTATACTGTAATACTGACGTGCACGTTATTGCGTAGTGGCTAGAGTCGCTTATTTATTGGAATGGCGTGGCGGAGTTATTCTTATGATCATTTTTATTCTGTAGTTAGGGTTGACACAGATATACATATCTACCTATAACGTATGATTAAAGGTGAAGGCGCATCTAAACGCGCCGCAGGAGCCATAGTAATCGAATTCATGTTTTTGGTCCGAGATCTGTGTTCTAGTCTCGAAGTTATAACTGTAGTCTAGAAGTGCTACGGTAGAGAGTTGCAGACCCACCTGAGTCTCTAACCAAGAATCATCCTGCACTATGACTTGAAAATATCTGAGGCAACGTGCGCATATATAATACTAGTAGGGATCCTCATACAGGAAACGTGTTGTATGAACGTTTTTTTTTGTATTTGCTCTATCGTAAAAACGGTTATACATTCAAGCGGCAAACTCATTATGATTATAGTCCCATATATAACGTACAGCAACAAATAATAAAATCCGCCTTTATGCGAGCTAAGAATTTATTCTAATCTATAATATTATATTCTATATTATAATAAGAAGCTATTTCAGCTAAGAATTCTGGACTGTATTTAAAAAATAACGGTCTTAAGTTACATTCTGTATAAGTACGGAACTATCGGTGTGTGGGTATAACTATCGCACTGGGCCGGTTTTCTATTATCAATGAGTTATCCATTTTCTTCTAGCACCGAACACTCGTCAAAGGTGAAATCCTTCATGCTGGATGTCCTGTGTCCCCTGATCACGGAGTCAGATGTGGTCTCCAACGAGCTTTTGAATGTGATCCTTATGAATCTGGTTGAGCCCAACAAGAGGGACCTCAAGTATGCGTATGCACTCGCCAAAGACCTCATAGTGAAGACCAGTGAGACCTTGGAGCCTTATATACAAGCGGTAAGCAATGTTTATGCATAATATATGTTAACTGTTAAATATGAAACAATTGACAAAAAATGCTTAAGGAATTTACAACCAAAACATATTATTATTCATTTTAAGAGACGTAAAATGTTAATTCTTACTGTATGTATGCTATGTAGGTATTTTTTGCCAATATTTGTTTGTTCATTATTATAGTAGAATACCTAAGATAATGGCGTCATTGTAGTATCGCTATATCTCTAAATGAAAACTTGAATATACTATTCTCTCTCCATTTTGGTAGAATCATTGGCAGGGAGGGTTAACAGGGCATAGAGGAATATACCTAACTGGGTGTTTGCCTTGTTATACTTTTGGGTATATACCCAGTTGATGTTGATTAGGGGGCGTCCATAAATTACGTGAGGTGATTTTTTTAAATTTTCTGTCCCTCCCTCCCCCGTTGGTGAGATGTCGTGAGATTTTGTTCAACCCCCTCCCCCATCCCCCAATCTCACGTGAGATTTTTCAGAATGTGGGTTTCTTATGTAAACGCGTTGGGTTGTTATTGTAGAAAGAAAAAAAAGATTTGCTTCGTGCTTTTATTAACACTAGTAATCAATATTGATGAGAGTTATAAATGTAATAAAAATTTAACAATAGAATACTTAAATCATGACTACTGTGATAAAAAGAAAAGAATATCTACTCTAATTCAGTCCATGGAGAATTATGCGTAGTTAGTATAGTATAATTTTTTTTTGTTTCAATCAGAACAAAAATTGCGTGATATTTGTCGAGACCCTCCCTCTCCCTAACGTAAGATTATATGAGATTTGACTCGACCCCCTCCCCCCCTAAATCATCCCACGTAATTTATGGACGCTCCCTTATAAGTTCAGACCACCACGCATAAGACTAAAGTATCATTCTTAATATCATCTTAGTAATATCGAGTATCAAGTATCGTCAAAAATGAGTTCTTATGTAGTATTATTTGACTCACAAGAAACTGAATGCTTTCGAACAAGTGACGTAAGCCCATCCATCATACTTGATTTAATGATTAACTGATATGATAATTTAAATGTGATAAAAATTTCGAAAAAGTTACATCATGTATGTATTTTTTTGTATTTGATTCCAGTTTTTCAACCATGTCCTAATCCTTGGCAAAGAAGAGAAACACCTGCTTATCTTCTCAAAAGTATATGAACTGATCTATGAGCTTTATCAATGCTGCCCTGCCATTCTATTGTCCGTATTACCACAGCTTGAGTGTAAGCTGAAGTCAGCGCAGTTCCAAGAACGCCTGAGTGGTGTCGCTTTACTTGCCAGAATGTTCTCAGAACCCGGATCACAACTTGCTACACAGTATCCGGCCTTATGGCGAGCTTTCCTTGGAAGATTCAATGATATCTCAGTTCCTATACGCATCAAATGTGTGCAATACTGCATGCACTTTTTAGTACACCATCCAGATTTAAGAAAAGACATCACTGAGACATTGAAAATGAGACAGCACGATGCTCAAGAACAAGTCAGGTACGAAGTTGTCATGGCTATAATAGCAACAGCTCAGAGAGATTTCAATGCAGTGGCAGAATCAGAAGACCTACTTCATTTTGTCAGAGAACGTACACTTGATAAAAAGTTCAAGATACGCAAAGAGGCCATGTCCGGGTTAGCAATGATTTACAAGAAATTCCTCACAGAAAAGAAAGTGCCACCAGCAACAGAGAAAGCAGCGCAGTGGATTAAAGACAAAATTCTCCATGGATACTATATGACAGCCTTGGAAGATAGGTTACTCGTAGAAAGACTTCTGAATACGTCGCTTGTACCATATACATTGCCTCCACCGACTCGAATGAAGAAACTTTATTACCTTATGTCTAATGTAGACGATAATGCAACAAAAGCATTTATAGAACTACAAAAGCATCAATTGGCCGTTCGTCGCACTGTTGCCGAGTGGGTAGACCTCCACAGAAAGCCTCCCACGCCGGCTGTGCAAAAGGAAATGATCGCTAAGGTCCTACATATAAGCTCTAAATACCTACCTGAGTCTGTGAAAGCACAGGAGTTTTTGAATAAGTTCTCGAGTCATATGAAACAGGCGCCGGAGTTGCTGCAAGGAATGGAGACAATATTGAATCCGAATGTTAACTGTGAAGTTTGTGTTCGTACCACGGTAAGTATCTTGTCATAGTAATTGAACAACTTTATACGGTTTAAATCGCGTATATTTATAATTATTTTTGTCCCGACGTTTCAAACGCTTTGCAGTGATCGTGGTCACGGGGTGACTGATAATTATACGCGAATTAAACCGTTTAAAGTTGTTTATTACCATGTGTAATCGCGAAAACTTAAGACTTGAGTGAAAGTGATAAAATACTTAAATGTTTTTGAAGCACTCGTAGCCAAGTTTGCTTAGCCATTCTGAATCGATCAGCAAAGTTAAGCAACGTCCGCCGCGGTCATGACTTGGATGGGTGAACGCTAGTGACATTACTACTGAGCGCTTCCGTGCTTCGTAGGGCACGTTAAGCCGTCGGTCCCGGTTGTTGTCTTAGGATAGCAGTCGTTACAGCATGGTGGTAGGGCACTTTGCGAATGTCCGCCTGGCTAGCTACCACCCTCAAGTTGAAAATCTGTCGCCAAGCACCTAACGGTGTGTTCCGGCAGCTGTCCTTGAGAGCCAGTAACTCTGGGTTAGCCTGAACAACATCCTCGACCGCATCATCACTTACCATCAGGTGAGATAGTGGTCAAAGGCTAACCTAAGTATTTTATCACTTTGAATATTTTCTTCGCCAGAAATATTGTAGCCATAACATAAAGATGTTAATTAAATTGCATATATTAATTTCAACTCTATTCTATGTATCTCACTAGGGGCTAAAGAATCTCTATGTATCAAATTTCACCCAAATCTGTTCAGTCACTATAGAAGAGGTGAGTGGTAACAAGCACACAAACACACTTTTTTTATGTAGGTTATGGAACAAGCCAAGTTAGTTTTTGAACTATAACCCAAAACATAAATAAAGCAATGAACAAACTTTTTTACTGGTGTAATAAATATATCCATTAAATTTAAGTTTTTTTTTCAGTCAAATGTCCTAAAGAAACTTGGTCAGCCCGTTATGACGAATCTGTATTACAACACAGTGAAGATGCTCCTAGAACGAGTCAGTTCTGTAATGATTGACCATGAAGCCTTGCTAATACTGGTTGGATACGTGGAAGGAGCAGTGAAAGGAACAGACCCTAGTATCGCTGAAGAATGTGGTATGTATAATCAGAGAATACAATGTAATAAAAATTTAAGCTTATTGAG
The DNA here is from genome assembly GCA_963854805.1 of Plagodis dolabraria. Taxonomy (NCBI): domain Eukaryota; kingdom Metazoa; phylum Arthropoda; class Insecta; order Lepidoptera; family Geometridae; genus Plagodis; species Plagodis dolabraria. The sequence continues at coordinate 9,409,655 of OY978462.1, read as the reverse complement.
CGAACAAACAGGAAAAATTTCAATAATTAATTAAAATCGTTCTGAAATATTCATATTTTGTTAGACATATTGTTATCCGGAGGGATAGGCGTAGACCATGGATTTCTGCTTGCTAATAGCTGGCCTACTTATTTGATATTTTCATTGCACACTCTTGAATTGGCACTTATGATCTGGCCTTTGATTCTTAACTGAAGTTTCAATAGTACACCATGCCTTTTTAGAAAGGCATGGTGTACTATTAATTTGAAAGTGCAAAAAAAGTGCATAGCTGATAAATGACAGACAAACTTATTTTCTCTAATAACATAAAGTATTGACACAGCACGTTAAGAATGACACAAGATCAAATTGTAAAAAGTTTTGGCTTTGATATTGGAAGCCGGCCGTTATATTCAAAGTTGAAAGTGACGTATAAGGCGAGGCGTTCAAAATGTATAGTTTTATCGCACTTATAGCTAGGTTTGCTAACTCTTCTACACGATCTGCATTGTGCTAGGGCCTTTTACGAATTCCCACCTGGCTAGCTAAAAAAAAGATCATGCGTTATTTTATATAACTTGTATTATCTTGAAAAATTATTGAACATATATACACTCGAGAGCAATGAATCCGGGTCACTTAAAGAATGTTAAAAATCTCGGAAACTAAAAATGATAGGTTAATGCAATAAATTGTATTTAATAGACAATGTAATACTCGATACACTCTGTGTCTTCCATCGTGCTTGTAGAGCATAAATTTTGATTCGTCGGTGAACATAACTTTTGACCAATCTTCAATACTCCAATTTACGTGGCTCTGGGCATATCTTAGTCTCGAAATACGATGCCCACGCTCCAGTTTAGGGCCGTTTGCAGGTCTAAGGGGTTTTAAGTTAGATTCAGCAAGCCGACGTCTTACTGTCCATGCACTTGGGTTACTTCCTCCGAGGCGTCGAAACTGATTGGTGAGTTCAGTTCCTGTGAGAAAGCGATTTCGAAGCATGGTGTTCACCAAGTATCGGTCTTCTCGTGCTGTAGTACACCTGGTTCTGCCCGTTCCTGGTCTGCGTAGGTTAGAACCAGTTTCTTCGTAACGTCGGAGAACTCTTTGTACTGTTGACAGCGACACACCGACAGTCCTGGCTGTATCGCGCTGACTCCGGCCGGTTTCCAGCATTGTAAGTATTCTGGTGCATTCTTCAGGCGTAAGCGACATAATTTCAGCTTGAATAATGAATATAGAGCACTATCAACATGGTTTATGTACCCACATAAATGACAGATTACAAACAAAAGCAAAACCAAATGCTGTAATTTCGTAGTTCCATCTTCGAAAGTGGCCCTTTTTCAAATTTGATTTTTTTATGATATAACTGTACAATAACTAAGAAGTTTTAATACCTTCATTTAAGGAGTATTACATTGTCTATTAAATACAATTTATTGCATTAACCTAGCATTTTTAGTTTCCGAGATTTTTAGGATTCTTTAAGTGACCCGGATTCATTGCTCTCGAGTGTATATTTCATAAAAAATCTCTTCTAAATCTCGCGTATTATTTGAGTTCAGAAGAGATCTAAAGATTTTATTGCATATTCGAACCATCATACGACCGTTATTAACAATTTTGAGTGCTCGCGCGATAACTTATAGCTTCGATGCGAACTTTAAAGATTTTAATAAAGTGTTTGTATGTATAATCTCGTCGTGCGACTATAACGCATCGTTTGATCGTAAGATCGTTGCAAATTAAGACAACCCCTTAAACCAAGTTTCAAGAAGATTACCATTAAATAGACGCGAACTAATACACAAATACCGAGATGCCCTAGTTGCCAGTGAGACGATAATACTTTATCTTTTCCACAGGCATAGATCAAGAGAAAGCCGCTGAGCGCGGTCTGAAGCTTCTCGTGATGCTCTCGTTCGTGTTCCCGGCGCATTTCCTTCACGAAGACATCTTGGAGCGCCTCACCTCGTTGTTGGAAAGAGAAGAAGAGACAGTCGCGCCTCACATACTTGCCGCTCTTACCTTCCTCGGGAAATACAGGCCGCTAGGTATGTGACATAAAAACTTTTATGTATCTGACTGTAACAGCCAGATCGTCCACTGCTGAACACAGCCTCCCCTTTTAAGGGGATGTTTGCCACAATTCCCATACTTGGCGTCTTGGGGATCGCAGTGTAAGTTGGCAGTTCTTTAGAAGGCACTGAGGCCCACCTTCCAGTATTTTTCCCTTAGTCGCCTCTTACGACACCTACGGCTTGATATGGGGAGGTGAAATTCTGACCCGGCACTCCACGGGGCATGTACCTATGTCTATGTAAATCTCTAAATTTAAAATATCTAAATATAATTAGTGAATTCTGTTCACACTAAAATCCACATTCGTGTAACACTTAAAATGCCAATATAAAATACAATAATAGGATTATTCTGTTCAATTGTGGATAATTTTACAGAAGGTTAAAAGAGCACCAATTTACATAACGACTAAATCAGTAGTTGTAAAAAATGCCTACAATTGAACACAACAGTCAACCTTTAACTGTCATTTGCAAGCAATGATGGCCGGGCGGTCTTAGAAATGGACTGCCGCAGGTCCATGGCTCGTTCCCCACCGCCGGCATGAGCTTCAACGCATGGTGGATGGGCATTTAGCGAATGCTCGCCTGGCTAGCTACCATCCTCAAGTAGAAAATCTGTCGCCAAGCACTTAACAGTGTGTTCCTGCATCAGTCCCTGAGAGCCAGAAAATTACAGGCACATGAGAATTAACAACTGTATGTATGTGAAGGGCGCATTGCGTTTCGGTCGGACGAAATGCGTCTGTAATAGGCAGAGGTTCGTCCGCTTAACATCAGATGGGCCTCGTTGTGCGTTGGGCCATCGATGGGCTAGTTCCTTCACAATAACAAAAAAAGCAATATACAGGGTTATTGGTGATATGCTAACAACTTCTTAGTGTTAACATCTGCAAGTCCTAAGAAACATTGTTTTAAAATAAAAAAAAAATAATAAATTTTTGTTTTCGTTTTTTTTATGTGTTTTTAACGGAATAAGTATGGGGTCCATCTAATGTTAAAAGTCTCTTGTGCCTCTAATGTATTATTTCATAATTTGTATTACTTTGCTCGACGTAAATATTCAAAACTCTATTAAAAGGGAGCACGGCGCGGTCCAGTGTTGCTCTTGGCACGGAGAGTACACAAAATTATTTAAAAAAAATAAAAAAATATCTCAAAATGTTTGTTAGGACTAGCAGATGTCAATCCTAAGAGGTTGTTAGCATATTACTAATAACCCTGTATACGAATTTGAATTTAAGTATGTACAGAATAAGAACTATCATAATTTAGAGAATTCATGAAGTATTGTTACCAGGGTTTTGTTATTGGAGCAAAGATGTCATGATACTGCTCAGTATTTATGTTTTTCATTTGCTTCTGTAAATTTATATGTTAAATCTATCCTTGTCACTGATCCATAACCATAATTATGTTTACAGGAGAGGCGTGCCCCACAATGTTCCCAAAATTAATCTCATTATGCAAAGCTTACGCTGAAGTTGGTACACCGAAACAAGCTAAAAACGCCGTCAGGTAACTTCTTCTTCTTGACATACACCATTTACAAGGCACCTTTACAAATTGCACATGTTTCCGTTTCTGCATTTAATAAAAAGGGTCTTTAGACATGTTTTCGTATAGGTACTTGAAGAAGCTAAATTTGTGTGTATATTCCAAATATGACGAGCATTATCGGGTACTAGGCGAAAATCACATTTAGAAATTATTAGAGCACAAAATAATATTTGTGCTCAAATAATTTCTAAATGTGATTTTCGAGACTAGAATTCTGTCTCCAATAATTTGTTACAATAGGTATACTATTAAAAATGCTTAGCATGGGCATTGGAAATAAAAAGCTACTGCTCCGCTTCTCCAAAATCATATTGATTTTCTTTACAAAACTATATATATATATATATAACGTGTATATTAATTCATCAACAATACTGCGGGGGATGGTGTAGAATCGATAACTGAATGTGATCCACTCATAATTAATTTTCACATAAACAAAATTAATACCTACAAAATTATTGCCTAAGCTGTGGCACGTTGACTTTGAGAATGATACCGACGACAACACTCGCGGCCGCCGTGGACTAGACTCACACATACACACACGTTCTAGGTATTCTAACGCATTGCAAGGGCAATGAACTCCGTAGGTATACCTACCGAGTTCATTGCCCTTGCAATGCGTAGGTATACCTACCGCGGCCCGCGGACCAATAACATCATATCCACTGCGTCTTACTTTTTATTTTAAAAATAATAGTTTTCCTGTACTTTTCTACAGTTAAAAGTTGAAAATATGAAAGTTTTTATCTAGTTCTGTCGTAACATATGTGGATTCCTCCGTACAAAAGTGGTTTGCGAGGGGATATCTAGCTCAGTTAACCTGGAGTACCTACAAACCGACGGCGCGGCGTCCAAAGTAAACAAACAAAGGAAAGTTGTCAGTGTTGAACTTTTTGGCAGTGATGGTGTACTTAGTTGTAGTGACGGGATTGTGATTAATGGAATAGAAACCAGGTCATACTGTCGTGGAAATTACTTTTGCAACATTTTGCTGGAAGAGTTTATTTTAATAATGCGCCATCTATGAATACGTAGTGGAACTGCTCACCGAGTCACCCTGTAACCAGACACGAAGATATGGAGCGTTAGCGGGGATCGGATACCTACGATACAGACCCTGCATTTTAGTAATGTTTTGCAAGTTTACCAAGGAGGGCGCTACCTGTCATCACAGCGTTTCCTATTCTTAGGCTGCTATTTACAAATTCTTATGTACCTACTTATCCAATCAGGCAGAGAAATAATTGTTTTGAATGTTATGACTATGAATTTATGAATATGTTTTATGTTGTTAATTAATTGTTATTCTATTTATTTATTGACAGGACATTTTATTAGGTATTTAGGTTGCTAATTAGATCTCATTTGATAATTATATCATGGTTACCTACGTTATAGTATAGTAGTTGTTGTAGGTGCCTACGTGTTATTGACATATTATATGAATTGTTAGGATTTTTCAATTTACTTTCGAATTAGGTATTTAGTTTTGAAATGTAATTTCAATAATTTATTTATTTATTTATTTTAAGACGCACCAACGACTTATTCGCCTTCTCTCTTTGGATACTGACCAGATCAGACGTGTTTACACTAAATTCGCTATTTTTCTTTTAAATATAAAAATCATTGAAATTTGTGTGCGAAAAATTAAGTGATCTACTAGGAGTGCATAAACGTTAAAACGTATCTTACTAGTGCAACAGTGTACGTTACAACACACTAGCAGCGTCGGTGTATCAATAGGCGTACTCACACTACTGTATAGTGTACTGACTGGTAAGATAAAGTGAGCAGCTGTTTATAGTACAATGTCGGTTCAGCGATCCCCGCCAAGCTCAGCACAAAATAATTTACTGGATATAACGCCTATAATTACCCATTCTCACTCTGATCCTGCTTTAAGCACCTCGGCAAATACTAACTTTGCTGATCATCAGCTGAACATCACAAAGCGACAGAAGCGAAATTTTCAAGATTTTCTAGACTGTTCGCATAAAAATGTAGAAATCCACGCAGACGTAGACATTCAAACAACTCTCATGGATATTAAAATCCAGCAGGATCAAAAATTCGAGGTGTTGACTAAAGCCATGAGCCAGATAATCAATCAAAACGAGGGTATCTATAAATCTATAGAAATAATGTCTAGACAATACGAAGACCTCATGGTCAAATGCGGCTCCCTTGAGAAGGAAAACTCTGAGCTTAAAATGCGAGTTTCTTCCCTAGAAAGTCAAATGGAACTGTCAGAAAAAAACTCCGTCAAATCGACAATTGAGATTCGTAACCTACCAAAACAAGCCAACGAAAGCAAGGAGCTGACCGTCAACTTAGTTAAGACTATTGGCACTGCGATAGGCCTAGTAAGCCCAATCACAAGTTCTGATATAAGAAATATTTTTCGTAACAAGTCAGAAACTATTGTGGTGGATTTCATCAGCACAAATACGAAGGAATCATTCATCTCGGCATACAAATTGTTTAATAAATCACGACGAGATAGTAAAGATCCCCAACTCAATACTTCTGATATACAAGTAAGCGGGCCCGCTCGTACAATCTATGTATCCGAGGCGCTAACTATAAAAACCCGTAAACTACTCCACTTAGCCCGCGAGCTTGTGAAGAATAAGAAGCTCTGGACTGCTTGGACATCATATGGACAATTGTACGTCAAAGTAGAGGAGGGAGTCCCGCCGACCCGCATAGTCGAAGAAAAGGAATTACGTAATATGGACAAGTGACTAGATGGACTAAATAATTTCTATTTCTTTTTCATATGTTTAAAGGACAATTTATTACTAGGGCTTACTTTCTATCTAGTTATATTAGTATTAGGATTCACATTGTTGTATAATTTTATGATGTCATTTCACAGATATAACCATTTGATCAAATCCATTCATATGCGAAACTCACATCCACACACTTCTTCCAACACACATTGCACACATCACTGTTGGTGTCTAAGCACTGATCTTAACAATCACACAAACTCACTCAAACGAGCTGAGAAAGCCTTGAGCTGTTATATGCTTATCAAATCAATACCATTGACTTTGACCTCCACAACAAAAATATATTATCTGTCTACGTTAACGCCTACCATTAATCTGTTGCAACCAAATATCCTACTACGTCCAGTACCAAGTTCTGAAACCATATATTTTAGATATTTAAACTATCCTATGTTATTTGTTGAATGGACTAGATGTGAGTCTATCCATTCAATAAATTTGTATGGATTTTAATAGTATTGAAACTCTGAACTTGGGTCTGGACTCCTTCTCGGTTGCAAACACCATAAGATGTGACATAGAAGAACTGAGCGTACACGTAAATAAAGACAATAATTGCCTCAAGTCACTTAACTTGATATCGCTAAATATCAGAAGCATTAACTGCAATCTTAATAGCTTCGTCACTCTTATCCATAGATCTAAAGTGGACTGGGATATTCTGGTCCTTTCTGAGTGCTGGTTAATGGGTGACAAACACATCCCCCCACTAGAGGGGTATAACTATGTAGCTTCCACTATCCACAATACCCAAAACGAGGGAGTTGTCGTATACTACAAGAGTCATATAAAAATTAAAATCGATAGCTCTTCATTGTGCGACGCTAACTCTCTTGTACTATGCCTTGACTCTGATACATGTATTATGGCTACCTACCGACCATGGGGACAGCGCAATGTTACCAATTTTCTCAACTCCTTAGATAAGATACTATCGACACTTTCTGCATATAAAAATATAATTTTTTGTGGCGATATAAATATAGACATCGTCCCAAATACTTCGGATAATAAATCATATGAATACCTAAATATCCTAGCAAGTCATAGCCTACTTCCAGCGCACACAATGGTTACTCATGGTCAGACGTGCCTAGACCACATGTTCTTAAAAACAAAGTATGAAGCTACCTGCTATGTAATAGAGTCATCGATCACAGATCATGATCCTGTTGCCCTAACAATGAATCTTAAAATTCAGCCTAACTTCACTAATAAACCTATTACTTATATCGACTTTGAATCCCTTGATAGCTCCATGCGCATTTTAGATTTCCAACCAGTTCTAAACTCAATTGATGCCAATGAAGCTACTGACATATTTACAAACCTACTTATTACTGCAATCACGAAACACACTAAGTCTCGCAAAGTATCGCGTAGAAAAAAGTTGATCAAACCATGGATGACTAATGGCTTGGTTCGTTGTATGCGTAATAGGGACAATTTGCATAGGAAACTAAAAAGGGATCCAGATAATGAGGTGCTTAAATTGTACGTACAAAAACTATAGGAACTTTTGCAATAGTCAACTAAAAAAAGCTAAAAGGAACTATGAGAAGCAGGAGATTGAAGCGGCAAAAAGAAACAAGAAAAAGCTTTGGGAAGTCATAAAAAATATTTCTGGTCAGCAAAAAGCGTCTGATTATGCATCTAGTCTGTTATCGGTAGAAAATCCATACTTAAGCATCAATGCAATTAACCATTTTTTTGCTAATGTAGGCAAAAATCTTGCAGAATCAACCCAATCAAGTTTGAATGTTAACCCTTCCACTAGTAACTTAGATCCTCCATACACAATACCAGTAAATTCATTGGTATTGCTCCCTACTGATGAACTAGAAATTTTTCAACTCATCCAAAGCCTTAAAGATAAATGTGCTGTTGGGGTAGATAATATAACTGGGAAGTTCCTTAAAAGATACTCTCATATAGTCATACCTATTATTGTGTATATTTCGAACTTAGCGCTTTCCACGGGAGTGTTCCCACGAGCTTTTAAAATTGCGCTCATCAAGCCTATACATAAAAATGGTGATAAAGACTGTGTCAATAATTTTAGGCCTATTTCAATTCTTCCTACACTATCAAAAATATTGGAAAGACTCATGAACAAGCGACTAGTAAACTATCTAGAATCTAATAAACTGTTATCACAAAGACAATTTGGTTTTCGTGCCAAACTGTCCACTGGGGACGCAGTTCATGAACTTATTAACTCTATTATTCAAAATCTTGATGAAAAGCGTAAATGCATCGCTATTTTCCTGGATTTAGCCCGGGCTTTTGACACAGTCTCTATTCCCTATCTTCTAACCAAGCTTGATCAGCTCGGAGTTCGTGGGGTCCCACATCAACTTTTCCGGGACTATCTGACTAACAGGACACAGCGCGTAAAGATCGGCACTTTGTTGAGTGATGAACAAAGGATCACTTATGGCGTGCCGCAGGGCAGTGTTATTGGACCGACGCTGTTTCTGATCTATATAGATGGCCTCTGTCGCCTCAAACTGCAGGAGGGTAGTATATTTACTTTTGCTGATGATACAGCTCTCTTTTTCAGCGGAAACAGCTGGAATGAAGTTTTTCTATTGGCACAAAAGGGTTTCAACTGTGTTTCCACTTGGTTGCGTAACAATATCCTAACTCTAAATGTTTCAAAGACTAATTATATCACATTTGCAATGAGATCAAACCACCTTCCACCAAAGAACTTAACCTTAACTGCACATTCTTGCAAAACTTTTAGTAATTGCATGTGCTCCACCCTTAGCAGAAATGAAACTGTCAAATACTTGGGCATAATTTTAGACCAGACGCTCACTTTCAAACCCCATATTGCAATATTGGCTTGCAGACTTAGAAAACTTATATACATTTTTAAATCATTAAGACATGTAGCTGACCACTATATTATTAAAGAAGTCTATACTGCCATTTGTCAGTCTATAGTTGAGTATTGCATAACCTCCTGGGGTGGGGCAGCCAAGACTCATCTCATTGAGATTGAAAGAGCACAGCGATCTGTTCTTAAAGTGAGTGCTTGTCTTCCTTTCCGTTACCCCACGACAGATTTGTACAAAAAGTGGGACGTTCTAACAGTACGACAAACATTCATTTTGCGCACAGTCCTTAAACAGCACTCCATAACTAAATATGATCCTGAGCTGGTGAAGGACAAGCGCCGTAAGGGCACAGTTTGCAGGGCACTACAACTCCATACGACTCTATCTCATAATTTTTTTTGTTTCATGGGTCCATACCTCTATAACTGTTTGAATAACGAACTAACTATTTACCCTCAAACTAAGTCTCAGTGTAAGAAAAACGTAACAGCTTTTTTAAAAAACCTCACCTATGACGAAACTGAAAACTTACTATCTGTTCCTTCCTGATTATACTATATCTGAATGGTAGTCCAATAATCTTTTGTGTTTCCTGAAGTTCTATAGTTAACAGGCACGAGCGGTCCACTAAACTTCAATTTCAATGAGTACTGTTCAAACTGATTCAGACTTCGGAATTATTTATTTTATTTTTATCTTATACCGTTCATATTGCTTTGATACAGTAGTAAATTTTTATTTTTTTTCCTGCTTGTTCTATAATATAAATATGGAGCAACTATATATATATATGTATATATATTTTAATCCAAAAATTGTAGTTTCCATTTTACCTTTGAAAAATGATTCCACCTCTCTGACTATAATCACACAGCAATAAGCACAATAAGCTCCTTACACAAAATCTCCCAACAACAACTCACAAACATTAGCGTCATTTACGTAGCCTACGTAGCTTGCGTGCACACACGCAAAAAATTGAAAGCAATACGATGTGTTCACGCACACTCTAAAGCAATTATCACCAATATACCAATATTTTGAACACGATTGGCGCACACGCTTACAATACGTCACACTACAAACAATGCAGTCCGCAGTGCACTCACACATTCTTGGGTGCTCCTTTCATTTGATAAACATACAAGTTCATATTCACGCACAATAGCACCAACACAACACACGTACACCGACACAACACACATACACATTAAACTGTGAAATTATTCTGATAGAATTGTTTAAAACTACCTTCACAATTTCATTGAACATAGTAATAATACAAAAATAGTTATGTTAACTCTGTTTAAACCCTGTTACTAGTTATGAGTTATAGTCTAATACTTATGATGTCAGATCCGTTGAGTGGGGCCTGGTGACCTGTGATACAGACTATGTCTACTTCAGGCACCAGTCCTTGCAATGCGGGTTTACATTACAGCAATATTAGTAAGTATAGCTTGTATGATATGTGTTATGAATTGTAGACCTATTTGCAAGGAAAATAAACGCATTTATTATTATTTATTATTATTATTATTATTATTCACTAAACATTCAAGACAATATGGGGACACAGGTTATTTTTTAGTAGGTGAATCAATCAATTATAGGTACGTACAACGCTTTCTGAGAACTATTACATAGCAGAATATAATATTATATAATCATTAGAGTTAAAAATCATACATAGTATTATACCTATAGATCCTATTGGTAGGTATACCAAAAGTACTTCTTCTGCCTTATCTACTATTTTACCAGGCTACTTTGGTACTATAATTATCATGACTAGTCCCGCGCGTGCCCCTTGTCCGCACTGCCCAGATTCAGTGAAACTTTTCTCTATACCTCATGGTCTGCGAGTCCACATCGGCCGCAAGCACAAAAACATTGCCCCGGCTGCGATACCGGGTTCCACATCTGCAGCGCTTGCGCCAGCAATACCACTCACACCGCGGACAACTCTTTCAAGGGATTCGCCTTCATACCGTTTGGAGGACTTGCCCGCTTTACGGGCAAGGATACGAGTACTGAGGCACATTCCTAAGGGTGCGAGATGCTTGGCAGCTAACGCGTTGGCTACCTTAATCCATAAGGCCTTAGAGTCTAACAGCGCCGGTGACTGGTGGGAGGTTCTGACTTTCGCGTTTACAGCGCTGAAAGTGCCAGAACAAGGGGACAAAAAGAATCTGACCACAAAAGTAAAGGAAAATGTCGGGAAGGGTCATCTTGAACTGCCGGTTGAATTTCTTTCCAGTAGGTCAAGCTCTCTTTATAAATCGGTTCAGGGCAAGGTCTTTGAGGGGGACCTGAGGGGTGCGGCGCGCTTGCTCACGTCGGATTGCACTTTTGCTCCTTATGGAGAAGAGACGTTATCTTCCCTCAAAGAAAAGCACTCCGCCCCCTTGGATGCCCCGCGTATTCCTCCACTCCCCAATAGCACGGTATCGTGTCTCTTCGTTGAGGCGGAAAACGTGTCAGCTGCACTTCAAACATTCCATCGTGGCTCTGCCGCGGGGATGGATGGGTTGCGCCCCGACCATCTAAAGGAGCTGACTTCGCCTTCAGCCGGTGATGGTGGACAAAGGTTGCTCGAGGCGACTACGAGACTTTGTAACTTTTTGCTGGAGGGAAATCTCTGCTCAGAAGTTTGCCCCTACCTCTACGGTGGTTCTCTGTGCGCACTCCAGAAGAAGGACGGTAGCATAAGACCGATTGCTGTAGGCAATGCATTCCGGCGGTTGGTAGCTAAACTGTGTTGTCAGGCCGTGAGGAGCGAAATGACTCCATACCTCCAGCCCCATCAGGTGGGATTCGGTACACCGCTGGGATGCGAGGCAGCCATACACGCTGCTCGGTCTTTTGTGCTGCGGGAGGGAAGTGACGACGTGCTTATTAAGCTTGACATCCGAAATGCTTTTAACAGCTTGGACCGAGGGCCGATGCTGGAGGAAGTCAGGGAATTGACGCCATCCATCTTTCGCTTCCTTCGGCAATGTTACTCAGAGCCAAGTTACCTGTTCTATGAAGGAAATCGTATATTGTCTCAGGTCGGGGCGCAGCAGGGGGACCCCCTGGGGCCCCTCATCTTCAGCATGGCAATCCACAAGGCCATAAAAGCTATGGAAGCCCCTCTTAATATTTGGTACCTTGACGATGGAACCATAGGTGGAGACCCGGATGTGGTAGCAAGGGATATTAGTGTACTCTTCCCAGCGCTGCGGAAATTGAGTCTGGAGGTCAACACCGAAAAGTGTGAATTCTTCGCTTGCAGCCCAGTAGCCGCGGAGTCAAGCACCACGTTAAAGTCCCTCATCCCCGGCCTCAAAATAATGGATAGAGGATCCCTCTGTTTGCTGGGTGCTCCTATCTTCCCCGATGGCGTGCCTGACAGCCTTAAGTCGAAGATGGCTACCTTGACATCATTGTCGACTCATTTCCAGCACCTCCCGGCACATGTTGCGTTGACGCTTCTGGGGACCTGCTTCGCGATGCCTAAGATGACCTATGTTATTCGGACGGCCCCGAGTTGGAGGTTCCCAGAAGAGGTGTCATGCTTTGACAGCGCTCTGAAGCAAATTGTTGAAGAGACGCTGAATGTGTGCCTCAGTGAGTCACAGTGGTGTCAGGCTAGCCTGCCGATACGGTTCGGTGGTTTGGGCGTGCGACGGCTACATGAAACTGGACCTATTGCCTTCCTCGCCTCATCACATGGAGTCGTGAGCCTTGTCACTCGTATACTAAGTAAAGGTGACACGGTTCGCATCCCATTCGCTGAGGAGGCTTTTACGAGGTGGTCAGTAATGTGCCCAGGCATCGACCCACCAGCAAAACCTGAATGGCAAAGAAGCTGGGACGACCTACTGGGTAAACGGCTCGTTGCGCAGTGGCGTGCGGAAAACACGGGTGTTGAACTCGCCCGAATAAACGCCGTGACCACACCGGAGTCTGGCGCGTGGCTCTACGCTCTTCCTTCTCCGCACATGGGCACGCTTTTGGATGATGACTCGTTGAGGGTGGCTGCCGCTCTTTGGCTTGGATGTCCTGTCTGCGAGCCTCACACCTGTATCTGCGGGGCGAGGGTTGAGGCGGACGGGCATCATGGCCTTAGCTGCACCCGGTGTGCGGGCAGAAGACCGCGGCACCACGTTATCAATGACATCCTTAAGCGGGCCTTTGTGTCGGCTGAGGTTCCTTGTGTCCTTGAACCCCCGGGACTCTTGCGTTCCGACGGTAAGCGGCCGGACGGCCTGACATTGGTTCCATGGCAGAAAGGGCGCAGCCTCGTGTGGGACGCAACATGCGTGAGCACGTTTGCATCCTGTCACATCTCCGTTACTCAGCAGTCGGCTGGTGCGGGAGCAGAAGCAGCCGCCCGACGCAAACGCCTAAAATATGCCAGTTTGGAACCACTGTATGAGTTCGTTCCTTTTGCCGTGGAGACGTCGGGCCCCTGGGGCTCTGAAGCCAAAAAATTAGTCCGAAACCTCGGCCGCCGTTTAAGAGAGAGAGGGCGGGACCCCCGATCTGGTTGGTTCTTGACCCAACAGATCTCCTTGGCGATACAACGGGGTAATGCGGCGAGTGTGCTGGGTACATTGGGACCAGGTGCCAAGTGCGGGACTTATTTAGAAGTAGAATAGAAGTAGAAATTTGACTCACGGTGTTATATCCGAATGTATATCAATTTGTTGTAATATTATATCATCAAGAATATATTATATATACAATATTATAAATGAATACTAAAATGTGAATAAAATCATATTTTATAACGTGTATATTAATTCATCAACAATACTGCGGGGGATGGTGTAGAATCGATAACTGAATGTGATCCACTCATAATTAATTTTCACATAAACAAAATTAATACCTACAAAATTATTGCCTAAGCTGTGGCACGTTGACTTTGAGAATGATACCGACGACAACACTCGCGGCCGCCGTGGACTAGACTCACACATACACACACGTTCTAGGTATTCTAACGCATTGCAAGGGCAATGAACTCCGTAGGTATACCTACCGAGTTCATTGCCCTTGCAATGCGTAGGTATACCTACCGAGTTCATTGCCCTCGCAATGCGTTAGAATACCTACCGAGTTCATTGCCCTCGCAATGCGTAGATATACCTACCGAGTTCATTGCCCTCGCAATGCGTAGATATACCTACCGAGTTCATTGCCCTCGCAATGCGTAGATATACCTACCGAGTTCATTGCCCTCGCAATGCGTTAGAATACCTAGAACGTGTGTGTATGTGTGAGTCTAGTCCACGGCGGCCGCGAGTGTTGTCGTCGCTATCATTCTCAAAGTCAACGCGCCACAGCTTAGGCAATAGTTAGTATTAATTTTGTTTATGTGAAAATTAATTATGAGTGGATCACATTCAGTTATCGATTCTACACCATCCCCCGCAGTATTGTTGATGAATTAATATACACGGTATATATATATATATTAACCATTTATAACTAATTATATAGTTTTAGTTTTTTGTAGTAAATAAAACTGACAGACTTCTTATGAAAACAGCGAAATTCTTTCTCCTCGGTGATTAACACTTTTAAGTACACAGTTCTTAACGCCTAGATTAGAGTAAGTATAGAATTTGAAACTACAGATTTTAGGTTTATTTACATTACAAATTTACAAGACTACAATAATTATAATCATGTGCGGTATTCGCACCCGCGCCATACATCCATTGAGCTGTAATAATGTAATCCAAAAAAAACATTAGCTATAGCAAAATAAAATAAATATATTAAAATGCACATATTTCATTTCAGGTGTCTATTTGTAAACGTACCTGAGCAGCGATCACAGATCTTCACGGAAATACTAGAAACATTAAAGGCTACACTCAGTCCACATTCTGAACATTACCGCACGGCTATAGTAACTTTGGGGCATATTGCACACAACTTGCCCGACAACTTTCCAGTACACATCAAGAACATCGTCTCAAGAAAGGTAGGCTATATGAGTATTACTAGCTTTCCGGGCGCGGCTCCGCCCGCGCGTATGTCGGTTATCGCGCAAAAACATGAACCTCTTTTTGCGCAGTCGGATAAAAACTATCCTATGTTTTTTCCCGGGTCTCAAAATATCTCCATACCAAATTTCATTCAAATCGGTCCAGTAGTTTTGGCGTGAAAGCGTAACAGACAGACAGACAGAGTTACTTTCGCATTCATAATATTAGTACTGATGAGATGGTAAAATGTTATGATGATGGTGAATGAATCAAGTGAAGCCATAGGTGGTTTTTTCCTTTAAACTTTTGTCCTAACACTTCAGTACAAGGGACAAAATAGAAATAAAATGAAGTGGTGTAAAACTGAAACTGGCTCAACAGTATGTGACCACATTTTTGTATTTTAAAATATATATTTTTATTCTCTTATGCCTATAGGCTAGCAGTTTGTTAGACAGCAATCTCATTCGATGATAAGTGGTGCTGTTATTAAAAGTGGTCAACAGCTACCACCCTCAAGTAGAAAATCTGTCTCACTTACTATCAGATGAAATAGTGGTCGTATTGTAGGTTGTTTTGTAATGAAGTACATACTGCCACGTGGGGTGACAGGCTAGAATGTCACCCCCCCATTGCTACCCATGGGTGTCGAAGGGGCGACTAAAGGTAAAATACCTGGAGGTGAGCAGCAGCTCCTTCTGAGGAACTGATATCTTAAACTGTGATCTCCAAGACGCCTTCCAAGCGTGGGGATTATGGCAACCCCCCCCCCCCCCCCTCCTTTGGGAGGCTGTGTTCAGCAGTGGACAATCCAGCTGATACTGTTACATACTAGCACAATTTTTTTATGTGTTTGTGACAGAACAAGCTCAAGTCCCAGCTGTTGTTAAGCAGTGACCTCTGGCATAACAGATGCATTTTGTCACAAGTGACAAACTGTATATAATGGTTATTAGGTAAATTAGGTGTTTGACTACAGATTTTGTATTTAATTGGGTGGAAGCTAGCCAAAAGGGACGGGGACATTCGCTCTATTATTGTGAATAACATTTTGATTAATAAATTCTACTACAGAGTTTGTGATTATTTACACGACAAAAATGCTTGGACAATTCTGCTTCCGAAAAGCTATTGTCTGCCACCTAAGTAATATAAACAAATATTCTAATAATCTTATTATATAGTATGTAACACATTATTTTCATGCCCATTCTTCTCGCAGTGGCTCTATACATTTATTTGATGAATGTGGCAGTACAATGTAGAATATTTCAATATTTAAAATTGTAATTGTTCATCATAAGAACTTCGTAGACACCTAAATTGAATAAATGATTTTGAGTTTATCTTTTAACTATGTATGAGCATTTTGATTGCATGAAATTTATATAAAGATTGTTGAGAGCAATTGGTAATTAATACATTACATTGTCAATACAAATTTTCAGATAGTGAAAGAGTTGCTAGTACGCGAAGGCGGCGGCAGTGCAAACGCCATGCAAGATGAATGGTGTCCAGAAGACCAGCTGCCAGAAGAAACTCGCTGCAAACTAGAAGGATTGAAGTGCATGGCCCGCTGGTTACTCGGCTTGAAGAAAGATGAATTGTCTGCGCAGAAGACATTTAGAATGTTGAATGCTTTTATTGTCCACAAAGGAGATTTGTTACAGGTAAATAATTATCCCCCCGTGGGGTGCCAGGTTAGAATGTCACCCCCCTATTGCTACCTGTGGGTGTCGTAAAAGGCCACTAAAGGTAAAATACCGGAAGCAGCGCCTTCTGAGGAACTGATATCTTAAAATGCGATCTCTAAGATGCCTGCCAAGCGTGAGAAATTATGGCAAATCTCACCTAATCTCACCTGGTGAGGCTGTGTTCAGCGGTGGACAATCTGGCTAAAACAGTAAATAAATATTATAATAGGTTGGTATAATAGGTGTCAGATATTCTGGAACAAAGTAGTCGTTTGCAATACTACTGTGTTGAGGCGTGAAGGGCACTGCATCAAGTGAAATAATTGGGCGAACGAGACAAAAGAACTAATGTTTCGAAGTGATGTTGCGTGACGCTTACTGTCAGGCAGTCGACCCGTCCGTCCCATCATTTCATAAAATGAAATGAAAGTTTTTTTTATAATAGATTTAGGTGTGTTACTTTGCGGAACACATTGAATAAATCTATATTTAATAATAATAAATAATTTAAGTAAGCGCGATCAATAAATCGTGCCCTCGAAGAGTAGACCTCCTGAGAATGTTTCGTGACGAAGCGGCATGCGTCGAAAATTCTTTCGGTTCGGCTATGTGACATTGATAACGTCACGTCGGCTTCACAGGAAAATTAGGCGAAATTGTCACTAGATATATGTTTTAAGTATTTTCTAAAATAAATTAAATGTCTCCCTCCCTGATTTTTAAAGTAGATAGGAGAGATACTGAACTTATTCATGTAAATAATGTGTTATCTATGATCTCTAAGTGGTTCGCGGCTAATAATCTTCTCTTAAATTCAAAAAAGCCCAAATGTTTAAAGTTTTCTTTACCAATGTTACTTATGTTGAACCAAACATTAAGCTTGGCCTAGAAAAACTCTCTTTTGACAGTGTGACAGTCTTCCTGGGAATAAAAATGGATTCAACTTTACAGTGTAATCCACATATACATGATCTATCCGGAAGACTTAGTTCTGCTGCATATGCAGTTCGTAAGATAAGACAGCTAACAGACGTAGCTACTGCTAGGCTCGTTTATTTCGCGTCCTTCCACAGTATTATGTCATATGGTGTATTGCTGTGGGGAGCTGCTGCTGAGATGGAGACAATCTTTATCTTACAAAAGCGTGCAATTCGAGCCATATATGAAATGGATTCTATCCGTTTTTGCATGGTGGTAGGTTTTTTTTTCTAAATATCCACCTGGCCTACCCCCTCGAGTAGAAAATCAGTCGCCTAGCACCTAATGGTTCTGGCAAACTGTCCTTAAAGGTCAGTTCCAATTATATAGATAAAGCCTGCTCACCATGTTATACCACATTATCACATACCATTGGGTGAGATTGTGGTCAATACCTAGTCTATCGGAAATAAAAAAATAAAAACATCACACTATATATTTTGATATACAGTAGTTAGGGAGAAAGATGGCAGAAAATCAGCTCCGCCCGGAATGTATATTTCAGGTTGATGAGTCAAATTCCTTTGCTTTGTTTCCTCCATATAGTTTTTAGTTACTGATGTAAAAGTTTAGTTTTAAATGAAACACAATAAATATTTTTCTGTTTATTTTTGTATTTTTATTTAAAGATAACGCAGTTTATTCTGCTTGCAGCAAAACCGACTATCAAAAGCGGAGATGGCTCACTTGAGACTAGCGGCGGGCGCGGCTATGCTAAAGATATGCGAACAGAAGGGTGTTGGAGATCAGTTCACTGCGGAACAGTTCTACAATCTCTCACATCTCATGGTTGTAAGTATTTGTCATGTTTTCATCATCGGTTCATCATGTTTTCATTATTGTAGTGGGACATTGGAAAGAGGATTTTGTATCATCTAAGGTGGTAGGGTGTTAAGCCAATGCCCGCCTGGCCAGCTAGCCAGTTACCACCCTCAGGAAGAAAATCACTTACCATCAGGTTAACTGCCTCGATCGGTGTTTATGTGTAACTACCGTGTATTACTAGTATGTTTAAACTTTTAGTTTTATTGATTCATAACTTCATAAATGTTAAGCTCACTCTAAAGCTTATATAAGTGTACAATTATTTTATTTATAACTAAATTTTTAAGTATTATCTTAATATTATATCAATGTCATGTTATAAGTTTTATATAAGCGACTTAGCTTGAAAAACAGACTTTTTATATTATTGTTTCGTCTAGGAGTTAATGTACACTAGATTTGTAAACATTAGTTTTAAATTTATAATATTGATGGAAATTTGCAATAAAAAAAAAAGTTACCATCAGGTAAGATTGTGAGTCAAGTCTATACAACAGCAATATAAAAAACTACTTTCCATGAGGAATGTTGCTTCCACTAATGCTGAATATTAACTATAAGTGATATGCCATAATTGGTTGTAGTGTCGAGGGATTGCATTATAAGTCTATAGTTCTATATAAGACACTGGTCTTCTTTTGGTCTTCTACTAAAAAGCTCTACCAAGCTCTATCATCTAATACTGGTTGAACATAATAAAAATTTACAAATTATGTTACTGTTCACACTAAAATCCAAATTAGTAAAACGCTTGTGAACTAAATACGCAAATTTAGTCGTCATGTATGTAACTGGGTGCTCTCTACTGATTTCTACTGGTGCAATTTTGTCTTGGCAATTTTAAGTGTTGCGTGAATATGGATTTTTGAAGCTCTCGTAGCGAAGTTTGCTTAGCCATTCTGGACCGATCAGCAAAGTTAAGCAACGTCCGCCTCGGTCATGACTTGGATGGGTGACCGCTGGTTGGACATTACTACTGAGCGCTTCCGTGCTTCGGAGGGCACGTTAAGCCGTCGGTCCCGGTTGTTGTCTTAGGAGGGCAGTCTTTACAGCATGGTGGTAGGGCATTTTGCGAATGCCCGTCTGGCTAGCTACCACCCTCAAGTTGAAAATCTGTCGTCAAGCACCTAACGGTGTGTTCCGGCAGCTGTCCTTGAGAGCCAGTAATTCTAGGTTAGCCTGAACAACATCTTCGACCACATCATCACTTACCATCAGGTGAGATAGTGGTCAAAGGCTAACTTATTAGGCATATAAAAAAATAATAATTTGTGTATGGAATGAGAATTAGCATAGTTTAGAGTTTTTTTTATGTAGAATCGTCACCAATATGGAAGAAAATTTGGTGCGTTTTGAGATTAGCGTTTGTTCAAATTGGCATTTTCATTAAAGCATTCGGAACGCAATTTTTGCTCATTTTGCTAGTTTCGCTCACCAATGATTCGTCCCAAATCGAACGACTGATAACACTTCTCGACACGACAGTCATTCTCAAATGATAAAGCGCGCGCGTGGCTGGATTTTATTTCTAAAGACATTATAATCTAGTCTTCCATACACACAAAGCGAATATAAATACTATGCGACATGCAAAATTAGGTTTTCAATTCATTTAGATGCGAAAAACATATGATAAAATTATTACGAAGTTCAACTGTCGAACTATTACTTACCAAAAAATTATCACTACAGATCAATCTTCGGGCAAGGGCCGAAAATAGCTTTCCGCGATTTTATTTATAGCTGTTCGTAAGATTCAAACCATTTCGAACAGTGTAAGGAACTTTCAAAACGCAATTTTGCCTAGAACGTCCCAAGAGGAACAACCATTGTGATCATCTTTAGCATTTGTGTGTGTTATTTTTGTTAACAGGAGGCTATACAAACGCTGTAATTATGTTCACGTTTAAAAAAAAGTAGATTATGAATGTGAGATACATTATTTTTATTCAACATTATTATGAAGAATGGTTTTTCCTTGTTTGCAGGATGATGTGCCACAAGTAAGAGAAGCTTTTGCAGCGAAACTTCATAAAGGACTTTCTAAGGTAAGACAACAGATTTCAAAATAATCTAAACATCTGGAACAAAAAATCCCATTGGTCAGACTAATCTAACCACTGGGAAACACTTGTAATATTCTATATAAATATTATTACTTTATATATTCATATCTGTACATAATACACATAGGATACTTTTATAAGACTGCCCAAAGTGCAATGTAATGTTTTAGGGTCCATGTATTTCAGTTCCTAGTATTCCACCAAGATTTAAATGCCTGTACAGATTTGGATGTATCGGGCATCGATTTAAATAAAAAAAAGGAAGATAGGCTACGCTCTAATATCTCGACAATATAATTTGGAGAAAAATCGAATGCGAATTTGAGCCATAGATTCAACAGACGTGTGAACGCGTGCATTATCCTGATGAAACAACACTTTCTTGCTGAGTAATCCTGGCCTTTTCTCTTTAATTGTTTCACGCAAACGACGTAAAAGGATGCAGTAATAAGCCGAGTTTATAGTTTCACCTTTTGCAAGGTAGTCCACCATGATGACACCCTTAGCATCCCAAAAAACTGACGCCATCACCTTGCCAGCTGACAAAATTGCTTTGGCTTTTTTTGGAGTCGGTTCATCAGGTTTTTTCCACTACTTGGATTGCTGTTTTGACTCTCGGGTGCAGTGGTGTACCCAGGTTTCATCCATTGTCACAAATCTGGCCAAAAAATCTTGTGGATCAGCCTCAAACATTTCCAAACAGTCGCGAGAAATCGTGAGCCGTATTCGCTTTTGTTCAACTGAAAGCAATCTGGGTACCCACCGCGCAGAAACCTTAGAAAATCCAAGTTCATTGACTATGATGTTTTGTGTTCGTTCATACGAGATGCCAATAGTGTCTGTAATCTCCCTGATGGTCAATCTCCGATCTGCCAATATCAGATCACAGATTTTCCCGATGTTTTCTTCAGTCGTAGACGTCGTAGGCCGGCCGGAGCGAAGGGCATCTTCAATAATCTCTCGTCCGCTTTTAAATTCAGCAACCCACTTTTTCACAGTCGTATACGACGGAGCAGATTCCCCCAATGTTGTTGACATGTCTTCTTGAATCTCTTTGGGAGTTAGTTTTATTTTAAACAGGTATTTGATGACCGCAAGTTGCTCAATTTTCTCCATTCTTTAAAAATACTGCACTTAGGCTCACAAAATTCAGTCTAATTTAAAAACTGATAATGCTATTGCGATAAAATTTTACAATGTGACAACCGAATGCAAATCGAATGAGGTCAGTTACATTAAAATAGTTCAAGTATTTATGTGTTAGGCCGCGAACTTTTCAATCCACCCTCGTATATGATACGTTTTAACCTTGAAGCGGCGGCGGCGTGGTCGTTTATTACGGCAGCAGTCGCGCGTAATCTAAAAGACCTATGGGAGAAAATTACGGCTCTAATTAATCTATCAACATTTATTTTTGTGATGCATTATCGCTATGTTAGGACACAATAAATCTGTACAAAAATAAACAAAATTGTAAAAGCAAGTAACATAACTCAAATTTTTTTCGAGTTAGAAAGCAATTTTTCAACACGAAAGCGATAAGCCATATTCTCTTTATCCTTTCGTTTTATTTGCTCAAGTACACTATAAGTTAGGCTATCGACGAATCATTTTAATAAAAATATTAAACTGACTTAACTCAATGATATTTTAAAAAAAAAATATTATATTCATATACGTTCCATTCCCCAGGGTATTCCCAACAAATGCTTGCCGTTGGACTTCATGGGTATGTACGCGCTGGCGGGCCGCGAGCCGGAGAGGAAGATCCGAGCGACGGTGCGTCAGTACATGATGGCGGACGTCGTGCGCCGTCGCGAATATATACGGAACATTACCGTCGGGACCAAAGGTAATATTATAATAATAAGTTTTTATACCACACCCACTCAGAAAGTGTCTCATTGCTCGTCCATAAACGGGTTATAAAGTTCGTAATTTCTCCCTTATAAATGTGCGTATATTGTATAATTTAAAAGTTATATGGAATTTCATTCCTGCCTTGGCAGCGCAGGAATGTTGTATGAAAATCCATTCCTACCCTGGCAGCGTTCTTTTGTTTTTTTAGCAGCGAATATTAAAGAATACAAACGTCAGATCTCAAAAAGGTTTTATGTCAAACTAGCTTTCCGGGCGCGGCTCCCGGGACAAACATAGGATAGTTTTTATCCGCCCGCGCGTATGTCGGTTATCGTGCAAAAACGTTAACCTCTTTTTGCGCAGTCGGATAAAAACTATCCTATGTTTTTTCCCGGGTCTCAAACTATTTCCATACCAAAGTTCATTCAAATCGGTCCAGTAGTTTTGGCGTGAAAGCGTAACAGACAGACAGAGTTACTTTCGCATTTATAATATTAGTATCAAATAATTAGATAAAAAGAGGTGTGTTTCTTTGTAGTGGATTTTCAATGAAATGAGGATGGCAACCTGTTTCTGCACTACAATAATAAAAAGCGCTGCAATTTGTTTTGTTGAACCAATAAAGCTACCAGTACTGTATAAACGGCATTGTAGCATGATAAGCATAAATGGCAATTTTCAAGAAAAAAAATATAACTTTCTAAAACTTAAAATTTCAAAAATGTTACGTTTTTGTATTTTCAGTGGAACGCGCCGTGAGCCAGTTGCCCCACATCCTGCCGGACTACATGCTAGTGTTTGCTGTGCCGGTGCTGACGCACGATCCTGCCTTCACTGCGTACGATAATGTCGCGCAGCTCAAGGTAATATAGCTGTTATTGTTATCTAATAAAATGTACAGTTCTGCTGTATCGTGCTATTGATGGGCGCCTGCCTAGTCAGCAATAATAGCCGAGCGGTTTCAGCTATGGACTGTCGTGCCGCAGATACATGGTTCGATGCCCACCGCCTCCGGCTTGAGCTTGAGCAAGTAGAAAATCTGTCGTCAATCATCTAACGGTGTGTTCCGGCAGCAGTCTTTGAGAGCCAGTCAAATTACAGGCATATGAGACTCGACAGTTTTTGAGTCTTAGGGTGATGGGCGCAGAGCAGTTCTTCTCTTATTTTCACTTTACGGCCCCGCGGGGTGCTGTATTAGAACTGCACATAGCATCCCATGGGTGTTGTAAGAGGCGACTAAGGGAAATATACTGGAAGGTGGGCAGCAACGCCTTCTAAAGATATATATTAAGACGTAATATATATATATATATGTATTACGTCCTATAAAAACAAAATATCAAATCTACACAAACCTTTTTTTTTTTTTATGCTTGATAGGTTAGCCTTTGACCACTATCTCACCTGATGGTAAGTGATGATGTGGTCGAAGTTGTTGTTCAGGCTAACCTAGAATTACTGGCCCTCAAGGACAGCTGCCGGAACACACCGTTAGGTGCTTGGCGACAGATTTTCAACTTGAGGGTGGTAGCTAGCCAGGCGGGCATTCGCAAAGTGCCCTACCACCATGCTGTAACGACTGCCATCCTAAGACAACAACCGGGACCGACGGCTTACGTGCCCTCCGAAGCACGGAAGCGCTCAGTAGTAATGTCACCAGCGGTCACCCATCCAACTCATGACCGCGGCGGACGTTGCTTAACTTAGCTGATCGATCCAGAATGGTTAAGCAAACTTCGCTACGAGCGCTTCAAAAAAAAAATTCAAACCTCTGAACAAACCAAAGTCATTAATCAACTCATAAATATATAAACCTAGTATGTACACATAAACAATTGGCGCTGCCCTCAAGTGGTTCGGCACCGTGGTTTGACATTTACTACCGAAGTGTAGGTATAATAAAACACGCGGTGTGCCCACAGGATGGTTAAGAACTTGTTACTTTAATACATTTGTGAAACTTCTTTTAAATTAAATATATTTATTTGTTTTATTTTACATAGACGGTGAAGAATTGCCTGTGGTTCATCCTAGAGCCTCTGATCACCCGCAACGACTTCTTCTGCTACGGATTCTACAAGAGTCTCATCGAGCGCATGAAGCTTCACAAGGACGCCGTCAATGAAACTGACGATACTGTCAACTTTGTAAGTATTGTTTATACTAGAGACCAGACGAATTACTTAGCATTTCATGGATTCACCGTGCGGGTGCCGGGTCCTTAGCGTTGCAGAAGGAGAGGCTAGAGGGGCCTGTGACTTGCAACCCAGGATAAGGGCCCCTTTACGATGCATCAATGCTCCCCTTCACCGCCCAAGCCTCCCCCCCTACCTATTCAAATTTAGATAGAATCTACTAATGCCGCCTTAGATACACGTTCTAGGATGGAAGTTACGGTTGTATTTGACAGGCCAAGGTCATCAAGTTGGTTATATAGGGATTTCACTGGTATATGCCTTGCTCCAACTTCTACAGCATATAAATTAACCACATAACCGTTCAATTCATTTGTTAGGTCATAATATTTGTTAGTTTTTATTGAGTGGTCTTTAGGTATGTTTGTTTCCCACGGCACATTAAGTTCTATAAGTTTAGATTTTTTAAGTATAGAAATATGTCTGGTCTGGAAGACGGAACACCAAATACTTCCAGTGTGGAGTCGTAAGAGGCCAAAAATACGAGAAGGTGGGCAGCAGCATCTTGTAAAGAACCATCTTACTCTATGATCCCCAAGATGCTTTTTAAGCACAGAAAATTCTTGAGGTCATATGTAATAGCAATACACTTAACTAAAATCAAAAGTGGTACAAGAACGTCAGTTGAACTATAGGTGTCGTTCCATCCCCAAAAGATGGTTAAAGAACGAGAGGAAAAATTAGAGTTATGAGTCATTGTCGTGTTAGCTCAGTCGGTCAGAGCATACCCAGGCTATAGGGGTGGATGACGCGGTTTCGAATTTTTCCTCACGTAAATTTGTAATTTTGTCTGTCAAGCGTGGGGATTACAGCAAACCTCAAAACCCAAAAAAATTCAACAGGCCCATGGTTCGAATTTTGCCGCGGGCTTGAACTTCAGCTCATGGTGATAAGGAATTTTGCGATTGCCCGCCTGGCTAGCGACCACCGTCAAGTAGAAAATCTGTCGCCAAGCACCTAACGGTGTATTCCGGCAGCAATCCTTGATAGCCAGTGAAATTACAGGCACATGACACTTAACAACTATATCTCGACGTGTGCAGTGCAATTCGTGACTTGTGACGAAATGCATCTGTTATAGGCAGAGGTTAGTCCGCTTAACAACAGGGGGGCCTCGAGCTTGTACCGTCACAATAACATAACAAAATGAAAAAAAAAACCCGACAAGCTTGGGTTGACGCCACGCACAATAATCAAAATCTTTTTTCAGAAACTATGGGCAGTGTGCGATCTCGCTATGTCAGTGATATGGGCGAAATCGCAAAGCTTCGAACTGCGCGATTTCCCTTCGGACGCGCGCATACCTACTATGTACTTCGCGCCGCAAGCCGAGTACTTCGTGAATACCAGAGTTTTCCTACCGCCAGAACTACAGGTAAATAAATTAAATTTTCTCAAACATGCTTGTAAATGTGACCATTATTTTGACAACCTTCTTCGAGATAAATCGAAATTGCTGTACTGGCCAAATACATGC
This sequence comes from Plagodis dolabraria, assembly GCA_963854805.1. Taxonomy (NCBI): domain Eukaryota; kingdom Metazoa; phylum Arthropoda; class Insecta; order Lepidoptera; family Geometridae; genus Plagodis; species Plagodis dolabraria. The sequence continues at coordinate 9,383,291 of OY978462.1, read as the reverse complement.
GCGCAGCGGCCGGCAAAAAATGTATGAAAATCTATATCTGTCGTGTCTAGCGGCCAAATAAATTGCATAGTAAACTCATATCTGTCGTGTAATTTAAGAATGGAACGATCTTTTACTTCGAAGCATGGCAACCAAGGAGGTAACTTATCAAAGGTTTTATTAAAATTTCGATGTGGCTTGAAAATAGGAACGCTGTTTATTGAAAATTTTACATCTAACAACTGTATCTTTAAATAAAAAATTCTGCCTAGGTACTACTTTGTTTTAATACTCACTATACAAGCCTTGGCCACAACTAGGCATTGATGGACTTACGTATGTGTGCCTATGCTTCGCCTCGGCCCACATTTACACGTTCGTCCATCAATGCCTCCTTTGCTGGCCGCTGCAGTAATGTACTATTTCTCATACATATTTTGAAGGCATGAAAATTCTGCGGATGATAGGTGATTGACAAAATATGGTTGCAAACTTGATATGAGCCAAATAACAAACCTTGCAGCTGCTTGATTTTTCTTTCGAACGCTGTACCGCTAGTTATTATATGCTTCATAAGCTTAACATATTACTAATACTACCGGTAGAATTACATGGTTTTAGGGTTCCGTACCTAAAGGGTAAAAACGGGACCCTATTACTGAGACTTCGCTGTCCGTCCGTCTGTCTGTACCAGGCTTTATCTCATAAACCGTGATAGGTAGACAGTTGAAATTTTCACAGATGATGTATTACTGTTGCCGCTATAACTAAAAATGGGCGAAATGCGAGTCTGACTTGCGCACTTGTACGACTCGCACCCGGCCGATTTTTTGTCATAATTTTATCATAAAATTAAAATTTTATGGGAATTTAAATTTTTGATCACTGTCCCATCTTATTCATGCCAGATATTTTACCTCACTGTTTCCAGTAGAATCATGATATTTATACATTAATGGTGTTATATTATAAAATATTTGCGAAGCTCGCTTTCCACTTTAATTAATTAAGATTTATCTTGTGTTTTAAAATATAATGAAATATTTGTAATTTTGTGGTATAATGTTAAGTGATTGGTTTAAAAATTCAGCTGAGTTAAGCAAATATTTCCAAGGGAGTCAAAAAAAAAACAAAATGTACTACATTAGTATTATTTTCAAAAACAATCAACCCTACACTGTTGGCTCAAAACAAGTCATTTTGATTTGCACAATACAATTTAAAATCGTAAGGAATTTGTATACCGGAATATTGCATATTATTCAAAATTCAGATGATTTTTGAAGATCATGTAATAAGTATGCTTGTTCTACAGTTTTAAAAATATTAATTAAACTCATAATCTACTATTTGATAAAACGGATACATATTTGACTGAATTAGTATGTATTTTAACTCTGTCTGTCTGTCTGTTAGGCTCTCACGCCAAAACTACGGGACCGATTTGAATGAAATTTGGTATGGAGATAGTTTGAGACCCGGGAAAAAACATAGGATAGTTTTTATCCGACTGCGCAAAAAGAGGTTAATGTTTTCGCGCGATAACCGACATACGCGCGGGCGGAGCCTCGCCCGGAAAGCTAGTATTTTATAAAAAATCAGCCTAACCTTAATATCTGTTAGGTCAGGTGAGAAATATTCATTCAGTGGATAGGTTTTCGTTATTCAGTGGAATGTAAACCCTTTTTTACACTGTGATATACACGTGTCATAACATTTACCATCTCTTTCAACTCCTTTACCGACGACGCAAGTATCACTTGTTCGTCAGCGTGGAGAAGACATTTGGTGAACTAACTCATCCATTCTTTATTAACATTCAGTGTCTTTTTTTTTTTTTTAAATAACATGTATTTTAGGACAACATTTTATTTTATTTGTTCAGGTAATTCACCAGCGTATACAATAAACATATGTACATTAAATCTAAAACTAAAAATATGGCCAAAATAGAATTGCTCAGATAAAAAAAAACATACATAAACAGAAATAAATAAATTGTAAATTTACGACGAAGCACAGATTATACAAAAGTGACTGAGTAAGAATATGTACTATTGTGTATGTTCGTAATGTGTGTGTGTGTGTGTGTTTGTGTGGGTATGAGAATGTGTGAGTGTGTTGAGTGGGAGTGTGAGCGAATGTGTGTGTAGAAGAGACAATGAGAAATATATACGGATAAATATTAATCAGGAATAATCAGGATGAAGTTTTTTTATTTCTTTTTTAATAAAAACTTCGTAGTACAGAATAAGTCCAGGCTGGAATAATACTTATTGTAAGTTCGGGCTGCGCGACATAACACCGAATTCTGCGCATAATTAGTGCTGACATGTGGAACGTGTAATAATTGCGTATGTCGCGTACGCCGAGGAGGTACCTGAAGAGCTATACTTGATAATAGTTCGAAACAGTCAACTGTACCGTTTAGTATATCGTGCAGTAACACAATGTCGTATTGCTTACGCCTTTGTTCTAAGGATTCTATATTAAAGTGCTAACATGCCTCAGAGTATGACTTAAAAGATCTGTAATCTTATAAATAATCTTATATATATTACATTATATATAAAACATCCATATTTAGGGTTTTTTAATTTTGCCGACGGACAGACAACAGAGTTGGGCTCAATTTCCTTTGGGTATGGAACCCAAGGGACACCAAAAACCCAAACCCAAATAACAACTAATAACCCCCAAATACAGCGAGCATGGGATGACATTGCAACGAGACGAGTCCACCAGCAGACATTGAACAGCGCTTCGGGGGTGGACTTGGCCAGACTCCGTGCTGTGTCACAGTCAGAATCCGGGGCGTGGTTACACGCGTTGCTGTCGCCTCACCTGGGCACTTTACTTGACGATGACTCTCTGCGTGTGGCAGTGGCTCTCCGTCTGGGCTGCAGGGTGTGTGAACCCCACGTATGCACCTGCGGCTCGATGGTGGAGAGCGACGGCCACCACCCATTGAGTTGTCGTCGTTGCACAGGAAGGTTTTCACGCCACCACGCCTTAAATGACATAGTGCGGAGAGCCTTAGTGTCAGCAAACGTCCCGTGCGTACTGGAGCCGCCTGGTTTGTCCAGGTCGGATGGCAAGAGGCCGGACGGGCTGACCTTGGTGCCCTGGAAAAATGGCAAGAGCCTGGTGTGGGACGCCACGTGCGTCTGCACTGTTGCCGCCAGTCACCTTGGTGGTACCGTCCATTTGCCGGCGGCTGCTGCAGAACACGCCGCTAACATGGAGCGTCAGAAATACGCAGCGATGGAGCCCCATTACTTGTTTGTGCCCATCGCTGTGGAGACCATGGGGTGTTGGGGGACTGAGGCCAGGGCTCTGATAGGCGAAATAGGGCGCAGATTGAGGGAGAAGACGGGTGACTCCCGCTCCGGATCGTATCTGGTGCAAAGATTGTCCATTGCCATACAACGTGGCAATGGCGCCAGCGTTATGGGTACCTTTGCACCCGGTGCGATCAGGGGAGGGTTATTTGGTTAGTTTTAAGAATAATGTTTTTGTTTCCTTTTATTGACTATTAATTTAATTTGACTATATATTTATTTATAAAAACAAATACTTACAAATATATAATTTAAAATTAATAGATATTTTATCTTGAAAGTAAAAATGCTATGTTAACACTGTATGTTTTCCGAATAAAATAAAATAAAAAATAATTTATAAAAAAAATAATAACTTATTATAAACAAAAATAAAAATTAGACCACATTGATCATTATTTCTTTGAATATATATTTAAAGATGGTTACAGGCTATACCTAGAATAGCGGCTGGTTCTTAAGGATTGCTGTTATTAATGACATCATCTATTGACAGTTCCAGCCAAAGCGAGCGGCCACACATCCAGACACCAACCCCCGTAACAAAAAACGGCCGCGCCGCCTCAGCGAACAACGGGAGAACGCCAACGATGTCGAGGTAAGAGACAACAATCTTTGTAATACATTGTAGTATACACACGTTGTAAGGAAGATAAATGCAAAACATTTACGGGTAAGGATCACTTAAGACCTATCTAAAAGCACAGTATAGCTACATAAAAGTGTTAGTAGTAAAAAGAGACGGTCACGCTGACTTAGCGACCAACGGGAGAACGCCAACGGTTTCGAGGTAAGAGACAACAATCTTTGTAATTACATAGTCTGGAATAAACATGTTGTTAGGTAAATGCTGTGTAATAGGTGAAAACTACTTCGTCAGTCCTACCCGAGAGTACCGTACATCGAAGTATTAGTAGTAAAAAGGAACGGCCGTACTGACATAGTGAACAACGGGATAACGCCAACGACGTCGAGGTAAGGGACTTTGTTATAAATTGTATTACAAAGATTATATCATATTGTATATACGTTGTTAGGAAAGTAAATGCAAAGTGTTTTATAAGGAAGGATCACTTCTAGCTATCTAAAAGCACAGTAGAAATACATAGAAGTATTAGTAGTAAAAAGAGATGGTCGCGCTGACTAAGCCAACAACGGTAGAACGCCAACAATTTCGAGGTAAGAGACAACAATGGAACCCGGTGTAATCCTTTCGCATCCATAGATAATGAGAACAATACAATTTCATTCATAAAGTGGACGATATCGTCCACGCGGATGCCAATGAGAATAATATATGGAAATAAAGAAACGAATCGAAGATGCCGCTGTAAATCGTTACATCTCACTTGCACACTTGAGACTATCTATAGTGTGCAAGTGAGACGTATTGATTTGCAGACACATCTTCGATTAATTTCATCATTGATCCGGGTTATACAAAGTGTTACGAGAAAGAATCACTCCGTTAGTCTAACCTAAGGGCACAGTACATCTACTCAGTAGTAAGTATTTAGTAATAGAAACGGCCGCGCCGCCTAAGCGAACAATGGGAGAACGCCAACGGTGTCGAGGTGAGGTAAAACAGATTTGCTATTAGATACGCTATAATATAATTGGTGTTTGGAAGGTGCATGCGAAGCCTTAAACGGAAAAGCCATTTCGTTAGGTATATCATTCTAAAATGTAATTCACTCAGTTCAAATTTAAACTTAAAAGGGATTCTCACACGCTCATCTTCCATGTAAATCAGATCAAATTCCCATTCTAAGTTTTTTTTTATCCATGCTGTCCTTTGAAGTACCCGCTGAGAAACCGTATTTATACTTTCAAAACAGAGCCCACAGTATTTATTTAGCTAAAGGCTCTTCAAATGCAAAGCTACCTTTTCTCACTAAGGTGCGAAGGAATTCTTTTCAGTGAGTATTATCACCTCAAACAGTAGTTTCTCTCACAGTCTCTATCACACTAATCTTTTCGGATGTTGTCTTGCTGAGACGGCAATTATTTCACCCACACAGTAACATTCTAATTTTTCTCTATCAAGGTGTGAATAGTGTTTCTTTTAATGGATTGGTTTTCAGTTTTCGGAAATAGGTATAATTGCTTGCTAATTAGTTAATATTCAAACCTTAGGTCTCGATTATGAGGGAAGGGTACAATTCTCCCTACAAATGAATACCCTTAATTTCTTACTGGATATGGAGTCCTAGAGAATGATAGAGTAACTCCTCTAGAGCAGGATTTTTTTGCATAAAATCTAAGCCAGCTATAGACACGCCAATCACATTGCCCCCTTTTCAGCAACTAATTATTACTAAAGAAAATATGACCCTGAAAATCTCAATGATGCCCCGTTTTACCGCCATCATCAGAGGACCATCAGCCAAATTCATAAAGTTTTTAATAAAAAAATAAATAATAGGAGCCTACTCTTTCTTAAAAGTGCAAGCCAATGAATTTGCTCATTTTTGGAGAAGAAAACAGATATAAAACTTCGATTTCGTAAACTTACTACCTGTCTCTCGCACGCATGTTTTCTCTTAATAAACCGATCCTAGCCGTGGTGTTAATTACCAGTCTCGGCAGTTAAGCTCCCTAGACCTTGTGGCCTTTTTGTGCAAATGGGAATGAAAATTATCTTACTTTAGAAATTCGAACTCAACAATGGAGATCCAAAGGAAAATCACAATTAGCAGCATCTCAATACCAGTCACTATTTAACCTAGGTGTTGCAGTATTCTGTTCGTTATAAACTATAAATACATATCAACAGGATCTCATATAATGCAGCTCTCAAGAATCACCATATTAAGGCCCATCTCAAAACCGCTTGATGCGATATCAAATTGGTTTGTAGTAGCAGCTGATATTGAAGACTCAACTATCATCTTAGCGTGGGTTTATTAAATAGTTCAGCGTCTTAAGATGTTTCTAGAGCCACTTGCATATCTAGCGCTGAAATTGGGTCAATTGGGACTTAAGGCTGCCTTTCTACCAGAGGTGTGAGTTACGGATGTGTGTGTGAATCTGCGTCCACCAATCAGATCGCTTAGCAGCCTTAAGCTTAACACACAGAAGCGGGAGCCGCGGTAAAGCGAACCGATGCGAAGCGGTTGCGGTCCGGACCATGTCCCCAGAACTACCGCGAACAGCCCGGGGCGGGAGGCGGCCGGTGTGGCACCAAAAGCGGTCAAATAGTTCACACCGATTGTAGCGCAGCAACATGTCGGACAGCGACAAAATTTCTGCTTTTATTAAAATTGTGGCAAAAGAAAAAACGCAAACCCAAAAGGATTTGGGTACACGACATAAATACAAAACGTTTGTTACATTAAATACAAAATATTTGGGGAGTTTGATTTAGTGCTTTTGATATCTTTTCCCAAGGTATTTATTTTTTTAATGTGTTTTTTGTAATTTCTGTCTTTTGTATAATATAGACATTGGTTTGGTTCAACTCATTTAATTAGTTTTTCGGTCTGATTCATGGTTTAAATCGCATTAAAGTTGTAAATAAATACAACTCGTTCTCCCGCGCTGTCTGATCGCTCCGCTCTGTGTTACAGCAAGTACTGACTACCGTAGAATACAGCGCCCCCGCTCGCTGCCCGTCCCGCCTCCCGCTGTGTCCTTCCCACGGTTTTATCTCTTGTTTGTGGTACCGATCCTCCCGCGCTAGAGATCGCGCCGCGCCGGATCGCGCCCGCTTGCCGTACAAATTCGAACATCACAAAAAATCCATCCCGTCTAGGATAGCGACCGCTTTCCCGCGGCTCCCGCCTCTGTGGGTGGCAAGGTTTATAGTAGCGTTTTTGCCTTTACCCACCAATGGTATTTATTTAAAGTATGTATACAGCACAGAGTGATATTATAGTATGTACGATGTGTTTTCCAAGCTTACCGTTGTTCCTGAAGTTGTCGGACGCTCTGGAAGCATTGACGTACAGGTAAACGCCCCCTGATCTGTATCTTTTTACTCATTTAATGCACATGTTGCTTTCCTTATTGTGGGTTACGGTTTTGTTTTACTTTGTTTCATTCAAATCAAAATTATTTATATCAGAAATAGATTAAAGTAAACCTGTACATTTGATTGAATTAAAATAAATAAATGGTAGTGGATTTCAATGAGGAAATAACCCAACAGAGAAAGAGGTACGAACTTGTATTTCATACATATTGTTGTAAGACAAAAAATGTACATATTTGTTTCGTTTAGTCGGTTTTTAAACGTCCAATTAGATACAATTTCATCAATCTATGGTTAAGTTGATAAGCGGATAACTGTTTACTATAAACCATTAAAATGGGATAGGCCTATGCAATCATAGATCGTCAGGACTACTAGCAGTTTTTGATTTTGTTCGATTTATGCCGCGGTAAAAAGAAAACTTCTTGGGCTGACTTTTATGACATGTGCTGTCACCTGAGTCATATCATATGACTGTCATATATGAAATAAAATAGTTTGTATTACCAGCTGTAGCTACGTGGCCATATTTGTTTTTAGTTTATGGAGCTTTACCTCAATCAATTTTTATCTTTGGTTCAATCTTTTCCTTTTCAACTGCTGTTTGACTGACGTCACATTTCGTAAAACTCAATAGCATGGCAAATTTTAAATTCTGCAACTTCATCGGATATCTCGACGGCCGACAAATGTCTATCATATTTAGTTAGGTACATAAATTAGTCAGTTTAGTAATAGACTAAGTTATAGTATTCTAGGTTAAGCCTGTTAACACCACATCATCACTTACCATCACGTGACATTGTGGTCAAAGGCTTACCTATCAGTAATAAAAAAAGAAATAAAAATCCCCGTATATACAGCCTAGGGTAGTGAAATTTACCCAAATTATTGTTAATTTTTTTATAGCTAACCGTTTGTTAATTTTTAGCTATTTCTTTGGACTGCTCGAGGTCTTATATATCTTTAATTTTCTGATAGACCACTAAACTGTTGATCTAAAAAATTAAGGTTGAATTGGCCGGTCCCTTCTCCATACAAACGTGGAGGGTGAGCACTCCCTTTTTTGTTATTTGAGGTTTTAGCTCCAGAATCAATGATATCAATTAATTTCTTCATTATCTAGGCATGTATCGTGTTAAATTTTTAGAAAAATAATAAGGTTGAAAATTTGGGCTTCGAAAAATTTATATGAAATTTTTTCAAGACTCATAACTCTTAGGTTATGTAGCTTTTTAAGTATGTAAGTATGTTACGATACATGCCTAGATAATGAAAAGATCAATCGATATCATGCCTAGTTTTGGGCCTAAAACCTCAAATAACAGAGCAATCACCATTTTACCTTTGTATTGAGAAGCCAGTTCACACTTAAATGCTCAAACGCGTAAGCCACATACCCGGATGGACCCTAAAATAAATTTTAACTGTACTAAGAACGTTTCTCGAGTATTTTTAAAACATAACCACTATACAATAACTCAGAAACAATGAAAGTAAACATGTTGCTGATTAGTGGCCAAGGTACCATGGAGACATATTTATCTTCAAAAAATCTCCCATTTTGTTAACCTAGGTTTACTACATAATAAATATTTCTCTCCACAGCCATCAGAGGCGGCAGACACTCAGATTCAGCTTCCGGGACTAGAGCAGCCACCCGAAACTGATATTGACGATGCGACGAAGCAAGCCAGCGAATGAACGCACGCGCACCCAAAGCGTGCTTCCGAGCGCGCGACGTCACATCCCACACATACTTTCCACCATGCGAATGACAGATCGCTGACAGGTAAACGTCACATTTGAATATGGAACTGCGTAAACCAAACTTTCGGTTCATGTATTACTTTCTTCGTAATTTCTAAGTTATATAGTATCGATCTAAGTTTTGCCTTCATGTTTTTATTTCTTCTGGCATTAATGATATTGATAACTCTTTGTAAGTTAAATTAGGTATACTTGTAATAAAAACAATGTAAGACATTGACATTTCTCATTTGTAAATTCTTCGTGTCTGTCAAAATAAATATTGTCTATGCTAGGAGCACCAGTTGTCTACAAATTTTAAGTATAAATATGTGAAATGAAATCGTAAAATTAAATGAATTGGATTGGTTTTTTGTCATGCCGTGGATTAACAGGGCTTGGATGTTTATAATTCTGTTACAACTACATGGCCAACAAAATAAACTTGTCCTTAATAATATCTACGGTTAAAAATCAACCCAAAGTGTCCTAATTATGTAATTAAACCTATTTTTATGTCTTTCTCTTTTTTCACATGTATGTGTTGACATAATACAATTTAGCTATAATTATGGTAGTTTATGATTTAGTGTATAAACATATAGGGCATCAACGGATCAAGTTTGTCCCTCTGAATCCCTTTGTTTATTAAATGCATAAAACCTTCTTTGACAAAATACTTACGCCAGTAGAAAAAGTATCGTCTGCCACTGTAAGTGAAGTCGATTCTTAATAAGGTCATTCATAAACTACATTGAACTTAAGAATAAGCTACCTCTGCACTGACTTATTTCGTCTGACACGACATATTGTAAGTAAGTGAGACACACAGAGACTACACAGAGCGTTTAGAAAAGTTTCGGAAAGATTCGTGCAACACAATTTCTTGTTATGAGAATCATAAGTGAGATAAGTATAGACTTAGGAACTGTCAATGTTTAGTGCAGACGGGCATTAATAAATGCATCTTAAAGTTGAGATAGATCGCTTGACCTCTCTCTGGCTGAACATAATTATATGTAACGAGGTCTCAATGACGGTTTTTGACAATTTCAGAAATTAATGAAAGATTAAGTGAATATGTTAGCTGGTAAAAAGTATTGCATTAATTTTCTTAAACATATATAAAAATGCATTCTTTTATGTGTACGTCACATGTTCTAAAACTAAAATTATATCCGGAAATGGCTGCAAATGCAATGACGCAGCGAGATGATAGTTAGTGCGATAATGACTTTGACAGTGACAGTTGGAAGCTAAGCTTTTTAAAGATTGACGTACGAAGTAATTCTACACAGTCAGTTCCGGTGATCTCGTACGCGACCATCCCTTGGGATGACAGACTGTGGCGGGGGCGGGGACGAGGTAGCGCGTCACTAGCGCACGGCTACACACGTTTCCCTTCCCCGCTACATCACCTGCTACCCGCTGACATCTGGGTACCTCGTCCCCGCCACCGTCTGTCACCCCGCGCCCGCGGGACAGTCGCGCACGAGATTCAAAACATGACTTCCTCGACTAGCGTTTAACACTAAGTGAAAAATTATTCCCGAGTACGAATCGGTTGGCCTACGGATAAGCCGACGCTTGGCTAAGACTGGTCTTCAAGCAACTTACATTTATCTCTGAAATTCAGCCTAAGTTGACACTATGGATTCAATCTTGACACGTGAGAGATTGCGCGTGCGCATCATTTACAACTAACAGCTGTCAATGTACTCAATGTATGGGTAATTTAATCATAATGAGGTGAAATGATTTGAATTTTATCACTGCTGTTTGGAAGGTCATATTTTCTCAAAATGCAGGGTGATGACAATTTTTATACACTTCTACCCAAGGAATAGCGAAGGCAGTGTGCGGCACACAGTTAGGTACAGTGAAAAGTTCTTATATTTTTTAATTTGTTGACTATTTGACCTGATGTATGTACGTTTTGTACGCGTCTTACAAATGATCGTATTCAATACATCCGGTCAAATAGATTCCTTTAAGTAAATAATGAAATTTTGCAGTTTTTCTTGCCGGCAATGCGAAATCCTTCCTCATATAATGTGGATCCAACTTCTTGAAGTAAAAAAAATGGATCAAAATTTTATTTATATAAATTATGGATACCTTAGGAACGTGTTAACATATAATTCTGTGTTTAAGTGATGATGATTCTTATTTAACGCATGAACCATGGATGAATTGGAAGCATTTGCCTCATGTTTTATAGATTCATGCGTGTCAAGGAGACAATGCAGTAAAAGAAAACCTTAGAACTTAATAGTTTGACATGAAAAGACGGCTATTGTCGAAAATATTTCAAGAAACAAAAGCCCTTTTTGTATAGTATTTATTCTATGTTGAAATCCAAAATCAATACGAAACATGACATCGGCTTCATTTATATAATTTTTGAAGGGACTGGCTACAGATACAGAAATCCAAGGTTTTTACTTCAGGACACAAGTATACACTAATGTGTGGCCCCCGATGAAGGATATGTGTCCATGAACGGTATGTTCGTGAATCCTATCTTATGTATGGGGATACCGCCGCGCATATTTTGACTTATAATTGCATCAATTTAAATAAAAGAAGGAAGATAGGGTATGCTCTAATGTCACGACAATATAATGTGGCGAAAATTTAAAGAGAGCACCGAGCTTTTTAGGCGCTCCGCGTATGTGTGCGTGAGTGAGGCACGCCAACAGCATCCGTCCCCGTCCGACGGCCGAAGAATTACTAAAGCGGATAGGGACAAAGCATCGCGGCTCTAGCTAAAATGGACGGAACGTGCGTGAATTTAAGTATTTCCTTCGTATAATAAAAACAAATATATGTACCTATTTGAAAATTTTTATGTGTTTTTGTTATAGAAAATACGTTGTTTTTTTACTATTCAAATACTGATGACTTTCCGTTAAGTATTTACGCCATACTAAGGGTTTATTTACTTTTTTAGATATAACTTTCGATTTTTTTTTCTATAGAGGAAACTTTAAGTAATCGTGTTTGATCAAACGAACCATAATTACGTATCGCTGCCTCGGTGCAGGCTTAATTTAAAAGTAAATTCTGATACATACATAATGGTACCGACCGTAAAATATAATGTAAAATATGATCGCTTGGGTAGACAGTAGTAGTTGCAACTACTAGACATAAATCGGAAGGTCGCGCCTTCGTGATTGAAAAGGTATGTGCAATTTCTTTAATTTTCTTCTAAAGGGCACTAATTATCTATTTATATTTCTATATTTATATCTTCTGTACCAAATCTCAACTTCCGACAATAATAGCCGTATTAAACCCTATACCTATTGGAAAAAATTGCAATGATTTTCATATTATTAGGTTAAATCGACTAAATCACTGTAGACAGAGCTATTTAATTAGTTACTCGACTTTATATTAAAGAGGGTACTAAGGTATTAACTAATCTAAAAAAATACCCGCGTACTATTTTGTTGAATATAAAGATAAGATAGCATACGGAATACAAAACACTGAAATTTTAATCATTTGAAATTATTATACAGTTATCGACCACAATGTGATGGGTTGGTTAAAATCATTTACAAAACAATGGTGTCGCTTCTACATTAAAATTATCTTAACTTAGAGTAGTTCTTATTGTATTCGCTCTAAAATCCACATTCGTGTAACACTTCGAATTACCATGACAAAAATATGGTACTCTATTCAATTATGGTTAATTTTACATCAGTTCAGAGCACCAAGTTACATGACGACTAAATCTGTGTAAAACAAACTGACAATGGAGTTGGCAACTGTCAAAGTGACGCTAGCATAGCAGCTTGCTCCATTTCTCATGGGAACACTGTCAATAAGACATTTGGTATATTCGTAAAACGAAAAAGCCCTTAATTATTTGGTACAAACTATGCTGGCGTCTTCTGTATAAAGTTTTTACCGGCCATTAAAAAGAAATGTCAAATTTAAGGACTGCCATTCGCAAACGTTATACCAATTTGGATATTAGTTTGAACAGAATAAGAATTACCATAATTTTGAGGTTTTGTTTTAGAACCGATACCATTGTTTATAATATTTCTAATCTATTTGTGACTTTTATTCTAAAATAACAAGGATTGTTCCATTGAATTTATGGAGTTAATGGAAATGTATGTTTATAAAATCATTTTTAAAAATCACACATGAAATATTTCAGTTTATTTAGAAACTGCATGGAAAATCAAGTAGAATTTAGCTAATTTCATAGTAAAACCAGACAAGTAGTTTGACACTGTACACTGGCAGAAAAACGCCCAGCACCGTCATCATCTCATAGATGGTGGTAGAAAACATAAAAAAGCGTCCATCTGTAACCTATAAATAACAGTTCATAAACCTTCCAAAAATGCGCTGGTGTAGACAAGGGCATGGTATGAATGTAGCAATTATAACGAATTGAAGTATGCCGAGTTAAAAAATGTAATGGCGCTTCCTAAAATTTACTTTGATGCTAATGTGGCGCCACCCTAATTTAATGCATTTGGACGGACACTTTTTCATGTACACATATAAAAATTTGTAGCTACTATGGAGGGTAGGAGTACGTCCATACTACATAGTAGCTACAAATTGACTTGTTGTGACGATACATATTACAATATACAGTATCTACCTATAACACTGAGATATGGGCCACCTGCCTATCCAGACTAGGGTAGGCATTTAAATCGCCTATGGGTCTCCAGTCATACTTTACTAGGTTATTCTATGGTATTAGTGAAAAAATCGACGTTTCTGTGAAGGCTGGACCTTCATAGATCCTATATTATTAACGATGTTTAAAAGTGTGCACGCAAGGCTTTCCATACAAACGTGGTTTCGTCGTATCTTAAATAACAAATGGGTTTAACCATTGGTTATTTAGCTACAAATAACCTGGGTTTTCACTACCTATGATTGGACGATATATTGACTGTAAATCGTGTAATACATTGCCGCTTTTGTCCATCTAGGAAGTTAGCTTGAATAGCTAATGTGCACATAAACTACTCGCGGCATCCCTTAGTAGTCCTCCGGAAGCTAGACACGATTTGTTTTTGTTATTCAGTTTGTCGTCTTCGGTTTATTAGTTTTCGGTACAAATTTATCTTGTGTCCTAGTAGTGGACCCTCGGTACGTTCTTGTTGTCGTTTGTCACTGTGGCAGTTGCGGGGATAGCTTATGTGCACCTATGGGCTGATTCATTGTTCGATTTCTACGGTGACAATTATAATATGAATGCAAGTAGAGTCGACATCAGTTGCACTTAAAATTGGCTACTGTAGTGCTGGTCACAATATCTTACATTAGATAAATGGCCAGCCCTAAAGTATATCAATCAGTTGTAGGATTTCTTATACGGAAGACTCCTGGTAGATATTGTATGTCTATCAACTTATACCTCAATTCATCAAATTTTCTGAACAGTTTACAAAAATCATGACATTGTATTTGCTAACTTTAGGCGAATGTATCGCCCGAAAGTTTCGGAAGTATTGTCTGTTTATGCCGATTTGAAAGCAATACTTGTACTTAGCTAGAGTTAAGTAACGATTATTTATCCCCGCCATTGATACGGAAAACAGTTGCTCAGTCTGAAGAACATAAGGATGTAAATGTGTTGATTAAATGTTGTCATTGGCACTGCGAAGGCACGAAATTTCTTTTACTAAATGTTTGACTGGGTATACTAATAATTTCATTTCTTTCAATATGCCAACCTATTAGAATCAAATCATAAATTACCTGTCTTTTTCGCCGTTTCACCAATGTAGAGGATAACTATACAAGAATTATTTTTATTTTACAGATTAAATTAATCCTTGTATAGCCTTTATCACCGTAGAAGTCCAATGATGTTCCAGTATTTTAATTAAATAATTTTGATTGTTTTAAATACTGAAAAATATTTTTGCTTAGTATTGACTTTTACATAATGTGACGTCAGACACTGCTGTTGCGAAGTAAAAAAAAAGTCGAGATTAAAAATGTATGCCGTAGCACTCGGCGGTATAGCTCTATAAGCTAATAATAACTATGGCCACTTTGCTCACTGCTTGCCTTAAAATACCGGACGAAATGGTGTAACAGAGAAAAATGAAGGAAACGATTTTTAGAGAGAAAAGCCTGTAATATAGCTTCTTAAATATAAGTTTAGATTATTTGTTTTAGTTGTAATTTAGTTTCCGCTTATCTAGTGTTACTTACTTTTTTAATGTTACTTTATGTAAAGTCGATAATTTTGACTGCTCGATACGTCTGATGCATTTCGTTTGCCACCTATTTTCTGTTGGACATCGTAGCTTATCCTTAGGCTGATATTTCGTCGTTTCATTTCTTTTTATAGCTTTGTTCTTTGCATGATAAAATTTTGCTGCCAAATCCGAATAAATGCAAGCTATTTTTAGTCTGAATAATTTGGCAGCAAAGTTATGTCGATGAATCAGTGTATTTAATGTACTGGGATTATCTGTTGATCCTGAGTATTTTTTGTGTACATTTTGTCCCATAATATTTTTTCTGATAATCAACATTATTCGCTATAAGGTACCATGGACGATGAATAGTTGGTATTCTTTGATGTAACAGCTGGACTGGGAGTAACTTACAGTCCACTATAACTAAGAAATAAAGGCTATTATTCCTATTATTTAGGTATAGTAAGCGATTAATAAAAGAAAATACCTTTTAAATCACTGTGCCCTAAATTAGTTTTAGCATAACACATAGCGATTTTGCTTTGATTTGTATGTGAAAGTAGTTGGATGATAGTTTATTGTAGTTCTGTACTGGCCTCCTTACTAGTAATTGTCCTGTAATCTTATCGAATATCATTTAGTATTGAGCACAACAATTTGGCATTGCGCATTTCGAAACAACGATGTTCGATAGAGTTATCGATTGATTATAATTATTATGCTACTGCTCCACCTAGGTCTCTACGTAAGGCGTAAATTAATACGATAATTAAGGCGTTATTACGTATATTGAGCCAACATTTTAACGTGTTAATTTACAAACGTAATGCCAATGGTATTAAACGCTAAGCTATTACTCGGGTGTCGCCACAGCAAAGGGTTTCAGCGCGTAGTTTAGCGAACTGTTGTTGGCTACATTAACACTGTAAAACTCTTAATCCGCGGATCGCATACGCATATTCGTATGTAGGTACTTTATTTTTAGGTTGGAGCTACGTTATTACGGTAGGCTTTCGATCACCGCGTTTGACGACGATGCATTTGAATCAACCACCGTAATATTCATTGGCTTTTTCTTTTCTCTATTATTTTCTATTTAATTGCATATATGTATATAATAATTTATCACATTAATTTCTGTACCAGTGCAGCTGCTTCAATTATTGTGTAGGTTAACGCGTTATTCATAAGGAATATTCTCTTGACGTCGAAATGTAGCCAACAATTTTAACGCCTTAATTAACGCGTTGTTAGACATCAGCCAGCATTTACGTTAAGGTTACCGCAGGTGATGCAGTAGCATTAGTAAAGGGGTTAATGTATAAATATTATTTTGATCGTCTCATAATTTCGAAATAATCTTGTCATATTTACAGATCTTAAAAATATTATAATACCGAATCCATTGAATTCGAAGTTTTTAATGATTATCGTTTGAAACACAACACTTATGCTTAGTCCGGCTACAAACTAAAATCGCTCTTGTTATGTAAGCCATTAGATTATTTTTCATATACCGCTCCGATGTCCAGTGTAAGTTAAGATCAGGCGTTAGGTTATATTTATACATATTTTTTTTGAATTCGAATGTACCAAAAACAGGTGTGAACATTGAAATCGAGGCAGAAGCCTATTAAAGCGTCGTGCCAGAGACGAATATGTAGTTATATATTGAAATAAAATACATTGAATATTAATTTGAGTTTTTTATTTCGTTTAAAACAAAAACAATATCGCATAGCCAGAGACAAGTAATAGTACATTACTGCAGCGGCCAGCAAAAGGAGGCATTGATGGACGAACGTGTAAATGTGGGCCGAGGCGAAGCCTAGGCACACATACGTAAGTCCATCAATGCCAATTGTGGCCAAGGCTTGTATAGTGCTTTTCTCAAATAATGCGCGGAAATTAAAGCAAAGTAATACCTAGGCAGATTTTTTTATTTGAAGATACAGTTGTTAAATGTACAATTTTCAATAAACAGCGTTCTATTTGCAAGCCAGATCGAAATTTAAATAAAACCTCTGATAAGTTACCTCCTTGGTTGCCATGCTTCGAAGTAAATGATCGTTCCATTTTTAAATTACGCGACAGATATGAGTTTACTATGCAATTTATTTGGCCGCTAGACACGACAGATATAGATTTTCATACATTTTTTGCCGGCCGCTGCGCGCATGTATTTGGCCTGTACAGCAATTTCGATTTATCTCGAAGAAGGTTGTCAAAATAATACTCACATTTCCAAGCACGTTTGAGAAAATTAATGTTCCTATATCGCCGTTTGAAAGAAAATTTGCAACATAAAAAATTGTGTAAACATATATTTTCTAAATGAAAACACTGAAATTGATAATGTCGCTTGTACAGGGTTAAATTATTGGAACACTCCTTACATGTGAAGAATATTTATATTCATAATTAATCTCATTTGTCTAAACCTGTATTTTTAACCCTCTTCAAAAAAGAGGAGGTTCTCAATTCGTCTGTTTTTTAATGTTTGCTACCTCAGAACTTTGGACTGGGTGAACCGATTATGATATTTTTTTTATTTGAAAGCTGATCGTTTGGTCCCATTTATATTTCATCAAAATCGATCAAGTCATTTTTGAGTTAAATTTCAATAACTAAAATATTTTCTCATCTTGATGTTATAGTCGTTGACAGTGAATGACAATCGATCCCGTAATACTTTACGTTGGCAAGGGTCACTAAAAAGAGAGAAAAACAATGTTTAACCAAAAAATGGAACCGACTTCAATACTCAAAAGTGAGAAATAACTTGTAGAAGTCGGTACTATGCGCGCAATATTGTGATAATAGGTATTTATGAACTATAATGGTGCCGACTTCAACCAGTTATTTCACACTTGAGTATTGAAGTCGCTTCCATTTTTTGGTTAAACATTTTTTTATGGTTATAATCACAGTTCCCGGCTAACGAATATGATGACTATGCAATATTCTCGTGTTGTGTCTCTACCCAAAAGGCAGGCGTCTAAGGGAAATAATATGCCCGATGAGCAGCATCACAAATTTCCATATATTGTCAACGACACTAAGAGAAGATACCACTGGGGTGGCGTTTACAATTTCTTATTTGTTACCAGTGTAGTGATGTTCATATACTAAACTTATACATTCCTTTTAAATTATTACTTTATTAGTCATTCGTAAGATCACGACATGACATATCCTCTATGAAAAAAATTTACTCATTAACACTATAATTGCTAATGATTTTTTTTGAGACAACAAACTTTTACTGTAATTATAGAAAAGATAGCGAATGAAATTAAACAAATGTCAACGGGGACAAATAAATACTTAGCTATAGTGCTCGCGGAACTAGTTGGCCGCGCCTTAGGTATGTGAGCAGTGGGAGGGAGAGGGGGGGGGGGGGGCTTCTCAGTGTACGTATTACTTCAGTGTGTGTTTGTATTCAGCGTTGCGAGCAGTAGGCACTTCTTTGACATTGGACATAATAATATGCCGCCACCATATAGATATCGTTACTCGAGACACAAGAGTTGTCACAAGAATGAAGTATAGTATTAAGACATGATGGTGTGGACTACCCTATAGATTAATCTGGACTACATCTTCGACCGCATCAACACTCAGCATCAGGTGAGATAGTGGTCAAAGGCTAGCTTTCAGATTTTCTGTAGTAAAAAAAAAACAACTACAGAGAGACGGGAAACAAAATGAGCCCTTAATGGAACTGTTTTCTTCGATTTGAAGTTCGGACCCTACAAAATCTTAATCCCAAATGCTGAGCAAACTAAAAAGATAGAACCAAGATAAAATAGAAAAAGCATCATACGAAATAACGCAGTCTGAGTCACATTAAGTAAGTAACAATTTGAACATAGTTAATGTCTATTGCTTCCGTTTGGGCGCTAATGGATACCCCATTTAATCTATTTTCTATCTGTTTACACTCAGGAGTGGTTTTTTTAAAAACATACTCCTTTTATCAGGTATACTGTAACTACCTATATATTTATTTAATAAAAATTACTCCATTATTTTATTTACGCGCAGTTGGGTACAAATAAGACGTAAGACACGAGTCGAGTACTCATACATTGAATCATTACAAATATAATATTGATTTAACACATTTAATTTAAATCAATATTAAATTAAATGTGAATTTTCTACGTGACGATTCACTTAGAAAAAACATTTCATTGTAAGTCTTTATTTATTCTGGTCATAATTTTACATTTATTAAAAAAATATATGTACGTACACTGCATTGTGGTAGGGCATTTTGCAAATGAACGCCTGGCTAGCTACCACCCTCCAATTTAGAATCTGTCGCCAAGCACCTAACGGTGTGTTCTGGCAGCAGTCATTCTAGTTGAGCTTGAACATTATCTCAACATTTGGCCAAAGACCAAAAGTTTAAAAAACGACTTTAATAATTTTCTTAACCATTAAATAAAAGGCCTTATAAGCCGTACGCAAGTAGACTTCATAAATTGTCCTTAGCACCTAAACATCATACAAAAACTGGTTTCGGATCGTTCTTCCAAAACCCCTGGATCTCTTGCAAACTCTTCCCTTTAGTCTCTGGCACCCACAACACAGTATATACCACGCCCAGTAGGGTGACAGTGGAGAATGTGTAGAAGACCACATGGGGCCCGAACTGGTTGGATACTGGAGTGTAGAATAGCACCGTCATTGAGCTGCAGAAAAATGAGAAGGCCATCGATGCGCCCGCCATTCGTGCTCGGAGCTGTAGACAAAGCAATTACAACGTAAGATATGCAGGGCTTATAACTCTGATCAAGAAACAAGGGAAGCAATGATAGCTGAGCGGCAATAGACTTCTATCATGAACCATGGACCTGCGTCCATGGTTCCATCCCCAACGCTAGCTTGATCTTTAACGCAAGGTGAATGGACATATGTTTCGAATGCTTACCTAGCTAGCTACCACCGTCAAGTGGAAAATCAGAAGGTGAAGAATTCAGCAATCATCTGATGCAAAGCTTTACCACGTGTTCGCTACCTACCAGTGAACACGTGGCTAGGGTTGCCATAAGACAAATATCATACACCAGAAATGCAGACTACTATGGGTGGTAAAACATTTAGCTATCAGCATCATGGGCACTGTGCGCAGGACGGCCAGGAAACACGTGTTTTACAGTAGCCGTACTCCCGGAAAACATCACTGAGCTGAAGACTACGTGGGAGGTAAGATATTAAGCCAAGCAGGTAACACCTGCTAAGGTTTATATATACACAGAGAATACAAATCGAATTTGATTGCCCTGGCTAGCTAACACTCTCAAGTAGAAGATCTGTCGCCAATCACTTAACAGTGTGTTCCGGCAGCAGTCCTTGAGAGCCAGAAAAATTACAGGCACATGAAACTCAACAGGGGCAATGCAATTCGTCACCAAGAAATGCATCAGTTATAGGCAAGGGTTAATCCGCTTAACATCAGGTGGGCCTCGTGCTTGCTCCGTCATAATCACATTTTAATAAATATACCATAACTGTAGGCTTTACTTACGTGGAAAGGAAAGCATTCAGCCATCAGCACCATGGGCACTGGCGCCAGACCAGCTCCATAAGCTAGGATGCAGAGGCACACCGCAGCGACTGGCAGCCAGGACCCTGGCCCGTTGCCTACCAAGAAACACGTGGCTAGGGTAGCCATGCACACGGAGACTACTCCGGAACTACAGGCTAGAGGGATCTGGAAGATAACAAACGATACCTAATCGGAAGGTTGTTATTGATGCCCAATATTTATTTTATTTATCTCTTGTATAACAGAATACCCCGTGGGTTGCTGGGCTAGAATTGCACCCGCGCAATGAATTTTCCTATGGGAATCGTAAGAGGCAACGAAGGGAGCACAATAGTGCCTTCTGATAAATTGCGATCCCCAAAACGCCTGCCAAGCTTGGGGATTATGGCAAACCACGCTTAGAGGGGGGGAATTTGTTCAACGGTGTTATGGCTGTTGATATGACGTGTGTTATGTGTACATCAGAATCAAATTTTAAGAAGTAAAGTCACTAAGAAGCCTCTCGCAACATGGTTAGTCTTTACACTTTAAGCTAAAATTAAGCTTACCGTTGTCAAATTTACATTTCTGTAAAAAGCATACAACACTCCCGATGGTACCTAGTTAAAGTACAAACCACTTATGGACATTTCACCACTTGCATAATGACTGGGTATTTTGTGAATTACCACCCCTTTGTGATTGGTGACAGATTTTCTACACAGGGGTAGAAAATGAGTCACCAACCACTAACGGTGTGTACCGGCAACTGTCTTTAAGAGCCACTATCGACAATAAAAAACTTATTGGTGGCCAACTGCAGAATTATTTTTAAGACTGTCGCCTCCTGTTCAGGATGGTCCATAGTAACTCTTCTAAAATTATCTTCTACTTGTATCTGCGAAATAGACGTAGACCTTCTGCAATGCGAAAGGAAGGTTCACGTATACCGAACAGTCCTTTGCAGTGAACAAAACTGCAGTAAATTCTTAAATTTATACATACCTTTCTACCAAACTTCTCGATGAAAACTGTGGTAAAGAAGGATCCAGCCAGCTGCAACGAGCCGACGAGGAGCGCTAGCGTGTTAGGACTCCAATGCGTGCCCACGCGCTTGAAGACATCCGACGCGTAGTTCATGAGGTTGAAGCATCCCGATAAGGTCTGCATAGCCATTAGAGTGAGAGTCATGCGGAGGGCGGAGAACGTTGGCCGATCGCGGACTGAAAACACGAGAATAAGTAATAGTCAATGATAGTCTTTTACGAAAGACAGTTTCCCAGTGCAATCACTTGGAAGAACACTGAGAAGGCACGCCACTCACAGTAAATCATATACAGTAGAGTGATGCGCATTTCTACAAGTTTGTCTACGTATTAATATGGGTGTTTATGCTAATGGTACCCACAGTAAATGAATAAAATTTAAAATATGATCGCTTAGGTAGGCAGTAGTTTTTGCAACTGCAATAAATAATATGGAGGAGAGCGCCTTCGGTAATGGAAAGGTATGTGCGTCATCTTGAAATACAAAGTCGAAATAAGTACATACGATACATGTCCTTTTTTATATTATTGTGACAGAACAAGCTCGAGGCCCACCTAATGTTAAGCAGACTAACCTCTGCCTATAACAGATGCATTTCGTCACAAGTCACGAATTGCACTGCGCTCGTCACCTTGAGACATAGTTGTCTTAGGTCTCATGTGCCTGTAATTTCACTGGCTCTCAACGACTGCTGCCGGAAGACACCGTTAGGTGCTTGGCGACAGATATTCTACTTGAGGGTGGTCGCTAGCCAGGTGGGCATTCGCAAAATGCCCTTCCACCATGCGGTGAAGCTCAAGCCTGTGGCGGGATTCGAACCATTGACCTGCTGCGCGGCAGTCCATAGCCAATGCCATTAAGCCATCATTGCTTCAAAAGTTATTCGTAGATCTGATGAGTAACTTAACCTTGACGTTCTAAGAATAGTTACTTTCCAAATATTGAGGTTTACTTATATTCTTCGTTATCTTACTGTCTGTTTATGTTTATATCTTCATATTTAATTATATTTACTAAATACTGCATATCCTCCTGTGATGTGCTAGATACGAATGAGAATGGAGATACATAACTAAGTATTCTGGTCTAATAAAACTAACCCTACGGTTCAAGTCACGCAAATATGCGCTATTTGCACTGTATGCACGCAAACGGTCGGTTCATAACTTGCTAAACAGACACGATAGCATAATGACGTCACCTCGGGATCGCAAACAACGCCACGCTGCATCTGTTATAGGCAAAGGTTAGTCCGCTCAACATCAGGTGGGCCTCGTGCTTGTTCCGTCACAATAACATAAAAAAAAACTAATGATTACTCGTGGCTCTGTTAGTGAAGACAGATGGAAAGAAATATGTTTTGTTTTATGTTTTCAACCCGAAAGAATTGACAGAAAATATATAATTATCTAACCTGCTCAAAAAACTTCATGAGAATAGGTTGACAAATGGGGTCTGTGGAGGAGAACAGCGGGACAGACATAGAAAGCATTATGGCCCAAGCTGAAACGAAGACACTTCGCGCTCGCTTGGGTACTATACCACCTATTATTGAAGACTGACATTACAGAGGAATTCGGCGGCTAGCTAGCTGCGATATTTCTTGAAAAATTACTAAGTATCAACTAATTATAATAATAATAATAGTAAACTAATAATAATCGATACAGTATGATATAGGCACATCAGCATTACGCTGCTCCTATAATCGAATAAATAAATAAATTATTATAAGATGGCTTTGACCAATATTTCACTTCTTGGAGTGATGATAATGGGCTAACCCGCTCTGGCAATTGAAAGAAAGAGGTGACGTCAGCTTTGGGAAAATTTTGTGCTCTACAAATAATTTATAAATATGGGTATGTATGTTTTTATAACAAAATGTTGGAAAGATGAAAACAAGAAAACGGTTTTTTGCAAAAACTTGTGTTTTATTTTTAATATTATTGGGACGGAACAAGCTCGAGGCCCAACTGATGTTAAGCGGACTAACCTCTGCCTATAACAGATGCATTCGTAATAAGTCACGAATTGCACTGCGCTCGTCACTTTGAGACTCCTAATGTGTCTGTATTTTCCTGGCTCTCAAGGTCTGCGGCCGGATAGGTGTTTGGCGACAGATTTTCTACTTGAGGGTGGTCGCTAGCCAGGCGGGCATTCGCAAAATGCCCTTCCACCATGCAAGTTTTATAAACAACAGTGCTTGTAATAATATTTTATTAAGTTAACGTAAATATAGATCAATATAACGAATGAGGTACCTATGTTCAATAGAAACAACCTAATTTTTATATCAAATGAGCGCCATAATATTACTAATTTGTTCTTACTTTACCCACACTGAGGAGAGTGACGCGAGGCATCGTCAAGTACTGCTTATGCTCTTCGCGCAGCTTGACTATCTCTTCGGCCACCAGCTTATGCTCAGGTTCTACGTTGCGAAGCCACGCTATCGTTTTCGCTGCTCTCTGGAATTTTTGTTATTATCTAATAAATTACATTCAACAATTGAAAGTACGTAATTATTACGCAATCTGCAATAACCTTGCGCTGTGAGCTCTGTCATAAAATGATAAACCAAAACCTTACCTAGTTGAAATAAATATTACAAGATAAGTATCTAGAATTTTGGTTAGTATATATTATAAATGGATTATGATATTTATACTAATGTAATTACTTACAGAACGACGAAACGTTTGTTTTGTTCTGAAGGATACGAGTAGACCCATTCAGTCCTTTCAAAAAAATCCTTTGTTACCTTTTCCTCTACGATTTAGAACGGCACGTAGCATAGTTTGCTTAGTCGTTCTTGACCTTTCTTTTATTTTTTTTGGCAGGGTGACCGCTAGTGGCATTACTACTGCATGGAGTGCTTCCTTGCTGAAGCAAGGAAGGCACGTTGGTTGTTTTCTTAGGATGGCAGTCGTTAAAGCATGGTGTTAGGGTATATTGCGAATACCCAGCTATAAATAGCTACCTCAAGAAGAAAATCCGTCGGCAATCACTAAACGGTTTGTTCCAGCAGCAGTCCTTGAGAGCCAATAATTCTAGATTAGCCTGAACATCTTAGATCACTTCATCACTCATCAAATCAAAATAAAAATCAAAGGTTATAAATTAAAAAAAACGTAGAACTGATCAAGAAATTAACTGCCTGGAAAATTCTGTAATCTCTGGACATATTATAAGACGGATGCTGACATCAATGGCGAGAAATTCAATTTATTTTATTGTTTTGTTGGTGTGTTGTCTAACTATTGTTGTTGATCACGTAACAAGCGAGATTCTGAGAATGTTTGTAGGGTTACCTACATATCTAATAAGTACTCGTATATCTTTTTAATTGATTTAAATCAATCTACATCTACACTTGTTGGTAGGCGTATACGAATTTTTTTATGTTTTTGACTGTTGAGTTATTTTATGGAATCACTTCCATTGGTGTTCAATCAATCTTTCAAGATAATACGAGTAATATTCTTTTAAACTCGTGAACACTATTTTGATGGAGGATTTTTATCAAACATAGTTATAAAACAACCCGATGAAACCATATAATACTGCTAAAATTCCGAATTTCTCGCCAAGGCATATGAATTTCCACCTTAACCCATCCAATGAAGCTACGCTTTATCGAATATATTTTTGGAGCATTTCGAGCACTCGTGCCCACTGCAATGGTCTTTAGGTAGCCTAAATGCTTTCGTTGCAATAGCTGTAGCATTGTATATAGTTTGCAGTCTGTTCGTAATCTTACCAAGCTCTCCTTTAGCTGACGTATGCATTACCCCAGCAAGAAAATCACTTCTGGAATAAATTGAGTTCTACAAATAATTAGTGCCTTATACGCTGTAAATGTGCACCAAATAATAAATTTGTGCACTTTGCCGTTTTGTTAAAAAAAGGAAAAACCAATTCTGCTGGAGTAACGTTGTTCCAGCAGGAAAATTTTGATCTAATGATCGGAAAGAAAAAATAAGTATATGGACAGATAGCTTATATTTGTGCATAAATGTGCGCCAAAAATTAAATTTGTGCGGTCGTAAGGTTTTCGAGATATTTCATTTCCTGCTGGAGTAACGTTTAGCAAAATCTTATTTCTCGAAAACCAATAATTGTGCGATCTTACAATAAAAGTATATTAGTAGCTCTTAATTTGTGCTTATTTGTGACACCATTAGGTTTTCAAAAATCTGTACCATTGTTACGTAATTATGCAATTACGAAAATAAAAAAAATATGTCTAGCGCTAAAACGAACAAACGGTTGTACTCACTAAAAACGGTATTTGGTTCGTCTTGTAATTCCATTCATAAAAAGTAAACTTATTAGACAAAATATACCATCAATATGTATGAAACCGCCGCTTTTTTGCTATCTTTCGAATTTGGTCGGATAACCAGAAATCTCGCTGTTGCTTTAGTTTTTTGTTCATATCTTCTTAAATACTTTACATATGAAGCTGAAATTTTCAGTATATATTTTTCATTAAACGCACTAATTTTTGGTTAACACTGAAACATGTTGAGTTAATTCTATTTCTTGCATTTTGATATCTAACTATGAAACTGTCGGTTGCGACATATATTGATATTATTGATAAATGCGTGTATATTTTGTCTAATAAGTTTACTTTTTATGAATGGAATTACATGAAGAACCAAATACCGTTTTTAGTGAGTACAACCGTTTGTTCGTTTTAGCGCTAGACATATTTTTTTTATTTTCGTAATTGAATAATTACATAAAAATGGTATAGAATTTTGAAAACCTAATGGTGTCACAAATAAGCACAAATTAAGAGCTACAAATATACTTTTATTGTAAGATCGTACAATTATTGGTTTTCGAGAAAATGGATTTTGCTAAACGTTACTCCAGCAGGAAATGAAATATCTCGAAAACCTTACGACGCACAAATTTAATTTTTGGCGCACATTTATGCACAAATATAAGCTATCTGTCCATATACTTAATTTTTCTTTCCGATCATTAGATTAAAATTTTCCTGCTGGAACAACGTTACTCCAGCAGAATTGGTTTTTCCTTTTTTTTAACAAAACGGCAAAGTGCACAAATTTATTATTAGGTGCACATTTACAGCGTATAAGGCACTAATTATTTGTAGAATTCAATTTATTCCAGAAGTGATTTTCTTGCTGGGGTAATGCATACTTAGCTGACAGGTTACTATGGCATAGGTATAGCACCGCCGAAACATGACTCGTAGCATTGCCAAATGCTTTATCTGCTGGGACTCTTTAATTATGATTTAACCCGCAGAGCATGCGCTATTACAATAATAAAAATATGTTATTATCTTTTTTTTGCCGGACTTTAGATAAATTTGACCAAAGTTTCACCGGGGGGAAATTTAAGGCGCAGATAAAGATAGTAATGCCTCTTAGAAAATACCAATGCACTCCGTACCCACTTGAAGAGTCGTAGATTATACCTATTGGGTTGATGTGGAAGCTGATAACTATGCCGGTAGTGCTCTATAAATCAGCCGTTTGTATTATGAATGTCAAGAGAAAGCTCTACGTGCGTAGCATTAGAATATCGACCATATTTACAGAGACCTCGTTTCTATGCTTCTTCTTGTCCGATGTAATAAAGGTGATGGAGGAATAAGGGTATGTAGATTGATCGTACATTCTCCGAAATTAAGCCATGTTTGAAGCTCTGTTTCTCGTCTCAATAAGCGTTGTTACTCGATTATCCATCGGCTTCTAGGTGGTATTTAGCAGAGCTGTCCCAGAGATAGACAGTATACTTTATCAGCCGGATCGTCCACTGCTGAACACAGCCTTACCTATTTAGGGTGGGGGAGCTTACCATAATCCCCATGCTTGGGAGCTGGCTTGGGGATCATATTGTAAGATGGCAGGTCTTTAGAAGGCGCTGCTGCCCACTTACTTATGTTTTTCCTTCGTCGCTTTTTGCGCCTCTAACAGAAAGATATGGGTGGGGCTATTCTAGCATCGTACGGAGAATTCTGTAGTACAAAAAATAAATACGATAAAAGTTAAGCAGCAATATCAACCTAACAAATTAGGTTCAATTTCTTCTATTACTTCCAGATCGCAATTACTAGACCGAATTTGAGCTTGATAGTGCATTTACTATTCTTACCTTTTCCTTTCCCCTTTTGAGCAGATAGTTAGGAGATTCTGGCATAAAGCTGAAGAAGACCACATGCACCGCAGCCACCGCCAAATATGCTATCTGGTTTGCACTATATGACATTGTCATCCCCGCGGCGTAGACTGATATCACGCCCAGTTTGCACACTGTCATTGTTAGCGAGCCTAGTGCGCCTCGCCAGGAGTCCTCAGATATCTCTTTGATGTAGACCGGGACGACCACGAAGCAACCTCCCGAGGCCAAGCCGGCAATCACTCGGGCGATGATTAATGCCGTTGGAGTGATGCAACTGAGTTTGATTGTCCATGATATCTGCAAGGCAGAAATGAACACCTTAAGTCAAGGTTTTTGGCTTCTGTTACCTAGATATTTAGAAATATAAATCTGTCCAAAAAATTCTAAAAACTTACAATTCAAAAACATTATTCATACCGAAACATAGGCAACATTTTGAATGTTATTTATTAGTATATAGATACAAAGAACATGTGTTGACAACTACCCCTAAATCCCTACAATTAAAATGAATCTGCCGCTGGACGGACGAAAGTACGCAGAGCATGCGTTATTGCAAACATAAAAATATTTAAAAAAATACTTTCATATAGTTTTATCTACTGCAATATTATTTGAGCCTGGTTTGTTGGTGTGTACCTATTTAAAACGCCGTTGTGGAACCACAAGGACTTGATTCGACCCCCAGGTTGGAAAACTTATTGGTTTTATCTGATAAACAAATTTTCAGTAGCCATCCTTAGTCTGGAACTCTACCCATGCAATAGATGGCAATAAGCTCGCTCGCTGTTACGTGGGACCGTAACATATCTGGTAAAACTTATAGCATAGCCACTTCTGACGGCCTTTTCGTAGAATACAAGCAAAGTAGAATAGAATACCTGAAGAAGTTGAACAAGGTCTCCCCCATTGGGGGGATTTGACATAATCTCCACGCCTGGCAAGCGTCTTAGGGATCGCAGTAGAAGTTGTCAGTTCTTGTTAAGGCGCTACTTCGCACTTACTCAAATTGATTCCTATAAAGATCTTCATAAATCCAAGCTAAGTACTGAGATAAACATTCATCTGATGGTCCTAACAAATGTTTGTGTATACTTTAACAATTATTGCATGTTTGTCAATAATTTTGCAAGAGCTGCTGTTTATCAAGTCCTGCATAATGCATTTGTAAGTATTGCTTAACCTACCTCAGAGGCTTGAGGTTAGGCACTTTAAGTATACTCAATCAAGCACCAGAAAATATGATACAAGAACATAGTGTTGTAGAAAGATTTGACTTCTTTTCCTGATATTAGAAGGTGTAATAGATAGGTACGGATATTTAGATTAGATTTTCTTACGATAGGTTTTAGGGATATTTTATTTAAATAAATCTTCAGAAGAATATTTCTTATAGCCAAATATAAACGAACTCCTAATTATGTAAGTATACCTATAAAGCAAGGTCAGTTCAAGAAAATTACCTGATTACCCCTTTGACCTTTGGAGTCTTAGCTGCCATTACTGTTTTTTTCATGGGTCAACAAAATGTACAAAAAATTTAAAGACAAAACATATAAATAATTGCGATACCAGCGACGTTGACCACAAATATACATTTTAATATTCGTATGCTGAGAATTAAGACTACAAAGGTTTTGTTAAGTTGTTTATTATATATTTTGTGTCACTAAGATTGTAAATATATAAAAAAATATATAGAACTTATAGAAGTGATGATTCACAAAGCTGTCTCAGCGGCTCAAGGCGAAACCATGATGACAAGACCAACGAATCCTGTTCTACTAAGTGCTTCTTCAGCAGCCCAAACACTGACTTTTTAAAACATCCCATTCTCTCATTAAAAATATCTAAGAATTAAAATTTTCATTATAAGATTTTGCCACACGGGACAAGGGAGATGCCAGCATTGGCAAACGATCTTCCTTGTCCCCTAAAATGTTGTAGCAAATATTTTTTATGACTACGTTACGAATAGGCCTTAATGGGTAGTTATACATACTGCGTATGTAAGGCACGCCAACAGCATCCGTCCCCGTCCGACGGCCGAAGAATTACTAAAGCGGATAGGGACAAAGCATCGCGGCTCTGACTAAAATGGGCGGAACATGTGTGAATTTGAGTATTTCCTTCGTATAATAAAAACAAATACCTATTTGAAAAATGTAACGTGTATACGTTATAGAAAACATGTTGTTTTTTTTATTATTCAAATACTGATGACTCTCCTATAAGTATTTACGCCGTACTAAGGGTTTATTTCGTTTTTTAGATGTAACTTTGGATTTATTTTCTATCGAGAAAATTTCAAGTAATCGTGTTTCCAAAGTGTATGATTTATAGAATGAATCCTTAAATATAATATATATTAATCAGTGATTTGAAATATTTAGATTAGTTATATCCGAACACAACTGCTCTAAAAGCTTACTAGAATTTACCTATATACATACCTACGCTCATGTATATGCAGTTTGTAATGGCAAGGAAAGAACGTTCAAATATTATGCGTCATATCTGTTGTTAGAAAGAGATAAATAAGCAATTCGTGTTACCACCGAACCGCCACGAGACGTTCCGATCACCATTATGCTGCGATCTCTTTCACTCTCTCACACCAAACGATACACATATCTCGCTCATCCATTTCATTGAGATTAGTTCCTAAGATAAAACAAAATGACGATATTTTCTATTTTATCAATAAAAGCAATAATTACGCGTGAAATAAAACAGTTTTCTTATCTCTCACAGTGCCTGTATAATTGGTGCAGAGTCTAAAGACACAAGAAAGGCATATTGTCCACAGATTATTCCTAAAAAACACGATTAGCGGCGATGTATTCACTGGACGCTTGGAAGTGCAAGACTGGTAGTGACTCAGGTGATTACCCTGAATTCGTCTAGTAAATATGGAGGCCATACAACACATCTACAGGTAAAAAAATCTTAGATATTAATTACATAACTCAAAATTAGGAAATAAAGATACAGCAAGGGATCAAACGAACCACAATTACGTATCGCTGCCTCGGTGCAGGCTTAAGTTGGAAGTATGCTCTTGCTATTCTATAGATTTACATTGTGTTTGACATAGTATAACAGGGTCTGGACTTAAACGATAACAGCAGAAAGACTTTCAGAAAACCGATCAGGAGTGCCTAAACCTGATAAAAAGGATACAAATTGTTCTGAAAGACTGCATGGATACTCAAATACTCAAATACTCATTTATTGGTAAAATAAATTTACATACTCCGTTGGTGATGCGGTTGAGGTATCCAGGGTAAGTATAAAATTGTGTATATCATCATCATAATTGATACCATCATTTCTAGGCTGATATTCATTCCGAATGGTATATAGTTGTACGTCAACGATTATTTATGAGATCGAATTTCCCCTTGTACTCCTGGAGTCAACTGGATGTACTCACATTGATCAAAAGCGCAGTTAGCCACAGTAGTTGACAACGCTGTTTTGATTTGTATTTACTACAATATAGGTACTCCTGTACCTATATTGTTCTTAAAAAAAATGTATGTTTTACTAGATAAATTTTTACTTCCAATATATATTCTACTCACACAAGAAAGGATGGAGACAGCGACACCAGACACTTTCCTCCCAAACCGATCTGAAGCATAACTGAAGAAGGGGATTCCGCAGATAGCTGCAAGTGGTAAGGCTGCTGCCATCCAGGACACGTCGCTGTCGGTGAACGGCTTAGATGCTGGAGTCTCAGGTGATTGGAGGAGCGGCCCCATAGGCGAGAGCCAGCCTATCTGGATGCCGTATGTGAACGTTGGAATGGTTGCTGTAAGAAAAATAATAATACCAATATAGTTCTTTTACTAATTCTAAAAATCTGGGTTACCAAGATACAGGCTTCGCCTATAGTTTGGGGCCCATTGGTAAAATGTAATTAATGAATTAAGTAAATATAATTATCGTACCTCATGTTACTTAGGAAGTTATTAAAAAATTAACAGTTATACGAACACAAAAAGTTCTTTTACTAATCGTTTTTGAAGCGGTCGTAGCTCAGTTTGCTTAGCTGTTCTTAACTGATCAACTAAGCAACGTCCATTGCGGTCATGTGTTTGATGTGTGACTGCTAGTAGAATTACTACTGAGCGCTTCCGTGCTTCGGAGGGCACATAAAGCTGCCAGGCATTAGGGCATTTTGCGGATACCCGCATCGCTTGCTACCATCCAAGCAGAAAATCTGTCGCCCAGCATCTAACGGTGTGTTCCGGGAGTTGTCCTTGAGAGCCCGTTATTTTAGGTTAGCCTGAACAACATCTTCGACTACGTCATCACTCACCATCAGGTGAGATATCAGACCACTAGGTCAAAGGCTAGACTATCATTAATGTAAAAGTAGAATACCTACCTAATAATCAGTCTCGGGGAGATATTGCGAAGGTCATTAAGGTATACGCGTTTAACCTAGACACACGCAGATGAAGAGAGAGAGCAGATATGTATGAAGACATCAGTAGGCCATACATACTTCCGAGATCTATTTTAATGTTGATAAAATGGAGTTCAACATGAATCTATGAATAAGGAGCGATGGTCATTCTTAATAATTAATAAGATATTTGCAACTCAAAAACAAAAACAGTTGGATTTGTTCGTAAAAAAGGTAAAAAATAAAAATTTGCAATAACGCATGCTCTGCAGATAACATTAAAAAATGACAAATTTACGAGGGGAAAAATTGAAGTCATGTGCGGGATTCGAACCTGCATCCACTTATTGCCATGTTAGCACATTTGGATAGAGCATACCCCGGCTAAAGGGGTGGATGGACTCGGGTTCTAATCCTGCACATAACTTAAATTTTTGCACTCGTAAATTTGTAAGGTACAAAATATGTATAAGCTGAAAAATATACCCTTTAACTTTTATCGGCTTGAAAAATTAGTTTCCTATTAAAGAGTTTTTACCAAGAAAACCATCTGACGCAGATTCATAAAATAACTTTCTTTTTGAAAAGAAAGCCGAAGCAATGATCTGTAATCAGAGAACAACAACCATATAATTACGGCAGC
The DNA here is from genome assembly GCA_963854805.1 of Plagodis dolabraria. Classification (NCBI taxonomy): domain Eukaryota; kingdom Metazoa; phylum Arthropoda; class Insecta; order Lepidoptera; family Geometridae; genus Plagodis; species Plagodis dolabraria. The sequence goes on along the minus strand of OY978462.1, from coordinate 9,350,235 downwards.
TTTATCCGACTGCCCCGGAACGAAGTAATTTGCTTTTTATCATGTGCATGTATGTAGGTACAAATATATATATATATATATATTTATTCCTTTAGCGAGCTCTGTAGGTTAGTTATGTAACTTATTTTATTTCTTAAACTATCGTAATAAGAAATAAAGTATAAGGAGCAGATCGATAAAACAAGTATACACGGCGAATATGAATAGATAATAGGTAAGTGACTGCACTGTCTTGTTATGAGAATAAATATCTTTAAACCTAAACCTAGATAAAGACCTAGACGAACGTATTATCTGAACAGATTCGAGACGAGACGAGCTATAAATGCCCGTGCGTTTATGAAGAATATTAACAAAGTTAAAATCATTTACAACACCCTTGCTCGTGAAGTGAGCCTTATTATACCGTTCTTAGGGCCATAAACCGAACTATAACACCCTGTGCATAATAGTATTATACACTAGTGCGTAATAGAATTATCCCTACAAAGTTAAGTTAGTACCTAACTGCAAATTATATGCGAGTAAACCGGGTACTAAGTATATGTTTTAAATCAACATACATTTGCCGCGCGCAAAAAAAAACTTACGCGCTATTTTCCATAATTTTCGGCTGTTTTTATCGCATTTGTGCAATATATTATTTTTTCCTCGCAATGATGTTGAAAAAGTAAGTATGAAACTCGTGAGCAACTTGCTCATTATACACTCGGCTGATTTACGCACTCGCCTGCGGCTCGGGCTGCAACCCACAGTCTCGTGTATAATGAGCAACTTAGCACACTTATATATAATAATATTAATTATTCAATGTCAACGTCTACGAAGCTGCTAAATACAATGAATACAAATACAATGTCAAACTTTCTAAGTGAAGTTACAATGAAAAAGTTTGACATTGAAATTTCAAATATATCCAAAACCAAATTTTTTTATTTTTTATTTTCGCAATAACGCATGCTTTGCGGATCACAAAATTTGTAATATAAGTATTTGTAATTTTGTAATCCTACAGCCATGTTCAACAAAAATTGGTGTATATTTATCACACTTCTGCATCAACCGTATCGTCTACTGCGGAACACAGAATAGAAACAGCCTTCTCCTTTAAGGGGGATTTGCCATAATCCCCACGCTTGACAAGTTTTTTTTTTTATGTGATTAATTGCTACCACCTGATATTAAGCGTTAACCTCTGCCTATAACAGATGAATTTTGTCACGAGCTGCACTGCGCCCCTCACCCTGAGACATACAGTTGTTGAGTCTCATGTGCCTGTAATTTTACTGGCTCTCAATGACCGCCGGAACACGCCGTTAGGGTCCAAGGCGACAGATTTAGACCATATGGGGTGAAGTTCAAGCCAGCGCAGCGGTGGGGACCGAATGAAAACCATGGAATTGCGGCGCCACAGTCCACATCTATAACCACTCGGCTGTCATTGTTTCTAAAGTTGCTTGGTGACCGCAATATAAGCAGTTCTACAGAAGGCTGCTCATCCTCTGGGGCGTGCAATTCTAGCTCGGCACCCCATTGGGTCACAAAATAAATTGATTGATTGATTGATTGATTGATTGAAAATCATACTACCGTACATCACATGCCACAACCATATAACGCCGGAACCCTTTTTCTTAACTGATATTCTAATAGCCATTGGCCTCTATCTCACCTGACGGTATGTGACCGTCCAGACTAACTTATGTAGATTGGATCTCAAGGAGAGCTGCTGGAACATAACGTGCTTGGCTACTTGAGGGTGTTAGCTAGCGAGCATTCGAAAATTGTTTTACTACCATGCTATGACTGCTATCCTAAGACAAACGGGACCGACGAGTTAGAATGCCCTCCAAAACACGGAAGCGGATCAGTAGTAATGTCATTAGCGGTCACCCCTCCAAGTAATGACTGCAGCGGATGTTCCTTAAAGTTAAGAACTAACATCTTTGCAATTTTCGCTTTGAGTGCTTCTGACATTGCTAATAGACGTAGCTAGTTAGTAATTAATACAAAGGCTATAAATAACTTAGGTATATTTGCACTAAGTAGGTAACTCTTAGTTTACTCATTAGATAAGCACCTGCTTAGTAAATCAGCAAATTACGTAAATGCCAAGCACGTATTAGCTGCGCAGATGTAAGTTATCTTCAATGAATAATGTGGCTTAGGTGCAGAATATAAAAAGGACATAGAACATTGATTTTGAGGTAATACCTATACCCTTTTTAATCTTATGTGGAATCGGCAGCAACTGTACAAAACATATGAGGCCAATTTTGTACTTTAAAAAAAAGTTTAGTGCGAGGGATATATTATACTGTTTACTGGTTAGTAAGAGGGTCTTTATGAGGTTCTGCATTGCAACAAATGCCAACCATTTTGTTCTTTTATGGGCAGCCATAAAATAAATAAATGGTTGGCATTGTTCTCAGCTTCAAAACAACATTACCCATATAATGGCGTTTTCAGTATTTGCTGAAGACGTTATGGTACGCAATATGACGAAATTTATGATATTTCAACTTAATGTTGTCTTAGGTTTTCGCGATTGTTACACATAGTAATTAAACAACTTTAAACGGTTTAGGATTCTTACCACTTTGTCAGTCAAATGAAAAATCTACAACTGACTGATGATGCAGTTATGGTCAGCTTTGATGTACAGTCGTTATTCACCAGCCTACCTGTACATGATTGCATTGAAATTGTCAAGAATAGACTTAGTGAGAATGACCTTCCCATGGAATATGCAGAATTACTGGAACATTGCCTAACATCTGGCTATCTATTCTGGGAAAATAAGTTCTACATACAGATTGATGGTGTAGCTATGGGCTCTCCAGTCTCCCCCGTCGTGCCGATATTTTCATGGAGGACTTCGAGGAGAGAGCTCTTTCCACAGCTGTGGCTATGCCGAAGATCTATAAACGGTACGTAGATGATACTTTTACCATCCTCCCCAGTAATCAAGTTTCTGCATTTCTTAACCATCTAAACTCTTTACATAACAAAATTCAATTTACAATGGAGCCAGAGGTCAATAAATGCTTAGCTTTTCTTGATGTTTTAGTCATCAGGAATCCTGACAACTCCCTAAGTCATACAGTGAATAGGAAACCCACCCATACAGATAAATATCTCAATGGTAACTCCCATCACCATCCATGTCAGTTGGCTACCGTAGGCAAATCTTTGTTACAGAGAGCACATGGCATCTGCGACACTGACCATCTCAAGGAGGAGCTTCAGTATGTAAAACAAGTACTGCGAAGCAATAATCACAAGCTCCCACGTATGCGTCACAGAAGCCGGCCCAAGCCTTCCACAGTTGAGCGACAACCTGTCATCTTACCTTACATCAAGGGTGTCACGGACAAAATTGGTAATATCTTAAGACGAGCTTCAATAAAAACTTACTTCAAGCCGCACAAGAAGATTTTTAAGACCTGTTAAGTGCAATATTCCCCTACAAGATGCAGGTGTTTACAAACTTGATTGTGAATGTGGGCTGTCATACATTGGGCAAACAAAGAGGAGCGTTGGTATCTGGGTAAAAGAATACATTGCTGACATGAAGAACAGACGCTCGACCAAGTTTGCGGTTTGTGAACATGCCCAGGACAAACCCAACCACTACATTCGGTTCGACAACCCACAAATCCTTGCCAGAGAGACGCGGTTTATGCCAAGAATGTTACGCGAGGCTATTGAAATAAAAAAAATACTACCCAAATTTCAATAGAGATGATGGTTGGCAAGTACCACCTGCTTGGGATCCTGTTATTAAATTAATTAAATCTCATGGCCGACACAAATCTGCAAGACCTCTGGACACCGTGAGCGAACACTGCGTGAATAGGGAACGTTATGATTAATATAAAAAATTCTGACGGTAGACCAAATAATTTCTTAATAACTCACGTGACAAATAAAACCAATTAGTCACCCCGTGACCAGGATCACTGCAAAGTGTTTGAAACGTCGGGACAAAAATAATGACAAATATACGCGATTTAAACCGTTTAAAGTTGTTTAATTACTATATTTCAACTTGTTGAGTTTTTGATTTAGAACCTGTAACGAAAATTGCAACACCCATACGTTTTTCTACCACTAAGCAGTACTGTTCGCGTTGCACTGTGTTCCGGTTTGAAGTGTATGGTGCTGGTGAAATGAGACTTAACAACATTGTCTCAGGGTGATGGGCGCAGTACAATACGCCACTTGTGATGGATTTTGACATTTTCCTTTGAAAACGATGCCTGTTATTAAGTTCTAATTGGGGGCAGCTACTACAGAACGTGAAACCTAATGGCAGTTTATTTTGTTGGCTTTCTGTCCCATGAATCAGAAAGCTTCTTAGTATGGACTTTTATGACATGTGACAGCATTGAAGACCTATTGAAATAGTAGGTACTATCAGCTATAGCCAAGTGGCCGTATTTGTTTTTAGTTTATACGAATAATTTAGGAATAGGAATAATTTTGTTATAAAAAAAACTCCAGTTAGGTATACCTACTACACTATACGTACATGCTTGAAATAAAATAATCTATAAGTTTATGGAGCTATATACGCCAAATTCAACGGAATAATTAATGAAATCTGGGATAAGATTCTTTTCTACAGTCATTTGTCAAATGTAAGTGTTATAAAAGTATATGCAATGTGGCATATTTTAAATAGCCATGGCAAAAAAATATGCCACATCGTTAGACGTCTATGGTGACAAAAGTCTATCATATTTTGTTGGTTACAGAGATAATATTTAAGCTCATATACTTAGTTTAAACTTTATTCCTAGTTTGGTGACATTGGCCCTGAGACAACAAGGACCCCGGTAGCAGACAAAAATGTATTTTATGCTGATGTGGTAAACAAAATGTACGATTAGGGAACTTCTTATGATGAACGGACTGTATCAAAGGACGTGGTATACGTCCTTTGATTTAGAACACAGCCATGCAAGATGGCATTGCTGTTCGAATGCAAGGCTTTCACTTCGATCAAGTCTTTTGATGGTGTGTGATTTGATGGAGAAAGTATCTACTATGAATATTATTGCGGCATCCATTTTTACAGCTGTTAGGATCTTGACCATTATGTTACCTGTTGATGAGTGATGTGGTCAAGAATGGAGAACGGACTGGGCCTTGAATTACGGGCTTTTAAGGACTGCCGCCGGAACATACTGTGAGGTACTTGGCGACAGGTTTTCTACTTAGGGGTAGCTAGCCAAGCAAGCATTCGCAAAATGCCATTCCGCCATGCGGTGAAGTTCAAGCCGACGACGACGAGACGGTGTTGAGTAAAGTATAAACCTGCGGTAGGACAATCTATAGCTATTATTACCGCTCGGATATATCTGCTTTAAATACAAATAATTTATTAATTACACTAAATTTACATGTCAATAAAATTGCGTTCAGCATAAATTCAATAAAATAAAAATACCTGTAAAAATAACATATTATAGGATTATAAATTAAAATTAATAATCTCGTAAAAGAAAATAATCTTCGAATTTTGAAAATTCATCTACATATAGACGTCTTCCGTTCGAAACTCCCTCCAAAATTGTATGGTAAAATTGTAGCTACACCCTTCGGTGTCGTCTGCGTAGACACTGATGAAAAGTTATAATGAACAGATTGTATGTGTTAAACCAGGACTATATTATTATTATCTATATTCCACACTTCATATATATCGGTTCAGCCGTTTCAACGTGAAGGAGTGACAAACATACACACAAACCCACAATTTATAATGTTAGTGTGATGAAAAGAAACACTTCTCATATTTTATCGCCCTGCACGATACCTATACACAATAAAAATATAGCAATAAAATAGCTATAATATATCGAGGCTGGTTATTCAAATTTTTTGATTTATATATTTAAATATTATTTCAAGCGTTATCGCATTTTTCCTTTTGCCGGTATTTGAACCCGCATCTCTCGGGTTTATGCACCGGTGGAGTTAACCACTCGCCCGTGGAGACTATGGATACGATACGATCTAATTTTATAATTTCAACCGCTATATAGCGCCGCGCCGGGAGGCGCGGGATTGAACCCTAGAATTGTGTGGTCTAAAAATTTGCAAATGCAATTTTTGATTTATGTTACTAGTTTTTTAAACTTAATTCATTTTTACTTTAGATGACGCAAACAGTTAAAATCCGTACTGATTAAGTTTTTTTGTTTGAAAGGTGTCTTGCACTCGGATTTAATTTAAATAATCCAAACTTTGACCTTATAATTGTGGCAAAAATGACAGTTCTTTTGTTTTGTTGAGCCTAATTATACTCGTAACCTGAACAGAATATATTATATAGCCTATTATAGTACTTATAGGCTATTATTGGATTATCGGGAGTTAGTGTCTTTAGTGTCAGAGTAATGTCACTAGCGGTCACCCATCCAAGTCATGACCGCGGCGGACGTTGCTTAACTTAGCTGATTGCTAAGAAAACTTCGTTACCAACGCTTCGAGAACATATAAAACGGTAACGGTGACAATGATCAAGCGCGCAAATGTGATTTTCAATTATTGCTGCACGCTACACTACAGTACAGGTATACATAACAAAAATCGGCCAAGTGCGAGTCGGACTCGCGCACGAAGGGTTCCGTACCATTAGCTATACAATACAACATTAGACTTCATATTTTAACCTTTTTTGTTTCAACGTGCGCGAATCCGACTCGCACTTGGCCAACTTTTTGTATTTGTTGTTATAGCGGCAACAGAAATAGATCATCTGTGAAAAATTCAACTGTCTAGCTATCACCGTTCTTGAGATACAGCCTGGTGACAGACGGACGGACAGCAAAGTCTCAGTAATTGGGTCCTGTTTTTACCCTCTGGGTACGGAACCCTAAAAAGGTAAATTAGCACAGTTTGCGTCCTCAAATCCCAATTGCACTTTCTTTCTGAACAGACTCTACCTGTATAATTTTTTGGACAGGTCAGTCGTGTTTTTGTTTTTTATAAATTTGCTCTTTTCCAATTACGGCCGTCGGTTATAGTGTTACCGACGCGTAAGAATAAAAGGACATTCCATATAATTCTGTCAGATGTTATAAAAAAAAGATTAATTTTTAACTATTGAACTTAACAGTTTGACAAAAGTGAGTATGTATCAGTACATACGAATATTAAAAAAGATGATGCTTGGCGGCAGATTTTCTACTAAAATTAATTTTCATTTAATATAAATAATTTTCTAGGGTAGTAGCTAGCCAGGCGAGCATTCGCAACATTCCCGTTAAAACTGCGGTAAAGCTCAAGCCGCCCGCATTGGTAGGTATCGAACCATGGACCTGCGGTTCGGTTATCATTGCGTTCATAATTCCAAATTAAAATATACAATCTAGATAACAAAATTCATATTTTAGTTGTATGATATAATTAAGTGACAACAAGAAGGTTAATAATGTAAAGGTAAGTGATTCAGATTTACTCTAATAAAAATTTTATCTAATAGAAAAATATAGGTAAATACAAACTTACCAACTAGAGCTGTCAATATCTGCTTACCGGCTCCCCTTCCATCGTCTTTCATACGATTTTCTTCCATATTTTCTAAACAATCCAACTTTACGAGTTCTCAATACAAATCTATTACCTACAATAATTATAGGTTAGTTTTTAGTATTATTAGCAATTCTTCTGCTTTAAGATCAACACAGATAAAATGAATGCAGAAAAACTACTCCTTATCGCGTTTCAAGTCATATCACACGTTTTATTATTAATTTCACTTATTTTATTGGCAGAGACGCCCGTCGTATTCGGCCAGTCACGAATGAACACTGACTACATAACATGCAGTATGCACAGCTAACCTCACTTCACTCACAAGTATGCATTTCGCACGAACTTCTTTAGTAAACATTCACGTATTTACAAAATTATGTGAACATTTTAAAATTCTAACGAATTTCTCCTAAATCTTTACAATAGAGCTCAAAATTCAGTAATATAACTTTATCAATCGGAAACTATTTTGGTAGCTATTGACGGCAAGGTCGTTTTCATCTGTCATGGTAGGAATTACACAATAATAAACCTTATTGCTTCAGCAAACAGATTTTGTGGTATTTATTATCGTGTTTGATAGGATGGTGCGGTTATGTGAATCAAACATGTATCTTGCTATAGCTACTGTCTCAAATGTAAACTTACATGGTATCGTGTACTGAAATATGTATTGATACTTCCATCCTGCATTCCCATGTAGATTCAATTTGAGACTGTGGCGTTTATTACGCACCTTATTTTCATTTATTTGTATAATTCACTTTGTATGATTGATTGATTATTTAGAATATTTACCTACCATTTTAGTGTTCGTTTACAGTTTATTATTTTATATGTTTCTGAACGTAACATTTAAGTTAGCCATTATGGCATTTAATTTAAGGCAACTGGCAACACACATATATCAGCCAGTGACGCGTTCGGTCGGTTACACATAAACGACTGCGCTGCGTATTTTTACATGTAATCTTTGTATTTTACACAAACAGTCTTATGTTTCCATGTTAACCGTTTTAACTGTGCATTAATATAACTCTGGTGTTAAACTAACTATTCTAATATGTTTTGTGTAACTTTGGTGTGAACTTGTATATTAAATATTGTGTAATAATGTTCGGCATTTTATTCATCGAGCTATCATCATACGTTAATAAGAACACGGTACAACAAAACTAAAAGGGTGATACGGGCTGTGCCACTATCCGCCCACTCATCACCCCAAATTGGTGACCCCGACGTGATGAAGCATCGATCAACGGAGCTGAATAGTGTCGAAAATATTCTATTTCTACAAGTACAAGAAATGCGGAGCAGCTGACGCCGCCGTGCTTTTCGACTTGGACTACCTCTGCATGACCTACCTACGAGCTGAACTACCACGAGACCGGTATTAATTCTTCAGAAGTAACTATCATTCGTGAATCAGTGCAGTGTTCAAAAGTGTAACGGTCGCGTCGCGTCCCAGTCATAAAAGTGCCTACATTCCACAAAGCGCATCAATACAAAAAATCGTGAACACGTGCGGATCGGCTTGTTGGGCGTTGAAGCTATTCGGGACTCTCCGCGCGCGATTGTACGCTCGCGCCCGGGCGCCCCCTAGCGCCATTCAACGTCACCCAACTGTCTGTGTCAACATCCATCGCAGCTGTCATCGAGTGACTGTCAGTTGAGGGATTGACAATCTTGTCCAGTTTACGTTCCGGTTCACGCAAGTATTTTTATGTAACTTTACGAACGAACATTAGATCTGTTTCACCTAAAGTTTTATTTTATTTGCCCATGGTGTTTATTTAGTGTAATGGTAGAATTGTAACGTTTTACAAACTCTTTACTTGTTTTGATTTCTAGTTTCTATTAGTACGCTACCTGCTGATATTCTATTTTTACTAGTAACTTCTTTTTGGGAGTGTTAGTTTAACGGTTAAGATCTTGTCTCTTGTAACGTTTATACACATTTTATACTTTGATTTATGGTAGATGCATTAGACATTTTATTTACACATTCTGACAACATTTTATTATATTGTAATTACACTGTACCTATTTAAAACTTTTATTTTGTGATTTTTGTGTGTACATTTACAGACTTTTTGGTACCTATTAATTTTACAAATGTGTGTCTAGCGTATATCGTGTGTACCTATATCATAATATTTTGTGTGAACGCACCACTCCCTTAGTTTCGGAAAAATATTTTTCTTATTTTGTTAGTATATTTTTGTTTGTTTATTTGGATGATCTGAGTGACATCTGATTTTCACATATTATTATACTTACATAGAGTACTATAGTATATTTTTCGTTATGGCTGATGAACTCCAAGCACGTTTGACTGCTCTTGAGGCTGAAAATGCAGCCCTGCGATTGGCACAGCATCCAGTACCTAAATGCAATGACGTACCTGGTGTATATCGCGTAGCTGTCAAGCTACCACCTCTGTGGACCGACAGAGTAACTGTGTGGTTTGCCCAAGCGGAGGCCCAATTTTTACTGGCTGGCATAAATACTGACGCTACCAAGTATAGCCATGTCCTCAGTCAAATTGACCATAAAGTAGCTGGCGAAATAGAGGATATTGTTACCAATCCTCCAGCAGAGGGAAAATACCAACACCTTAAAGAAACTCTAATACGTCGTTTCTCAACATCAGAGGAGCAACGTGTTAGACGTCTTCTTAGTGATGAAGAACTTGGGGACAGAACACCGTCCCAGTTCTTGCGTCATTTAAGGTCACTGGCAGGAACTACTCTCTCTGACGATAACATTCTTCGTCAGCTATGGCTACGCCGCTTGCCGCAACACGTTCAGGGCATTCTTGCAGCCCAAGCTGACCTTGCTTTAGAGCGTATTGCCGATATAGCTGATAGAATAGTGGAGGCACAGCCAGGTCCAGCAAATATTTTTTCTGCCTCTGGGTCACCACAGCCAGCTACTTCTGCACCGCCGCTAGCCACGTTGCTGGAGAGAATTGAGGAACTCAGTCGACAAGTAGCTGCCTTGTCATCGCCTTCATCAATACGCTCTCGATCTCGTTCTAGGACTAACCAGTCTTCGCGAAGTACGACGCCTGACCAGTCTAAAAAACGGTGCTGGTATCACAGAACTTTTGGTGAAAAGGCGACCAAATGTATTTCGCCTTGCAATTGGAAGGCGGAAAACTCCAACAGCAGTCAGTAGTGGCGGCAGCTGACTGCGACGCTGCTGGCCAACTTTCCAGCCGCCGTCTTTTCATCACGGATCGTGTCACAAAACGACAATTTTTGATTGACACTGGTTCTGATTTATGTTGTTACCCTCGCTGTTGGCTTTCAGACCGGAGGAAAACCTCCGACTATGAGCTCAGTGCAGCTAATGGTAGCAGTATAAAGACGTACGGTAGTATCAACTTGACACTCAACTTTGGTCTCCGGCGCAGTTTCGTGTGGTCGTTCGTCGTTGCTGACGTCACAACCGCCATTATTGGTTCAGATTTCTTGGCACATTACCATCTTCTGCCTGATTGCCGAACCAAGCGGTTAGTTGATGGCCTTACCAGCCTTTCAGCGCACGCCACTACCGCAACTTCCGAACAACCTAGTGTCAAGGCTGTAGCTTCTTCAAATTCTGCTTTCGCACATGTGCTAGCAGAATTTTCAGAGATTACTCGTCCTCCTGGTTTTCCCAGGTCTGTAAAGCACGACACTGTGCATTACATTAAGACAACAGATGGGCCGCCTATCTCCTGCCGTCCTCGCCGTTTGGCTCCTCAGAAACTTCTCTCTGCCAAAAAGGAATTCGAAGATATGGTTCAGGCTGGTATTGCTAGACCATCTAAAAGTGCCTGGTCGTCTCCTTTGCACATGGCTCCGAAAAAGGATAACACCTGGCGTCCTTGTGGTGACTATCGCGCTTTGAATGCCAGGACTGTGCCGGATCGGTACCCAGTCAGGCACATTCATGATTTTGCCCATAACCTCACTGGTGCTAAGGTCTTCAGTACCATCGACCTGGTGAAGGCCTATCATCAGATTCCAATCTTTGAAGAGGATGTTGCCAAGTCTGCCATCGTCACTCCATTTGGCCTTTTTGAATTCCCATTCATGAATTTTGGTCTTCGAAATGCTGGTCAAACATTTCAGCGTTTCATCGATGAGGTCACTCGAGGTCTTGACTTCTGCTTTCCGTATGTCGATGATATCCTCGTCTACTCAGTAGACGAGGCTCATCACTGCGAACATCTGCGAATCCTTTTCGGGCGCTTAAGGGACTACGGTGTCGTAATAAACCCTTCCAAGTGCGTTTTTGGAGCCAGCGAAGTAACTTTCCTCGGTTACCACATCAGTTCCGAAGGCACTCGACCACCACCAGAGCGTGTCCAAGCCATCCTGGATTTTCCCCCTCCTAAAACCGTTCAAGGCGTACGTCGTTTTCTCGGCATGATAAACTATTATCGTCGATTCATTCCGCACGCAGCACAGTTTCAAGCTCCATTGATCAACGCCGTAGTGGCAACCAACGGCAAAGGTGCCAAACCATTTATATGGTCACCTGAGCTACTTGATCATTTTGAAGCTTGCAAAAGGAGCCTATCTAGCGCCACGCTACTGCAACATCCAATCAACGATGCACAACTTGGTTTGTTTACTGACGCATCCAGCGTCCACATTGGTTCCTGCCTCCAGCAGCAAGTTGATGGCGAGTGGTTCCCCCTTGCGTTCTTCAGCAAGAAATTGACTGAGCAGAAATCGCAATGGCCAGCTTATTACCGAGAGTTACTAGCGGTTTATGAAAGTGTACAGCACTTCCGTTATATTCTTGAGGTACAACACGTGACTATCTTCACGGACCACAAGCCTCTGCTGTACGCTTTTATTCAACGTCGGGAAAAACTGCCACCCGCGCAATTGAACCAATTGTCTTTTATCAGTCAATTTACAACTGATATAAAGTACATTAAAGGTGTGGACAACATCGTTGCTGATGCAATGTCTCGTGTCGACGCTATCACACTCGAGGAAGACTACGAAGCTCTTGCCGCATCACAAGAGACTGACCAGGAATTGTCTGACTTGCGACAGCAAGGCTCTAGCCTGCAATTGTCCAAAGTCATAATTCCTGGTACAAACATCTCTCTCACCTGTGACGTATCGACTGGTAAGCCTCGTCCGTACTTAACCTCTTCCTTTCGCAGAGCTGCCTTCAACAAACTTCACGAACTCAGTCATCCCGGGGCACGGGCTTCCACCCGCCTCGTTACTGATCGCTTTGTTTGGCCCTCTGTCAACAAAGATTGCAAGGAGTGGGCTCGCACTTGTGAGGCGTGTCAACGCGCCAAAGTGACGCGCCATAATTCTGCTCCGCTAGGCAATTTCAATTTACCTTCTGGTCGGTTTAGACATATTCATATCGACATTATTGGTCCCTTGCCGATATGTAATGACTATCGTTACTGTTTAACAGCCATAGATAGAGCCACCAGATGGCCTGAAGTTTGGCCAATGCAATCCATTACCGCTGAGGAAGTTGCTGAAACTTTAACTCGCGAATGGGTTCCTCGTTTTGGCGTGCCATCAATCATAACAACAGATCAAGGTACTCAGTTTGAGTCTGATTTGTTCCGCCGACTGATGACACATTTTGCCACTAAGCGAGTCCGAACGACATCATACCATCCTTGTGCTAATGGCATGATTGAGCGTGTTCACCGTCAACTAAAGGCTGCTCTCATGTGCCACCGCGATTCCTGGGTTCGTTCGCTTCCTTTTGTTCTTCTTGGCATGCGTTCAGCTTTCAAGGAAGACCTGAAAGCTACAGCTGCCGAGATGGTTTATGGAGAATCTCTTAGGTTGCCTGGTGAACTGTTTGTTCCAGCTTCTGGAGCAGACTCCATCAGTGACCCTGCAGACTTCGTTGTGCAACTCCGACATCACATGTCGACTGTACGCCCGATCCCTGCATCTCGTCACTCTCAACCTTCTTCCTTCATTTTTAAGGATCTCTCCTCAACGTCTCACGTTTTTCTTCGGGATGATACTGTCAGACGCCCCTTACAACCGCCTTATACGGGTCCTTTCCAAGTCGTTAATCGTGCCAGCGATGGAAAAACGATGACTTTGGACATTAAGGGCAAACGCGTTGTTGTAAGCATTGACCGCGTCAAACCAGCTTTTATTAGCCATCCTTCTTCATCTGAGCCTATTTCAAAGCTGGTACAGTCTCTTCCGTCACCTATACAACTTACCAAGACTGTTACTGCACCTTCAAATACTACCACCACCACAACAAAGAAACTGCCATATACCACTCGGTCTGGTAGACATGTTAAGTTTAAGGATTACCCTGATTTTTGTTAAAATCTGTTTTTCCTTCTCCGTAGGGGGGTGGTGTGGCGTTTATTACGCACCTTATTTTCATTTATTTGTATAATTCACTTTGTATGATTGATTGATTATTTAGAATATTTACCTACCATTTTAGTGTTCGTTTACAGTTTATTATTTTATATGTTTCTGAACGTAACATTTAAGTTAGCCATTATGGCATTTAATTTAAGGCAACTGGCAACACACATATATCAGCCAGTGACGCGTTCGGTCGGTTACACATAAACGACTGCGCTGCGTATTTTTACATGTAATCTTTGTATTTTACACAAACAGTCTTATGTTTCCATGTTAACCGTTTTAACTGTGCATTAATATAACTCTGGTGTTAAACTAACTATTCTAATATGTTTTGTGTAACTTTGGTGTGAACTTGTATATTAAATATTGTGTAATAATGTTCGGCATTTTATTCATCGAGCTATCATCATACGTTAATAAGAACACGGTACAACAAAACTAAAAGGGTGATACGGGCTGTGCCACTATCCGCCCACTCATCACCCCAAAAGACTAATAAAATAACAGACTTCCCCATATGATTTCGAGTGAAATCGGTCACTGAAGAATTGTGTTCTGCGTATTGTCTGAAAAGTTCATAGAAATCTATTACGGCGTCCTCATTCATTTTATTACAGGCACTTGGCTATTTAAGACAAGGTTAATAGATGCTAAATAGTTGACTAGATTTTCTATGCATTGTAATTTCCTTTCTCGTCTAAGTATATGCATTGGTCCTACTAACATACCTTACTTTCTTTATTTCGCGCTGTGGCCCTTTTATTGGCCGAGCGAGCACGAAGTTCGTGCGAAGCTTCTCTGCTTTAGCTTAGTAAAAATGCTTTCGTAAGTCCGAATTTCACTAGAATCGGTTGAGAAATTTTGTGAGCAGGTTTGAGTTTTTCTGCACAGTTATAAGTACATTTTCTCCACATTATATTGTCGTGCTATTAGTGTACCCCTACGTACCATATGTTTCTTATTTATTAAATCTATGATTACAAATATATTTTTTTGGTAAGTTAAAATGTCAAAACCGAAAGCTACCATCCTACGGTAATTAAATACTAATTACTATAAAGTAATTGTGACAAAAGCTTTTTTGATAATAAACGAAACATTTTTGTAATAATACTTATATTTATTCGCTATCATTCTACTCAGCCTGCTTCTCAGTTATTCATATTGTCTGATGTGATGACACAAAGGAAAAAGAATTATTCAAGCGACGTGCAATTTATATAGGTAAGTACTTATTTATATTTATTTTAGCCTTATTTATTCCTGATACATTAATACGAATATTTTGTAATGAATAGATTCAGGCGTTACTTTGCGGAAATCCATATTTAATAATAAATACTTTTAAAAGTATCCTAAAAAACATTAAATAATATTTAAATAAAACACTTAAAAAAGCATAAAATTATATATCTAGTGACAATTCCGCCTAATTTTCCTGTCATCTACGTGACGGCACAAACATCACGCAGCCTAACCGGAAGAATACCCGACTAGTTTCGCTTCTAAACGAAGCATCTTTAGGAGGTCTTGACTCACCGAGCGCACGATCGAGAAATTTCTGATTTCAGAAATTCACGATTCTGTGAGTGTTTTATTTAAATATTATTTAATGTTTTTTAGGATACTTTTAAAAGTATTTTTTTTTTTTTACCGCGGTATGCCTTTATTAAACAAAATACTATGAACTATATACAACACTACAGCTACTACAATAAAAGCATTTAGACACCTATAAGTCATAGCAGACTCATAGGCAGTCCAAATGCTCCAGCCCACTCCCAGTTGGCAGCGTGCCCAGCATGCTGAATTATTATATATTATATTTATTATCGAATATTTTGTCTATTTACTGTGTTCGTAATAATAATTTATATAGTATCTAATCATAAACCTATATAGACCTACCTAAAATCTTTATACACTTGACCCACCTGTGATTGAAGTTTTTTATGAAATGACAAGATAATCGCTCGCCTTTCGGTTAAAGAATGGCGAAGCACGACGAATGCGAATTTGGAAAAATAACAATAGATTCAAATGTTTTCATTAAGGCTGTGTTGCACCAAATTTGACAATGGTTAAATTCACAAAGCAAGTTCCATATTGAACCTTATTCCGAGTGAATAATTAAATTAACGTTCGATTTGACTTTAACCAGAGATGGTGCAAGTGTCCCTAATTATCGATCTGTAGCGGTTAAACGGTGAGTCACACCTGCTTATTAAAGATGCAGTGCACATCTCTTCAATGCATCCGTCAGACAGTCCTTTGCTTTGTTCTTGTGTGTCGTCTGCTTCAATCAAATATACTATAGATACCCAGTCTCAATGAAAATCAAACCTCAACAGTGTCCCCGCGCTAATGCATACATATACAGATGTTTACATCTCCAGCTAATATAAAAAAAGTCCACAAGTGGATATTATATCATTTTAATAATGAACCTTAATACCCTGTAGTAGAGTTGTAAAACATTTGTAAGAGTTCTGTACCTATTATTTTGGGCTTTATGGATGATGATACCCAGAAATAAAACAAGACATCTAAAAATATATTTAATGTAAAAACAACCTTAATAGTTAGCACTAAAATACAAATTAGTCTCAAATAACATGCGAGTTACATCATTTTGGACTTGAACTTACCTTATCTCGACCGCTAGGAACAAAGTAATTAGGCAGCGTGGAGTCGCTTAGTTTGTTTTTTATTTGTGAATGGTAAATGGATCAATAAGGACACATAATTACAAACGGGCAACTAATAGTATTTAATATAATTTGAATGATTCTTCTAGCTAAAAAATAAGGAATTCATTAATTAAGAAACAATAAACTTAAATTAATGATTATAATAATTAAATGGCTTTTGATATACCTGCATAACATTAGGATCAAATGTCTTATCATTTCTTGTAACTGGAGCGGCGATCACAACTCGAGATGATATTGTGTTTTCCCCTTTCTTTGATTCCCCTAGCTAAAAAAACGAATAGATTATTCAATTTACAACAAATTTAAATCAAAGATTATCAATTACTACGTAGTTTTTAATATACCTTAACAAAATTTGAGAAAGAAAATACTCGTCCTAGTGTCGAAGATACAAACATATGTTTATACGTATTATACAAATGCCGATTTGTCGAAATAAATTACTAGCGGTGCGGTGTCATCAATTTGAGCATTGTGGTAAAGACTTGACATAAGTAAAACCGTTCGTTCGTTGTCCATTTTGATTAAAAACACGCTAAACTACGACAAAAATCAATGAAATAATAATTTGAAAAATGGCATATAAGAACTACGTCGTGGTTGCGGAAGGGTCAAAATTGCCCTATTTGCGTTTGCGCTCGTTTACCTGCTTGCATGTGTTCCACCCGACTAAGAGGAGGTGCGTAGAAGGGAGGGTTATTCAATGACTACAGTTACTGATAAGTTCGATAGCACGGTAATGTTATATAGATAACATTACCGTGTCGATAGCATGCGACTGCAAGTAAAAAAACTCTAATCAAATAAAATCAGCACGGTCAAATTGACCCCACCACGTCCTCGGCGGATTAATACTTTAACTTTACCTGTATATTTGGTGTGGCTGTCTTTTTTATTTTGTTAAATCGTTTCTTCGTGACATACATATCCTGTTTACAAAAATATTCCGAACAAATTACACTAGAGGTATTTGGTTCATAAAATTCTTCCTCTCTGTTTCGTGATATGATACACCTCCATTTCTCCCTTTATAACGCACAAAAAAAATAAAAAGGGAATGACGACTCCGTATCCTCTCATACAGGCCTTGTTCTAAAGCACTAGTTTCGTTTCGCTTTTGCTCATCGAAGTCCGAGCCAGAGTGAAAGGGATAGATGCGTACACAATGCGTGGTTGAAAATGAAGAAAAATATTAGTAAATATGCCAATAAATATACAAAAATATTAGTAAATATGCAAATAAATGGATAACAATGCAATACTTACTCAAAGTACGAAACGCCATCCTTTTTTTGCGTTTTAACGTATAATTCTTGCATGTTTTCACTGCACACTTCGGCATTTTAACACGTCATACGATTGGAGCGGTCACACGCGACTGAGAGCAAAACAAGGCATACTACATGATTTATGCCTTGTTTTGACGGTGCCGTTTTCGAGCGCCGATCGGGGATCTACCCTATATTTCATCGCAGGTCGTCTGCCTTAGTTTTATTTGCTACAGATATAACATGTTTTGGGTGCCCTATAAAGACTGTAGTGTTTGCACATACAACTGCTTTGAGGCAGAATATCTAATACTGCGGTTGTACCTACCAAGGTCTTGAGAGGCCTACCACAGGTAAAGAAAATAGTAAAAATATTTTTATTTCTACATATGATTACAAGCACTATCGCGTGCTAAGCGAAAATCATATCAAACAAATTATTGGAGTACAAATTCGATTCCCGCCTTGGGCAAAAAATTTTGTACTCCAATAATTTGTTTGATATAATATTTTTATTGTTAATAACTTGGCCTTTGAACAATTGTTGCGGTATCTGATGACGTGATCGAAATTGAAGATTATTCAGGCTAACCTAGAATTGCTGGCTTTCAAAGACAGAAACTCAGGTGCTTGTCGACAGATTTTCTGCTTGAGGGTGGTAGCTAGCCAGGCGGGTATTCGCATTCTGTAATGATTGCCACCCTAAAACAACAATCGGCATTGATCACTGGCGGTCACCTATTCAAGACCTATCCAATATGAGCGCTTTAAAAAGGACATTGTAGTGCTTTGCAACCGATTTTCTATTTGAGGGACCACCCGACTAAGATAACCCGGCTAGCATTCACAAAATGTCCTACTACAATGCGGCACAGCTCATGCCAGTATAACCATTGATACATAGCCATCATTGCTCTTTCTCTTGAGGTTTCTTCTCTTCCCCATAGAGGTATACAGCGTCATTATATGTGAAATTGTAAAAGTTTAGTGTTACGCTGCCTTACACGGTCACAAAAAACCGGTAGCCAACCAACAAAATTGCTTAAAATTGAACGGTGTCCCGTGTAACTGATTTCACTTAATAATAAGGTACCTACCTACCATATACTACAAGGTAGGTAGGTACAACTGCTAATAATTACCAACGCATCAGTTATTTTGCAAATCAGGAAAATACTCATAATATATAATAAGCTATATGTTTAAGTGTACCTAATTAAGTTAATTCATTTAAATATTCAATATATGTATAAGAGAGTTTTCTTATTTGAACGTTTTAGGTTAAGGTCACTATTATCAGATAATTAGTCATAAAAAAAATGTTCATAATTTTTTATGTGTTTTATTGCTTACTCCGAGCCAAAAGCGCCCACCGCGGCAACACTGGAACGCGCACTTTGAATAGAGTTTTGAATATTTACATCGAGCAAAGTAATAAAAATATGAAATAATACATAACAGGCACAAGAGACTTTTAACATCAGGTGGTCCTCGTACTTATTTCGTCAAGAACAAATAATAAAACAAAAAAAAATATCTCAATATGTTTGTTAGGTTAGCATTTTACCAATAACCCTGTATAGTAATAGTATACATATAGTAAATAGCAATAATCGTGGCATATTCTTCAGTTTCAATATCAGCAAATTCATGTCTTGCGGTCAAGAAAGGAGAATAAAGTGAATTTCTGCTCGCGAAGCACGGAGTACCAAATATTTATATTCACCTACAAGGCATCTCTCTTTCTATCGCAGAACCACGCCTGGCTCTGATCTCTTCCAACGCGGCACGCAGTGTAGAATAACCCCGTCCAGACGGACACGCCAAAGTACCTGTAGCTTTTATTTTACCTAAAGTGCGGAGTGAGCAAGGCCTGACCCAGTGCAGGTTGCGTTCTATCGAGGTTGCCAGACGTCCGGGAAATACGGGATTGTCCCGGAATGGTCTGTCTTGTCCCGTGTTCAGTAATTTCGATCGAATGTCCCGGAATTCACTAGTTTTTTTACAATAGGTAAGGTTTTTCAAAAACATACGGACACCAATAATATGCTACGTACGGCGCACGCCTGAGCTTATTAAGTTGATCAAAATTTTTAAAATTTAGCCTTACAGTGGCTTAATGTTTTTTAAGTTTAATATAATTAATATAACTAATTTAGGTAATAAATCGATATTTGTGTCTCAAATAATTATGCGTAACAATAATTGACATTTTATTATTAAATTAATTTACATTGTATTTATTATTTATATATATATATATATTCATTTGTCACTTTTATTGTAAATTTATTTAGATTTGAACTTGAGGTCAAAGTAACAACTCCCTTTCGATCTCCAGAAATGTCCAGGAAATGATATACCTTGATCTGGCAACCCTAAACGCATCGCATATTCTATCGCATGACGTAGAAGGCATCCAGTGTGACAAGTTCTTTGGTTTATAATAGAAGATTAAGTTTGTTTATCAAACAAGGCAGATAGTTTATTGTTTTGAATAGTTTTCACATACAAACCTCTCGAGTTAATAACTATGAAGAGGTAGACATTAAGTCCAGGCAGTCAAAAATAATTCCCACGCTAGCTCCGCCCATGCGGCGCAACGATCCCCGCTGCACCGAACGACGCGATGTGCAGCGGCGCACGCGTCTCGCTTATAAAAATATTTGTGTACTTGAAATTAGATTCGCGAACACAGATACCATTGAGACGATTTCAACTTTTTTTATAATCTTATTCACGTGACGCATTTCGATACATAAAGTAACTTTGTATATACTGAAATTGATGTCACGTTTGTATTTTTATCAACATTACTAATATTTCTTAGTAAGAAATTGATTATTTGATTTACTTTCCAAAATTATTCTTACGGTCGACAGTAGCTTATAAAACTAAAGCCAAAAGTTTTACTTTTTACAATATGATCATGTCTGCTCGACTTTATTGGTATATATTATTATGTATGAATGTATTGGTATATATATATATTATTCATATTTAACTGACTTCCCAAAAGAAAGAGGGTTCTTAAATTTACTTGTCTATTTTTCATTTTATGTTTGACCACACATAACTTTTTTACTGAACCTTACAATCTTGAAGATTATTTATTTGCTAGTACAGTTTAACTTTTAATTGGTTTCATTTTAATTTCATCAACATCGGTCGAACGGTTTGCCAGTTACAGTCAAACTTACTAAAAAGTAATTTGCCAAAATGCCTTGACGATCGCAGTGCTTCTAGCAACGAATGTAAGTGGCAACTATGAATATAGATGAAAGTTATTGTTAAATAGTGATAAAATCTATAAATAATATGTGAATAATAATCTCTCTAGTAAAGTCTGTAGTCATCAGTATATCAAATAACCTGTCTAAGTCAGTTACATGAGCACAAAATTGAGATCATATTGCACCGATATCAACCAGTTAGTTACCAGACTTTTGAATTAAAAAAATTGTTTTCAAGTCTTTTTTTTTCTTTGCTATGTTGTTGTGTCGCAGTCTCTGTGTTTATAGAGAAAACATATTGCACCAAACCAAAATAAAGTGAGACAAGGGTCGGAATATGATGATGGTACATATCAGCCCAAACGGCACGATATATATTGATAAATGGGGGGTGTTTTTAAATTCTCCGTAGTAACGAAAGTGATTTCTACTGATTAAACTTACTACAAAAATTTCATTACCCCTTGGCGTGGACGATAATTTATGAATGAATCAACATTGTTCTCAGTATCTTGGAATGCGATTAATCAGATTACACATCATTAGAATAAAGTAAAATACCATCAAATTGAATGAGCATAACATTATATTATATTCGGTGAATATGGGTACAATTGACCTGAAATAAATGGATTTGATTTGATTAAATGTTAGTCGTGGCCAATATATTTTACCATGACTCGTCATACAAATATGAATTATAGTTTTTCATAACTGTGCTACGGTACACGTTCCCATAATAATATAAAGTAGGTTGTTTTTTTTATTGCTATCATATAATTTTTAACTATTAATTACTAATGTTGAAAATATGTTCGTATACATCCTATTACGTTTTATTTTTCAGTTACACTGGTGAACAGAAAGGTGTTATTTTACTACCACTCTGCTTTTAGATACCAACTATGGTAAAAATTAGATAGACCAACCAGATATAGATCTAGCCACTTCTAAACAGCAGGATAAGATTTTTTACCAAACTTGCAGAAGAGTCTATATACGCAATTGTAATGGCCTTAAACTTAAGGTTTTTTAAAAATAACACAACTGCAGAAACATTGCAGACAACATGTTATACAAGCTTCTTTTAATGCAACATGGCAGATAAGTGAGAGAGTGAGTGGCACTGGAACAGGTGACTAAATTAGACATTTAAATAAAAACAGTGGATTCTTAGATTGTTAGTAAGTGGTTATAGACAAATTAAGTTAAGATGTATATAAATTAACAAAAAATCATTTATGAAATAAAAAATATATTATTTTCAATTTATACAGTATTAATGATTATACAGAATTAATGATATGCAAAAGTGTACGTGAGAAATAACGAGTATCGGAACGGAAAGTCAAGTTTTTTTTCAAGTTTGCAGTCCCCCCGATCGTCACCCTGTGACCACGATCACTGCAAAGTGTTTGAAACGTCAGGACAAAAATAATGATAAATATACGCGATTTAAACCGTTAAATGTTGTTTAATTACTATGTGTAACAATCGCGAAAACCTAAGACAACATTAAGTCAAGTCTTCTTTTTATGGCGGGAGGAAGTACTGAAGCATTTGCACTTTGATGTTGCAAGTCACCCTCGACAGCCTCCTCTTGATTTTATCTTTTTCTAGAAGTATCCGCATATTCTTGATCCCGGATCAGTCTTTTCTTAGGGTGGTGGGGATTGACCAGCTCGGGCAGAAGGGAGTTCATATAGAATGTGACTAGTTTTGTCTCCATTTTTTTCGTCCAAAATTCTTCATCTTTTTGTAGAATTTCTATTTTTAATTTGTTGTCTCCATACTACACGGCAAATTAGCATTTAGTTATATTACAAATGTTTTTTTTTTATGCCTGATAGGTTACCCTTTGACCACTATCTCACCTGTTGGTAAGTGATGATGTGGTCGAAGATGTTGTTCAGGCTAACCTAGAATTACTGGCTCTCAAGGACAGCTGCCGGAACACACCGTTAGGTGCTTGGCGACAGATTTTCTACTTGAGGGTGGTAGCTAGCCAGGCGGGCATTCGCAAAGTGCCCTACCACCATGCAAAATGTACATTTAGCCTTCAGTTTGATAATATCAATCAGATTTTTGATTGATATATATACCTGCAAAATACATTTTACAGACAATCAGTTACCTGAAGCCTTCAGAAAAGCAACTGTACATTTCTGTTTGTCCGACAATCAATTTCGCACAATTTGTAATATAATTTGTAAGGATAAATGTCGGGAGAGCAGTCGAATGACACCTGTCAAAAATCCAAAATGGCGATTTCAACACGGCCACCATACAAATTGCTCCGCCCCTGCTGAAGCTCGGCCTTCAGAAAGGGGGTGTTGGGAATATGAATAAATGAATTTAAATACATAAATTCAGATAATTTGCACGTCAGATTTTTTGCACGTCAAGAGTACAACATCGCTCTTTACCATCTATCTAATACCCTAATAACCGAAAAGAGGGTGAAGGCAAGTATAATACGTATCAACGATGGCATTCGCAAAGGAGTATTGCTTCAGCTAGGAGGCCGGCCATAAAATTTAAGTCTTACTCCGCACAATTATGTCAATTCGTTGTCTTTTGTGTTGGTACTCAGAAAAAATATATTGTTTATACCGATCCTACAGAGGTGTGACAAGTGCAGGGCGATAATAATGTAGTTTTTTTTTCAGTGTAAAAAAGAAAATTTCATTGTATTTATACATTTATACGTTATTTTATTTAATTTTACCTGCTGCTCTGCTATGGATAGGTCAAAATAATTTTTAGCCTAATATAGGTAGTATATAAAATATTTCCTTTACGAAATTTCCTGTGAATAAAATTTGCAAATTTAGCAATACTAAAGTATTATGTTCAAAGAATTACTCACTTATTTTCGTGTAGTGGAAGAACAGTCTAAACTTATAATATGAGATGGCGACTCCGACAGTTCTCCCTGTTCCGAGTGATCTCGGACTTCGACTGATTTATTATTTTTTTTCCTGAGAAAGAAGGTGCATTTTTGAGCACAGTCTTTTTTATTATACGAGTATATACACAATCTATTTATTCCACTCTATTATTTTTGTATAAATCGATACTTATATGTACATGTCTAAGTGATAAAATGTATATTTAAAAGTACCTATGCAGGTGACTTTGTAGATAATCTCTTGGATATATACCTACTTGCCTGATTCTGAATATTCTTTCATTGATATAAATCTACATCTAGTCTTGAGGGACATAAAGAATGTTCGATGTTTTATTGCGATATACCTACCCACCAAACCAAATGCTTTGATTTGCTACGCTTGTGTTATTATTATTTAGCAACACTCAACTCCATTTACGGTTGAATGGCAGCTGTACTTTAGAGCCAGATAATTTTAGTTTACACCTGTTTGGCACCTTCAACCACATCACTTACCATCAGGTGAGACCATAATTATACATATACCAGATATTATTATAGTACCCTACTAATCATACTTAGATTAGTACGACATATAGTTATTTTACAGCTCCATTACAGTACTATAGGAAACCTAGTTGGTATAGAATCTCTTAGTTCGGTCGAGATAGTATGTTTCATGAATAGAATAAACACAAACGAATATTAAATTTGCATAGGTGCAATAGGTAAAAAAAAACTGAAATATTATACGCTTTTGCCTCTCTCATAATTCTTGCAAAGTCTTTGTATCGACTCTTCTGCTTCCTTTTTTTATTTTATAGTTATCTTTATTTCCCATATTGATTGATATACCTACCAAGATACGTATTTATACTGCTCAGGTGATAGCGCGCGAGCGACAGGTCCACGTCCAACGGCGCACAGCGCGGCACTGAAGGACAGCTCTTACGCATTGATTTTATTTCGTAAGCGTAAGCTAATAAGGTTGAATATCGAATCTTCCGATTGACCGTAATCCTGCACAGAACTAAAGGTCGTAAGTCTAAAACACAATTTAATTTATTATGAGAATACTAATAACTCTAGGTAAAATTTACTTTTACAGTGGATAATAAACTACATTTCCTTTCTATGTGTATTTATTATTGATATGTAACTGACGTAGTTTCCAAGAAAAATCCAATAATTTAAAGAAAAGGCTTCATTTAAAAAAATTAAAACTATCGAGTAAATTTCTTTCAAATGTGTTTCTGTCTTAACAACGGATAGAAAAAGGTTTGAAAATCAAATATTTAAGTTAACGTGTCGATTGCATATTTAAGTTGGTTAAAAAAACTAGTCGAATGAGAGTATTTTTTCCGCAGCCTCGTCTTAAAGTCAACTTCCAAAAGTATACTTTTAGGTAGAAAATTCTAAGGTTAAATGCTAAGTTTCGCCTTGACACCGTCAATAAATCTTGTGTGCAACATCTATAAATTTGACATTTCTATACATATACTAAATCAATGTTTTAAAAAGAGGTAGATATATTATGCTCGCACCGCAAGTTTCACATCAAAACCTTGTTTTTTTGTGGCTAACCTAAACTCAGTCTTCGCGCTATCGAAGAAGGCGTTGCCAGTATTTTGAGTTTCGTTTTTGTGCTCCAACTACAACTATGGCCGCCTGTGGCTATAAGTACACCATTTTTCTCCCAAATTTAACAGACAAATAAATGAGCATTTCGTCACGAGTGACGAAATGCTCACTGCGCACATAACTCTTAGACATACAGATGTTAAGCCTAGGAGTGCACGATATATATCGATATTACAAAAAATAACGATATATGAACACGATATATCGCTTCCATCCGATATTATCGAATAACCTAGTATCGATATACATAAATCGATATTATTCAACCGATACAACACCATAGCTCACTTGACATATTTTACCAAAACCTTTACATTTTCAAAAGGCAGGTTGGCAAAGATGCTTTTTATGGCAAATTGATCGTAAACGTTGCTAACATCGCTTTAATTTTATCATTTTCAAGAATTTTTTGTTGTAAACAAAACCTTCCTAAAGGCTTTTTTATGCAGGCCTATTTTTTTATGCTAAGTCTAGAGAAAAAAATATTGGGAAGATAGAATAAATAAATTCAAGTTGTTTCCTTACCCTAGCTGTTATTATTTATATCAACTTGTCAAATATTTAATAATTTTTTTTAAATATTTTTTTATCTAATATCGATATATTTCTCCGATATATCGCAAAGTATCGATACAACACTACGATATATTATATCGAAAGAAATATCGATACTTTTTTTTGTTTGAACATCCCTAGTTAAGCCTCATGTGCCTGTAATTTCAAGGACTGCTGCCGGAACAAACTGTTAGGTGACAGATTTTTTTTTTACTTGTGGGTGGTAGCTAGCCAGGCGAGCAATCGTAATATGACCTTCCACCATGTGTCCAAGCTGGTCTGTGGTCAAGCGATGGGAATCGACCCATGAGCCTGCGGCGCGGCAGTCCACAAATATTAGCGCTTGAATATCTTTAAAAAAAGTACTTGGAGTCTTCAATCTACACAAAAAAATTAAACAACTAAAATCTTTCAAATTTGAATACTGCCATAAACAAAATATACATCCTATTGTAAATCCTGCTTAGCATCAGGGTTAGTTTCTGGATGTATTTCGACTTCGAACTGTTCTACCTCTTCGATCGTGTGCGCTGGGGGCTTCAGTGCCGGGTCCACGTCCTGCATGGCTTCTATCAAGTCTGCTGTAGTTTTATACGCAGCTATTGTAGTCTTCACGAAGTCTCTGTAAATGTTATATTATATGGATTAATGAATAAATATATTTTGAAGCGCTCCAAGTGAAGTTTGCTTAGCCGTTCTTAACCCTTCAGCTAAGTTAAGCAACGTCCGCCGCGGTCTCGACTTGGATGGGTGACCGCTAGTTGCATTACTATTGCACGTGCTTCGGATAGCACGTTAAGCTGTCGGTTCCGGTTGTTGTATTACGATGGCAGTCGTTACAGCATGGTGGGGGGCCATTTTGCGAATGCCCGCCTGGGTAGCTACCACCCACAAGTAGAAAATCTGTCGCCAAGCACCTAACGGTCTGTTTCGGCTGCTGTCCTGATTGTTAGCCTGATCACTAACTACCAAGTGAGATAGTGGCTAGCATATCAGTTATAAATTTAAAAAAAAAAACATAATAAAACATACTGGTCATGTCATGACCGAGTCGGGCCTTGTCCCGTATTACATCCGGGAATCAGGCGTATATACAGTTAAAGTTATGTTTGTTTGAATAAAATGACATGTGAAAATTACCTGAAGTAAAATGCCTTGACGAAGACTGCAGGCTGAAACTCGTGGCCACAACGCTCCGGCCCGAAGCTCATGATTCCCATCAAACGATTCTGCTGCACAGCTGGCGCGCCTGCGTCAAACTGATAGCAACATCGTTATGAGCAAAATAGAATGGAATAAAACATTTAACCAAAAAATTGAACCGACTTCAACACGTGAAATAACAGGTTGAAGTCGGTACCATGATAGTTCAAAAGCACCTATTATCACAATATTGTCCGCATTGTATCGACTTCGACAAGTTATTTAACATTTTTGAGTGTTGAAGTCAGTTCCATTTTTTCACTTTTTTTAGTGACCCTTGCTACTTACGGGATCTATTGTCATTAATTTTCAACGACTATATCATCAAGATAGGTAATTTTTTTCAGTTATTGGACTGTAACTCCAAAACGGCTTGATCGATATTGATGAAATTGAAATGGAACCAAACGACAAGCATCAACTTTCAAACAAAAAAGAATTATTAAAATCGGTTCACCCAGTCAAAAGTCCTGACAAAAGAAATAAAAAAAAATTATACGATAAAAATATATACGAGACGTGAAAAGCGTTTCGCAATAGCATAAAACTCTTCGGAGTTAAATGTAGCTAGGCGTTTTATACAGCACTAGCTTTCTGGGCGCGGCTCCGCCCGCGCGTATGTCGGTTATCGCGCGAAAACATTAACCTCTTTTTGCGCAGTCAGATAAAAACTATCCTATGTTTTTTCCCGGGTCTCAAACTATCTCCATACCAAATTTCATTCAAATCGGTCCAGTAGTTTTGGCCAGACAGACAGACAGACAGAGTTACTTTCGCATTTATAATATTAGTACTGATTACGATACGAGTATCGCCTATAGGTTCTGAGACTCCTGAGTCGCCATCTAGGCAACTAGTTAAACGCCTGTTGGAAATGATAAATAATGGTTGTGTTGATTGTATTGTATAACCAAAACAAAGTGAATCACAATGGGTCATTTATACAATTAAAAGAATGTACCAAACAAGCATTTTTAGTCCCGTTCCTAAGCTAAGCACAGATAGTACAGCACCCTTTTCAAGAACTGGTACTTATTGGAACCTTGGAGTACAGTAAAACGATAGCTTACCGACCAAGCCTCTGTTGTCCCATTCCTAAGCTATGCTGTATATTTATATTTAGAATACAAGGCATTCACTATGTATATATAGAATGTCTTACAGGAAACTGTTGAAGTATTGGTATGTTATAACTTATAATGTACTAATAGGTACTGTGTGCAATCCCTCGATCCCGCAACTCCGCTGCTAGCAGATTCTATTAGTGTCTGAACCTTAGTGTACAGTGAAAAGGTTGCTTACCAAGGAAGTCTATATTGCCCCGTTCCTTCCTGAGCTATGCATAGATAGAATCACTGAATTCTAGGTTAGCCTGTACAACATCTTCGACCACATCATCACTTACCATCAGGTGAGATAGTGGTCAAAGGCTAACCAATCAGGCATAAAAAAAAAAAACTGACAGAAATCTGGCATAGAACTGTTACATGTTAATCCACTTATTCTGTGTGTAAACCTTGAACCCTTAACCCCGCTGCGGGCCGATTCTATTAGTGTATGAACCTTGATGTACAGTAAAAGATATGCCTTACCAAGTTGGCCTAACTTGTCACATTCCTAAGCCATGCATATATCGAATGACAGACTGGAAGCTTGTAAAGAACTGTTACATGACACTGCACAAACTAATACTATGTGTGAACCATCAACAACGTTGCCAGCAGACTCGATACGATAACTCTTTTATTGACACCAAACAAGAAATTACAAAAAACAATAATAACAGTTAGGCACACGGGTCTTATCGTTAAAAGCGATCTCTTGCAGACAACCTTTGGATGAGTAGAGAATAATCTTTTGAGCAAGGGGATGGTTTAAGTCTCTTATAACATAAATAAAAGTACGTGATATAGGCGTTGTTTGAGTATCTAAGCCTTTGAGTACAGTTAAATCTAGCTTACCAAGCAAACCCCTCTCGTCCCGTTCCTAAACTATGCATAGATAGTTTTACAGGACCCTGCTTAAAAGTTGGTGCATGATAATGTTAGCCTTTACAGCCTAATAAAAACCCGTTCGCTTAGGTCTATTTTCACAAAAAAATTTGGGCCCCCCATTTTTATCCCCTACATTTTCGAATTCAAAATTTTATGATTATTTTACTTCCTATATATTTTTTATTTATTATTTAATTTTGTTTTTTTTTTCTATTTTGACTGTGCTAGAATTCATCTATTCCATTACGAAGTTGAACGGCTGACTGCAAACAAGGTAAAACAAATTTGCTAATTATGTAAGTGTGTCAACCTCGAAGTTAGTTAAAAGATGGTTTACCAAACAAGCGTCTCTAGTCCCGTTTCTCAGTGATGCACAAAAGAAATCTGCGGTGAACTGGAACCCGTTGACGAGCTGGTACGCGTCGATGCAGTACTGCTCAGTGCGGACCTTCAGTCGTGCTGTCAGCAGGTCCGATGTGTGGTCGCGGAAGGCTGTATCTGAACCCTAGAGAGGTAATCCAGCTATATTTGAAGTTATATTTGATAATTTATGAGTTTCTTTTAGTTTTTAGGTCTTTCATTAATCATTGATCTACGTGCATGCTTGGCAGGCGTCTTGGATCGTTGTGTTAGACGCCACTTCTTTAGAAGGCGCTGCTGCCCACCTTCTGGCATTTTCCCATTCGTCACTTCTTATGACTCAAACAACGGGAAGATATGGGTTGGAGACAATCCCCTGTGGAGTAATTAGAAAGAGATCATTGTCATTACTTCTAGAATTGCTTCCTCTAGCATTGTAAGACAATAAATATAGAAAAAGGGAAAAGCCATTGCAAAGCTGTTGCAAATTTCAAATTACTACAACTATCTAAGGTAGTCGGTAGGATGCAGTATATTTATTGACACCACACTTCTTGTGTACAGTAGGATCAAATCTGTCACCCACCAAGCACCTAGGTAATGTTCCGGCAGATGTGCTTGAGAGCCAGTAATTCTAGGTTAGGCTCAAAAATATTTTCCGTCGCTCCATCCCGTACCATCAGGTAATATAGTGGTCGAAGGCTATCAGCAATAAAAAAAACCTTGCTTTTTGAAATATGGGGACCCCTGTTATATTTTGTTATAAGTAATTAAGTTTTGTTCAACACACACTTAGTGAAAAATTGTAGCAGGGCATCAAAAACGGTTATCAAGAAAAAAATAAGGTAAGACGGCTTAGCAGACATATCTTTCGCTCGATGATAATACAACAAGTGTATTATCATCGAGCTGGCATTGTGATGGAAACGGAGAGTAGCCGAAGGAACTCATCGGCTAAGAGAACCTAGAAGTCCAACCGTTGCTCGTTTGACTTGTCTTTGCAAATGCTTTACTAACAGCAACAGAATAGAGTTATACCATACGTAATACTTCTTTATGTAACAGTATATTTTTGTAATTACCCTCGTAGCTCCCCATCCAGTGACTACGACAAAACTCTGAGCAAAGGGCTCTCTCGTTGATTCGTAGATCTTTATCAGGTTCACATGTTTGTGGAATTCTGTAAATATACAAAATAAATATTAAAGAATATCATATAAAATTCAAAGCCATAATCATACTTTCAATTTTGCCTACGACACTCTTATGAAAGTCAAATTACAAATATAAATGACGTAAGTGACTAGTGATAGCTTGGTAGTAGTGGAAATGTCCAAGCATTTTCGCCGTTTATGAAACCACAATCGCAAACTGTGTTCTAAGTTTTCTTAAATCAAATGTATTTCACGTGCAACTTGAATTTTTCTTTTGTGAGCGTTGTAATTAATATCTTTGAAAACTTTATTATAAAACCGTACACAATTCCCTAAGAAGGACCATTTATTTGTCTTTGCTAATCTAAAACCTGACACCGTATTATTCTTTATTCCTAGTGGTTTAGTCACTATTGTCACTGTTTCATTTTAATTCAAATTTTTTTACGAACATACATAATATTTCCAAATATATAATCTCTCACTCAAAAGAAAGTGAAAATATCAATTTGTTTAAACATTTGCCTCAGAGATTCGCTAGGATCCATTTCATATATGGCTCGAATTGCATGCTTTTGTAAGATAAACATTGTGTCTATATCAGCAGCAGCTCCCCACAGCAATACATCATACGACATAATACTGTGGACGTACGCGAAATAAACTAGCCAATATGATCAACATTTATCTAAGCTATTGATGTAACTGGTGGCTTACATATAGTACACGGACCAGACCTGCGCTCCTACTTCCACCAACGGTCCGTAGATTGCTAAATTAGCTTGCTAATCACATTTGTGAAGCAGTGATGGCTCGGTGGCATTGGCTATGGACTGCCGCGCAGCAGATGAATGAATGGTTTGAATCCCGCCGCGGGTGGCAGGGTATTTTGCGAATGCCCGCCTGTCTAGCGACCACCGTCATGTAGGAAATCTGTAGCCAAGAACCTAACGTTGTGTTCTGGCAGCTGTCCTTGAGAGCCAGTAATTCTAGATTAATCCTGTAAACACCTTCGACCACATCATCACTTACCATCAGGTGAGATAGTGGTCAAAGGCTAACCTATCATGCATAAAAAAAACTTCATAAACACAAAGTTAAATACTGAGGTAAACTTTCATCAAATTGTCCTAATAAATGTTTTTATAGTTAACATTGTTGAGATTGTGGTCAAAAGCTTGCCTATCAGCAATTAAAAAAAGATAGAATTAGAAATAAGTAAAATATACTTCATTCCAAACTGTTTTACTAGCAAACTAACAAGTTGGGACAAATCGTATAAAATAGACTTCGGTGGAAGCTAAGATTTTTAGTATTTCAACTCTCTGTGAGTAGCGGAAGAACTATAACTAAATTATTTAAATTTAAACAACTTTCTGAAGCTTGTTAAAATATGATAGAAATCGTATCTTTTCTAAAAGATACTGCTATGTACGAATTTTAAATAATTTTGCTCGTATTGAACAGTTATCATATTAGACACCAATGTACATGAATTACCCATAAAACTATCAACATTTTATAAAATTACGTTGAACCCAAATGTAATAAATTCAGTAAGTGTAAATAATGTTAGGTTTTGTAAAATGTTAAAAACTTTACCGAACCGCGCGTCATACGTGAACAAGTACCAATAATAGTTAAACGCCTTAGCAAAAAAAGAGTTTTTGAATTCCTGATTACATTGTTGGTACACCTGAGGATATACGTGTGTTCGCTGCTGCTCTTCCCAAGTAGGTAGGTACGCTGACGAACGC
Source organism: Plagodis dolabraria (assembly GCA_963854805.1). Classification (NCBI taxonomy): domain Eukaryota; kingdom Metazoa; phylum Arthropoda; class Insecta; order Lepidoptera; family Geometridae; genus Plagodis; species Plagodis dolabraria. The sequence continues at coordinate 9,317,529 of OY978462.1, read as the reverse complement.
CCGTGCCTTGTCTGCTGGCACTATTAGGTACTTTTTGCATAATCGAGACGTAACGAACCAAAAATAACCCTCATATAGCCCGCCGCGCCGTAACGAATTTACACATACATAATGCTCGTGGCGATTTTAAATTCTAAGAATGGAATAAACAAATGTGGCGAATTTACTTTGTGTATTATGTACATATTTATTATCGAAGGTGGCGCGTAAACAATAACACTTTTTTTACAAGTGTTATTAAGATAAAAAGGTGTTTTCTTACTTCTCACGGCTTGTATCCAGTAAAAAGAGTATCTTTGTATAATTTGTTTCTATATTTATAGACCAATTTGTAACAGAGTAATTTTTATAAGAAATTCTATATGTACCCGCACGCAGCTACGGTTTTATTATAAAAATGTTGTAGGTATATGAATGAAACCTCCGTGGCGCTAATCACAGTTGTCAATGTTAGTTCTCCTCTTGGCCAGCAGAGGCGCTGTTAGACTATGTTGCGGTATTAGAATATCGTAGTTTGCTAATTGTTTGTATTAACAGTCATTAGTTCTGAAGCATTTACCTGCGCTTTATCAATAAACCGAGGTCTTACCTCAGGTCCAGGGATCCCAATACCATTTAGGAGAGAGCTGAAAATTCTTACCAAGATTTTCAGCTAGCTTCAACAGGGCGACATCAGCGTGAGGCACTGGTTCCTCTTCAAACTTGGGATGGCGGACTGCTCCTACCACGTCTACTAGAGCTCCACCCTCGTGTGCTCTAGGGCTTCCAACGCGAACTTTGACGTACTTCGACAGAGATCTCAGCGGAGATACGTGGAGGACGCTGTAAATTGGTGTTGATTATGTAAACTGTAAGTAAACGTTCGGTCCATTGTATGTTCGTCAATAGGAGGGTATTGCTAGGATTTCCTTAACTATTTATATGGGTAGGTGATATGCTAGCCACTATCTCACATTTGTTTTTTTTAAGGTTATTATGACGGAACATGCCCGAGACCCACCTGATGTTAAGCGGATTAACCTTTGTCTATAACAGGTGCATTTCGTCACAAGGAACGAGTTGCACTGCTCTTGTCACCTTGAGACATGTTGTTAAGTCTCATGTGCCTGTAATTTCACTGGCTCTCATGGACTGCTGCCGGAACACAGCGTTCAGTGCTTGGCGACAGATTTTCTACTTGAGGGTGGTTGCTAGCCAGGTGGGTATTTGAAAAATGCCCTTCCACCGTGCGGTGAAGCTCAAGCCCGCAACGGGTCAATCCACTGAGCCATCACTGCTTTAATATTAATAATATAATTCTTTGTGAGTTCGTCAATGGGAGAGATCTGCTAGAATTTCCTTAACTATTTATATTTATATAGGTAGGTGATATTCTAGCCTCTATCTCACCTGAAGGGAAGTTATGATGTGGTTTAGATAACCTAGCTAACTTAGAATTACCGGCTCTCAAGAAGAGCTACCGGTACTAACCGTTAGATACTTTTTAACTTAGAGGCGCATGTTTTATGTGCCCTGAATAAAGCACAATAATTCGGCGGTAAATGCTTTTCACAAAACCATTGTAGAGGTCTCTAAGGGAGACTGGCCCAACTGTTTTTTTCAGTGGTTCCAGAGATTGTAAAAATATAAATATTATGAGGGCTTGTCTATATCGACTCATATCTAAATATATTACTGGATCACGGCTTAATAAAATAATATCTCGCATTTCGAGACTATTTCAGTTTCTAGTTATCTCATAAGCAGATGTAATTTATGTCGGTTTTAATTAAACATTTAACCCACACGCATCGTGGATAGTTATAACAATAGAAATGGACGATATCGTAAACTGCAAATGCTAAGAAGTCAATCGTACTCTAGCTAGCTATCCTCTAAAACCTTTTATTTTAGATTCAGTTAAACTTTTTGAGCTCTAGGCTAAATCAAGGAATGGCTACATTCTCTGCTATGAATAGTGTCTATATTATATTATGACTCGATCGTGCGCTCGGTGAGTCAAGACCTCCTGAAGATGCTTCGTTTAGAAGCGAAACTAGTCGGATATTCTTCCGGTTAGGCTGCGTGATGTTTGTGACGTCACGTAGATAGCAGGAAAATTGGGCGGAATTGTCACTAGATATATATTTTTATACTTTTTTAAGTGTTTTATTTTAATATTATTTAATGTTTTCTTAAGATACTTTTAAAAATATTTGTTATTATGAATAGTGTCATTACGATACTGAAAGGTACTTACTAATTCAAACAATGAGCTGCTGTGAGAATCCAATTTTCATCGACAATTGCTCCCGCGCACCACAGCCGTCCGTTTATGATAATCGCCGCCATATACGGGTAGTTCAAAGTATCCGTTACATTTCCCCCTCGAATCCTCAAGTTTTCCTTCACTTGTAGTTGAACTGGGTATTCGTTACGGATTCGCAACGCTTTATTTTGCCGGCTGCCATGTCTGCGGCCGTCTGCACCTACAGAAGGCGCTCTGTTGTCGAAGTCTACCCGGAATTTTACTGTTGAGTATTTTATACATTATCATAATCTCTACTTACTTAATTTAGTGTGTGTATGCCCACGTAATTATGTTTAGGCTCGATTATTCAATCATCTGATTAATAAAATGTTAATTGATCCAAATTTACAACAAACTAATTTTTATTTTAAACAGCCTACAGTCGTTCTTTTAAATGTTTATTCTGAAGAATAATAACTACATGATGATTAAAGAATCGGGCCTTAAAAGACGTAGAAATAGTGTTATTATCAAATCAAATATCTTTGTTGCATATCACATTACAATTACGGTCCTCAACATTAATTTCAGTTCTTGTCATACCCTTTAGGGGCACTACAACTTATGAGAGCGTGCATTTTTATTCATAACTATAATCTTAATCATATTAAACTATAGCTATAAAGACAACTTAAATTCAATGTTCGTGTATTATTTGTTAACATTTTTATATATAATTTCTATACAAATGTTTCTATTCTCTTCTATATAAGGTTACATTTATGTCATTTGGTATTTATAGATAGATAGATACCAAATGACATAAATGTAACCTTATATTTATGTTCCACTCATGATTAATTTTCACATACTATATATCAGTATAACTATTTTCTAAGCGCGGCGCGTTGCCTTTTAGTATGATAGTGAGAACCGCGATTTACTCCATTCTCACACGTACGAACGCTACCCGATGTCAATTAGACGCTATGTTTTGCCCTAGTGATAGATGAAGCTGTTTCACGTACCTATTGTGACAAACGCGAAGGCCTTACCGGCCAATTTAGCTAGACTGCCGAATACTTTGCATAATCGCCAATCGATTAGGTAAATTCTTCTAAATGATAAAAAATGTTACTTACCTACATTCTTTTTAATTTCAAGTTTACGTAGGTACGTACTGTATTGTGTTGCAGCTACTTAGGTATGCCGTATTGTGTTAAACCGCTACCGCGTCGCGCGTGCTTTTGTCGGAAGCCGCCAAAGACTGACTAGGCAGAATAGGTACACAAAACAGCTGTCTATTGTGCCTAGTATAGTTAGTATAGTTATTGTGTAGTTCATTGACTTCGCGTAACAATTGTTCGTGTGTGTGAATAGAGTAGATACACCGCAACGAGATTTTTATTTTCTCGATGATACACCGTGTTCGTAGACCGCGGTTGTCCTTGCTATTATTCCCAAAGCCAACGTGCCACAGCTTAAGCAATAGTACAGACTTTTTGTGTATGTGAAAATTACTTAAACATGAGTGGAACACATTCGGTTATTGATTCTACACCATCCCCCGCAGTATTGTTGATGAATTAATATTCACCTTATATAGTAGCATTTTATAAATAATACATGTTTTAATTGTTCAATTAAATCTTTTGTTTTTGTTTTTTTTTTTTTATTATGTCAGGTAGCTGACTATATTTTTATATACATATCCAGCGGGCCAGATGATACCTAGAACATATAATAATACTACGTATAGAATGGACACTCCTCTCCCCCCAACCAATCACGCCTTCCTCATCCCGCCACTGATTCTGAGCTGTCGCTGAGCAGTGAGCTCACTTGAGTACGGGACGCGCAATTCGCGCAACATGACGTGACGACGAATCGTGACATATAGAAGAATATTTTTTTGGGTATATATGTACCTATTTGCGTTTCATATAAAATTAAGTGTATTTTCTTACTGATTTACAGATTTCTATTATAAATATATTCATTATATTTATATTTTATACACGGACCCTTTCATAAACAAGAATTTTATGATGTTTTCGCTTAAATCTCTTTCATGTATTCATGGTAGGTATAAAGTATAGTATGCATCTCTTAAATAAAACGAAATTATATTGAGGGCCATGAATCAATAGCGTCACTCAGGATACATGAATCATCGAGAATCATTCTCTACGCTCGTGATTCGGTCGTTAGAATCCTTCAGTTGCTCGTGATTCATCGATAGCTCTTGTTTTAATACCGTCTTTTATTAACTAATTGCATAATATACTATTGTAAAAGAATATCATGAGACTTAAAAATATAATATTAAATTGTCTCATGATATTCTTTCACTCTAGTCAAAACTAAAAAAAAACTATTTCGAAGAAATTCATTTTGCCTTTGTAATGTTTTTACTTTTCAGTTGTTTATGGTATTAGAGTGCACGTAGCGTTTTTTTGAAATTTAAATTGCCAAGTACAAACTGTTCTAAAATCTTCACGCAATTTGTCTTTGATAGAGATAATATTTAAAGTATAGAATCACCTACGCTATAAAACAAAATATTTTATCATCGCGTCCCAAAAATGTTTTTACATGAAGGTTTTTTTTATCAATAAACTGAAATACTTACACTTACCAACTGAACCGTCGTCGCTCTTTTTGATTTTGAGTTTAGAAAATGCGGGTTCTATAAAAAAAACTAAAACTATCGTCAATAATAAGTAGCGAAACAACATTGTTCATATAAAACCTAAGCTACAAAAAAATATTTCCTACTGTAGAAAGCAATAAAAGCCGACGTAGATTAATGTGTATTTTATATTGTTTTTATTTGAGTATATTTTTATAACTTAATTTATATAAGGTATAAAATAAATTTAAATGTGCAGATTACTTTTAGATTGCGAAGGCTTAAGAAGTAAGAAAGAAAAATAATTAGCAATATGATACTTAGCTATAGTTAGGTTTGGGGTCCTATTAGTGTAATTTTCCGGTCCGATTCTTGTTCTAGTAGGTAAGAATTGGAATCTGGATGCCGCCTTACACCAAACTTCACCCTGTGGCCACTTTTCATACACGTTCATCACCATGAGTTTTTCAGTAGAACTCATAGCTTTCTTTGGACGCTTTTTTTGCGGCGACAGATAGTCACTTGTTGACGATGTTGATGGACCTGGCATATTCGGTACCATGGGCGAGGCGTTCCATGTTTGATAAAATACGAACAGAACAACAACAACAAGGTAGTTATATCACCACTACCATCATCTCGTCCTATATTTTTGTCGCGCTAAGCATTATATTGTTTATCTAGCTAGGCGTTCTTCGCTAGACCACACACTATGAGTAGACGTTTTGATGATGGTGCATTTGTGCTCTAGATCTAAGAGAACTTTAAATTAAGTTAGTTAGTAGTTTGTCTTCACTTAGTACAGTTGAATATTAAATTTAATTCGATTTTAATTAAATTAGTATTTTTTAAAAACACTTCTACGGCTTTTCCCAGTTTGACTGGCGCAGCCTTGTGGATTTTTTGCGAATTTTCCGACCTCGACTATCGGAAATCCTTAAATCGGTTTCGTGAGTAGTGTTGTGCTCGGAAACGCGAAAACACGAACCAAATAAATTCGTCTCCCTTGGGAAACCGGCGTGAGGTGTTGTGTCGACTGCTACAACTCAGGAGGACCATGGGATCGAGCGGCTGGTGAGTAAACCTTTTCACTTCCCGTCTTTCACTGTCCCGGTCTATTCCATATTTTTTCCCGAACTACATCGTTGGGCCTATTTTGCGATCTTGCATTTATCTGATTTTGTTTGCACTATAATCGGCAATTGTGTTTTAGTATTACGGATATAATATAACTTGTGTTAGATAATATAACTGTGTATAGTATAGTAATCAATCGTATATAATGGAGGGAATTGAGACAATGTCAAAAGAAATCTTGTCTATAATCCCTAAGTATGACGGCGATGAAAAGTTATTGAATCTTTTTATAACGAAATGTGAATATGTCTTGAACGGTAGCCGTGTTCGAGGAAACGCAACACAGGAATTATATTTATTCCATACCGTAAGCAGTAAGTTAACTGGTAGAGCTGCGTCTCTACTTAGTGATAACCCGAATATTACATCATGGGAAAGGTTAAAAGAAATACTTACGCAACATTTTGGCGACCCGCGTTCGGAAGAGTGCATAGCGATCGAGCTAGAAACTTTGAAACTGAAACAGAGCGAGTCGTACATTCAATTTTGCCAAAGAATTCAAGCCACAAAAAGTGCATTATTCGCGAAGGTAAATCGACTTACTGACGAGGGGGTTAAGGCAGCTAAAATGATTATATATAATAATACAGCTTTGAACATATTCCTATACAATTTACCGGAGGACTTAATACGTATTGTGCGGTTAAAGGGCTGCTCAAGTCTTGAAAACGCGTTAAGTATCGTTACCGAGGAAGTAAATTTCCAGTTTCAATACAATGCTAAAAATAAATTAGCTAAACAAAATACAATACAGCCATCGAGTTCACAAAATGTGATTAGACCACTCCCTATGTTCCAAGGTTTTAAGCCGGCATTTGGCGCACCGCCACCAAATAATAATTTTAAGTTTGGTATTCCGCAGAATAATAACTTTAGATACGGTGTCCCTACAAATCAAGGGTTTCGCCCAAACTTTGTGCAATCGAATAAATTTGAACCACCTCAAGGCCAGTTTGGACAAAACCAAACGCAGTCATATAGAATGCCACAAAGTCAGTTTGGACAAAATCAAACGCAGCGTAATTTCGGTTTGGCACCTTTCCGCCAACAGCGCGCGCCTTTCCAACATAATGGGTTTAGATATGGTATACCTCAACAACAAGGTTATAAGTTCGGTATTCAGAACCAACCCCATTCGAACCCTAACCAATTTAAATTCGGCATCCCTAGTCAACAACAGGCACCTAGAATGCAGGAGTCTGACGTTTCAATGCGTACGGCGCCTGTTAGGCAAAATATGATAAGCAACGACTTATATTATATGGAAGAACCAAGTTATTGTCAGGAGTACAACCCTGAAATGACTTATGATTATGACCAGAATTTAAATGAAACGTGTAGTGAGTATGTAGTAACACCGCCGATAGAAGATTGTCACTACTTAGAGAATTATGTCGATTTTGAACCCGTGTCTCAGGAACATGACACTGAAAATTTTCAGGAAGCAGCCTCGAAAAACACAGTGAGATAATTAGCTTGAACTATTGTGACAGTATACTAAAGTTACCGCATATTGAGATCCCTGAGATCAATTCTAAGTTTCTTATCGATACTGGCAGCAGTAGATCTTTTGTTAGCCCAGCAATAACGGAAAAGTTTTTTAGCGACCATAAGTATTACGAACCATTTACTGTTGTAAGTACACATGCTCAGAGTATGCACAATGAAGTGATCTATATCCCACTGCTAAAAACTTTTAAGAGCACACTTCCTCACAAATTTTACGTTTACGATGTAGATGGACGGTACGACGGGTTAATCGGTTCTGACTTATTAAAGAAATTAGCAGCAAACATTGATATGCGAAACCAAATTTTGCAAACACATAACGCTGCTATTCCCATAATTTATAACCCGCCTTACGAGTTAAATATACCACCGCGATCTGAAACACGTGCTATCCGCTGCGACGCCACTTGCAACCGTGGTTGCATGCGGCACTCACTACTTTTTACCGGACGAACTTTTTGTTGTATTAGCATTTGCCGGCCGTGCGTTAAGCGCAGCGTAATGTAAACAATTGTCTCTTGTGACTGAAGTATTTACCTTGGAAGGAAAAATATTCTTGTACATGATAGCTAAATAAACAATTAATACGAAATATAAACATTAATAATGTATATATAAACATTAATAATGTATTCATAATGATACCTAAACGTTCGGAGGTGTACTACGAAAGTACTAAATTCCATTGATTTTAAGAAAAATACTACTGTTTTATTATTGAATTATATAGAAAAGACAAATGTCAAGCATATCACAAAATATCATTTTAATATTCATGAGAAAACCATAAAAAAACATGTTTAATAATACCGATGGCCCGCCGGTTTCGCAAAACGTAAACAAACAACTGAACTTTTTTATTTCATAGATACATTTTACTGCAAATGGTTATCAAAACGAAGAGTAGCCATATTCTATTGTCTATTATGGCTACATTCCATCTCGCAAAAAAGGACCCAATTTACGAAAATCGATAAAAATACGCTGACGATCTCCGTGAAACCACAGAGGCGCGTGGCAATCACTGTTTTCGTTTCATGCAACCGTGGCGGCACGCGGCAATCACTCGTATATATGCGAACCTGTGGCGACGCAATGGCTATGATTCCAACCAATCTACAACACGGCGATGCCATCGTTGACTTCTTACAATTCCAAGAAGGTGTGCGAATGCCCACAGCCCTTATCAAATGTGACAACTTTTTCGCCGAAACTATTATTCAGAACGCTTCAGATTGTGAATCTACAATAACATTTAAAGACCCATTAGAAGTAACAGTATTTGAAAGTGAAGAATGCGAGGTTAATGTTGCGAGTGACGATTGTATGATTGACGAAGTTTTAAAAGAAAACTTGTGTAAGATACGCATGGACCATATGAATAAAGAGGAACGCGACTGTATATATAAACTATGTAGTGAGTATAAGGATATATTTTATTGCGATAAATTACCTTTATCATTCACGAACGAGGTAAAACATAGCATCCGCACTACCAACGAGGACCCAATTTATATTAGGCCTTACAGACATCCACCTTGCCAAAATGAAGAGATCCAAAAACAAGTAGATAAATTATTAGACGACAATGTAATTCAAGATTCTCACTCACCTTGGAGTGCACCAGTGCACCTTGTTCCTAAAAAGCTAGATGCATCTGGTGAGAGAAAATATAGGATGGTGATCGATTACCGACGCCTAAATGAAATAACGGTAGACGATAAATACCCTCTACCGAACATCACCGACCTCTTTGATAAATTGGGTAAGTCCCAATATTTTAGTACCCTTGACCTCGCGAGTGGGTACCACCAAATAGAAGTCAGGGAAGCTGATAGAGCTAAAACTGCGTTTACCACTCAGTCGGGTCATTACCAGTTCAAAAGGATGCCATTTGGTTTAAAAACGGCACCTGCGACGTTTCAAAGGGCCATGGATAGTGTGTTGCGAGGTCTTCAAGGTATACACTGCCTGGTGTACCTTGATGACATCATAATTTACTCATCAAGTCTCCAGGAACACGTAGATAAACTCCGCAAAATCTTTGACCGCCTCAGGGCGACTAACCTTAAAGTCACATTAGACAAATGTGAGTTCTTGCGGAAGGAAGTTCTGTATTTGGGTCACACTATTACCAAAAATGGCCTCATGCCAAATAACGATAAGATACAAGCAGTATTAGACTTTCCATTACCGCGAACATCTACCGAAATTAAGAGCTTCCTTGGGTTGGTAGGTTATTACCGTAAGTTTATAAAGGATTTTGCGAAACTTACTCAGCCTCTAACATCGTGCTTGAAAAAGAAAAATAAAATAGACTTCACAAAACAAGAATATATAGACGCATACGAGAAGTGTAAAGAACTATTGACCAATGCACCTATTTTACAGTTTCCCGATTTTTCTAAACCATTCCTCCTTACAACGGACGCATCAAATTTTGCGCTAGGGGCAGTACTCTCACAGGGCCCTATCGGTGGTGACAAGCCAATAGCGTACGCAAGCCGTACTTTAAATGACGCTGAATCTCGGTATAGTACGATTGAGAAGGAGTTGTTGGCTATTGTATGGGCCACGAAACATTTTCGACCGTACTTATATGGGAAAAAGTTCACTATATATACCGACCATAGGCCCTTGGCTTGGTTAAACTCGATAAAAGAACCTAATAGTAAACTTACAAGATGGAAGTTGCGTTTGGGGGAATTTGATTATAACATCGTATACAAGAATGGTAAGCAAAATTGTAATGCGGACGCGTTGTCGCGAATCAAAGTTAACGCTTTAGGTGAACACGACAATATTTCTATGAAAGTCAACTTAGATGAGAGAGAACAAAAACTGCAAAGACACTTAGCCGATTTAACAAACGAAATACGACGGCTAAGTCAAGATCAAGACAGCGCCCCTCAGGCATCTACGTCCAAGGAAAGAACTCCTACACCAATCCCAATCGACGATTCGTCTGATTTGGATAAAACTATTAGCATCTCAGATTCTGAGAAAACTATGAGTATCCCATCTGTGACAGGTGACGGTCGACGTTCACCGTATTCGGTTCCATCTCCGAGCAGTAGTACCGTGACAGCATCAGAAAAGCCTAGTAGCGATAGTATAGGTACAGTGCATTCAGCTCGTGACTTAGATACGGACGGCATACTTATACTACAGGAGGCTATAGACACTAAGCCAAATCAGGTGTTAGTATTCACTTGGAACAGGAACGACCTAACTGTTAAAGATTTATCGCGATCTAGACAGAAGGTCATGGAAATTCACTTACCAGAAGATAATCCAGATCTAGTAAAAAGGTTCTTAAAAGAGTATATTCGCCCTAAGGTAAAATATTTCTTTTACTTTGAGAGTAAGACACATCGCAAACAGTTTTCGGACGCTACCATTAAGCTCTTTCAGAAAGGTACTGTAAAGTTTTATGAGTGCACCAAAAGAGTGGTTTATGTTGATGATGAGAATGAGCAGCGAGACATTGTGCTTAAATACCATGTAGGCAAAAACAGTCATAGGGGAATTAAGGAAACACTGGTTCATCTTAGACGAACTTTTTACTGGAATAACATGGATCAAATGGTCGCAAGCATCATAAATGGTTGTGACGTCTGTAAACGCATGAAATATGAACGTAAACCTTTTAAACCAGAACTCCAACTATCACAGACTCAAACTAAACCATTCCAGGAACTGTTTATAGATACTTTTTCAATTGAAGGTAAATATTACCTCACAATAGTAGATGCCTTCAGCAAATTGGGCCAAGCAATCGAAATTAGTACTAAATCCACCCCAGAAGTAGTAAGAGCCCTCCTAAAGTATTTCTCAATGTACGGTATTCCAAATAGAATCAGTTCAGACCCTGGTGTAGAATTTAATAATGCACTTATCAAAGAAATGCTATCATTTTACAAAATTGACTTGCACATTAGTACACCACACAATCCTAACTCTATGGGCATAGTCGAAAGATTCCACTCGACCATTATAGAAATATATAGAATTGCAAAATATGATCGTAAAATAACCGATGCGGCATCAGTAATGACCTATGCAATAATGTCGTATAACCATACAATACACTCTGCGATTGGTCTTACACCATTTGAAGTAGTTTTCGGTCACACCGAATCCAATAACGCATTCTGTATAGATTTCAACAAACAATTTACTCAGCAGTTGGTCAAAGAACACGTGAGAAAGACGAAACACCTGTATGAATATTTGACGGATAAGATGATTGATAAAAAGACAAATGTAAAAGAGAAACGTGGAGGAGAAAAAGAGTTTGATTTAGACGTAGGAGATACAGTATACATTAAAGGCGTTAACACTAGACGTAGTAAGGATAAAGCAAGATATCAAAAGGCTAAGATCACGGGGGAAATTAATAGGAACGTTGTACCTATAACAACACAAAATAGAGATACCAAAGTCCCAATTAAAGATATCAGGCGTCCTCCGCAGGTTAGTTCTTCTGGCAACGCTAGTGACCCACAGCCAGGCTCTTCAACTGCAATTGATAGAGAAGAACCCAGGGCTGCTACCTGTGAAGGAAGGCCAAGCGGTCGTAAGCCATGATACATGGACTATTATAAAAATTTTAGATTTAAGGTTAATTTACGAACAGTTAGAATCAAACATTGACAATTACGTAAAACTTCATGAACATGTACAAAGCTGTTTTAATTTTAAAGCATTTGATTCAGATTTCGTCGAAGTCGAATCACAAACTGAGTATGCCATGAATATTACGATTGAAAAATATAAGCAATTGGTTCCATCTCTCATAAGAACAAAACGTGGTTTACTTAACCCCCTTGGTTCACTGCTTAAGATGATTACAGGCAATCTTGACAACGACGATGCCCTAGAATACGAAAGATTGATGAATAAATTGAAGACAAAACAGGATAGGATCGCACGAAAAATAACAATCGTTGCCGAAATGTTGGGTACCCTTACAAATATAGCAAATACCACACGAAACAACTTCATTCAAATAGACGAAACTCTAAAGGAAATTGATCTTAATCTCAATGAGTCCAAACTGTTCCAAACTAGTAATAAGATTATTCATATGTACAATACTTTTACAAACAACTTTCAAACGCTTTACATACGACTTGATGAAATTGAAACAGCTCTTGTTTTTGCTAGGATTAAATTGTTACATCAATCCATTGTGGATACAGATGAATTGATATCGCTCTTACAAGAAATTGAGAAATCTGCAAAAATAGTGTACGATGCTAACATAGAAAATATTCTTAAGATTGAACAGTGTATAGAAATTAAGGCATATGTAAAACAAAATCAGATTAAATTCATAATGCAAATTCCGTTGATTAGAAATGACATTTTTAACTATTACAAACTGATTCCATTACCTATATATAATAACATTAATGGCCTCACTACCCTAATCCTACCTAAATACCCTTACCTCCTTGTGAAAGGTTTACATACCAAGTCGCTCTCCCAGCCTTGCCGTGAAATAGAAGAAAGTCGCTTCCTGTGTTTTGAGAACGACGCATCACTGCTGATCAAAGACGAGTGCATTACTGCACTGGTACAATTTTCCACGAATGTTTCAAGCTGCCATCCAGTCCCAGTCATCATCGATGATGTTAAAGCCGATCTTATTCAGCCTAATCGCTGGGTAATTTACGCGAGAACAGAAACATTAATCACCAAATATTGCGATTCAGAAATAATGCAAGAGAACATCTGTGGAACCTATCTGTTGACCCTGGATGACGACTGTCAGTTAAAGATAAAGGATTTGAATTTTAAAAGGCAACAATTTCAAGGGAAAGATATTTTTTACACAAGATTACCAATCTTCAATTTGCCTCGAATGGAAACCAGAGAGTCTGATGCGCAGAGAAGACCAGTCCATCTTAACGGAGTTGATCTTGTCAACATCCAACATCTGAACAACTTATTGCAGGAAAGTGAGAGTGAAATTATCAGTGAAAGTGAAATGAATTACCAATTCAAGAGTTTTTATATAGGAAACATAGCATTTTACATAACCATTATAGCGCTCTTTGTATTTTTAGGTTATAAGTATAACATTCATAAGATATGTGTAAGAGATGTGACTCAAGATGATCCTCATAATTCGGATAATCTTGAACTTACGGAGGGAGGAGTTATATCACCACTACCATCATCTCGTCCTATATTTTTGTCGCGCTAAGCATTATATTGTTTATCTAGCTAGGCGTTCTTCGCTAGACCACACACTATGAGTAGACGTTTTGATGATGGTGCATTTGTGCTCTAGATCTAAGAGAACTTTAAATTAAGTTAGTTAGTAGTTTGTCTTCACTTAGTACAGTTGAATATTAAATTTAATTCGATTTTAATTAAATTAGTATTTTTTAAAAACACTTCTACGGCTTTTCCCAGTTTGACTAGGTTCAAAACAAACTGATAACAATAACAGACAACGATATTTTAAAAACGAAAACAAAACAAAAACTCAACAACGCACAATTGCACACGACTCACACGAGCAGCGAAAAAGGAACACAATCGACTTCGATGAGAGAGAGACGAATGAAATTATTTTATTGTAAACATGAAATAAAATGACGTGTAATGAGTTAATGACAAAAAGTGAAAATTGTTCCGAACTTCTGTGATTTGCTCCCATTTTACTCCGATGATACCAGTGTCGTCAAATATTGTCTGCTAATATTTCTTCAACATTTTATATTTTTGTTAATAAAATAAAATAAAATATAAGATATAGCACAAAACCATTGCCGTTTTCCATTCTATGGATATTGATTAGATAATATACCCTATCATAAGGGACTAACCTCTACCTGATGTCGAAGTGGCGGTAATAACAGATGCATTTCGTCACAAGTCACAAATTGCACTGCGCCCATCATTGAGACATAGTAGTTAAGTGTCGTGTGCCTGTAATTTCACTGGCTCTCAAGGACCGCTGCCGGAACACACCGTTAGGTGTTTGGCGACAGATTTTCTATGAACTTTCTATTCGGCGACTGATTACTTGAGGGTGATCGCTAGCGATCACCCTCAAGTAGAAAGGCGGGCATTCGCAAAATGCCCTTCCACCATGCGGTGAAGCTCAAGACCGCGGCGGGATTCGAAACATGGACCTGCTGCGCGGCAGTCCATAGCCTTACATTTTGTATAAGGTTCTAGCCTCCAGGTAGCCTGTTTCGTAATAGGAATCGCGGAACAAATTTTTGCGTTGCCACTTATACAGTCTTTTTTAATGTATCCTATTTTAGGACAATACAATATCAGTGCCTTTCCTTGCGGTTGTTAATTAGAAATAAAACCTTACATATTGTTATTTCATTACATACAAAAGTAATTTCAAACCACGGCTCACCTGCTCCATCTAGTTCCTGAGAGAAGAAGTTGAATTGCTAGTCTTCCAAGTGTCGTTATCCCACTAAAAGTGGAGTTGGTTCAAACTAATTTCTCCTTAAATTCTAATCTATTTTATTTCAGTACATACTTACACCTTTCATATATTATACCTAAAATTCGTCAGCCAGCCAGTTCTTCTAATAGTCACAAACATTGTCACGTTCAGAGCAAAAAAAAAAACCTTGTGCTGATTGGGCAGGAAAATGTAATATTATTTCATTATTACATTTGTAATTATAACACTTTTATTAAATAATCGTAGATGCCCAAACTGAATAAATGATTTTGAGTCCATTCTTCTCTTCTTCTCCTCCAATGTCCGTTTATAATTTTGTCCATTCTAGTGAACACGACTTATCTATCATTCGCTTACGTGACTCGCAGTCTTATGATCTTCATCTACCTCTTTCGTTGGCCAAACACTTAAATCCACACAATACGACTTACTTTATAATATCTTTTTCCTTAAGTTTAATGGTATTAAAGCTAACTGTTACCTAGAGATATACATAATTTTTGGTAAAAGAAGGGTATATCAAAACAAATCGCTACGAAAAATAATTTTATTCTCATTTGTATTATTTTGAGATTCTACAAAATACCTGATTTATACATTAAAAATTCACTAATATCACAATCGATTGACATAAGGCACGGCAGACGAGTTCTAGATCAAGGACCCAATTATTGCGTCTTGGACTGATGAAGAATCTATAAAAATAAGATGGCGCTTTTCTATCATAATGAAGACAGGCGCATGATGGCACTCGTATGATTCTGTCGACGCCCGCCATATTTTTCGAGATATTTCAAAATCGACAAGATGTCGAAGTCGCGGTAATTGGGGCCCTAGAAATCATCACAATTCAATAAAGCTTTATTTTCTTAAGAACCATGTCGCAATAATTCTGTGTTTTCGTAATAAATCAGCAAATTATTTCAAGGTTTACAGTGTCAGAAAAAAGAAAGTTAGATTATTGTCAGTTCAAAGTTTTGCAATTTCGATGAGATATCTAATCATAAACATGTGTTTCATCAGTTGAACTAGAATTTATTTTCGTATTCCCAGTGGGGAGCTGGGACAGAATTGCACCCTCTATATATTCCTGGAGGAGTTGTAAAAGGCAACAAAGGGGAAAATAGCAGAAGTTGGGCAAAGTGGTCTTCTGAAGAGCTGCTATCTTAGAATGCGATGCCCAAGATGCCTGCCAAGCGTGGTTCCACTACAATAAGGAAAGCATTTGTTCTGGATGTTTCCGTCTGTTTTTTTTGGAATTGTGACTTTCTAACCACGAGACCCACCTGATGTTAATGTGGTTGGTTCGGCAAGCATTCTCAAAATGCCCTTCCACCATGAAAAGATGAGATTATAATTAAATAATTAACAATTCATAATATGCTGGTTGATTTTTCTTACGGTAGCTATTTGATTCTACTTCTAACGATGGACACAGAGTTGTAACGACGAGGTTCTTCCTAACACCTCACAGCCTGCTAATCTCACTCCCTTCTTCGATATCTTTCCTCTTCTCTTTCTTCCTACCATCTCTTAGCAACGCGTATATCTCATCCACAGACCGGTTCTTAGTCTCAGGTACCCATAATACTGTATAGATAGTTCCTAGAAAACAGATGCAGGAAAACATTATGAAAACCCATTGGATGCCTAACAGCTTAAGTAGGGGGTCGTATGCTTTCGTCTGGAGGAAGTCGCTTAAGGCATCCACGCTGCTGACGAACGATGTCACCATGCCGCGATGCTGGAAAAAGAAATTAGTACTTAAATTTATATTCAACTAACTTGCTGAACTGCTCTATGGGGTGCCGGCCTATAATTACAGATATGGGAGGGGCATATCTTCTTGTGGAAGTTTTAAGAGGCGACGAAAGGAATAACACCGGAAGATGAGTAACGGCTTCTGAGAACTGCAGAGAGATCGCCTGCCCTGTCATTAGAGTTATGGTACCCCCCCCCCCCCATAATGGGGCAGGCTGTGTTCAGGAGTAGACGATCCAGTTGATACAGTCACTCAACTAAGTACTGTTACTCCTTACGCTGGTAAGGAGTAAAATAACACTGTTGAGTAGTCAGCATGAAGGTAGGGGCTTTTGCGGAATGTTTTGGAAAGTTTTAACCCTCATATCTATATGTATAAGTCTATTGCCAATCACCTATCGGTCTGTTCCTGGAGCTTTTCTTAAGAGTTCGGGTGATTATGTGCCTTGGCATCTAAAATAGTTTCGTTTCACGAACTCTATTACTCGTATACCCACAGTAGTAAAATTGATAACTTTGAGCTTCGCATGGATGTAGGCATTTTGATAATGTACAACCCTCAAGTAGAAAATCTGTTGCCATTTGCCATGCACCTAACTGTGTGTCACGGCAGCTGTCCTTGAGAGCCAGTAATTCTAGGTAAGCCTGAGCAACATCTTCGACAACATCATCACTTACCATCAGGTGAGACGGTGGTCGAAGGATAATTTATCAGCTATATATAAAAAAATATTAATCCTGAAGGTTTGTTTTACGCAATTTTAAATGTACAACTGACAGATGCATTGATATGCATCTGTCAGTTCTAGAAAGCTAACTTGAGATCATGTTAATGTTAAATTTAGTTCCCAGACGGGTGGTTGAATAACTTTGCCGTCAATTTCGGGCTTCAGTCATGTCCAATGCAGGAGTGTGGAGGTAAATTACCATCCTCCATGACATCATCACCAGAAAAGTAATGAAAATGGGTATCTTTTGTAAGAACAATAGTTTTTTTTAGAAATAGTGTCCAATTTCATTAGTCGGAGATAGGTTTGCCGGAGAGCTCAAGAATTGAACTCAATGTCTACCTTCCTTAAAGGATTTGCATTGGTACTATGTCAGTCGGATCGTTCTCTGCTGCCACACAGCCTCCCCCATGTCAGGGGGGATGCCGCAATACCCACGCTTGGCAGGCGGCTTAGCTATCGATATCCACTAAATACGTCCACCAATAATATCAAAAAAACCATAATATTGTATCGTCATGCCTATATTTCCCAAACGCAAATACGTTTCACCAAACATGTTTAAGTCCAATGTAATTATGGGCGAGCCTATTGCTATTTACCAGGTACATTTCCAGAATAAGAGGGAAGCATTAACCCGTGGGTTGCCGGGATAGAACGTCACCCCCCCATTCCTTCCCGTGTGGATGTTGAAAGAGACGAATAAGGGAAAAATACCGGAAGGTGGGAAGCAGCGCCTTCTGACGAACAGACAATTTCTAATGCGATCCCCAAGACGCCTGTAAAGAGTCGGGATTATGACGAATTCCCTCCAATTGCGGAGACCTTGTTTAATCAACATTCCGGTTGATGTTATGGCGATGATGATGATAAAGTACTTACTTGGAATGAGAACAGCTCAGACGTGATGACGTAAGGTACAGGTTGGTACCCTGCAGCATCAAAGAAGATGCAGAGACACATGGCCATAACTGGCAGCCACCCTGGCAACCAGACCCCAGCTGAAGTGATGTAGAACCATCCGCCAAGTACCAGCATGGATACTCCAGTTGCGAAGGACGTGCTGGCTAACAACCACTGAAAAGAAGGAAACAATATATTAAGACGCAGACTACAACTGAATAGCTTTACTAGAACAGATTTATACCAAAATGTATTTAGTTTGTAGCAGTAAGAAAATTATGTTAGGTAATATTGTTAGGATTGTCCACTGCTGAACACAGCCTCCCCCATTTAAGAGGGGTTTGCCATAATCCCTACGCTTGGCAGGCGTCTTGGGGATCGCAGTTTAAGATATCAGTTCCTCAGAAGGCGCTGCTGCCGACCTTTCAGTGTATTCCCTTTAGTCGCCTCTACAACAGATAGAAATGGGGGTGACATTCTATCCCGGCACCCCACGGCGGCTATATAGCCCATGGGCTATATAGGAGGATATATATCGTAAACTCCCTGTCTACCGAATAGCAACATATTAACATATAATTATAAAAATCAGCGAAGTGCGGGTCGGACTGCCACAAAGAATATCTAACGGACGGATGGAAAATATGGTTTGGATGAAAACAAATTTTTTTTTGTTACATTCTAGCTTGATTGTCCACAATATTCTCTCTTGGTACGAAACTCTGGGTGTGTATGTGTCCCATTCACACGTAGGCAGTTTTTTTTTATAAGATTGATGTGAGTTGAACCAGTGGTGGCTTTTGAAGCGGTGATGGCTCAGTGGCATTGGCTACGGACTGCTGCGCAGTAGGCCCAAGGTGCGAATCCCACCGCGAGCTTGAGCTTCACCAAATGGTGGAAGGGCATTTAGCGAATATGCGCATGGCTAGCGACCACCCTCATGTAGAAAATTGGTCGCCAAGCACCTAACGGTGTGTTCCGGCAGCAGTCATTGAGAGCCAGTGAAATGACAGACACATGAGACTTAACTCTTCTCAAGGTGACGGGCGCAGTGCAATTCGTGACTTGTGACGATGCAACTGTTATAGGCAGAGGTTAGTTCACTTAACATCAGATGGGCCTTGTTCCGTCACAATAGCATAAAAATGCGTACCTATTGCTTCTTTCAAAATCAACCTCAAGTGATTGTCAACCTCTGTGAGATATCTCTGAGGGTGTAATCTCCTTTGTGTATTGTGAAATATTCCTTACGGTTCAAGTCACGCGCTATTTGCACTGTATGCACGCAAACGGTCGGTTCATAACTTGCTAAACAGACACCACGATGTCCACGATAGCATAATGTCGTCATCAATGAGTACATCTTAGTGAAGATTCTGCATGTATTATTTGCAACTAATTAGGTCACTTTTAATAAGTAATTTTAAGTTTCAGTTGTATTATTTGTACCTTTTTGTAAAATAAACATATTATTATTATCTTTGACGTCACCTCCGGCCGCAAACAACACAGAAAAGTAGTAGTTCAATGTGTGCACAAACGTCAAACTCAAATCTTGACATAGATGAGATTTTTATTGTTGTGGTTAAAATGTTGAACGTACAAACAAACATCTGTTCACAAAATAATGCCTTGAAATGCAATACTTCTATTATCAATAATTGATGTGAAGGTTATTTTGGCTCAACTGCGAAAAAGCAAATTGACAGTTAGCAGATGTTATACCTACGCGCGGCTACATATAGGTTCACATTGTTGGCTCAAAAACAGTGCATATTCTCGTATTTCAGATAAAAACCAAGCTTTTGTAATGTATGCAGTGACAGCAGTGTTTGCGTGATTTAAACCGTAGTGATTGTTTGGATAGTGTCATCATGGTTTACAAAACCGTTGTACGTCAAGATAACAGAGATTACCAGTTTGGAGTGTCAACAAATCAACACTGGTAACCTTCAACACTGATTTCATAACAAAGGCATTTGCGTAATCTACGTATCATGTTTTACTAAAACGTGTCATAATTTAGTATTAGTTCATTACTGCAGAATCCAGTAAGTAAACCTTCCTGGCCTAGTAGGACTTAACCGGACCGAACTGCAGGTGAGGTCCGGTTATATACGAGGCCAGTATGCCTTTCTTACTGGTTGAGACTTGTATAATGCCTTCTCAAAAATTAAACATGATTTATAAACTAAAATTACTAAATACAAACATAAAATCCCACACTATACGTCTACAATTACTTTGTACAAAACGCAACGTGCATACTTTTTCTGCATCGCGTTAAGTGTCACAGAATATGGCCGTTAAGTCTCCAAAAATATATCTATCTCATAAAATATCATACCAAAAAGAGTGATAGATATATATTTGGAGCCTCCCTCCTATAACCATGTTATAATGGCTAAACTCTAATCTGTGTCTGGTATTATGTTTTTTTTTCTAAGCAGATCTAAAGAGGCTGACCTACTGTCCAGTAAGTAAATTACATACTTACTGGATAGTTGGAGATTCCAAATTTAAAATCTCGCTTCTTACTAGACACTGTTGTGTATGTCTCCGATACAGTTCACTTTCTGGATACTTTTTAGAGATGTTATAGCAACATTACATACCATTTTTGAGGAAAAGTTTTGAAGCGCTCGTAGCGAAGTTTGCTTCGCCCTTCTTAAGCGATCAGCTAAATTAAGCAACGTCCGCCGTGGTCATGACGTGGATGGGTGACCGCTAGTGCCATTACTACTGAGCGCTTTCCGTGTTTCGGAGGGCACGTTAACACGTCGGTCGCGGTTGTTGTTTTAGGATGGCAGTCGTTACAGCAAGGTCAAATGCCCGCCTGGCTAGCTACCACCGTCGAGTAGAAAATTTGTCAAGTGTTCCGGCAGCTTTTAGGTAGCAGCACGGATTGCTAAGCCTAATGCAGTTACTGTTGTTGTTTACTTGTCTATCCTACATGCATAATATTTTTTTATTATTACTACAGTGAATATAGTAAGATGGATGTTGGGTTTATTTAAAAACATGTTTGAATGTGCCTATTTAAAAACTGCTAAGACTTACATTCTTAGCAGTTGAGAGCCAGTAATTCTAGGTGAGCCTGAACAACATCTTCGACTACAACATCACTTACCATCAGGTGAGATAGTGGTCAAAGGCTAATCTATCAAGCATAAAAAAAGTTTTTAGATTTTTTAGTCTGCACCGGAGAAAGAACTTGACAACTGTAACACAGGTACGACCTACCACAGTTTGTGAATGTTAATAACTGCACTGCAATATTAGATCACTTTTAAATAACTGTAATGAACTGTAAATAACTGTATAGTTGTATGTAATTTTTATGAAATATATATTTATATTTAGCTGTCCTTGAGAGTCAGTATTCTAGGTTAGCCTGAACAACATCTTTGATATTAACTTAGTAGGAAACGGCTAGGTCTTTTTAAAAACAGTCCCGAAACTGATCGGAATCTTTCCGGTAAATATAACGCGGATTCTAGCCGTTTCCTAATAAGTTAATATGGATAAAACTCGCGATAGTTTTCAAAGTGAAACATTTTCAACCACACACAAATAATCTCTCTCTTCGGCTTCCTAACAACTACATCAAATGAAGCTTAAATATAGACATTAAGAGAACAAGATAAATGCTATTTAATTTATAACTAAATTAAATAAGAAATTTATTAATTGTATAAATAAGAGGATATAAAATTTATAATACAGAGTTATCAAGGGTTACCAAGATACAGGCTGCGCCTAGTTTGGAACCCATTGCCTAAACATGCATTAATATACTATAATATGTTTATTAGGATTATTTAGATTAAAAACTAGGAATATTATAATTATGTATGTATTTGTTAACACTTTTATGAAAGCTTTCCGGGCGCGGCTCCGCCCGCGCGTATGTCGGTTATCGCGCGAAAACATTAACCTCTTTTTGCGCAGTCGGATAAAAACTATCCTATGTTTTTTCCCAGGTTTCAAACTACCTCCATGCCAAATTTCATTCAAATCGGTCCAGTAGTTTTGGCGTGAAAGCGTAACAGACAGACAGACAGACAGACAGACAGACAGAGTTACTTTCGCATTTATAATATTAGTACTGATTAATAAACATCATCACTTACCATCAGGTGAGATGTTGGTCAAAGGCTAGCCAGCTATAAATAAATAACTTAGATCTCAAGTTTTATCTTGAATCTTGTAAATGGTCATGCATTTAAACGTAGGCTTGAGAAACTAAGGTTGTTGACCTCCTATCGTAAACTAACATAATGAAACAATGCATATAGACAAGAAAATTACACAATTATCCACTTTGTTTGTGGTTTTTGTGGACAGTTGAGATAATTATGGCTAAATTATGGCAAGTAAATTGTGACTGAGAAGTTTCATTGTTCTGTCCATCTCAGATATTTAATACCAAATTTAAATACTTAAAATAGTTTCTTTACATAATTACCTCGTAATTTTGTAATGTAATCCGCGGAGCATGCGTAATTGAAAAATATAATTATAGGGTTGCGCCATCGTTAACGAGTTTAAAGCTAATTGCAAAAATTTGTCTTGTTTCTACTGATGTCGTTTCATCCCCATACGATGGTTAAGAACGAGTGGACAAATTAGAGTTATGAGTCGTATGTCACATTGGCTTAGCGGTCAGAACATACCCCGGTTATGAGGGTGGATGGCGCGGGTTCGAATCCCGAACATGACTATAATTTTTACCCTCGTGTAATGTAATCCGCAAAGCATGCGTCATTGCAAAAATAAAAATATTAAAATTAGAGTTGCCGCGAATAGTTGTTATAGCGAATAGTCGAATACCGATTAATCGCCAATCACTTTGGCGAATAGTCGAATAACTCGACATTACTATTCGACATAAATAAGGCACATTAAAAATATTTCGAACTTCTAAGGTTTTGAGAAAAGAAAACAATAAAGTTAAAGAAATCTGTTGCATGTTATACATACCTACATATATGTAACTTAGTAATTTAATTTAATTTAATTTAATTATTATTAACTAATTTAATTTCATGAATATGATAGGCACAGTTACAGATAATAATTAATACTTACTGTGTATTGTTTTCTTAAGGAAAATAATAAAAATTGATTATTTTTAACTCATTAGTTTATTTGTTCGATAAAAGTTTATTTCAGGCGACTATTCGCCGAATGCCGAATAATAGCTATTATTCGGTATTCGACGAATATCAAAAAAATTTGGAGTAATGCCGAATACCGAATAATAGCGAGTATTTGCGGCAACTTTAATTAAAATAGTTAATTGTTACGACAAGTACCAAAGTTGTTATTTGGCACGATTACTTTTATTGAAATCTGAGGAAGCGTAGGATTCTATGGTTCAACTCTAAACCCTGAGCGTAGCGATGGCCTCAAAGGTTTGAGATGCATAATAATTTTACTGCCAAACGAAACACACCATTTTTCATCTAACTGTAACAGCCGGATCGTCCACTACTGAACACAGCCTCCCCTATTATGGGGGTATTTGCCATAATCCCCACGCTTGGCAGGCGTCTTGGGGATCGCAGTGTAAGTTGCCAGTTCTTTAGACGGCGCTGCTGCCCACCTGCCAGTATTTTTCCCTTAGTCGCCTCTTACGACACCCATGGGATGATATGGGGAGGTGCAATTCTAACCCGGCATCCCACCTGACTACAGCGTGGAAAATGCTAGGTGCTATACCTGTAGTAAATAAGTGTTAATTTATAATCAAAATAAAATGTATAAAGACTATAAATGGTAATTTATTTATTTATTACAAGACAATAGAATGCTTGCAGTTCAAACCAAAGCCATTTACTTAAATATTAATTATTTAACTAATTAATGACATAGAAATATTCTTAAATAGGTAAGACAGAATGGTATTTATACTATCATTCAATATGTCAACGTGCTGATACTCGTATTTACAATCATTTAGTATAGACGTAGTAATAATAATATTAATAACGTAAGTCCCGTAATACTGAAGGTAAATATTTTATTCTGGAACTTATAGAGAGATTCTAATTTTACAAATATTTTCTACGCTAGCTGGAAAAGTGATTTGTATCCACAAATCACTTTTCAGTGACTTCACAGTGATTTGTACACACAAATTATAAACAAAAGCTTTCCGACCTTGTGATTTGAAATAGAATATTTTTTATGCATGGCTACAAAGTTGTTATTTGGCTCGAGTAGTTTTATTGAGAAAGCGAAGAATTCCAGGATTGCACCACAAGCAAAGCCATAGGTTCAAGATATAGAATCCTGAGGGTACCAAATGTTACCCTCAGGTTACGCAAAATAACTTTGCTGTCGTGCTAAACACAATTTTCACCTCACTCCAGCAAGGAAAATGCTAGGTGCAAGAAAAACAGCTTCAATAATTTAGTAATTTTTTCTTTAAATTATAGTATTAATACTAAAATTTGTAAAATTACCTCACTGCACCCAGGAAAATGCTAGGTGCTAGGTATACCTGTAGGTGTACTAAATTAGTGTTATTTCATATTAAAAATAATATAATAACTACAATTAATAATATTGAAGGTAAATGATTTTGTCTGGAATTGTAATAAGGATTGTAATTTTTAAAAACTTTTATACGCTTATACAAAGCCCTTTTCCACGCATTAGAATGGTAAACAACACCTTTCCGAGCTTGTGAGTTGAAATAGTTATTTTTATGCATGATAAGTTGATATTTAGCGCGAGTAATTTTATTGAAGCCTGAGGAAGTGAAGTATTTTAGGATACAACCACAAGCAAAGCCAGTAGTTCAATATATAGAATCCTGAGCTTACCAAAAGTTTAAAAGGTACAAGACACGAAATAACTTTGATGTCGAGAGATTTTGACACCTCATTCCAGCAAGGAAAATAGCTTCAATAATGTAGTAAATTTGCGTTCATTTCTAGTAAAAACTAGCTTTCCGGGCGCGTATGTCGAATAATGTCGATTATCGCGCAAAAACATTAACCTCTTTTTGCGCAGTTGGATAAAAACTATCCCATGTTTTTTCCCGGGTCTCAAACTATTTCCGACAGACAGAGTTACTTTCGAATTTATAATATTATTAGTACTGATTGCAAGTATAAATATTAATAAAATTTGTAATATTTAAAGTAAATTAACTTTACTGGACCTTATATAAAGGTTCTAAATTAAAAAAAAAATCCACGATGAAATGAAAAATGATATTTACCTTTCTACCAGTCTTCTCCACAATGCAGCTGGCCACGATAGACCCCAGCAGTTGTATGGCTCCCACAACGATGGTCTGCTTATTAGGGCTCAGTTTGAGATGGATGGACTCCGAGGCCAGCTCGAAGATGGACCCGGCGTACATGAGGACCACGAGGTAGCCGCAGGTCTCTTGAGACAGCATCACGTTCACAGAGATCCGGAACGCTTTAAATGTTGTTTTGTCTTTTACTGGAATTAAAAAAGAACTTGGTTAAAAAGTTAGGTTTCAATATGGTTGGTGTAGAGATTCACTTCTGGATGATAGAAGTGAATCTCTACACCGTGATAGGCACTTGTCCCACTGCCGACGTGAAAACGAGTAGCTATATATATATATAGGTGACCGCTGGTGACATTACTACTGAGCGCTTCCGTGCTTCGGAGTGCACGGTAAGCCGTCGGTCCCGGTTGTAGTCATAGTATGGCAGTGGTTACAGCATGGTGGTAGGGCACTTTGCGTATACCCGCCTGGCTAGCTGCCACCCTCAAGTTGAAAATCTGTCGCCAAGCACCTAACGGTGTGTTCCGGCAGCTGTCCTTGAGAGCCAGTAATTCTAGGTTAAGCCTGTACAACATCTTCGACCACATCATCACTTACCATCAGGTGAGATAGTGGTCAAAGGCTAACCTATCAGGCATAAAAAAAAAAATAGATATACATTCCGTGGAAATAAGAGAGATGCATATACAAATAGTTGATCGCTGACTGTTCACACTCCCGGCGAGCACTCGCTTCACTAGTTTGTCGTAGCCGAGCTACACAACTATCGGAACTACGCACTCGCTTCCCGCGGCTCGCCAACTCGTTTCTAATTCTAGCTCTACTCGTTACTCGTTCATCGTTTCCGGTGAGACAACTGCCTTAGGCACTTGTCCCACCACCGACGAGAAAACGAGCAACTATCGACAATTTTCTGGCTCAAGAAACGTACAATAGATATACATTCCGTGTAAATAAGAGATATGCATATACAACAAATAGTTGATCGCTGACTGTTCACACTGCCGGCGAGCACTCGCTTCACTAGTTTGTCGTAGCCGAGCTACACAACTATCGGAACTACGCACTCGCTTCCCGCGGCTCGCCAACTCGTTTCTAATTCTAGCTCTACTCGTTACTCGTTCATCGTTTCCGGTGAGACAACTGCCTTAGGCACTTGTCCCACCACCGACGAGAAAACGAGCAACTATCGACAATTTTCTGGCTCAAGAAACGTACAATAGATATACATTCCGTGTAAATAAGAGAGATGCATATACAAATAGTTGATCGCTGACTGTTCACACTGCCGCCGAGCACTCGCCTCACTAGTTTGTCGCCGAGAGCTATGAAAGATAACTCGCTCAGCGATACTCGCTAAGCGATTAGAACACGCCGAGAGAGCAACCAGAAGAGAAAATATTAATTATTTCAGAAAAGAATACAGCGAGTGATGCGAGTAATCGCTTGCCTCACTCGCTTATAGCCGAGCTACACAACTATCGGAACTACGCACTCGCTTCCCGCGGCTCGCCAACTCGTTTCTAATTCTAGCTCTACTCGTTACTCGTTCATCGTTTCCGGTGAGACAACTGCCTTAGAGGGTCAATGCAAAGGCAATCCCGTCCTCAAAAAAGAGGGGTTAAACTATGGAGAATAATTTTACACCCGAAATTAGAGAGCCCCGTTTAGAGTTTTTATGCAGACCCGTTATGTCAAATGTTTTATCTTTTTTAGTCTTAAATGTTACTAATGTATAATTCACTATAGTTTTAAAGAAACAGAAATTGCTAAAAAACGTTTTTTTTTTAAATCTTTAACTTCTATAGTTAAGAAGAAAATGAAATTTTAAAAGTGTAGTAGGTACTTATTATTGCAGGCCAGTGCATTTCTCTCGACAGAAAAAAACAGCACTAAAATTTCGCTTGATCAAAGTTTTTTGTAATATAGTAAATCGTATTAATACATATTTTATTTATAATTATAATGTATCAACAATGTAATGAATAGATTCAGGCGTTACTTTGCGGAAATCCATATTTAATAATCAGTACTAATATTATAAATGCGAAAGTAACTCTGTCTGTCTGTCTGTTAGGCTTTCACGCCAAAACTACTGGACCGAATTGAATGAAATTTGGTATGGAAATAGTTTGAGACCCGGGAAAAAACATAGGATAGTTTTTATCCAACTGTGCAAAAATAGGTTAATGTTTTTGCGCGATAACCGACATACGCGCGTGGGAAGCCGCGCCCGGAATTCTAGTTAGTTATTTAGTACTTTTAGTTAGTAGTTAAGCCTCTGTATTTTTCTAATTTCGTAGAAATCTTTTATTTATAACTGATAAGGCTAACCTAGTAGTCTTTTACCACTGTCTAACCTGAGGGTAAGTGATGAAGTGGTTGAAGATGTTGTTCAGGCTAAACAAGAATTACTGGTACTCAAAGACAGGTGCCGTAACACATCGTTATGTGCTTGGCGATAGATTTTCTACTTGAGGGTGGTAGCTAGCCAGGCGGGCATTCGCAAAATACCCTACCACCGAGCTGTAACCACTGCCATACTAAGACTACAACCGGAACCGACGGCTTAACGTGCCCTCTGAACACGCTCCGTAGTAGCACGTGCACGCTCAGTAGTAATGTCACTAGCGGTTAATCATTGAAGCAGTGATGCTATATCTAAGCAATGGCTATATATAACGACTACCACGCAGCAGGTTCAAATCCCGCCGCGGGCTTGAGCTTCACCGCATGGTGGGAGGCATAATGCGAATGCCCGCCTGGCTAGCGACCACCCTCAAGTAGGAAAGATGTCGCCAAGCACCTTACCGTGTACATTACATAATTACAAATCCGGCAGCAGCCTTTGAGAGCCAGTGAAGTTACAGGCACATGAGACTTGACATACGTCTCAATGTGACGGGCGCAGTGCGATCCGTGACTTGACGGTGACGGTGACGAAATGCTGTTATAGGCAGAGGTCAGTCCGCTTAACATCAGGTGGGCCTCGAGCTTGTTCACCCATCGAGTCATGACCGCCGCGGATGTTGCTTAACTTAGCTGATCGGTTATCAACGGATAAGCAAACTTCGCTACGAGCGCTTCAATAGTAAGTTTCGCACACTTAGTGCAAATAATTAAGCACTTTTTATATAATACTAGCATTCCGGGCGCAGCTCCGCCCGCGCGTATGTCGGTTATCGCGCGAAAAAATTAACCTCTTTTTGCGCAGTCGGATAAAAACTATCCTATGTTTTTTCCTGGATCTCAAACTATCTCCATACCAAATTTCATTCAAATCGGTCCAGTAGTTTTGGCGTGAAAGCGTAACAGACAGACAGACAGACAGAGTTACTTTCGCATTTATAATATTAGTACTGATATACAACTGTGGTTACAGGTTCAATGCCATCTGAATCAAAAGTCTGAGACCTAACCAACTCGTCCAATTAATAAAAGTTATATACGAAACCTGTTTAAAATTTAAAATACTGTTTTTCAGACTGGTTGTATGTTTGAATTAGCTGAGCATTGTATCGTGTGTTTTGTTTTTTATTTTTAGTTTTGATTTGTTTTTTGTTCAAGTACGATCTGGCAATGTTTTGCATTTGGTAGCGTCTGGAAGTTATTTGGTGAATTTAAAACACGTGACTCGCACGAGTGTTCCGTCAGCACTGACACTGTACTGTATTAGCGGGATCGTCCACTGCTGAACACAGTCTTCCCTATGTAGGGGGTATTTGCCGTAATCCCCACGCTTGGCAGGCGGCTTGAGGATCGCAGTGCAAGATAGTATAGTTCTCAAGAAGGCGCTGCTGCCTACCTTCTCGTATGTTTCCCTTAGTAGACTTTTACGACACCCACACGGGAAGAAATGGGGAGGTTCAATTCTAACCCGGTGCCTCACATGGGGCACACGGGAAGTGTTCCGAAGACAACTTCGCGGTGGCGCCATCTACTTGTTTTGTTGTCTATGGTTATACGTGTGTGAAAATGACTTTTTGTAGAATTACTTGCACCTTTTCATGATTTTTGTTGTTATTGTGGATTGTTTAAAATATCTTGGTTTAAAGTAGTGTAGCTGGTGCTGTCTCATAATAACAATAAAGTGTTGTGCATAGACGTTATAGACGTTTAAGATTGATTAATATTTCTTGTGGAAATCGGTGAAGTGAAGCACCACTACTTAAGTAATGCTATTTGACCAAATTCGCATTATAAGCATTGAAATGATACGAAGAATTCAGTAAGTTGTATGCCTTAGTTATATTTTTAGCTCCGCGTATAGCGGATAGTTTAGATTCACCAACAGGTTGTCTAGGTAGAAGAACTCTGCTATTCCATGCCTGCCTAAGCAATGTGAAATCTTAACAGGCAGCACTGACACACTATTTACTAAATAACCGTAGAACAAGATATGAAGGTTGAAACTGGCTGCTCACGTTTCCATACAAACATCGAAAGTTGATTATTCCCTTATTTGAGGTTTTAGGTCCAGAAATAGGTATGGTATCAATTGTTCTCTTCATTATCTAGGCTTATATCGTTACTATTTTTTTTTAATATAATTCAGTGGAAAGTTATGAGCCATAAAAATTTGAAAATTATTTGAGGCCTATAAGATTTAAATAAATTATCTATTTAAAAATGTGTTACGATACAGGCTTAGATATAGTAGAGATCAATCGATATCATGCTTAGTTCTGAACCTAAAATCTCAAATAAGGGAGTAATCAACCTTCCACGTTTGTATGGAAACGTGAGCGGCCAGTTCACCTTTAAGATTTAAGCTTCGATTTTTTTATTTTTTTGTATTACTGGTAGGTTCACCATTAATTTAACCACTATCTCACCAGGTGATATGTTAAGATGCATTCGAAGATGCAGTTAAAATTCAACATATTCGAACGTTGTTTTTTTTCTATTTGAAACACTAGTGCGGTAAAGTAAACAAAAAGCACGAGTGTGTAATATACTATATTATGACACTAAAATCGGTGCATTTAAAGGCCCGTTACGAGCGAGCGTGTTGAAACAATTCTATTACGACGCACATAAATAGCCGTGAGTACGTCATAATGATAATAAGGCATAAGTCACACACCGGTTCCTGATAATTTAAAAAAATATATAAATATGACGAATCAAGTAGAAATTATCTATCGATATTATTTAATAAAAATAAAACTGTATTTAACACGTTCCTTATAATACGTGACCAACGTTTTAATAAATTATTCATTTTAATTACATATTTTTATGTCATTATATATAATTATTATTATTTAAATCATTCCGATAAAAATATGTATGCATGTAAACGTACTTATTTCTTAAAAAAACACTAACAATGTAGGTAAGCATTAGTAGGTAGGTACATTTTAGAAAAAAAATTAATTGATTCATTTCATATAAGTCAGAAACATGAGTACCTATGTATAGGAAGTAGTACTTAGGCACCTTTATATTTTTTTTATAGTATCACATATCATCTGGTGAGATAGTTAAATGTTAGTCTATACGCTACATACAAATAAAAAAACAACAAAGAAAAATCTTTGAAATCTCAGTATTATTCTTGACCGAAAAATACAGAATCGTTATTTAAAAAAAAATACCAAAAAATGGAACCGACTTTAACACCGAAAAGTGTGAAATAAACTTGTTGAAGTTGGTACCACGATAGTTCAAAAGTACCTATTATCACAATATTGTGCGCATAGAACCGACTTCGACAAGTAATTTCACACTTTTGGGCGTTGAAGTCGGTTCCATTTTTTGGTAAAAAAAAATGTTTTTTTCTCTTTTTAGTGACCCTTACCACTTACGGGACCGCTTCTCATTCATTGTCAATGACTATAACAATATCATCAAGATAGGTACCTTCAGTTATTGGAGTGTAACTCAAAACGGCTTCACCGATTTTGATGAAATTTAAATGGCAACAAACGACGAGCACTATCTTTCAAACAAAAGAATTTTACAAATTCGGTTCACCCATTCAAAAGTTCTGAGGTAACAAACATAAAAAATAAATAAAAAAACAGACTTTTTGAGGATCTCATCCGTTTTTGGAAATTAATAAAACTTTTCGTGTCTTGGAAAGGCAGAAAGCGGCGTCTGACCCAAAGAAATACAAAATTGTTAAAAAAAACTGGCAACTGTGTGGTGTTTGTATAATATTGCACTCCGGTCGGACAAGTGGAAAACCCAACGCAGTGAGAGGATTGTTTCTGAGAACGTCTTGCAATAGTGATGGCACGCAGTAAATGCTACATATTACAAAATTAAAAATTTTTAGAGAAAAAAATATAGTCATTATCGGGATTCGAACCCGCGTCCATCCACCCTTATAGCTATGGTGTGTGCTCAGACCGACTGAGCTATAACATGACATTATGATTCATAACTCTATTTTTTGTTCCCGTTCTTCAACCATCGTATGGGAATAAGAGCGAATTCCGCACATGAATATATTTTTCTCTCTAAAAATTTGTCATTTGCAACGTAATCAGCAGAGCAGGCGTTATTGCAAACATAACAATATTAAAATGCTACATATGTTTTCTCCTGATGTTCTTATTACCTACACTTAAGAATACTTTGTTTCTATGTAATTACATGGTTATGCTTATGTTATCATTACCATCATCAACCGGAATACTTCCAATGATAAAAAAAGCGTCCTCGATCATAAACTTATGTCTTAACGACATTTTTACCGGCAGGTGCTTGGCAACAGATTTTCTACTTGAGAGTAGGTAGCCAGATGAGTTCACAATTTGCAAAATGCTACTACCATACTATAACGACTCTCAACCTAAGACAACAAACGGGACCGGTAGCTTAACGTGCTATCCAAAGCACGGAAGCAGGTGGCCATTCGCAAAATGCCTTACCACTATGCTTTATCGACTGCCATCGTAAGACAACAACTGGGGCCTAACGTGCCCTGCGAAGCACGGAAGCGCTCAGTTGCAAATTTTTTTTTTTTTTTTTTTTTTTTTTACTCCAAACTGGGTAGCACTTGACCACTATCTCACCTGATGTTAAGTGATGATGCGATCGATGATGGAACGCGCTTACCCAGGAGATACCTATTCACTCGCTTCTTGAAGACCCCCATATTGTACTTAACCGGAAACACAGCCTCAGGCAGAGTATTCCATACCCTGGCGGTTCGCATGATAAAAGAAGATGCAAATCGCTTTGTTCGGGTAAATGGAATATCCACCATATAGCGGTGGCGCTTCTGAGTATCCCTGGATGTCCGGTTATAGAATGGGGATGGCGGAATCAGATCATGTAGTTCTGTGGCACACTCCCCGAAATGTATCCGATAAAAAACCGATAAGCAAGCGACTTTGCGGCGATGCTCGAGACTTTGGAGTCTCTTGCTTACAAGTTGGTCGTCGTTTATGAGTCTCTTGGCTCTCCTCTCAATAGCTTCCAGTGTCTCCAGCTGGTATTTGGCAGAACCATCCCAAAGGTGAGAACAGTACTCCATACACGACCGGACTTGCGCTTGATAAAGATTGAGCAGCTGTCCCGGTGTGAAGTATTGTCTCACCTTCGCCAAAACACCAAGCTTTTTTGAGGCTAGCTGGGCTTTAGACTCAATATAGGAGCCGAAATTGAGAGTCGGTGTTAATGAGATGCCAAGAAGCTCGAGATGGTTACTTATCGGCACGGACACATCTCTGAAAGTAGGAGCCAGCTGAAAAGGGCTCCGTTTGGCGGAGAAAAGACACGCCTGGGTTTTAGCAGCATTGAACTTAACCAGGTTGGCATCGCCCCAATCGGAGACTGCCTTCAGAGAAAAGTTCAAGCGCTGGACCATCGCTTCCCTATGAGACTGGATTTGTAATGCACTGGTTCGTGCGTTAGATGTATAACTCTCCACAACGGTGCTGTCGTCTGCGTACCCAAAAATACCGGGCTTAAGCAGATCATTAATATGCAGCAGAAAAAGCGTTGCGGAGAGTACTGATCCTTGAGGGACTCCGGCATTAATAGCTTGCTAATAAGGCTATCGTGCCAAACCCTGTCAAAAGCCTTCGAGATATCGAGAGAAACAGCAAGCGCCTCTCCGTGGTTCTCGATGGCTTCGCTCCAGATGTGAGTGGCATACACAAGAAGATCCCCAGTAGACCGGTTTCGGCGAAACCCGTATTGTCGGTCACTGAGGAGATCATTAACTTCTAGGTATGCCAGGAGCCTGTGGTTCAGTACACGTTCCATCGTTTTACACAATATGGAAGTGACTGAAATAGGCCTGTAATTGGCAGGGTCTGCGCGACTACCCTTTTTGGGCACGGGCTGCACGTTTGCAAGCTTCCAGGACTTAGGCACTTGACCAGTCGTCATAGACAAGCGAAAGAGGCGAGTCAATGTTGGAGTCAACTCAGGCGCACACACCTCAAGACTACAGCTGGTATACCGTCTGGACCACTAGCTTTGTTCACGTCCAGATTGCGCAACGCTTTGCGTACTTCAGATTGTCGAATGCGGATTTCTGACATTAACGTCCCGCAGTTTGGCAGACTTGAAGGTACAGCATTGCCAGCATCTAAACGTGACGATTCTGCAAACAGAGAGGCAAATAAATTTGCTTTCTCTTCAGCAGTGTGCGCTAGGGAGCCGTTGGGTTTCAGCAGTGGAGGCAGTGAGGGACGGCAGAAGTTCTCTTCGATCGATTTCGCCAGGGACCAAAACGCTTTGCTACCCGAGGGGTAAGAAGCAAGTTTGTTCCCTGTTCGGCGTATATGATCGAAGCGAGCCTTCTTAAGGGCTTTTTTGCAGGACTTGGCAGCCAGGTTAAATGCTTTCTTCTTTTCACGTACATCTCTAGATTTGCGGGTTCGAGCATCAGCCCAGGCTAAGTAGGCCTCATGCTTTAACGCTTCTGCATCTTCACATTTAGCATTAAACCATGGGCGAGCTTTGCTGGACAGCGGGACGTCAGAAAATGGTATGAAATATTCCATACCTTGACGTAATACTTCTGTCACAGCATCCGCGCAAATTGAGGGATCGCTAGAAGAAAAACAAGCCCGGCTCCAAGGGTAAGACGCGAAAAAACAACGCATCTCATCCCAATCTGCTGACCTGTATCGCCACACTCGCCGCGTGCCTTTTGGGCTGGGATCGGGCGGGGAGTAGACTGATACAGACTTCACCAGACAGTGGTCGGAACTACCTAAAGGTGATGAAACCGACACTGAGTAGCGGTCTGGATCTGTTGTCAGCAGAAGGTCCAAGCAATTGGCTGTGTGGCCATCAACGTCCGGTATCCTTGTAGCTCCTTGGACCAGCTGTGTGAGGTCTAGCGTCAAGGCAAGCTTGCGCATCTCTCGACCAGCGTGGTCTGTGCTCTGGTATGGGTATAGCCAGTCTTGATGGTGGGCGTTGAAATCCCCCAGAAGCACTAATTGAGCAGAAGGATATCTCTGTTGGGCCACATCCGCCGCCTCGCTGAGGTAATTTGTGAGCCTGGTCATCTCCGCATCTCCGCTGTGTGATCGGTAGACACTAGCATAAAGAATTTTCTCTATGCCAATGTCCACCAGAACCCACATGACTGAAAATTTGGGGTCTTCAAGGTTGCGGAGACGCCGATAGCAAATGTCATCGCGGGCATACATACAAACTCCCGCCCTGGCTTTGAAGCTATGTTCTAGCATATAACCAGGGTAGGCAAGGTATGCCGCGTCAGCTGGACATTTGATCTGCGTCTCCGTGAGGAACAGAATATGCGGTTTAGCGGTCTCGAGATGGTGGTGGACCGAGTTGATATTTGAGTGCAAGCCTCGAATGTTTGAGAGGTGCACTAGGAGGGAGAGGACGTGCTTCCGCTGTTGAACCTCAATTCTGTTTTTTCCTTTCATTTTTTCGGGGAGTGAAAATAGGTAAAGGGAAACGGAAGTGGAAACGAGGCGCATACTACCAACCCGTGACACAAATTAAGCCTTTTCACCCTATGGGAACCAATCCTGGAGACCGCGGGGACGCCCGAGCCCCCCCAGAGGTGTCCATCGGGTCCTCTCATCTGGTCGCCAACCAGCACGATGGCGCACCTCCGGGATTTTTCGCGAGATGGCGGGGCAGCCTTTCATGAGTGGCTGGCTCACTACTTGGGCCCCCAACTATCTGCGGTCGGCCAGCGGAAAACCGTGCCTCGGATCCCGCTGCTCTCCAAGATAGGCTGCCAGGTAAATTGACCTTCGATGTATCACGACTAGCTATAGCAATAAGCGCAACTGTTTCCGACCCGTTCCCCATAATGGCTTCACCAAACATCATGCCGAAACGCGACGGCACACGCGACGCCGCTTGACGGCATGGCTTTGTCTGGTGGGTGGTAACACGCCGCGGCATAAGCCTACCACCTGAAAAGTACTGCTCTTTTGGCGCCACCCAGGGGACACGTGTAGGACATCGAGGGCTAAATCCTACGGACGCGAGCAGTATAGTCCCCCATAAAAAATGCAATGCCACAAGCGTCTGATCTGTTAAGAGCGTCAAAGTAAACTACGCTACAACCGTTTAATAATAAATAAATTAAGTTTCTAAATTGAATGATTACAAGTACTATCGCGTGCTAAGCGAAAATCATATTAACCAAGTTAGGTTGTTGAACAGACTAAAATAAAAGAAACAGGTACATCACTAGCTGGTAACTGTACACAGTGACTGGCCTGCTTAATGACGTGGCAATAATAACTTGCAACTTGGGGATTAACCTCAGGTTATGCCTCCACTACATGGACACTCGTAGAGATGGTGGTTCTCAATAAACTGGTTTAGTTTTGATCTTCCATTTGTATTGCTCTGACATGGAGGTACAAAGCGGGAGGCAGTGGAGATTAAAGCGGCTAAAACCCAAGCCACAAATTTTAGATTTACGAATGATTCGAGCACCAAGTTTTGTCCCGAGTGATTATCGGCGCCGGGTGCCAAAACCACTCGGTCATCTGAACACACTCGACTGAGTCAAATTTTGTTCTATAATCTACCACTGAATATGTAAACAATTATAAATTAATTAAAAAAGTAAAAAACACGAGTGCAAGTTTTTTTATGCTTGATAGGCTAGCCTTTGACCACTATCTCACCTGATGGTAAGTGATGATGTGGTCGAAGATGTTGTTCAGGCTAACTTAGATTTACTGGCTCTCAAGGACAGCTGCCGGAACACACCGTTAGATGCTTGGCAACAGATTTTCTACTCGAGGATGGTACTCGTAGCTATCCAGGCGGGCATTTGCAAAATGCCCTACCACCACGCTGTAACGACTGCCATCGTAAGACAACAACCGGTTCCGACGGCTTAACATGCCCTCCGAAGCACGGAAGCTCTCAGTAGTAATGTCAACAGCGGTCACCCATCCAAGTCATGACCGAGGCGGACGTTGCTTAACTTTGCTGATCGATTTAGAACGACTAAGCAAACTACGCCACGAGCGCTTCAAGCGTTTGTATGGAAAGCGCCACGAGCACGTAAAGGACTGTTTCTCAGATGACAAATCCATCCAGAATATTAAGGGCCTGTTTCAGAATGTTCGAGTAAGTGCCGGTTATACTACCCAGAACATATTTATTAAACAAAACTTACATGATTATAGTCACAGCGTTTTTGCTCAGACGATATAAAACTGTTGCGTTCAATTTGAGAAAAACGGTGGATAACAAATAGTTATCAGACAGTATTTTGATATATAGCAAGTGAATATAAGAAATAATGAATGTGTGTGTGGTGTACGAATGAGATCTACATGCATTTAAGATGACTCTTGAAAATTTGTGTGATTGAAGGTATAGCAATATTGCCTAAAATGCTATCTTTGCTTTTCACAGTCATCGATTTAGCCTATCCATCGGCTAAAGCTTGAAACGCGCTGCATGTCAACTGTCATTTTTATCATTCAGTTCTTTTATGTGTTGCATAGCAACCCGAAACTTTATTAAGACATTCTGAAACGAAAAATAACTGAATGATAAAAATGACACTTAACATGAAGCGCGTTTCAAGCTTTAACCGATGGATAGGCTAAAACGATAACTGTGAAACGCAAAGATAGTGTTTTATTTATTAAATATGTTCTGGGTAGTAAAACCGGAACTTACTCGAACATTCTGAAACAGGACCTATGAAGTATTTAAATTTTCACATCAGGTATAATTTATAATATTTGCATGTATGCTTTCAGGCTGAACGCTGTATATACTTGATATATTATAAAATCTTGTAATATTGTACTGTATTCTTGCAAATAAAATATTGATTTGATATGCTTTTAAACGAAAGGCGCTATATATACACGTTCCTTAACAATCTTCTTCTTAAAATCCGTAAACTAAGACAGTAATGTAGCATATTATGCATTTTCTCGAGTCATGGACCGGTTTGTACTTTGTAACCATTTGTAGGTTGGTAGAATGTACACGGGTATTCCCAGACCATATGTTCAAGCTTTTTGATAAAAATTTCACAACAGAATCTTCCTCATTATATCATATCATCAAAATAAATATCTATAGTATTGGTGTATGGTATATGGTATTGGTGTTATTTTCCTGTTTACAGCATAAAAAAATGAAGCAACATTCTTTAAATTCGGACTCGTTGAAGCACTTTTTGTCGTTTTATTAATTCCGGGATTCAAAACCACAAAATAATTAGGTATAATTATTATTATGAACCTATATTTTGTTAGCTAAGTGAAACTTGAAGCTCTTAAGCCGATGTCCGAACCTCAAGCTGAGGTCCGAACCACAGTGGTGCCCTTGAGCTTGCTGTCAACTCCTCCTTTAGTAGCGGTACGTTTTCGGCGACCGCAGGAGACGGAGGTAGAAGGCGCTTTTCGCCTTCTACCTCCGTCTCAGGAGAAATGCCTTCGTCACTTCTCCCTCCCGGGCAATGGAGGGCCTACCCTTGCCCAAAATTCGGTGGACCTGGACGTCGAAAGCGGTAGCCAGCATCTATGTCCTCCCTAAAAAAAAACCGGAAGCAGTGATAGCAGTGCGGTAATAGCTATGGAGTTAGCACTCCTGCTGCAGGTCCATGGTTCTATCCCCACCAGCCCCACCGCTGTCTTGGGCTTAGTGGATGGTTGGAAATGAATTTTGCGAATGATCGCCTAGCCAGCTGACAGCCTCCAGTAGCAATCTGTCGCCAAGCCCCTAACATTTTGTTTCGGAAGCATTCCTCGAGAGCCAGTAAGTAATCACATGCACATGAGGCTTTAACAACTTAGCAGGAGTGATGGGCGCAGTGCAGTTCGTCACTTATTATCGACAGAGTTTACCCCTTAACAACGTATGGGTCTTGTGAATGGTCCATCACAATCCTATAAAAAAAGTAAATATTCCATAATGATAGGTTTTAAAAACACACTACGAACTATATATTTGACTACAGCTACTACAATGGAAGCACTTAGACAACCTACAAGCAGATTTCAGACTCACAGGCAGTCCAAATGCTCCAGCCCACTACCAGTTAGCAGCATGCTGGAAGAATTACGCTTTAGATTTTGTAGTTAGCGTTAAAGTAACTTACCGATGCTCTTCCACGAAGCCTTCTTCATAGCCTTGGCCCGTTGTTCTTCTCTTTCCAGCTGCTTGATTGTCTCTTCCAGATCCTTGTCCCCTGGACTCTTGTTGCGTAGCCACGCTAAAACATTGCGGGCCTCCTGAAAATAATATTTATACTTTTAAAGTATCAGCCGGATATTCTACTGCTGGACACAGCCTTCCCCATTAATTGGGGATTTGCCCTAATTCCCACGCTTGGCAGGTTTTTTGCTGATCACAGTCTAAGATAGCAGTTCCACAGAAGGCGCTGCTGCCCAGCTTGCGGTATTTTACCCATAGTCTGCTCATACAGGGTGAATTTTTGAGACAGGACGGTAAGGGCAGGTCTTTTCTACCTGAAAACTTAGGCATCCCCATTCTTAAACCAAAATGTTCAAATCCATCGCCTCTATACCATCTTGCATGGAAATTTTGACGTGATTATGAAAACATATTTGCGCAACAGGCATTCATGTCAAAGTATCAATACTAAATTACCTACTGATATTTTGTTTGTTTGTCATTAATCACCAAGAAATCAACTGTCGTATAGCCCTAATCCCTTGTACGCCATTATGCAAGAATATTAGCAATTCGCCGTCATCATTATTTAAATGTAAGCATTTATAGAAGCAAATTGTTTGTTCCATAATTATTTTTCATGACTGAGATTATTATAAGAAAAAATAACAATGCGTTGTCATCCAGCACTTAAATTAGTAAGCTACATGTTTTTTTTTATGCCTGTTAGCTTAGCCTTTGACCACTATCTCATCTGATGGTAAGTGATCGAAGATGTTGTTTAGGCTATCCTAGAATTACTGGCTCTCAAGGTCAGCTGCCGAAACACACCGTTAGGTGCTTGGCGACAGATTTTCAACTTGAGGGTGGTAGCTAGCCAGGCGGGCATTTGCAAAGTGCCCTACCACCATGCTGTAACGACTGCTATCCGAAGATAATAACCGGGACCGACGGCTTAACGTGCCCTCCGAAGCACGGAAGCGCGCAGTAGTAATGTCACTAGCGGTCACCCATCGAGCGCTTCACTACTGTAATGAACAAGTTTGTTTTTAAGTGACTTTCAAAAAAGGTGGAGGTTCTTATTTAACACTAGCGGTTCACTTCGGCTTCGCAAGGGTATTTAATAAAATTAAAAAAAAAAAAAAATTTTGAAGCGCTCGTAGCGAAGTTTGCTTAGCCATACTGAACCGATCAGCAAAGCTAAGCAACGTCCGCCTCTGTCATGA
The DNA here is from genome assembly GCA_963854805.1 of Plagodis dolabraria. Taxonomy (NCBI): domain Eukaryota; kingdom Metazoa; phylum Arthropoda; class Insecta; order Lepidoptera; family Geometridae; genus Plagodis; species Plagodis dolabraria. Next base: position 9,277,102 of record OY978462.1, on the reverse strand, counting down.
GTTGGATGGGTGACCGCTGGTGACATTACTACTGAGCGCTTCCGTGCTTCGGAGGGTACGTTAAGCCGTCGGTCCCGGTTGTTGTCTTAGGATGGCAGTCGTTATGGCATGGTGGTAGAGCATTTTGCGAATGCCCGCCTGGTTAGCTACCAACATCTTCGGCCACATCATCTATCAAAAATATTGTACTGACTTCAACTTTTGGGTGTTAAAGTCGGTACCTTTATCTGTTTTTTTTTATTCCATTACCTTGTGTACAGCAATTATTCTGTTACATACGTTAACTGCAAATATACCAATGTGTCTATAAATTTGGTGATCTATTTATTACCAATGGCGAACGCTATCGTGGGCGAATGACACAAACATTGATTATTTACGCAACACCACTAAAGAGGGTGAATATGTTTTGAAAATAAAACGTATAACTGACCTAACTGAAAAATATGAAGGAAAATAAGGGAAGCAGCGCTTTCTGAAGAATCATATTACACTGCGATCCCTGAGACTCTTACTAAACGTAGGTATTTTGGAACCCCCCACTACTAATGGGGGAGGCCTTTGTTCAACAGAGCACATTATGGCTGTTGATGGTAGTTCATAGTTGTGGTAGTTGGTTTCACTGAAGTAAGAGTTAAGACTATTGGAATCAGCACCAGCAGCGTACATACTTCTAAAAGTTACTTAAACATTTAAAGTGTTGAAAATCGCAAACATTTTATTTAAAAAATGTGTAGGTTTGTATTTACACGCGTCAATTAGCTGCTATACGTGAGTTTCATGTATTCCTTTTAGCGATTAAGAAATAATCATTTACAAACGTTCTTTTTTCACATATTGTGACAACTGACAACAAACGAGCTCGCTAAGTAATTGATTAATGATGGTTATCAAGTGCTAAGTGGTTCTCATGATCGCAATGTTGACGTAAAAGAACAATAGAGCCGCAAAAAAGGAAAGAGCTATGTTCCTTTTTAGCAGCTGTTAAACTTATAACACGGTTTATGAGTCACACCTGCCGCATGTATGTGACACCTAAATACATATTATTAGCATTGAAAGTAAACCTGTATAAAGCAGTTTTTGTACGCATTCAGAAACAGCTGTGTTTATTCTACATTTGCGATGAAGAGGCAGTTTCTTGAATCTCAATAAATCTAAATAATTTTACATTACTAAGAGCTACTTGATTTATCCAAAAGTCACAACGTTCCAGGGTCAAGAATCAAAGACAGCTGTTATATCACCATCAGGTGCATTCCAATACAGGAAAAGGGTAAGAAAATGACATCACGTTTTCGGTGAAATACATGCAATATAATAGACATCTTAATGTTGGATTTTTTAAATTAAATCCACTCTATCAGTTCATAACAATCTTATTTATAACTGAGTGAAGAAAGAAGCTACTGTGTATGTCGCGAAACCGGTTGCATTATCAACTTAAATTTAAATAATAATTTATTTAAATTTATATTTAAATTTAAATATAAATTTAAAGAATATTTTTTCGATACGTGTCATACATATGAAAGCTTTGATCAAGTTTCTCTGGCCAGAAAGGTCAGGAGCTAGGTTTGGAAAAGGAACAATTTAGATTTCAAAAGTACCAGTACCTACTAGCCTTGCGTGGGTACTGGCACTTTTGAAACATAAATCCCTAATTCCAAAAGCAGCAGCAATCATTCTTTCCACTGTCTTTTAGAATTTGGCTGAACCTGCACACTTATTTGAAGGAAGGCTAGTAAGCGCACCACGGGCACGGTTGCGCAAAGCCACATCACAGCTGCAAAGGAAAGCATGCTCCCACTACAATGAGATATCCGAAGTCATGCATCAGGATCATTGGCCAAAATCTCTCATACTTGACGACAGTAATTTATGTTAACTATATTAAAGTAGTTTTACCTGTTCTTCTCTAGACATGACTAGCAGAACGGGTGTCACTAGCATAAGTATACGGACCAGCGAGACTATTGGCACTTTTGTGTACCGCTCAATTACCATTGCTAAGAACAAAAGCACCTATGTTCACTGCGATATCTTTTAGGTTTCTTACCTGTATCTTCCCTTGTTTGACTAGGAACACCGGTGTCTCTGGCATGGCGAGGAAGACCAGCAAATGCACCACTGGTATCGCTGTGCAGAGCCACATCACAGCTGCAAAGGAGAGCATATCTCCCGCTATATACACGATCAGGTACCCGACGTTCTGCACCAGGATGAAGAGAGAGCCCAGTGCACCGCGGATGTTATCTGAAGCTATCTGGGGAATAAATGACAAAGAGAAGATAAATGAGAGAATAAATTATAGACTATTCAGCATAATAAATAAATAGCAATTTTTCGAGTTGCTAACATTACTATTTACTTAATATAAATTATTATTAGCTATCTAGATAACCTTGTTCATTACATCAGCTTTGTGTGTGAGTGAGTGAGAGAGAGAGGGTCTGTGTACGTGCGAGGGTGTGTGTGTATGTGAGTGAATGTAGTAATGTGATAATTGTAGTTGAAAGTAATGTGTTTAAAATATTAAACAATACACGAAGATAACTTACTTCTTTTAAGTACAATGGTGTGACGACATAGCAGCCGGCGCAAGCTAATCCTGCTACCACTCGTGACGTTATGAGAGCCCAGGGGGCCAGGGAGAACAGGGTGATGGACCAGCTTATCTGTGAAAGAAGATAAATAAAGTAAGTTTCTATGTTTATACGTCTCTGAAACAGTGATCCAATAGCAATGACTACAGACTGCCGTGCAGCTGGTCCATGATTCGATACCGCCCGTGGGTTAGTTTCAGTGTATAATGGTTAGTAGGGCATGTATACACAAAATACTGGAAGGGTTACTACTTTAGACAGATTTACTACTTGAGAGTGGTCTCTCATGTAGAAGATATATCCTTATGGAGTGCTCCAGCAGTAGTAGTCCAGTAGAGTGAGTTCCTATTTTAAGTAAAGCCTGTTTATCAATTTCGACTACTTAATCGTTATCATCAGGTGCAACTTCTGTTGAACAGTTAGGCTAACAGATGTCATAAAACAATATGTTATTTATCAATACATAAGCACGTCTTTCTATTTGTTATTTCGTTAATCCACAAAAGTAGCATGCCAATACTAGTGAGGGGTATATTATAAGGTTTTTATGGGCCGCTGAATATTGCATTGCAGTACTATTCAGCGTGGTGGATTATAATAACATGACCTACAAACTATAGAAATTCCTAGCCCTATTATCAGTTGACACAACGTCATGAAGATCTATCTTGCAGTGCACTTAGTATCATGAAATTGCTACGTCTATCTAACATTTTAATTACTCATATCTATCGAGATAATAAACAGTATGTAATTGTTTAGTTGACATGACAGGTCGAGAGTAGATAAAACCGCTTCAATCTCAGTTAATACCTACTTTATTGCCGTTGCGCTAGATTTGTTTAATTGGTAAGGACCGCTTTGGTATCTCAAACACAGTAGATATAACACAGAATATAAAAAAGACATGATATATATGAAGCATGATAAGGAATTGTTCCGACATAGAGGCGTCTGCTCTTCATACATTCTTAGAAGTAACGTCAAAAAGAACCAACTATTGTGACTAGGGCATGTAATTATCCGACCAAATTTACTATTCGGATATTTCGGATACAACCTAAACACTATCCGGATAATACGGATATTTCGGATACTAGTGATAAACATTTAAATCAAACTAACAATAGTGTTTAAACAAGATATATATCACTACAAACTTACAAATTTACGAGAGAAAAAATTATAGTCATGTGCGGGATTCGAACCCGCGTCCATCCACCCCTTTAGCCGGGGCATGCTCTAACCAATTGAGCTAACATGACACAATGACTCATAACTGTAATTCTTGCTCTCGTTCTTCATGCAACCATCGTATTGGGATGGAGCGACACCTATAGTTCAACTTGCGTTGTACTACAAACAAGACCAATTTTGCAATTGGTTTAAAACTTGTAAATGATGACGCAACCTTATAATTTTAATATTGTTAAGTTTGCAATAATAAAATGCTAGGCGAATTACATTACAAAATTACAAATTTACGAGAGAAAAGCAGCCTAGCAGGCGTCATTGCAAACTTAACAATATTAAAAAAAGATATATATCACTGTATCGTTTTTATACACTGTTATTTTGAAGCAAAATCAGTTAAGGAGACGCAACTTTTGGTATATATTTCACGCTATAGTACGTCGTAGATTTAACTTTGATAATTTTCAAATGTATGGAGTGTTTCGAATGTTTCGAGTATACCTGAGGTTAATTTTAGTATATGAAAACATACACAAAGCTTAGTAATTAAACAAATTTAAACGGTTTAAATCGCGTATATTTTATCCCGACGTTTCAAACACTTTGCAGTGATCGTGGTCAAGGGGTGACTAATTGATTTTATTTGTCACATGAGTTATTAAGAAATTATTTGGTCTACCGTCAGAAATTTTTATACTAATCATAACGTTCTTTATTCACGCAGTATTCGCTCACAGTGTCCAGAGGTCTTGCAGATTTAACAGGATCCCAAGCAGGTGGTACCTACTTGCCAACCATCATCTCTATTGAAATTTGGGTACTTTTTGCCACACAACTTTTTACAACATTATATACAAAGCTGTAGTAAAATGCTTATTATAATATGCTATTATAATTTTTTACGTTTCGCGCTCAAACAAACGGGTAACGATCTAGGTATGTAGGCGGCCCGCGTGTATTGAAGCTAGAAAATAGCGACAATATTTGTAAATGAAATTATTATTATCAAAAATGAAGAAATTTTCAGTAAAATTACCAAACAAATGTTCATTACTTTTCAGCTATTCTATATCTGTTGACTTGAAACCATCGTAGGACGGTCCGCTATCGATGTCCGCAATAAAATAAATGACGGATACATTATGAAAAACAACAAAGAAAACGAAAAACAAAAATATGCTGTAATTTTGAAGCAAAAACAGTTTTTTTCTGTCGGGTGTAAAAAAAACCATTAAGCTAATGTAATATAACAAGTACGAATCATATCCAAAATAAGAAACAAATCTTCTTCAATCACTATTAAAAGCTCCAAAATATATTTCTAAATATGATTTTGACGCTTAGCACTATCGCGTGCTACGAGTAAGCGTAAATCACATATTACAAATTATTGGAGTACACATTTTTTTTATGCCCAAGGCGGGAATCGAACTCGCGTCCTCCGATATCGCATCCGACACGATATCGGAGGAAGCGGGTACGATTCCCGCCTTGGGCATAAAATTTTGTACCGTAGGTAAACCCTGTAAAGAACTATGAGGTAACACCAAAAAAGTTCAAAATCGGTAACCCCTTGTAAAGAATTATGAAGTAGCACAAAAGAGGTTGCAGACACAAAAAATACAGTCGAAAAAACCTCCTTCTTCTTTTAAAAAGTATATAATAACTTGTAGATGTCCATGTCAGTGCCATACACGTCCTAGTTAAACCTTGTCAATTTGCGAAGCCATAGCCTGACATAGAGACAAAAACAAAAAAAACCTTGTCAGTTCAATATTCTCGTTGTAGTTGCCCCAGGTTCAGGTACACGCCATACTTGCTTTGTTATACACGTGTTATAAAATCTAGTTTTCTATTTAAAGACACGAAGTTCTAGAAACTTCCTCAACATCTTTCTAACCACATTTTTCAACCTGATCTGGTCTTCACCGTCTGGCAATTTTTATGTCCTGTTCTTTAATGTATTCGAACAGCATAATAAAGCTAATTATACCGATGTATTGTTTTCATTTCTCATACTCGCAAAGTAGTGTTTGTTTGATTTGAGTAGCGGGTGGAAGACACTGCTTCCCACCCGAGGGCGGGAAGAGTTAATAGTAAATTCTTCCCACTTAAGGGCCGGAATGTCTTGTAACCATGTAACCATTTTGTTGTCCACAAAATTAGATGTGTAAGTTTTACCTTTGGAAAATTCTCTGGTGTAATAAAACAAATAAAAACAACTACGTTTGTGTTTATGCAAAGGCTAAAAGAACTAGTTTATAGCAGAATTTGAAGCAGTGATGGCTCAATGGCATTGACTATGGACTGCCGCGCAGCAGGTCCATGTTTCGAATCCCGCCGCGGGCTTGAGCTTCACCGCATGGTGGAAGGGCATTTTGCGAGTGCCCACCTGGCTAGGTCCAACCGCAAGTAGAAAATCTGTGGCCAAGCACCTCACAGTGTGTTCCGGCAGCGGTCCTTGAGAGCCAGTGAAATTACAGGCACATGAGACTTAACAATTACTGTCTCAATGTGACAGGCGCAGTGCAATTCATGACTTGTGACGAAATGCATCTGTTATAGGCAGAGGTTAGTCCGCTTCACATCAGGTGGGCCTCGAGCTAGTTCCGTCAAAATAACATTTAAAAAAATTTACTTTCTCAAGTTAGTGTAGGTATATTATAATATGAAAATTTTAGTTACTAATTCTGTTTATGGGCAGTCTGAATAAAAAAAACCTATTAAGTGGGATGATTAATAAAGGCTATATACTTAGTGTATTAGTAACTCAATATAAGGTAAGTACTTATTAAAAAAAACTATCAAAAATGTAACTTAAATGTCACAAATTGTTTTAACTCCTGAATTAATTTTATATATTTATCTTCCATTCATTTTATCATGTTCTGTAAATATTGTTGAAAAGCTTTTTTTTTATTTTCCTTATATTTGTACTCAGTTAAAAGTAGAGTGTTTAACGTGGATGTAAGTCATCGATATCTACTCGGACTAGATGGAGAAAAACTACATTTTTTTTATATTTTTGGTGAAAAGTAGAATGTTAACAGTCATTAATGCCTATTTGGATTTTATTAGCCGCCCGTTATTATTCCAAACAAAATTTTACTTTTAATTTGACAAATAGAAAATCATTTTTTTTTAACTTTCGTTATATTCGAATTGAAAGTCATCAATTCCTACTCGGGCTATAGATGCCCTCGCTGCGCTTGGAAGTCTAAATGCCTCGTATGGGAATTGATTTCTTTCGACCCCATTTTTAGACAACAAAGTCCATTTTATTCTGTGTAGGCACAGAATGTATGCAAAGAAAACTTAGGGTAATGGAAGTTGATATTTTTTTCCGAACCTTTTACTTATGAAACAGGACTTGAGAACCCCGAATTCGTTTTAAATTACACGATTTCTTATTTTATTAACCAACTTCCAAAAATGGAGAAGGTAAATTAGTCTGTATTTTTTTGGATTTGTAACCTCTGAGCTTCTTAATGGGTGAGCCGATTTTGATGTTTCTTTTTTATTTGAAAACTGATGCTTGTCGTGTTGTCCAATCTAAATTTCAGCAAAATCGGTCAAGCTTTTTTTGAGTTACACTCCTATAATTGAAAAGTTTGGTCCTGTCTTGATGATATAGTAATTGCCAGTGACTAACAATCGATCCCGTAAATGCCAAGGGACACTTAAAAAAAGGGTGAAACAATTTTATTTACCTACAAATTTAACCGACTTCAACACTCAAAAGTGTAAAATAACTTGTCGAAGCCGGTACCATGCACACAATATTGTCATAATAGGTACTTTTGAACTATCATGGTACCGAATTCAACAAGTTATTTTACACTTTTGAGTGTTGAAGTCGATTCTATTGTAAGATAAAAAAAAATATGTTAATGCACATAAAATCAACAATAGTATTATATTTTACATTATAATATAAGTAAACACAGACAGACATCAACAAAAACGGAAGTCTCTTGTTTTGAACAAAAGTAAAAATATGATAATAATATTAATAATATATAACCACACAGCAAAAACCAACAAAAGAAACACATGTTTTGATAATGTCATTGAGTGCAGCATGCGAGACATTCTACGAAAATCATAAAAACAAAACAAATATTTTCCATATAGGTTAGTTCCACGAATTTAAAGGTGAAACAAATCGCATTATACTACGCATGCGTCGTCTGTAGATACCCTTTTCGAAATTAAAAGTCGTGACTCATTAGTAAATAATTTATAACAGTATGAATGCTGTGATGAAAAAAAAAAAATTTGTGGTTTTGGACAAGCAAAATGTTGTGATTGATATTTTCTGCTGTGTTTTTGTGTCGATAAGCAAGTACTATAAATTAAAAATTAAACGGAACTAACTACCAATACCGAAAAGTATGAAATAACTTGTGGAAGTCTGTACCATGCTGATTCCCATAAGCATGGTCCGACTTCCATAAGTTATTTCATACATGTTGCCTTCCTGACCTGAACGGGTATACCGTTTCAAGATGGTGAGGAGCCTTGTTGTAGGTATGCTGATCATTTGGCGCATTATTTTTCTTAACAGTCTTAATGAAATCCAACAAAGTTCTTCTTCAAAATAGTAGTTTTGTTAAGTTTGGTATTATACACATAATACCTAGGCGGGCCAAATCTTGCCTTCAAATCGGCCCCTTGTGAGTTAAGGATAAAAGTGCCAACCTACTAATAATCCCCACTGGCCCTCACGCCGTATGGGGAGCACCCCCTACAGGTCGGCGATACCGGCTAAGTCCGATGAGCTCGCTCACCAAAGTAGGGTATAGTCCTCCGGCATTTTGGGGGTAGTGCGGAGGGCTAACGACCCTCCCACATAAAAAAAGTTACGAAACCATAATTATAATGAGATCGAAGAAATGATCACCGAGCTTAACATCATGGGAGAGACCAAAGCTCAAAGACTCTGCTGAGTGGGCCACGTACAGAGAACGGGGAAGGATCGTGAAGTCAGGAAAGCGTATCATGGAGTTCCAAGTGGCCGCCGACACAACGGCATGCCCAGATATCGCTGGATTGACGCTGTGGAGTCGGACCTGCGCGAGCTCCAAGGTGCCGACTGGGAAAAGAGGCAGCGCGGGATGGCGTTCTGTTACACCTAATATATTGCTGACCTAGGCCCGAATCCCTCACAAACCTATTTACGCGTTGTCAGCAGTATTTTTCTCTATATAAACGGTGGCTTCCAAAATTAAGTGCTCAGATTTATTGTGATAACTCCAGGAGTCACCAGACTCAGTACCAGTATACCCTTCAGGTGGAACCTCTGCCCAAATTAGTAGCAAAAGTGAGTTGCGGGAACTTTTAAAGTCAAGTGTAAATTAATAATTTTATTTTTCAAATAAAATAAATGTGTGTGTGTCCATAAGTTGTTTTTTTTTAAGACAACTGAATAGGTCCACACAACAGTTCCCTTGTATCGGAGGCCAAGACCCACTTTGGGTCGTTGAGCCAGAAGAGTAATTAAGAAGTAAGTTCTTATAGTAACATTCACTTACCACAAGACTGAGGGAAGTTAGGAGCGTTGTGATCTTCCTCCCCCAGCGATCAGCCAAGTCACCGACCAGAACACCACAGAAGATAGGCGGGGCGAATGTTATGGCGGCCATCCAGGAGATGGTCTCGTCTGATATGGGCTCTGGGGCTGGACCGTTGGGGTCTTGGAGAATGGGCGTCATGGGCGACTGCCATCCCATCACCATGCCGAAGTTCAGGACTGGGACTGTGACTGAAAATAAAAGATCTTGTTAAATTTTGTTGATTGTGGAGGCGTGAGGTGCCACAGGACTTCCGATATCCTTAGTTTATTCTTCATGTATGTGTTTTTTTGTGATGAAACACGCACGTAGCCCACCTGATGTTAAGTGGTAACCTCTGCCGGTAATAGATATTTCATAACAAGTGTACAATTACAGGCACATGAGATTCAACAACTGTATGTCTCAGGATGGCGGACGCAGTGCAGTTCGTCACTTCTACGAAATGCATCTGTTATAGGCTCGCCCTATATAACAGGCCGAGCCCGCCTGTTATTAGGCGTTTTCGTTACAAGTGACGAACCCTCGCAATCATTTAAATAAATACCACAGATTTTATTCTTATATTCTTTATTGTAGACAAAATGAGTTGTTTACAGATTGGTTATTAATATTATACATGTACATAGGCGAGCTTAACCCTGAAAAGAGTTTTCTTCCAGCAAACCAAATAGATTGAGGCTCGAAAATGTGTGTTTAAGTAGGTATCTGTGTACAACGAAAATAGAAATGAATAAATAAACTACAACTAATACACTCTAATATATACATAATAAACACAATAAATTATACATACCTAGCTATACATATTATATACTATAATAATATATATAACCCAAACTAATACATAAACACGATACAAATAATATTATAATATTAAAATATTCAATACATAATAGACACTAAAATACATTTTTATATACATATATTTCATTAATTTGACAGATAATGCTCTTTCACTTTGATCCTAAATATTTCAAGAGAGGAAATGTTAGTAAAGGAATTGTACATCTCAAAGATCTCAATATTATATAATAGATATTTTTTTTTTTTTTATGCCTGATAGGTTAGCCTTGGACCACTATCTCACCTGATGGTAAGTGATGATGTGGTCGAGGATGTTGTTCAGACTAACCTAGAGTAACTGGCTCTCAAGGACAGCTGCCGGAACACACCGTTAGGTGCTTGGCGACAGATTTTCAACTTGAGGGTGGTAGCTAGCCAGGCGGGCATTTGCAAAGTGCCCTACCACCATGCTGTAACGACTGCTATCCTAAGACAACAACCGTGCCCTCCGAAGCACGGAAGCGCTCAGTAGTAATGCCCAACCAGCGGTCACCCATCCAAGTCATGACCGCGGCGGACGTTGCTTAACTTTGCTGATCGATTCAGAATGGCTAAGCAAACTTGGCTACGAGCGCTTCAAAAGGTACATGACTTTTGTACCTAACAAAAGTCATTTTACCTTAAATGACTTTTGTTAGGTACAAGTGACTTCTGAACCTAATTGTTAATTAATCTAGATTTATAAAAATCCTAGTTACTATACGTGTTTAAGTTTGCACATGATATATTTAATCTGTGTACCGTTGTTTTATAGATACAGTTATTTACTTATAAAACATTATGCATACAAGAAGGTAATTAATATTGCTGTTAACAGATACGATAACATACTGTGAGTGACATGACATCAGCTCAGTAAGTCATGAGATGAATGTCATGATCGTGAAGATTTTCCTAGGGCACACGCGCTTGATCTTTAGATAAAATAGTAACACGGCTTGTTCAAGTGATGCTCTTCATGTATCATACGTTTGAATAGGTATTATAACTTTTTATATGTGTACTTATGGCTGATAGGCTAGTCTTTGACCACAATCTAACCTGATGGTAAGTGACGATGTGGTTTATGATGTTATTTAGGTTTTCGCCATTGTTATACATAGTAATTAAACAATGACGTGGTTGACTGGTGATCTGCAAAGTGTTTGAAACGTCGGGATAAAAATAATGATAAATATACGCGATTTAAACAGTTTAAAGCTGTTTAATTACTATTATTTAGAAGATTTTGAAGCAATGATGGCTGCGATGGACTGTCGAGCCGTAGTTCAATGGTTCCATCCGGGATTGAGCTTCACCGCATGGTGGAAGGGCATTTTGCAAATGCTCACCTGGCTAGCCACCACGTAAATAATCTATCACCTAACAGTGTGTTCCAGCAGCAGTCCTTGAGAGACAGTAAAATTACGGGCACGTGAGACTTAACAACTGTATGTCTCGTGACTTGTGACGAAATGCATCTGTTATAGGCAGAGGTTAGTCCACTTAACATGAGGTGGGCCTAGCGCTTGTTCCGCAATAATAATTTAAAAAAAAACTAAAACTACTGACTCTGGAAACCTATCGGAACATATGGTCGAGGGCTTGGTAACAGATATACTACTTGCGAGTGGTACCCCCTCGCAGGCATTCGCAAAATGCCCTACCACAATGCTACTATGAGTAAACTGTGCGTGCTACTGCAATGTGGCGTGATATTAAAAAAATAACAATTTAATCTATTTAGGCTTGGTAACCATTAAATTAGAATCTATTTCTATGCACATTATTTCTTAGTTACCCCTGGATCCATCAAAAATCATTAGGCTTCCCATTATAAATGTAATCAATTTAATAATATTTGTAAAAAATATCGTGAATAATCTCCGAATGTTTCCGCTTTTACATGGTCAAGGTCAATATCAATATAGCAATAATTATATGATAAGTAAATAGCTAATGCAGTGCATTAGAAAAACGCTAAATATGTGCTAGACAATCATACTTAGAAATTATCTTATTATTACCACTAAAAAACGATACTATTACTAAGTTTCGGCTGGCCGTCTGCCCGTCCGCGTATCCGTCCGTCTGTCAGTACTATATCTTAAGGTAGTTAGTTGAAAATTTCAAAAAATGTACTGCATAATGTCTAATAAAATAATATGTTAAATAATTTTCAAACGTTTGTTTTTGTTTTATTTAATACATACAAGCGCGAAACTTGGTAAGATAGGTGACGTATATGCATGAAAAAAACTATATTTTGGTATATTTTGTGTCGGTACAGAGCCCGCAGTGTTGGAATGCAACTTGCTCATGGCCGGTTTTTACACGACTGCCCAAAAAAGGAGTGTTATGTTTTCAGGGTTCATGTATGTATGTATGTATGTTTGTGAGTTTATTTATTCCACCATAACTCCTAAACGGCTAGATTTAATGTATGAGATGTCATTCGATTTGTCTTGATAGCGCTAGTGACAATAGGTACATTAATAAAATTAAAAAAACAAACGGGTGAAAAAAAAAAACTTTTTTCTTCCATACCTATCGAATGTGGCATCAAAATGAAGCGCTTTAAATAAAGATTCCATAAATTATATAACTTGCAGTTTTAATTTCAATGAAACGATAAAACGCTTACCGAAAATAAATATTTACAGTCGGGTTTTTTACTTTTTTAATGAGTTTATACTTGTTTACTAAAAGGAACGATTATGCAGTCATAATTGCTAATTTAATTAAGCGGTATTATGATGTTCATAAACGTAAAATACGCTGCCTCTGCTATCGCATAAAAGGCATAGCGATAGGAATATACGAGTACGTCAGAATAGTTTTCCGATTGTCTTACTGTCGGATAGAATTTTATTCAATACACATCAGATACATATGTTCAACTTTTCGTAAAAGTTCTTCATCATAAAGCAATCAAACAAAATTAACCTAAAAATGGAACCGACTTCAACACTCAAAAGTGTGAATTAACTTGTCGAAGTCGGTACCATGCGCACAATATTGTGATAATACTTACTTTTGAACTATCGTGGTACCGACATCAACAAATTATTTCACACTAAGAGAGAGTTACTCGGAGTTTCTTTGTATGATAAAATCCGGAACAAGGAAATTCGCCGAAGAAACTAGTTTGCCGACATACTTTTCACAATTTGCAAGATGAAGTGCCAAAGGGCAGGCCGCATTGCTTGGCGAACCATCACCTATGGGTAAGAGAGAATCTCTAGTAGTGACCACATAACATCGGAAGACGTAGAGTTGTTAGGCCTCCCACTAAGTGGACTCACGACATCGTGAGAGTCGCGGGAAACCATTGGATACAAATGGATAATAGCCGTTGATTGTGGCATTTTATGGGGGAGGTCTAAATTCAACAGTGGATGTTTTCGGCTGGTAATAATGATAATGTAATTCTTAAGTTAATGAAAGCTCAAAGATTCACAACCATTGCCGAATTAGAAAGATATGGAGTCGACTCCCGTTAAATCGAAAGTCGAGGGACTCGTTATGAATTATAGAGTGTTTGAAATATCAAGTAGTTCGAAATTTTTGAGAGAAAAGAAAGAAGATGATACAAGCTTGAACCATTGACCTCTATATTATATCTCGATGGCTTGAACTTGTTCTGCAATGTACTTAGATGTCTCCCGGGCGGGATGGATAATGGATTACTTGGACTTGTTTATAAGAGGATCAAGTGACTTTATTTTAGACGAATTGTCGAGTGTTTGACGCCGATAAGTTCGTTTTGTTCCGTACCGTTGTTTTTTCCGTTCGAATTACCAAGTGCATAAAAATGTAATGATTTAGTTCGAAATATAAAGAGATTTTCTAGGGAACTCGTGATAACTTTGAATTATGAATTTTCGTGGTTCGAATTATCGTGATTTGGATTCACGAGAGTCGACTGTACTTCATTCGCTGAAGAATCGGTGGGAGGAACCGCATACGTATGTGCATTTTGCCGCTGCCCGTTGCCGAAAAGTTTCTTAATGTCTTCTGTTTACAAATTAAATTATGGTACGCCTTCTGAAAGTTCCGGTTCTGATTCAAACAATCGGATCTAACCCCTATAGCCTAACAAAGAATTGGAACTATTAATATTAACAAAATTAATATTTCTTTCTCAACGAAGGTAGAATTATAGGTTAGCCTGAACAACATCTTCGACCGCATCATCACTTACCATCAGGTGAGATAGTGGTCAAAGGCTAACATCAGGCATAAAAAAAGAGATTTTCTACTTCGAGGCGGAATAGAATAAAAACTGGAGATATGATAAAGCAACGATAGCGCTGCTGCAGGCGGGTTTGCCTAATCTCCACGCTTGGCAGGCGTCTTGGGGATCGCAGTGTGAGATATCAGTTCTTCAGAAAGCGCTGCTGCCCACCTTCTGGTGTTCTACTTAGTTGTAATACTGTATATGACTTATGGTTGAAATAAATGATTATTATTATTAGTCGCCTCTTACGAAATAATCCACGGGTAGAGACATTGGGTGTGTGACATTCTAGCCCGGCACCCTACGGGCATCAATGTAAGTACTCGCGCCAATAGCAATTTAGCAGCTTTGCATAACAAATAATTACGATGTTTCATATATAAAATGTTTGCTTTTATCTGATCTGTCTTTGTAAGTAGTTACTAGGATTACGTAAAGGCTTTGTAGTCTTTAAATATGTCCTTAACTTTGGTCTCAATGTATACACAAAATTTGTATGTTACTCATCATTTTCGTCGTAAAATTTACGATCTATTATCAAACCATGGAATAAATCAAGGTAACCACGTCACGGAATTTAAAAGCGTATCTACCTGTATAACATTTTTATTAGTTTCTTATCTACCATGTATCCTACTGTAGTTATTATAATGTATACTATGCTATTGTGTCCATTGTTTATTTGGGTTTGGAAAAAACTCAGTCGTCCATGAATATGTAAGTATTAAAAGCTGACAGACCGGTATTTGATTCTTGTTTTGAATATTGACGCATGCTTCTTCCGTGCTACACTTACGATATATCATTAAAGCTTATTTTTTTTAATATCTGATAGACTAGCCTTTGACCACAATCTAACCTGATGGTAAGTGATGATGTGGTCGAAGATGTTGTTCAGGCTAACCTAGAATTACTGGCTCTCAAGGACAGCTGCCGAAAAACACCGTTAGGTGCTTGGAGATAGATTTTCTACTTGAAGGTGGTAGCTAGCCAGACGGGCATTCGCATAATGGCCTTCTAACATGCTGTAACGACTGCCACCCTATGACAACAACCGGGACCGACCGGGACTTAAGAACGTAGTAGTAATGTCACTAGGGGTCACCCATCCAAGTCATGACCACGGCGGGCGTTGCTTAAATAAGTGTGACGTTGGTACCATTATATTCAAAAGTTTTTTTGGTAAACATTTTTTTTTTCACACATTTTTGTGACCCTTCCGGGATTGATCGTCGTTCACTGTCAACGACTATATCATCAAGATACGAAAATATTTTTCATATATTAATATTTTTTATTGGAGTGTAACTAAAAAACGACTTGACCGATTTTGATGAAATTTAAATGGAACCAAACGACAAGCATCAGCTATCAAATAAAAAAAGAATTATCAAAATATGTTAACACAGTCAAAAGTTCCCGTCCGTGAATTCGGTTAAAAATAAAGTCTGTTTAGAGAACTTATGGCATAAGGTCCGTTTTTTAATAAGTATATTTAATATGTCTTATCTATGTTTGTGTGCTGTGACCGTATTGATCATACACTGCTGTCTGTCTGTGCTTCACGGATCCCTATATAAATATCTCGTCTAATGAAATAACGGAATAAACTGAGCTGTACATATTTTGTTGCCAAGCGAAACACCCAGTTTTTACCTCAATTTAGCGAGGGAAATGTTAGGTGAAAGAAAAATAGCTCAAATATTGCAGTAAATTTGCGTTATTTTACACAATACAAAAGTAAAATTACTGAAATTGGTAAGATACAAAGTAAATTAATTTTTCTAGAACTTTTAAGGTGCTTTTCCTATCACGCGGATCATGCCCGCATGCGGGCAGCCAGCATCCTATAATTTCATACAAGTTTCTCCAATCACGCAGGCAGCACGCGTGCGTAGGGTTACCAGGCCTAAAAATGCAAAATCCTGTCAGACATGTCTAAAAATCCTGATTTTGAAAAAAAGTCCGGTCCTGTATTAAATAAAAATCATAGTATTAAAGTACGTTAAGTCATTCTAGGTTAGCCTGAACAACGTCTTCGATCACGTCATCACTTACCATCAGGTGAGATAGTGGTCAAAGGCTAACCTATCAGGCATAAAAAAAAAAAAACCTTTTTATTTGCTTATATTATTTAGACCCATATTTCTGGTTGCTAGCAACCGCATGCAAAAAGTTGATTTTTCCAGCAATTTCGCAATAAAATTGTTCACACGTCACGTGTTTATAGTTATATTGCGTAAGCAATATGGCTCTCACCGACTCCACTGAAAGTCTGTTTCTTTCTTTGGTCCACTGAGAAGTCATGAGAGAAAAGTATATCATGAGAGTAAAGTTGTATTATTATTCTTCACATTATGTTTGACTGCTAAATCTACCTGCATGCCTTTGTATCTCGAATGTTTGTACGCCTTTTTAAGGCAAAACATGTGGATCTTTTACTTTTATTGAACATCAATGCATTACTGTGTATTTACCGATGTTTATGCAAATAAAATTATCTTTATCTTTAAAGACTCTCTCCACATTTGCGTTGTGTGGCAAAATACTAAAGAAATATTGACAAATCTTCAGAAATTCTGTAACTCTTGAGCTGTCGTTAATTGTATTAAAAAAGAGACACCATTGCTTTTCAGCGAGCTCATCATAAAAATTGAGTTCCGGGCTCAGTGCGTGCGGGACCTGCTTGAGCGGGCGGAAGAACATGCAAGTATGACAAAAATCCGGTCTGACGTAAAATCCGGGCGGAGTCCGGTCTAACACGTAAAAATCCGGCCTAGACCGGCTTTATCCGGTCAGATGGTAACCCTACGCGTGCGGAACGCGGATTAGCAACACGCTCAACACTACAAGCGGCAAACGAAATATTTGTCCTGCGTGTGGCCAGGGTGTTATGACCCGCATGCGGACCGGATCCGCGCAAGGGCCAAAATACGCGTGACAGGAAAAGAGCCCTTATAGAAGTTCGAATTTAAATTTTATTCATAGGTACCTTCCTAGCTATCTCTCCTTGGCCTTTAACAAACAAACTGATACGCTACTAACATGGTTAGGTAAGTTATCTATAATAAATCTCTCTAGTAGGTACCAAACCTATTCTGGTCTCGATTAGCAACGTTATCAATCACGTAAAAAAATCTCTCTTGAAGCCGTGCACGCCGTGTTTTTACATTACTGCGTATGACGACACAAATCCTATATACTTAGAAATTATAAAATAGAATTCATAACGCGTTCCACACATAATACATGAGCGTTTGAAATATCAAATGGTTCGAAATTTTTGGGAGAAAAAAAAACCAATTCATGCGGAAGTGTATGTCAAACTATCCATTATCAAAACAAGGGCTCGTGATACAAGCTTGAACTTATTCTGCAATGTACTTAGATGTCTCCGCGGCGGGATGGATTACTCGGACTTGTTTATAAGAGGATTAAGTGACTTATTTTTTACGAATTGTCGAGTGTTTGACGCCGATAAATTCGAATTAACGCGTCATTTTGTCATGTTTGTTGGTATTACCAAGTAAGTATATAAACATGTATTGATTTAGTTCGAAATATAAAGAAATTTTCTACGGAACTCGTGATAACTTTGAATTATAGAGAGGTTCGAATTATAGCAGGTTTGAATTAACCAGAGTTGAATGTACACATACATCTTGGTACCTAGTAACTTGTAACTACTTAATGTAGACATTTTGGCGCTTTGATCTGTTCAAAAAATGCATCATTTTTAAAGTCTTCTGTTGTCTATGGAACACTTTATAGAATAACTATGAAGAAAATGGTTCGCTGACCGTCACATTCAGTCATAGCCACAGTCGGTCATAGTCGTGGTAGTCACTAGCCACTTTCAGCCGTAGCCATACTCAATCATAGTAATAGACACTAATAGTCAGTAATTTTACATATACACATAAAAATAATACATTCCAATATTTCGATATATAATATGTACATAAGAATATTTACACGTTATACAAATGGTAATTCATCGTAAAGCATCATAATTTCATATTATATCAATAACCTTATCATATAAACAAACCGTCATAATATATACAATAACATTTTTTAAGTAGGCACTGATACGAATATATTACATGGTGGTAGAGCATTATGGGAATGCCCGCCTGGCTAGCTACCACCCTCAAGTAGAAAATCTGTCGCTAAGCACCTGACTGTGTGTTCCGGCGGCTGTCCTTGAGAGCCAGTAATTCTAGGTTAGCCTGATCAACACCTTCGACCACATAATCACTTACCTTCAGGTGAGATAGTGGTAAAAGGCTAACCTATCAGGCATAAAAAAAAGTTTTTGTATAGGTAATCAGCCAAAACACCACGCGTTGACGGTTCAAGATGATGGTCTACACGACAGGATTCAAACTTTGGACCCTCTGCATGTAAAGATATCTTTATGTTTCATTTAATAACAGCTTAATTATTATCATGCAAATTGTATTCTTCTCCACTATGTCAGTCAATGTTTTAAGGCCGATAAACTATTCTGTTATCTTTCTTTTTGACTTTTAGAGTTGTGACACTTGTGACCATCACTTTAATATTGCATATGGAGACGGCAAGACTCTACATGACGTCATTAATATGTCATGTTCATCAACAAATAATGTGTTTTTATTTTCTTTTATTTTGTTAGGCATTGTTGAAATGGTCTAATCTCCCGCCTTGTAATGAAAGTCGCGGGTCACGGCTGACCATTCTGATTGAAGTGTCACTGTTCTTCATCTATTTGACACTGCACTTGTCGCTCCGATACGTTAGATCTTATGTTTCATTCGCACAGTAATTTCACATGCTAAAGTGCCCTATGCTAGTGCTAAACCTGCAGTGTTAGCACACTATTGCATTGTAGAATATCTGACACTGCGATAGTTTCAATATTTTTTATTTTTTTATTTACTGCAATCATTGGTTCTTAATAAAATCTAGTGTTGCGTCATCGTTAACAAGTTTAAAGCTATTTCAAAATTATTTAAAAAAGATTAATCTAGTTTGTGGACAACGTAAGTTAAACTATAGGTGTCACTCCATTCCCATAAGATGGAAGAACGAGAGGACAAATTTGAGTTATGAGTCATATGTCATGTTGGCTAAGCGGTCAGAGCATACCCCGGTTAGACCTAGCGCGGGTTCGAATACCGCACATGACATTATACGTAACATTATAAGCCATGCCATACTCTCAATCGTCGACTGAACGCAGCTTCCCCCTATGTATGGTGGTATGACAGAATCTCCACGCTTGGCAGGCGTCTTGGGGATCGCAATGTAAGATAGCATACGTTCACATTTGCTACGGGCCTCTCACAGCCCACTGCATTACATTTGTATTGTATGTATGTACAGAATACAGATATTTGTATAATGATAGCGGTATTGATATTCTAAACATTGATTGATGTGTTTCAAAATTACAAATTTACGAGAGAATTAATTATAGTCATGTGCGGGATTCGAACCCGCGTCCATCCACCCCTTTAGCCGGGGTATGCTCTAACCAATTGAGCTAACATGACACAATGACTCATGACTGTAATTACATTACAAAATTACCATCCCGATACGATGGTTGAAGAACGAGAGCAAGAATTACAGTCATGAGTCATTGTGTCATGGTTAGAGCATACCCCGGCTAAAGGGGTGGATGGACGCGGGTTTGAATCCCGCACATGACTATAATTTTTTCTCTCGTAAATTTGTAATTTTGTAATGTAATTCGCTTAGCAGGCGTTATTGCAATCTTAACAATATTAAAATTGATTGATGTGATTCGGGCTTTTTGGCATAGAAAAATAATTGCAATGATACAAGGTTTAGTTGTGAAACAGCCTATAACTTACGATTAGGTAAGACCAGTCACGAAATTCGATGGATTAACACAGATCCTTTCTCTTTGATATAGACCGCGTATTACTTTGTATGACATTGTAAAACACCAAAAAAAACTGTATTAGATACAAATGGTGATTATTTTAACATATATATTTATAGCTGATAGGCTAGCCTTTGACCACTATCTCACGATGGTAAGTGATGATGTGGTCGAAGATGTTGTTCAGGCTAACATAAAATTAATGGCTGTCAAGGCCAGCTGCCGGAACACATCGTTAGGTGCTTGGCGACTTTCTACTTGAGGGTGGTAGCTAGCCAGGCGGGCATTCGCAAAATACCCTACCACCATGCTATATATTGTAAGTATTACATTAACGCGTGCTATGCAAATAACACACAATTTAAACGGTATTTTTTATTTTATGTCTACTTTCGCTTAATGTTTTTAGGTCTTAGGTAATTTGGGACGAGCTTATTCCCGCTGGGCAGCAGTACGTACGTACGCATAGCCATCTAACACTGCGACACCGAAGACGCCTGCAAAACGTGGCGATTACGGCAACCCTCCCGTCTATGGGGGAGGCATTTGTTTAACGGCTGACGTTATGGATGTTGTTGCCAAACGCAATAGAATCCATAAAATGACCGGACAAGCTCGAGGCCCACCTGATGTTAAGCGTTACCTCTGCCTATAACAGATGCATTTCGTCACTAGTGACGAATTGCACTGTGCCCGTGACCTTGAGACATAGTTGTTAAGTCTCATGTGCCTGTAATTGCACTGGCTCTCAAGGACTGCTGCCGGAACACACCGTTAGGTGCTTGGCGACAGATTTTTAACTTGAGGGATTCGCAAAAAGCCCTTCCACCATGCGGTGAAGCTCAAGCCCGCAGCGGGATTCGAACCATGGACCTGCTGCGCGGCAGTCCATAGCCAATGCCACTGAGCCATCACTGCTTCATAACTTAACTTGTTTAACTATATTTTTGAGAGCCAGTGAAATTACAGGCACATGAGACTTAACAACTATGTCACGGGCGCAGTGCAAGTCGTGACTTGTGACGAAATGCATCTCACGCAGAGGTTAGTCCGCTTAACATCACGTGAGCCTCGAGCTTGTTCTGTGATATTAAAAAAAAGAAAATAAACTCACAGGTAAAATTGCGATCTTATGCTGACCTATCAGCTAAAATACACTTGTCCATACTAGGAATCAATTGTAGAGGCAGGAGGTTCTTTATTCTAATGTAATTACAGTTTATGCATATAAATTACTCAGGCTTTTTTTGGCACACGCCTGTACCATTCATTTGTCAGTTTCTACGTCCGACATTACGTAAGCCTTATACGTGACTCGAATCCATACCACAGAAAAAAAAGGATCTACTTACGTAGTCAATGTTATTTTTTTTTTTATGACTGATAGGTTAGCCTTTTACCACTATCTCACCTGATGGTAAGTGATTATGTGGTCGAAGATGTTGTACAGGCTAACCTAGAATTACTGGCTCTCAAGAACAGCTGCCGGAACACACCGTTAGGTGCTTGGCGACAGATTTTCAACTTGAGGGTGGTAGCTAGCCAGGCGGGCATTCGCAAAGTGCCCTACCACCATGCTGTAACGACTGCCATCCTAAGACAACAACCGGGACCGACGGCTTAACGTGCCCTCCGAAGCACGGAAGCGCTCAGTAGTAATGTCACCAGCGGTCACCCATCCAACTCATGACCGCGGCGGACGTTGCTTAACTTTGCTGATCGATTCAGTATGGCTAAGCAAACTTCGCTAAAAATCTGTCCGCATGAGTTGGTCACTTATCGAAACGAAATTAATGATCGTCTCCTCCATTATCCCACTCATGTGACGTCGGTACATTATTTCGAGGTCGATTATATAATATATATCGAGGTACATTATTTAGGTCGTTATTTGACAAGTATACATTAAATAAAAATTAAAAAACTCAACTGCAAATTTTTTAGTTTCGTTAAGAGTTTTATAGTTCCCTTCGAGTTAAAATTGTAAGTTTTATATATCTATGGAATCGTTTCTTATAGCTCCTCATTTTGATATACAACTCGATCGATTATCTGAAAATGCATTTATTTAGTGAAAGAAGTGAATGAAACAAGCTGCGATACTGTAGAACTAAAAGCAACTACAGCCAAATTTTAATGGATATCCAATACAACGCATCTTATTCATTACTAGCTTTCCGGGCGCGGCTCCGCCCGCGCGTATGTCGGTTATCGCGCGAAAACATTAACCTCTTTTTGCGCAGTCGGATAAAAACTATCCTATGTTTTTTCCCGGGTCTCAAACTATCTCCATACCAAATTTCATTCTAATCGGTCCAGTAGTTTTGGTGTGAAAGCGTAACAGACAGACAGACAGACAGACAGACAGACAGAGTTACTTTCGCATTTATAATATTAGTACTGATATAGCTATCATAATATATCATAGCGGTAGTGACATTTACCGCTTATACCCCTTTCACATCAAAATAGAATGTAGTGCATTTCTTGTCACTTGAATCGATGGTTCCTCACAAGAGATCTTTGTGTGTGTTATAGTTTTAGACGGGCCCTAACTGACCTATATCTAAGAAAAACCGAAGCGCCCGTAGCCAAGTTTGCTTATCCATTCTGATTCGATCAGCAAAGTTAAGCAACGTCCGCCGCGGTCATGACTTGGATGGGTGACCGCTCGTGGCATTACTACTGAGCGCTTCCGTGCTTCGGAGGGCACCGTGTGCTATTATTGAAACGTAACAATCAAATCGTATTCTTATTTCCTTTTTAGTTTTAAAATCCACCATTTGTGAATAAAATTCTATTTTAAGTATGCCGTCAGCAGCTAAATCTATGAGGCCTTCTCAAATCAGTCAGCTCTGTTGATTTATCCAAGAAATTATTTAGAATTCACTACGCCCTTTGTCAGGTTTAGAGTGTAAGTCGGGAAAGTAAACTAAAAATGTATCTTGCAAATTATGCAAACTCTGTATCATGCAAGGAATGTGAGCTCTTACCACAAGGTCTGATGCATTATCTTCAAAAATATTCTAAACAGATGGAAAAGATTTAAATATATGGCTTTGGAGAGCAGTTGACCATAAATTAAATTTTGCATGAAATGCTTGGCTTTATCTTTAGCTGTTAAAATATATTCTTCTCTAATAAGTAAAGGTATCAAAGCAAGTCATAATCGTTCGTAGTCTTTTAAATAATAAATTCTTCGTCTGTCTGACAAGGGGGTCGCCAGAATTTTTCGACCTGTAAGGGGGTCGCGAAATCTATAAGTTTGAAACACACTGCCCTAACGGAACAAATTATAGTTTGTTGAAATCGTTTGTACCCTCACGGAAAGCAAATATTAGTTGGTTGTACCATATTTCAAAAAAAAATTAGGGTTAATATAGCACCAACCCTTACATTTTAATCTTATATCCTTATCTTAATTATAATTAAGATTTATTGTTTTTTTTCTTGCACTGTTTTCCAAAGGCCTCTCTCACTAGGAGGGGGTTTGAAATAATCCCCACGCTTGCCATGCGACGATGCGGCATGGGGATCGCAGTGCAAGATGACAGTTCTTCAGAAGGCGCTACTGGCCACCTTCTGCTATTTTTTCTTTAGTCTCCTCTTACGACTCTCACAGGAAGATATGGGGAGGTGCAATTCTAATCCAGTGCACCACGAGTTTCTGCTCGTATTAATCAGTGCATCTCAAAGTAACATCTGTCAAAAACTGCACCTATTAAGATGGATCTAAACTTTTAGAAGCATTTTTACTAGATAAAAGTCTTAGTGAAATGCCGAGGAAATATATTTTTTGGAACTCTCTACGATAAAAAGATATATTTAGATTTATTTGCTCTTGGAACTTATCAAACAAAAATTATTATTTCTGGTACGCACTGCAGTGTGTTTCGTAAAAACCTTAGCTAAGAGTAATAATTTTTTTTTTATACTCCTGTTATCCTTTAAAGTAAGGACACGCTTAATATAATCAGACTACTTAACCTAAGTAATAATAGTCTAATAATGTACAATGCCGTCAAAAGGAAAAAATGTGCTCCAATTATATCTCTACGAGCTCGCACGAGCTACGCACAAGTTATTCGGTACAAACCTAGGGTTGCCATACAAATTATGGTAACAAAAAGTACACGCGGCGCACTTCCCGTGTTTATGACTTCGCTCTTCAACTTTATAAGGAAGTAAAGATAAATATAAATGATAATAATAAAAGACAGATATTTTCTGTATGAAATAGAATTAATACTAAAAACAAGAAAGCATTTATAATTTTTTTTGCAACCGCTAATTTTCAAGAATTGAGCTATTTTTTCAAAGAATGTCAAAATAAATAATAATACATAAAAATAAAATAAACCAAATCAAACAATAAAAATAAAACGTTATACAATGTTTGCAAACAGAAATACTTTTATAAGTACACATAACGACGTCTAAATTAATCGTTTAAAAACAACAATTACTTTATACAGTAACGTATTGCACAAAATATTGAACAAGAAGTAAAAAAACTTAAATGCTTGTACCCAGACGCATTAAAGTTGTAGTTCAATTCCTAAAAGAACCTATTTTACAAAATATTGAAAAAGAAGTTGAAAACTTTAGTGCTAGTGCGTTAGTTTATATTTTACTAGCTTTCCGGGCGCGGCTCCGCCCGCGCGTATGTCGGTTATCGCGCGAAAACATTAACCTCTT
This sequence comes from Plagodis dolabraria, assembly GCA_963854805.1. Taxonomy (NCBI): domain Eukaryota; kingdom Metazoa; phylum Arthropoda; class Insecta; order Lepidoptera; family Geometridae; genus Plagodis; species Plagodis dolabraria. The sequence goes on along the minus strand of OY978462.1, from coordinate 9,252,070 downwards.
TTTGCGCAGTCGGATAAAAACTGTCCTATGTTTTTTCCCGGGTCTCAAACTATCTCCATACCAAATTTCATTCAAATCGGTCCAGTAGTTTTGGCGTGAAAGCGTAACAGACAGACAGACAGAGTTACTTTCGCATTTATAATATTAAGTACTGATTCTAGTGTTTTTATTTTTACAAATTTGAATATGGGTAGGTAAAATATTGTGTATACCTAATAATGAATAGATTCAGGCGTTACTTTGCGGAAATCCATATTAGGTAAATGAAGAGAGATATCGTATATTAGTGACGTCACGTCGATTTAACAGGAAAATTAGGCGGAATTGCCAATATATATATTTTTGAAGTGTTTTGTTAATATGTAAATTTAATGTTTTTTAACAAAGTAAATACATTTTTACGAGGTTTCTTCGCATGGCATGTCAACTCTAAACTGCAGTGTTTCGAGTTCAGATAGTTGTATCAGATATTTGTTGTTGTTAAAAATAAATAAAAAACATATTCGCAGAGTAGATACGTATTTCATTATTATCATTACCATGTGTACTATTTATTATATACAGTTTACTTTATTCATACTTTAAAAATGTTCGATGAGGGTTCCAGCTATGTGGAGATCGGAACGGAATATCTAATTAACGTGCTAAACTTTTATTATTTTACTAAGAAGCGTTTGTGTAAGTGTACGAGTGCTGTACAGCCGATAATTTAATGACAATATTGAAGCAGTGATGGCACAGTGGCACTGACTATGGACTGCCGCGCAGCAGGTCCATGGTTCGAAGCCCGCCGCGGGCTTTAGCTTCACCGCATGGTGTAAGGGTATTTTACGAGTGCCCACCTGACTAGCGAAAGTAATTCTAGGTTAAGCCTTTAACCACACCATCACTTACCATCAGGTGAGATTGTAGTCAATCAGGTGAGATTGTAGTACTTCCAACAGCAGGATGATAGCCACTCAACCAGGCGAGAGTATTGTTCACGCAGTGGATTCCATGCAAACGTATTGTATTTTTTTTATGCTTGATTGGTTAGCCTTTGACCACTATCTCTCTAAGCGATGATGTGGTCGAAGATGTTGTACAAGGTAACCTAGAATTACAGGCTCTCAAGGACAGCTGCCGGAACACACCGTTAGGTGCTTGGTGACAGATTTTACACTTGAGGGTGGTAGAGAGCCAGGCGGGCATACCTATAAGCAATAAAAAAACAACTAACTTATAATATACTGAGCAGCTCCCAAACTTAGTTAATAGTCAGCCAGCATAAGCCACGCATACACACACATCCTCATACACTTTCGCATTTATAATACAAAACTTGTGTGGTTTTATTCTATAACAATATGAAGGCAACCCTGATATAGTATCAGCGTGCTTGATTAGAAGGTCAAGCAGATAATGATACTGTGAGAACGGGAACAGCTAAAAATGGACAGACACAATATCTCAGTCGTGTCTTATCATTTTTTAACGAATACCGCTAAATGAGTAGTTTTTTATTTCGTCTCATTTTTTATGTAGGCATGTTACCTGATATGAGTACCGACGTATGTTGGTAACCGAATCTCGATGGGTTTAATTTTTCGAATTCGACTATTTATTATATTTCGATATGGTTTTTTGGAGATTAAATATCCATGTTCTTAAAACATGAAACTAGAAACGTAAAGGTGAATAGGGCTGTCAAACGCCGGAAGTCGATTCGAAATGTTGCCTCTTATTTAATTTGGTTCGCAATACTTCGCATCGCAAGTTTCGTGCAAATGCCGAAATGCGAGTGCCAGAATCAAGTTTGTGTCTTATCTCTGACGACTTTTGATTACCAATAAAAAAATAGGTTAATCATTTCGACATGTTATGACTTCTTTTTTATCTATATTCCGAAAATAACTTGTTTGCGGGGCATTTCCAACTGTGGCTTTTATCAGCTTTACACTTTTTTTTTACTATAGTGAAAGCGTTTGTTATTTACTGAATGAAAATAGTAAAAGAAATAAAAATATTTGCCAAAATAAGAATTAACAAATGATACTTAAGAAATTATATTAATAATTAGAACTAAAATTAGACAACTATAACTTAACAGACAGCGGCTACACATTAGGCCCTACATTGACAGAATGAACTATAACATTGACAGGACAAGATGCGATTAAAATAAGAATGGGACGGGCTCTGGGCTAACTTCACTCATATTAGTACAAACAGCAGAACAAACTTAAAAAAAAAATATCAAAATATGGAACCGACTTCAACACCCAAAAGTGTGAAATAACTTGTTGAAGTCGGTACCATGATAGTTCAAATGTACCTATTATCACAATATTGTGCGCATGGTACCGACTTTGACAATTTATTTCACACTTTTGGGTGTTGAAGTCGATCCCATTTTATGGTAAAAAATATTTTTTCGCTCTTTTTAGTGACCCTTTCTACTTACAGGATCGATTGTCATTCATTGTCAACGAGTATATCATCAAGATAGGTGAATATTTTTCAGTTATTGGAGCGTAACTCAAAAACGGCTGGACCGATTTTGATAAAATTTTAAATGAGACTAAACGACAAGCACCAGCTTTCAAACAAAAAAAATATTTTCAAAATCGGTTCACCCAGTCAAGAGATCTGAGGTAACAAACATAAAAAAAAAAAAAAAATACAGACGAGAACCTAATTTCTTTTATTTAGATGTCGGTTAAAAATAGAGCAACGCCGTTTATTATTACGTAAATTTAAATGAGTGATCCGAAATGGACTTAATAAATCCGTATTTTATGGGCGTCCGCGTCTTATTTCTCCGTCAGTGTACTACGCGACTAGTTTCCGCCTTTTTGTTGATCTTCTTGTTTGATTTGTTTTCTTTGACTGTTACAATTTTTTGTTAACCGTTAATTTTTTTTATTCTACAATGAAGAAACCTACAAAACATTGCTAACAATTCAGTTCCAAATGTTACTGTGTTTATTATACGGTTACATACAATTAGGTACGCGATATTACAATTTAGCAATGTTAAGCGATATTTTTTTTTATCATTTATTTTTTTGCATTCAGGACCCCCCTTAAACGTCCTTCTTAAAATGTCTTATACGTCCCTTGAACTGCGACTATATTAGCAAAATAACTATGACAAAAATCTAGATTTTACTGTACAAGACTTACCCAATCCTCATTCGTATATACGTAAATATTGTCTAAAATAAATCTCTGTCTTAGAAAGCTTAGCATGGGAAAGTTGGGAGAAACAGCAACTTCTGAGAATTCAACAAGTATTTAACCTATAAGCTGCACCCTTTCAAACTACACTGAAATATACAAATACATAGTTTGAACTCCGGTAACCTCAAGGCTTGTCATTTGCTGTTCTTAAGTAGGTTCGTACCTAACTGCATACTTAGGGATACCACATTTCTTGGGAAAGGAGGTAGGATAAGGTTAGAGTGCACTTACAGCTTTCCATACAAAAGTAGTTTCAGTCTTATAAGCACAAAGTGTTCTTCAAACACGGTGACATTTTGCACGTATGTCGTTGAGCCTAGTATAACATCTGTGCTAGTTTTTAGTTTATTATTTACTAGCTTTCCGGGCGCGGCTCCGACCGCGCGTATGTCGGTTATCGCGCGAAAACATTAACCTCTTTTTGCGCAGTCGGATAAAAACTATCCTATGTTTTTTCCCGGGTCTCAAACTATGTCCATACCAAATTTCATTCAAATCGGTCCAGTAGTTTTGGCGTGAAAGCGTAACAGACAGACAGACAGACAGAGTTACTTTCGCATTTATAATATTAGTACTGATTCTTCCTTTGTTTAGCGTGTGATTATTTAATAATCACACAGTAAACAAAGGTATCCCTGCGCAAAAAGAGGTTAATGTTTTTGACATACCCGCGGGCGGAGCCGCGCCCGGAAAGCTAGTAACACATATATTTTACTTTTTACGCTTTTTAAAAAAAATAATTTAAAATAGATTATTTAATTTTGGCGGTTATGAACGTGCAAAAACAAAATTTTACCATTAAGATATTTACTGCCGCGTACAGCAAAACTGTTCTTCAAAAATATGTCTACGAGATTACATTTATTTTGACTATTAGTCTTGCACACCCAGCATCCCGCCTTTCGAACTATTCGAAAATATGCTATTTGTAAATGGGCTTTAGCCTAATAGGTTACATTACAGCCATAATATACATTTCATCATAGATTATACAGACAACTGAGTAGTAATAAGCTTGTCAATATGATGAAGTGTATTATTAAAAGATTACTATGTCATGTAGTTACAGAACCAGAGAACACTGAGGTCTAAAGGACTTCAAAGAAAATTAGACTATTCCAATAAAATTTTCTAATGACTGGACGGTAGAAGATAATGATTTCCTCAAAGTAAAAACTAATCATAGTTAGTGGAATGACAATGTAACTAATGTTCGATCAATGTGTCAACGTCAACCTCTTTAATTACTTAGTTCGAGACGCTAGGTTCGACAGCAGCATTATCTGAGATCCTGTTAAAATGTTTATTAATATTGCGATGACGAGTGTGAGAACTAATGGTTTGTTCAACCTGACAATAGACACATGGAGCAGAATTGGGCTTTAAATAATATAAACTTGTATCTAGGATTCCAAGGACATCGAGCCACTTGGTAACCCATTCTGCGTCTGTGGCAGAAACTGGTTTTAGGTTATGCTTGGGAGAGGTACGTGCATATCATTATATACAGTCGACTCTCGTTAATTCAAACCTGCGATAATTCGAACCTCTCTATAATTCAAAGTTCATACGAGTTCCCTAGAAAATCTCTTTATATCTCGAACTAAATCAATACATTTTTATGCACTTGGTAATTCAAACGAAAAAAATCAACGCTACGCAACAAAATGACGCGTTAATTCGAACTTCTCGGCGTCAAACATTCGACAATTCGTAAATAATTAGTCACTTGATCCTCTTATAAAAAAGTCCGAGTAATGCATCCCGCCGCGGAGACATCTATTTTGCAGAATAAAGAATAAGTTCAAGCAATCATCGTACACGAGCCTTTGTTTTGGTAATGATTAGTTTGACTTACACTTCCGTACGAATTGGTTTCTTTTATATCAAAAATTTCGAATCATTTGATATTTCAAACACTCGATAATTCGTAACATTTTAAGAGTTCCTCGAGTTTCGATTAACGAGAGTCGACTGTATGTACATACATGGACAAAAGAGACATTTATTACATTTCAACGTAGGTTAAGGACAATAGGTATACGTCAGAAGATGAACCGGTGCGGACTTTTGATGGCATTGATGGCCCCATTGTCTTTGAAACCGGATACTTCAATGGGGGACATACATAATAAGAAATGTATCGGTTTTGTAATATAGTATTTATTGCAGTGCATAATTAAAGAGTGCGAGTGATAGCTTCCTTGAAGGTACATCTGTCAATTTAAGAAATGCGCAAGAAACGGCTTTAGGTCAGGTGTACACTTAACCGACGCATATGTATGAAAGGATTAATGAGTATAGATGAGAAGGAGATATGTAAAGATCGTAGCATGTGACAATCTCTGCCTACCCCTACAACAAAGAGGCGTGAATTTATGTCTGTATGTATGTAGAATGAAAGCCGGTATAGCCAGTTAAACTAAGTGTGTTTAAACACATTTTAAGGAGTAGGTATACAACGAAATAATACAGTTACATTTCCTGATTAATGGCTCATCATCGAACCCATATCCAATTTGTCCATCAATCTTTCAATGTGTGGTATCAACACGACTGCATTCATTGGGGAATTTCTATTACAGAACCTCACCAAATAAGTGCACAATGTTATGTTATTGCCAGTTATCGCGAAGGCCGGTAGTTTGAGTTTATAAACATTACCTTCTGCATAACCAGCTGAAAGAAATATTCTATGACGTCATTGGTACTTGAACTATAATGACTTGAACTAGTAGTTCACACGCGCAACAATCTGCCGCATTTGACGCTTACGATATGTACATACTATAAAATCAAATTGTATAGAAAACTAGACCACTGCTGTGATGGCGTATCTCTCTTGATGCTATATTTCTCATTACTTCATCCATGCACGATTGGCTTGTTGGGGCATTCATGACCTGACTTCTGTACGGATCGTCAGCACGGTAATATTATCTAAACGGTATTGAATTTACTTGAACTTGAAATAACTACCTACAGCCGCGCGGTACGTAAACATGCTATAGGGCTGCCCGCTTCTAGCATTTTAATTACATTTGCCTACTTTGTGTTTCCATTTAGTTTTGTGATTGTAAATATACTTTTGTATGTATATAAAATGATTCAAATTTATTTATCTAGTATTATTAGTACACACAGTACAATAAACAACTATTATTGATAATAAAATACCACGTCATTACTTTGAATTATAAACTAACAAAACACACGTCCCGAGGTTTTATCACAAGCATACCTACTGTAATATGATTCATGAACCGCCTATAACTACCTATTTCACTCGTGTCACTCACTTTACTCTATTCACTTTTTTTATTAATCCAGACATCTTCCTATCGCATCTATATCCTACTTGTCATGTTAAATATGTACTTGAACTTGTGAACTAGTGAAAAAATCGCGCGGTTATTGTTAAAAAAACAACACACCATCCGTTCGTCACTGTGCTGCGGCACAGTCGCGACTGTCTTCATGCCGAGCGCATGCCGAGATCGAGGCGCATAGATATAGCTCGCGTTTCGTCAGAGAGTATGAAGTTGGAATACTGTATAGATAATATTACCGTGTCGTCAGTAATCCTCCTTTCAAACTTCATCTTCAAATCATCTCAGCGTACCTTTTTCGACTTATTCATTCGCTTTAAATCTGCTTTAGACGCTTTCTTATCAGACTGTTTTCACACGCCTGTCTCTGTAAGTCACACATACTTCTCAAAACTTTTAGCTCAACTGATCCTTCTTGTGCCCTATCAAACATCTGAAGCGCTATAGTTAATAGTCATTTGTTCAACAACTCAGCAAAGTTGTTTTTTGGTGCGAGACTTTAAAACCTGACCTAGCGAATTAAAGAATAGAATTAAATCACGAGCGCAGTGATTCTATATCACTTATATAATTTACCTAAGCATAGATAGAGATTACAAGGCAAGAGACTTAAAAATTTCACCTCTGCCGGTGATAAAACTATTCAGTTTTAGATAAAGATTTAACGATAACTTTATTCTTATTTACAAACATTCTATTGTACATAAAAAAACAATTAGGTACGTACTTGATCTCAAAAGAATGTTTTACACGACAGGTCGACACATAAACAAGAAAATAAGTTAATTAGGTAATGCTTTGCCAGCGAGTTCTTTCTTCGTCACCAACTCTGAAAGTTTCAGGGTGATAACTTATTATATAGACATCGAAATTTGAGTTGTTACATTTCAAATAGAACTATAGACAAACAAGAAAGTAATTATATAAAAATGTGGTAAAAAAAATATACCTACACGTACTTACTAATTAAAAGGTAAAGGTCAAGTACCTACTTACCTCCATCATCCTACTACCATCTGCACTCCTGCAGTCGTAACTGTTTTGTTTGTAAATCAGTTTGCTTCAATCATTAACAATCAATTTTGCTGCTATATTCTAAACACCAAAATCACCCTTTAAGTGCTGAAGAAGTGAAAATTTGTATCTAATTGGTACTTGTCAGTTTTTTACACAATTCATTTAATAACGCTACCGAAGGACGAAAGTGGGTATCAATCACTAAGGTTGAAAATAATGTTATAATTATATAAGATTTTTTTGTAATTTCCCTCAATAAAAAGATGAATTTAACTTAACTTACCCATTAAAGCCATAAATAACTGGTTGGCGATACCGCCATCTTGAATCCGAGCGAGCCATCGTGCCGGAAATACTAGCATACTGCGGAGGGTCACTTCCGGTCAATTGAGTATCTCAGTGACGCATGTTCTTGATCCTTGAAGGTATCTGAGGATAAACAGAGGTCGTTTAATGCTTGTTTATAAGATTTAGTATTCTTTAAACAATCTGTTACTCATGTATCTATAATAGGATCTTCAACCTTGTTATTTTTTGTGGTCAGATTAGTTGATGTGCATTTATGCATTATTATATCCTATTTTAATGATAGTGGTGCGATACACTATATAGTTGAGGTTTTCCTGAGAAATACGTATTTTACTTAGTGATCGAACCTCTACGTCACGCGGAGCCGATATCGTCCATTTATGAATTAAATTCAAATACTAAAATGATTAGAGTAAAAAGGATGAAAGTAAAAAATAATTCTGGTTAAAAAACCGGTAGCTACACGTATATGTAGGTATTACAAACTCTTTCATAGTCTAAAATGTCACGGCAATATCTTTTGTATGCGCATTTTTGTGGTTATATTACTTTTAATCTTTGTTACTAACTTGTAGGTCATCAAAGCTCGTGACTTTAAATAATTCCTGTCATATTATTGTTTGTTGGTAAAACCAACGTTTTACCATTTCCATTATTTATATAATATTATCTTTTACCATTATTTATGTTGTTAAACTTAGAAGAAAACTGGTTCTCCACTCAAGTCTAAATCTCTAGACTATACTCGTAATTTATGTTTCTTGGAAGTGTAGGAATTTTGCACATTACTTAAGGCCCTCACAGTCCTCAATTAGAATGAGACTTGACTTTAAAAACGATTTACAGTCACAGAAGGTGTAACAAATTATGTGGAAAATTATACTTAGAACCGCCATATCTTCTACTATACATTCCTAACGTATATACTTTGTATGTAAACCTAAAACATCTCGAGTTAAAACATTCGTTAAGTTTCGGAAACATAATCGTAGGTATCAGAGTCGAAATGACATGGATGATTATCTTAAGAACCATATCTATCAATCGATAGGTACATCTTTAATAGGAAAATACGATTTTGATGTCGAAGACCGGCGTCCATTTGAAAAGTATTATTTTTTATGTAGAGTAAACTTATGTAAACTATGTAAAGTAGCCATGCAGCGTTAATTTGTCATTTGTTTTTTAAGTTTTTGACTTTTGTACTGGCCGGCAAGAGCTACTAAGTCCATAATACATAAATAATACGAAGATATTTTACATAAGAAGTATTTTAGAATAAAAGATATTTTGGATGGAAAAATATAACTTGCAGCGGGACTTCAATTAGCTATTTAGGTAAATATCACTGACTTCAAAATGCCGTGCATTTAAACGGATGGAGAAAATTCGACTAGCCAGCACCCGCTTCTATAGCACAATTGAAAACGCGCCAAGACGGTATTCTGATGGGGTTGCGGGTTCAAGTGCCGCTGAAAGTTATCTTTTCCATCCGAAATAATTTCTATGTTTTCTTGGTTAATGATCTTTAAAATAATATTACTCATAGAAATGTTGTTTATGAAATTATGATTGCTTTAGAATAAAATTGTTCACTTAACTAGCATGATAGACTGATCCAATCTTCTCCATTTTGATATATTCAAGGCCACATGTTTTACCACTTTGTACGACATGACATTTATTTGTTGTTTTATTTGGCTCATGTAGCTTTTCCGTTTCCACTTAACTTTATCTAACTTAACTTTATATATAAAACTTATTAACTATAGGTTTTCTTTATATGCACTTGCTTATATCTAATTATTTACCAAATGACTGTACCTTGACCAAGACTTAAGTAATATATAAATACATATCTTATTGTTTGGTCTTAAAAGCATTATTGTGTCGTATATCTAACTAAGCGATTATTTCGCAGTTTATCGCTTAACGGTAGTTAAAGTAGCTGGTAGTATTTACAGCTGAGGTTTACGAGCTGTCCACAGTTTAACGATAACATTATCGTGGTTTAACTGTGGTTTAACTATATTTAAAGTTGTGTTTATCACCCTCGGTCCGCGTGGAATCCGGTTTGTATATCGTGCTAGCTCTGGAATTCGGGAACTACTAAGTATAAGTTAATCGAGATTAAAAGTTCAGGGATCACGGAGTTCTAATTAGACGGTTACTAAGTGGTTTATTATTCCAATGTCACTGAATCAATAGTAGACGAAAAGTAATGTTCATAAAACAATTTAAAAGTTACCTAAACTATTTTGAAAAGTTATCTAATCAAATTATACTATACTATAAAATTTGCAATTGGGTAATTGCAAATTTTATGAGTTGAAAGAAAATCAATGGATTCCGTTTGCAATTCTCAATCTTATTAAGGTCTTTTTGTGCAGACAGTTTTTTTAATATTTTATTTTATTTGCTTTTGCTTCTTGGGCTACTCTTGGCTGTTGCGAACACATTTTACTACTAAAATGTCGTAAGCAAAAATACGTACAAATAAAAAAATAGTCTTTTCAGCTTAAAAGAGCAACGTCATCGCCTTGAAACTGGGTAATAATTACCTGGTCGCAGATTATGCATGTTTTTTTCCTTGCATGGGTGCTAAACGACAGAAGAACGGTAATGTTATCTATATATTTAAAAGATATAATCTCTATATATATATATATATATATATATAACATTACCGAGACAGAAGTAACGTGAACAACAGGGAGCAATGATCCTTAACTACAGCTACTGAGACAATCGTGTGTGTGCGCAAATTATTTGGACAAACATTTAAAAAGCAGTCCAAGGTCAAACTGACCTACCTTGTTGAGGACGGCGCGGTTACTAGAGGATATGTACCCGGTTGTTGTCTTAGGATGGCAGTCGTGATAGCATGGTGGTAGGGCATTTTGCGAATGCCCGCCTGGCTAGCTACCACCCTCAAGTTTAAAATCTGTCGCCAAGCACCTAGCGGTGTCTTTCGGCAGCTGTCCTTGAGAGCCAGTTATTCTAGATTAGCCTGAACAACATCTTCGACCACATCATCACTTACCAACAGGTGAGATAGTGGTCAAAGGCTAACCTATCAGGTATAAATGAATAAATAATGTAAAATTATAAACTGAAATTTTATATACCTATCTAGTTTAGTCCCCGTAACAAAAATGGGCTAAGATTTACAACTTTGAGAGCACCCCCCTTAATAAAAGGGGGCGAAAAAATTTACTTTTGCATCTTAGTCTATGGACTGTTGTCGTCCTTTAGAACTTGTTGAGAAGAACTCTAATATGTATAATTTATATTTTTATCTATAATTTTTCGAATTAGCATTGCAATTCAACGGGGCAATGCTGCCAGCATGATGGGCACGCTGCCAAGTGGGCTGGATCAATTGTACTGCCTGTGAGTCTGCTATGACTCACAGGTTGTCTAAATGCCTTTATTGTAGTAGCTGTAGTGTTGTATATGGTTCGTAGTACTTTGTAAATAAAAGAAAAAATAACAAAATTATAGTCTTCGACGAAAACCGTGTTTTTTCCTCGGCTAAATTCTCATGTATAAAAGTAGTTAAAGACAATTTCTAATCAAATATTCATCTTCAGAATAATAGTGAGCACAAAACATCAAAATTTCAGGTGTGTACAAATCTTTCAGTGTAAAAATGCATGTTCTGCCACTAAACGTGATCCGAGCTTTTTAGGCGCACCGCGTATGTGTGCGTAAGTAAAGCACGCCAACAGCATCCGTCCCCGTCCGACGGCCGAAGAATTACTAAAGCGGATAGGGACAAAGCATCGCGGCTCTGACTAAAATGGGCGGAACATGCGTAAATTTCAGTATTTCCTTCGTATAATAAAAACAAATACCTATTTGAAAAATGTAATGTGTATACAATATAGAAAACGTGTTGTTTTTTTATTATTCAAATACGGATGACTCTCCTATAAGTATTTGCGCCGTACTAAGGGTTTATTTCGTTTTTTAGATGTAACTTTGGATTTTTTTTTCTATAGAGAAAATTTTAAGTTGTCTTGTTTCCAAAGTGTATGATTTATAGAAGGAATCTTTAAATATAATATATATTAATAACATAACTCAAAATTAAGAAATAAAGAAACAGCAAGGGATCAAACGAACCACAATTACGTATCGCTGCCTAGGTGCAGGCTTAACTTGGACACGTTCACACAGATCTCAAACACACCACAATGACTGTAAAACCAATAATATTGACGAGGTTGCGTACATTGCGTCTATACACTATTTTGCATGTAGGGGTAAAGATATAGAGAGGGCGTGCATTTTAAACCATCTTCAAAAAAAGGAGAAGTTCTCAATACGTCATATTTTTTTTGTTTGTTAGCTCAGAAGTTTTTACTGGGTGAACCGATTCTATTGTTTCTTTTTTTATTTGAAAGCTGATGCTGATGCTGTGTACATTTAAATTTCATCAAAATCGGTCAAGTTGTTTTTGAGTTACACTTAAATAACATTTTTTTTTCTATCCTGATGATATAGTCATTGCTAATGACAATCGATCCCGTAAGTAGCAAGGGACACTAAATAGGGTGATAAAAGTTTTTTTTACCGAAAAACGGTTGTTAACCAGATTTCGGTAAAAAAAAAACTGAAAATCTTAACTCATAATGCTCACGATCTCGTAGAAGAACTTATGGACAGACATAATTACAGAACGGCAAGGCTCCGCTTTACTCTATGGGTATGGAACAAAAAAAATATGTGTGTACAGACCTAGTTAATGATAGTGAATGTCTAGTTGATATGCGAATACTTCCAAGCTGGCTGTGCTAAGCTTTGCACCAAGGTCAATCTATACAAATTGTAATGGTTACTTTTTGCCGTTCACCTGCCATTGAGAATAGTTAATGTAGTTTATAGTATTATAATTGCATACTAAGTAAAAAAAATAACAAAAAGAAACAATTTCCAACATAAAATACGCATTATTAGAGATAACTCTAATAGGTACTAGTACGAGTAGTCTCGTCAGATCTAACTGAGACCAGATGACCACAATTATAAAATTAGTAGCTTTGTAAGCGAAAAACCTTAGGACTAAAATATGTCTTTTTTTAATATTTCCGCTGTATTGAAAATATTCTAACTGAAACGTCTAAAAATCGAGTGGGCCTGTGGAGTAGAACAACTAGAAATCTGGACAACTGGACAGACTGGCGAAAGCATTTTTGCCAAAACCGGAACTCATCGAAGACCTACTACTACTACTGAGCGCCTCCGTGCTTCAGAGGGTACGTTAAGCCGTCGGTCCCGGTTGTTGTCTTAGAATGGCAGTCGTTATAGCGTGGTGGTAGGGCATTCTGCGAATGGTCACCTGGCTAGCTACCGCCCTTAAGTAGAATATCTGTCGCCAAGCACCTAACGGTGTGTTCCGTTAGCTTAGGTTAGCCTGAACAACAACAACTTCCAACACATCATCACTTACCATAAGGTGAGATAGAGGTTTTGACCTCTATCTCACCTTATGGTAAGTGCCTATATAGCATAAAAAAAATTGTCTCATTAATGGCCTATTTCAGAATGTTCGAGTAAGTTTCGGTTAAGTAGTATAACCGCAACTTACTGAGAACTTACCAGAACATATTTAATAAACAAAACACTATCTTTGCATTTCACAGTCATCGATTTAGCCCATCCATCGGTTAAAGCTTGAAACGCGCTGCATGTTAACTGTCATTTTTATCATTAGGTTATTTTATGTGTTGGTTAGCAACCCGAAACTTTATTAGGACATTCTGAAACGGGGCCTTAATGTAGGATAAATATTGCAAGCCCTTAAAAGGCAGATAACACTAAATCATAAGATTGTAACGTCATTTTACATTCATCAATAAATTTAATAGGTATTCTTCGACTTTGAAACAACATGGCAGTCGTATATAAGAAAACCGTTTGTGTATATAATTAATACGTTATTGTCTTTTGGCAATTGCATTCGAGTTGTTTGAAAAATATTAAAATTCCTATCTTAAAATTAAATCAGTCTGATTCGAGTAATTGAAATACGATACAAATCGATTGTCTCGTGAAGTATAATCGTTGTCGTCGCGTTGTTTAAAGAGTAGCAATCTTCATAATAAATAATTATAAGCAATTTGTCACAATTCATATCGATTTATGAATAACTTTCAATCAGTATTGTCATTTGTTGTCAAACGAGATTAAATTATTATTTACCAGAATAATGGATTGAACTGAAGAATGCGTATTTTTTAACTGACATGAAAAAAGGATTTTCGACGTTTTTGTCGCCTCATAACTTTGTACAGGATAACTTAGTACCGATTTGGATGTTTTTTTTTAAATATTCGAAAGTTGGTGCTTGTCATGTCCCACTTAAATTTCAGTGAGATGTTTCGAGTATTTGAGTTATCCCTATAATAATTCGTATTTCGTTGGCTTCGACTACATTGATGATATTATCATTTTCACTTTGTAAACTGAAAAAAAATTGTATAAGACGGTTTGGTTTATTTAATTTTTAGTGCATTCTTTATTTTAGAATATTTTTTTGTTTGAAGTCGATTATTTTTGTTAAAACATTAACGTGTCTATTATTATGGCATTGTTGTGGAACCCGCGCGATACCCACCTAATATGTATATATATTCGTATATATATAAATATTATAGGCAGTCGTATGTATAGAAAACCTTTTGTGTATATAATAAAGACGTTATTGTCGTTTTGTCAATTGCATTCGAGTTGTTTGCAAAATATTTAAATTCCTATCTTAAAAATAAATCAGTCTGATTCGAGTAATTGAAATACGATACAAATCGATTGTGTTCGTGAAGTATAATCGTTGTCATCGCGTTGCTTATTTAAGAGTAGCAATATTTGTCTTCGTTATAAATATAAGCAATTTGTCATAATATCGACATTAGAATAACTTTCAATTAGTATTGTCATATGTTGTCAAAATAAATTAAATAATTAGGTATTTACCAGAATAATGGATTACACATCAGAATGCATCTATTTTTTTAAACGTCTTTTAAAAAAGTTCACATTCGATTTTTTTTTCTTGTCCTTTACCTCATAACTTTGTGTAGGGTAACTTAGTACAGATCTGGATGCCTTTTTTAGGGTTCCGTACCTAAAGGGTAAAAACGGGACTGTGGTGGACCGTAGTGTGGATTCTTCCCAATGAAACAATGATAATTCCTTCGATAGTTCGTTCCTTTTATTCCTTAGGTCTTTTCGCTATGGAGGTCGGATTGCTACTGCATGATTTTGCCTTTTTTTTTTTTTAGGGAGGACATAGATGCTGGCTACCGCCTGTGCGGTCGTCCAGCTCCACCGGGTTTTGGGCGAGGGCCTGGCCCTACAATAGCCCGGGAGGGAGAAGTGCCGAAGGCACTTCTCCCGAGACGGGCGTAGAAGGCGAAAAGCGCTTTCTACCTCCGTCTCCTGCGGACGCCGAAAACGTACCGCTACTATAGGAGGGGTTGACAGCGAGCTCAAGGGCACCACTGTGGTTCGGACCTCGGCTTGTCTCGCTGTCGAGAGACATGGGGGGGATCGGAGCAAAATGCCTCTGTGCAACTGCAGTGTTGCACAATTGGGCCCTACTGAATAATACTCTTTGACTATTTGGAGAGCAATTTATCGTGACCTTGTTTTTGCCTCGAGCTCGCCGGCGAGCTCGGTGTTTGATTGTGTGACCTCTGATTACCTCACACCTGGGGATTTTACCTCGACGACTTGCGGATAACGCTAAAGCTGCCAATGTAATGGCTGCGATGGGGTCATCCGGGTCGTCTAATACCTGCCGTGGTCGGCGACGGGGGGGTTTGAAAAATGGGATAGAAGAGGCAGTCGAGTAGTTCGATGCCTGGACAACCAATGGGTTCGGGTGGTGGGGCGCTCGATCAAAGTATCGGCGGGCGCAGTCCTTATTGAACTGCGCTAAAGAGGGAAGGTTTAAGTCGCAATGCAACTCGGTGTTCCGGATATACCACGGGGCGCCGGTTGCATTACGAAGAAAACGGTTTTGGATGACTTGAAGTTTATGAAGGTGGGCCTCACTAGCATGACTAAACACTACTGATGCGTAAGTCATGATGGGGCGGATGCAGGCAGTGTAAAGTGTCTTCTTATTACTAAGAGACATTTTACTCTCTTTGCGAAGTAGGGGACCAAGGCGACCCATTACAAAGGCCGCTCTGTTACGGACGGTTGTTATATGATCGCTAAAGGTGAGATTCCGATCAAGGGTGACTCCGAGATATTTTGTTTTACTAACCCAGGGGATGGGTTGGTCGAACAAAGTTATAGGTTGCGGGTAACGGGGGCGGCCCTTCTCAGTAAAGTACATAGCTGCACTTTTAACTGGGTTGACCGCGATGCGCCATTTACGGAACCAGTCACCGATCTCGGTGATGGCCCGTTGGAGGGCGGGAATGGACTTTCTACTGATATGCCACCCAGTGGTATAAATAGCGGTATCATCCGCGTATTGGGCTAATAGGACGTTAGGCTGAGAGCGTGGGATGTCGCTGGTATACAGCGCGAAAAGAATGGGTGATAGCACGGAGCCCTGAGGGACTCCGGCTCTGACTGGGTGGGGGGAGGAGAGGGTGCCTTCCACGCGATAGCGAAAGCTTCTGGCTTTAAGGAAGTCTTGTAGGATGAGCACAAGACGTTCTGGCACGCCAAATTGGTATAGCTTGTAAATCAAGCCATTGTGCCAGACTTTGTCAAAAGCTTTCGCTACGTCGAGGAAGACTGCTAGCGTTGTCTGGGGTTTGGGGTACTTGTTAAAGCCCTCAATGATGTGCTCCGTGAGGCGGTGCACCTGTTGGACGCATGAGTGTCCGGGTCTGAAGCCAAACTGCTCATCTGGGATAAGGTGGTGTTCCTTAGCATGGGACTGGAGACGGTTTGCAAGTAACCGCTCGTAAAGTTTGCCTAAGGCACTGAGGAGGCTGATGGGGCGGTAACTGGTGGGGTCAGATGAGCTTTTGCCTGGTTTGTGAATGCCAATGACATTTGCACATTTCCAGGTGTCTGGGAATAAGCAGTGGCTCATAGCAGCATTGAAGATGCTGACTAGGAGATGGATGAGAGGAGGAGAGAGGGTTTTAAGAACCCTGTTGGAGATGCCATCGGCACCGGGGGATTTGCGCGGTCGGAGGGCCTTGATCAGTCTCGCCACCTCAGCGTAAGTCGCTAAGGTGATTGGTGGGAGTTCAGAGGTGACCACAGAGCTTTTACGTTCGACTTCAGCATCCACCGAATCGAGGTGAGCTTGGTCAACGTGATCTACGTTAGGGGAACACTGAGCCTCTAGGCTATCAGCTAGGCACTCAGCTTTGTCTTCGTCAAAGAACGCTGGGACTAGTGGGACTGGTCTGTATAAGGGAGGCATGTCGTTGTAGTTACTTCCTTTCATACCTCGCGCCAAGTCCCAATAAGCCTGGTGGCTTGGCACGAGGTTTGAAAGTTTGTCACCCCATTGTTGATCACGCAACTCAGACATGCGACTTTGAACCATGCGTTCAAAGTGGCGTTTCTTAGTTTTGTTCTCTTTACTGGGGTAAGAGTCGTAATGTCGGGTCACTGCTTTACTTTCCGTCACTAATCGTCTCACATCCGCTGGAATGACAAGGCGCCGGTCGTCCGGCACCATGACCTCCTTTGCGGATGCACCTACTACGGTGGAGAGGTGATTAGTGAACGAATCGATCGCAAGGGTTACGTCATCTTTAGTCAGGATGTCGTCAGGGATCTTGTCAAGGTCCGGTGAACTGATAGCCTTTAGGGCAACGCCTAATTGCTTCCAGTTCACTATCGTCTTAGTGGGGCGGGGGAGGTCTGTTGTTGGGTCGGGACCTAGTCGCAGTATAATGGGTCGGTGATCAGAGTGAAGCTCGTGAACCACTTCTATGGAGCGTAACTGGAGTGTTACGCCTCTGAGTAGTGCCATGTCAAGCAAGTCAGGTCGAAAGTCTTCCGTGTGAGGGTAGTGAGTGGGCTCAGTGGGCGCAATTATGTCAAAATTAAGTTCTGCGACTAGTTTTTCAAGTGCAATGCCTCTGGGATTGTTGACGTTACAATTCCATAGGATATGCTTACTATTGAAGTCGCCAATCAGAAGGACGGCGCTTCCTAATGAGAACAATGCTTCTAAGTCAGCTCGGACGATCGGCTTTTGACAAGCTTGGTAACAGGACGCTATGACTATAGGTTGATGACCAGTCATAGCTAGAAGGCAACAAGATGCTTCCATATTAACAAGAGTCGGGGTAGGTAAGGGGATGCAGTGCAGGGACCTTTTGTAATAGATAAGAGTGCCTCCCCCACGGGAGTTCACTCTATCATCACGTACCGTTCTGTAATTGGCAAACCTAGGGTTCGCCTTCCCCGGTTTTAGAAGGGTTTCCTGCACGCATATAATGTCGATAAGGTGGGTGCAACAAAAGTCGTGGACAAGGTCACGTTGTCTAAAGAAACCGTTAGCGTTGAATGACGCTAACGAAACTGAGCGCGGTTTCGTGCGTGCGGTTGTACTACCCATAGTGGTTGTACTGGGGAGGGGCCTGGGGAACGAAGCGCTTAAGGGCGCTTAGTAAGTTCGCGTGTTCCAATGTGTATTGGATCACGTCCGCTGGGGATTGAGCGTATTGCATCTTGTGGAATAGCTCTTGTACCTCATTGATGTCAACCGACATAGCCAGATCGCTGACTAGGTTGATTGCCTCTTGAAGAGGGGCAGCCATCAATGGCATAGGTGGAGCTTGAGGCCGGGAAGCGGCGCGGGGAGGCGCGCGAATGGTGTTGGCGACGGGTGCCGGGAGCGCGGGGCGCGCCGGGGCCGGTGCGCGGGCAGGGGCCGCGGCGCGGGCGGGTGCGGGTGCGGGCGCGGGTGCGGGCGCGCGGGCCGGGGCGCGGGCGGTAGCGACGGTCTTAACCATACTGGGTGGTTTAGACCATGCGTTACGGGCTGGGAGCGGCGCGGGTATTACCTGTGAGGCAGGTACTACCGTTAGTTTGGGGCTTACCCGTTGGTAACGGTCGTAAGAGGGACGGGTTGGCCTATGCCTTGCCACCCTGTGGTTCACTCGTGGTGCTTTAGGGCAACCACGGTAATTCGCGGTATGCCCTTGAGCGCCGCATAACACACAGCTGGGTGGGTCCGGCGAATCCCGGGTGCGAGTGCACGCTGCTGTCGCGTGATCGCCTAGGCACTTAACGCACCTAGCGCGAGCGAAGCAGAATCGGGAGGCGTGCCCGTATAGTTGGCAGTTGTGGCACTGCGAGGGACTCCCATTCTTGTATGGGGCTTGGACATCGAGTCCTGAGAGGCCACAGACCTTTTTTAAATTAAAAATGGCCTTGCCTTCAGGAGTACGATCTAGTACTACGAGTACTAGATCGTAGGGACTGCGGTCCTTCCCGCTGTACATGCGGTGAACTGCATGTACGGGGAAGTCTTGTGCCTTCAGGTCGGCACATACCGAATCGGTATGTACCTCCTTGGGCACACCGCGGATGACCACTCGGAGGACTTTCTCCTCTTCGAGCGCATAAGTGTGAAAACTTATGCTCTCGTTGCGGAGGAGTTTTGTTAGCGCTCTGTGGTCGCTAATGGAGGAGACTTGGACTTTAATGCCCTGCTGCGTGGAGCGGGCATTAGTATAATGGATCCCACGATCCGAAACTAAACGGGACAGCATGTCCCATTTGGTTTTGTCCTGAATGAACAGGGGCGGAGGCGGTTTTTCGCGGCGCGCGCTCGCGTCCTGAGGGGACGCGGCAGTGGTGGCCGGAGCGGAGGGAGGAGACGCGGGGCGCGGGGCGGGGGTCGGCTTCTTGCCGGAGGCGGGGGCCTTAGCGGGTGCCTTGGCGGGAGGGGCGGAAGTTGCGCAACTAGCGGCTTTAGGAGCACGCTTGCGCTTTCTATCTACGACGGTATAGCCGTCGTTATCTGAGTCCGAGTCAGTGCGTAAGGCGCGACTCGGATCTACCTCCATCTCCGCTTCGGAGTCCGAAGTGGGCTCTACAACGGCGATGGAAGGACGGGTGCTCGCTGGCCTCCCGATCGGTGAGCGCGAGCGAGACCTCTCACGGGGAGGGGCTGCCACCGTGCGTCTGTTGTCTGGGCCCGGAGCGGGCGAAAGCGGACTGTCCTCTGAGAAGGACCGGGTCAGAGGAGGGACGTTGGCCTCCGGGTTTGAAGTCCCGGAGGGAGCGATGAGAGTGTCCGTGAAGCGGGCATTCTCTTCCTCTTCTAGGAGTTGCATATGTGCAACGTATAGATCGGGGTGGCGGAGGGCGAAGGTCTGAAGGACCTGCACCTCACCGTTAGAGGGACGGGACTGCATCCTGAGGGGAATACTCAGGACGCCCTATCCAGGGTTTGAATTCCCTCACACACCTTGTGAGCTCACTGTGTGAGAGGGAGTGTGTACCTACGGTGTGCCCTAGTTGTGTACCCTCTCCGAGCTTTTTTCTCGGCGGAGAGGGGTGCTCCTAAGCGCTACTCCGGGTTTGACTAGGGGCGACCCCAAGGCCAGAATTCCGGAGCCCAGCTTGCTTCGGCTGACCCGTGAAGCGGGAAAGGCCACGGTGCAAGGTTAAACCAAAACAACAACAGTGGCCGTTGTCACCGTAGGGTGTCACACTGCGACCGCAGCAAATGGCGGATTTGATCGTTCAGACGGGTTTGGCTGACGCTACCCCACGCCTGAACGACGTCGCTTAACAGCACAAAGTGTGTTGTTACGCGACTGTTACTATGTTGTGTCGGATAGTAAAGTGGTGAAATGCGCACCGAAAAGTGCGGTCGAAGCAAGACCACCAGCCCGATATGATGTTGTTCGTCCGAAACAAGGGACTGGGTAGGTGGTAGTGCCAGACGTCTTAGAGCGCCTCTGCGCGACGGCACGGCGAGCTCGTAGCTCGCGTTGCTCGGCGTTCGGCGGCTGCTCAGCTTCTGCACACAAAACAAAAACTTCGTCAGGACTGCGTATTCCAAGGCACTGGTCTGCAACTAGCGTCGGAACGATGACCCGAGTGAGACGGCAATAGTGCGGGGACTATTGCGGTCTCACTGGGAGATACTGGCGGAGCTGTAGACAGGTGTGCACGGCGTGGCGGCACAGGTCGGAGTGTAGTGTAGTGTCGTGTGATGTTGATTTTGCCTTTTTTTTTTTTAGGGAGGACATAGATGCTGGCTACCGCCTGTGCGGTCGTCCAGCTCCACCGGGTTTTGGGCGAGGGCCTGGCCCTACAATAGCCCGGGAGGGAGAAGTGCCGAAGGCACTTCTCCCGAGACGGGCGTAGAAGGCGAAAAGCGCCTTCTACCTCCGTCTCCTGCGGACGCCGAAAACGTACCGCTATTATAGGAGGGGTTGACAGCGAGCTCAAGGGCACCACTGTGGTTCGGACCTCGGCTTGTCTCACTGTCGAGAGACATGGGGGGGATCGGAGCAAAATGCCTCTGTGCAACTGCAGTGTTGCACAATTGGGCCCTACTGAATAAAACTCTTTGACTATTTGGAGAGCAATTTATCGTGACCTTGTTTTTGCCTCGAGCTCGCCGGCGAGCTCGGTGTTTGATTGTGTGACCTCTAATTACCTCACACCTGGGGATTTTACCTCGACGACTTGCGGATAACGCTAAAGCTGCCAATGTAATGACTGCGATGGGGTCATCCGGGTCGTCTAATACCTGCCGTGGTCGGCGACGGGGGGGTTTGAAAAATGGGATAGAAGAGGCGGTCGAGTAGTTCGATGCCTGGACAACCAATGGGTTCGAGTGGTGGGGCGCTCGATCAAAGTATCGGCGAGCGCAGTCCTTATTGAACTGCGCTAAAGAGGGAAGGTTTAGGTCGCAGTGCAACTCGGTGTTCCGGACATACCACGGAGCGCCGGTTGCACTACGAAGAAAACGATTTTGAATGACTTGAAGCTTGTGGAGATGGGCCTCACTAGCATGACTAAACACAACTGATGCGTAAGTCATGATGGGGCGGATGCAGGCAGTGTAAAGTGTCTTCTTATTACTAAGAGACATTTTACTCTCTTTGCGAATCAGGGGACCAAGGCGACCCATTACAAAGGCCGCTCTGTTTCGGACGGTTGTTATATGATCGCTAAAGGTGAGATTCCGATCAAGGGTGACTCCGAGATATTTTGTTTTACTAACCCAGGGGATGGGTTGGTCAAACAAAGTTAAAGGTTGCGGGTAACGGGGGCGAGTCTTCTCAGTAAAGTACATAGCTGCACTTTTAACTGGGTTGACCGCGATGCGCCATTTACGGAGCCAGTCACCGATCTCGGTGATGGCCCGTTGGAGGGCGAAAATGGACTTTCTGCTGATACGCCACCCAGTGGTATAAATAGCGGTATCATCCGCGTATTGGGCCAATAGGACGTCTGGCTGAGAGCGTGGGATGTCGCTGGTATACAGCGCGAAGAGAATGGGTGATAGCACGGAGCCCTGAGGGACTCCGGCTCTGACTGGGTGGGGGGAGGAGAGGGTGCCTTCCACGCGATAGCGAAAGCTTCTGGCCTTAAGGAAGTCTTGTAGGATGAGCACAAGACGTTCTGGCACGCCAAGTTGGTATAGCTTGTAAATCAAGCCATTGTGCCAGACTTTGTCAAAAGCTTTCGCCACGTCGAGGAAGACTGCTAGCGTGGTCTGGGGTTTGGGGTACTTGTTAAAGCCCTCAATGATGTGCTCCGTGAGGCGGTGCACCTGTTGGACGCATGAGTGTCCGGGTCTGAAGCCAAACTGCTCATCTGGGATAAGGTGGTGTTCCTTAGCATGGGACTGGAGGCGGTTTGCAAGTAACCGCTCGTAAAGTTTGCCTAAGGCACTGAGGAGGCTGATTGGGCGGTAACTGGTGGGGTCAGATGAGCTTTTGCCTGGTTTGTGAATGCCAATGACAGTTGCACATTTCCAGGTGTCTGGGAATAAGCAGTGGCTCATAGCAGCATTGAAGATGCTGACTAGGAGATGGATGAGAGGAGGAGAGAGGGTTTTAAGAACCCTGTTGGAGATGCCATCGGCACCGGGGGATTTGCGCGGTCGGAGGGCCTTGATCAGTCTCGCCACCTCAGCGTAAGTCGCTAAGGTGGCAGGTGGGAGTTCAGAGGTGACCACAGAGCTTTTACGTTCGACTTCAGCATCCACCGAATCGAGGTGAGCTTGGTCAACGTGATCTACGTTAGGGGAACACTGAGCCTCTAGGCTATCAGCTAGGCACTCAGCTTTGTCTTCGTCAAAGAACGCTGGGACTAGTGGGACTGGTCTGTATAAGGGAGGCATGTCGTTATGGTTACTACCTTTCATACTTCGCGCCAAGTTCCAATAAGCATGGTGGCTTGGCACGAGGTTTGAAAGTTTATCGCCCCATTGTTGATCACGCAACTCAGACATGCGACTTTGAACCATGCGTTCAAAGTGGCGTTTCTTAGTTTTGTTCTCTTTACTGGGGTAAGAGTCGTAATGTCGGGTCACTGCTTTACTCTCCGTCACCAATCGTCTCACATCCGCTGGAATGACAAGGCGCCGGTCGTCCGGCACTATGACCTCCTTTGCGGATGCACCTACTACGGTGGAGAGGTGATTGGTGAACGAATCGATCGCAAGGGTTACGTCATCTTTTGTCAGGATGTCGTCAGGGATCTTGTCTAGGTCCGGTGAACTGATAGCCTTTAGGGCATCGCCTACTTGCTTCCAGTTCACTATCGTCTTAGTGGGGCGGGGGAGGTCAGTCGTTGGGTCGGGACCTAGTCGCAGTATAATGGGTCGGTGGTCAGAGTGAAGCTCGTGAACCACTTCTATGGAGCGTAACCGGAGTGTTACGCCTCTGAATAGTGCCATGTCAAGCAAGTCAGATCGGTGGTCTTCCATATAAGGGTAGTGAGTGGGCTCAGTGGGCGCAATTATGTCAAAGTTAAGTTCTGCGATTAGGTTTTCAAGTGCAATACCTCTGGGATTGTTGACGTTACAATTCCATAGGATGTGCTTACTGTTGAAGTCGCCAATCAGAATAACGGCGCTTCCTAATGAGAATAGGGCTTCTAAGTCAGCTCGGACGATCGGCTTTTTGCAAGCTTGGTAGCAGGATGCTATGACTATAGGTTGATGACCAGTCATAGCTAGGAGGCAACAAGATGCTTCCATATTAACAAGAGTTGGGGTAGGTAGGGGAATGCAGTGCAGGGACCTTTTGTAATAGATAAGAGTGCCTCCCCCACGGGAGTTCACTCTATCATCACGTACCGTTCTGTAATTGGCAAACCTAGGGTTCGCCTTCCCCGGTTTTAGAAGGGTTTCCTGCACGCATATAATGTCGATAAGGTGGGTGCAACAAAAGTCGTGGACAAGGTCACGTTGTCTAAAGAAACCGTTAGCGTTGAATGACGCTAACGAAACTGAGCGCGGTTTCGTGCGTGCGGTTGTACTACCCATAGTGGTTGTACTGGGGAGGGGCCTGGGGAACGAAGCGCTTAAGGGCGCTAAGTAAATTCGCGTGTTCCAATGTGTATTGGATCACGTCCGCTGGGGATTGAGCGTATTGCATCTTGTGGAATAGCTCTTGTACCTCATTGATGTCAACCGACATAGCCAGATCGCTGACTAGGTTGATTGCCTCTTGAAGAGGGGCAGCCATCAATGGCATAGGTGGAGCTTGTGGCCGGGAAGCGGCGCGGGGAGGCGCGCGAATGGTGTTGGCGACGGGTGCCGGGAGCGCGGGGCGAGCCGGGGCCGGTGCGCGGGCAGGGGCCGCGGCGCGGGCGGGTGCGGGTGCGGGCGCGGGTGCGGGCGCGCGGGCCGGGGCGCGGGCGGTAGCGACGGTCTTAACCATACTGGGTGGTTTAGACCATGCGTTACGGGCTGGGAGCGGCGCGGGTATTACCTGTGAGGCAGGTACTACCGTTAATTTAGGGCTTACCCGTTGGTAACGGTCGTAAGAGGGACGGGTCGGCCTATGCCTTGCCACCCTGTGGTTCACTCGTGGTGCTTTAGGGCAGCCACGGTAATTCGCGGTATGCCCTTGAGCACCGCATAAAACACAGCTGGGTGGGTCCGGCGAATCACGGGTGCGAGTGCACGCTGCTGTCGCGTGATCGCCTAGGCACTTAACGCACCTAGCGCGAGCGAAGCAGAAACGGGAGGCGTGCCCGTATAGTTGGCAGTTATGGCACTGCGAGGGACTCCCATTCTTGTATGGGGCTTGGACATCGAGTCCTGAGAGGCCACAGACCTTTTTTAAATTAAAAATGGCCTTGCCTTCAGGAGTACGATCTAGTACTACGAGTACTAGATCGTAGGGGCTGCGGTCCTTCCCGCTGTACATGCGGTGAACTGCATGTACGGGGAAGTCTTGTGCCTTCAGGTCGGCACATACCGAATCGGTATGTACCTCCTTGGGCACACCGCGGATGACCACTCGGAGGACTTTCTCCTCTTCGAGCGCATAAGTGTGAAAACTTATGCTCTCGTGGCGGAGGAGTTTAGTTAGCGCTCTGTGGTCGCTAATGGTGGAAACTTGGACTTTAATGCCCTGCTGCGTGGAGCGGGCATTAGTATAGTGGATCCCACGATCCGAAACTAAACGGGACAGCATGTCCCATTTGGTTTTGTCCTGAATGAACAGGGGCGGAGGCGGTTTTTCGCGGCGCGCGCTCGCGTCCTGAGGGGACGCGGCAGTGGTGGCCGGAGCGGAGGGAGGAGACGCGGGGCGCGGGGCGGGGGTCGGCTTCTTGCCGGAGGCGGGGGCCTTAGCGGGTGCCTTGGCGGGAGGGGCGGAAGTTGCGCAACTAGCGGCTTTAGGAGCACGCTTGCGCTTTCTATCTACGACGGTATAGCCGTCGTTATCTGAGTCCGAGTCAGTGCGTAAGGCGCGACTCGGATCTACCTCCATCTCCGCTTCGGAGTCCGAAGTGGGCTCGACAACGGCGATGGAGGGACGGGTGCTCGCTGGCCTCCCGATCGGTGAGCGCGAGCGAGACCTCTCACGGGGAGGGGCTGCCACCGTGCGTCTGTTGTCAGGGCCCGGAGCGGGCGAAGTCGGGCTGTCCTCTGAGAAGGACCGGGTCAGAGGAGGGACGATGGCCTCCGGAATTGGAATTCCGGAGGGAGCGATGAGAGTGTCCGTGAGGCGGGCACTCTCTGCATCGTTAAGCGATTGCTGATGATCAGCGTAGAGTTCGGGGTAGCGGAGGGCGAAGGTCTGAAGGACCTCCACCTCACCGTTAGAGGGACGTTGCATCCTGAGGGGAATACTCAGGATGGCCTAACGGGTTCTGTCTCCCTCTCGCAACTCGTGAGCTCACTTGTGTGAGAGGGAGTGAGTACCTATGGTGTGCCCTAGTTGTGTACCCTCTCCGAGCTTTTTTCTCGGCGGAGAGGGGTGCTCCTAAGCGCTACTCCGGGTTTGACTAGGGGTGACCCCAAGGCCAGAATCCCGGAGCCCAGCTTGCTTCGGCTGACCCGTGAAGCGGGAAAGGCCACGGTGCAAGGTTAAACCAAAACAACAACAGTGGCCGTTGTCACCGTAGGGTGTCACACTGCGACCGCAGCAAATGGCGGATTTGATCGTTCAGACGGGTTTGGCTGACGCTACCCCACGCCTGAACGACGTCGCTTAACAGCACAAAGTGTGTTGTTACGCGACTGTTACTATGTTGTGTCGGATAGTAAAGTGGTGAAATGCGCACCGAAAAGTGCGGTCGAAGCAAGACCACCAGCCCGATATGATGTTGTTCGTCCGAAACAAGGGACTGGGTAGGTGGTAATGCCAGACGTCTTAGAGCGCCTCTGCGCGACGGCACGGCGAGCTCGTAGCTCGCGTTGCTCGGCGTTCGGCGGCTGCTCAGCTTCTGCACACAAAACAAAAACTTCGTCAGGACTGCGTATTCCAAGGCACTGGTCTGCAACTATCGTCGGAACGATGACCCGAGTGAGACGGCAATAGTGCGGGGACTATTGCGGTCTCACTGGGAGATACTGGCGGAGCTGTAGACAGGTGTGCTCGGCGTGGCGGCACAGGTCGGAATGATGTGATTGAATTAATTATTGAGATTTTGCCTTTTTGTTTTTGTAGGGAGGACATAGATGCTGGCTACCGCCTGTGCGGTCGTCCAGCTCCACCGGGTTTTGGGCGAGGGCCTGGCCCTACAATAGCCCGGGAGGGAGAAGTGCCGAAGGCACTTCTCCCGAGACGGGCGTAGAAGGCGAAAAGCGCTTTCTACCTCCGTCTCCTGCGGACGCCGAAAACGTACCGCTATTATAGGAGGGGTTGACAGCGAGCTCAAGGGCACCACTGTGGTTCGGACCTCGGCTTGTCTCGCTGTCGAGAGACATGGGGGGGATCGGAGCAAAATGCCTCTGTGCAACTGCAGTGTTGCACAATTGGGCCCTACTGAATAATACTCTTTGACTATTTGGAGAGCAATTTATCATGACCTTGTTTTTGCCTCGAGCTCGCCGGCGAGCTCGGTGTTTGATTGTGTGACCTCTAATTACCTCACACCTGGGGATTTTACCTCGACGACTTGCGGATAACGCTAAAGCTGCCAATGTAATGACTGCGATGGGGTCATCCGGGTCGTCTAATACCTGCCGTGGTCGGCGACGGGGGGGTTTGAAAAATGGGATAGAAGAGGCGGTCGAGTAGTTCGATGCCTGGACAACCAATGGGTTCGAGTGGTGGGGCGCTCGATCAAAGTATCGGCGAGCGCAGTCCTTATTGAACTGCGCTAAAGAGGGAAGGTTTAGGTCGCAGTGCAACTCGGTGTTCCGGACATACCACGGAGCGCCGGTTGCACTACGAAGAAAACGATTTTGAATGACTTGAAGCTTGTGGAGATGGGCCTCACTAGCATGACTAAACACAACTGATGCGTAAGTCATGATGGGGCGGATGCAGGCAGTGTAAAGTGTCTTCTTATTACTAAGAGACATTTTACTCTCTTTGCGAATCAGGGGACCAAGGCGACCCATTACAAAGGCCGCTCTGTTTCGGACGGTTGTTATATGATCGCTAAAGGTGAGATTCCGATCAAGGGTGACTCCGAGATATTTTGTTTTACTAACCCAGGGGATGGGTTGGTCAAACAAAGTTAAAGGTTGCGGGTAACGGGGGCGAGTCTTCTCAGTAAAGTACATAGCTGCACTTTTAACTGGGTTGACCGCGATGCGCCATTTACGGAGCCAGTCACCGATCTCGGTGATGGCCCGTTGGAGGGCGAA
This sequence comes from Plagodis dolabraria, assembly GCA_963854805.1. NCBI lineage: Eukaryota > Metazoa > Arthropoda > Insecta > Lepidoptera > Geometridae > Plagodis > Plagodis dolabraria. Next base: position 9,223,948 of record OY978462.1, on the reverse strand, counting down.
AATGGACTTTCTGCTGATACGCCACCCAGTGGTATAAATAGCGGTATCATCCGCGTATTGGGCCAATAGGACGTCTGGCTGAGAGCGTGGGATGTCGCTGGTATACAGCGCGAAGAGAATGGGTGATAGCACGGAGCCCTGAGGGACTCCGGCTCTGACTGGGTGGGGGGAGGAGAGGGTGCCTTCCACGCGATAGCGAAAGCTTCTGGCCTTAAGGAAGTCTTGTAGGATGAGCACAAGACGTTCTGGCACGCCAAGTTGGTATAGCTTGTAAATCAAGCCATTGTGCCAGACTTTGTCAAAAGCTTTCGCCACGTCGAGGAAGACTGCTAGCGTGGTCTGGGGTTTGGGGTACTTGTTAAAGCCCTCAATGATGTGCTCCGTGAGGCGGTGCACCTGTTGGACGCATGAGTGTCCGGGTCTGAAGCCAAACTGCTCATCTGGGATAAGGTGGTGTTCCTTAGCATGGGACTGGAGGCGGTTTGCAAGTAACCGCTCGTAAAGTTTGCCTAAGGCACTGAGGAGGCTGATTGGGCGGTAACTGGTGGGGTCAGATGAGCTTTTGCCTGGTTTGTGAATGCCAATGACAGTTGCACATTTCCAGGTGTCTGGGAATAAGCAGTGGCTCATAGCAGCATTGAAGATGCTGACTAGGAGATGGATGAGAGGAGGAGAGAGGGTTTTAAGAACCCTGTTGGAGATGCCATCGGCACCGGGGGATTTGCGCGGTCGGAGGGCCTTGATCAGTCTCGCCACCTCAGCGTAAGTCGCTAAGGTGGCAGGTGGGAGTTCAGAGGTGACCACAGAGCTTTTACGTTCGACTTCAGCATCCACCGAATCGAGGTGAGCTTGGTCAACGTGATCTACGTTAGGGGAACACTGAGCCTCTAGGCTATCAGCTAGGCACTCAGCTTTGTCTTCGTCAAAGAACGCTGGGACTAGTGGGACTGGTCTGTATAAGGGAGGCATGTCGTTATGGTTACTACCTTTCATACTTCGCGCCAAGTTCCAATAAGCATGGTGGCTTGGCACGAGGTTTGAAAGTTTATCGCCCCATTGTTGATCACGCAACTCAGACATGCGACTTTGAACCATGCGTTCAAAGTGGCGTTTCTTAGTTTTGTTCTCTTTACTGGGGTAAGAGTCGTAATGTCGGGTCACTGCTTTACTCTCCGTCACCAATCGTCTCACATCCGCTGGAATGACAAGGCGCCGGTCGTCCGGCACTATGACCTCCTTTGCGGATGCACCTACTACGGTGGAGAGGTGATTGGTGAACGAATCGATCGCAAGGGTTACGTCATCTTTTGTCAGGATGTCGTCAGGGATCTTGTCTAGGTCCGGTGAACTGATAGCCTTTAGGGCATCGCCTACTTGCTTCCAGTTCACTATCGTCTTAGTGGGGCGGGGGAGGTCAGTCGTTGGGTCGGGACCTAGTCGCAGTATAATGGGTCGGTGGTCAGAGTGAAGCTCGTGAACCACTTCTATGGAGCGTAACCGGAGTGTTACGCCTCTGAATAGTGCCATGTCAAGCAAGTCAGATCGGTGGTCTTCCATATAAGGGTAGTGAGTGGGCTCAGTGGGCGCAATTATGTCAAAGTTAAGTTCTGCGATTAGGTTTTCAAGTGCAATACCTCTGGGATTGTTGACGTTACAATTCCATAGGATGTGCTTACTGTTGAAGTCGCCAATCAGAATAACGGCGCTTCCTAATGAGAATAGGGCTTCTAAGTCAGCTCGGACGATCGGCTTTTTGCAAGCTTGGTAGCAGGATGCTATGACTATAGGTTGATGACCAGTCATAGCTAGGAGGCAACAAGATGCTTCCATATTAACAAGAGTTGGGGTAGGTAGGGGAATGCAGTGCAGGGACCTTTTGTAATAGATAAGAGTGCCTCCCCCACGGGAGTTCACTCTATCATCACGTACCGTTCTGTAATTGGCAAACCTAGGGTTCGCCTTCCCCGGTTTTAGAAGGGTTTCCTGCACGCATATAATGTCGATAAGGTGGGTGCAACAAAAGTCGTGGACAAGGTCACGTTGTCTAAAGAAACCGTTAGCGTTGAATGACGCTAACGAAACTGAGCGCGGTTTCGTGCGTGCGGTTGTACTACCCATAGTGGTTGTACTGGGGAGGGGCCTGGGGAACGAAGCGCTTAAGGGCGCTAAGTAAATTCGCGTGTTCCAATGTGTATTGGATCACGTCCGCTGGGGATTGAGCGTATTGCATCTTGTGGAATAGCTCTTGTACCTCATTGATGTCAACCGACATAGCCAGATCGCTGACTAGGTTGATTGCCTCTTGAAGAGGGGCAGCCATCAATGGCATAGGTGGAGCTTGTGGCCGGGAAGCGGCGCGGGGAGGCGCGCGAATGGTGTTGGCGACGGGTGCCGGGAGCGCGGGGCGAGCCGGGGCCGGTGCGCGGGCAGGGGCCGCGGCGCGGGCGGGTGCGGGTGCGGGCGCGGGTGCGGGCGCGCGGGCCGGGGCGCGGGCGGTAGCGACGGTCTTAACCATACTGGGTGGTTTAGACCATGCGTTACGGGCTGGGAGCGGCGCGGGTATTACCTGTGAGGCAGGTACTACCGTTAATTTAGGGCTTACCCGTTGGTAACGGTCGTAAGAGGGACGGGTCGGCCTATGCCTTGCCACCCTGTGGTTCACTCGTGGTGCTTTAGGGCAGCCACGGTAATTCGCGGTATGCCCTTGAGCACCGCATAAAACACAGCTGGGTGGGTCCGGCGAATCACGGGTGCGAGTGCACGCTGCTGTCGCGTGATCGCCTAGGCACTTAACGCACCTAGCGCGAGCGAAGCAGAAACGGGAGGCGTGCCCGTATAGTTGGCAGTTATGGCACTGCGAGGGACTCCCATTCTTGTATGGGGCTTGGACATCGAGTCCTGAGAGGCCACAGACCTTTTTTAAATTAAAAATGGCCTTGCCTTCAGGAGTACGATCTAGTACTACGAGTACTAGATCGTAGGGGCTGCGGTCCTTCCCGCTGTACATGCGGTGAACTGCATGTACGGGGAAGTCTTGTGCCTTCAGGTCGGCACATACCGAATCGGTATGTACCTCCTTGGGCACACCGCGGATGACCACTCGGAGGACTTTCTCCTCTTCGAGCGCATAAGTGTGAAAACTTATGCTCTCGTGGCGGAGGAGTTTAGTTAGCGCTCTGTGGTCGCTAATGGTGGAAACTTGGACTTTAATGCCCTGCTGCGTGGAGCGGGCATTAGTATAGTGGATCCCACGATCCGAAACTAAACGGGACAGCATGTCCCATTTGGTTTTGTCCTGAATGAACAGGGGCGGAGGCGGTTTTTCGCGGCGCGCGCTCGCGTCCTGAGGGGACGCGGCAGTGGTGGCCGGAGCGGAGGGAGGAGACGCGGGGCGCGGGGCGGGGGTCGGCTTCTTGCCGGAGGCGGGGGCCTTAGCGGGTGCCTTGGCGGGAGGGGCGGAAGTTGCGCAACTAGCGGCTTTAGGAGCACGCTTGCGCTTTCTATCTACGACGGTATAGCCGTCGTTATCTGAGTCCGAGTCAGTGCGTAAGGCGCGACTCGGATCTACCTCCATCTCCGCTTCGGAGTCCGAAGTGGGCTCGACAACGGCGATGGAGGGACGGGTGCTCGCTGGCCTCCCGATCGGTGAGCGCGAGCGAGACCTCTCACGGGGAGGGGCTGCCACCGTGCGTCTGTTGTCAGGGCCCGGAGCGGGCGAAGTCGGGCTGTCCTCTGAGAAGGACCGGGTCAGAGGAGGGACGATGGCCTCCGGAATTGGAATTCCGGAGGGAGCGATGAGAGTGTCCGTGAGGCGGGCACTCTCTGCATCGTTAAGCGATTGCTGATGATCAGCGTAGAGTTCGGGGTAGCGGAGGGCGAAGGTCTGAAGGACCTCCACCTCACCGTTAGAGGGACGTTGCATCCTGAGGGGAATACTCAGGATGGCCTAACGGGTTCTGTCTCCCTCTCGCAACTCGTGAGCTCACTTGTGTGAGAGGGAGTGAGTACCTATGGTGTGCCCTAGTTGTGTACCCTCTCCGAGCTTTTTTCTCGGCGGAGAGGGGTGCTCCTAAGCGCTACTCCGGGTTTGACTAGGGGTGACCCCAAGGCCAGAATCCCGGAGCCCAGCTTGCTTCGGCTGACCCGTGAAGCGGGAAAGGCCACGGTGCAAGGTTAAACCAAAACAACAACAGTGGCCGTTGTCACCGTAGGGTGTCACACTGCGACCGCAGCAAATGGCGGATTTGATCGTTCAGACGGGTTTGGCTGACGCTACCCCACGCCTGAACGACGTCGCTTAACAGCACAAAGTGTGTTGTTACGCGACTGTTACTATGTTGTGTCGGATAGTAAAGTGGTGAAATGCGCACCGAAAAGTGCGGTCGAAGCAAGACCACCAGCCCGATATGATGTTGTTCGTCCGAAACAAGGGACTGGGTAGGTGGTAATGCCAGACGTCTTAGAGCGCCTCTGCGCGACGGCACGGCGAGCTCGTAGCTCGCGTTGCTCGGCGTTCGGCGGCTGCTCAGCTTCTGCACACAAAACAAAAACTTCGTCAGGACTGCGTATTCCAAGGCACTGGTCTGCAACTATCGTCGGAACGATGACCCGAGTGAGACGGCAATAGTGCGGGGACTATTGCGGTCTCACTGGGAGATACTGGCGGAGCTGTAGACAGGTGTGCTCGGCGTGGCGGCACAGGTCGGAATGATGTGATTGTTTGTTTGTTTAGGGAGGACATAGATGCTGGCTACCGCCTGTGCGGTCGTCCAGCTCCACCGGGTTTTGGGCGAGGGCCTGGCCCTACAATAGCCCGGGAGGGAGAAGTGCCGAAGGCACTTCTCCCGAGACGGGCGTAGAAGGCGAAAAGCGCTTTCTACCTCCGTCTCCTGCGGACGCCGAAAACGTACCGCTACTATAGGAGGGGTTGACAGCGAGCTCAAGGGCACCACTGTGGTTCGGACCTCGGCTTGTCTCGCTGTCGAGAGACATGGGGGGGATCGGAGCAAAATGCCTCTGTGCAACTGCAGTGTTGCACAATTGGGCCCTACTGAATAATACTCTTTGACTATTTGGAGAGCAATTTATCGTGACCTTGTTTTTGCCTCGAGCTCGCCGGCGAGCTCGGTGTTTGATTGTGTGACCTCTGATTACCTCACACCTGGGGATTTTACCTCGACGACTTGCGGATAACGCTAAAGCTGCCAATGTAATGGCTGCGATGGGGTCATCCGGGTCGTCTAATACCTGCCGTGGTCGGCGACGGGGGGGTTTGAAAAATGGGATAGAAGAGGCGGTCGAGTAGTTCGATGCCTGGACAACCAATGGGTTCGAGTGGTGGGGCGCTCGATCAAAGTATCGGCGAGCGCAGTCCTTATTGAACTGCGCTAAAGAGGGAAGGTTTAGGTCGCAGTGCAACTCGGTGTTCCGGACATACCACGGAGCGCCGGTTGCACTACGAAGAAAACGATTTTGAATGACTTGAAGCTTATGGAGATGGGCCTCACTAGCATGACTAAACACTACTGATGCGTAAGTCATGATGGGGCGGATGCAGGCAGTGTAAAGTGTCTTCTTATTACTAAGAGACATTTTACTCTCTTTGCGAATCAGGGGACCAAGGCGACCCATTACAAAGGCCGCTCTGTTTCGGACGGTTGTTATATGATCGCTAAAGGTGAGATTCCGATCAAGGGTGACTCCGAGATATTTTGTTTTACTAACCCAGGGGATGGGTTGGTCAAACAAAGTTAAAGGTTGCGGGTAACGGGGGCGAGTCTTCTCAGTAAAGTACATAGCTGCACTTTTAACTGGGTTGACCGCGATGCGCCATTTACGGAACCAGTCACCGATCTCGGTGATGGCCCGTTGGAGGGCGAAAATGGACTTTCTGCTGATACGCCACCCAGTGGTATAAATAGCGGTATCATCCGCGTATTGGGCCAATAGGACGTCTGGCTGAGAGCGTGGGATGTCGCTGGTATACAGCGCGAAGAGAATGGGTGATAGCACGGAGCCCTGCGGGACTCCGGCTCTGACTGGGTGGGGGGAGGAGAGGGTGCCTTCCACGCGATAGCGAAAGCTTCTGGCTTTAAGGAAGTCTTGTAGGATGAGCACAAGACGTTCTGGCACGCCAAGTTGGTATAGCTTGTAAATCAAGCCATTGTGCCAGACTTTGTCAAAAGCTTTCGCCACGTCGAGGAAGACTGCTAGCGTGGTCTGGGGTTTGGGGTACTTGTTAAAGCCCTCAATGATGTGCTCCGTGAGGCGGTGCACCTGTTGGACGCATGAGTGTCCGGGTCTGAAACCAAACTGCTCATCTGGGATAAGGTGGTGTTCCTTAGCATGGGACTGGAGGCGGTTTGCAAGTAACCGCTCGTAAAGTTTGCCTAAGGCACTGAGGAGGCTGATTGGGCGGTAACTGGTGGGGTCAGATGAGCTTTTGCCTGGTTTGTGAATGCCAATGACAGTTGCACATTTCCAGGTGTCTGGGAATAAGCAGTGGCTCATAGCAGCATTGAAGATGCTGACTAGGAGATGGATGAGAGGAGGAGAGAGGGTTTTAAGAACCCTGTTGGAGATGCCATCGGCACCGGGGGATTTGCGCGGTCGGAGGGCCTTGATCAGTCTCGCCACCTCAGCGTAAGTCGCTAAGGTGGCAGGTGGGAGTTCAGAGGTGACCACAGAGCTTTTACGTTCGACTTCAGCATCCACCGAATCGAGGTGAGCTTGGTCAACGTGATCTACGTTAGGGGAACACTGAGCCTCTAGGCTATCAGCTAGGCACTCAGCTTTGTCTTCGTCAAAGAACGCTGGGACTAGTGGGACTGGTCTGTATAAGGGAGGCATGTCGTTATGGTTACTACCTTTCATACTTCGCGCCAAGTTCCAATAAGCATGGTGGCTTGGCACGAGGTTTGAAAGTTTATCGCCCCATTGTTGATCACGCAACTCAGACATGCGACTTTGAACCATGCGTTCAAAGTGGCGTTTCTTAGTTTTGTTCTCTTTACTGGGGTAAGAGTCGTAATGTCGGGTCACTGCTTTACTCTCCGTCACCAATCGTCTCACATCCGCTGGAATGACAAGGCGCCGGTCGTCCGGCACTATGACCTCCTTTGCGGATGCACCTACTACGGTGGAGAGGTGATTGGTGAACGAATCGATCGCAAGGGTTACGTCATCTTTTGTCAGGATGTCGTCAGGGATCTTGTCTAGGTCCGGTGAACTGATAGCCTTTAGGGCATCGCCTACTTGCTTCCAGTTCACTATCGTCTTAGTGGGGCGGGGGAGGTCAGTCGTTGGGTCGGGACCTAGTCGCAGTATAATGGGTCGGTGGTCAGAGTGAAGCTCGTGAACCACTTCTATGGAGCGTAACCGGAGTGTTACGCCTCTGAATAGTGCCATGTCAAGCAAGTCAGATCGGTGGTCTTCCATATAAGGGTAGTGAGTGGGCTCAGTGGGCGCAATTATGTCAAAGTTAAGTTCTGCGATTAGGTTTTCAAGTGCAATACCTCTGGGATTGTTGACGTTACAATTCCATAGGATGTGCTTACTGTTGAAGTCGCCAATCAGAATGACGGCGCTTCCTAATGAGAATAGGGCTTCTAAGTCAGCTCGGACGATCGGCTTTTTGCAAGCTTGGTAACAGGATGCTATGACTATAGGTTGATGACCAGTCATAGCTAGGAGGCAACAAGATGCTTCCATATTAACAAGAGTTGGGGTAGGTAGGGGAATGCAGTGCAGGGACCTTTTGTAATAGATAAGAGTGCCTCCCCCACGGGAGTTCACTCTATCATCACGTACCGTTCTGTAATTGGCAAACCTAGGGTTCGCCTTCCCCGGTTTTAGAAAGGTTTCCTGCACGCATATGATATCGATAAGGTGGGTACAACAAAAGTCGTGGACGAGGTCACGTTGTCTGAAGAGGCCGTCAGCGTTAAATGACGCTAACGAAACTGAGTACGGTTTCGTGCGTTCGGTTGTACTACCCATAGTGGTTGTACTGGGGAGGGGCCTGGGGAACGAAGCGCTTAAGGGCGCTAAGTAAATTCGCGTGTTCCAATGTGTATTGGATCACGTCCGCTGGGGATTGAGCGTATTGCATCTTGTGGAATAGCTCTTGTACCTCATTGATGTCAATCGACATAGCCAGATCGCTGACTAGGTTGATTGCCTCTTGAAGAGGGGCAGCCATCAATGGCATAGGTGGAGCTTGTGGCCGGGAAGCGGCGCGGGGAGGCGCGCGAATGGTGTTGGCGACGGGTGCCGGGAGCGCGGGGCGAGCCGGGGCCGGTGCGCGGCCAGGGGCCGCGACGCGGGCGGGTGCGGGTGCGGGCGCGGGTGCGGGCGCGCGGGCCGGGGCGCGGGCGGTAGCGACGGTCTTAACCATACTGGGTGGTTTAGACCATGCGTTACGGGCTGGGAGCGGCGCGGGTATTACCTGTGAGGCAGGTACTACCGTTAATTTAGGGCTTACCCGTTGGTAACGGTCGTAAGAGGGACGGGTCGGCCTATGCCTTGCCACCCTGTGGTTCACTCGTGGTGCTTTAGGGCAGCCACGGTAATTCGCGGTATGCCCTTGAGCACCGCATAAAACACAGCTGGGTGGGTCCGGCGAATCACGGGTGCGAGTGCACGCTGCTGTCGCGTGATCGCCTAGGCACTTAACGCACCTAGCGCGAGCGAAGCAGAAACGGGAGGCGTGCCCGTATAGTTGGCAGTTATGGCACTGCGAGGGACTCCCATTCTTGTATGGGGCTTGGACATCGAGTCCTGAGAGGCCACAGACCTTTTTTAAATTAAAAATGGCCTTGCCTTCGGGAGTACGATCTAGTACTACGAGTACTAGATCGTAGGGGCTGCGGTCCTTCCCGCTGTACATGCGGTGAACTGCATGTACGGGGAAGTCTTGTGCCTTCAGGTCGGCACATACCGAATCGGTATGTACCTCCTTGGGCACACCGCGGATGACCACTCGGAGGACTTTCTCCTCTTCGAGCGCATAAGTGTGAAAACTTATGCTCTCGTGGCGGAGGAGTTTAGTTAGCGCTCTGTGGTCGCTAATGGTGGAAACTTGGACTTTAATGCCCTGCTGCGTGGAGCGGGCATTAGTATAGTGGATCCCACGATCCGAAACTAAACGGGACAGCATGTCCCATTTGGTTTTGTCCTGAATGAACAGGGGCGGAGGCGGTTTTTCGCGGCGCGCGCTCGCGTCCTGAGGGGACGCGGCAGTGGTGGCCGGAGCGGAGGGAGGAGACGCGGGGCGCGGGGCGGGGGTCGGCTTCTTGCCGGAGGCGGGGGCCTTAGCGGGTGCCTTGGCGGGAGGGGCGGAAGTTGCGCAACTAGCGGCTTTAGGAGCACGCTTGCGCTTTCTATCTACGACGGTATAGCCGTCGTTATCTGAGTCCGAGTCAGTGCGTAAGGCGCGACTCGGATCTACCTCCATCTCCGCTTCGGAGTCCGAAGTGGGCTCGACAACGGCGATGGAGGGACGGGTGCTCGCTGGCCTCCCGATCGGTGAGCGCGAGCGAGACCTCTCACGGGGAGGGGCTGCCACCGTGCGTCTGTTGTCAGGGCCCGGAGCGGGCGAAGTCGGGCTGTCCTCTGAGAAGGACCGGGTCAGAGGAGGGACGATGGCCTCCGGAATTGGAATTCCGGAGGGAGCGATGAGAGTGTCCGTGAGGCGGGCACTCTCTGCATCGTTAAGCGATTGCTGATGATCAGCGTAGAGTTCGGGGTAGCGGAGGGCGAAGGTCTGAAGGACCTCCACCTCACCGTTAGAGGGACGTTGCATCCTGAGGGGAATACTCAGGATGGCCTAACGGGTTCTGTCTCCCTCTCGCAACTCGTGAGCTCACTTGTGTGAGAGGGAGTGAGTACCTATGGTGTGCCCTAGTTGTGTACCCTCTCCGAGCTTTTTTCTCGGCGGAGAGGGGTGCTCCTAAGCGCTACTCCGGGTTTGACTAGGGGTGACCCCAAGGCCAGAATCCCGGAGCCCAGCTTGCTTCGGCTGACCCGTGAAGCGGGAAAGGCCACGGTGCAAGGTTAAACCAAAACAACAACAGTGGCCGTTGTCACCGTAGGGTGTCACACTGCGACCGCAGCAAATGGCGGATTTGATCGTTCAGACGGGTTTGGCTGACGCTACCCCACGCCTGAACGACGTCGCTTAACAGCACAAAGTGTGTTGTTACGCGACTGTTACTATGTTGTGTCGGATAGTAAAGTGGTGAAATGCGCACCGAAAAGTGCGGTCGAAGCAAGACCACCAGCCCGATATGATGTTGTTCGTCCGAAACAAGGGACTGGGTAGGTGGTAATGCCAGACGTCTTAGAGCGCCTCTGCGCGACGGCACGGCGAGCTCGTAGCTCGCGTTGCTCGGCGTTCGGCGGCTGCTCAGCGTCTGCACAGAAAACAAAACTTCGTCAGGACTGCGTATTCCAAGGCACTGGTCTGCAACTAGCGTCGGAACGATGACCCGAGTGAGACGGCAATAGTGCGGGGACTATTGCGGTCTCACTGGGAGATACTGGCGGAGCTGTAGACAGGTGTGCTCGGCGTGGCGGCACAGGTCGGAATGATGTGATTGAATTAATTATTGAGATTTTGCCCAAAAATCGGCTGTTTATATACAGTGGGCCCTAACATATTTCCTATTCTACTATTGCGTAGTGCAATCCTATCAATTTGTTACTTAGCCAATTACAACGTAGAAAGGGATAGAGATACTGTTGTCTAGCTCACACAATTTCTTACTGTTTAATAACCTAGCTTTACCGATCGGAGAGCACCTATTGCTTCTCGCTCGCTATCTATCTTTGTCTAACACTTTATTTATTAACTAGTGAACTATTGCGATACCAAAACAACCTTATTCTACGTATCCTAGCCTGACTACTAATTTACAAACATAATAATATATACAATTCTTAATCTAAGTTCGGAGTCCGCAACAGGGACCCTATTACTGAGACTTCCCTGTCCGTCCGTCCGTCTGCACCAGGCTATCTCAAGATCGCTGATAGTTACTCGTACCGGGTAATTTAACCGGGTAATACAGATTTGTAACAACAAAGAGGTTTTATACCGCTGAAGATCCGCACTTATATTTATAGAATACATAAATGTGTCCTTAATGAAGATGAAAATATTATTATTATCAAATTATTTATAATTCGCAATAATTTGTAATAAAATATTTGCATTTTAACACTTATAATTTTGAAGTAGGTTGTTAGGCTAATTATATGTAATCAACCACAATACATTTGCCGCGGGCAAAAAAAAACTTGCGCGCTATTTTCCATAGTTTTCTGAGCCGGTACGATATATATGTATGTTTTTTTTTGTCCATTCAGCTATGTGTTTTTTTTATATATCTGAAATATGCGTAATGTCGTCTTAGATTGAGATGACAAAAATCGAGAAAGGTATGTTCTGATGGTTTGGACATGTAGAGAGAATGAATGAAATGAGATTGACTAGACAGGTATACTTGGGACTAGTGAACGGAAGTGTTGGAAGGGGAAGACCTAGGCGAACGTTCCTAAATCAGATTGAAGATGTTCTGAAAAAAGGCCAGGTCAGGAGTACCCTAAACCGACGCTTATGTATGAAAGGATTGATGACTGTAGATGAAGCGAAGGAGATATGTAAGGATCGTAGCAAGAGGTTTTCGAAGCGCTCGTAGCGAAGTTTGCTTAGCCATTCTGAATCGATCAGCAAAGTTAAGCAACGTCCGCCGCGGTCAGGAGTTGGATGGGTGACCGCTGGTGACATTACTACTGAGCGCTTCCGTGCTTCAGAGGGCACGTTAAGCCGTCGGTCCCGGTTGTTGTCTTAGGATTGCAGTCGTTACAGCATGGTGGTAGGGCACTTTGCGAATGCCCGCCTGGCTAGCTACCACCCTCAAGTTGAAAAATCTGTCGCCAAGCACCTAACGGTGTGTTCCGGCAGCTGTCCTTGAGAGCCAGTAATTCTAGGTTAGCCTGTACAACATCTTCGACCACATCATCACTTACCATTAGGTGAGATAGTGGTCAAAAGCTAACCTATCAGGCATAAAAAAAAAAAAAAAAAAGAGGAAATCTTCGGTCTCTGCCTACCCCTACGGAAAATAGGCTTGATTTTATGCAGGTATGTTGTCTTAGATTCTTGCTATATTTACACATGGTAATAAAACAACTTGAAACAGTCTAAATCGCGTATATTTTTGTCCATAAACGTTCCAAAAACTTTTCAATAATGTGAAAAGAAATATACAGGTTGAAAACTGATACAACAACATTTTTCAGTCGCAAGATCACAGAGCCCCTTGTTATATAATCAAAATAGCTTTAGGGCAATATAAAAAAATAAACATTTTAAAACAAAAACTTACCGAAAAAATCCTTCTAATATGATTTGAAACACTCAGTTCTCATAAAATATAAATTTAAAACTGACTCCAAGAATGTCTACGTTCGAAAACCGTCCGAATTGTAATAATTGGACTCTTAATATTGGTCACAATAAAAGTTTTTATTTATGTATAATACGCAGCGCGTACGTCCCGTACATCTACTTCGCGGGCTATTTTTGAATTGTTGCGCAAATATCGGTGTCACAAACATCTTATCCGCCATTTCATGTTGGATTTGGATATTGTTTTCACGGTATGTCACATTTTACTATAATCAATCTACACACTTGACCAACACCGTGACTGTTTCTAATGAAGAGCTGTTGACGAAACACTAAACTAAACACCACTTACTAAATTTCAATATCAATGTCTATTATCCGATCTAACAAGGCAGCAATGACAAATATCTTTGTCAGATATATGAAAAAATTTAGAAAGGATGCCATCGTCTTTTAGAAAAATACTTAACACATCTTTGACAAAATTTGTATTTATTCGTAGAATAGAATAGAATAATTTATTTGTAAGACATGGTATACCATATACCACAGGATGGTATAAATACATTTTGTTCGTACAACGCATGTCCTTGCCTTATTCGGCGTACAAATATATGGTTAAAATTTACATTATTATAGGTACTTAATATTAGACATTATGTCATACTCATCATAGTTAGATTATACAATTATACAATAGTGTGTTAGAATTATATTTCGTATTATATTTCTTACACACTAGCTTGTAAAGGCTCTATGACATAGGTAGTCGTCAACTGTATCGAAATGTGCTTCTTTCCGCTCACGTGAGTTTTACTTTTTCTATGCTGTCGCGATGCAACAAGAACGAGGCCCACCGTAAGCTCTGCCTATAACAAATGAATTTCATAACAAGTGACGAACTGCACTGCGCACATCACCCTGAGACAAAAAAATATAAAGTCTCATGTGCCTGTATTTTTACCGGTACCCATCGGGCAAGGCAAAGGTATATTAGTAGGTATGGTGGCACTTCCCCGGACGAACTCACGCAGTGTTAAAGATAGTGCCAACCACGAAGACGCACACCTCTCTTTCTCTTCTCAACAGAGGGAATCGCGGGGTGCGGGGATCTGAACAGAGCACCAGTCACGAGCTGACACATAGTTCGAGATCATCATCAGCCGGTAAACGTCCACTGTTGAACAAAAGAACAAAGTACGGCTATTAGCCGCTTGTAACCATTGGCTACCCGCGACTTTTATGATGTGATCTCCATGGCTCGTTGAGTGACTCTGAGCCTGTCCATAAGGGCCACAGTTAAGGACCACGTCTCGGTGCCATATGTTCACATTCAAGCCTAGTTCAAATTGCGGTAATCGAGACATGGCTCGAAAGTTGTTTAACTTCGATTACGCTATCAAGAAGAAGAGTGAGGCGCGTCTTCGTGGATGGAATTATACTAAACTGCTACTTTCCAGATTTAAGCTGTCAGCAAATTGTCACTAAGAAGGTTACTGTGTTTTATTCATTTTCTTTGGTAATACAAACCAAAGAGTCTCTTACTGTTGGAGTTAAAGTAACGCATCACATAATAACCTTATGGTGCAATAATTAAGGGATTTTTTTCGCTTTAGGGTTCCGTATCCAAAGGGTAAAAACGGGCGTAAGTACGGCGACCGAATTATATTTCGGTCAAATGCGAGTCGTTTTAAGATAAAAATATTGTAGCTTTGAAAACTATTTGAGGAATATTTTTGGAGTTCTGGCAATACCGTTCGGGCTGCCGAGAGGCGCATCATAACATAACCATGCTGCCGAAGGCGCGGGCGCAAGCTATTGTATAATGTGAATAGTATACATGTTTGGCACCGGACGTTCAGAATGTAGTTTAATTAGGTTATTCAACTATCATAGTCACTTAAATTGGACGAGCACTGTTTAATTATTGTCCCGTCCACATCGTTGATACATAATTTCAACGAGGTACCTACCTACCATGTTTTATTCAAAGAGAACCCGACGCGCGACTAGGAAATCAGCAACGTGATGCGGACGGCGCGAATAAAGCACGGTTGAGTGAAAACACCATTGTGCCCAATGCAGCTGTGGGCGCTCTCCGCTCAGAGTAGGCATTAACACACAATAAATATAAATTTCATTTTTTTTTTCAAACAAAGAAAAATCATCTTAAAATGTTTGTTAGGATTAGCAGAGGTCAACCCTAAAAGGTTGTAAGCATTTTACCAATAACCCTAATAATATGTGATCGTATTTTCGGACCGAGTATAGTCCTCTAGAGATTTTACATATTTTATTCGTATCTGTAAGGTAAGGCATACACTCATTCTAAAAAACATGTTCAAAATTTGCCGTTTTGAGACTCATTTCACTTTACAGTGTTTTTTTCTATACAACCATTGGGAGGCAACACATACGCTTATGAATATTCTAAATTGAAACAAAATATGAAGTAATGTTGTCTTAGGTTTTCGCGATTATTACACATCTACACATATCACCAGTGATTTGAAATATATAGATTAGTTACATCCGAACACCACTGCTCTAAAAGCTTACTATAATTCACCTATATACATACCTACGCACATGTATATGCAGTTTGTAATGACAAGGAAAGAACGTTCAAATATTATGCGTCATATCTGTTGTTAGAAAGAGATAAAGCAATTCGTGTTACCACCGAACCGCCACGAGACATTCCGATCACCATTATGCTGCGATCTCTTTCACTCTCTCACACCAAACGATACACATATCTCGCTCATCCATTTCATTGTGATTAGTTCCTAAGATAAAACAAAATGACGATATTTTCTATTTCATCAATAAAAGCAATAATTACGCGTCAAATTAAACAGTTTTCTTATCTCTCACAGTGCCTGTATAATTGGTGCAGAGTCTAAAGACACAAGAAAGGCATATTGTCCACAGATTATTCCTAAAAACACGATTAGCGGCGATGTATTCACCGGACGCTTGGAAGTGCAAGACTGGTAGTGACTCAGGTGATTACCCTGAATTCGTCTAGTAAATATGGAGGCCATACAACACATCTACAGGTAAAAAAATCTTAGCATATCACACAGTAATTAAACAACTTTAAACTGTTTAAATAGCGTAATATTTATCATTATTTTGGTCCCGAAGCTTCAAACAATTTGCAATGATCGTGGTCACGGGGGGACCAATCGGTTTTATTTGTCACATGAGTTATTAAGAAATAATTTGGACTACCGTCAGAAAATTTTATTTCAATCAAGACGTTCAATTTATTCATAACTAAAGCAGTATTCACTCACAGTGTAGATTTGTTCCAGGCAAATCTGCAAAACCTCAAACTTAATAATATATATACGCGATTTAAACCGTTTAAAGTAGTTAAATTAAAAATATGAAGTGTATGAAGTACGTAATTACCTACCTGTTATTTCCATTTGCTACCGCATATCAACTCAAGGTTCAGTAATCAACTACGAGAATATGTAATAATTAAAATAAATTAATTTAATGAAACAGTTCATATGACGTAAAGCGACAATAAATGAACGTACATAAAAATGACACGTTTTCAAATACGTCATAAAATATATGTCATAAAAATTCGTTTTCAAATAGGTACCTACGATCAGTCATGAAGCCTGATATGAATGTTTCCCGACTTCCAAAATGGAGGAGGTTCAATTCACCTGTATGTTTTGTTTTATGTTTATTACCTCAGCACTTTTGACTGGGTGAACAGATTTTGAAAATTCTTTTTTGTTTAAAATGTGATGCGTGTCGTTTAAATTTTATCAAAATCAGTCACGCCGTTTTTGAGTTACACTCCAATAACTGAAAAATATTTTCCTATCTTGATGATTATAGTCGTTGACAAGAAAGACAATCAATCCCGTAAGTAGTACAAGTCACAAAAAATGATGAATTTTTTTTTTTACAAGAAATGGATCCGACTTCAACACCCAAAAGTGTTAAATAACTTGTCGAAGTCGATACCATGCGCACAATAATGTTATAATAGGTACGTTTGAACTATCATGGTACCGACTTCAACAAGTTATTTCACACTTTTGAGTGATGAAGTCGGTTCCATTTTTTGTTTAATTATTTTTAGGTACCTATGAAATTAGTGACAAAACCAGTTTTAGTTTGCCTGGTAACATGGCGTTGTACATGAAATCTTTATAGGCCAAGCTTGAAGATCCGCGCCTTCGACCACTTATGTACCAAGTTAGATTATAAAAACTTACGCTCATATTTATATCTTATATATGAAGAACACGGGTGTTTGAGCGTGAACTTACTATGAGTCGATATCGCTATCGACAATGTTTCGGCTTCTACCGGAAGCCTTCTTCAGGATTTTGAGTGTGGTACGTCCGCCGCGGTCGCGTCACGCTTCACACCGAAACATTGTTGATAGCGATATCGACTCATAGTAAGTTCACGCTCAAACACCCGTGTTTCTCATATATAAGGTTCCTAGTAGTTAGAAAGCAATGGGCTTGCTTATCGACTTTATCTAGTCTACGAGCAGCTGTCCGAGGAATAGAACAGCCCGATTAAATTCGAATCGATCAAATTGTAGTCTTTAGTCAATCTAGACAGTTTTTTTATACTTTATAGGGTAGCCTTTGACCACTATCTTACCTGATGGTAAGTGATGTGGTAGCTAGCTAGGCGGGCATTCACAAAATCCCCTAATACCATGCAATAAATTTATAAGATGTATAAATATGTAGTAATAGGATTAATTTTAACTGCTGTGCACGTAATTAAGCTTCAGCAATAATTATTTCACTTTGAAAACTATCCCGAGTTTTATCCATATCAACTTATTATCAAACGGCTTGGACGCGTGTTATATTTACCGGAAATATTCTCATAAAAAAAAGATACTCCCAGACGAAGGACTTCAAAACAGTCCGAAACTGGTCGGAATCTTTCCGGTAAATAAAACGCGGGTCCTAGCCGTTGCATAATAAGTTAGTAATTGTTTTAATCAAGAATAAAATATCGACTCATAGTAAGTTCACGCTCAAACACCCGTGTTCTTCATATATAAGGTTCTTAGTAGTTACAAAGCCAAAACTTGCTTAAAGTTCCGCGCCTTCGATCACTTATGTACCAAGTCAGATAGGTTCTTATAAAAACTTACGCTCATATTTATATCTTATATATGAAGAACACTGGTGTTTGAGCGTGAACTTACTATGAGTCGATATCGCTATCGACAATATTTCGGCTTCTACCGGAAGCCTTCCTCAGGATTTTGAGTGTGGTACGTCCGCCGCGGTAGCGTCACGCTTCACACCGAAACATTGTTGATAGCGATATCGACTCATAGTAAGTTCACGCTCATACATCCGTCTTCTGCATAATTATATAAGGTTCTCAGTAGTTACAAAGCCAAAACTTGCTTAAAGTTCCGAGCCTTCGATCACTTATGTACCAAGTTAGATTGGTTCTTATAAAAACTTACGCTCATATTTATATCTTATATATGAAGACACGGGTGTTTGAGCGTGAACTTACTATGAGTCGATATCGCTATCGACAATGTTTCGGCTTCTACCGGAAGCCTTCCTCAGGATTTTGAGTGTGGTACGTCCGCCGCGGTCGCGTCACGCTTCACACCGAAACATTGTTGATAGCGATATCGACTCATAGTAAGTTCACGCTCAAACACCCGTGTTCTTCATATATAAGGTTCTTAGTAGTTACAAAGCCAAAACTTGCTTAAAGTTCCGCGCCTTCGATCACTTATGTACCAAGTCAGATAGGTTCTTATAAAAACTTACGCTCATATTTATATCTTATATATGAAGAACACTGGTGTTTGAGCGTGAACTTACTATGAGTCGATATCGCTATCGACAATGTTTCGGCTTCTACCGGAAGCCTTCTTCAGGATTTTGAGTGTGGTACGTCCGCCGCGGTCGCGTCACGCTTCACACCGAAACATTGTTGATAGCGATATCGACTCATAGTAAGTTCACGCTCAAACACCCGTGTTTTTCATATATACTCGTAAGGTTCCTAGTAGTTAGAAAGCAATGGGCTTGCTTATCGACTTTATCTAGTCTACGAGCAGCTGTCCGAGGAATAGAACAGCCCGATTAAATTCAAATCGATCAAATTGTAGTCTTTAGTCAATCTAGACAGTTTTTTTATACTTTATAGGGTAGCCTTTGACCACTATCTCACCTGATGGTAAGTGATGTGGTAGCTAGCTAGGCGGGCATTCACAAAATCCCCTAATACCATGCAATAAATTTATAAGATGTATAAATATGTAGTAATAGGATTAATTTTAACTGCTGTACACGTAATTAAGCTTCAGCAATAATTATTTCACTTTGAAAACTATCGCGAGATTTATCCATATCAACTTATTATCAAACGGCTTGGACGCGTGTTATATTTACAGGATATATTCTCATAAAAAAAGATACTCCCAGACGAAGGACTTCAAAACAGTCCGAAACTGGTCGGAATCTTTCCGGTAAATATAACGCGGGTCCTAGCCGTTGCATAATAAGTTAGTAATTGTTTTAATCAAGAATAAAATATGTTTAGTTTCATTCTTCAATCAGGAATCAAATTTCTAGTTTTAATTATTTTAGCATGAAATTGTAATACAAGAGAACAATTTTCTGATTATATACCATATAATTAAATATTAAATACGAATAGAACAAAGTAAAATATTTTTTATTATCTTATTGTAGTGAAGAAATTCTAACGTTAAGGGGGGGCCTGATATAATAATATCAGGCCCCCCCTTAACGTATTTATTATTATCATAATAAACTTAAGATCAGGCCAATATAGGTATATATATATATTGTGTTATGTACTAACGTTTTCAGATAATATATATGTTATGTAGGCCGTGGGGTGCCAGGCTAGAATGTCCCCCACCCCTACCACACATAATACGAGTCGTAAGAAGCGACTAAAGGTACTTCTACTAACGTTTTGGCAACAAATCTGTGTAAAAAAGTTTTTTAATAACTGCTTGACTAATAGTTAAAAAACTGAAGTGCAGTAATTTTAAAATCATTTTTTAGAACTCCTATTGAACAATAACCAATTACTTAACATTACTATCGCTAAAATGTGACCAAATATATCATTTACAGATCCGTTAAAAAAAAAATCAGACAATCACATCCTGGTGAAAAGTATTATCAGTACTTATTAATATTATAAATGCTAAAGTAACTCTGTCTGTCTGTCTGTTACGCTTTCACGCCAAAACTACTGGACCGATTTGAATGAAATTTGGTACGGAAATAGTTTGAGACCCGGGAAAAAACATAGGATAGTTTTTATCCAACTGCGCAAAAAGAGGTTAATGTTTTTGCGCGATAACCGACACACGCGCGGTCGGAGCCGCGCCCGGAAAGTTAGTTTTGTATAATTCGCACATTCCGGACGATCAAAAGGTCTTTGCATCAATGCACTGCGCCCGTCACCTTGAGACATAGTTGTGTGCTTGTAATTTTACTGGCTCTCAAGTACTGCTGTCGGAACACACCATTAGGTGCTTGGCGACAGATTTTCTACTTGAGGGTCGTCGCTAGCCTGCTGCGCGGCAGTCCATAGCTAATGCCACCGAGCCATCACTGCTTTGAAGTTTTCGAGCTCATAGAGCCACTCGTTTTATATGTTGTATTGTATTTAAGATATACTATGTAATGCAAAACCGACGCATGAGTAAAGATTTTAAACGGCCTAATTGGATAAAACCGGTTTATATCGGATTGGTTATGATGTTCCCATACCGGCTATGTTTATTGGAACTTGAGATCAATTACCGATTGATATCGAGACTGGCTGATTCGATCATCGATCAGAGACCTTGGTATTCAGTAATCAGTGACATTTTATAACAAAATTTTGTTTTAAAAATGGAATCAACTTCAACACCCAAGTGTGAAATAACTTGTTGAAGTTGGTACCATGATAGTTCAAAAGTACCTATTATCACATTATTGTGCGCACTGTATAGACTTCGACAAGTTATTTCACACTTTTGGGTGTAGAAGTCGGTTTCATATTTGTAAAAAAAAAATTACTCATTTTAGTGACACTTGCTACTTACGGGATCGATTGTCATTCATTGTAACCGACTATATGATAAAGATAGGAAAATATTTTTCAGTTATTGGAGTGTAACTCAAAAACGGCTTGACCGATTTGGATAAAATTTATATGAGACCAAACGACGAGCATCAGCTTTCAAACAAAAAAGAATGATCAAAATCGGTTCACACAGTAAAAAGTTCTGAGGCAACAAATATAAAAAAAAACATGCAGACGAATTGAGAACTTCCTTGTTGACATGTCAAACATGCGGCCCGCGGGCCGCATGCGGCCCTCAGAGCATTTGCCTGCGACCCGATCTAATTTTTAGAAAAGCCTCTTGATGCGGCCCGTATTTGAACTGAAAGATGGGTCATTAAAGCTCGGCTATGGCTTGCAAAATTATATGATTTTTGAATTTTTTTTATTGTTGATAGGTAAGCCTTAGACCAAAATCTCACCTGATGGTAAGTGATGATGTGGTCGAGCTGTTAACAGGCTTAACCTAGAATGTTTGGAAGCATCTACAAATGTAAGCAATTATTTTCTCTAATGAAAGAAAACATATCTCCTGCGAGATTGCAACGCGACTGACCACACTTGGATGCAGTTTTAAAACTAATTTCAGCAGGTAAAATTACACCTCAAATGGGTAATTTAGTTAAAGACAAAAAATGTCACATTCCTGGGAATTGATTGTGATGTTTTTTTTTTTTTTTTTTTTTTTTTTTATTGCCGATAGGCTAGCCTTTGACCACTATCTCACCTGATGGTAAGTGATGATGTGGTCGAAGATGTAGTTCAGGCTAGCCTAGAATGACTGGCTCTCAAGGATAGCTGCCGGAACACACCGTTAGGTGCTTGGCGACAGATTTTCAACTTGAGGGTGGTAGCTAGCCAGGCGGGCATTTGCAAAGTGCCCTACCACCATGCTGTAACGACTGCTATCCTAAGATAACAACCGGGACCGACGGCTTAACGTGCCCTCCGAAGCACGGAAGCGCTCAGTAGTATGTCACCACCGGTCACCCATCCAAGTCATGACCGAGGCGGACGTTGCTTAACTTTGCTGATCAAATAACATTTTCTTCCTATTATATTATTACCCTTTATCACCCCTCCTGACAGGGAAAACGGGGTATGTCCTAAAACTGCATCCAGAACTACCGTAGGACGGACAGCAGTATCCTCTCGATTAACGATGGTGAGCATTCTGCGATCCCTAACCTGCCTGCCAAGCGTGGGAATTATCGCAAACTTTTCATTGGAAGGGGATTTGAAACAACATCCAGCAGTGAGAAAAAAAAAATGTTCACAGATAGAGCGGTCCATGAACCAGAATGTGACGTATTCTGGTTCATGTTGAAGACCGCTCTATCTGTGAATTTTTTTTTCCAGTATGTTTAGGTTTTGCGGCCCACTGACTTTACGATCCTTATGCATTTGGCTCACCAATGACTTTGAGTTTGACTTGCCTGTACTAGCAGTTAGCAGCACGCCCTGCATGCTGCCAGCATCGTCCCATTACCATACGTCCCGACCTGATTTGACCGGGACGGTCCCGATTTGAACCCCTTGTACCGGGTCCCTGCTGGTTTCCATCAGGGTCCTGGTCAAACTAGAAGCGAGCGAAGCGAGTGCGCCGCACTTTTTACGAGAAAATTAACTATTTTACAAATCCCTTTCAATACATATTTTTCTTTTAAATAAAATTAAAACATATTTCTAGATATGATTCAAGCACTATTTCGCGCTAAGCGAAACGGAGTTGGCACGAGGACGCGGGTTCGATTCCCGTTCAGAACAAAAAGTGTTGTGCTCCAATAATTAGCAAATAATCATGTATTCTAATAATAACAAATATTTTATGAAAACATTAAATTAATATTTTAGAAAAACACTTAAAGATAACTATATCATCCAGTGACCATTTCGCCTAATTTTCCTGTTAAACCGACGAAATATTTGTTATTATTAATTATTCATTTCCGCATAGTGACGCTGGAATCTATACAATTTCTCTTTTCTTGAATATTTAACATGTATTCTATTTATATGTACTTTTTTGTTCATCGTTATATTGATTATCGTATCGAATCAACAATAATGTAAAATTAAAACATGAAAAAAATTGCCTTTTGCTGTTCTGCGTCCCGATTTGGCTGTTTATAATTATGGTACTTATAATTATTATCGTAAGTACATAATTATGTAATTACTCTTACATACGAAAGCATATTGCATAAGACAACTAATATCGTCTTATCATAATCTTTAATTTGACTTTTACGAACTATGTCTAACAACTACACTAGTGGCTCTCCGAGCTGCAGACCTCGCGAGTCTGCCCCTGCATAGCTTACAATTGAATAAATGCTTATGATGCTTATGGGAGAATAGGTCAAATCCAAAAATCTAGATAAATAATGAAAATCAATGACACGCGGGCCCCATCGGTTATGTTAAGAAATTATTAGTATCGAAGTCTAGTTGCATCAGAAATAGGTAGGTAAGTAGTAAATATACAATCATTTTACATACTTGGTAATCGATTTATCTCGAATTAATATACTGGCTACAAAAACATGGGAAATAAATAATTGATTATGCGAGAGAGAGAGCCTATCACTTTTGGGCAACTGACGTATGTAACAGGACATTGCCATTAAATTCAGCGCAGGCGTCCATACTTTCAACACCTAATAATGTATATCTCCGTCATTTTGAAAACTTTCCAAAAGCTGAATCGACAAAAAAATTGTATGGCCTTATCGAACCTGCTCACAAAATTTCGTGAGAATCGGTTGAGAAACGCGACCTGTAGAGGAGAACAACCGGACATACGAAAGCATTTTTGTCTAAGTTGAAGCAGAGACGCTTCGCTCGAACTAAGTTCTCGCTCGGTCAATAATGTGTTGAATCTGTTTGGGAATTAAAATTACTTTTTTAAGCGTATCCATAGCTTTTTCCATTAAGGCGTAGTTTCGTCATTTTAAACTAGTGGTCCGCCCCGGCTTCGCACGGGTATTATATCACAAAAAATCAAAAACTATAAATTTGAACACAAAAAAGTAGGTATTGTGACATAACTAATAGTTATACCAATAATAATGTGGCCTTTTTTTTATAGATATTGATGTCTTCTATAAATTTGTAGTACATGAGTTTGCTCTATTTTCAATCATTTCCGCAGCGTACGCGATGTGGCGATTTTTTTTGGTATTTTTTTCGCACTTTGGGTTACATTATCGATGATTTCATACGGATCCCTAAGTTTAAAAAAAAATCTATAGCCTATGTTCATCAGGAATAATGTTGGGTATTCGTGGTGAAAGAATTTTTCAAATCGGTCCAGTATTTTCAGGGCCTATTTAATGTAAACAAACAATCAAATCTTACCTCTTTATTATATTACTTTAGATACTTGGTAGTATCTAAAGTAATATAATAAAGAGTTCAAACTCGTTGAAATTTTGCACGCAAGATTTTTGTCCTTGAGCCTAAAATGTACGCTACTGGTTTACCAGATTTCCGTAAAAATGTATATTTTCAAAATTATTTCGGAAGGTCTTTTTCTATGAGAATTAATATTTCACATTTAGATATATAATCACACTGTATTTTCTTTATAAAGGCGAAAGTTTGTGAGTGTGAATCTTTGTTACTCCTTCACGCTCAAACGGATGGAACAATTTTGATAAAATTAGGTAGGTACGAAGGTAGTTAAGGCACTTGATTAACACATACTTTTCATCATCATCATCCATCACCACGCAAGTGCAGCTGCGGGCCGTAACTAGTAGGTATATAATAAAACGAAAAACTGCAAACCAGAAGCACAGATGGCCAGAAGCACGGATATTAGGTGGCTTTACTACTGAGCGCTGGAGCATGGGAGGCCACGGTCATGATTAGTTGTTATTCATTGTAGTATTTCGCGAATGTTAGCTTTCCTATAGATACCACCCTCAAGTAGGAAATGTGTCGATTGCGGCAGCGATCCTTGAAAACCAGGCGACAATTTTTTTTATGCCTTTTGTGTAGGTTAGCCTTTGACCACTATCTCATTTGATGGTAAGTGATGATGTGGTCGAAGATGTTGTTGTGAACACACCGTTATGTGTTTGGCGACAGATTTTCTACTTAAGGGTGGTAGCTAGCCAGGCGGGCATTCGCAAAATGCCCTACCACAATGCTATATCGACTGCCATCCTAAGACAACAACCGGGACCGACGCGACGGCTTAACGTGTTCTGCGAAGCACAGAAGCGCTCAGTCACGGTAATATTAGATAATATTACCGTGGCTCAGTAGTAATGTCACTAGCGGTCACCCATCCAACTCATGACCGAGGCGGACCTCTCTATCGCATTCGCATTACGCATAACCAAGCATAGCTCTGTAGCCTTAGCACGATCTTGCGAAAACGTAACCGTTTCGTTAACCTATCGAAATGTCAACATTTTATATAGGATTTGATGAGCGCCCCTACAGTGCGTAAAAGAAACTAAATTTTGGCAGATTGAAAGGTTTTTACATCTAACGTGTCGAGATTTTAACACAAGCGTTTCGTCAAGTAAAAGGTTTTGTATGAAATCGCGAGAACGAACTGAATTTTAACGTAAGC
Source organism: Plagodis dolabraria (assembly GCA_963854805.1). NCBI lineage: Eukaryota > Metazoa > Arthropoda > Insecta > Lepidoptera > Geometridae > Plagodis > Plagodis dolabraria. The sequence continues at coordinate 9,198,818 of OY978462.1, read as the reverse complement.
TCGAAGAAATAAAACGCCAAAATTTACAAATATAAATCATAGAGGACTTTGTATAGGTTCAAAAAGAATTGAAACCTCTTTTGGAATGAATCATTAGCTCTTAGAAAGAAGGTACAAAAAATTTGATTTCCGCAGGATGACGTCACTTTTGTAATCCTATCGAGTTCACGTTAGCCAACAAACGATGCGGTGTGCTGTCAACCATCGCCTCCTGCGTAAACGTACTGTTAACTTGACAGTTACGTTTACGTTACGAACTATCAAAATTTTCGTGCTTGGGCTACTGATCTCTTCGGACGCGGCACGCACCATACAATAATCCATAGCTAACAACAGCAAAAACTCACCTACATTAATACAATTTTACTGACAGTCCAAATAATTAATAGCCATTCACAAAAAAATAAGGAATTTCTATAACAAAGTAAACTTGTTCTATAGAATTAAAAAATGTTTGGACCAGGTGCAAAATACTCATGCGTGAGACTTCTTTCTTCTTAACTGGGTCATTGTACTTTGTAACCTTGTTGAATGGATTAAGATCAATTTTCGAATGGCAAAGCTTTTGGATTAATAATAAAAAAGTTATAGTGTATAAGGACAGTTAAGTGTGTCTTGTCTTTGATACAATGGGTTCTGCACACAAATATATAAATGCAAAAGATTGTGAATGAGTGAGGATGTTTTTGCGTATGTGTGTGTCTCTTCACGCTGAAACAGCTGAACCGATTTGGATAAAACTTGGAATATATAATAGTTTAGGTCCTAGATTAACACATAGGATAATTTTCATCATCACATTTCAACATTGTCTACGCGGGACGCAGCTAGTGGATAACAAATACAATTTTATTTTACAAATTATTGGAGTACAAAATGTTTTGCTCCGGAACAATATGATTTGTACTCGTAAAATATGATTTTCGCTTAGCACGCGGTAGTGCTTGTAATTAAATACAATTTTGTTTAGGTTGTGTTACTACATATATGTATAATGTACTAGAGGCTCGCTCGGCTTCACACGGGTAATTACGACTATAAATTGAGATGTAAGCTATCCTATCTTTCAATTTGGATCAAATTGCACACGGTGTGTAAATCAAATTTAAAATTGGTTCAGTAGTTTAGGAGTCGATCGCGGACAAACAACGTAATTTATATATATGAAGATGATATAAGTTTTACCTAAGATTTTTTTACCTGTAGATGTGTTGTATAGCCTCCATATTTACTAGACGAATTCAGAGTAATCACCTGAGTCACTACCAGTCTTGCACTTCCGAGCGTCCGGTGAATACATCGCCGCTAATCGTGTTTTTTAGGAATAATCTATGGACAAAATGCCTTCCTTGTGTCTTTAGACTCTGCACCAATTATACAGGCACTGTGAGAGATAAGAAAACTGTTTCATTTCACGCGTAATTATTTCTTTTATTGTTGAAATAGAAAATATCGTCATTTTGTTTTATCTTAGGAACTAATCCTAAGATTTTTTTACCTGTAGATGTGTTGTATGGCCTCCATATTTACTAGACGAATTCAGGGTAATCACCCGAGTCACTACCAGTCTTGCACTTCCAAGCGTCCGGTGAATACATCGCCGCTAATCGTGTTTTTTAGGAATAATCTGTGGACAATATGCCTTTCTTGTGTCTTTAGACTCTGCACCAATTATACAGGCACTGTGAGAGATAAGAAAACTGTTTCATTTCACGCGTAATTATTGCTTTTATTGATGAAATAGAAAATATCGTCATTTTGTTTTATCTTAGGAACCAATCTCAATGAAATGGATGAGCGAGATATGTGTATCGTTTGGTGTGAGAGAGTGAAAGAGATCGCAGCATAATGGTGATCGGAACGTCTCGTGGCGGTTCGGTGGTAACACGAATTGCTTATTTATCTCTTTCTAACAACAGATATGACGCATAATATTTGAACGTTCTTTCCTTGTCATTACAAACTGCATATACATGTGCGTAGGTATGTATATAGGTAAATTCTAGTAAGCTTTTAGAGCAATGGTGTTCGGATATAACTAATCTAAATATTTCAAATCACTGAACTAATCTCAATGAAATGGATGAGCGAGATATATGTATCGTTTGGTGTGAGTGAGTGAAAGAGATCGCAGCATAATGGTGATCGGAACGTCTCGTGGCGGTTCGGTGGTAACACGAATTGCTTATTTTTCTCTTTCTAACAACAGATATGACGCATAATATTTGAACGTTCTTTCCTTGTCATTACAAACTGCATATACATGTGCGTAGGTATGTATATAGGTAACTTCTTGTAAGCTTTTAGAGCAGTGGTGCTCGGATATAACTAATCTATGTATTTCAAATCTCTGAGTTTTACTTAACATATCGTGTCTATAAACACCCCGTCACGGTAATGTTTATAGATAACATAACCGTGACCCCGTTTAGACAGATATATTTAGTGGCCACGTAATAGGGGGCCAGCTTTAGTTTTATTTTTATGGGATTGTGAAGGAACATGCACGAGGCCCACCACGCGGTAACCTCTGCTTATAACAGATGTATTTTGACCATAAGTGACGAACTGCACTGCGCCTGTCACCCTGAGACATACAATTTTTAAGCCTCATGTGCCTGTAATAAGAAGGGAAGCATCAGGTAGGTGGTTGGTCAGTGTAGCCAATTGTAAAGAACAGAACAGCCCTTCGACTCACAAGTTTCCAGCCTGGTGGTCGTCTCAAGAATGCCCCGCCCTTCACTTCGTGTCAACAGTCAACACTCGTTTTAGCGGGAAATCACGCAGCCAATCACAGAGTGTGTCGTATGTTTAATCCCGTCAAAATGGTGGCGCCACTATCGGATCGGTGTTGCCATTACCACATCCGCTAACTGACTAGTATTAAATATTTATTGCTGTCCAATAATACCATAATACTGAATGAAAACATAACACAAAGATTCATAGTATAAGTTCTTTGTTGCTTCAGAACTTAAAGTGCTGTGTAGTTCATTTGAGAGCTCTTGGTAGGTATCAACTAGCTATAATGAGAAAATAAGGCAGAGACACTAGCATACCTATCTGCTGAAATGAGAATGCTCAGATGGTCTGCCGGAGTCTCCCTTTTAGACAATGTGCCGAACCATTACATCAGAGGACCTTTTCAAGTAATACCCATACAAGATAAATTAAAAGAATCGCGTATGCGATGGTACGGCCATATCATGAGAAGACCGGAAGACCATATGACTAGAAAAGTCTTAAACTATGAGAAAGGACCGAAAAAGCGCGGAAGGCCCCAATTTGTCTACATGGATATCTGTAATTAAGAAGGACATAAAAGAAAATAATATCGACCCAATGACGACCCAGGAAAGACAAAACTGGAGATGGATGATTAGAAGAGTCGACCCCAAATAACAATGGGATAAGGCCTGGAGAAGAAGAAGATTACAAGTTAGTTTCTTTCTTGAGCATAATTTTTTTTTTAATGTGATTGTGACGAATTAAGCACGCGGCCCACCCCACCTGATGTTAAGCGGATTAAGCACTGCCTATAACAGATGTATTTCGTCATGTGACGAATTGCACTGCGCCCGTCACACTGAGACATACAGTTGTTAAGTCTCATGTGCCTGTAATTTTTTTGGCTCTCAGGGACTGCTGCCTGTTAAGTGCTTCGCGACAGATTTTCTGCTTGAGGGGGTTGCTATCCAGGCGGGCATTCGCAAAATGCCCTTCCACCATGCAGTGAAGCTCTAGTGAGGTTCGAACCAGGGACCTGCTGCACGGCACTCCATAGCTATAACCGCTCAGCCATCATTGCTTTAAAAGGTGGATCAGTTTTTATTTTCTTGACATGTTTTTTTTATTTTATGACGCATATCCGCGGAACTCTAAAAATAGGCTGTGACCAGGAAACTGGATTTTATCCTGTTATTAAGAGCATGAGCATTGGAATTTAATCTCAAAAATTTAATGTTGATTTCGTTGCCTATTAATTATGTATGTTTTGCGTTATAATAAATTATTCTTTGGTATCTGATATTGTTAAAATATAGATTCTAGAAATAGATAGATAGATAATACTTTATTGTTACACCACACAAGACAATTAATAAGAAGTAAAATTAAAATTTACAGAGATAGTGTTACAATGGGCGGCCTTATTACTAAAAGTAATCTCTTCCAGGCAACCTTTGGATGGAGAGGATTTGTAAAACCGATAGTGACGGGGTGTAGTTAAGCTAGTAAAATAAATACTGATATATACAATCAATTTCAAATATAAATCACACATATCTACTATAATATCATATACATATTCTTAAACAAATACTCTTACATATATATAACTAGCTTTCCGGGCGCGGCTCCGCCCGCGCGTATGTCGGTTATCGCGCGAAAACATTAACCTCTTTTTGCGCAGTCGGATAAAAACTATCCTATGTTTTTTCCCGGGTCTCAAACTATCTCCATACCAAATTTCATTCAAATCGGTCCAGTAGTTTTGGCGTGAAAGCGTAACAGACAGACAGACAGAGTTACTTTCGCATTTATAATATTAGTACTGATTTACATAAATAGATATAATATATACATATTATAAATAAATAATATGTATATATTATAATATATGTCTAATATAATATGTCATATTTAAAATGAAATTTCATTATGTTGTATCCCATCATATAACATTTAATATCAGATGCTAAAATAGAACTTTATATAAATTTATATTAAATTGGGGCCCATCGGTAAATTGTAAATAAGGTATTAAGTACATATAATTAAGTTACCTACCTCATGTTAGATTGCAAAATACGTAGGTAACTGTTACAATCGTGTTCCGAAATTGATTTGCATGAGATATAATTAATAATAGTTTGTCATACATAATAATAAGTACCTGTGAAAGTAAGTAATTAGGTTAAACAGTAGGTTACTTACCTATGAAATACAATCAATCATAGTATGTAACTTTCAAACTCAATTAGAATAATTATTAATGATAATAATAAGTTTAAGTTTTTTCTTTTTAGTATTTTATAATATTTGTTTTTTTTAAATATATGAATGTTGTAATAATAAATAATGATTTAATAAATATTATTTTTATCGTTATTTATTTACTAACATAATTTAAAAATTTTGACAACATTCATATATAAAAAAATCAATTGGTATTATTAAAAAGTATAAAAAAAACTTGAAACTTAAACTTATTATTATTAATCAATATGTATTATCTATGAAATTGAATTTCGGTAAGCTGCATACTATGATTGATTGTATTTTGTGTAAATATTTGTATACCTAGTAAATAAGCTATTAAAAAAACTTTTAGCATGGATTTGTGCCCCAATTTATTTTAGAAAGCTTTAAATCTTGTTTAGTCCATAATAATTATCTCTTCACGTCGCCAGGATTGCTTCTTACATTTTAACACACATAGAAATTAATGGCATGCCTTTATGCAATGTATTTTTTAATATTATACAAACAAAATAATGGTACTAAATGTGTTTAAGAATATATTTGCTATCAATCTTAACTTTCAAGAGGCAACGGACTTTGGCGATGCACATGGGCCTTGTTAGCAGCCCTCTTCAAAGATAATAATAACGATAAATGTTAGGGACATAGCTTATGCCGGATGGGTGTGAGGTGTAAGTAGGTAGGTATGTATTATTTAATTTTCTCGTCTATAATCAATACATTACGTTACTGTAAACTCATTATTTTATACGGCTTTGTTGTTTGTAAACTCATTATTTTGTTTTTTTCATCAAATGATGCGGAATATACAAGTTATTGACATTTAAAAATGGCCTACTATAGAAGGCCACGCGTGTGCTCAAGAAAATGGCGCGGACCCTGGAGTCTGCGCAAAATTGTGAAAAAGAAACCAAATACCTACAGTCATACTCGCGTCACCTCCAAACAAAAATTGTTAATTTTTCATGTTTCCAACAAGCAGGTAGGTATAATTGGTGCCGTAATAAAGTTCAAACTGGTAATACCTACCTAATCCTGTGATATCTAATGCTAGAAAATTATTTAAAATGTTATAGGCACCTATGCACATTATAAAAATACCTCCACATTTTTAGGAATAGCGTCTTTAGGACCTAAAGATATTTTTATCATTATGTAATATATGAAACAAATTTAAAATTTTATTTATGAAAAATAATTTCTAAAAACCTACCTACCTACAATATAAAGTTCACGCTTCCAAATTTCCGATAACCTACCTACTAAGATTTTTTATTTCAAATCACTGCCTACCTAATTATACATAATGAGAAAAAATGCAAATTAAAATTATAGAACTAATTACCAACCTACCAATCTTATACCTACCTAATAGCTATTTCTAACCACTTCCTTGTAGCCATTTGGTATTTTATTTAGTAATTTTATGCTAGTCCATTCTGAATTAAAAAAAAAATTTTAATTGGTATTCAACTCGTATCCAATCAAGTAGGTACCTTCTTATTAAAAAAGAAATGTAGATTTTGTATTCATGTTAAGTCTACATAGGTAGATACCTACCTATCATAATTAAACGGACGATATCTTCTATTTTATGAATGAAATTGTATTATGTATTCTCATTTTAGGTAGGTTACATTGTTGCGTAAGGATAAAGGTAGAATTACAGACGGGAAGAATATTAATATTACCTTTCACTTATTCTTTGGTCGGTAGATTCTCAAGAAACTACCACTTGGTAATTTCGCTTTTAAATCACATTCTCATCAACAAATTGTTCTAAATATCACAGGCACATGTTATATTCACAAATCACAAACGCAATTGAAAACTTTCACTCTTCAAAGCTTTTTTGCAATGCTTACTAGGTATTTACACTTTAAAGTTAAAACAAATGAATGTTCTAAGTTTTTTATTAACTTTTGAGTATAATTATACTGTAATATTAAACTGTTTTATTAATAAAAGGACGGCGCGAGGTATTTTTACGCGTACAACGGAACGCGTCTCAGGGTGCGCGTGCGCCTCTGACAAACTGCAATAGTTTACTAAATTAAACTACTAAGCGAAGCGCGCTCGTGTTGCCTTTTTATAAAGCAGCTTACGATACACACAATATTTGATCTATTTTACTCATGTTTGGGATTCCGTACATGTGACGAAAACGGTTTGTTTTAATATGATTCTGAATATGACGTCAGTTTGAAATATGTTTTTTAATGAAGATTTGTATTCTGCCAGTACCTACCTAATTAAATGTAAAGCAGGTAGGTATGCAGGCCGATGTCCGGGATTTCTTCAGTATAGTGTCGGGTCACTTTAGCCACGCTTTAGCTCTCATGTTCTAAGCTGCACTGACTACGGGTACTCAAGTCGAGGTGAATAGATGTCCATAAAACCTCTCAAGCTCAATCAGAATCTCCGGTTTTGATGAGATAATTCTGCCATCGTGGATATTCAGCTTCGTCATTTGGTTTTGCCCTATTTTTTACTGAACACTGGAGTAAAATTGTGAAGAACGTACGAGATTAGAAGGGCTCTCGAATTGCGTAAGAACAAGGTAACCGGCGGTGCCAGGTGATGACGGAAAGTGCGGGTGGAAAACCGGTAGGTGCCTACCTACTCAGTCTTAGTTCTCCAGAAAGTTTTTACCTCTAACTTACCTCTAATGTTGCGGATGTTCGTGGACGTCATTGATCACCGCCGCCAGGTGAGACAACTGCTCGTTTGCCTCCTACCTACCACATTAAAAATAAAAAGACCAAACTCTACAACCAGTGTGTTGCCAGTGATGACTTATGGCACATACCTATTATATTATATTACACGTGGTCCTTAACCACGGTAATGTTATCTATAAAGGTAGGTATAGATATTATCTAAAATTACCGTGCCTTAACTGTGTCACTTATGGACAAGCTCAGAGTTGGTCAACGAGCTATGGACAGTGTCTATGCTCGGAGTTTCTTTGCGCAATAAAATCCGCAATGAGAATAGGTTTTTGCCGAAGAACCAAATAACATTACCGTGACCAAAGTCGCCGACATAGCTTTCAGAATTAGCAAGTTGAAGTGGCATTGGGCAGACATAGACATGAAACTTGATTAAGATAAATTTTAGAGCTGTATTCATGATTTTTTCAATCAAGAGATATACCTATATGGAATCCGGTTTCGGGTCAGGCGTATTATATGTCGTATCCTCTGAAATAATATATATATAAGTGAGTCAACAAATTGTAAAGTAGAGGAAGAAGGAAGCTGGCTGGATGGACAATGTTAAACGCTGGACAAATATTAATAACATTGCCAACCTGAGTCGAGTAGGAATAAAGAGACGGTCGCTGACGTCCGATGAGGACAGGCAGGGCACTCAAAGCAGAAGAAGAGGTAGGTATTATCTCTTTCAGTTATTGGACACCAATGCAAATGATTCCATTACTTACCTCTAAAACTGACATAATATACCTATATCTTTTTTCTTTCTCCGAATCTCGTTTTACGTGATCAAGTACATTAGTTACGCGATAAAGCAAAACAAAAAATTACAGGCACCTGTCTCAGGGCGCCGAGCGCAGAGCAATTCGTTACTTATGACGAAATGAATCTGTTATAGGCAGAGGTTACCGCTTAACATCAGGTAGGATTAGTGCCTGTTCCGTTATTACATTAAATAAAAAAAAAAAAAAAAACAACCGACTTTAAAAATTGGCATTATTAACGATAACTAAAATACTACTCGTCAAATCTTACTCCAATGTATTTGGGACTACAAGACCTACCGGGTTTCGAAAATAAAATAATTCTAAAACAGTACACCCTGTAAAGAGTTATGAGGTTTTGAAGCAGTGATAGCTAAGTGGCTTTAGGCTATGGATTGCCGCGCAGCAGCTCCATGGTTCGAATCCCGCCGCGAGCTTGAGCATCATCGCATGGTGGTAGGGCATTTTGCGAATGCTCGCCTGGCAAGCGACCACCCTCAAGTAGAAAATCTGTCAGCCAGTAATTCTAGGTTAAGCCTGTTAACACCTTCGACCACATCATCACTTACCATCAGGAGAGATTGTGGTCAAAGTATTACCTATCAGCAATAAAAAAAAACTTGCGAATTGAGAACCTCCTTATTTCAGGTTATTTAAAAATTTAAATATCCCGCCAAAGTATCCATCGTTCGACTTTCGAAAAGAATAGATTTAATTAAAAAATTTTTAACAAAAAATGGAACCGACTTCAACACCCAAAAGTGTGAAATAACTTGTCGAAGTCGGTACCATGCCTACAATATTGTGATAATAGGTACTTTTGAACCATCATGGTACCGACTTCAACAAGTTATTTCACACTTTTGGGTGTTGAAGTCAGTTCCATTTTTTGTTAAAATTTTTTTTTCAATCTTTTTAGTGTAACTCAAAAACGGCTTGACCGATTTTGATGAAATTTAAAATGGGACCAAACGACAAGCATCAGCTTTCAAACAAAAAAAGAATTTTCAAAATCGGTTCACACAGTCAAGAGATCTGAGGTAACAAAATATAAAAAAAAAAAAAAATACAGACGAATTGAGAACCTCCTCCTTTTTTGGAAGTCGGTTAAAAACAGCAACTACCGTTTTATTGTAAGATGTAAAATACGGTACCCTCTACCGCAAGTCCCACTACCACTTGCAAGATTTTATTATGTACATATTTGTAAATAAAATTGTTGAAACGGTGTTAAAACTTTAACAGTTCAAATAAGTAGTAAAATTATGACAACTACTTGTTAGAACTAAGGTATGCCAGTTTAATTTTGTATCGCCAATGTGATTGGAATAGATAATTATTCAAATTCATAATTTATTATTGTCAGCTATGTATTACAAGTAGCCATATGGGCAGGCCCTAAAGGGAAACGAAGACGGGGGAGATCACAGGAAAGATGGGCTGATGAAATAACTAAAATAGCCGGCCAAAAATGGCTTTCAGCAGCCAAAGATAGAAAAGCGTGGCTGGGAATGGAGGAGGCCTTTACCCAAAGAGGGGTCCTTAAATAATAATTAGTTATAAAATTGTTAGTTTTGTTTTGTTTTTATTTTATTTAAGGAATAAACAGGCTTTATTATTATTATTCACGTCATTTATTTTATATCATAATTCTATTTTTTTTACAATATCAGTACTAATATTATAAATGCGAAAGTAACTCTGTCTGTCTGTCTGTCTGTCTGTTACGCTTTCACGCCAAAACTACTGAACCGATTTGAATCAAATTTGGTATGGAAATAGTTTGAGACACGGGATAAAACATAGGATAGTTTTTATCCAACTGCGCAAAAAGAGGTTAATGTTTTTGCGCGATAACCGACATACGCGCGGGCGGAGCCGCGCCCGGAAAGCTAGTTCATATATAAAAAAAGAAACAAATATTATAAAAAACTTAAAACTAGGATGCCGTCGGCAGCGGGGCAGGGCCCAAGCTACCAGCGGTTAGGGCTAAATTATTTATTATTATTTTTTCTTATATGTATGTTATTTCTCGAAATATTGAACATATTTCGGTTTTATGCATTACACGGGCTTTAGCCAAGTGTGATACATTTTATGTGTTAGCGTGATTGACTGAATCTTCCTGTAAAAAATTTCTAACAATACGGCAGGTGTTTATATTATTATTATTATTATGTACTAGCTGTACCCGCGACTTCGTTCGCGATTGCCGTACCTACAGACTAATTATTCACATTTGTGCACTGTTTATCCCATATTAAGCAACACTGTGGTCTGCGGTGAAGTACTCTTATAGTAAACCATAGCTCAGAATGGAGCTTTTTACTTTGGATTTCAAAACTCCCGGGTTGTATTTTCCAGAAGACAGTAGTTAAGTAACTCAGAGAGTTCTTTCCCGGTTCGCACAATAAATGTTGAAGCAAAGTACATTGTGCGTTTCTTTAGAATTTCAATTTTAAAGTGGCGGTTTGTTTGACGGTAGATCAAACATATTTTTTAATTTCTCATTCTCGGAAAGTAGTGTTTGTTTGATCTGAGTAACGGGTAGGAGAGGCTCCTTCCCACCTAAGGCTGGGAAAAACTCATAGTAAATGCTTCCTTCTCTTGGGCCGGAATGACTTGTAACAATTGTAACCATTGGTGTAAACAAAGTTATATGTCTAAGATTTTTCGTTGTAAAATACTCTGTTGTTATAAAAAAAATAATAACAACTATGTTTGGCAGGGTAGTAACTAAATATAAGATAAAAAGTGTAGGTTAAAAAAAAACTAACTAAAAATTTCCCTAAATTTCATTGTTCTAACTCCTAGTGTATCTTTGTATCTTCTACCTACTCATTACTATTCTTCATTATTTTTAGTAAATATTTAGAAAAACTAAATTTTTTTTACCGTCCTCATATTTTAAATGAAAAGTAGAGTGCTTAACACGTATGTTAGTCATCGATTCCTACTTGGACTATAGCCGCATTAATTTTAAATAGGTTCTGCTCATGTTATTAAAATCAAAATAAATAATATAAAAAAACATACTATTTTTATATCGTTATTACTTATATTAGTAGTGAAAAGCAGAGAGATACCTCTTCGGGCAATAGCCGCCCGTAAATATTCCAAACAAAATTTTATGTAAAATTTCACAAATAGTTCTATCCTCTCAATAATTTTTTAGTAAGTAAGTTATTTTTTCAATGAATAATTTTTTGAAAAGCTACTTTTTTACTTTTTTTTAATTCGAAATGAAAAGTAGAGAGCTGAACGCGGGTGAAAGTTATCAATTCCTTTCGACCATTGTTTAACAATCTACTAAACTTGTTCACTTCCAACTTTAAACGGATTAAATCACGTATATTTATCGTTATTTTTGTCCCGACAGTCACCTCGTGACCAAGATCACTACAAAGTGTTTGAAACGTCGGGACAAAAATAATGATAAATATACGCGATTTAAACCGTTTAAAGTTGTTTAATTACAAAGTGTAACAATCGCGAAAACCTAAGACAACATTGTGCACTTCCATTGCGCAGTCTCCGAAATGTATCCGGCAAAAGAAAGATATGTAGTTATAAAAACTGTATGTGGTGAATGTACCACATTTTAGAGTTTTATCGTAGCAAGCTTGCAAAACTAAATAATTGTGTGTGATGCCGGTCTGTCCGTGGGGTGTCGGGCTTCCCGTGGGGTTCCGGGCTTCCTATGGGCTTATGATGAGCCGTACGTTCAAGGGTTTCTGAACATTCCGCGGTTCAAGTTATTTAAATCGAAATATTTAGTTTGTGATATCTGTAATTTCTTAACTGCAAAACTGAGGACTTTGAAATATTTACGGGAAAATAATTAAATTACCACTATTGTAACAAAAAAAGAATGATTGAAATCGGACTACGCGTTAATAAATAACAACTAAGTGTACATTTTAACTTTCATCCCCTTTCCCAAGAGAACTGTACTGAATTTCGGGATAAAAGTATCCTATGTCCTTCTTCGTAGTATGAACTCAAATCGTGCTAAGTTTCATTCAAATCCATTCAGTAGTTTTGGAGTGATGCGCGGCCGGGATACAGACAGACAGCCAGAAAAAAGAAAAAGTTTTTGCATCAGTATCAGCAAAGTCAAAGTCAAAGTCATACCTATACGATAAAGTGCGACCGCCAGCTTAAGATGAGCCGTACGTTCAAAGATTTCTGTACATTTTGGGTGTCAAGTTATTTGGAACGTAATATTTAGGTTGTGATGTCTGTAATTTCTGAACTACTAAGTAAGTAAGTACTAACTAAGTGCGAGTCGGACTCGCGCACGAAGGGTTCCGTACCATTAGATATACAACATTAGACTTCGTATTTTAACCTTTTTTGGTTTTAACGTGCGCGAGTACAACTCGCTCTTGGCCAATTTTTTTGTATTTGTTGTTATGACAGCAACATAAATACATCATCTGTGAAAATTTCAACTGTCTAGCTATCACCGTTCTTGAGATACAGCCTGGTGACAGACGGACGGACGGACGGATGGACGGACAGACGGACGGACAGCCGGACATACCGTTTTTACCCTTTGGGTACGGAACCCTAAAAAGAACGTAAGAAATCGGACTACGCGTTAATAAATTACAACTAAGTGTATATTTTGACTTTCCCGAAATTCAGCATGGTTCTTCCAAGGGAACCATGCTGAATTTCGGGATAAAAAGCTAAATTATCCTACCTTGTAGTATGAACTCAAACCATGCTAAGTTTCATTGAAATCCATCCAGTAGTTTTGGAGTGATGCGCGGCCGGGATACAGACAGACAGACAGACAGACAGACAGACAAAAATAAAAAAAAATACAGTTTCGGCATCAGTATCAGCTACAGAGTACTGTACATTTTTTTTTTCAAAATATCTGCCATGTACAGAATTGGTCCTGTTACAGTTTTATTATAAGTATAGATATAGATTACATGTTGGTCAAAATGTTGAGAGTATCAACAGCTACCTTTTCAGGCGTACTGTCTCGCTAGATCGGTAAAATCAGTATATGTGGGTGGTCCGAAATTTTATAACCACCTACCAGATAACAGAGATTTGAAATACTTAGATTAGTTATATCCGAACACCACTGCTCTAAAAGCTTACTAGAATTTACCTATATACATACCTACGCACATGTATATGCAGTTTGTAATGACAAGGAAAGAACGTTCAAATATTATGCATCATATCTGTTGTTAGAAAGAGATAAATAAGCAATTCGTGTCACCACCGAACCGCCACGAGACGTTCCGATCGCCTATATGCTGCGATCTCATTCACTCTCTCACACCAATCGATACACATATCTCGCTCCTCCATTTCATTGAGATTAGTTCCTAAGATAAAACAAAATGACGATATTTTCTATTTCAACAATAAAAGCAATAATTACGCGTGAAATGAAACAGTTTCCTTATCTCTCACAGTGCCTGTATAATTGGTGGAGAGTCTAACGACACAAGAAAGGCATATTGTCCACAGATGATTCCTAAAAAACACGATTAGCGGCGATGTAGGTATTCACCGGACGCTCGGAAGTGCAAGACTGGTAGTGACTCAGGTAATTACCCTGAATTCGTCTAGTAAATATGGAGGCCATACAACATCTACCGGTAAAAAAATCTTAGCCAGATAATATTAAAAATGCAGCTTCCGTTAATATTTTTAAGACGAAGTTGAAGTTACTCCTTCTGAGTAAAGCTTCTTACACGGTAGATGAATACCTAACAGACAAAATGAACGTACCTGCGAGTACATAATTATTTAATTTTTAAATACATTTTAATTTTTATTTAATTATTTTTTAAATAATAATTGTAATTTAAGTATTGTACTTGACTTGTAAATGACATTTTACTAATAAAATAAATGATCTGTATCTGTACAATATTATATAGACCAATATGATACAATTAATTATATTTCAATTAACATTATGTCATGCAATAATAATTATGTAGGTAAAATGTCAAGATTTTTATCATTAAAGAATTTGTCAATTGTATAATAGCATTTGTTCAGTAATTTGAAGCGCTCGTAGCGAAGTTTGCTTAGCCATTCTGAACCGATCAGCAAAGTTAGGCAACGTCCGCCGCGGTCAGGAGTTGGATGGGTGACCGCTGGTGACATTACTACTGAGCGCTTCCGTGCTTTCGAGGGCACGTGCCGTCGGTCCCGGTTGTTGTCTTCGGATGGCAGTCGTTATAGCATGGTGGTAGGGCATTTTGCGAATGCCCGCCTGGCTAGCTACCACCCTCAAGTAGAAAATCTGTCGCCAAGCACCTAACGTTGTGCCGCGGCGGGCGCTCTTGGCTCAGAGTAGGCATTAAAACACATTTTTTTTCCAGTAACCCTGTATATTATTGTAATGAGTTATTACAAACAATTGTTTTACTTGTGAAGTATCATACAGGGTATTTACATGTTGGGTATTTACTCAAGGTTACGATTACGACTATACTAAGTTATTTTTTCGCTTGCTTACCAGATGCTGGATAAACCCTATATGAAGTTGTTGAACCACAACATACGAGTTAGCAATTATAAATCATCATCGACAATAACCTAAATATCCAAACAACCGTTAACCGTTGCACAAAATCTCTCCCATTAGAGGTACGGCGTCTACAAAAATTACAAGTAATTTTTTTTTACGGTGGCACTTATTTTAAGATTTTTATGTTTGCAATAACGCATGCTCTGCGGATTACATGCTCCATTCCAATACCATGGTTAAAGACTCATAGGAAAAATTTTAGTTATGAGTTATGACTCATTGTCATTTTAGCTCAATTGGTCAGAGCATACGCCAGCTAAAGGGGTAGGCGGACGCGGGTGCGAAACCAACACATAAATAAAAAAAAAAATTTTTTTTCCTCGCGTAAATTTGTAAGGTGGTACTTATGGCTCATATTAATATAAGACACTACTGTTACTAAAACGAAAGCATTTAGGGAACCTTACTGTTATCCATTTTTTGGTATTGTTTGGCGAACTAGTTTTAAATTAATTACTGGAAAAGAAAACAAAAATATAAAAATTAAGAAATCGTTCATACAATAGGTATTTACAGTGATGGATGCCTTTACTGTATTTCACCGTAAATTTTAACATCTTTTCTATGAGATAACGTTTCAAAAGAAAAAAACGTGAAGTTAGGGGTAAAGTCAGATTATTTAAGGATAGCAATGACTTTCACCGAGAATGGGGTAGATCCGGCTCCAATGACAACACACCGTTTGGTCTTTGGCGACCGATTTTCGACTTTAGGGTGGTATATCTGGCTAGCCATGACCACGCCTGGCTAGGCGGGCTTTTACAAAAGCCCTACCCCCATGCATTACCATGTGATAAGCTATGGGTAATTTGGAAAATATCTAAAATAAGTTATTCAAGGCACATAACGAAAACAATATAAAAATCAATATAACATTTTATTACAAATTCTTGGTAATATTTCGATACAATTTGGATTTTTATTATGTGCGAGTTTAAACAAATTGTAAACTAGTGGTTTTTATATTTACATTGAACTAGCTGACTTGCTGACTACTTTGCTTGCATACCTATTATATAAATCACACAATCTTGTTCTCTTACTCCTTTTACGTGAAGTCGATAAAATATTCTTTATACCACACCCACTCAGAAAGTGTCTCATTGCTCGTTAAAAACGTGTTATGAAGATTGTAATTTTTCCTTTATATAAATGTGCGGCGGGAAAATTTATGTGGGATTTTATTCCTGCCCACCGTACTTGTGAAGGAATGTTGTATGAATATCCATACCTGCCCTGCTAGTGTTCTTTTGTTTTTTTTAGCTGCGACCATAAAATAAATATAAAAGTCAAATCTCAAAAAGGTTTGATATCAAATTATTAGAAAAAGGCGGGTTTTTTTTGTACTCGTTCTTCAATGAAAGGAAGTTGGCAACCTTTTCTTACTACGAAAAAAAGCGCTGCAATTGGTTTTGTTTTGTAACTAGTACGCTTTTAATTATTCCAAATAATTATCCAAAATGTCATGTGATAGTGTAAGTGACCATTTTATAATGATGACGCCTCCACAAATAAAAAATACAGCTCAAAAAGTGATAAAGAACTTCCATCCTGAGAAGTCTCGGGCTAAATACCAGAAGCTTATAGCTATAATGATTTTATTTTTCTCGTAGGTATAGTACAAAGCACTATGTATCACTCGGCAGAAAATTCTATTTCTGTTGTCGAGTTTCCTCTAAGCCCGACACGCAGCGGAGCTCGAACAGAAATAGATCGTTTTCTTCCCTCGATGTACAATGTCCTATTTCTCTCACAGGACACAGAATAAAGTCCTCGTGGTGTGCCGGGCTTGAATGTCACTCCCGCATCTTTTCCCGCGGGTATCGTAAGGGGCGACTAAGGCTGCGTATCCACTAGGGATATGCAGGAAAATGAGCGGTGTAAGAGGAAAAGTCTGTAAGATGAAAGAATCGCTTAATTTTCGTAGCGTTACTAACTGCAGCGATCCTGTTGGTGGATTTTTTCCTCCTACACTCTCTCATTTTCCTCAGTGCGATCCCTAAGATACTTGCCAAGCGCTGGGATTTGGGAATTACCTCCCTTCCTTAATTGGGAGGCTGTGTTTAGCAGTGGACGATCCAGCTGATACAGTACTTACATCATCCTATAGGAGCCGAAACAGACGACGAAGGAAAAAATACAAAAGATGCGTAGCCGCGCCTTATAACTGGCGATCCTCAAGACGCCTGCCAAGCTTGGGGATTTAGTTCCCGCCTTCGTGACCTTTGTTCAACGATGAACTTAATGACTGTTGTGGTTATGATGATTGAAAAAAAAAAACTACCAACGCTGAAAGTGCACAATAGTTTATTGAATTTTGTGCTATAGGTGTACAAACTCAATAACTTTGAGATCTACCACATGTTATATCCACACCTTTCAGTGTGGGTTGGAAAGTAACTAGGTTTCAGACATCGTGTCTAATCGATCGGTCTAGTAGCCTGTAGGTGATGAATATATCAACTATAACCACTGAGACATCTGATATCAACGAAAAGCCAACAATTATTATAATTGGTGATCAAACTTTTAAGAGTATGTAATCTTTGCTTATAAAAACACATTCCCATCACAAAAATAACAGAGCCTACAAAATATACAAATATACATTTGCAGGAGCTTCAATAGAATATATTATTCAATCCGGTAAATTGAATGCGCAAGCTTCTTATATCAATGATTGGATAGTGTTTACGTTAGACTCATGCAAATCCTTCTAAATTATTAATCGAAATTTCAGCTTTACTTAGCTATAAAACAAATCGGATACTACTGGATTTTGATGTTTTTTTCCGTAGATCTCGATCGGCGTGTGTAAATTTCAGATCATCAGGGGTTAAGAACCTGTTCAGTGCAAAATAATAAATCTAAGCCTTACTTCATCATAGGCGCAGCTCCTGATTGGACTCTTTTGATGGACACGTATGAAAACACTACAAAATTTCTGGGGATGTTGGTGTTTCGAATTCCAGACATATTTCTATACTCAAAAAATCTAAAACGCATAGTACTTATAGAATTTTCTGTGCCGTGGGAAACAAACATACTATATAATAAACAATAAAATCAAAATATTATGAGCTATCAAATTAATCAACCAGTAATTTGGTTAATTCATATGCTGTAGAAGTTAGAGCGAGGGGTATACCAGCGAAATCCCTATATAATCTACTATAAATCTACTTGGCTTGCCAAAAACATCCTAGCACTATCCTAGAAATTACAGGCACATGAGACTTAACAACTATGTCTCAAGCAAGTGCAATTCGTGACTTGTGACGAAATGCAGCTGTTATATAGGCAGAGGTTAGTCCGCTTTACATCAGGTGGGCCTCGAGCTTGTGCCGTCACAATAACATTAAAAAAAAGTTTATCTAAGGCGGCATTAGTAGGATCTTACCAAATTTGGTTGGCAGGGGAAGAGGCTCGAGCGGTGAATGGGAGTATTGCTGTTATCGTACCCTGCAAGTCCCGGATGCCTCTGGCCTCTTTCTCTGCAACGCTATGGACCCCGCACCCGCACGGTGAATCCAGGGAATGCTAAGTACTTAATTCGTCTCAATTGTATATACTAATATATACTTACAAATATATATTTGAAGCGCTCGTAGCGAAGTTTGCTTAGCCATTCTGAAACGATCAGCAAAGTTAAGCAACGTCCGCCTCGGTCAGGAGTTGGATGGGTCACCGCTTGTGACATTACTACTGAGCGCTTCCGTGCTTCGGAGGGCACGTTAAGCCGTCGGTCCCGGTTGTTGTCTTAGGATGGCACAAGTTATAGCATGGTAGTAGGGCATTTTGTGAATGCCCGCCTGGCTAGCTACCACCCTCAAGTAGACAATCTATCGCCAAGCACCTAAGGGTGTTCTCCGACAGCTGTCCTTGAGAACCAGTAATTCTAGGTTAGCCTGAACAACATCTTCGAACACATCATCACTTACCATCAGGTGAGATAGTGGTCAAAGGCTAACTAACCTATCAGGCATAAAAAAAAATAAACAGGGCGTCCTTAAGTGATGCCACATGGAGGGAAAATACCTTGAATATTGTAGATGAAACATTTTACTCAAAGAAGACATTATTTGAATTTAAAATGACAATGAAATCTATGATTGAAAATTTGACTTTTTATATTATTTGCAATTTTTATGTATTGCGGGTTTAATGAATTTTATTTCTTATAACATGACATAATTCTGTATATTTTAATTTTAAAATTTTGTATAATGTATCATTTGCATGCTAATTATGGCAAGGATGTAAATGGAACTTTTTATATTATAAATCTTACAACATGCATTACCTACATCTTGCAAATAAAATCTTTGACTTTGACTTTAAAAAACAATTTAAACTATTTGTCGAAACCTTATTGAGCGTATAAAGTAGTTCTTAGCTAAAATTCGACTAAAAAATTCATAATATGTGAAAGTGTAGTTCTATTCAGACAGTAAGGTCCCAAGTACGATTCCTGGCTTTTCCTAACGGAAATATTAGTTACAGACCACAGGCTTTTTATTAGGTATGTACGGAATATTACTCGGTGTGACGGGGTATATTTTTGACCACAAAACTGATAAGCCTTGGAAGAATCTATAGGTACCTATACACTAGAGTTAATAAGCTTATCTAGGAAACCCCAGAGAACGAATGGTTATAATATAGGTTATTAAATTATTTGCGTAAATGTGTGTGTGTGTGTGTGTAGTTCCAAAAATACCTAATTAGTTTCGCTATGATAAAACGAGCGTTGTTCGTTTGCACTGTCTCAAATTTAATTATTATTGTTTGTAACTAACCTTTGACCACTATCTCATTTGATGGTAAATGATAATGCTGTCGATTAGCCTGAACATGGCTCTCAATGACAGCTGCTGGAACACACTTTTGACACTTGCTTGGCGACAGATTTTCTACTTTATTATGGTAGCTAGTCATGCAGGCGGGCGTTCACAAGATCCCCTTTCACTGCCATTCCAGACTATAACCGAGAAGAATGATTATGCAATCTCTGCTACATACAATTATAAAAAAACTCTGACTTACCATGTTACTCTGACTAATCATGACACATAAGACACATTACCCTAAGATTTTTTTACCTGTAGATGAGTTGTGTGCCCTCCATATTTACTAGATGAATTCAGGGTAATTACCTGAGTCACTACCAATCTTGCGCTTCCGAGCGTCCGGTGAATACATCGCCGCTAATCGTGTTTTTTAGGAATAATCTGTGGGCAATATGCCTTCCTTGTGTCTTTAGAGTTTAGACACAGCACCTACAAGCACTGTGAGAGATAAGAAAACTGTTTCATTTCACGCGTACTTATTACGCGTACTTATTAATACACCAGAGTTGAAAAAAAAATCTTAGGAATACTCTCTCTCTTCGGTCGTTTCTTCATTGCTGAAGGTCGTGGTCACTCTTGGCTAAATAGGATCGGACAAACTGTTTCCATTTATTACGGTCCGTGGCCTTCCTCACTGCGGCATTGAATTTACACGAAGGAGTGGTGCCTTTGATCTGGTCAGACCATCTAGTTGGTGACCGTCCTCTTGATCTCTTTCCTGCGGTGTTGCCAACTATAACCAGTTTTTCCAGACTATCGTCACCACTCCTGATTATGTGTCCAAAATACGTGAGAATGCGCTGATGACATAGTGTGGACAAACGAGTCTCAATTTTAAGTTGCGTAAGAATTGATGCATTGGTACGCTTTGCAGTCCATGGTATTCTTAGCATGCGCCTCCAACACCAAATCTCAAATGCATCAATCCTTTGTCTTTCTCTTGCTCGGATGGTCCATGTTTCTACGCCGTATAAAAATATTGGAAAGACCAGAGCACGTACAAGTCGGGTTTTGGTTTTATTTGTGATCCCACGATTTCTCCATATTCCTTAGGAATACACGGACTAATATATAGTTTAGTTTCGGAACCAACGGTTTCCATTGTAATACAACATTGTTTGCAACTATTATAGGTTATTAGATGTAATGATATGTTGTTTTAAGTTTATTTTAGTCATATATATGACGTATACTTTTGTATTTCGACGCCAAAAGGAAGAGCAATGCTCTTCAATCGACGCTGCTTTATTTACACCATGGTTTAAACAGTTTAAATCACGCAAACACAGCTGTCGATTAATACATCACAAACGCTTGGTTCATACCTGAAATAGGTGTATACGCACTGTGCGCGAACAATTTGAACCGATTAGCAGACGCGCTTATAACATCCGCTAATTGTTAATTTTCTTCATCGCAATTAACCCAAAATAACCTTCACTTCAATTATCGAAATTAGCAGTATTACATTTCTAGGCATTCTTTTGTTAACAAGATTGATATTTGTAAACAAGATGAAGCGCTCGTAGCGAAGTTTGCTTAGCCATTCTGAACCGATCAGCAAAGTTAAGCAAAGTCCGCCTCGGTCATGAGTTGGATGGGTGAAAGCTGGTGATATTTCTACTGAGCGCTTCCGTGCTTCGGAGGGCACGTTAAGCCGTCGGTCCCGATTGTTGTGTTAGGATGGGAGTCGTTATAGCGGGGCATTTTGCGTATGCCCGTCTAGCCCCGCCTGGCTAGACGGGCACTTGCAAAATGCCGTAGGCGACAGATTTTCTGAGGGTGGTAGCTGGCTAGCTACCACTACTACACACACAAATAATTTTACTTACTAGTAAACAACCTTTCAGTTTCCAGGTTATCGAAACAAAGTTAGGTATATCTGGATGCGTTTTTGACAAATTCATGCAACCAAAAACAGCACAATATATCCTACTCGTCATATTAAATATGTAATATGTACGTAAACTTAATTAAATTAAAAATATCGCGCGTTTATTGTTAAAAAAATAACACACCCACCGCCTATTCGTCACTGCGGCACAGATGCGACTGTCTGCGTACTGAGCGCGGGCCGAGATCGAGGCGCGCATTTATAACTTTTAAACTAGCGTTTCGTCCGTTTCTATGAAGTTGAAAAGTTGAAATACTGTATAGATAACGATAACATTACCGTGATAGTGATGAGCGGTAGACGCTGAACAAATACCCTTTTTTAGCTTTCCACGAAACCCATCAGCTACAAAAAAACCGATCAAGTGCAATTCAAACTCGCCCACTTCGTACCAGCACATAAACGTCGTCGAAATTAAGGATTCTTTTATAATTAAAATAAAAACAATGTCATTGTAATCTCTATATTTCATTCAAGCCAGGATAACAAACCAAACTGACCAAGTGCCAGTTGAACCTAATTTGAGGGTAATGATTTTGTGTAGGTACCGCATTGCAAAAGCCTGTAAAATTAAAAATTAAAGTTAGATTTTCTTTGCTGACAGTTTAAAAACTCAAACATGTTTAATTTAATTGGCATTTCCAGTAGGTATATTATTAATTATTTAAAACTTTTATAAGCTCTTCTCTTTTAGAAGCACGTGCACGCTAAGTAGTACCTAATGCCACCAGCGGTCACCCATCTTATTAGTCATGAGTCATGACTTCAGCGGACGTTGCTTAACTTAGTTGAAATGAAAGATCGGGTAAGTAATGAGTAACGCTATGATATGATTGATATGTCATATGAGTGCTTCGCTTCAAAAGTTACACGAGTATTGCTCTTTCATTTCCACAGGCACTGCTCAATTGCATGATTCAAAGTCTTAGGCGTTTCATACGAGACAAGTTTAAGACATAACGCTTAAATTGGTTATTTTTTAAATTTAAACATATTTGAATTGAATATCTAACCTAACACACTTCTATTGAATTGAATGATGAAGCCCATATTGTAATAAGCTTGGAACGGAATGAAACGGAACTTCACATTTTGATTCAGCCATCCCCATTCTATAATCGGACATCCAGGGATACTCAGAAGCGCCATCGCTATATGGTGGAAATTCCATTTACCCGAACGAAGCGATTTGCTTCTTCGTTCATTATACGAACAGCCAAGGAATCTGTGTTTCCAGTTAAGTAAAATATGGGGGTCTTCAAAACGCGAGTGAATAGGTATCTTCGGGGTAAGCGCGCTCCATCATCGATCGCATCGTCAGTTAATATCAGGTGAGATAGTGGTCAGGTGCTAACCAGTTCGGTTTAAAAAAAAGCTTGAACATAACAATCTCCCGGAGCTTCTGCTTGAGGGGAAGCCTTCACTCATGAAGGAGCACTCTTCCACAGTAAATTATAGATGTATTTATACGGGGAGGCCTCGTTTGTGTATACACTAGGTACAACCCGGTCAGAATATCTGTGCACCTCGCTGGAATGCGGCGCCTCTCCCGCTTCCCCTGTCATCTCTCCGCGCACTCCACGGTGCGACAGTACGGTTAGCATCTTCGTTGCCGATACACGACCCGATATTTTTTTTCACTTTTTTTCACACCGTACCCAGACCGCCGATATGACGTCACGAGGTCAGGTGCACAGATATTGTGACCGGGTTGTACGTCGTAGTGAAGGTGAAAATGCTTATGGTGCATACGGTAAACCATACTATGTAAAAATATTTAATGAATAGATTCAGGCGTTTCTTTGCGGAAATCCATATTCAATAATAACAAATATTTTTTAAATATTTTAAGAAAACATCAAATTAATATTTCAAGAAGTCGATTCCATTTATAGGTAAAAAAAATTCGCCCTTTTTAGTATCCCTTGCTACTTACGGGATCGATTGGCATTCACTGGCAATGACTATCATCAAGATTGGAAAAAACTTTTCAGTTATTGAATTGTAACTCAAAAACTGCGATACCGATTTTGATGAAACTTAAATAGGACCACACGGCAAGTATCAGCTTTCAAATAAAAACATCAAAATCGGTTCACCCAGTATAAAGTTCTGAGAAAAAAACAAATGAATTGAGAACCTCCTCCTTATTCTGAAGTCAGTAAGAAATTTTAAATATCTTGGGTAGCTTGGGTAGACAATCCAAAACTTATTTGCATATAAACTAAAAACAAAATTGAGGGCCTTCCTTCGTGAGTATAAATATCTGTTCTGTGCGATGTAAGCTAATATATGTAGGTACTTAGATCTTTATCTACTTTTCAGGGGACAATACACTTAAACTATAATTTAAAATTTAAGTGATATGTAATGTATTTAGTGTAATTTAATTGATATATATCTCCCATAGGGAAGCCATCACTGGAGACACCAGTTCTTCACCCAGATTTCTGAGTTTAGCAGATAACATTACCGTGGTTTAGCTTTAGTAATGGTTCGAGTATTACCGATGTGAAGTTAGCGTCGCTATAGTTTTTCCCTATTTACCCTCACCTCCCATATATATTGATTTGTAAGATGCTGTTTAGGTGTTTTACGTTTACTATATAAAAAAACAGCGGTCTAATTTTAGGGACTCTTTTAAATGGTCGGGTTATAATTTATAATAAGCTGCTAACTTTAGGCCGCTAACTTCACATTGGTATGAGTTTTGACTCATGCTAAAGACAATTCAGAACTAGTAACAGAAACAACACAAATTGAAACGAATAAATATATTTTTAGAATTGTTATTCAAATTGTTACACGAATGTCTATTTTACTGAGAATAGAATAAGAACTATTGTAGCTTAGAGAGTTTTAAAGCTTGGCTGTTTGGCGGGCGTCTTGTGGATCTCAGTGTGAAATACCAGTTATAATTTTTTCAATACGTAGCTAGGTGATAAAGCAATAATAATGTAAAATGTAACGACTTAATGGACAAATAAAAACAAAACTATAATATCAACAATCATTATTGTATATTTGTATAATAATATTAAATAAATGCTTAACATATCTTTTCTTATATGCTATTGTCAATAACTTCATAACATTTTGATAATGGCTTTCTTCAAGCTTTTTTTACTTTCACAATATTGAAAATCTGTCAAAGTTACTATATACAATTCTTAAACTACCAAAACAATTATTGCATATATCTGCATTTATGTACTTAAAATAATAACTACTTATATATATCTTAATGAAGACTTATTCAACAATGATCGTACTTCACTCCCAAATTCGTTTGATCATCTATTATATTGCGTAAAATCGTAAATCAAATTGTTTATTTTGAGATCTATATAATTTTGATACATAAAGTATGTAAGTACCTACATAATGACTTTACAACTCTTATTAACTACTCACGTGTGTATTGATAAATAATTATTATAATATATTTACTTACATAAAAGAAAAAAATACGTTTTCATTATTTAAGTATTTCTTAGGTTTTCGCTAATACCTAAGCCAAAGTAATAATCATTTATAGAACAAACTGCAAGAAAATCTTTTTCGTTCTCGATTCGAGGAGAAAGACACGACAAGAAACATTAGGCCATCAAGTTTTGAAGCAGTGATGGCTCAGTGGCATTGGCTATGGACTGTTCGAATTCCGAAGCGGGCGTGAGCTTCGCCGCATAGTGGAAGAGCATTTTGCGAATGCCCTCTTGGCTAGCGACCACCCTCAAGTAGGAAATCTGTCACCAAGCACCTAACGGTGTGTTCCTTGAAAGCCAGTGAAATTACAAGCACATGAGTACATTAATAACCGTCTTAAGGTGACGGGCGCAGTGCAATTCGTGACTTGTGACGAAATGTATCTGTTATAGGCACAGGTTATTCCGCTTAACATCAGGTGGGCCGAGCTTGTTCCGTCACAATAACATGAGATTTTAACTTCAATTCGTTGTATTATAAAATTAAAAAGTTGACTTTCGACTTTATAATTTAAAATCCTTAAAATATTATGTTATCACATAAAAATTGGGAAAACCTAAGAAACTTTAATGGAATATTGTTTGACTTATTGTATAGCACCACTATACCGAGCACCTAGCAAAGATAATATATATTCATAATTTAATTTTTAAAATGTAAACTTCTGTATGCATTTTATGTAGATAATTTCATTATAAGGTATGTGAATAAGATTAAACGTATTACATGCCTTACGCCTTGTATTTACTGAAAACTCAATATTTTCACAAAATTACCATTATCGTGAGGAAAAATTATAGTCACGTGCGGGATTCAAACCCGCGCCATCCACCCCTACAGCCGGGGTATTCTCTGACCGTCTGCTAACATGACAATGAGTCATAACTCTAATTTTGCCTATCGTTCTTTAACCATCGTATAGGTATAGAGTGACACCTATAGTGCAACTTACGTTGTACTACAAACAAGACTAATTTTGTAATTACAGTTCAACCGTATGCTTGTTTGCCACCTTAGAGGTATAAAAAAAAAAAGCCAAGTTATCTGTGAAGTGGCAGAAAAAGGAACTACGAAATTGTTTATGAAAAATAGACCAAGAATTTGGTGTTTCTCAACCGACATCGCCCTCTTAGAGTTCACACATAAGTTGGTCGAACTGTAGCTATATTTTTTTCCACAGATGAACCAATATCATAACTTTAATCAAAAAAATTACTCTATATAAGAAACAACTTTGCTAGCTCAAAATTAAAAAAAATTGTACTCGCACTAAAATACAACTTTGTTCAACAGATAACATATACATTATATTCTCTTTGTATAGCACAAAGAGAAGATAACCCAACGGGTATCTTCTCTGTGGTTTAGCACCTTCTTACCATAAATATTAAACTTAATATGTACTTATTGATAAGTTATACTTAGGGCCTGTTTCAGAATGTTCGAGTAAGTTCCGGTTATAGTAACCAGAACATATTTAATAAATAAAACACTATCTTTGTGTTTCATAGTCATCGATTTAACCTATCCATCGGTTAAAGCTTGAAACGCGCTGCATGATAACTGTCATTTTTATAATTCACTTATTTTATGTGTTGGTTAGCAACCTGAAACTTAGGACATTCTGAAACGGAACCTAAATAGTTTTATGTAAGTACTGGGCTATGTCACTTATTTCATTTGCTCATTATTTCTAAAACAATATTATTTTGATTTCACACTCGATAAAAAACAATTCTTATCATTAATATATATATCACCGTCATCATGTGTAATTAAACTCCTATCATGGTCAAATATTTGAGGAAATATAATTATCGTTCAACGTTATTTTAATTCAAATAGCATTACATTGTTATATAGCTTAAACAAGTGCTAAATAGCTTAAACATGTTCTTAGCAAAACCTATTTAGTTTGTAACAGTTAGCAAATTATATGTTAATCTTGATTGCATTTTGGTTTTCTCGCTAGAATAACATTGCAAAGTTGATCTTAAATTACACTTGCATTGAAATATCTTATATTTATTATGTAATTTAGATATTTTTTTATTACAAGTGTCATTTATGTTTGTATACAAATCAGTACCTACTAATATTATAAATGCGAAAGTAACTCTGTCTGTCTGTCCGTTACGCTTTCACGCCAAAACTACTGGACCAATTTGAATGAAATTTGGTATGGAGATAGTTTGAGACCCGGGAAAAAACATAGGATAGTTTTTATCCGACTGCGCAAAAAGAGGTTAATGTTTACGCGCGATATACGCGCGGGCGGAGCCGCGCCCGGAAAGCTAGTATAAAATAAAATAGGAAAATAATATCATAAGGGACAGGTTAATTCACATTAAAGTTACTAGTTTGGTAAGCTTTCATAAGATTTTTACCCACATTGATAGCGATTTGACGATTGCAGCCTCTCTTTCACACCTACGTCGTCCGACAGAAATTCTTCGGAATCCGTGACAGAAATTAAGCTCTTATCAGCATCTTCGAATAAAAACCGATTGGAAACCACGATGCTAAGAGAGAGAATTACACACACACATCCACACTGACTAAACTTATATAACGCACATCTATTGCTAATTCATTCACAGTAAGTCAAAAAAATAAAAACTAAACATTATGCATACAATAATCCCTTATATATTTGTACAAGAATGGGACTTCATTTACATTTAAAAACTTTTATATTTTAAGTATTTTGCTCCTATAAAACTTAGGAATGACATTATAAAATGGTCAATAGAATCTTGCTTGGACTCTACAAGTCATTCATAGACAAGCAATACTAAATTCGTCAAAGAGCTTAAAATATTAATATGCTTAAGATTTAGGGTCATTATATGGCTTATGATAATTGTAACAGCCTGAATTACCCTTTGAATAAGGTTAAGATTATTTTATGCTTAAATAATGTTATGTTATTTTAATTAATTTAGAACTGTCAATAATAAAGTACTCGTTTTAAATCACTTCGCCAAATTTGTCTATGGCTATAGATGTCAATATCCTTTAAAATTCAAGTAAATTTAAATTGCGATACATTTTGATAAGAATCACGTCATGGTCATTATTGAGTCTGACTACGTTATGGCTGAAGCGCGTTAAAATTAAGTCACCTCTCAAATAAATAAAAATTTACATCACAATATATATCCTAAAATATACAACATATAGTCTTGCTCTAAGGCACTGCCTCGGCAGTCTTATTACTCGTGTCACTCTTCTTCTTCCTTTCTAACTTCGCGTATATTTCTTCGACGGTCTTCTGCCTGGTTTCAGGGAAGTAGGCTATGGTGTAGAAGCCGGCTGTGAAGCAGACCGCGCCGAAGAACACGAACGTCCAGTGAATGCCGATAAGGTCGCAAAGCGCCGTGAACCACTTCATTTGGACGAAGTTGCTCAATTTTGCTGCTACGTTGGCAAATGATGACACTGTTCCCCGGAGCTGGAATTAATTGAATATTTGATATAATAATGGAAGAATGCCTTTATTAAACAAAATACTATGAACTATATACAACACTACAGCTACTACAATAAAAGCATTTAGACAACCTATAAGTCATAGCAGACTCATAGGCAGTCCAAATGCTCCAGCCCACTCCCAGTTGGCAGCGTGCCCAGCATTGCCCCGTTGAATTGCAATGCTTATTCGTTGAGCCAAATATGTGCCAGCATTTTGATCACGCGTCGCATCGACCAAGCGCTCAGATAGGTTTTGGAAAATACGATGAGCTCCCGGTCCCCGCGGACCCAACGTCTCCACACCAAACGGCTCAAATGTGTAACCCATACCGAGGTTAGCATACTTGCGCCGCTTGAGTTGCTCCGCCGAAGTAGCCGCAGCGCCAGCCCTCTCGTTGGTTTCAGAAAGATTAAATTTGACTTGTCGAGATACAATTTCAGTGCTTACAATGCTATGCCTTGCCATACATATGTATAAAGGTCAAGATCCGATGGAAAAAAGAAAGACCAGCGGGTGTAATGAATAATGGGTCGACTACACAACTTTTACTTGTAAATCATATAAAATCCTATATTTCTGGTCAGCTCGTGAAGCGTTTTTTTCCTATAAATTTATTCAATTTCGGTAAAACTCGCAATCAATCTAAGGTTTCTGCGTCTAAAGTTGTTGTTGCCTTGATATTTTTCGAAAGTAAATTTAGATATCGACCTAGATTTTATTCTAAATACGTGGCAAACCATTATTTACACGCACTTGAATGACCTGTGGGTTGCCGGGCAAGTATGTCACCTTCCCATTGCGAACTGTGGGTGTAGTAGAGATCCGCGCCACGCCGGCGTGCCGCCGCCTTGTTACCTCGGCGCGCCGCCGCCGCCGCCGGGTCATGAACAAATTCGCGCCGACGTCGAAAATCAATTTAGAGTTTTCTGCCGTGAGGTGCATTACCCTGGATAGCTGAGGTGTGGGGGAGTGCTCCGACTGGAATCCGAACTGCTCCGGTCGGGACTTCATGTGAGGGGCTATCCGACTTTAGAAGAGGCGTTCAAAGACTTTCGAAATGCATGTAAGTAGAGTGATAGGCCTGTAATTCTCGGGTCTCCAAACGTCTTTGCCGGGTTTCGGGAACATATCCACGTGGCTCATTTTTCATTGAGAGGGTAAGTGCTCCGTGCGCAGGATCCCGTTAAACAGGATAGCTGCCGTGGTTTTAGAGGACAGGTGATGGATCACTGTCCAATATCTTCTTCTGTATTTTATGGGACACTGAAGTATTCATCGAGGAACTGTTCCACAGAGTCTGAGTGTTCTCTGTTCACTGTGGGATTGGGCTTGAATAAGTTCTCAAGGGATTGGGCAAATATTTCTGCCATGTCCTCTGCTCTGTATCTCAAGTTGCAATTTTCGTGGAAAATACAAATAATTGGTTCTGAGTGTTTCCTAAGTTGCCTGCAGAGTTTGTGGAGTGAGGCCCAGTTCTGTGGATGGGGTTAATCTAATTAATGTTGTCAGGTTTTTCTGAGCAGGCGTTTTTCTTTTATGAGCTCTCTTATACAGCTGGGGAGGACGGGCAATCTCGATTCTCCTTAGGGGTTTTCTTTAATTGTGGAGGTATGAAGATCCTGTTTCTTCAATATTTTGACTAATTAATTTGAGTAGGAACTTACTTGTATGCAAGAAAATAAACATTTACCCTTTTAGTACATATACAGCAAATTTAATTTTTCTATTCCACCATATAGGTAAAAAAATCAATAACACGCCGGCTACGCCGCGCCGCGCCGGGTACGTTTACCAGCGCGCCGATGCCGACTTTCATGACTGCGGCGCGGACCTCTACCACCGAACCGCCACGAGACGTTCCGATCATGCTGCAATCTCTTTCACTCTCTCACACCAAACGATACACAAATCTCGCTCATCCATTTAATTGAGATTCGTTCTAAGATAAAACAAAATGACGATATTTTCTGTTTTAACAATAAAAGCTATAATTACGCGTGAAATTAAACAGTTTTCTTATCTCTCAAAGTGCCTGTATAATTGGTGCCGAGTCTAAGACACAAGGAAGGCATATTGTCCACAGATTATTCCTAAAAAACACGATTAGCGGCGATGTAGGTATTCACCGGATGCTCGGAAGTGCAAGACTGGTAAAACTACTGGTACTTAGGTAATTACCCTGAATTCGTCTAGTAAATATGGAAGGCATACAAATCATCTACAGGTAAAAAA
Source organism: Plagodis dolabraria (assembly GCA_963854805.1). Lineage (NCBI taxonomy): Eukaryota > Metazoa > Arthropoda > Insecta > Lepidoptera > Geometridae > Plagodis > Plagodis dolabraria. Next base: position 9,167,843 of record OY978462.1, on the reverse strand, counting down.
AACTTAGATAGTTAGGTACGCGTTCTATTGAAAACTACCACCTCTTTTGGAGGTCGGTAAACAAAGGGTGTCGACCTTTGAAGGTGCACATAATGTGATGATCTGCATACCTTGTAGGTACTTAATTCATATTTGCAAGGAAACGTTTTCATTCGTATTCTAAATAACATTCATACAAGTACAAGGTACAATACCATTCGAAAAGCTTCCGAATCCGAGAGAAAACTGTACCTAGATAAGTACTCTGGAAAATACACTTACACACATTACGTACGTAAGTACGTACGTAGGTAAGTACCTACTTACGAACACCTGACTTTAACACGTAGTAAAAAGTCAAAACATTTACATTATTGTAAAAGAACACAAAAAGTGTGTTTTGTTTTTATCCCAATCCGCAGCGGGAGTACGATGAGACGCACCACGAGCGACGATTGTTCGTTAGTTATAATTTGAATAATATTAATTGTATCAAAAAGGGGCGCCCCCTGCCGCTTAACGCGCCGACGCCGATGCGACGCCGAAACTTACACCTATTCCGACACCGACGCCTATTCCAACAATGACACCGACGCCAACGCAGACACCTATTCCAACAATGACACCGACGCCGCCGCCGACGCCGATGCGACGCCGAAACTGACACCTATTCCGACACCGACGCCTATTCCAACAATGACTCCGACGCCGACGCCGACACCTATTCCAACAATGACACCGACGCCGACGCCGACATCTATGCCAACAATGACACCGACGCCTACGCCGACACCTATTCTAACAATGACACCGACGCCGACGCCGACACCTATTCCAACAATAACACCGACGCCGACGCCGACGCCGACGCCGACACCTATTCCAACAATGACACCGACGCCGACGCCGACGCCGATGCGACGCCGAAACTGACACCTATTCCAACAATGACACCGACGCCGACGCCGACGCCGAAGCGACGCCGTAACTGACACCTATTCCGACACCAACGCCTATTCCAACAACGACACCGATGCCGACGCCGTCACCTATTCCAACAATGACACCGACACCGACGCCGACGCCGATGCGACGCCGAAACTGACACCAATTCCGACACCGACGCCTATTCCAACAATGACACCGACGCCGACGCCGACACCTATTCCAACAATGACACCGACGCCGACGCCGATGCGACGCCGAAACTGACACCTATTCCGACACCGACGCCTATTCCAACAATGACACCGACGCAGACGCCGACACCTATTCCAACAATGACACCGACGCCGACGCCGACACCTATGCCAACAATGACACCGACGCCGACGCCGACGCCGATGCGACGCCGAAACTGACACCTATTCCGACACCGACGCCTATTCCAACAATAACACCGACGCCGACGCAGACACCTATTCCAACAATGACACTGACGCCGACGCCGACGCCGATGCGACGCCGAAACTGACACCTATTCCGACACCGACGCCTATTCCAACAATGACACCGACGCCGACGCCGACACCTATTCCAACAATGACACCGACGCCGACGCCGATGCGACGCCGAAACTGACACCTATTCCGACACCGACGCCTATTCCAACAATGACACCGACGCCGACGCCGACACCTATTCCAACAATGACACCGACGCCGACGCCGATGCGACGCCGAAACTGACACCTATTCCGACACCGACGCCTATTCCAACAATGACACCGACGCAGACGCCGACACCTATTCCAACAATGACACCGACGCCGACGCCGACACCTATGCCAACAATGACACCGACGCCTACGCCGACACCTATTCCAACAATGACACCGACGCCGACGCCGACGCCGATGCGACGCCGAAACTGACACCTATTCCGACACCGACGCCTATTCCAACAATGACACCGACGCCGACGCAGACACCTATTCCAACAATGACACTGACGCCGACGCCGACACCGATGCGACGCCGAAACTGACACCTATTCCGACACCGACGCCTATTCCAACAATGACACCGACGCCGACGCCGACACCTATTCCAACAATGACACCGACGCCGACGCCGATGCGATGCCGAAACTGACACCAATTCCGACACCGACGCCTATTCCAACAATGACACCGACGCCGACGCCGACACCTATTCCAACAATGAAACCGACGCCGACACCTATTCCAACAATGACACCGACGCCGACGCCGGCATCTATGCCAACAATGACACCGACGCCTACGCCGACACCTATTCTAACAATGACACCGACGCCGACGCCGACACCTATTCCAAATATAACACCGACGCCGACGCCGACGCCGACGCCGACACCTATTCCAACAATGACACCGACGCCGACGCCGACGCCGATGCGACGCCGAAACTGACACCTATTCCAACAATGACACCGACACCGACTCCGACGCCGATGCGACGCCGTAACTGACACCTATTCCGACACCAACGCCTATTCCAACAATGACACCGATGCCGACGCCGTCACCTATTCCAACAATGACACCGACACCGACGCCGACGCCGATGCGACGCCGAAACTGACACCAATTCCGACACCGACGCCTATTCCAACAATGACACCGACGCCGACGCCGACACCTATTCCAACAATGACACCGACGCCGACGCCGATGCGACGCCGAAACTGACACCTATTCCGACACCGACGCCTATTCCAACAATGACACCGACGCAGACGCCGACACCTATTCCAACAATGACACCGACGCCTACGCCGACACCTATTCCAACAATGACACCGACGCCGACGCCGACACCTATTCCAACAATGACACCGACGCCGACGCCGACGCCGATGCGACGCCGAAACTGACACCTATGCCGACACCGACGCCTATTCCAACAATGACACCGACGCCGACGCAGACACCTATTCCAACAATGACACTGACGCCGACGCCGACGCCGATGCGACGCCGAAACTGACACCTATTCCGACACCGACGCCTATTCCAACAATGACACCGACACCGACGCGGACGCCGATGCGACGCCGAAACTGACACATATTCCAACACCGACGCCTATTCTAACAATGACACCGACGCCGACGCCGACACCTATTCCAACAATGACACCGACGCCGACGCCGACACCTATGCCAACAATGACACCGACGCCTACGCCGACACCTATTCCAACAATGACACCGACGCCGACACCGACACCTATGCCAACAATGACACCGACGCCGACGCCGACGCCGATGCGACGCCGAAACTGACACCTATTCCAACACCGACGCCTATTCTAACAATGACACCGACGCCGACGCCGACACCTATTCCAACAATGACACCGACGCCGACGCCGACACCTATGCCAACAATGACACCGACGCCTACGCCGACACCTATTCCAACAATGACACCGACGCCGACGCCGACACCTATTCCAGCAATGACACCGACGCCGACGCCGATGCGACGCCGAAACTGACACCTATTCCGACACCGACGCCTATTCCAACAATGACACCGACGCAGACGCCGACACCTATACCAACAATGACACCGACGCCGACGCCGACGCCGATGCGACGCCGAAACTGACACCTATTCCGACACCGACGCCTATTCCAACAATGACACCGACGCCGACGCCGACGCCGATGCGACGTCGAAACTGACACCCATTCCGACACCGACGCCTATTCCAACAATGACACCGACGCCGACGCCGATGCGACGCCGAAACTGACACCTATTCTGACACCGACGCCTATTCCAACAATGACACCGACGCAGACGCCGACACCTATTCCAACAATGACACCGACGCCGATGCCGATGCGATGCCGAAACTGACACCTATTCTGACACCGACGCCTATTCCAAAAATGACACCGACGCCGACGCCGACACCTATTCCAACAATGACACCGACGCCGACGCCGACGCCGATGCGATGCCGAAACTGACACCTATTCCGACACCGACGCCTATTCCAAAAATGACACCGACGCCGACACCTATTCCAACAATGACACCGACGCCGACGCCGACGCCGATGCGATGCCGAAACTGACACCTATTCCGACACCGACGCCTATTCCAAAAATGACACCGACGCCGACGCCGACACCTATTCCAACAATGACACCGACGCCGACGCCGATGCGATGCCGAAACTGACACTTATTCCGACACCGACGCCTATTCCAAAAATGACACCGACGCCGACGCCGACACCTATTCCAAGAATGACACCGACGCCGACGCCGACGCCGATGCGATGCCGAAACTGACACCAATTCCGACACCGACGCCTATTCCAACAATGACACCGACGCCGACGCCGACACCTATTCCAACAATGACACCGACGCCGACACCTATTCCAACAATGACACCGACGCCGACGCCGACGCCGATGCGATGCCGAAACTGACACCTATTCCGACACCGACGCCTATTCCAAAAATGACACCGACGCCGACGCCGACACCTATTCCAACAATGAGACCGACGCCGACGCCGACGCCCATGCGATGCCGAAACTGACACCTATTCCGACACCGACGCCTATTCCAAAAATGACACCGACGCCGACGCCGACACCTATTCCAACAATGACACCGACGCCGACGCCAACGCCGATGCGACGCCGAAACTGACACCTATTCGGACACCGACGCCGATGCTGTCACCAATTTTAATACCGACACCTTTTCCGACACTGACACCGAGTTCGACGCCTATTCCGACACTGACACTTATTTTTTTACTGACACCAACGCCCACGCCCTTTCTGATACCGACGCCGACAGTTAAATAAATTGATCTTCTTTTAAAAATAAAATTTAAAAAAAAAATAAAGAAATTGATTTTTTTAACTTTATAAAGTCTATAATTGCGTTCACTGATTTTGAAGGGCAGTCAGTGCGCTCTAAGGTTTTCTCGTACGTGGACGTACGTTTATTCCAAACAAACGGAGTTAGACAGGTTTCCGGTCGCGGCGATCGGATGTGCTAGCAAGGATTGCTATAGATATTAGCGAATATAAACATGTGGTTTATTTGTGTGAGTGACTGTTATTTTGGACGCCGTGCGTTCCTTTTGGTGGAAGGATGAGCAAGCTGTTAGCGGGCGGACAACATCGAGGACAAAGGAGCGTATCCCTTACAAAAAATCCATAGCATTTGTTAATTGATCAATTAATCATTTGTAGGGTGTGTTTAGTGATAGGCTTCTTGTGACGGAGCGACGAGCGGGTCCTCTGAAAGTAGGTCCGACGCCGACGCCGATGCGATGCCGAAACTGACACCTATTCCGACACCGACGCCTATTCCAAAAATGACACCGACGCCGACACCTATTCCAACAATGACACCGACGCCGACGCCGACGCCGATGCGATGCCGAAACTGACACCTATTCCGACACCGACGCCTATTCCAAAAATGACACCGACGCCGACGCCGACACCTATTCCAACAATGACACCGACGCCGACGCCAACGCCGATGCGACGCCGAAACTGACACCTATTCGGACACCGACGCCGATGCTGTCACCAATTTTAATACCGACACCTTTTCCGACACTGACACCGAGTTCGACGCCTATTCCGACACTGACACTTATTTTTTTACTGACACCAACGCCCACGCCCTTTCTGATACCGACGCCGACAGTTAAATAAATTGATCTTCTTTTAAAAATAAAATTTAAAAAAAAAATAAAGATATTGATTTTTTTAACTTTATAAAGTCTATAATTGCGTTCACTGATTTTGAAGGGCAGTCAGTGCGCTCTAAGGTTTTCTCGTACGTGGACGTACGTTTATTCCAAACAAACGGAGTTAGACAGGTTTCCGGTCGCGGCGATCGGATGTGCTAGCAAGGATTGCTATAGATATTAGTGAATATAAACATGTGGTTTATTTGTGTGAGTGACTGTTATTTTGGACGCCGTGCGTTCCTTTTGGTGGAAGGATGAGCAAGCTGTTGGCGGGCGGACAACATCGAGGACAAAGGAGCGTATCCCTTACAAAAAATCCATAGCATTTGTTAATTGATCAATTAATCATTTGTAGGGTGTGTTTAGTGATAGGCTTCTTGTGACGGAGCGACGAGCGGGTCCTCTGAAAGTAGGTCCTTCCCGCCCATTTTTCCCACGTGCCTAAGGGCATATATATCGGCTGGTGTCTTCCTTTTACATTCCAGGAGCCCAGTCGAATATGCCACGACATCGAGGTATAGTTTGGGACTACGGGGATCATAAGGGGCCCCATTCTCAAACAAGTGTCCTAAAACAAAGCTTTAAGAAGCAAAGGTTTTAGCAAAGCAAAGGTAAGTATAGTTAGGCAGAGATTTGAAATACTTACATAGATTAGTTATATCCGAACAACACTGCTCTAAAAGCTTACTAGAATTTACCTATATACATACCTACGCCCATGTATATGCAGTTTGTAATGACAAGGAAAGAACGTTCAAATATTATGCGTCATATCTGTTGTTAGAAAGAGATAAATGAGCAATTCGTGTTACCACCGAATAGAGATCCGCGCCACGCCGGCGTGCCGCCGCCTTGTTACCTCGGCGCGCCGCCGTCACCGCCGGGTCATGAACAAATTCGCGCCGACTTCGAAAATCAATTTAGAGTTTTCTGCCGTGAGGTGCATTACCCTGGATAGCTGAGGTGTGGGGGAGTGCTCCGACCGGAATCCGAACTGCTCCGGTCGGGACTTCATGTGAGGGGCTATCCGACTTAAGAAGAGGCGTTCAAAGACTTTAGAAATGCATGTAAGTAGAGTGATAGGCCTGTAATTCTCGGGTCTCCAAACGTCTTTGCCGGGTTTCGGGAACATATCCACGTGGCTCATTTTTCATTGAGAGGGTAAGTGCTCCGTGCGCAGGATCCCGTTAAACAGGATAGCTGCCGTGGTTTTAGAGGACAGGTGACGGATCACTGTCCAATATCTTCTTCTGTGTTTTATGGGACACTGAAGTATTCATCGAGGAACTGTTCCACAGAGTCTGAGTGTTCTCTGTTCACTGTGGGATTGGGCTTGAATAAGTTCTCAAGGGATTGGGCAAATATTTCTGCCATGTCCTCTGCTCTGTATCTCAAGTTGCAATTTTCGTGGAAAATACAAATAATTGGTTCTGAGTGTTTCCTAAGTTGCCTGCAGAGTTTGTGGAGTGAGGCCCAGTTCTGTGGATGGGGTCTAATTAATGTTGTCAGGTTTTTCTGAGCAGGCGTTTTTCTTTTATGAGCTCTCTTATACAGCTGGGGAGGACGGGCAATCTCGATTCTCCTTAGGGGTTTTCTTTAATTGTGGAGGTATGAAGTGCCTTCTGCATTGAGTGATCTCTTCTGCAAGATTGTCCACTTCTGATGGGGTTGTGACATGCCTTAAAGTTGAGGTATCTCATGCGGTTTTCATAAACTTAGGCCAATCGATTTTGGGCTTTTGTGGAAGTTTGTGTATCGGTTGGTGGCAAGATCCTGTTTCTTCAATATTTTGACTAATTAATTTGAGTAGGAACTTACTTGTATGCAAGAAAATAAACATTTACCCTTTTAGTACATATACAGCAGATTTAATTTTTCTATTCCACCATATAGGTAAAAAAATCAATAACACGCCGGCTACGCCGCGCCGCGCCGGGTACGTTTACCAGCGCGCCGATGCCGACTTTCATGACTGCGGCGCGGACCTCTAGGGTGTAGTAAGAGTCGACTAAAGGTTAAAAACCGGAAGACGGGCAACAGCGCCTTCTGAGGAAGTGATATCTTAAACTGCGATCTTCAAGACGCCTGCCAAGCGTGGGGATTATGGAAAACCCCCCCTTAATGAGGATGTGTTCAGCAGTGGACAATCCGGCTGATACAGTACAGAACAGAATGCAAACGGATAATCAATGCAATCAAGTTTTGCTAATAATGGCAATATTATTAGTGGAAGAAATTAGTAGTTATATAGATAGATAGTTCTGGGATTTTTCAATGCCGTAACTATTCCACCAATCGCTCTTAAGCCATACATTACTTTCTAAGATAACAGTAAAATCATTTGAAAAATAGTTATCATCTTACCTGGAACGTGAACAGGTCTGTAATGATGATGTAGGATATGGGATGGAAGCCAGCTGCGTCAGAGAAGATGCAGAGGCACATGGCCAACACTGGCAGCCAGCCTGGTAACCACATGCCTAAGGAAGTGACGTAGAACCACGCGGCTAAGAGGAACATACCCACGCCGACGGCGAAGGAGGTTGTGACTAGAAGAAGCTGAAAATCAAAGAAAATTAGAAGGCTTAGAATGGAGATTACGAACCAGAACACAAAACATAGGTAGGTCCTAAGAGTTGGTCCTAAACAACGACATCTTCAGAAAAATGCCAAGGGGATACCAAATAGCTAATAATAGTTTAGTTTTGCTTTAAAAAGTGTATGAGCTATGTTTAGCAGTGTTTTTTATGCCTGATAGGAAGCCTTTCACTATCACTATATCACCTGATGGTAACCAATAGAATTACTGGCTTTCAAGGACAGCAGCCGGAACACACCGTTAGATAGATAGATAGATAGATAACACTTTAATGACACAATACAAATTTACAAACTTAGAACTTAAAAACATAAAAAGTAAGAGTAGGTGTGACAATGGGCGGTCTTATCGCTGAGAGTGATCTCTTCCAGACAACCCGTTAGGTGCTTGGGGACAGATTTTCTTCTTGAGGATGGTAGCTAGCCAGGCGAGCATTCGCAAAATGCCCTACTATCATGCAATAACTATTGCCATCCAAATACAACAACCTGGACCGTGCCCTCCGAAGCACGAAAGCGCTTAGTAGTAATGTCATCAGCGGTTACCCATCCAACTCATGAACGTGGCGGACGTTGCTTAACTTTGCTGATGGGTTCAGAGACGTTCTGAACCCAGTCAAACTTCGCTACGAGCGTTTCATACAAAAAAATAGAAATAAAAAATATTAATTTGTAGTTCTATCTGATGATAATGACTATCAAACTGCATCTACAAAAGTTAGACAACAAAGGCCATGTAAGCGAGAGCTTTCATTTGAAGAAATTAATTATTATTTATTTACCTTTCTGCCAGTCTTCTCGACGATGGCAGTAGCCACAGCAGCGCCTATCAGCTGCACAACCCCAATCAGCATCACCTGTTTATTGGGGCTGAGGTCAAGACTGATAGAATTTGAAGCTTTTTTGAAGATGTCCCCAGCGTAGATAAGGACTATGAGGTACCCGTCGAACTGCTGGGTGATCTTGATGACTAGAGTTATGATGAAAGCCTTGAATGTCGGCCTGTCGTGCACTGAAAGAAGGAACAAATTGATTATGCATTGGTGTTTTTAAGGAATAATTTTATTCGCTAGAGTAAGGAAAAGCGAGCATATACGAGTAACAACATGCTAACTTTAGGTACTATTTGTCATATTAAAAACGTGTTAGAATTAACTCGAATATCTATTTATATCTATTTACTTATACCCACATTTGATTAATAAAGAACATGGTTGAGTTGAATGGAACCTTTGACAATGCCCCTGATGCTAACAGAAACCCTTCATAATCAAACATTTGTTTACTATATACATTTGTATCAATGTGAACTCCTAATTCAATTTATTTCGTGCGCACAACGAATACAAGAAATCTGAAAATATTACCGTTTCTAGAAGATACGCTGATTAAAAAGCACCTGTCCTCTTTTTAAAATTTAAGATGTACAAAGGTTTTCCTTCTGAAATTACTCTCTTTTGGTGACGGCAATACTTTAGGCAATTGGCAAAAAATTGATTCTACTCCCAAAGAATGTTCCACGCAGACATTACGTCTGCAGAAAGCATACGTTGGGGCATATACATATAACATACCCGAACCATAGTGTCGATATGGGTTTTTACGCTAGTACATTAATACCCAAATCGGTCTATAATGGTTATGTCAAAACAAAGCTTCAAAAATCATCAATGATGATGGATATAGAAAAGAAAACATTTGGCTCTAGACGGTGCTATTTACAAATAATGTTTAACGCAGATTTGGCATCTATTAGACCAGTTCCTCTGTCCGCAGTTTGGTGCCAATATCAGTCTCCTCTCCAAGAAACTATAAATTTTTCTTCATAAACTCGCCTGAAATTATTTAGCTTCCATTTTCAGGCACAGCGTCATTCCAATTACCTAGTTATCTGTTTAGGAGGAGCGACAAGGATGACTCATACGTCCTTTTTATTCTGTGATCATACAATGGAAACAATAAAGATCAGTGATTTACTCCCTTCCTAAATCCGTGATAAAGATGAAGTAAATATGTTGCCACTTACAAATAATGTTCCACGCAGATTTAGCGTCTGCCATGACCTGTTTTTCCGCGCGGACCATGGTGTCGATATCAGTCTCCACGGATCGATCCATCACGGTCACTCCTCGTAACCAAGCCAGAACCGTTTTCGCTTCCTGGAAAATAAAAACAGCAAGTTATTAGAGGAACACCTCGAAGCATCTGAAACTGTCACAGTGTTGCTGAGAATGTTATTTGGATGGTATGGTAGTTATAACTGCTTTGTCTTATAATTCAAATAAATAAAGTGAAGACTTTTAAAATATTATATTGCACCTTTGTTCGTAACATATTAGAAAATGCTTCACAAGTGTGGACTGTGGAACCCTCAGTGTGAAACTTATATCGTACGAATTGAGCGGATTCAAATAAAATTCATAAAATATTTATGCTATCGTTTAACAATGCCTTATGCATCAGATAATTATCTGTTTTACGTAAAAAAATCCATCTTCTTACTCTTTCTAAAAGAATTGCGGACCTAACGAACCTCCTCAGTTGATAGTCCAGAGCTATTAAGTAAAATTAATATACCTACAGGGACACTCTTAGGTGTTGAGGTTTAACCCCCTATAAATGTACCAAAGGTTAACACTACATAACTATAGCAGGAATTCGTGTTTATTGAGAGCAAGTAATAACTTTAACCATTTATGTAAGCGCTATGACATTGACCTATTCTGCACAAGCATAGCGTCGGCTAGGCGACTATTAAGCAGAGAGTTTTTTGAATAATCATATTATGTTATAATCAACCAATACTAAGTTGTGGTCTTTCATGTCTAAGATTTTTTCAACTCTCTGTTTCATGTACACTTTATTTACAACTATTGCATTACCTAGCCGTGAGGACCTATAATTGGCTTCATGTTGCTTAAATATTTTTTCTAAAATTATGTATTGCTGTTGGTCTTCCTAAGATAAATAAATACATTCATATTAGGCTCAAACACATACATGCCAAGTTTCACCGAATTAGGACACAACTTAGTATTTAAAATTTTAAAATATGACAAAACTACGTTTGTATGGGAAGCGCCACGAGCACTCTAGCCTTATGGTCCTTAAATGAAGATAAAAATATAAAAAATAACCAAAGTAGACATACTTATAATGACTGGGTTTAGTTTTATTGTTCGGGTTTGGTAATATTAAGAACAGAGTTGGTAACATAACAATTATAATATATAATTTCCGCCCGTGATGTTGCTGTCTTCGTTGACCATAATAAGATAGAAGTTCCACAGCCCGACGCTTGGAGACTGATATAAATTTAACATATTTTTACCCAAAAAAATCGAAATAAAAACAAAATGTAGGTAGGTATACATGCTGTTTATTGCGTCGGAACACAATTCAAAATATGATTTCATCTTATCGTAATTGCAATTACATTTACCCAAGCTAAACAAGTTAATAAAAGAAACAAAAACTCTTGGGAATCCCTGTAACCATCGTACGTTTTAATAACTTTGTTTTTATTTTCATTAACTACCTTGCTACGTCATGTCTGCATTGTGGATGATTCTCGATACATTGGTTTTCCCTCCATGACTATCCTTTTCGTCTGGCATTCCTGATTCAAAGTCATTGATTTTACTAATTCACGATTTTTAAATTATTATGGATGTGACAATAATATACAGAGTGTTGTTTGAGGTTTTCGCGATTGTTACTCATAGTAATTAAACAACTTTTAACGGTTTAAATCGCGTACATTCACCCCGTGACGACGATCACTGAAAAGTATTTGAAACGTCGCCGTCGGGACAAAAATAATCAGTACTAGTAATATTATAAATGCGAAAGTAACTCTGTCTGTCTGTCTGTCTGTCTGTCTGTTACGCTTTCACGCCAAAACTACTGGACCGATTTGAATGAAATTTGGTATGGAGATAGTTTGAGACCCGGGAAAAAACATAGGATAGTTTTTATCCGACTGCGCAAAAAGAGGTTCATGTTTTCGTGCGATAACCGACATACGCGCGGGCGGAGCCGCGCCCGAAAAGCTAGTGATAAATATACGCGAGTTAAACCGCTTAAAGTTGTTTAATTACTAAATATACAGGGTCTTCATTACGCGTTTCTGATCTTTAAATTTAAGGGTATATTTTAGACGAACGCCCCATACAAAAGGCAGCTCCAATCTCATTTTAATAATAGCGAATAAAACTCAATGGTTTTTTGCCTACGTAATCACTACTGTAATATCTAGGTTTGTGGTGCATCAGATTTTCATTAAATTATACAGTTTTGAAATTACACTAGCTCAAAAACTAGTAATTTTAGATAAAAGAAAGACACAACTTTAAGCATCTCTTTCAAAAAAAATAAGGATGTTTTTAATATTTCTATTGCACCACAAACATGGGGAATATAATGAACTTTCTATAATGGGAAGTTATTTATACATGTGTACTATACTTTTTAAATAAATCTGGAGCTACGAATAACTGGATCAAACTCCTAAAAACGAGTGCTATATACTAAAGGCTATATAATCAAAATTGTAATTATTAGTCCAAAAGAAAAAGGATTTAAGCCAAAAACGATAGGTCTAATAATACACTATATTTACATGCGAGTTTTTTTTTAATAACAAGTTGAGTTTATATAAAAGTTCACGGTTTGGCTGGCGGGTTATATGTCCTTAAATCAAAAAATTGTGTATCATATAGTATAAGTTTTTTCGTTTGAATGGATAATATTTTTTTATGTGATTATGACGGTACATGCACGAGGCCCACCTGATGTTAAGCGGATTAACCTCTACCTATATTATAACTAGCGGCCCGCCCCGACTTTGCACGGGTAATTATGACTATAAATTGAGATGTAAGCTTCCTCTTTCCTCCTAGATTTCAATTTGGATCAAATTGCACACGGTGTGCGAATCAAATTTAAAATTGATTCAGTAGTTTAGGAGTCCATCGCGGACAAACAACGTGACACGTAATTTTTATTTATAAAGATAATATGCATTTCGTCATGTGAAGATTTGCACGCGCCCGTCACATTGAGACAGTTGTTAAGTCTCATTTGCCTGTAATTTGTATAATACCTAGATCAATATATGTGGAACATAACATCGTCCACTGCGGCTTCTCTGGGTGGCGAGCATCCGAAATGTAAATTTTGTTATGATTCCGGCGCATAAATCTGGCTGCATTTGACCGATGGCATAGGTAATATTGGCTCTGAGAGCCGCTGTAGTTTGTGGCTTATTCACATAGACCTGCAACAAACCCCACCCGACTTCCATATGTTGTTTCATAATTTTCAGCGTTCGAAGTCGGTTGTTTTATATTGAATTTTTTTTTTTCTCCTTTTGTGATAGAGACTGCTTACAAAAACATCGTGTCAACTCAATAGTGTTCATCGTCGGCAACAGCAACTACCATTTATTTTTTTATGCTGATAGGTTAGCCTTTGACCCCTATCTCACCTGATGGTAAGTGATGATGTGGTCGAAGATGTTGTTCAGACTCTAGAATTACTGGTTCTCAAGGACAGCTGCCGGAACACACCTTTAGGTGCTTGGCGACAGATTTTCTACTTGAGGGTGGTAGCTAGCCAGGCGGGCATTCGCAAAATGCCCTACCACCATGCTGTAAGGACTAAGACAACAACCGGGACCAACGGCTTAACGTGCCCTCCGAAGCACGGAAGCGCTCAGTAGTAATGTCACCAGCGGTCACCCATCCAACTCATGACCGCGGCGGACGTTGCTTAGCTTTGCTGATCGGTTCAGAATGGCTAATCACACTTCGCTACGAGCGCTTCAATATACAATAAGCTAATACATTTTTCAGTTTAACCAAGAAACTATTTTACCGGTTTTGATGTAATTTATATGGAGCACCCTTAAAAATAAAAAAACAAAAACAAAATCGGACTAGTCTGTAAAAGTTATGCGTGGTCCTACATAAAAAAAAAATTACGCGTCGACTTGAGAACCTTCTCCTTTTTTTTAAAGTCGGTTAATAATATCATTGTCCTACTTATTAGGTATAAGCAGTATAATAGCGGATTAAATGGTCATTTAGCTAGCGTGCATTTGAAACATCAGCTACTCCATATAGATAGACTTTACTCAAAGAGTTTGAATAATAAACTGATAAGGCACTCCTCAATGTTAAGTAAGTAGGTATATAAACATATCATTCATGCGATACTAATACGAAATGACAAAGTGATGATGTCTTCAATTTTACCGTTCTGTATTAAAATTCAGTTTATGTTTATATGTTTAAAGACTTTTTGACTTTACTTTAACTTTGTAAATATCTTATTAGATATTCACAAAATAAGATGTAACGTCATCATATCAACCGGATTTTCCACCGCTGTACAAGGTTTCCCCTATTGGGGGGAATTAGCCATAATCACCACGCTTGGCAGGCGTCTTGGGTATCGCATTAGAACTTGTCATTTCTTCAGATTCCACCTGGAAAGCAGCGTGTCTGGTAATTTTTCCTTAGTTGCCTCTTACGACACCCACAAGTAGAAATGGGGGGAGGGGGGGGGGGGGGGTTGACATTCTAATCCAGCACCCCACATACTTACATAAACTAAACCTTAAATCCATATCAAGATTATAATCTATATAGGTCGGTGGGTGACCAAGAGCCGCGGTACCAGTCTAAACTAGATTTCAAGATATGTGACCTATTCAACGATATCTTTTTCCTTCGTCGTACCTTAGTCTCTACTAAAAACTCACCTATACAAAAATACTAGACACTTCCTACCTACATTTTAAACTTAAGAAGTTAGGTAGCTATAGTAAGCACAATTCGATTCCTGTAGTAAAGCCATTCAAAACAACACATATCAACACAGCAGAATTGGGCCCAAGTAACTAATTTAAAGTCACAATGACAGTCTTTCAACTCCTTGACACAAATTAAAAAAAAACCTATAAAAATACTGGTTTAACGTTATTAGGTACGTACCGGTACAGTGGTTGATAAAAAAACTAAAGATACTTTTAAATTAATTTGCATACATATTAAGATTAGCATTATTATGATGCGGAAATAATCATTATGAAGTTTAATGAGATTCAGATAGAAAACAGTGGAATATATAGGTTATTGTGATTGACATTATTATTGTTATTTTAACTACTTACCTACTGCTACATATTCTGTGTCATTAGCGGAAGAAAAGACCGGAAAGCGAAGATGTGCGCAGGATTCGCATACATAATCTTATATGCGCCGTAGTTTACTCAATAAAAACAATATTTTCTAGATTATTCATATATGTATATCTCGTAGCGTAATTTGCTAAGTCGTTCTATCCGAATAAATATCCATGTTACCTTCAACGTCCGCTGCGGTCATGACATGGATGGGTGACCGCTCCTCTAGTGGCATTAGTCGCTTACGTGCTTTGGAGGGACCGTTAAAACGCCTTCGCTCGGTTCCGATCGTTGTCTTAGGATAGCAGTCGTTATAACATAGTGGTAGGGTATTTAGTGAATGCTAGCTTGGCTAGCTACCACCCTAAAATGGAGAATCTGCCTCCAAGCACCTAACGGTGTGTTACGCCAGAGCCCCTAGCCTGATCGACATCTGCGACCACATCATAACTTACCATCTGGTGAGACAGTGGTGAAAGGCCTTAAATAAACAAATAAAAATCTTAAATAGTAAATCGATCTATTAATCTTAACTGATTTCAAAACGAAGGAAGTTCACAATTCGGTTGTATATTTTTTGGTATGTTACTTCATAAATCCGTTATTTAAGAACTTGTTAATATTATTTTTTTTTAACTCTGTGATCCAAAGCCACCTGCCAGGCGTGGGGTTCATGGCAAACCCCCCCAATTTTAGGGCAGCTTGTGTTCAGTAGTGGACTAGACACTTCGGAAACTCCGACAAGGTTAAAAGTGGTACCACCAGTCTCTCGCAAAAGCATTGATTCATCACCCATACAAGAGGTCGGTAGTGTCGGTACCCACGTACATGCTCATGCACACTAC
The DNA here is from genome assembly GCA_963854805.1 of Plagodis dolabraria. Taxonomy (NCBI): domain Eukaryota; kingdom Metazoa; phylum Arthropoda; class Insecta; order Lepidoptera; family Geometridae; genus Plagodis; species Plagodis dolabraria. The sequence goes on along the minus strand of OY978462.1, from coordinate 9,151,507 downwards.
TTAAGTATCATATAAACCAGCAGAAGACCAACTTATATCAGCCTTTCCCTGGTATGACTAGGTATTCCAGCGTGTGTGAAGAAAGGGTTACACTCACCAGTTTATTAAACCACTAAATTAGTAGTTTATGCAACTGTCATATAATAGAGGGTATTAAAACATGAGTGTAGTTTTATAATTTTATAAGATTACACGAGTGTTTTACGAGTAATACCTTATTATATGCAGTTGCATACACTACTTTATTTAATCTCATGGCTACATTAAATAAAATGCAATATAACAACCAGCGCTTTGCGCGCGCAGCGCGCTCACCACAGATAATGTGTACTTAAATTGAATTGAAACCTCGTTGGTCGGGACACATTGTACTTTAATAATTAAAAAAAATTTTTAAAGCATTGTTTTGTTAGGAGAATTATGCTTTAATTTAATTTTTTAATTTTCTTAAAAAAGTAATATGTATATAAAATATGACAATAAAGGTCTGTATTTCATTTCATAATTAGAATATTATCGAATGAGATTATATAAAAGTATATCTACATTTACAACTCCAGCTAATATAAAAATCCAAGAGCTGCATCCACGTAACTCACTAGTCCAGTGATCCAGTATCCTGTGAATAGAGAGGAGAATTACTTACGTCAGTCTTTCCTTGTTTGACTAGATACTCCGGTGTCTCAGGCATGGTGAGGAAGAAGAAGAACACCGCTGTGGGCACCAACACCCCCAGCCAAAGCATTGTGTCCACATCCAGGAGGTCTGCGCCCACGTAACTGATCAGGTAGCCTATGTTTCTGGAAAACACAATTTACTTGGATGATCGACGTTAGAATAGTACCCATATTGGATAATACGTGTCATGTATGTTTTTTTTATTGCTGATAGGTAAGCCTTTGACCACAATCTCACCTGATGGTAAGTGATGATGTGGTCGAAGGTGTTAATAGGCTTAACTTAGAATAACTGGCTCTCAAGGCTGCCGGAACACACCATAAGGTGCTAGGCGACAGATTTTCTACTTGCGGGTGGTCGCTAGCCAGGCGAGCATTCGCAAAATGCCCTTCCACCATTCGGTGAAGCTCAAGCCCGCGGTGGGATTCTAATCATGGACCTGCTGCACGGCAGTCCATAGCCAATGCCACTGAGCCATCACTGCTTAGTGTGAGAGTGTATGTAGTGAAAAACAGTATTTATTTCAGAATTTGGTGGTACTGAAATAGGTATTAAATTAATATTTACCTACTTAGTCAAGATTTGATGATTCTGTACAATACATTTTTTTTTTGGTATTATGATACCTACATGTATTTCATTCATACCATGATTTAACAATGTGGATTATAAATAATTTCATATTAATGCTAAAAACAATGTTGAATATGACTGCTATGTTATTTTAAATGCCTTTATTAACTAATTTAGTAAGAAAAATATAAACTGTTACTGAATTCCAAATACTGAATTCCCAAAAATGTTGTCATCTCAGAAACAGTGGGATCAGCCCTTTTGCGAGCTAGCACGGAAAGATCTTTTAAATACGTGTTCTAGCATCGCAGATCGTGCTCGTATTCTCGCTGTTTCTGTGTGGGAATCCGGTCTTTGGTTACAGGCCATTCCTTCTTACAAAACTGGTAGCCTTATAGATCCATCCGCTTTTCGTCTAGCTATTAGTTTACGCTTGGGTGCAAAGTATTGTGTTGCACATCACTGTCAGTGTGGTACTGCAGTTGATCAACTCGGTCACCATGCAGGCCTCTCCTGCTCTCGAAGTGCTGGTCGAATTTCCCGCCACGCCAACCTTAACGATATCATTCGCCGGGCTTTTACCATCGCCAATGTTGCAGCTATTCTCGAACCGAATGGTCTGATGCGTGACGACGGTAAAAGACCTGACGGCATGAATCTGGTTCCATGCAAGTTAGGACGGCCCTTGGTGTGGGACGCTACTTGCGTAGACACTGCTGACGGCTGCCAACTGGTACAGTGCTGGAGCATGTAGACTGCCTATGAGTCTGCTATGACTTATAGGTTGTCTAAATGCTTTTATTGTAGTAGCTGTAGAGTTGTATACAGTTCGTAGTATTTTGTTTAATAAAGGCAAATTTTCATCCATCCGGCCCGGACTGTGTGGTAATTGCGAAACAAACAAAACAACCATCACAAAAACTCATGCACAAATATATTCAAAAAACTGCTTCAAAACATTATCATTAATCCTGAGTTATGATAAAAAAAGGCTCAATAATTAGGTAATTCCAAAATTTCCAAATGAGAGTTAAACGAACTTATAAGATTTAGAAAATGATTAACTATATCTACATATATAACTTAGATATAACTATATAAGATAAGCTTAAAGTTTGTGTATGAAGATATGAAGAGTTAATTAAGAGTTATCTAAATATTATTGTACCTATCTACGTCATTCTGTACGTCGTAATGTTAAACGAGCAGGTAAAAATGATTTTATATGACTAATGGAAATAATGTTTTGTATACAGACACATAAAACATTACCGTGCCCTCCAAAGCACGGTAGCGCTCAGTAGTAATGTCATCAGCGGTCACCCATCCAACTCATGACCGCGGCGGACGTTGCTTAACTTTGCTGATCAGTTAACAGCTAAGCAAACTTCGCTACAAGCGAGTATTAAATTGATGTCTACTAAAAATACTTTTAAAATATTTGTAATTATTATAATAGATATGTTTCGGAAAATTATAAATTCGTGTTGGTTTTTTATCGTTTCCTGAGATTTGATCACTTTGATCTCATCTCAGGAAAGATTAAAAAACTTTGCTAATCTACAACTTTACACAAAAGATAACCTTCGAAGGTGTATCGCCGTCGTTTTTATTGCTCATTAATTGGACGTGATTGACTCTATTACTCAAAATTAAATTTACGTTTTTAGGTTTATAGTATCTTCAGATGTCGTGGACTATGTGGGGAGTCTGATAGTGTTGCCAGACATGCGATAATTATCCTCGATCCACGATATATTTGAGTATCATGCGATAATAAATAATAAGTACGTATCGCCCGATAGTTTCTCAGACGTCTACAATATTTTTCTCAAATACACGATATTTTTGTAATGTTTCAGATCTCTGTAACGGAACGCAATTTTTTGTAATATTTTTCTATAATCTATAGCAGTTTAGTCCAGTCGAGTGGAATGCGATATGTTTTTTCTTCCAAAATACTTAAATTCATATACATATAAAAAGCCCTCATCGTCTTTTCAAGTACTGGTAATGGCATAGTTTTAGCTGATCAGGCTGTTGAAGGCAATGACAGTAGTAGCGCAAAAATGTGCTAAATCGATTGTATACCAAACCGAGCATGATTGAGTGTATGAACAGCTCAGGAATTTACAGCTCTGAGAAAACCAGAGCCCTGCAAAGCCAACATACTTCATCCGCAGAAATTCAATGATTGAGATCTAATTCTGAGGATGAAATTATTTTTATAATTGCATTATAATAAGACTTATATTCAAGAAAAAACTGTTAGTTACTTTTATTATTTTTATTTTGTAGAAGGACAGAAAGAAGCTTCGTGGAGTTTCCAGAAAAATATTACTCGTAGGTGGGCGCTCAACTTTAAAATTGCCTAATATGATAAGTAATAGGCTAATAGGTGCTATCTGAATTTAGGATCTACTTAAAAAAATAACGATATCTGTTAAGTGCCACACCCTTAATTTGAGCTGTATAATCTATTGTCTTTTTAGACTATGTTGAGAAACGTATAATGTAAATTTCGTCTTGCGATAAAAACACGTTAATTTTGCATTAAATCGATATTCCACATAATAGACATAGATATTGAAATTTAGTAAGTGGTGTTTAGTTTTTGTTTCGTTATGAGCTCTTCATTAGGAACGGTCACGTTTTTGGTTAAGTATGTAGATTGATAATAGTAAAAAATATGACATATCGTGAAAAAAATATCCCAATACGAAAAAAAAATTTTTATTATTCACTAGCTGTACCCGCGACTTCGTTCGCGATTGCCGTACCTGCACACTAATTATTCACATTTGTGCACTGTTTGTCTCATATTAAGCAACACTGTGGTCTGCGGTGAAGCACTCTTATAGTAAACCATAGCTCAGAATGGAGCTTTCTACTTTGGATTTCAAAACTCCCGGGTTGTATTTTCCAGAAGACAGTAGTTAAGTAACTCAGAGAGTTCTTTCCCGGTTCGCACAATAAATGTTGAAGCAAAGTACCTTGTGCGTTTCTTTAGAATTTCGATTTTAAAACGGCGGTTTGTTTGACGGTAGATCGAATTTTTTTTTTATTTCTCATTCTCGGAAAGTAGTGTTTGTTTGATCTGAGTAGCGGGTAGGAGACGCTCCTTCCCACCTAAGGCCGGGAAAAACATTGGTGTAAACAAAGTTATATGTCTAAGATTTTTCGTTGTAAAATATTCTGTTGTTGTAAAACAATTAATAACAGCTATGTTTGGCAGGGTAGTAACTAAATATAAGGTAGAAAGTGTAGGTAAAAAAAAAATTAAAACTTTCCCTAAATTTCAATGTTCTAACTCCTAGTGTATCTTTGTATCTTCTACTCATGTTTATTATTTTTAGTAAATATTTAGAAAAACTACTATTTTTTTACCCTCCTCATATTTGAAATGAAAAGTAGAGTGTTCAACACGGATGTAAGTCATCGATTCCTACTTGGACTATAGCCGCATTAATTTTAAAAATATACTGCTCATGTTATTAAAATCAAAATAAATAATATAAAAAAACATACTATATGTATATCTTTATTCCTTATATTAGTAGTGAAAAGCAAAGAGATTCCTATACGGGCTATAGCCGCCCGTAAATATTCTAAACAAAATTTTACGTAAAATTTCACAAATAGTTCAAACCTCTCAATAAATTTTTAGTAAGTATGTTATTTTATCAATGAATAATTTTTAGAAAAGCTACTTTATTTACTTTTTTTAAATTCGATATGAAAAGTAGAGAGCTGAACGCGGGTGAAAGTTACCAATTCCTTTCGACCCTTGTATAACAATCTACTAAAGTTGTGCACTTCCAACTTTAAACGGATTAAATCACGTATATTTATCATTATTTTTGTCCCCACCCCGTGACCACGATCACTACAAAGTGTTTGAAACGTCGGGACAAAAATAATGATAAATATACGCGATTTAAATCGTTTAAAGTGGTTTAATTACAAAGTGTAACAATCGTGAAAACCTAAGACTACATTGTGCACTTTCATTGCGCAGTCTCCGAAATGTATCCGTCAAAAGAAAGATAATTATGTAGTTTAAAAAACTGATTGTGGTGAATGTTTTTTTTTTCTGTTATAGGTATAGATTAGACTGATTAGAGCATTGCATGTTATGAAAAATATACGTAGGGAAGTTGTGCTTATCGTAATAAAAAAACTGTGTTTTATCGTTTGAAAAATCAGTCTTTTGGAGAGGTCCGACTACAGACCTATCTATTATACCTATACGATAAAGTGCAAACGCCAGCTTAAGATGAGCCGTACGTTGAAAGGTTTCTGTACATTTTGGGTGTCAAGTTTTTTGGAACGTAATATTTAGGTTGTGATGTCTGTTATTTCTGAACTTCAAACCCGATGACTTTGAAATATTTACGGGATAAATTTTAAAGTACCACTATGCTAACAAAAAAATCGGCCAAGTGCGAGTCGGACTCGCGCACGAAGGGTTCCGTACCATTAGCTATACAACATTAGACTTCATATTTTTACCTTTTTTTGTTTTAACGTGAGCGAGTCCAACTCGCACTTGGCCGACTTTTTGTGTTTGTTGTTATAGCGGCAACAGAAATACATCATCTGTGAAAATTTCAACTGTCTAGCTATCACCGTTCTTGAGATACAGCCTGGTGACAAACAGACGGACGGATGGACGGACAGACGGACGGACGGACAGCGGGGCAGACCGTTTTTACCATTTGGGTACGGCACCCTAAAAAGAACGTCTGAAATCGGACTACGCGTTAATAAATTACAACTAAGTGTATATTTTGACTTTCATCCCCTCTCCCAAGGGAACTATGCTGAATTTCGGGATAAAAAGCTAAATTATCCTACCTTGTAGTATGAACTCCAATCATGCTAAGTTTCATTGAAATCCATTCAGTAGTTTTGGAGTGATACGCGGCCGGGATACAGACAGACAGACAGACAGACAGACAGACAAAAATAAAAAAAAATATAGTTTCGGCATCAGTATCAGCTACAGAGTACTGTACATTTTTTTTTTTCAAAATATCTGCCATGTACAGAATTGGACCTGTTACAGTTTTATCATAAGTATAGACTAGCTGTACCCGCGACTTCGTTCGCGATTGCCGTACCTGCACACTAATTATTCACATTTGTGCACTGTTTATCTCATATTAAGCAACACTGTGGTCTGCGGTGAAGCACTCTTATAGTAAACCATAGCTCAGAATGGAGCTTTCTACTTTGGATTTCAAAACTCCCGGGTTGTATTTTCCAGAAGATAGTAGTTAAGTAACTCAGAGAGTTCTTTCCCGGTTCGCACAATAAATGTTGAAGCAAAGTACCTTGTGCGTTTCTTTAGAATTTCGATTTTAAAACGGCGGTTTGTTTGACGGTAGATCGAATTTTTTTTTTATTTCTCATTCTCGGAAAGTAGTGTTTGTTTGATCTGAGTAGCGGGTAGGAGACGCTCCTTCCCACCTAAGGCCGGGAAAAACATTGGTGTAAACAAAGTTATATGTCTAAGATTTTTCGTTGTAAAATATTCTGTTGTTGTAAAACAATTAATAACAGCTATGTTTGGCAGGGTAGTAACTAAATATAAGGTAGAAAGTGTAGGTAAAAAAAAAATTAAAACTTTCCCTAAATTTCAATGTTCTAACTCCTAGTGTATCTTTGTATCTTCTACTCATGTTTATTATTTTTAGTAAATATTTAGAAAAACTACTATTTTTTTACCCTCCTCATATTTGAAATGAAAAGTAGAGTGTTCAACACGGATGTAAGTCATCGATTCCTACTTGGACTATAGCCGCATTAATTTTAAAAATATACTGCTCATGTTATTAAAATCAAAATAAATAATATAAAAAAACATACTATATGTATATCTTTATTCCTTATATTAGTAGTGAAAAGCAGAGAGATTCCTATACGGGCTATAGCCGCCCGTAAATATTCTAAACAAAATTTTACGTAAAATTTCACAAATAGTTCAAACCTCTCAATAAATTTTTAGTAAGTATGTTATTTTATCAATGAATAATTTTTAGAAAAGCTACTTTATTTACTTTTTTTAAATTCGATATGAAAAGTAGAGAGCTGAACGCGGGTGAAAGTTACCAATTCCTTTCGACCCTTGTATAACAATCTACTAAAGTTGTGCACTTCCAACTTTAAACGGATTAAATCACGTATATTTATCATTATTTTTGTCCCCACCCCGTGACCACGATCACTACAAAGTGTTTGAAACGTCGGGACAAAAATAATGATAAATATACGCGATTTAAATCGTTTAAAGTGGTTTAATTACAAAGTGTAACAATCGTGAAAACCTAAGACTACATTGTGCACTTTCATTGCGCAGTCTCCGAAATGTATCCGTCAAAAGAAAGATAATTATGTAGTTTAAAAAACTGATTGTGGTGAATGTTTTTTTTTTCTGTTATAGGTATAGATTAGACTGATTAGAGCATTGCATGTTATGAAAAATATACGTAGGGAAGTTGTGCTTATCGTAATAAAAAAACTGTGTTTTATCGTTTGAAAAATCAGTCTTTTGGAGAGGTACGACTACAGACCTATCTATTATACCTATACGATAAAGCGCAAACGCCAGCTTAAGATGAGCCGTACGTTGAAAGGTTTCTGTACATTTTGGGTGTCAAGTTTTTTGGAACGTAATATTTAGGTTGTGATGTCTGTTATTTCTGAACTTCAAACCCGATGACTTTGAAATATTTACGGGATAAATTTTAAAGTACCACTATGCTAACAAAAAAATCGGCCAAGTGCGAGTCGGACTCGCGCACGAAGGGTTCCGTACCATTAGCTATACAACATTAGACTTCATATTTTTACCTTTTTTTGTTTTAACGTGAGCGAGTCCAACTCGCACTTGGCCGACTTTTTGTGTTTGTTGTTATAGCGGCAACAGAAATACATCATCTGTGAAAATTTCAACTGTCTAGCTATCACCGTTCTTGAGATACAGCCTGGTGACAAACAGACGGACGGATGGACGGACAGACGGACGGACGGACAGCGGGACAGACCGTTTTTACCATTTGGGTACGGCACCCTAAAAAGAACGTCTGAAATCGGACTACGCGTTAATAAATTACAACTAAGTGTATATTTTGACTTTCATCCCCTCTCCCAAGGGAACTATGCTGAATTTCGGGATAAAAAGCTAAATTATCCTACCTTGTAGTATGAACTCCAATCATGCTAAGTTTCATTGTAATCCATTCAGTAGTTTTGGAGTGATACGCGGCCGGGATACAGACAGACAGACAGACAGACAGACAGACAAAAATAAAAAAAAATATAGTTTCGGCATCAGTATCAGCTACAGAGTACTGTACATTTTTTTTTTTCAAAATATCTGCCATGTACAGAATTGGACCTGTTACAGTTTTATTATAAGTATAGATAGATATAGATATATAGATTGGATTTTTGCGTCAGCAGCGGTATTTCCGCAACAATTTAAAACTGCCCGCGAAGTAGATAGGTACGAACAGGGAGCGCGCTCCGCAGATAATATAAATAAAATCTTTGATAGTGTCTATAAAAGTCCAATTTTTACAACTCAAACGGTTTTCGAACGTATACATTCCTGGATATAGTCTGTTTTAAATTCAGGAATGTAATGGATAGATTCAGGCGTTACTTTGCGGAATTCCATATTTAATAATAACAAATACTTAGTCTCGATCGTGCGCTCGGTAAGTCAAGACCTCCTGAAGATGCTTCGTTTAGAAGCGAAACTAGTCGGGTATTCTTCCGGTTAGGCTGCGTGATGTTTGTGACGTCACGTAGATAACAGGAAAATTAGGCGGAATTGTCACTAGATATATAATTTTATGCTTTTTTAAGTGTTTTATTTAAATATTATTTAATATTTTTTAGGATACTTTTAAAAGTATTTGTTATTATTAAATTCAGGAATGTTCGATTTGCATTTTAAATTTATATTTTTATGAAAACTGAAGTATATCAAATCATATATGTGAAGTATTATTCGGTAAGTTATTGTATTATTTTTTTCTTTTTTATTTTGTCGGAAAGTTATTATGATCAGGATTATAAAACTAGTGCCTTTGTAAGCGGAAGACCTTGTGAACTTTCTTTTTAATTCTATTTTCAACTTGCATAATTCAGCTGTTTTAAAGAAAACATATCTGAATCGACAATAACAAAAAAAAACCGACTTCAAGCATAGGTATAGTACGGATTATTAGGGATATTTAACTCGTCAGATCTCGTACTCAAATTGAAAGGGGGACCACATGACTAGCACCAGCTTATGTAGAAAAAACATCAAAGTTGGTACAACCTACCAAAAAATCCCAGAAAAAAGCTACCGAGACACACAATATAAATAGGTACTGTCGAATTGAGGACCTCCTCCCTTATTAGCTGACTTAAAAATAATGAGGAGGTTCTATACTGTATGTTTCTTCATGTATTTTCACCGATTTCTCCCCTATTTGTGAAACGATTCTTTAAATAGTTTTTTTTTTTTATTTGACAGAGTAAAACCTCCGAGGTATTCCCACATAAGTTTCATCAAAATCGGTTGATTGGTTTATAAGTTATAGTCAATTAACTGAATAATTGATTTGCATATCTGGATGATATAACGGTAAGCATTCTTTACCACTAAAAAAAAAATTAATTCGACTTCCAACACTGAAAAGAATGAAACAACTTGTGGAAGTCGGACCATGCTAATGTGACGTCGGTGTTTTAAATCAGCTTGGTACCGACTTACACAAGTCCAACGTATTTATTTAACTTTTTAGTGATAAAGAATGCTTACCTTTATATCATCCAGATAAGCAAATAAATTTTTCAGTTAATTGACTATAACTTATAAACCAATCAACCGATTTTGATGAAATTTATATGGGACTACATCGGAGGTATACTTTTTCCAATAAAAATAATAATTGTAAGTTTCACAAATAAGGGAAAAATCAGTGAAAATTCATAAAAAAAACATACAGTATAGAACCTCCTTATTATTTTTAAGTATTGGAAATCGGTTCCGTTTATTTTAATTTTTTTAAAGTAAATCAATAACTTTTCAATAATCTGGTGGTCCTCTGATCAGTGCCCTAAAACAGGATTTTTATTGCGATTTTCAGGGTCATACCTTTTTTAGTAATAATTCGCTGCTGTAGAAAATAAAATGCGAGCGGCTTACCTTTAGCTTGCCTAGATTTTATGCAGGAAATTTTTTTTTTTCAAAAAATGGAACCGACTTCAACACCCAAAAGTGAAATAACTTGTTGAAGTCGGTACCATGATGGTTCAAAAGTACCTATAATCACAATATTGTGCGCTCGGTGGTTGAAGTTGGATCTATTTTTTGGTAAAAAAAAATTTTTCAATATTTTGCGCGACCCTTGCTGTACAACGACTATATCATCAAGATAAGTACATATTATTCAGTAATTGAAGGTATAACTCAAAAACGGCTTGACCGATTTTGATGAAATTTAAAATGGGACCAAATGAAAAGCATCATCTTTCAACTAAAAAAAGAATTTTCAAAATCGGTTCATCTATTCAAGAGATCTAAGGTAACAAACATTTTAAAAAAATACAGACGCATTGAGAACCTCCTCCTTTTTTGGAAGTCGGTTAAAAAATGATTGGTCTAGACCCTAGAGGCATTATCCCGGAACAAAATTGGGAAATAAGAACATTTGTATGGAGATCCCTCGTATAGCCTGAGCCGCGATGATCATGTGATGCCAAACTTATTGTTATTCTCAAAGTGAGGATAGTTAATATATCACGTAGATAGGTTAGTATTAAAGCTGCCGCGAATACTTGCTATTATTCGGTATTCGGCATTACTCGACATTTTTTTTGATTCGGCGAATAGTCGTCTAAAATAAACTTTAATCGAACAAAAAACTAATGAGTTAAAAATAATCATTTTTTATTATTTTCCTTAATAAAACAATACACAGTATTAATTATTATCTGTAATATGTGCCTGTGCCTACCATATTCATGAAATTAAATTAGTTAATAATAATTAAATGAAAAGTTAAATTACTACGTTACATATATGTAGGTTTGTATACCTATATATGAAACAGGTTTCCATAACCTTATTGTTTTCTTTTTTCACAACCTTAGAAGAAGTTGTAATTATTTTTAATGTGCCTTTTCATGTCGAGTTATTCGACTATTCGCCAAAGTGAATGGCGATTAATCGGTATTCGACTATTCGCTATAACAACTATTCGCGGCAACTCTAGTTAGTATTACGTATTTTCATGTTACTATGTAAACTGACCACGTAATTGGTCAAGAATGGTCGTTGGCATTTCGTGTCTAATCTGTATTTTCCTTAAGAAGTACCTAAGTACAAGATCTTCAACCATAAAATGCAGCGCCAATTACTTAGCAAAAGACTAATGATTACACGGTTTTTTTATTGTTTTGTGGCGAAATACGTTATTTTTTAGTATCATTCAACATCAATTACTAAGTATTTTTTTGTATCAAAAAAAAAAAAAACAAAAAACATTAGGTCCGTGGGGTCCAAGTGCATGGATTTTATATAAAGATTTATCAAAGCGGCTGATAGAAAAGACAAACGAACAAAGGGCTGGCGCCGCGGCCAGAGAATTAGTCTTGCAATACAACGGGGTAATGCTGCCAGCCTTTTAGGTACTCTACCCGTGGACAGTGACCTGAGCTCTGTTTTATACTTATGATTGCCTCCTACTAGGAAACAGAGGTCACAATTTTTATGAATAACATTTTTAGGTCATAGTTAAATAATTTATTTATTTTTATGTTCGTATATTGTTCATTTTTAATAAAATTTATCAAAAAAACTTTTTTTTGGGTACTAAATATCAGCTCCCACAATAATGGCCGCCCTTTCTTCAATGGAACCAGAGTCATACCGTCTTAATTAGTTAATATATTTTTTTTAATTTACTTTTTATAAACCAGTGATTCTAGGTTAAGCCTGGTAACACCTTCTACACATCAGCACTTACCACCAGGTGAGATTGAGGTCAAAGGCTTGCCTATCAGCAAAAAAAACAATGCATTTTCAAAATATGTTGTCTAGGAAGGTTGTTACTGCCCTTTTGCACTTCGAATGAATCCTGTAAACGATTCTTAGGAATGTATTTATTTTGTCAATAAATCATATCTGAAAAGACAATATATTATTACTTTCTAGTTCAATTTCAGAATTTAATCATCATTAAATAGTATAAATCAAAGTCGCTTCCCGCTGTCTGTCTGTCCCTATACATACTTAGGTCTTTAAAACTACGCAACGGATTTTGATACGGTTTTTTGAAATAGAATAATTCAAAAGGAAGGTTTTCGTCAATAATACATGCATAATATAGTGCGCTTACATTTCAAACTCTTGCTGAACCCTACGAGATAGATCAATATTATGTAAGGTCAACTCGGCGAAGACCGTCTGTCGGGAAAGATCGTACAACGAGAATTACAACAAATTCAGCAGACTTTTGAAGGTGGCAACACAATCAACCGGCTAATAAAGCTGTTCTAGTTTTTATACATTGACAGAGATGGCGGTGCATGTAGTGCAAACGGAAAAAATTGTTTATTTAATTTAGTATGGTGCGCAACTTGCATTGGGAGTGTGCCACGTACTAACAAAAATGTTAAAGAGTGTTTAAATCTTAGTTATTTTTCAGATCTATGCAAGTAAATTCATTCTTTTTGAATATATCTATCCAATTATTATATGACATCAGTGTTATACACGTTTTTACTACGTTATTCTTAATGACAATAAAAAGTAAACTCTAAATATGTAGTGGGGAAGTCCGTCTAGGTTCTGGAGGGTAATAATGTCATATGCCGGTCTTCGCCACATTCAGAAGTCGTCAACATTTGGTGTCTAATTAAGCCTTTTTTTTTAATTACCTTCCGGGTTGGTTACACCTCAAAGTATGTTCAATCGTAATTTCTTTTCGTTTTTATTAAATGGAAGACTGATTATTTTGTTCAAGAAACGCAAATAATTTTTACTAGTAATTTTAGGTTTTACTCAGGTGCGGTTTCTATGGTTAGTAGGTATTTACCTACGATTATGAATCTCATTATTTTAATAATAAGCACTCGTTTATATTTTCTACTAAGTTTATCCAAATCTATCACAAGAAACATTTTTAATTTTATTGATAACGTACTCGTATAAGCTAGGAATTATTGTAATAAAATTTTACTATAAAAAATCATTAATTATTATTCAAGGTGAAATATGTTTTGCACCCCTGGAAGTGCGAAGTATGCCGGTCTTACCCGACAAATGCTGTATCTCGCGAAATAAGCTATAAAAAACCTTATTCCTGAGAATTAGAGTGCACACATTAAGTTGTTACAAGAACTGGCACTCGTACACACTATCTATAACTACAAAAACTGTCGATAACAAAGTAAATTTGCCACTAGACGGTCTTATCCGACATGGAAGCCAAATCCGTCTATTTTCACTGTGTTTACAAATATGGTTGTTAATCCGTGACTGATGGTTTCTATGTAATTTTGACACATTCATTGCCACATCAACTAAATATCTTATTATCTTGTTTAACAAAATTTGACTTAAAGGTTATAGAATAGCCAAAATAAGTCAATTTGTAACATTTCAAATGAAGTATGCCGGTCTTCGCCGAGATGACCTTACTACAGTATTATTATACACCTTAAAAAGGTCTATCTCTTAGGGACAACCAACAATAACTACTTTTATCCTTTACTTTTTACGAGAAATATCGGCTTATTTACGAAGCGATTTGAAGCAATACAGCATTAATCCTTATCCAGTTATGTACCTTAAATACTTTGTGCATTTAAAATAGATCAATTTGACCCTTTACAGCATGTAATTTCAAGTAGAAAATCTGTCGCCAATCAACTAAAGGTGTGTTCCGGCAGCAGTCCTTGAGAGCCTGTGAAATTACAGGCACATGAGACTTAACAACTGTCTCAAAGTGACGGGCGCAGTGCAATTCGTGTCTTGTGACGAAATGCATCTGTTATAGGCAGAGGTGAGTGCGCTGAACGTCAGGTGGGCCTCGAGCTTGTTCCGTTACATTAACATAAAAAATAATATTAAAAAAATCGAAGATATACTTAACAGATAAAATTTGATTGCAGTGGGAAGCTTGGGCAGGGCGCTAGTTTATAATAAGCGCAATTTGCTGTTTCTGCATCAAACTCAGATTACCGCCTTGACCCCTTGTACTACTTTATCCTACTGGGGGGTAATCTGTGGTATCAAATAACCACGGAGGAAACACTATCGGGCAAGAGAACATTCAGAAGGTGTCTGCCGTGTCCACATTGTGGTACTTGACATCACCAGGTAGATCTGATTGGGTCCGGCTTGTGGGAATTCTACGCTTTAGTTGGATTTTACGATAACCGCGGTAAGAAATGGGTACTTAATTACCTTTTTGGATTATCCTATATATTTTTAAGCTCTCGTAGCGAAGTTTGCTTTGCCATTCTGAACCGATCAGCGAAGTTAAGCAACGTCCGCCGCGGTTATGACTTAGATGGGTGACCACTGGTGACATTACTACTGGGCGCTTCCGTGCTTCAGAGGGCACGTTAAGCCGTCGGTCCTTGCTATCTTAGGATGGCAGTCGTTATAGCATGGTGGTAGGGCATTTTGCGAATGCCCGCCTGGCTAACGACCACCCTCAAGCAGAAAATCTGTCGCCAAGCACCTAACGGTGTGTTCCGGCAGCTGTCCTTGAGAGCCAGTAATGCTAGCTTAGCCTCAACAACATCGTCGACCACATCATCACTTACCATCAGATGAGATAGTGATCAAGGGCTAACCAATCAGGCATAACAAAATAATAAAAAAGAAATATAATCCTTATCATTTTTCCTTCTCATGGGAAGAGATTTCATAGGACCTCTTCCATGTAAATTTATTACAAACTAAGTCACTGGTCGTTTTTATTCTGTGTCACTGTTAGAAAATAAAGTTTATAAGAAGATAACATACCTGTTCATGATAAGCAGAGAACCCAACGCCCCTCTAAGGTCTATGTCGCTGATCTCCTTCAGATATATCGGAAGTACGATGTAGCAGGCTGAGCAAGGGATTCCGGCTATAGCCCGGGCAAGAATCATCGCCCATGGCTCTATGCAGAACAGCTTTATGAGCCAGTATATCTGGAAACAAATCACTCATATTATTTTCCCTTAAATTAATTAAAATATTGTATTGTAAGCGAAACCAGTTTGTATTTTTAACCGACTTCCAAAAGGAGGAGGTTCTCAATTCGCCTGTATTTTTTTTTTTATGTTTGTTACCTCAGATCTTTTGACTGGGTGAACCGATTTTGATAATTCTTTTTTTGTTTGAAAGCTGATACTTGTCGTTTGGTCCTATTTTAAATTTCATAAAAATCGGTCAAGCCGTTTTTTGAGTTAATCGTTGATAATGAATGAGAATCGATAGCGTAAGTAGCAAGGGTCACTAAAAAGAGTGAAAAATTTTTTTTTACCAAAAAATGGAACCGACTACAACACTCAAAAGTGTGAAATAACTTGTCGAAGTCGGTACCATGTGCATAATTTTGCGATAATAGGTACTTTTGAACTATCATGGTACCGAATTCAACTAGTTTTTCACACTTTTGGGTGTTGAAATCGGTTTCATTTTTGGTTAAAAAAATTTTTTTAACCGTCTTCAAAAAAAAGGAGAAAGTTGTCATCTCGACTGATTTTTTGTGTGTGGCAGTCTCCGTAATACTTAATTATATAGTTTGTTATACGAGGGCCGAAAGGAATCAATTCCCATACGAGGTATTTAGATGGGCGAGTTCAGCGAGTGTGGCTATAGTCCAAGCAATGATAACTTTCGCCTGCGTTAATCGAATTTAAAGAAAGTTAAGTCGTTTTTTTTAAATAATTAATTAAAAATAATAACGTAAACAAACTAAAAAATAATTGAGCGGTTAGAATAGACCTATAAGTAAGTGAAATTTTAAGAAAAACATTTTGTTTATAATATTTACGGGCGGCTGTAGACCGAATAGGAATTGATGATTTCCACCCGTGTTAAACACTCTGCTTTTTACTACTAATATAAAGAATATATAAAATAGTAAGTTTTATATATTATTAATTTTGATTATAATAACATGAGCCTATGACATCATTAATGCGGCTATAGTCCAAGTAGGAATCGATGACTTACATCCGTGTTAGATACTCTACTTTTCATTAAAAATATGAGGAGAGTAAAACATTGTAGTTTTCCTAAAATATTTACTAAAAATAATAAACATGACACAGGAGTTCAATTTGTGAAATTTAGGGAAATTTATAGATAGTTTTATTTTAAAATCATTACGTTATATAAATTACTACCCTGCCAAATTATATAGTGTTTTTTAATTTTAAATTTGAAACATAATGCGTTTTCTTCAGGGGCGGGGAAGTGTGTTTTTTTAAATCACACGGCTCATCAACAGAATTAGTGACTAACATTTTCATACAACATACACTAGCTTCACAGTTACATTCATTATTTTATTAATTATTACATTTTACATTTGATGCTACATTTTGATGAATTGTAATAATTTCGACATTCAATTATTAATTTGTCTGAATAAAACCATATTAGTAATATAATTATAAATATTGTAACATGATCCTTGTTGGTTGAAATAAATACTTTGATTGTTTGATTGATTATGTTTTTAACTAGTTCTTTTAGCCTTTACGTAAACACAAACGTAGCTGTTATTATTTGTCTTATAACAACAGAGTATTTTACAACGAAAAATCTTAGATTGTTGTAATACTCCCTATGGAGTACCGGCTCAGAATTGCACTTCCCCATATCATCCCATGGGTGTCGTAAGAGGCGAGGGAAAAATACTGGAGGGTGGGCAGCAGCGCCTTCCTAAAGAACTGTCAACTAACACTGCGATCCCCAAGACGCCTGCCAAGCGTGGGGATTATGGCAAATACCCCCTTATTAGGGGAGGCTGTGTTCAGCAGTGGACGATCCGGCTGTTACAGTACAATACGGTACAGATATCATCCCATGAGTGTCGTGAGAGGCGATTAAGGGAAAAATACTGGAATGTGGGCAGCAGCGCCTTCCTAAACAACTGTCAACTAATACTGCCATCCCCAAGCCGCCTGCCAAGCGTGGGAATTATGGCAAATACCCCGATAATAGGGGAGGCTGTATTCAGCAGTGGACGATCCGGCTGTTACAGTACAGTACAGATTGTAATAACTTCATAGCACGGCGCTTACTGCGCGCTCTCCTCAATTATAAATTATCTTTTCAATATTATCAGGCCATCAACAACCGCTGGGTTATACTGGTTTCGTTTTAAAAGCAGGTTAATTAATTAACTTCTTTCTGATAAGTAAAGGCAAACAGCAGTTATAAATTTACCAACTTGTTGGTCCTTACTTATGTGTAACTTACTAAAATATTTGTCGATATAACGAAATGGCAAAGAAAATTCATATTATCGCCTGAAACATGAAATGCAAAAACATGAAAGGAATTGGTACCGAGTCCTTAAGTACTAAATATAAGTTTCTGTTACATTTTAAAGGAAGGAAGTGAGGTCATCCGAGTTCAATACACTTACTTTTTTATGTAAAGGTTGCTACGGTCGATTTAGCCTTTTGTGAAGGCTTTTGTGAAAAATTGAGACTTTTTTCGGCGCCATCAATAAAAGATTCTTTTTCAGAACGCACCTAATTAGTTTTACTTGCGTACAATAGGTTCACACTTATAATGATGCTATTTTATTTTGATGAGGAAAAAACTGAAAAGACTAATTAGTTACTGTCATCATTTACAAAAGCGAAACGATTAAATAATTGAATTCATGGAATAAAAATGACAGCATACATATAGCACGATAAGTTTTTCTTCATTATGATGATATAATAATAATTTGCAATTCAAATTCCTTTATCTGCAAATGTATATATTTCTAACCGATTTCAATAAGGAGGAGGTTCTGAATTGAATGAATTGGAATAGTAGTGTGTATTTTTTTATGTTTTTTTTCCTCAGAACTTATTACTAGGTGAACCGATTTTGAAGTTTCTTTTTTTATTTAAAAGCTGATGCTTGTCATGTGGTCCCATGTAAATTTCATCAAAATCGGTCACGCCGTTTATGAGTTACACTGCAATAACTGAAAAATATTCTCCTATCAAGATAGGAGAATATTTTTATGATATATTCTCCTATATTTTATATGATATAGTCGTTGACTATGAATGACAATCGATCCCGTAAGTAGTAACGGTCACTAAAAAGAGTGAATGTTTTTTATCCAAATAATGGAACCGACTTCAACACCCAAAAGTGTGAAATAACTTGTCGAAGTCGGTACCATGCACACAGTATTCTGATAATAGGTACTTTTGAACTATCATGGTACCGCTTTCAACAAGTTATTTCGCACTTTTGGGTGTCGAGGTCAGTTCCATTTTTTAGTTAAAATTTTTACATGTTACTATAGCTACAACAAGTTAGGTACTTACCTATTTATACAAAGTATACGTTTTTTCAAAGGAAAGCAACAAAAATGTAGTATTAAAATTTTTACAAAAAATAACGTAATCAGTGTGAAGCGTGACGCGACCGCGGCGGACGTACCTACCACACTCAAAATCCTGAAGAAGACTTCCGGTAGAAGCCGAAACATTATCGATAGCGATATCGACTCAGACTTTTTACTTTTATAGTTAATAAAAGTTATTATACAGTTAACGAATATTTAAATGACCGTTATAATTAGTGTTAGAACTGTAATTCAAATTGACATAATATATCTTTCAATCTATACTTATTGCTGTGTAAAAATATCATTGACATTTGACACTGCGTGCACTGACATTTATTATAAGTAATTTAATAGAAATTTCATTTATCTGAATCTTATTTGTATGTATATTGATGTATGTTGATATTTTAATAATATGTCTGAAATAACTTCAATTTTACTAACTTTTGCATACCATAAAGGTGGAATATGGAGAACTTTGTACAATTAAGAACTTTTTATCACCTATGTTCATGCAATAAATATATTTTAATTTGAATTTGAATTTTAGTAAGTTCACGCTCAAACACCCGTGTCTTCATATAAAATATGTAAACATGAGCGTAAGTTTATATAATATAAAAAATAACGATTTTAAACTTTAAACATAAATCACGAATTATTAGGGATAACTCAAATACTACACTGATCTCACTTAAATTTTAATGGGCCCATATGACAAGCACCAGCTTTCGAATGTACTAATAAAAATCATCAAAATCAGTACAGCCTGTAAAGAGTTATCACAAAAAAAAACAGTCAAATTAAGGACCTCCTTTTTTTGAGATCGGTTTAAAATACACATACTTCTATACACAAAAGAGTCCTTGAAACTTCTACGTAGTAATACTGGCTCTTAAGAACTGTTGCCGGAACACACCGTTAGGAGTCTGACATCAGATATTCAACTTGAGGGTGGTAGCTAGCCAGAATGGCTTTTGCAAAATGCCCTACCACCATGCAAATCAAACTTCATTACGCTATGAACAAGTCAAACTTCATTACGCTATGAACAAGTCAAACTTCATTACGAGCACTTTAAAATATATAACGCAAAACCTTAAAATGTGGTTAATTAACAAAAAAACTCTCGCCGGAAACGCGAAAGAAATCTGTTCTTTATATTATCAAACAATTGTTAAACGCAGTAAAAACGACTCCGTTGTCTATGTCAATAAGAAACTCACTTATTTCATTATGTGAAGCAATCTATAGTACACAAGGAACTAGGATTGGCAGTAAAATCAGCATCTGTTTGGAATCTTCGAGACGTTTCTATATTCGTCACTGAATGGGACAAATGCAAATCAGACCTTTTTTACACGACTGCCCAATAAAAGGAGAGTTATGTTTTCAAAGATCATGTATGTATGTATGTGAGTTTCTTTATTCCACCATAACTTCTAAACGGCTTAACCGATTTTGATGTGAGATACATTATTAGATTTGTCTTGATAAGCCAAGTGACACTATAGGTACGGTCGCGGTCTGAAAAAGTTTACCAGTTTTGAAATTAGATTCTATGTCACACTTTTCGCTCTAAAGTCTAAGATGCCATATCAAGTTACTTATTACCTTTCAAAAGTTATTATGCAAAATGACGCATAACAAAGACAATAATTATTAATCAATTTTTGATGATGAAACTCATTTCTTTATTTGTTGAAATGACATTTATCAGAAATTATTGTTTGAACGTCGTTTGAACAAGAGAAAATTTTTACAAACGATTTTTTCATAACGAAATAAAATGGCAAGTTTAACCTTGGAGCAAAGGGCTGAAATAATATTTCTCTTTGAAGATTTTTTATGCGTATTTTTTTTGATCGCAATATTGCATGGTGGTCGGAGAACGGAAACTTTTGTTTGAGAGTGAGACTCGGCCTGTTTTTTCAAAGAAGGTTTTCTATACCTATATCAAACCTTGATAGTAGTCAGTCCATCTATAGAGCGATTGATTGTCATGTCATTAGAAAGGAATTCGCGAAATGCCCTACCACCATGATATAACGACTGCCATCCTAAGACGACAACCGGGCCCGACGGCTTAACGTGCCCTCCGAAGCACGGAAGCGCTCAGCAGTAATGTCACCAGCGGTCACCCGTCCAACTCATGACCGAGGCGGACGTTGCTTAACTTTTCTGATCGGTTCAGAATGGCTAAGCAAACTTCGCTACGAGCGCTTCAAAACATAAATAAGGGGTTAACATCCGCCAGTTTGTTTTCCTATTTTTTAATGTACAGTCGCGGTCAGAAAATGTTTACCACCATAAGGATTACAATTGCATGCACACATTTAGGTCACAAGTTCTAAATTATGTTTGAAAAAGTCTATTTCATATATTATGTTTTTTCTAATGACATGACAATCAATCACGGAAAAAAAAGAGTAAGGAGAATTTCTTCGGTTAAGACATTTTGTTGTCTTGAACATATTTTTTTGAGATGAAATAGTTTAGTTTCCGATACAATGATAGCATATTAAACTAAATTATACATTTTCTTAATATAAATTAATAATTTAGTGAAGCTTGAAGAAATTGAATTTTGTTGCTTCAAAACAAAATATTTGCTTACAAGAAAGAAAACTTAGTATTTGTTTCAATCGTTGCATGTCTTTGCGTGAAGCGAATATGTCTTCTAATTGAATATCTGACAATCTTATATGAAACTAAGCACGAATGTTAAAAGAAAATTGCAAAATATATATTGAAATATTGTTTGTTTTATATTAAGATATTCTCTGTCTTAATTCAAACGTAGGGTGTCATCATCATAGAACGCGTTTTATTTTAACTATAGAGTGATTTTGCTTCAAACCAATGAATGTAGTTCATTCCAAAATATTATGATTAATTTGTTCCAATACACTACTTTCATTGTTAAAACTAAATTATGACTTCTGACCAAATTTGTTTTTAATGTACAGTCAAAGTCCCTACTTCAATTAGATTAAGGAAATTAAATGTTATTTTCATACAATACTTTCTTAGATTGACACAACTTTGTTCTTGTTCTAATACACGACGATCATTGAGCTGAGTTTCTCTCTATTTTCGTTTAGAAGTTTATATTATTCAAGCGAAGTAATATATTTTCAGATAATACTATTTCATATACTGATATAAATAGTAATTTTATTATTTTATCTTTATATTATATAAATTTTAATTTATAATAAAAATAAATTATATACATAAGTAGGTAATTTATTTAACAGACGTTTTATAAGTTAATTGTTTCAATAAATTAATATTAGTTTAAAAGGGTATCAGATCAAATTATTCAATTATAATTGTTTCGAAATAAATTAATTTATACTTAGTTTAACATAATATATTTTGTTCTTCCAAGAAAATCGTTGTCTTGGCTTGAAAACACCCTAGTCTTCTTTCTGTTTGTAGTTACTTAAAGTGTTGCCAGAATAGCTTTTCCGGTTTGAACTTGGCTAAATGTTGGCTGTTTCTATATTATGTTGATTATTTTTCTATTTATCGTTGGTTCTTCACATATCACTGTTCGTTAGAAAACGGAATGAGTATGTGAAGAATGAAATTACGAGGCACACTTTCAAAAACTTATCCACTAACATAAACCAAGTACTACATTAAAATAGAATAAGTAATTACCTACATAATTCCAATAAAAATATTTCCATAATCTTATACTCTAAAATGAGCAATTCTCGTGTATATAGTATGCATGTATGTGCGGATATATATATTGTATATTTTTCCTACCGAATTACATGAGGATCGGTTTAGGCACCTATAATACACTAAAACTTACATAATGAATAGGAGTACGTGCTGAGTTGCTATTAGATTTTTAGTTCGTAGTATCTAACCAAGTTTGCTAACGCTACTTTATGTTACCATCAATATTTACGTGGCAAATTCACACATTATTGTTACATATTATTTTCACTGTTAATATGAAAAATACAGTATATTACGTGACGAAGCGAATTTACAACAATCTCTGGAAATAGTCCGGGGCGACGGTAAAACTCACGAGACTGTCATTTTTTTACAAAGTAATTTACAAAAAAATTGTTGGGTTTATAAGAAACCCTTATTAATTTCAAATTTATGATCGAAGTGAAGTACATTTGGTACGACCGTTGGTATTCGTAAGCAGCGTCATTGAACTTCTATTGAGCTATTTGGAAGCATTTGTACTTGTACTTGAGTCGTCAGAAAGTTTCCGATTCATGTACACATTAATAAACAATTTGTGGTTATTAAAAACGTTTAATGCATGAGTTCAACTCGAATAGCTTATATTTTACAATTAATGATAAAACGGCTATAAGTGCCAAAAATACATCACTCAAAAAAGTATGGTATTGGCGTTTTTGGATTTATGTAATGACCACACTGACTGGTTGTTTGCTCCGCGTCCGACTGAAGTGAACGTGAAGTACTCTTCTTATAGTAAATTTGTTTATTGAATTGACTCTTTTCACTTTTGTGTCAGTAAGGACTTCAAATTTGGTGGTCTATCAAGTTCCCACTCCTCCGCACAAGGCGAAAAAATATGTACATGAATTGAAGTTGATTATTGTCTTGGTCGCAAAATTAATAGTGTAATACATATACCATGGATGCTGCTGATCCGGATGATTTAAGGAGTCTTGATATCTTTGCAGATGCCTCAAGAAATCATTCAAGCATTTTGCAGTAAGTACTTAGTAGGTCCTTTCTTAACAGTAGGTTTCATATCGCTACTATTTTTGAAGCGCTCGTAGCGAAGTTTATTAACCGATCAGCAAAGTTAAGCAATTTCCGCCGCGGTCATTACTTGGATGGGTGACTGCTAGTGACATTACTACTGAGCGCTTCCGTGATTCAGAGGGCACGTTAAGCGATCGGTCTCGGTTGTTGTCTTAGGATTGCAGTCGTTATAGCATGGTGGTAGGGCATTTTGTGAATGTCCGCTTGGCTAGCTACCAAACTCAAGTAGAAAATCTGTTACCAAGCACCTAACGGTGTGTTCTGGCAGCTGTCCTTGAGAGCCAGTAATTCTAGCTTAGCCTGAACAACATCTTCGACCATATCATCACTTACAATCAGGTGAGATAGAGGTCAAAGGTTAACATATCAGGCATAAAAAAAATATGTACATACTTATGTATATAGAACACCCGGCGCAGACGACTTGGACCGTCAAATCTAACGAAGGTCGTTGTATGTAGGCATATTTAGCATATTTCACCTGAGCTAAGATAGCCAGTTTTTCAATAGGTAGGTACATAATTATGTGGGGCACTAGAGTTTCGCATGATTGTTAAACATGGTGACATAGCGTCGGTACCTAAGTCATGTGTAACAATCAAATTGAAGACTCATTGAAGACAATTAAGGTACAACACTTGCTCGGAAAGAACCTCTTATCTTGTTTGACAGCGAGTTAAAAGTATCTACGTACCTAAAATCAGTTATTACAATGCTAAAGTGTGCTTAAAAATGCACAGTGCTAGTCATCTTCATCATATATTTATAAAAAAATGGCTAAACTCCCCACTTTTTCGTTATTAGCTCCAAAGTTTTGTGCATTTAGCCAGTGTCACGTCACGTTACCACAAAAATCTTTTGTTAGATACTAAGTACTATACGAGTACTTCCAATTTATAATGCTGCTCAGGAACAACTGACCGATTCCCACTTCAGTGTACTAACATCCTCGTGAGAATAGGTCACTTTCTCCCCTTTGTGAACAATGTACCTACTATTATTGAGTCGTTTATTATTACTTATAAGTATGCACATTATTTTCAGGTAAAGGCCTTACAAAAGATCTTTCAGAACATCTTACTCCAGATCATAAAGAAATATGTCCAAATACGACAAGGAAATAAGTTAAGAAAAAATAATTAAAGAATTTTTGGATTCAACCAGAAGATGATTAATTGAAAATGCGTGGGATTTAAGGTATTAAGATAATTATAGTAACAAAGGATAACGTTGTTGCTTTGAGTACTTACTTACAATGCTCTGTTGTCTGTTTTTATTAGTGTAAATCTATTATTATTATTTATTTTTGTATAAGAATTACAAGATAATTAATTGAAAATGCGTGTGATTTAAGGTAAACAATATATTCATAAAGTACTATAATAATTGATTCATGGCTTTCTTTTTCCACTCCTCTATTTTACCACAAATCAATATTATGTAAGTACACTGATTATTATTATCTAACCTATTTATTACAAAGCAATATCTAGTTCTTAAAAGAGTTCAACCTATCAGCCAAATATATAGAGATATCGGGTTAAAACGTAGGTATTTAGTTTAATATTGTGCTTTAGTTGCCTCAAATAATTTATTTCGAAGATATATTTAATAATAAGATTTGCAAGGAAACTGACATAAGTTTCACTGAAGTAGCGAATTTATCAGGGCAAAACACCAGGAAGCCCGGGGGGTTACCACAACATTTTAAGGTTGCGCATTGCTCACGCGATTTCGCGTTCTTTTTAATATGAAATGCGTGAGCAAGAGAGAAGTGCCCCCAATGCGCAACCTTAACAGGATGTGGTAACCCCCCGGGCTTCCTGGTGTTTTGCCCTGATAAATTCGCTACTTCAGTGAAGCTTATGTCAGTTTCCTTGCAAATCTTATTATTATTGAGCTAATTAAATACATCTTCAAAATACATGAATATTAAATTGAAGCAATTTAAAGGCAATATTAAACTAAATACCTACATTTCAACCCGATATCTCTATTATATTTGTCTGAAAGGTAGAACTCTTTTAATAACTAGATATTGCTTTGTATTAATACGTTAGATTATAATAATACTTTAGGTTAACATTCATGTATATTGTGACGATAACATTTTTTATTCTATCAATATTATGATTTCTTTGTTTTAAAAACGTTAAATCTCATATGAATACCATTATTGCTTTCTGCATAATTATTTAAGTTATTAAAGGAATCATATCAAAGGTCACGGCAATAAATATTTATTTTGCTAGAGTAAAATATTATATTCAGTTAAAATAACAATTTATTTCTAGAAAGAAAAAATATCTTAATTTAATCACCTGCTACTTGGCACAAGATATCAGTAATCTTGATAGTAAGAAGCGATTGCTTAAAAACAGTAACTCTGATGATGTATTCATTTGACCCAAAACAGTAACCTCTCTAGTCAAAATTTTTAACAGCATTAATTCAGATCTAATATATTTTGTTCTTTAGTTTAAATACGCGACAACTTAGAACAAGGTACCTATTTCATATGTTGATTGTAAGAAATGATTGTCTTAAGCCGTAATTTTCTTAAATCATTCATTCTAACCAATACATTAATTTTCTTAATTGAAGATTTTGATATATTCAATCAATGGCGGGTGTTATTTTGAATGAATGCAAATTATATTGTTGTATATTAATATTTATTTGAAATTCAACTAAATATATATTCTTAACTTAAGACAATTTACTGCATAGTGCATATATAAATGCATATTATCTTGAATCAAGGAATCCTTTTTTACCGTGATCGCTCTATAGATGGACTGACTACTATCAAGGTTTGATATAGGTATAGAAAACCTTCTTTGAAAAAACAGGCCGAGTCTCACTCTCAAACAAAAGTTTCCGTTCTCCGACCACCATGCAATATTGCGATCAAAAAAAATACGCATAAAAAATCTTCAAAGAGAAATATTATTTCAGCCCTTTGCTCCAAGGTTAAACTTGCCATTTTATTTCGTTATGAAAAAATCGTTTGTAAAAATTTTCTCTTGTCCAAACGACGTTCAAACAATAATTTCTGATAAATGTCATTTCAACAAATAAAGAAATGAGTTTCATCATCAAAAATTGATTAATAATTATTGTCTTTGTTATGCGTCATTTTGCATAATAACTTTTGAAAGGTAATAAGTAACTTGATATGGCATCTTAGACTTTAGAGCGAAAAGTGTGACATAGAATCTAATTTCAAAACTGGTAAACTACCACCCTCAATTAGAAAATCTGTCGCCAAGCACCTAACGGTGAGTTCCGGCAGCTGTCCTTGAGAGCCAGTAATTCTAGGCTAGCCTGAACAACATCTTCGACCACATCATCCCTTACCATCAGGTGAGATTGTGGTCAAAGGCTAACCTATCAATCATATTGTGAGGTAAAAAAAATATTTTTCTTCCGAACGCGTCGAGTGAGATATAAAAACGAAGAGCTTTTAACAAGAAATCTATAATTATATATAACTTGCAGTTTTAATTTTAATGGAATGATAAATCGCGTAACGAAAATAAAAATTTGCAGTCGCGTTTTTTGCTTTTTTAATTAATTTGTACTTGTTTTTGTAATTGTTACGTGTCATTATTTATCAAATATGGTAGCTATAGTACCTAGTAAAGTAACCTGTTGGTTAGATATACCCTACTGACAAATCCATTAAAACTTACCAACCGTAGGGTTATTATAATTTTTATGCGAGTTTTTAAATTGAATCTTGCTGTTTAATCACTTCGATACATTCGATCTTGATGAAGCCGATGTACCTAAATGTACATGACCGATATACATATATGTACATATCTATTGTTATGTAAGTAGTTACGTTGTTTCTTGTTGTTAATGTTCATTGAGATGCTATTGTGTTTCAGTCCAGTCTTTTCACTTGTGAATGTGGGCTTCTTTGGGAGAGGAGTGCAGGGCTGTAGCTAGAGTCAAATTTGAGGTAGGGCAGCATTAGTTACAGGTAGGGCGGAAGTAAAAAAAATATCTTATTCGATCTGCCCTCGAAGCACGGGCTACTAAATCAATCACCATATATATCAGTGACCTCTGGTCAGTGATGTGTATTCAGTAGCTATCTGTAGATAAATAATTTCAAGTAGGGCATTGGGATTTCAAGGTAGGGCATTGCCCCACAATGCCCCCCCCTGGCTACGGCCATGGAGGAGTGTAGGTTCTATGAGATGGTTATCTGCAATCGTGGCGCACGTCACCTATCAAGGTTTATGTGTGCGCCCTTATTTCTTCTACATGCGTGTTCTTGTCTGTCTACTGGGAAGGGTAAATCTAAATACTTTATTTCGGTGATCATCATTAATTATTGTCCGTCAGAATTACACAAATTTAGGTACATAGAAGGTTATACTATTGAGGTGGGCTGAAAGTACGGACGCTCGGTACAAACGCGAGGGGGCAACTGAGCGTATGAGGCTACTTTTGCAATATCTTCAAATTGCGCTCACGTTGCATGTGTCCCTACAGGAGGAATAGGTAAATAAACACTTACAATCAAAAGATGAAAAAAAAGCTTTGAGGTAGGTATTTATTGTGCCTATATTTATGATTTTGAATATTCATATAGGTACTAAATATGTCCATATTGTGCTATATGGACTAGTACAATATTAGACACTAGTACAATATGGACCCTCACGGGCATAACTAACACATATTATGTAAGTGTATGGTACTGTACTGTATAAGCCGTATTATCCTCTGTTGAACACAGACTCCCCCATTAAGAGGGGGTTACCATAATCCCCACGATCGGCAGGCGTCCTGGGGATTGCAGTTTAAGATATCAGTACCTCAGATAGCGCTACTGCCCACCTTCCGGTATTTTACCTCTAGCCGCCTCTTACGATACCTATAGGTAGCAATGGGACATTCTGACCCGGCACCCCACGGAGCATATCGGTATTACTCGGTTTTTTTTTATAAAAAAGTAATTTCATTCTTTTGTTACTCCATTGAACAGTACTTATAAGACAAACTTTAATTTAAACGCCCGCGCGTATGTCGTTTATCACGCAAAAACATTAACCTCTTTTTGCGCATTTGGATAAACACTATCCTATGTTTTTTCCCGGGTCTCAAACTATTTCCATACCAAATTAATTTCATTCAAATCGGTCCAGTAGATTTGGCGTGAAAGCATAACAGACAGACAGACAGAGGTACTTTCGCATTTATAATATTAGTACTGATTATATAACCTCTTTTACTGACTCTGGGCTCGTAGACTTATATACATGATGATGAGATGAACATGTATTATGATATTATGAAAGTATAATATGGATTGGATATTATATTATATCAAATATTGTAAACTATAATCAGTACTTCAGTACTAATATTATAAATGCGAAAGTAACTCTGTCTGTCTGTCTGTCTGTTACGCTTTCACGCCAAAACTACTGGACCGATTTGAATGAAATTTGGTATGGAGATAGTTTGAGACCCGGGAAAAAACATAGAATAGTTTTTATCCGACTGCGCAAAAAGAGGTTAATGTTTTTGCGCGATAACCGACATACGCGCGGGCGGAGCCGCGCCCGGAAAGCTTTTTTTTGGACAATCACTCATTCCAACCTGTGCCGCCACGCCGTGCACACCTGTCTACAGCTCCGCCAGTATCTCCCAGTGAGACCGCAATAGTCCCCGCACTATTGCCGTCTCACTCGGGTCATCGTTCCGACGCTAGTTGCAGACCAGTGCCTTGGAATACGCAGTCCTGACGAAGTTTTGTTTAGTGTGCAGAAGCTGAGCAGCCGCCGACCGCCGTGCAACGTGAGCTACGAGCTCGCCGTGCCGGCGCGCAGAGGCGCTCTAAGACGTCAGGCATTACCACCTACCCAAGTCCCTTGTTTCGGAACAACATCATACCGGGCTGGTGGTCTTGTTTTGACCGCACTTTTCAGTGCGCACTTCACAACTCTACTACTCGACACAACATTGTAACAGTGCGCGTAACAACACACTTTGTGCTGTTAAGCGACGTCGTTCAGGCGTGGGGTAGCGTCAGCCAAACCCGTCTGAACGATCAAATCCGCCATTTGCTGCGGTCGCAGTGTGACACCCTACGGTGACAACGGCCACTGTCGAACTTTTGGTTTAACCTTGCACCGTGGCCTTTCCCGCTTCACGGGTCAGCCGAAGCAAGCTGGGCTCCGGGATAACTGGCCTTGGGGTCGCCCCTAGTCAACCCCGGAGTAGCGCTTAGGAGCACCCCTCTCCGCCGAGAAAAAAGCTCGGAGAGGGTACACAACTAGGGCACACCCTAGGTACACACTCCCTCTCACACAGTGAGCTCACAAGGTGTGTGAGGGAATCAAACCCTTGATAGGGCGTCCTGAGTATTCCCCTCAGGATGCAGTCCCGTCCCTCTAACGGTGAGGTGCAGGTCCTTCAGACCTTCGCCCTCCGCCACCCCGATCTATACGTTGCACATATGCAACTCCTCGAAGAGGAAGCGAGTGCCCGCCTCACGGACACTCTTATTGCTCCCTCCGGGACTTCAATCCCGGAGGCCAACGTCCCTCCTCTGACCCGGTCCTTCTCAGAGGACAGTCCGCTTTCGCCCGCTCCGGGCCCGGACAATAGACGCACGGTGGTAGCCCCTCCCCGTGAAAGGTCTCGCTCGCGCTCACCGATCGGGAGGCCAGCGAGCACCCGTCCCTCCATCGCCGTTGTCGAGCCCACTTCGGACTCCGAAACGGAGATGGAAGTAGATCCGAGTCGCGCCTTACGCACTGACTCGGACTCAGACAACGACGGTTATACCGTCGTAGATAGAAAACGCAAGCGTGCTCCTAAAGCCGCTAGTTGCGCAACTTCCGCCCCTCCCGCCAAGGCACCCGCTAAGGCTCCCGCCTCCGGCAAGAAGCCGACCCCCGCCCCGCGCCCCGCGTCTCCTCCCTCCGCTCCGGCCACCACTGCCGCGTCCCCTCAGGACGCGAGCGCGCGCCGCGAAAAACCGCCCCCGCCCCTGTTCATTCAGGACAAAACCAAATGGGACATGCTGTCCCGTTTAGTTTCGGATCGTGGGATCCACTACACTAATGCCCGCTCCACGCAGCAGGGCATTAAAGTTCAAGTGTCCACCATTAGCGACCACAGAGCGCTAACAAAGCTCCTCCGTAAAGAGAGCATAAGTTTTCACACTTATGCGCTCGAAGAGGAGAAAGTCCTCCGAGTTGTCATCCGCGGTGTGCCCAAGGAGGTACATACCGATTCGGTATGTGCCGACCTGAAAGCACAAGACTTCCCCGTACATGCAGTTCACCGCATGTACAGCGGGAAGGACCGCAGTCCCTACGATCTAGTACTCGTAGTACTAGATCGTACACCTGAAGGCAAGGCCATTTTTAATTTAAAAAAGGTCTGTGGCCTCTCAGGACTCGATGTCCAAGCCCCATACAAAAATGGGAGTCCCTCGCAGTGCCATAACTGCCAACTATACGGGCACGCCTCCCGTTTCTGCTTCGCTCGCGCTAGGTGCGTCAAGTGCCTAGGCGATCACGCGACAGCAGCGTGCACTCGCACCCGGGATTCGCCGGACCCACCCAGTTGTGTTCTATGCGGTGCTCAAGGGCATACCGCGAATTACCGTGGTTGCCCTAAAGCACCACGAGTGAACCACAGGGTGGCAAGGCATAGGCCGACCCGCCCCTCTTATGACCGTTACCAACGGGTAAGTCCTAAACTAACGGTAGTACCTGCCTCACAGGTAATACCCGCGCCGCTCCCAGCCCGTAACGCATGGTCTAAACCACCCAGTATGGTTAAGACCGTCGCTACCGCCCGCGCCCCGGCCCGTGCGCCCGCGCCCGCTCCCGCACCCGCCCGCGCCGCGGCCCCTGCCCGCGCACCGGCCCCGGCTCGCCCCGCGCTCCCGGCACCCGCAGCCAACACCGTTCGCGCCCCTCCCCGCGCCGCTTCCCGGCCACAAGCTCCCCCTATGCCATTGATGGCTGCCCCTCTTCAAGAGGCAATCAACCTAGTCAGCGATCTGGCTATGTCGGTTGACATCAATGAGGTACAAGAGCTATTCCACAAGATGCAATACGCTCAATCCCCAGCGGACGTGATCCAATACACATTGGAACACGCAAACTTACTAAGCGCCCTTAAGCGCTTCGTCCCCCAGGCCCCTCCCCAGTACAACCACTATGGGTAGTGCAACCGAACGCACGAAACCGTACTCAGTTTCGTTAGCGTCATTTAACGCTGACGGCCTCTTCAGACAACGTGACCTCGTCCACGACTTTTGTTGTACCCACCTTATCGATATCATATGCGTGCAGGAAACCTTTCTAAAACCGGGGAAGGCGAACCCTAGGTTTGCCAATTACAGAACGGTACGTGATGATAGAGTGAACTCCCGTGGGGGAGGCACTCTTATCTATTACAAAAGGTCCCTGCACTGCATTCCCCTACCTACCCCGACTCTTGTTAATATGGAAGCATCTTGTTGCCTCCTAGCTATGACTGGTCATCAACCTATAGTCATAGCGTCCTGTTACCAAGCTTGCTCCAAGCCGATCGTCCGAGCTGACTTAGAAGCCTTATTCTCATTAGGAAGCGCCGTCCTTCTGATTGGCGACTTCAACAGTAAGCACATCCTATGGAATTGTAACGTCAACAATCCCAAAGGTATTGCACTTGAAAACCTAATCGCAGAACTTAACTTTGACATAATTGCGCCCAATGAGCCCACTCACTACCCTTATATGGAAGACCACCGATCTGACTTGCTTGACATGGCACTACTCAGAGGCGTAACACTCCGGTTACGCTCCATAGAAGTGGTTCACGAGCTTCACTCTGACCACCGACCCATTATACTGCGACTAGGTCCCGACCCAACGACTGACCTCCCCCGCCCCACTAAGACGATAGTGAACTGGAAGCAAGTAGGCGATGCCCTAAAGGCTATCAGTTCACCGGACCTAGACAAGATCCCTGACGACATCCTGACAAAAGATGACGTAACCCTTGCGATCGATTCGTTCACCAATCACCTCTCCACCGTAGTAGGTGCATCCGCAAAGGAGGTCATAGTGCCGGACGACCGGCGCCTTGTCATTCCAGCGGATGTGAGACGATTGGTGACGGAGAGTAAAGCAGTGACCCGACATTACGACTCTTACCCCAGTAAAGAGAACAAAACTAAGAAACGCCACTTTGAACGCATGGTTCAAAGTCGCATGTCTGAGTTGCGTGATCAACAATGGGGCGATAAACTTTCAAACCTCGTGCCAAGCCACCATGCTTACTGGGACTTGGCGCGAGGTTTGAAAGGAAGTAACCATAACGACATGCCTCCCTTATACAGACCAGTCCCACTAGTCCCAGCGTTCTTTGACGAAGACAAAGCTGAGTGCCTAGCTGATAGCCTAGAGGCTCAGTGTTCCCCTAACGTAGATCACGTTGACCAAGCTCACCTCGACTCGGTGGATGCTGAAGTCGAACGTAAAAGCTCTGTGGTCACCTCTGAACTCCCACCAATCACTTTAGCGACTTACGCTGAGGTGGAGAGACTGATCAAGGCCCTCCGACCGCGCAAATCCCCCGGTGCCGATGGCATCTCCAACAGGGTTCTTAAAACCCTCTCTCCTCCTCTCATCCATCTCTTAGTCAGCATCTTCAATGCTGCTATGAGCCACTGCTTATTCCCAGACACCTGGAAATGTGCAAATGTCATTGGCATTCACAAACCAGGCAAAAGCTCATCTGACCCCACCAGCTACCGCCCCATCAGCCTCCTCAGTGCCTTAGGCAAACTTTACGAGCGGTTACTTGCAAACCGTCTCCAGTCCCATGCTAAGGAACACCACCTTATCCCAGATGAGCAGTTTGGCTTCAGACCCGGACACTCATGCGTCCAACAGGTGCACCGCCTCACGGAGCACATCATTGAGGGCTTCAATAAGTACCCCAAACCCCAGACTACGCTAGCAGTCTTCCTCGACGTAGCGAAAGCTTTTGACAAAGTCTGGCACAATGGCTTGATCTACAAGCTATACCAATTTGGCGTGCCAGAACGTCTTGTGCTCATCCTACAAGACTTCCTTAAAGCCAGAAGCTTTCGCTATCGCGTGGAAGGCACCCTCCTCCCCCCACCCAGTCAGAGCCGGAGTCCCTCAGGGCTCCGTGCTATCACCTATTCTCTTTGCACTGTATACCAGTGACATCCCACGCTCTCAGCCCAAAGTATTCCTAGCCCAATATGCGGACGATACCGCCATTTACACCACTGGGTGGCATATCAACAGACAGTCCTATTTCGTCATTCAACGGGCCGTCACCGAGATCGGTGACTGGTTCCGAAAATGGCGCATCGCGGTCAACCCAGCTAAAAGCACAGCTATGTGCTTTACTGAGAAGACACGCTCCCCTTACCCGAAACCGCTTATTTTGTTCGACGAACCCATTCCCTGGGTTCCTAGAACAAAATACCTCGGAGTCACCCTTGATCGTCATCTCACCTTTAACGATCACATAACAACCGTCCGTAACAGAGCGGCCTTCGTAATGGGTCGCCTTGGTCCCCTACTTCGCAAAGAGAGTAAAATGTCTCTTAGTAATAAGAAGACACTTTACACTGCCTGCATCCGCCCCATCATGACTTACGCATCAGTAGTGTTTAGTCATGCTAGTGAGGCCCACCTTCATAAACTTCAAGTCATCCAAAACCGTTTTCTTCGTAATGCAACCGGCGCCCCGTGGTATATCCGGAACACCGAGTTGCATTGCGACTTAAACCTTCCCTCTTTAGCGCAGTTCAATAAGGACTGCGCCCGCCGATACTTTGATCGAGCGCCCCACCACCCGAACCCATTGGTTGTCCAGGCATCGAACTACTCGACTGCCTCTTCTATCCCATTTTTCAAACCCCCCCGTCGCCGACCACGGCAGGTATTAGACGACCCGGATGACCCCATCGCAGCCATTACATTGGCAGCTTTAGCGTTATCCGCAAGTCGTCGAGGTAAAATCCCCAGGTGTGAGGTAATTAGAGGTCACACAATCAAACACCGAGCCCGCCGGCGAGCTCGAGGCAAAAACAAGGTCACGATAAATTGCTCTCCAAATAATCAAAGAGTATTATTCAGTAGGGCCCAATTGTGCAACACTGCAGTTGCACAGAGGCATTTTGCTCCGATCCCCCCCATGTCTCTCGACAGCGAGACAAGCCGAGGTCCGAACCACAGTGGTGCCCTTGAGCTCGCTGTCAACCCCTCCTATAGTAGCGGCACGTTTTCGGCGTCCGCAGGAGACGGAGGTAGAAAGCGCTTTTCGCCTTCTACGCCCGTCTCGCGCATCTCGCTCACCATAGATAATGTGTACTTAAATTGAATTGAAACCTCCTTGGTCGGGACACATTGTGCTTTAATAATTAAAAAAATGTTTTAAAGCAATTTTTTGTTAGGAGAACAATACTTTTATTTAACTTTTTAATTTTCTTAAAGAAGTATGTACATAAAATATGCCAATAAAAGTCTATATTTAATTTCATAATTAGAATATTACCGAATGAGATTATATAAAAGTTATTACACAGTTAACGAATATTTAAATGACCGTTATAATTAGTGTTAGAACTGTAATTCAAATTGACATATATATTTTAATCTATACTTATTGCTGTGTAAAAATATCATTGGTGGTAGGGCATTTTGCAAAATGCCCTACCACCATGCAAATCAAACTTCATTACGCTATGAACAAGTCAAATTTCATTACGAGCACTTTAAAATATATAATGCAAGAACTTAAAAAGTGGTTAATTAAAAAAAAAACTCTAGCCGGAAACGCGAAAAAATCTGTTCTTTAGATATTCAAACAATAGTTAAACGCAGTAAAAAATGGTTCCGTTGTCTATGTCAATAAGAAACTCACTTATTTCATTATGTGAAGCAATGTATTGCAGACAAGGAAATAGGATTGGCAGAAAAAAACAGCATCTGTTTGGAATCTTCGAGACGTATATTCGTCACTGAATGGGACAAATGCAAATCAGACCCTTTTTACACGACTGCCCAAAAAAGGAGAGTTATGTTTTCAGGGTTCATGTATGTTTGTGAGTTTCCTTAATCCACCATAACTTCTAAACGGCTTAACCGATTTTGATGTGAGATATATTATTAGATTTGTCTTGATAACCCAAGTGACACTAAGTACATTAAAAAATAGGAAACAAACTGGCGGATGTTAACCCCATATTGTGAGGTAAAAAAAAATAGTTTTCTTCCGAACGCACCGAGTGAGGTAACAAAATGAAGAGCTTTAAACAAAAAATCTATAAATATATATATAACTTGCAGTTTTAACTGTGAGTTTTAATTTTAATGGAATGATAAATCGCGTAAGGAAAATAAAAATTTGCAGTCGCGTTTTTTACTTTTTTAATTAATTTGTACTTTTTTTTGTAATTGTTACGTGTCATTATTTATCAAATATGGTAGCTATAGTACCTAGTAAAGTAACCTGTTGGTTAGATATACCCTACTGACAAATCCATTAAACTTACCAACCGTAGGGTTATTATAATTTTTATGCGAGTTTTTAAATTGAATCTTGCAGTTTAATCACTTCGTCACATTCGATCTTGATGAAGCCGATGTACCTAAATGTACATGACCGATATACATATATGTGCATATCTATTGTTATGTAAGTAGTTACGTTGTTTCTAATGTTCATTGAGATGCTATTGTGTTTCAGTCCAGTCTTTTCACTTGTGAATGTGGGCTTCTTTGGGAGAGGAGTGCAGGGCTGTAGCTAGAGTCAAATTTGAGGTAGGGCAGCATTAGTTACAGGTAGGGCGGAAGTAAAAAAAAATATCTTATTCGATCTGCCCTCGAAGCACGGGCTACTAAATCAATCACCATATATATCAGTGACCTCTGGTCAGTGATGTGTATTCAGTAGCTATCTGTAGATAAATAATTTCAAGTAGGGCATTGGGATTTCAAGGTAGGGCATTGCCCCACAATGCCCCCCCCTGGCTACGGCCATGGAGGAGTGTAGGTTCTATGAGATGGTTATCTGCAATCGTGGCGCACGTCACCTATCAAGGTTTATGTGTGCGCCCTTATTTCTTCTACATGCGTGTTCTTGTCTGTCTACTGGGAAGGGTAAATCAAAATACTTTATTTCGGTGATCATCATTAATTATTGTCCGTCAGAATTACACAAATTTAGGTACATAGAAGGTTATACTATTGAGGTGGGCTGAAAGTACGGACGCTCGGTACAAACGCGAGGGGGCAACTGAGCGTATGAGGCTACTTTTGCAATATCTTCAAATTGCGCTCACGTTGCATGTGTCCCTACAGGAGGAATAGGTAAATAAACACTTACAATCAAAAGATGAAAAAAAAGCTTTGAGGTAGGTATTTATTGTGCCTATATTTATGATTTTGAATATTCATATAGGTACTAAATATGTCCATATTGTGCTATATGGACTAGTACAATATTAGACACTAGTACAATATGGACCCTCACGGGCATAACTAACACATATTATGTAAGTGTATGGTACTGTACTGTATAAGCCGTATTATCCTCTGTTGAACACAGACTCCCCCATTAAGAGGGGGTTACCATAATCCCCACGATCGGCAGGCGTCCTGGGGATTGCAGTTTAAGATATCAGTACCTCAGGTAGCGCTACTGCCCACCTTCCGGTATTTTACCTCTAGCCGCCTCTTACGATACCTATAGGTAGCAATGGGACATTCTGACCCGGCACCCCACGGAGCATATCGGTATTACTCGGTTTTTTTTTATAAAAAAGTAATTTCATTCTTTTGTTACTCCATTGAACAGTACTTATAAGACAAACTTTAATTTAAACGCCCGCGCGTATGTCGTTTATCACGCAAAAACATTAACCTCTTTTTGCGCATTTGGATAAACACTATCCTATGTTTTTTCCCGGGTCTCAAACTATTTCCATACCAAATTAATTTCATTCAAATCGGTCCAGTAGATTTGGCGTGAAAGCATAACAGACAGACAGACAGAGGTACTTTCGCATTTATAATATTAGTACTGATTATATAACCTCTTTTACTGACTCTGGGCTCGTAGACTTATATACATGATGATGAGATGAACATGTATTATGATATTATGAAAGTATAATATGGATTGGATATTATATTATATCAAATATTGTAAACTATAATCAGTACTTCAGTACTAATATTATAAATGCGAAAGTAACTCTGTCTGTCTGTCTGTCTGTTACGCTTTCACGCCAAAACTACTGGACCGATTTGAATGAAATTTGGTATGGAGATAGTTTGAGACCCGGGAAAAAACATAGAATAGTTTTTATCCGACTGCGCAAAAAGAGGTTAATGTTTTCACGCGATAACCGACATACGCGCGGGCGGAGCCGCGCCCGGAAAGCTAGTGTTTAATATAAATAACGGGTGAATGAGTATGTAGAGTCAAACGTGTTATATAAAATTTTGAGTGTAATTATCATAAATTTGTATACCTAAATTTATTTTACTGTTGTATATTTTCACAACAAACATCTGAAAAGGTTATAAGATTTTGGGCGGTCATCAACAAATGTAAAACGGTAATAAATAAATATTCAAGTTTATTCCACAATAAAGATAACAATCCAAATAGCAGAATTGTGACCGTGATAACGGAAAACGGAACAATATTTATTTGCTAGTTAATAAATATTAACTTCTAAGGAAAAAAAACAAACAACACGTTAGGATATCAATTTGCAGATAGGTCATGATTCTTTTACATTCACGTACATGAGTAATTCAATACTATGTTGCTGGTC
Source organism: Plagodis dolabraria (assembly GCA_963854805.1). Taxonomy (NCBI): domain Eukaryota; kingdom Metazoa; phylum Arthropoda; class Insecta; order Lepidoptera; family Geometridae; genus Plagodis; species Plagodis dolabraria. Next base: position 9,113,026 of record OY978462.1, on the reverse strand, counting down.
ATAATTTTATTTAGTACCCATTAAATTAAGTTTTTATGGCAATAACACCAGCTCATTACGAATACAATGCACATCCCTGAGTTGCGATATCGATTTTCCAACTCGAATTATTGAAAAACTTTACTAACATTCTTACATTGTAATACTTGCAAAATTGTAAGGGTAGGAAAAATGGGCCAAGTGCGAGTCGGACTCGCGCATGAAAGGTTCCGTACCATTAGCTAAACAACATAAGATTTCATATTTCAACCGTTTTTTGTTTTATGGTGCGCAAGTCCGACTCGCACTTGGCCAACTTTTTGTACTTGTTGTTATAGCGGCAACAGAAATACATCATCTGTGAAAATTTCAACTCTCTAGCTATCACCGTTCTTAAGATACAGCCTGATGACAGACGGACGGACGGATAGCGAAGTCTCAGTATATAATAGGGTCCCGTTTTTACCCTTTGGGTACGGAACCCTAAAAATGAAGTGCAAAACTGTGACCATCTGTCCCTATAGCCGGGACATGCTCTGCCAATTGAGCTATCGTAATACATCAGTCATAGCTCAAATGTATTCTTTTGTTCCTATTGTTTAACCGTCTTAAGATTAATCTAAAGACACAAGGAAGGCATATTGTCCACAAATTATTCCTAAAAAAACACGATTAGCGGCGATGTATTCACCGGACGCTCGGAAGTGCAAGACTGGAAGTGACTCAGGTAATTACCCTGAATTCGTCTAGTAAATAATATGTAGGCCATACAACTCATCTACAGGTAAAAAAAATCTTAGGGCCGGTCACTTCTCCATACAAACGTGGTAGGATGATCACTCTCTTATTTGAGGATTTAGGTCCAAAAGAAGGCACATTTCCGATTGATCTCGTCATTATTCAGGCTTGTATGATGCCGAAATTTTATAAGATAATTAAGTTGAAAGTTATGAGCCTCGAAAACTTTATATAAAAATGTTTCGAGGCTCATAACTCTCAAGTTAATTATCTTATTAACCTCAGAAAATCTGTCGTCAAGCACCTAACGGTGTTTTCCGGCAGCATTCCTTGAGAGCCAGTAAAATTACAGGCACATGAGACTTTACAACTGTCTCAGGTTGACAGAGATTACTCCGCTTAACATCAGGTGGGCATCGCGCTTGTTCCCTCAAAAATAAAAACAATATCATACATAAACTATCATACGTAACAATACAACAATATAATAGCATAAGAAAAGCTTCTCTATATATATATATATATATATATAAATCAATTGCGTTACGGTTGTTTGTCTCTCTAAGGCTGAGCCGATTTAGCTGATTTTGGTTTTGTAATATTTGTCGTAGTCCAGGGAAGGTTTAAAAAGTAATTCTAGGTTAGTCTGAACAACATCCTCGACCACATCATCACTTACCATCAGGTGAGATAGTGGTCAAAGGCTAATCTATCAGGAATAAAAAAAATAAAAATAAAAAATGGTAAGAATATATGGAAAAATGGTGAGGAAGATAGTAAAATTTCATTTGCCCATATAAATTGTTCTACTCTACCTATACTTTCCTGTCAAACATTTGACGTTCGTCCCTTACAATAGGTGATACGGGGTACACCGGGTCATGTAGTCAATAATAAAATAGGATCTTGTATCATAGGAAGGAATACCTAGTCTACCTACTAAGTTCTTCAATAGCAAAATAAAAACCCAGCTGTGTCGCTAAAATACCTACCACTTGGTTGAAATGCATTTATAGTACATACGACTTCTGATGACGGTGACGTATTAAAGGTCAAATCTTGATCCGATTTATCCTATTAACACCTTTGACCTTATCACCACTTACCAACACGTGAGATTGTCGACAAAAGCTATCTTATCAGTAATAAAATAGGATCTTAGATCAAACGAAGGAAGTTGCCTACTACCTACTAAGTTCTTCAATAGAAAACACAGCTGTGTCGCTAAAATACCATCCACTTGGTTGAAATGCATTTATAGTACACACGACTGCTGATGACGGTGACGTATTAAAGGTCAAATCTTGATCCGATTTATCCTATTAACACCTTTGACCTTATCACCACTTACCAACACGTGAGATTGTGGACAAAGGCTATCTTATCAGTAATAAAATAGGATCTTAGATCAAAGGAAGAAAGTTGCCTACTACCTACTAAGTTCTTCAATAGAAAACACAGCTGTATCGCTAAAATTCCTACCACTTGGTTGAAAAGTATTTACTGTACACACGACAGCTGATGACGGTGACTTATTAAAGGTCAAATCTTGATCCAATTTATCCTATTAACACCTTTGACCTTATCACCACTTACCAACACGTGAGATTGTGGACAAAGGCTATCTTATCAGTAATAAAATAGGATCTTAGATCAAAGGAAGAAAGTTGCCTACTACCTACTAAGTTCTTCAATCCAAAACACAGCTGTGTCGCTAAAATTCCTACCACTTGGTTGAAAAGTATTTACGGTACACAGGACAGCTGATGACGGTGACGTATCAAAGGTCAAATCTCGATAAAATATATTTAAAGATAGTAAAAAAGTAGAAACATACTATTAAGGACAGCGTTGTAGCCAATGTCATATTTTTCCTCCCAAACTTGTCAGTGAGATGGCCCATCGGGGCTCCAACTATGATGGCGGTGATGTACGTCACTGAGGTCATCCAGGATATGTCGGTGGTTGTGAACGGCTTCGATGCTGGACCTTCGGGTGACTGCAGAACTGATATCATCGGCGACAGCCACCCCTGGACCATACCGAAGCTTGTCAGTGGTATCGTAACTGGAAAGAGAAGAAATAACCATTACTATTTTTTTTTTATTGTTAATTGGCTAGCCTTTGACCACTATCTCACCTTATGGTAAGTGATGATGTTGTTCAGGCTAGCCTAGAATTACTGGCTCTCAAGGACAACTGCCGGAACACACCGTTAGGTGTTTGGCGACAGATTTTCTACTTGAGGGTGGTAGCTAGCCAGGCGGGCATTCGCAAAATGCCCTACCACCATGCTGTAACGATTGCCATCGGAAGACGACAACCGGGACCGACGGCGTAACGTGCCCTCCGAAGCACGGAAGCGCTCAGTAATGTCACTAGCGGTCACCCATCCAACTCCTGACCGCGGCGGACGTTGCTTAACTTAGCTGATCGATTAAGAACGGCTAAGCAAACTTCGCTACGAGCGTTTCAAAAACTACTTTTGAAGGTTACAGTGTTTATTTATCATTATATATGCTCTGGACGATACCAATCACTATATGTTTGATTCAACAATCCACAAATCCCCGCCAGGTGCCGAGAAACGCAACCCCCATACGTGATTGTGACGGAACAACCAAGAGTCCCACCTGATGTTAAGGGACTGTTGTAGTTATTTTAAACATTTTTTAAAATCTGTAACTCAAATAGCACTGAAAATTTAGATTAAATAAAATCATTTACATAAAGTTGAACATACTCTCCAGGAACGTATGAAGCCGAAAACGTGATTATAAACAATTTCTTCGATAAAAAAAATTATCAAACATGACACCATTTCGGTTTTTAAATGACTGGAACTAAAAGATACTATCATCAAACCATGTGGAAATTATACCAATAGATAGAACTTGTTATTTATTAGTAACGTATCAAGCCACATTTTCTAATTCAGCTATAGATTTTTAACAAGAAAAAAAAAACTACAAATCTAACGATTCAAGCTCTCACGCACTCCGTTTAGTGCCCGCCTAGGCGTCATCGAGGTAGGACGCGTGTCGTTTTCTCCAACAAAATTCTACCGGTCAATTACGTGCTAGAAATAAGTTAAAACAATTAATTAAAAATGCAAAGTACGATGGAGTTGAACAGCCAACAGCGGCAGTCAACATGTATGTTCTCCCTAAATAAAAAAAAAACTTTCTCGATGGCATTGTTTTCACGCGCCATAGTAAAAAAGTATAGTATGGTTTTGGAAACAGATTATAGCTGCCTGAATCAGGAGATCACGAGAGCATTAGAAGGCCGCTTGATAAAGGTTACCGCTTGGCTACCCACATAATAAAATTAACCGATGCAACTACCGATAAGTTTGGGTATTTTCGTAATATGAAATATTATTTCAATCAAAATATCCTACTGTAATATATATTATAAAACTTGGCCTGGTTAGATATCACCCTCGAGAAGAAAATCTGTCCCCAAGCACTTATCGGTGTGTACCGCTATGTGTCCTTGAGGACCATTTATTTTGCATGGTGGTAGGGCATTTTGCGAATACGCGCCTGGCTAGCTACCACCCTCGAGAAGAAAATCTGTCGCCAAGCACTTTTCAGTGTGTACCGCTATGAGTCCTTAAGAACCATTAATTTTGCATTGTGGCAGGGCATCTTGCGAATGAGTGCCTGGCTATCTACCACGCTCAAGTTGAAAATCTGTCGCCAAGCACTTATCAGTGTGTACCGCTATGTGTCCTTGTCCTTGAGAACCAGAAATTTTGTGAATAAAGTTACTCTGATTTGGTTGAAAATTGATCTAAAGGTTATGCTGGGCGTCATGATTCCTAAAATGGACTTATTTTTACACGACTGCCTAAAAAAGGAGAGTTATGTTTTCAGGGTTCATGTATGTATGTTTGTGAGTTTCTTTATTCCACCATAACTTCTAAACGGCTTGACCGGTGTTTATGTAAGAGATATCGTTAGGTTCCTCTTGATAACCCAAGTGACATTAGGTAAATAAAAAAAAATGAAAAACAAACTGGCGGATTTTAGACCCAATATTGTGAACTAAAAAAAAATGTTTCTTCCAAACCCATCGAGTGGGGTATCAGAATGAAGACCTTTATAAAACAATTTCATAAATATATATTACATTGCAGTTTTAATTTCAATGTAACGATAAATCGCTTAGCGAAAATAAATAACTTGCAGTCAATACTTGTTTCGATATCATCTGCCTACTGAATAAAGTAACTCCGATTTGGCTGAAAAATGATACCTAGGTTTTTCTGGAAGTCCTTATGCCAAATTTGGAATTCATTTTTCGATGACGTCTGTCAAGTGAATAAAGTTACTCCGATTTGGCTGAAAATCGATATCTTGGTTTTTCTGGACGTCTGTATTCTAAATTTGGAATAAATATTTCGATGACACCTGCCAAGTGAAGAAAGTTACTCTGATTTGGCTGAAAATTGATACTTAGGTTTTTCTGGAAGTCATTATGCCAAATTTAGAATTAATTTTTCGATGACGTCTGCCAAGTGAATAAAGTTACTCCGATTTGGCTGAAAATCGATATCTAGGTTTTTCTGGACGTCTGTATTCTAAATTTGGAATAAATATTTCGATGACGCCTGCCAAGGGAAGAATGTTACTCCGATTTGGGTGAAAATTGGTATCAAGGTTGTGCTAGGCATCATTATTCCCAATATGGACTTATTGTTTCAATATCATCTGCCAAGTGAAAAATTTACTCCGATTTGGCTGAAAATTGATACCTAGGTTTTTCTGGACGTCCTTATTCCAAACTTGGAATTTATTCGTCGATGACGTCTGCAAAGTGAAGAAAGATACATCGATTTAGCTACCAATCGGTATTTGGGTTGTTCTAGTCGTTCTTAGTCTGAATTTGTTATTTATTATTCGATGTCATCTGCCATGATGTAAAAAGGGTCCTCCGATTTGACTGAAATTTAAAATCTAGGTTGTTCTGGACGTCATTATTCTAAATTTGGAATTTATTTTTTAATGACGTCTGCCAAGTAAAAAAGTTATTCCAATATGGCTGAATATCGATACCTAGGTTGCTTTGGGCGTTTTTATTCTGAATTTGGAATTCGTTTTACGAAGACGTCTGCCAAGTGAAAGAAGGTCTTCCAATTTGGCTGAAAAATGATTTGGCTGAAAAATTAAAATTCTAAATTTGAATCGGTCAAGTTGAAATTTTTTGTTTACTTTGCAGACGACGTTGTAAAATAAATGCAAATCCGGAATAATGACGCCCAGGTTAACCAAGATATCGATATTCAGCCAAATCGGACTAACTCTCTACATTTGGTAGACGACTTCGAAAAATAAATTTCAAATTTGAAATACAGACGTCCATAAAAACCTAGATATCGATTTTCAGCCAAATCGAAGTAACTTTCTTCACTTGGCAAACGACATCGAAAAATAAATTCTAAATTCGGAATTAAGACGTCAAGAACAATCTAGATTATGAATTTCAGCCAAATCGGAGTAACTTTCTTCACTTGACAGGCGTCATCGAAAAATTCATTCCAAATTTGGAATAAAGACGTCCAGAAAAACCTAGACGTCGATTTTCAGCCAAATCGAAGTAACATTCTTCACTTGGCAGATGACATCGAAAAATAAATTTCAAATTTGAAATACAGACGTCCAGAATAACCGAGATTTCCATTTTCAGCCAAATCAGAGTAACTTTATTCACTTGGCAGACGTCATCGACAAATAAATTCCTAATTCGGAATGAAGACGTCAAGAACAAACTAGATTATGAATTTCAGCCAAATCGGAGTAACTTTCTTCACTTGGCAGGCGTCATCGAAAAATGAATTCCAAAGAGGATTGTCCATCTTTCATAATACAGTGTTGCCAGCAACTAAATACGGAAAAGTATACACTTAATACGAAATATGAAGTTTTTGTGAAATATGACTTTGTAATGATTGTGACTAGACCCAAACGTGACTGTTGTTACTTGACTCGACTATTTAGTTACATATTCAACACGATTCAACTAAATTGACGAATGGTGAGTGTAAAAACAACACTAGTCCATCCATAGAAAAAAAAAAGTGTGAAGAAATCAAACGATTTCGCTGTCACCTATGTCATGTCAATGTCATTCATTTCATTCTGCTTTTCCGGTGTTGTGATTAACAGAGCTCGCTCGTTTGATATATTTGCGTTTTCGTTTTCCTTATGGATTTCGGTGGTTCTTCCTCCGTGGCCCCGTAATGGACACCTTAATGGAACCGCTTCTCCTCACAATCACGATGACTTCAGCTCGTCTACGAACATTGATACTTTTCCTCATGATGACCCTGGCCTGCCTTGAATACCGTCTCTCGAGCCAGGGGAGGGAATCAATAAAACAATATTGCTGCAATTACATTGTGGGCCGAAGGACAGTGGCTTCGTTCATCGTTATGACGTGTGCGCAGCCCACGTCATAACGATAATTTGGTTTTTGAGCTTGGCAAGGTATCAGGAAGATCTAAATCCACCTGCCCAGTTTTTAGATAACATACTGTTAACTTATGATAATAAGTAATAATAAAGAAAAATAATAAATAAGTGTGTTTTGTTCCAATACCTATTTAAGTAGACCGTGGTGAGCAAGCAAGGGCTTATCGGACATCCTGATACAATATATTTATGATATGATTATTTTAACAGGTATAAGCTATTAAACCTATATCATATTTATACCTATAGTGTCTGTTCATTGTAGGCCAAAAGGTCCATACAAGTGGACAATGCCCTTTGGAATAAAGACGTCCAGAAAAACCTAGACGTCGATTTGCAGCCAAATCGAAGTAACTTTCTTCACTTGGCAGACGACATCGAAAAATAAATTTCAAATTTGAAATACAGTCGTCCAGAAAAACCGAGATTTCCATTTTCAGCCAAAAATCGATATATGGGTTTTTCTGGACGTCTTTATTTCAAATTTGGAATTAATTTTTCGATGACGTCTGCAAAATGATTAAAGTAACACCGATTTGGCTGAAAATTTGGGTTTTAATTAACATTTGATTTTCCGGAATAATGACGCCCAGCACAACCTAGATATCAATTTTCAGCCAAAGTGGACTAACTTTCTTCACTTGGCAGACGACATCGAAAAATAAATTCCAAATTCGGAATAAGAACGCCCAGAACAACCTAGATTTTGAATTTCAGCCAAATAAAAGTAACTTTTTTCACTTGCCAGAAGTCGTCGTTATACAAATTCCTAATTTGGAATAATAACGTCTACAACAACCTAGATATCAATTTTCAGCCAAATCAGATGTATTTTCTTCACTTGGCAGACGACATTGCAGAAATAAAATTGGGAATAATGACACCCAGCACAACCTAGATGTCGACTTTCAGCCAAATCAGAGTAACTTTCTTCACTTGGCAGACGACTACAAAAAATCAATTCCAAATTCAGAATAAGAACGTCCAGAACAACCTAGATTTTCATTTTCAGCTAAATAGAAGTAACTTTTGTCACTTGGCAGACGTTATCGTTATACAAATTCCGAATTTGGAATAATAACGTATACAACAACCTAGATATCAATTTTTAGCCAAATCGGAGTACTTTTATTCACTTGGCAGACGACACTGAAAAAATAAATCCATATTGGGAATAATGACGCCCAGCACAACCTAGATATCGATTTTCAGCCAAATCGGAGTAACTTTCTTCACTTGGCAGATGACATCAAAAAATAAATTCCAAATTCGGAATAAAGACGTCCAGAACAACCTAGATTTTGAATTTCATCCAAATCGGAGTAACTTTCCTCACTTGGATTACGTTGAAAAATTAATTCCAGGAATAAACCCCTCCAGAAAAACATAGGTAGGTACACTAATCATTGAAAAGTATGCAATAACTTGTTAAAGTCGGTACCATGCTTATCTAAAATACTCTATTTTCAACTTTGGCAAGTTATTTTATACCAACTATACATATACTCTACAGGCGACCACATACCAGTATGCATTTTTTCAGCTACCTTACTCATATTGGTAACAAAAATAATAAAATAAATAAAGACTAGTGTATTATTCATCTTTTGTTTCGGTAAACGTTCTACACAATATATCAAAATTTCAGGTTTGTTACTCATTCCATTTACGAGGTAAAGACCAATGACTTACGGACGGACATACAGACAGAACTCGGGCACTCATAAATACGGCTCCGTTTTGCGTTTTGGGCTCGGAACCCTAGAAACAATGTATCCGAACAAAATCTAATAAAAATAGGTACTTAGTGTGAAACGAATATTTTTATTCTATAAGCGAATAAAAATTTTCACCAGAACATAATAATTATTTAGATGCAGTTCTGGATTTAGTAGCTACGATACCTACAGTTGATCAACTTTTTAAGTTACACTGTGACGCTAATAGCGTGCGGCTGGGGACATCGAGCGAGCGACGTGAGTCCTGACGCGCGCTGTGCGACTAGAGCGCAACGCTACGTAGTGTCAATAGCCCGCAACTCTCGGACGCTAAATTTACCTACTGATTGACTAAAAAAGGGCCTTAAGCGGGTTAACCTCTGCCTATAACAAACGCATCCTGTGACGAATTGTACTGCGCCCACTGCCCAAACCGTGTTTCGGTGGCAGACGGCAGTGCTCCGCTTCCTCGCATACTCGTTTAGATAGATATGTAAATAATATTGCCGGCTTTGTTTTGCAATTTTGTAGAATATGTAAATGAGATTAAATAAATAGTTATTAATTCGTTATTTTATGTCTATGGTATGACTAATTTCTTTTTAGACACAATGTCACGTGGCAATCTGTATGTCAGATATTTTGAAGTGTAGACCTATACATATTGACTACCTATATCTTTTTGGACTTTGTAAGTACATCTTGAAACATCACATTGTCATTTATCACAGTTTTTCTTGCGGATGTCGTAAAATAATTCTAAGTAAGTATGCGTTAGTAATTCTAGGTTAGCCTGAACAACATATCCGACCACATCATCACTTACCAATAGTTGAGATAGTGGTCAAAGGCTAACCTATCAGACATAAAAAAAAAATAGGTTATAGAAGAGGTAGGTGACGATTTTCGTGTGGGAACTAATAGTAGGTATATACCTATATATATATAATAATATATAACTAATTCTAACTACCATAGTTAAGAAAAATTGTGTAGAATTGACGTCATTATATAACTTAGGTTTATGTACTACATAGTAACCTTAATAGCCCCTGCATGTTATTTTTTAAACTTCTATGAAATTCCTTATGACGCATGTTTTCGTACATTTTCAGAAGGCTATGCGGGTATTTAAGAGGGCAAGTATATGCAAACGATGATGCTAATATTAGAAATGAAACCTGTATTGTGGCACGCAGATGCTTCTAAATGTAGCACTTATAGATAGGGCTGCCACCTTGAAGATAATAAAACTACCTATCAAAGTAACTTATGTATTTATTCATGCGCTTCCATTAGAACAAAGGCGACTTTTTTGGATTTTTGTATCAAGTAGACTTAAATTTTTGGAAAGACAAAATGGATTTTATGTTTACACGTTTTTAGAGTATAATATTTTCGACTTGAGCTGGACTTGAACTTCCGCTGTACAAAACTTTATGAACTAAACTAAAATGAATTACCCAGAATATAAAAGTTCTTATTATGTCTGGACTAAAGTCGTAATTGGTATAGCACTTAAAAGTTATACTCCTGTACTTAAATTTATTTCACCCTTATTCTCGTCATCATCTAAATTGGCGCTAACTATCTTGACCTAGAATTATAAAAAATAAATGAATAGAACCACTAAAATATTAGGATTATCGTTCTTAAAAGTTATACTAATTTGACTTTTAGTGTAAACAGAATAAGAACTTGCGTATTGAACTTAATTTTAAATAGTTTGTGGTGGATATCAGAATTACGGCAGCTAATGACCGAAACACTAACAAAGAAAAAAAATAATACGTATAGCAAGAAATATTATTTCCGAACTCCGGTCTACTAATAAAAACTTTTTAGTCAATAAAGGCCAAAAACTTATCCAGAAAAACAAGTTTTCAAAGCAGCGCCCATACCCAATGAGGTTATTCCTGAGAAAATAATAGTTTTTGTAGCGAAAATCCACGTAAAAGTTAATCAATAACAACAAATATTTTGAGAATACCTATTTTAAGCAAACATTAAAGTAATATGCTAATAAGACACTTAAAAAATATATCTAGTGACAATTTCGCCTAATTTTCCTGTTAAGCTGACGTGACGTCATAAACGTTACTTAAAATATTATTAATATATTTATTAAATATGATTTCCGCAAAGTAATGCCTAAATCTATTCATTATAAAAATAAAATTACAAATTCCAATCAAAAAGAGACAACCCTAATGCAATAATGCAACCTGCAAGGCCTTAAGTTGTCAACCAGTTAATAGGGAACGATCTGTTTTTAGAACCGCTAGACAAGTTTTTAATTGATGGACCCCATAACCAATATATAGCTACAACCATGTTGAATAGACTGGTCCATGCGGAAGCTGGTTTAATAATGCTAAGATATGGGAAACGAAATGTTACGCTTGTAAGATGTATATAGTTTTAGGAATATGTGTAGTAATATGAAGTAGAAGAATATATCCCCGTCTTGTTATTCCTGTATTTCCTCTCCATCCAAAGGTTGCCTGGAAGAGGTCAGTATTAGTGATAAGGCTGCCGATTGTGACACTTAATTGTAAGCTTTCTTTTACTTTTATTTTTGTATAAAAAGTGGTGAAACAATAAAGAATTATCTTTCTAATATAATACCGGCATTTATTGCAATGACCTATAGGATGAAGGTCATTCATTACTTAGAACAATTTTTAATGGAATATTTACCACGGTAGTGGAATTAGCAATGTATTATGCAAGTAGTTCAACAAAACATATGTTGTTACAGTAAAATTATTTGGAATGGATTTGATTTTGCAAAGATACATACTTACTGTAATGTGAACTGAAATTTTCGCAGAAGGTGCTGTATATTGTTTTTCGGAAGTTAAATTTACGAACTAGTCACAAAAACTCATTATATCGCTAGTTTCTAAGTTCTCCGATGGTTTATTCTATTTGAATTATCGCCGAACTAAACATGAAACAATGAAATAAATTAAAGAGTAAAAAAACCGACTGCAAGTTATGTATATTTGTGAAATCGTTTTTTTAAGTCCTTCATTTCGATACGCCACTCGATGGGTTTGAAGGAAAAAATAATATTTCATAAGTTGGTTTAGACGCCAAATTATGAAATATTATTTTTTCCTCCAATCCATCAGTATTTTTTTGATTATTTTTTCATAAACCCAGTGTCACTTACGCTATCAAGACGAATCTAACTCATACATTTGATTAATTAATTAATTAATTAAACAATAAATATCTCATACATTATCATCGGTTAAGCCGTTTAGAAGCTATGGTGGAATAAAGAAACTCACAAACATGAACCCTGAAAACATAACAGTCTTTTTTGGGCAGTCGTGTCAAAAGATGCTAAAGTTGAAAAGTTACATTGTATTTGTAGGGACACATGCAACGTGAGCGCAATTTGATGATATTGCAAAAGTAGCCTCATGCGCTCAGTTGCCCCCTCACGTTTGTATCGAGTGTCCGTACTTCAGCCCACTTCATTAGTGTAACCTCTTATGTACCTTAACTTATGTAATTCTGACGGACAATATGGTGATCACCGAAATGTAGTAAGTACTTTCATTTACCCATCCCAGTAGACAGTCAAGAACACGCACATGGAAGAAATTGAGGGCGCACACATAAACCTTCATAGGTGACGTGCGCCACGACAGCAGATAACCATTTCATAATACCTTACAGTATTTATTATTTTACTTTATTTTTACCAGAGTCTTGGGTTTAATTTGATTTTTGTAGACGATTATTATAACCATAGATTATTATATGTTCTATGTCCATAGATGAAATGATATCACGTTTTATATAAGTTTTATCGTAGCCAGGACACTGGTTTTGTATATTCTATTCATATACAGTTATTTACAAGATATAAAAAGCAGTACTATGCTATTTCTTTCTTGACGCCATTGATCAGATGAAACATATCTTACTCGTTGCATCTTAGTATGGGTTACAAGAGATGGTAACCCTATATATATAGAGAAATAGGTCCATGACGGTAACTATTATGCATTTGAGAGAGGGGGGATAAAAGTTTAGTTAACATTTAATAACTGTTTATGTTATGATTTTTTTTAAATGATTCACGTATAACATCATTTAATATTGTAATTACGTGTGTGTATGATTGATTGAGTAGTATATGTACTAATAAAGCAAGTATATGATTGATGAAGTAAAAGATAAAGTTGTAAATAAACTTGTGGACCTGTTGACAAAAAGTGCAGCTGGCAGTGATTTGAGAGGTGTTAGTTTGAGAGGTGTTAGTGGGAATTGTACTTGTAGGGAAAGTTGGGTATGGGAGAAGGAGGATCAAAGTCGAAGAAAATCAGTTGAGATAAGAGCATTTAAAAGGACTTGTGGTGTGAGTTTAAAAAACAGGGTGGCGATCACAATATGGAGTGAATAAATATGTAGAGACGGTACCCAAGTAACATTTAAGCGGAAAAATATTATATTTACCAGCGCATTACCAGCTATAAGCTTAATTAATGATGTACAAGAGTGTAAATATATGTTTAGGACTGTACTAAAGTATAACTGTACAACTGTATACAGTATAGCTGAATAACGGCTGTATAGACCATAAATTTTTATCTTTAGCTTTTAAATAGCATTGGAAAACGCTAAAGTACAGAACGTGACGTAAAAAACTGCGTTTAGCAACTTAATACAACACTAACTGTATATTGCTCTCAAATTATACTTTTGTATAACCTACTTCTGTACAAGAGCATTAAATATTGTTATAGCCTGTATATTGGTGAAATTACTCTGTTGCTCAGCCTTCATGTAAAGCTTGATAATAGCTGTACAACGGAAATCTAGGATACTCTTAGCAAGCAATTCCCTTTATAAAGTGTAATGCAATTCTATCTCATGTAGAAGGGTTGAGATTTACTCCGTTTTAAAGCCTTATGCGATTGGCGTAAATTTTTCTCTTTTTACAGTTTTTCATGTTTTAGAAGATTAAAGTTATTATTATAGTGTTGGCATACACAATTATCCAGCTTATCGATAATTTGGAAACGAATATAGCTTAAAATTAGTATTTATTGGATACAACTAATAACAAAATACAGTCATAATTTTGATAATTTGCCAATTTGTTAAGTGAACAAGAGTTAAGATGGATATAAAACCATGGAAAAAAAAAAGAACCGGCGGAATAAAAAGAAAGTTAAAAAAAGTTTATTCCCAACGTGGAATAACGGAACAAAATATAATTTTACAAGGGCAAGGACACCCAAATTCCAAGTTGGTATCACCACCATGCAATGAGTGTTCCGTAGAATCAAAATTGTCGGATCATGATGAAATAGCAAATATATGTGCTGAAAATATGTATGTTGGGTTAGTAACATGCGGTGAGGGTTCTCTACAGGCAGAATCGGGTATAATGGAGCAAAGTATGGACAATTATAGTGAAATTGAACTAAAAATAAGTCTATTTTTATATATCTACTAAAAATAGACTACAAAATAGACATTTATTTTAAGTTTCTACTTTTTAAGAGCCTAATAGTCATATAATATATTCAAATAATTATTAAAAACTAGAAAAAAAGACAAAAATGCCATAAACGAGGAATCGGATTGTTTTATCGAAAATATTTGGAACGCTTTCTTTAAAACAATTCGATTCCATGATCACTGCCGTATGGGCCTTGGTTTGGGTCATAATGTGGTTTTCTATATTTTCAACTGAACCCTTATTAACTGTATTAATGAATATGAATAAGACTTTAATACAGCTTCTGCAGTACTTAAATACTAATTATGCTGACAATGTTACTCTTTAGGCTTAAAATACGTCTTGAAATAACGACTCTGTTATGCAAAAAGCTGCATTAAGGGGAACTAGAAGAGCAAAAGCTGTATAAACTAAGGGCGCCATTTTATCATAACCTATAAATTGCATTCCAATTTTACAAGATATTTTTTGTTATTTTTTGAAATTTCAGTACAAATTTACAAAAGATTTTAACTGTATAGTACACACAATTACGTTTACTATCAATAGATCAGTCCGGATTACTCTTAAAACTGTTTTCAGATTTGACCACATATTTGTTATTACAGAAAAAAATATGTATATTCCTTATTTCGAAGGGGCGTGAGTTTTGAGCTTAAAACTAGTACACATATTCACATAAAAATATCAGTGGCAAGCGTAACAACAACGATAAGCAGGAAAGAGCACTTCATTATTAAATATTTATTTCACTTATACTTCACATATGGTCTCTGCCTTAGCTTAAAGTAAATTAAGAAATAAAATGGAGAATAAATTCAACCACGAACACAATTTTAATGGATATAATATTCTTCTATTAAGATTTTCACAAGCCTGAGTCTGTTTAAAATCATAAAAGGAACATAAGAGAACGGTAGCTGTATAAAAGTATCTAAATAGTATCTTAGCCAGCCAAATTGTATAGCTTTTATGCAGCTGTTGTACAGGTAAATCTACACTTAAAGCTGTATAATTATGGGGCCCATTTCAGGGTTACAAGGGCTGTATAGCTTGCTATACAGTCTTTATACAGCAACGTATAACAGCCTGTAGTAAACAATTAGTCCATAATATAGCTTTTATGCAGTTTAAAATGTTACTTGGGTAGTCAAGAAAGGTATTCTGAGATAATTCAGACATATGGAAAAGATGGACGAAAGGATATTGACAAAGTAAATGCCAACAGAAGGCGAGTGTGAAGGAAAGAGCTAGGAAGAAAAGAACTCGGTGAAGGAGTGTTGCCCAAATTAGAGAACAATTTGTTGTGGGAAAACATTAGGAACTTTTTGTGAAAGAGTTCGTCCGGGAAATTGCTTAATTTTTTGTGATAAAAACTGAAAACAAATATATGTAATTTTTGACGTAACTCAAATTATCAACGCTTTTATTGGCTTAATAAAAGCGTTGATAATTGATATGAACTCATAAACGCCGTTTAATTTAGAATTTCATTTCATTACTGTACAGTGATTCCATGAATTAAATATCCTATTTAACTAAAATTGTTTTAAAAGTTTTTATGGAATTCATATTATTTCTTGACATCCAAACTAATGTGTGTCAATGCAATATAAAATTCTCATCCGAAACAGCTTAACTAATTCCTATGAAATTTTGTGTGTATATTCAATGGGTCTTAGAATAGGACGTAAACTATTTTTTAAATAGGTATATAAAACTTTCTTTTTCATTTTTATTTGTCTATATGGCAAAACAACGTTTGTCGGGTAAGTTAGTTTTAGTATAAAAACTTATGAGGTTTTACTCATTCAAGTCAACTAGCCTATGACGTCACGCGCGCTACGAGCTGCCCGCAGCGACACGTCAAAGCGGGCGTCCCGACACGACCTCCCTTTGAAAAATACCTATATGGATGTGGTTGAAACTATAGTCTGAGCTATCTGACTTATTCACGTCAGTAATATTATTATCCGTATTATTTACTAAAATAATCTAGTTATCAGGTACATAAAAACACCTGTATTTATACAATTTGACCTTTCCGATGTAGGTACCTACTATAAAGCGCCGTTTGGATGGAACTATTTACACAGTGGATTTCCCCATTAGAACAAAATACGTTCGATGAAATGCATGTTTTTCTCCTATTTTTTTATTAATACATTTTTGTATCTCTGACAAGAGCTTGTTTATAAAAAAAATAACGAAAAAATGGAACCTACTTCAACACTCAAAAGTGTGAAATTTCTTGTTGAAGTCGGTACCATGATAGTCAAAAAAACCTATAATATTGTGCGTATGGTAATGGGTAATGACTTCGACAAGTTATTTCACACTTTTGAGTTTTGAAGTCGGTTCCATTTTTTGGTAATTTTTTTTTTATAAACAAGCTCTTGTCAGAGATACAAAAAAGATTTTTTTTGACTTTTCTAGTGATCCTAGCTACTTACGGGATTGATTGCAATTTACAGGCAACGATTATTTCATCAAGATACGAAAATATTTTTCAGTTATTTCAGTTGATGAAATTTAAACGGGACCAAACGACAAGCATCAGCTTTCAATATTATCAAAATCGGTTCACCCAGTCAAAAGTTTTTAGGTATCAAACATAAAAAAAACAGACGTATTTAGAACCTCCTCCTTAAAATGTATTTAAATAAAAAATGTCACAATTGAAAAAAGTCACGGAACCTGGAGTCTGTGGAGTGTATTTATAAATAATAATAAAAAACACCTCCTTTTTTCACGTCGGTTAAAAACAACCACAGACTACTGGCGGAACAACAGATCAATTCTACGAACAGTAAACATTTCGTGCATGTCTCCCGCAATTTCTGCCTTAATTATCTTTATTAGTACTTAAAGTCAATTACCTATACCAAGTTATAAATCGTTTGAATTTATCAACTGAGTGCACTAACTGAATATTGCCATTCTAGTCTATTATTCAATGACCTGTTATAGTGCACGAATACCCGTTATTATTTATGAAAATGGGTAGTTATGGAGCAATTGGGTTTTACTGCCAAGGCGAATGAAATGCGTAATTTGTGGACTATTTTTATGAGTGGATTTAGTTTTTGGTTTTTGTACCGTTTGATTACCTGTTTAGTTAGATTTTAGTGCTCATTGTCATCGTCAGCTGGAGACGTCTGCTGTTGAACAAAAGCCTCCAAGAATGAAACCAGGCAAACCAATAAACCCATTTATAGCGATTGGCTCCCCGCGAATATTGATTTCGTCATTCCACCTAGTTGAGGTTTTTAGGGTTCCGTACCCAAAGGGTAAAAACGGGACCCTATTACTGAGACTTCGCTGTCCGTCCGTCCGTCTGTTACCAGGCTGTATCTCAAGAACGGTGATAGCTAGACGGTTGAAATTTTCACAGATTATGTATTTCTGATGCCGCTATAACAACAAATACAAAAAGTTGACCAAGTGCGCGCTCCGACACGCGCACTTGGCCGGTTTTTATACGTTTGTAACGCGATTACTCTGCTAATTATGTATTGATTTTGATGAAGCCGTATTTTAGGCGAGTGGCATTGTTCTTTTAAGCAGTATACATCAATAAAAAGAGTAAAAAAACTTAACCAACTTTTAAATCTAAAATGTATGAAATAACTTTTAGAAGTTGGACCATGATAATGTGACGTCAATGTTTTAAAGCAGCATGACACCGACATCAACTGACTTATTTGATACTTTTCAGTACTGGAAGCTCTGAAAAAATAGAATCTGAGAAAATAGAAGAAATTATATAATGTTACTGCTTCACGAAACTACTATTAAAACTGCACACTTTTGGAAACAACCTAAAATGTATGTCTGGCAACACTTTACGATCGCACTATTTATATTATGGTTCGAAGTTATAACCTAAATTGCGTAGTAAGTATAATATTAAAGAAATTACATTAAATCAACGTTTAGCGCGTTACGTGTGAAAAGTAATTCCAGATAACTTTACCTTCACTGAATATGTTCTGTTTTTGCAGTGTTTTAATACGTAAGTGGGCATTTTTAGTTTATTTATTCCGTTGTGACTTGCGTGACGTGTGTAATGTGCGACGGTCTATCGTGATCGTGAATGAGGTTAAAATTGGCCGAATTTGGATATGTTTGTGTGAGTGAGCTGTGTCTTACATAAAATTGGCCGAATTTCATGCTTCATTTTTGATTTTCATTAGACTCCCTCTTTCTTATTCATTTTTCTGAGATTGGAATTAGGTAACTCTTATTAAATATTTTTATGGTTATTTAAATTATGAAAACACGTACTAGCAGTACAGATACGAAGGTGGTCACAACCAAACCACTTGCTCAACAAATTTAGCAAGGTACCTATAAGTAAACAAAGTGACGTATTATTTGTGCAGTCCTTGAACTTATAAATTTATTAAACAACGTTACGTCACTACAGTCTAGCATTACGTAGGTACGTTATATTACAACATTTTATTTATCACAAACATACCTGTTTGTGTATAAATAAAATATAAAAGAGGAGCGTCTAGTTAAACACAATAAAGAAAAGAATAAAACTCATTGTTACATTGATATTTTCTCAATAAAAGTCAACAAAGACGAATGACAAGTGGTGACGGGAAAATAGCATATATTTTTTTTTATGTTATTGTGACGGAATAAACACAAGGCCCATCTGATGATAAGCGGACTAACCTCTGCCTATAACAGATGCATTACGTCACAAGTCACGAATTGCACTGCACCCGTCAGTTTGAGATATGTGCCTATAATTTCACTGGCTCTCGAGGACTGTTGGCGGAACACACCGTCAGGTGTTTGGCGACAGATTTTCTACTTGAGTGGATAGTGACAGATAGATAAATAACATTTGACAAAAAAAATAACCATGTTATAATGGCTAAACTCTAACATGTGTCTGCACAAGCAAGACGTCCAAATCCCGACATAGGGAAAAAAATATATATCTGTGTCTGGTACTTTTCTAAGTAGATCTAAAGAGGATGACCTACTGTCCAGTAAATAAATTACATACCTACTTACTTACTGAACGTAAGTAGGAGATTCCAAATTTAAAATTCAGCTTCTTACTGGATAGTTGTGAAAAGTCCCCGGTGGAGTTCACTTTCTGGATAGGTATTCTTTAGAGATGTTATGGCAACATTACATACCATTTTTGAGAAAAAATATTTAAAGTACCTACTTATTATTTCAAAGTAAGTAAGTAATTGCAGTATTTTAAAACAAAATAACAAAAGAAATACTCGTGAGAGCAATGGCAGCAGTGGCAGTTATCGAGGGTGATAATTTCTAAATACACATTTATTGAGAGTACCTACACGTTTTATTTCGAGCGGCAACGAGTTCCGCTGCTGTGGTAAACGACCCGTCATAGAACTTTGTTCTATGTTCAGGCATTGTAAGTATAAGATTAGTTGAGGACATGGTATAACAAATAATATATTATCACAGAATAAAAAGGAAGGATCACTCCGCAAAGCCATTCCAATAAATTAGCGACTCTAGCTACGAAGCAATAAAGTGCATTTCAGCTCGCAAAGCACGAGCACCTAATATTTATATTCACCTACAAGGCGCCTCTCTTTCTATCGCATAGACACGCAAAGCTCTGATCTCTTCTGACGCGGCACGTACCGTAGAATAGTCTTGTCTGGACAGATATGTCGATGTACCTAAAGTGCGGAGTATGCCAGGCCTGGTATTATTTATAGCACTAATGCATATAATTCAAAGGAATCCAGCAGCGAACTGACAGATGCCGGTTGGATATCGGACGCACTACTATCGTGAAGAGATTTCTTCAGGGTCGGCAACGCGCGAGTGATACCGCTGGTGTTGCAAGCGTCCATAGGCTACGGTAACTGCTTACCATCAGGCGGGCCGTACGCTTGTGTGCCACCTTAGTGGGTTAAAAAGAAAAAAAAAATTAAGACTTAGTAGTTGGAAGTAGGGATGGGCCGAATATTCGTTTTATATTCGGTATTCGGCATATTCGGCAGGTTTGCCGAATATTCGTATTCGGCCGAATATTCGGTCAAATCACCGAACATTCGATAAAAGGGTAGGTACTCAAAGTTAGTACGGTATTAAACCGATTGATCATGAGTTGAGTGTTAAATGTGTCCTATATTTTGTTTTTATGTGGTAAGTAATTTGCAGTATTTTTATGTAGACACTGTAGTTTTATTTCCAATAACAGCAGATAAAAAGTATTGTTATTAAAAACAATTTATAAGTATGTATCTGTTTTGGGGTTAAACTACTGTAAGGTGCAATCGCATATTCGCCCGCGTAATCATTTTTGGCATCGTTCGAAGTAAATGACCAGTTCGTAATTAGCATCGATTTGATCGTATCTCACGCGGCTCACTATCATTAAATCACTATATTTATTTTACATATCAAATAAACATTTATATCAACTAGCAAATCAAGGATTTATTTCTCATTTTATATCATCTTTAGAATACGGTCTCGGACCGTACAACTACTGTGAACTCTTTATAATAAATAACGTTATTATAATCAGATCTTAATTGTGAGAAATTAAGTTTTTTTTTATTTATAAATTTTAAATATGAAAATTCCCATAGCAAACTTACGCGGTGAAGTTTTACTGTTTACTAGATGATGCAATAATAACATCGGCGGTACAACGGGGGAGCGAGAGGGAGTGTCCGGCGCATTATTTAAGTAAGGTAATCAATTGTGCCGAACATTCGGCCGAATATTCGGTTCGGTATGAGTTTTACCGAACATTCGGCCGAATGTTCGTATTCGGTGAAACCCATGTTCGGCCCATCTCTAGTTGGAAGCGGCTAAACAATTTAATAAACTACCTATATGCTTTATAATAAAATATTTATTAGGAATGCCTTATTATTTTTCTTAGTTTTGAATTGATATTATTTGGTTTTAACTAATAATTAAGTGGATATTGTTATCATATATAAGTTAGTTACTCTTCTTTATTTTTTTTGACATATTAATTAGTAAATCAACCAACCAA
Organism: Plagodis dolabraria; assembly: GCA_963854805.1. NCBI lineage: Eukaryota > Metazoa > Arthropoda > Insecta > Lepidoptera > Geometridae > Plagodis > Plagodis dolabraria. The sequence goes on along the minus strand of OY978462.1, from coordinate 9,091,600 downwards.
CCACAGCTTATTCCAGACTATAATCTGGAATAAATAATAAGAAACTAGGAAGAGACCAGTCCACCCAGGGTTCAACTATTGTGGGGGCTAGAGTGACATGTAGACAACTTTGTTTAAAAAATATAGGTACCTAGTAAGTAAGTACATAATATTTTATTCTTTCAGTATTATTTTACGCGATGTTTTCATATTGATATAGTGTAGTGATATGGATTTTATTTTGGAACGAAGACCATCCCTAAAATTCGCCAATGGTGAATGGCAATACCGTGAATTCTTATTTCTCTGGGGCTAAATGGGACAAAGTAACAGTGCTTTACAAACGGCCATATCGCTTGTCCTCTCACGACGGCAGCTAGCGCACATCTACAATAACAATTAAGAAGTGGGCGAAAAGGCAGCAACCTGGTTCTAATTCTTACCTAGTAAGAATAAAACGCCCGCCCGTGGGGTACGGGGTTAGAATATCACCTCCCATCTCTACCCGTGGGTGTCGTAAGAGGCGACTAAGCGTAACACACCAGAAGGTAGCAGCGCTTTCTGAGGAACTGATATCACACTGCGATCCCTAAGTCGCATGCCAAGCGTGGGGAGTATGTTCAGCAGTGAACTATCCGGCTGTTACAGTACGGTATAAGAATAGAATCGGATCGGAAGTTCACGCTGTTCATTTCGGTACATACCAATAGACTAGGTGTCAAAAACCACTGTTTACTATACCTACTAGGTATTTTCATAGGTTTTGAAAACCAGTTTATAGCAGATATGCTAGTCGTTTTGTAAGCGGTAACTAAATGATTTTGTTTTAAAACCTTTTGCATTGTTATTTTTTAATTTAATCTGGGGATTTCCATTTCAATGTGTGAATTTCCAGTTACTATAAATACATGGCTATATTCCATAATTGCGACGGTAGGTTTGTTTATTTTATGTTTTTGGAATACTTCAAAACTAATGTGGTCTTCACTCACGCGACTATTGGCGTAATATGAGTTGATTATGAAGAAACTTTTTTGTAGTTTTGAAGCACTCGTAGCGGGAGTTTACTTCTTAAGCAACGTCCACCGCTGTTATACGGGTAAGTAAGATGGGTGACCGCTAGTGACATTACTACTGAGCGCTTCCATGCTTCGGAGGGCACGTTAAGCCGTCGGTCCCGGTTGTTATCCTAAGACGGCAGTCGTTACTGCATGGTGGTTGGGCACTTTGCGAATGCCCGCTTGGCTTACCTCACTAAAAAATCTGTCAACAAGCACCTAACGGTGTATCCGGCAGCTGTGCTTGAGAACCAGTAATTCTAGGTTAGCCTGAACAACATCTTCGAACGCATCATCACTTACCATCAAGTGAGATAGTGGTCAAAGGCTCGCCTGAAAAAACTAAAGAATCTACCACGTTTTGGTGAAGTATGGACTCATCAGCACATCTTATCATTACTTTACATCTTGTCAGACCGTGGGTAAATTTCGCTTGCATTTTATCTTTTTTTATGTGATGGAGTGGCAAACAAGCAGACGGCCCACCTGATGGTAAGCTCTTACCGTCGCCAATGGACATTTGCAACACCAGGGGCGTTACCAATGCGTTGCCGACCCTGTAAGACTCTTTTAACACTCTTTTTGAAGGAATCCATACTGTAGCTCTGAGGGAAAACGCTAGCTGGAGGATCATTCCACATTTACAGTATGCGGTTAGAAGGAACGCATAAATCGAGCTGTGTTAGACTTCCGATCCGATATCGATGAAGAATCGATTAAGTGAAAGTAGGTAGTCGAGAAGGATGTGTCCATTGACGATGGTTTTAATTTACTTATGCCAAAAACAAGTTTTGGGAAATTTAGGAATGTTGGTTAACGAAATTCTCGTATGTTATGATAAATATGAATGATTATGAGAGTAGTTTTTTAACTTGTAAGTTAGCCTTTAACCGCTACTTTGTACAGGGTAACCAAGAATTAGAGGCTCTTAAAGACAGCTGCCGCAACACACTGGTGCTTGGCGACATATTTTCTACTTGAGGGTTGGTAGCTAGCCAAGCGGGCATTCGCAAAATGTCCTATACCACCATGCTGTATCGTCTGGCATGTGTGTGAGAGTGAGGGTGTGTGTGTGTGTGTGTGTGTGTGTGAAGGAGTTTGGTATAAGTTGTTGTGTAAGTGGCGTGGATTAGAGTTTCAATGAATGTTTATCTATTTCTAGTATTTTTTGTCATAATCATATGCCATTCCATTATTATTGATTTAATTTAATAAGTCTATTTATAGAATAACGACGTATATATATGTAAGTAATAAGTACTTAAATTAAAACTGATAACCTACTTGCTTAACATTATATGTTATAATAACCTATTTGCAAATTTTACTATTTACTTCAATTAAGTTTGACTGCAGATGTCATTGACGATTAAAAAATTGGAACGAAATGATAATTTTGAGCTATGACCCACTCACCACGTTGGATCAATTTGCAGAACAGGTCCCGGCTATAGGGACGGATGATCGCGGGTTTGAATGCCGCTTGTGTTTCAAATTCTTCCTTTCGTTGTAATTTTAAATAATTCCATTTTTTTCATTGCTGATTGACCACAATCTCGGATGGTAAGTGATGATGTGGTCGAAGGTGTTAAACAGGCTTAACCTAGAATAACTGGCTTTCAAGGACAGCTGCCGGAACACACCGTTAGGTGCTTGGCAACAAATTTTCTACTTGAGGGTGGTCGTTAGCCTGGCGGGCATTCGCATAATGCCCTTCCACCATGCGTTGAAGCTCAAGCCCGCGGCGGGATTCAAACCATGGACCTGCTGCGCGGCAGTCCATATCCAATGCCACTGAGCCATCAATACTTCAAACCAATAAGTCACTGCAGATTCACAGTCAGTCCTCCAGCCCACTACCGGTTGGCTGCGTGCCCAGCATGCTTGAATCTTCGTAATCACATTTGAAATAACTTCACATTTGAAGTTATTTGAATTATATATACTTTTATGCGAATTATATATATTTTTTCTCGTTTAAGATCTTATTGGTAAATATAAGTACCTATAACCAGTCAATGTTCCATACATAAAAACTCTATATCGCAAAGCTTTAAACGTGGCCTAGTACATGAAGTGATGGTGATGACGGTATAAACACTAGAAATATGAGATTATATCAAGTCGTGGATGAAAACGTATATATAAAGATGTAGCAACTGAGTTTATTATTATACAAAAAACTGAATTTTCTATTTGAGTGACTACTATTTGTATACATAATAGTAGTACTTATATATATTTTATTAAAACTTTCGTAAGTAGTTAACATATTTAATAATATTGTCAACGATTTCACTTACGTTAAAAACAGTCGAGTAGCTCGATCTCGACCGGTTTCGCGACTTTCAGAGTCGCTTCTTCATGGAGTACGTGCGCTCCCGACCGCGTCCGCGCAAGCACTGGTACTTATATATATATGCAGGCGATGCATGTATATGCGCTTGCATAAATACGTTAATATCTTTATGAACTTTAATATTTTTAAATAGTTTACAGGAAAATTGATGGATAGGATATTATTTACTTGGAAATGTATGGGTGATTTTGATATATGTTGATGGTAACATATTTGCCTATGGGTATACATTTTATAAAGACGTTGTGCATATCTTTATAAAATTTTATACTGTGGTATATTTAATAAAATTATCATATGTAAACATAATACTGTCGACTGTCATATTATTTTCTTTATTTTCGGATAGGAGAGCAAATGAACAGGCGACTCACCTAGAGGTAAGTGATCTCCGTCGCCCACGGACATCATCAATACCAAAAGACAAGGATGCGTTGTCTGCCTTTGAGGGAATATACTATCTTCTTTACTCTACGATAAGTCGGATCGGTTCGGAATACTTCGCATAGCAGCTTGTTCCATATTGTGGCAATGCGAGGTAGATTCTACGATAACTCCAATCACAAATTATTTACTTCTGTAAATTGTTTTTCGACGCGGGCATCGATACTTGCAACGCAATACAGCGTAAAACAAGGATACAGTCATTCAAGTTCAGAGTTGCCAGGTGTAAAAATGCCATTGCAAGGAGTCTGGCAGACTACCTGCTGCGGGCTGCAACGTACTCACGTTGGTTGGCCATCGCCACGTTGGTTGGCCATCGCCACGTTGGTTGCCATTTTTGTATTTTTTTTTTTTATTACATTTTATTATGAATATTTTTTTGTACAATGGATCATGTATCTGAAATCAAGTCTAATTATTATAATTGAGCTCATATGATTGTCATTTGAGGTTGGTAATAATATTAGAAAAAATACTATATAAACCTACTACTTATATCTGCAAATACATTTTCCCAATTTTGTCTTGCTTGAAATATTTTTTTTTCTAATTCACCTTTATTTACCTAAAAATTTTACCAAAAATTACTAAATATAGTTAGACTAAGTACTGAAATAGGTCAAATAATAATTTTTGTCTTCTTAAAGTTAAATATGAGTAAAATAGTCAGATACAAAGTTTCGTTTGGTTGGTAGGTACCCGGGCATCTAAGGGCATACTACGAACTAATATTTGAGGTATACAGACATATTTAATATTTATAATTACTGTACTGTAACAGCTGGATCGTCCACTGCTGAACACAACCTCCCCTATTCAAATTCAAATTCATTTATTTCGAGCTACTTAGGACTCATATCATACGACACAATTACATATTTATACAGAATAGAATATAATAAAAATTGAAATTGTAGTATAACTAAAATAATAATTAATAATAAAATAAATCAAATAAATACACATCCAAAATTAAAAAATGTCAATAAATTTATGGTAAGAGTAGGTATGTCATATTAATAATGATAAAAAATTTATTTAAACAAAAGAGTCATCTCTCATGAAATGAGGGAGCATGTCTTTCACAACAATGCCTAATAAAAGGACAATCTACTCTGTCTGCAATCATAGCTAGGACAGTGTTGGTGCTGGCCCGAACCCTGCGCACCAGGGACGCGGCACGTTTGCGCATGGTCGCGTGGAAACAATCAACACGAGCTTGCGCAAACATGCCTGAGGCACTGCAGAAGCGGGGCAACCTCATCACTGCCCTGAACGCGTTGTTAAATTGTACTCTAAGTGCACTATACGACAAGCGGGTATACCTCGCCCACAGGCTACACGTATAGAGGGAGGTGCAGAACGCTCGAAAGAGCGTTACCTTCACCTCCCCCGAGCAACGTGCAAACCTGCGAGCCAGCATGTTCGCTCGTACGGATAATGCCCTTCGTTCACGTTCTATGTCTGCATTGTCCTTGAGGTCGGTAGTAATGATGTGTCCCAAATACTTAAATTGTTCCACCCTTTCCAATGAAACACCATTCAAATATACGGGTGGTACATTTTGAGGACGTTTTGTTCCGGCCTCAAAGACCATACACACACTTTTTCGGACATTGTAGTTTAGCCCATGAGTCATGGCATACCTCTCACAGGTTCTCAACAACGTTCGTAATCCACAAACCGACGCGCTCAGCAACACCATATCGTCCACGTAACTTAAATTATTTACCAGCCGACATGTTTATTGCTGAGCTCGACGATCAAGGCATTCATATAGAGGTTAAACAGGGTGGGGGAAGTCAGGCCCCCCTGCCTAACACCACACTCCAGCCGGTATAAATCCGACATCGCACCCGCCCACTTGACACTATTGACCTGATTCGTGTACCAGTACTTGAAAATACAAGTCAGTTCCGGTGGTAAGTTGATGCTCTTAAGCTTGTCCCACAGTTTGTCATAAGAGACCATGTCAAAGGCCTTGGACAGGTCGAGAAAGCATGCATGCACAGGTGTACTTCGATCTGTATAATGCCGAACGACATGCTTAAGGCACAGTATTGCACTTTCAGTAGAAAGTTTTGGTCTAAACCCAAACTGACTATCGTGCAATATAACGAACTTATTTAACTGTGCCTCAAGCAGGCCGTCAAACACCTTAGCTACAATTGTCGCTAACGAAATTGGTCTATAGTTATTTATGTCAGCTAAGTCACCCGTTTTATTTTTTACGACCAGCACAACAATTGTTTTCATCATAGCCGATGGTAGGTAAGAGTGGCTCACACACAGCGTGTAGAACATTGCTAATATTCGCGATATATGTGACCCGGCGTTAACTAAATGTTCGATGCTAAGGCCATCGTGACCAGGCGATTTACCTCTCGATATAGATTTTATAATTTTAATTACATCACTAGAACAAAACCTGGTCCCGACGGTCCCCACCGGCATCTCATTATCCACCACATCTTCCACCGGAGCGAGCGGCGATCGAACTCGAAAGTGGTCACTGAACATATTAGCAATATTCTTGGGCTCACTCACACCAGCGACGCTCACTGGGAGAAGAGGCCGATTGTTTATTTTGTTGGTGCTATGCCAGAAGTCATGAAAACGCCCCTTCGAGTGTTTTTCAGCTAGAGTGTCCATTCTTATCTGGTCCTGATGATTTTGACACCATCTAAGACGAGACTTGAATATTCGCCTGCTTCGGCACATCTCGTCATGGACATACCTTGACCTCGGTCTATTAAGGGAGTATTTGCCATAATCCCCACGCTTGGCAGGCTTCTTGGGGATGGCAGTTCTTTAGAAGGCGCTGCTGCCCACCTTCCAGTATTTTTCCCTTAGTCGCCTCTTACGACACCCACGGTTTGATATAGGGAGGTGCAATTCTAACCCGGCACCCCACGGGGGTATTTATAATTACTCTAAAAATAAATTATTACTTATTTATACCAATTAGTTTTTTTAACGCCACACTTTTATTATATTCCTATATTTCTCATAATAAATTTAATTTTCATTTAAAAGAAAACATCGCGCATTATAGGGTCAACACTGAAAAGTATCAAATAACTAATATCAAATACCGCATGATGGGACGGGAAATTGCGAATGCTCGCCTGGTTAGCTACCACCCTTAGAAAATCTGTCACCAAGCACCTAACAGTTCAGTTCCAGCAGCAATCTTTGAGTGCCAGTAAAATTACAGGCACATGAGACTCAACAACTGTATGTCCCAGGGTGACGAGTACAGCGCAGTTTGGCACTTGTGACGAAATGTATCTGTAATAGGCAGAGGTTACCGCTTAACATCAGGTGGGCCTTATACTTGATACGTTACAAAAAAGTTACTAGGTTGATGATGACGAAATTTAAATAGAACCTACTTGGAGGTTATACTCCGCCGTACAAAAAAGGATCATTAAGATAAAATCAACCAACCAGTAAAAAGTTATGCGTAGTCATGCATTAAAATAAGGATATATAACGCATCGTCTAGAGTCTAGACTCTAGAGAGAATCATCCTTCTTTTTGACCGACTTAAAAAAAAACTGTAGGTACTCATATTCCACTTTTTTATATTTGTTACCTCAGAACTTTTGATTGGGTGTACCGATTTTGATGATTCTTTTTATTGGACGCTGATGCTTCCCGTGTGGTTCCATTAAAATTTCATCAAAATCAGTCTAGCCGTTTTTGAGTTACACTCCAATAGCTGGAAAGTGTTTTCCTATACCTATTGATGATAATTATAGTCATTGATAGTAAATAACAATCGATCCCGTAAGTAGCAAGGGTCACTAGACCCTTGCTAAAAATAGTAAGAGATTTTTTTTCCTATAAATGGAACCGACTTCAACAATCAAGTGTGAAATAACTTGTCCAAGTCGGTACCATGGGCACAATATTATGATAATAGGTACTTATGAACTATCATGGTACCGATTTCAACAAGTTATTTCACACTTTTGAGTGTTGAATTCGGTTCCAATTTTAAGAAAACATGTTTTTTTTATTGTTTAATAACTCGTGACTCATTAAAACTTGTACAGACATAGGTAGGAACATTTGCAAATTATGGTCAAACAAACATAATTATATACTTTTTATAGCTTATAGGCCTTTCACTACTATCTCACCTGATGGTAAGTGATGATGTGGTCACAAATTTAGTACCTAGAATTAATGGCTTTCAAGGACAGCTGCCGGACGGAACACATCGTGAAGTGCTTGGCGACAGAATTTCTACTTATATCAACAAACAAAATGATAAAGCCTATATATTTTATTACCTAGTCAAACAATTATATATTCATTATTTACCATTGTTTGCAGATGTTACAAAAACTTATACCTATATTTAAGTAAACAAGTTTTGCCTCACTCAAAATATATAATAGATAAGTGCCTAGCTAGAGGTACCTAGTTACCAGAAACCAGTTTCGAAGCGCCACAGTACATACCTGCTTGCAATGTCTCAGATAATAATAATAATTATTCTAATTACTTTAATTTTATGATTGGTATTTTTTGTAATAAAATACCACTTAAGTTATTGTATCCTGGAAGTTTTGTTCCGTCAATTTGTGCTTATAGAACAACAATATTACTTAAATATTATGATTGGTAATTTTATTAATATAATATTTCATAATCCTCATTGAAGTTATTATATTCTAGAAGTTTTGTTCTAACAAGTTATACCTATAGAATAAAAATATTACTTTAATATTATGAATGGTAATTTTTGTAATAGAATACCACTTAAGTCGTTATATCTAAATGTAATTTTGTTCTTTCAAGTTATACCTATGGAATAAGAATATCATTTTAATATTATGATTGGTAATTTTAGTAATAATATACCTCATTGTATTTATTACATTCTAAATATTTTGTTCCTTCAAGTTATACCTAGAGAATAAAAATATTACTTTAATATTATAATTATTAATTTTAGTAATATAATACCTCATTGAAGTTATTATATTCTAAATGTTTTGTTCCTTCAAGTTATACTCTATAGGTATAACGTAAGAATATTGCTTTAATATTATGATTGGTAATTTTAGTAATAATATACCTCATTGTATTTATTATATTCTAAATGTTTTGTTCCTTCAAGTTGAATAGAATAAGAAAAGAATAACAGCATAAGAAAAAATAGAAAAGAAATATAATGCACCTACGTAAACACAACCTAAGTACATATTATTCATCAAATCAACTTATTACCATAAAAAAGAATTTATTTACCTACTTAATAATACAAAATTGTTTGTGCACAGTAAAAAAGCGTCACTGTCAGAGTGGCGTAAATTGTCATTTAAGATTTTCGAAATCTGCATGGTCCAAAAATTTTGCAAATGCTCGCCTGGCCAGCTACCCTCAAGTAGAAAATCTGTCGCCTAGCACCTAACGGTGTGTTCCGGCAGCTGTCCTTGAGTGCCAGTAACTCTAGGTAATCCTGAACAACATTTTCGATCACATCATCACTTACCATCAGGAGAGATAGTGGTCAAAGGCTACCCTATCAGGCATAGGAATACATACATAAAAATCCTGGGGACGACTCACGGGAGATATTTTTCCTGATAAAGAACATTTCAGTAGCACATTTACAAATTATTAGAATTCAAAATTTGTCATTTCTAATGGTAATCGAACACACGTCCTATGATTTAACGCACCGAGTGTCCCCTTACGTATCACGAGGAACTGATATCGTCCATTCATGAATATCAATTTCTATGCTATGATTCGTATGGGATAATCACTGGGCTCGCTCGGTTGAACCGAATTTTTGTGCTCTAATTATATTACTTTCAGCGTCATAGGAGACGATGCGCGGTCATCAGCCAGTCGTTAAGGCAGTACGTAAAGTCAGGACGCGGGTTCGACTCCTACTCAAGATGAGGAGTTGTGTATCTCTAAAAAAAATTAAATCTGTTTTTCGCGATAGTGCTCATTATCTATATTTAGAAATATTCCAGTAGAAACTCAAAAGTCTGGAACTGTGCCCAGTCGATTGTAATAGGCTCATAAAACTACAACGTATTCAAGAAAAGTGGTGTTTACTTCTTAAGTACATAGAATAAATAATAGTGGGTGTAAACACCTCTGCTTACCCCCAAAGGAATAAAAAAACGTGATGTATCTCATGTTTTTTTTTAGGATATAATTTATGATTTTTCACTGTAGTATTTTCATGTAAAAGTACCTACAATGTGTTACTAACATTATAATTGCAAATGAAAATTTAAAAACATGATGTTTATACCGGTTATTTTTTTAAGAATTTAGTTTATAATTTTTCACTGTAGTATTTTATTTTATTTTCTTCGGAAAAGATACAGAGTTTTTTAACTATCTTAAGCTAAATCACAATAACTATACTCTAATAAATTGTTTTTATATTTTCACGAAATCTACCTCCAATGTAACTAATAATATATTTACAAAAAAAACATAAAAACTTACTTATAATAGCGAACAAATATTGATTTAGTCTCGTCCCTTTGAACCACGTTATATTCGTCACTAAGAACTTCATTGTTTTTATTTTCACTATTTTATTTAACTTTTAAAAACACCGTCGCTACACTCATGTACGCGCGGAGGTGGAATCGATCGAACTGACTTAGAAGGTAGAGTGCAAACAGTCCGAGATGTGTAAAAAATATGCGCTTGATAAGTGTGCGCGCTTCTTTTTACTTGAGCGAACAAAAATTAGCTTCCGTTTTTTTTACGGAAACCCTCATTTTTCTAAGTGACGACAGACGGTAATCATCTAATCGTTGTTTGTCGCATATTTATGATACGCGTCGACGCGATAAAATTTAAATTGTAATGTTTTAGTAACTTGAATTGTTTTTGAGGCAATGATAGCCGAGTGGTTGTAGCAATGGACTGCGGTATCGCCAGCCCATGGTTCGATCCCCATGCATGGTGGAAGGGTATTTTGCGAATGCCCACCTGACTAGCTACAACCCTCAAATAGAAAATCTGTCGTATTTAACAGTGTGTTCCCGCAGCAGTTCTTGAAAGCCAGTAAAATTACAGGCACATGATGAGACTTAACAATTGTACGTCTTAGGGTGACGGGCGCAGTGCAATTCGTCACTTGTGACAAAATGCGTGTTATAGGCATAGGATACCGCTCACTAACATCACGTAAGCCTGGTGCTTTTTCCGTCACATTAACATTAAAAAAGTTGAATTCTTGAATGATTTTGTCCGGGGAAGTACCCATCTACCATCATACCTATTAAATAATAATAATTAATAATAATTGACTCGACGATCATTGTCCCGATAGTCGTTTCGGCGATCGGCCTAATAGCGAAGAGCCTCGACCAACACCTCAAGAGGCTCTCGCTAGACGGTTGGATCAAGGGTCAGATGCAGAAGGCAGTGATACTCGACACAACACGCATTGACCGAAGGTTCTTCTCTCTGCAGTCCTAACCGCTGGTAGCTTGGCCCCTGCCCCGCTGCTGGTGGCATCCTAGTTTTAAGTTTTTTATAATATTTATCTTTTTATATATGAATGATCTTCCTTATCATAATTTGTAAAAAAAATTATGTTATAAAATAAATGACGTGAATAATAATAATAACATGTATTGATATAAAAAAAGCTTACATTTGCAAAATACTTTCGGCCCCCAACTTGAGGACCACCTTCCTATATGGTACAATTATTTATAAATACATGTACTATTTTCGTTATTTCCTAAATTAAATCTAACAGCTACTTTAGGTGTAACCTACAAGCTACCGACAAGCTTGTTGGTAATAATGTTGGCCCTGTGTTTCGCTTTCAAGGGTGGTGCCGTTGAAATTACAGCTAAATATGTATCAGGACACAGTGTAGTTTGTTAGGTACGAGTATTTTGCACGTTAGGAAATGCATATGTTACCCCGAACACCAGGTGAGCTTCGTGCAAATTCTGTAACCTAATGACATAAAAACTGGGAACCTCTTTTATGTACCTCTTATCCTATTAGTAACGACGAATGGAGAAAATGTACTCATCTACTACACCACCTAATAATTTCCGATGCTTATAGCTCGAATTCGAATGGTCTTAGTTTCGATTTCACAGATAGGTAAGTATAGACGTAATAAAATAGCGACATTAAAAAAAATAGGACAAAATTTATGTTCGACAAGGCTGAGCTATCCTCGATGGCCCAGTGATTCAGTGCGTAAAATCGCGGAATGTGGGTTAGATTCCTTCAATTGAGGTGAGAAATTTGGTACTCTAAAAATGGGTAAATGTGATTTCCGTTTAGCATGCGATAGCCATTAAAATTATATTTAGAAATATAGAATGGTAGCGACATCATTACGAGAGTTAAATGTTTGAAAAAACATTTCTATCAGATGAAGTCTAGTAGTGTGGCTGATGACGGCTTACCATCCCCTATGACGGCTAAAGTAATACAATTGGAGTAAAAAAATTGGCTTCGCCTACGAATTAATAATGTAGGCTTGGTCGAGCCATCCTCGGCAGTCCAGTGATTAAAGCACCCGGTAACTGAAATCGAGGACTTGGGTTCGTTTCCCAATCGAGGTGAAAAAAGTTGAAGTCTAAAAATTTGTATATTTGCGATAGTTTATAGTAAAAATCAGAATTTAAATTACTTTTTCTGGAACTTTCATATAGGCTTAAATTTCAACAAACTTTTCCCCGATAGCGGGTAAAAAGCAAGTTTCCACGCAGATTTCGAATGATAACTTTTCCGAGGTGAAAACCATATTCAATGAAATGAAAACGAATGGAATGTTTGGTTGTTTTAAAGACCACATGTAAAAAACAATATATTAATAAAATGTAATGGCACAATATTAGTTACTTACGCATACACCACATTAAGTAACTGCGTAAATCAATGTATTTTAGTGCTATGATTGTGTCGACGACAAACAAATTATTCCTAATACCTGTTTTAATGCTACTAGTTACCAACAAATTTCTTGGTGAATTCTAGTTTATATTAAACACCGAGATTACAATCATGGATTTACTAGATAAGCCTCTAATGTCAAAGTAGCATCAGAGTAGACTTATTCTATATTAAAAACTATAATCGAGTACCTAACGTAACATTAAATTATTTTTACTTACGCGGTTTTACAACTTAAGCGACGAAAAAACGTTCGATCATAATTTGTGTAGGTATAATATTTTATAAACAGGTGAGTAATTTATCATAAAGCGTCCATATAGATAACTTTCTCGAACTTTCACCATGTAAAGTAGGTATGTGTACTTATTATTGCGTAACATAAATACCGCACATACCATTATATCAAAATCTCCACAGGTAATACCACAGTAGGTAGTATTACCACAGTTTTATATTCGTGTACCTTTTTTTATGTCTGACATGTTAACCTTTGTCCACTATCTCACCTGATGTTAAGTGATGATGTGGTCGAAGATGTTGCAACTGCCGGAACACACCGTTAGGTGCTTGGCGACAGATTTTTTACTTGAGGGTGGTAGCTAGCCAGGCGGGCATTCGCAAAATACCCTACCACCAAGCTATAACGACTGCCATCCTAAGACAACAACCGGGACCGACAGCTTAACGTGCCCTCCGAAGCACGGAAGCGCTCAGTAGTAATGTCACCAGCGGTCACCCATCCAAGTCATGACCGAGGCGGACGTTGCTTAACTTTGCTTCAGAACGGCTAAGAAAACTTCGCTACGAGCGCTTCAAAACCTACCTACCAACCTACTAGATCTACACAAAAAAAACTCAAATCCATGTACAGGATAGCCATTTGGCACAAATGAAACTTGTCGTTAAAATAACCAAATCTGAAACTACTTAGCTACCCTCGTGTAGAAAATCTGTCGCCAAGCACCTAACAGTGTTTTCCGACAACCGCATCATCACTTACCATCAGGTGAGATAGTGGTCAAAGGCTAACCTATCAGGCATAAAAAAAACAATATTATTTCCTTAAGAGAAGTAAGTATGACGTTATATTTTTTTTCATTAATTTCTTTTTTTTTAGCATTAAAGCATATGCTCTGTGGATTATATTACAAAACGAGAGGAATAATTATTCCGCACATGACTAACAATTTTCCTCTCGTAAATTAGTATTAACTTTATGTTTGTATATGCATTTTTTTTATTTGAGACCTATTCTGTATCTTATCGTATGAAAGGTATTTTTGAGATGATTATGAAAATATACCAAAGCATTACATTTAGGGCCCGTTTCAGAATGTCCTTATAAAGTTTCGGGTTGCTATGCAACATGAAAATAACTGAATGATAAAAATGACAGTTGACATGGCGCGTTTCAAGCTTTAACCGATGGATAGGCTAAATCGATGACTGTGAAGCGCAAATATAGTGTTTTATTTATTAAATATGTTCTGGGTAGTAAAACCGGAACTTACTCGAACATTCTGAAGCTAAGCCCTTAAGCTACTTGTTTCAAATATAGTTAAAAAATCAGTTACGATTTTGTTTGTCAAATATACCTCAAATGATACGTCATATCCTGGACCATATGTAAACTCATGAATGCAATTTAAAAAATAGTAAAATTTAACAGTTTCTGATTTTTTTACCGACTTTTAAACATATTAGGTTCGTAATTCGACTGTATGTTTTTATATGTTTGTTACGCGTTTACTCCGCCAATTATAAACCGATTTTGATGATTCTTTTTTGTTACGCAGATGGTGTAAACATCCAAAGTGGTTCCATTTAAATTTCATTAAATCAGTTGAATAGTTTCTGAGTTACAGTGAATTCACTGAAATATGTATTTTCTTACCTGGATGTTTCGTAATTATGGTAATTGCAACTCTTGAAAAGCTAATTATAAAAAATAATGAAATTCGGGTGGTACCAAAAATCGGATTAGCTACAGTACAGAAACTATGTCGTTATTCGAAAATACTGATCTATGTATAATAGATTACCAAAAAGCTTGACCACCTTAAAATATAGTTTGTTCAAACTACACTTAAGAACTTTTTTCAAAAAACAATAACCTTCTAAACATTAAAAGAATATATATATATATAACTATGTCAATGCAGCTTTTATATAATCTTTGTTCTTACAAGTGCTAACGCGATAACTGCAAACTGTATTATGAGTAAAAATATTATGATTATTACATTTTAATCAATTAATTACATAGACATATTTAGAATTTAATATATTTAAGTAGTATAAATAGATATGTATAAAATGTACCGTGGACATGCCTGTAAAATAAAATCAAAGGGGCTAAAAAAACTTCTTCACATAGAATTTTTCTTCTTTATATAAGAGAGAAATAACTTGTGGAATTCGGGCCATGATAATATGAGGTCAGTGTTATAAATCAACGGTACGGACTTCAACAGTTATTTAATATTTTTTAGTGTTGAAAGTAATTTTGATTTTGGTCAGCTTAAGTTCTGCAATGAAGTAAATAATACAATATACCTAATAAATAGCACCTTATTGCACAAAAAGAAAAATTTATAAACAAATACAATATGACAAATTTACGACAGGAATAATTAAAGTCTTGTGCGGGATTCGAACCCGCGTCTTCGTATGCTCTTATGACTACTGAGCTAATATGACAATAAGTCATAACTCTAAATTTTTCCAAACACAAACAAGACTGTAAAACAACTTAAGTTGAACTATAGGTGTCGCTCCATCCCCATACGATTGTTAAAAGAACGATAGAAAAAATTAGAGAGTGTGAGCTCAATTGGGAACAGCATATGCCAGCTAAAGGCGCGGGCTCGATCCAGCACATGAATAAAATTTTTCCCCTCGAAAATTTGTAATTTAGTAATGTATAAACAACTTTTCAGAACACATGGTAGACTTCAATGGGTATATATGGGCTACATTTCTTTCAGAAAGGATTTCTATGTACCTAGTAAGTATATCTATTATCGAAGCAATTTACCTTACTAAATTCTAAAATTTAAAAAATGGGAATTTCAATATTTTTAGTTTTTTCTTTCACGCTTTTACCTAGGGTTGGTACCCATTCTAGATGATTACGATATTAGCGACTTTGATAGTGGTCGTTTTATCTTAAACTATATCCAATAACTTGCAGTTATTGGACGCCATCAATTACCCCACCAAAAATATTAAAAACACCAAAAAGTTAAGCAACGAACGCTGCGGTCATGACTTGGATGAGTGACCGCTGCTGGTGACATTACTATACTGAGCGCGTCCGTGCTTCAGATGACACGTTAAGCCGTCAGTCCCGGTTGTTTAGGATAGCAGTCGTTATAGCATGGTGGTAGGACATTTTGTGAATCCCCTTCTGGCTAGCTAGTAGCTACCAAGTAGAAAATCTATTGCCAAGCACCTAACGGTGTGTCCCAGCAACTATCCTTGAGACCCCAGTAATTCTATGATGGCCTGAACAACGAACACGTCATCGCTTACCATCAAGTGAGATAGTGGTCAAATGCTAGCCTACAAAATATGAATAAGTAAAAATAAAATGTTTACCCGTAACATATGGTAATACATTCAATAAGTGTGGGAGAAATGTATTAGATATTGTAAAATTTTTTCTCCGAATTTCACGTATTGCGCGATTAAGTGCAATACATAAACGATTTAACAATATATGCAAATAAATAAATCGATTGTTTTCCGCCAAAAATCTCATCCGCCATAATAAAGATTACAAAACAGAGGGCGTTTTATTCGAAAAGGCGCGTGATATGCTTGGACCACAGATTACCCCGAATCAATAACCAGGGGTTAATCTATGGCTTGGAGCCACGTCTATGATCTGAGTAAGTGGGTAGGTAATATCGCAACAACAAACTACTTTAACAGTGGAAGACATTAAAAAAAATATTGGTAATTCTTCTCGCAGTAGCTCTGTAACCCTCTTAATTGAACCTTAACATAAAATTCTTTTAATCTCGTATAATCTTTAATCTAATTTTGGAAAAGTTGAAGGATATGCGTCTAGATATATATATTTGTAACCTTAAACTTGTTTTTTAAAGGCATCAATAATAATGAACCGAATAGAAGACATTGTAATAGAGAAGGCTCCTAACATTGTACACTAACAACCGTGTAGGTACATTTAAATATGAACTGAAAGCAACATACTGATTAGTACCTACACTAGGAATCACAGAATACTAGGCAAAGACATGGAACGGCTTTTCCTATCTTTAAATACATGTCATTGACATCTAGATTTTAATTTTGTAAATGTTTTAATACTGTTATGTTTACAATAACGCCTACTCTGCGGATTACATTAGGTACAAAGTTACTAATTTACGATAGAAAAAATTATACCTAGCCATGTGCGGTATTCGAACCCATGTCCATCCACCTGTATAACCGGGGTATGCTCTGACCGACTGAGCTAACATGACATTATGACCAGGATTGATGAAATTGCAATGCTACCAGATGGAACAAAAAATATCAACTCGGTTGATTATGTTTTTAATCTTTCATTCATATTTAGTGTTTGGTCATTACATTTAATAAATTATTCACAAGTTACCTTGATTAAGTCCTGTTTTTCATAGGTCTTTTTTTTATAAGCAAGTATAAAACAGACGCCCAATAAATATTTAATACTAGCTTTCCGGGCGCGGCTCCGCCCGCGGGTATGTCGGTTATCGCGCAAAAACATTAACCTCTTTTTGCGCATTTGGATAAAAACTATCCTATGTTTTTACCGGGTGTCAAACTATTTCCAAACTTACCAAATTTCATTCAAATCGGTCCAGTAGTTTTGGCGTGAAAGCGTAACAGACAGACAGACAGAGTTACTTACTGGAAATAATAATTGTATTTGGAATCTAAGTACAATATAATCGTCTCTGGGAATAGGCGCTCACCGTTGGCAAACCTATCAATAATTTTTCCCATATAAAAAACAAATTATCATTCGAGTAGGTATGTACCAATACCAACATCCTTCATCTCAAAATGTTTGTTAGGACTAGCACAAGTCAACCCTAAGAGGTTGTTAGCCATTTACCAATAACCCTGTATATATATATATATATATATATATATACATAATTGTGTCTAAAGAAAACTTTACATTTCTGCGATAACTATAGGTTAGGTACTAAGTACTTTGAAGTTCCGTGTAACGCACCGACAAAACAATAGGGGTTCAACAATTTACGTTAAGTATATGCAGATTGTTCAAATTCACGGTCACACATTTCTTAACCTAGGTATAATTAAAATGCATAGGAGCGACATTCTTCGTGTTAACATTGAAAAAATATTCTTTACAATTTCTTAAGAGTACCTAAAACATAACTTAAAATAAGTGGCGCCGATCTACACTTATTGGGAACATAATCAGGACTTACTTCAGCCGGAATCACGAAAATGAATTTTAATTTCAACATCTGAAACCTATCTAGTATAGGAGATACAGTTTTAGTACAGAAAAACCGAACGAATTTGTAAATTGCTTGTTGGGTTACTACTTCACTAGACTAAAATCATTGCATTTAGTCACATAATAAATAAATAAAATCCGCAAAGGCTGGGCATATTCACTGGGCTTCTGGGGTAGAACACCTATACGTTCATATCAACTGTTCCCGTAAGAGTGGTAAAAGCTAACGAGAAGGAAAAAATACAGAATAATGGGGGTGTAATCCCGAAGTCAAGCACTGTGGTTTTCTTGGTCAACCCACTAAATCCGCCCTCAGCAGAATATGTTTCAGCTGCTAGGTACAATACCTACGAGAAAATCATATCATAAGTACAAAATTTAACAAAAACTTATAACATTGCACCCGTTTTAGTCGAATGACTATCGTCAGTTCAAGTGCATAACATTAGCATTGGTCAATGAGATTCGGTGCTTCGGCAAATTCAGGTTTTATAAAGTTAAGTGTTTACTCACACTAGCAACTTCCTGTATCGGTTCCGTTAATGTCGTACCGCGGCATCATGGATTTTGATACTTATTTTTTATTTCGATAGGATACTATCTTTCGCCTGATTGTAAGTATAATGCGGTCGAAGATGTTGAGCAGGAAATACTTTTAAATATGCTGACATATATATCTATCTATTTATATATTCAATTACTTATTGTATATAAATCCCGAATATATACTCCACAAGTTCCAGGAGTCATTTTTAATGTTATACTGTTACATAGTTGGCGTAGTAGAACGAGTGTATGTGATACACTAACACTTATATGTCGACTTAAGAACCTCCTCCCTTTTCAAAGTCGGCTAAAAAGCAGAAGATAGACACACATGTTTGCGTCAGTGGATTTAGAAGACTAGGATTACACCTTTCCGTAGGACTGTTAATCATGTAATTAAATTAGAGCACAACATTCGGTTCAGTCGAGGGTTCGTGGCTTAGGCCCCCAGTGGTCAACGCACCTGTGGTCGAAGCCCACGGTCAATTTAATTTAAATCAAAGCAACTTTTAATGAAATTTACTGGCAGGCATAAAAATGTTATACAAAACAAATAACTATACTAACTATTATATAACAATACCTATCCATAGTAGATTTACGCAATATTTTATATCATAATGATACTTATAAAGTAGATATACTTTAAATTGAAGGTATATTTAAAAAAATAAAAGCCTTAGTTATTTCTAATCATTTATTTAAGCCAGCCTCGATAGCCCAGTGGTTAAGGCACCCTGTGCGTAAAAGCAAAGCGTGTTCGAATCCTGCTCGAGGGGTAAAATTGTGTTATAAATTCGTAAATGTGATTTACGCCTAGCAAGCGATAGTGCTTGTAAGTCTTGTAACTTGTAACCACATTTAGAAACATAAGAGTGTAGCTACATAATTACGAGAGTTGTGTTTGAAAATGCACTTCTTTCAGTCAGACTAAGTCTAGTAGTCTGGTTGATGGGCCACATCGTCACCTATGACGGTTAAGGTAATAAAAATAGAACACAAAATTTGGCTCAGTCGAGCCAGTCTCGCAAGCCTGGGGTTAACGCACCCGGTGCGTTAAACCGGGGCATCATCATCAGCCGGAAGACGTCCACTGTTGAACAAATGCCTCCCCCAAAAGCGAAACAAAGAACGGCTATTAGCCGCTTGTAACCATTGTACCTTAAGAATTCGTGAAATACTTAGTTATTAATAAAAATATTTAGAAGTGAGTAGGGGTAGTCCACTACATTGTTTCATTATAACATAGTTACTACAATATTTAAGTAGAAATAAATATACTTACTTCAGTTAGTTGCCCAGCGATAGTCGCCGAGTGTGTAGCTATTCTTACATTCAAATGAGTTGATCTGGTTTACGTAAGTGTTCTTGGTGCGATAAGATATTTTATTAAAATGAAATCTTTAAATGAGGTTTATACCTATTATCTATTCTACTCATAGCAGTTTGTGTTGTGTGACCTTGTGAACTGACGTGCGGCGTTGAGTGTGGAGCTACCCTTAAATTCAAATGAGATTATCTAATTTTTGTCAATATAAAATTCTAGGTGCGTATTGGACTAGATTTTTGTATAAAATCTGCAATAAGTATTAATTATGTAGGTAGTCTATTTCGAAAGCGTCTTGTGAACGTGTGTCGCTCACAAGACGAATTGGGTTTCGGAATACTTTACATATTTTTGTTTGATTTTTTAATTAGTCATACAGATTGTTCGTCAGAACTGTAGTAACAGTAGATCTATTAACGAACGTAGCTTAACACCAGGTGGGCCTCGTGTTTTTTTATATCAAGGTAGCACAAAAAAACTTTAAATCAGATCATTTTGACATCATTTTTATAATTACCTACTCATTTAACCAGTAACCACGTGTCCCACTGAACTTCGACTGTTCTTTATTTCGACACGACACTAAATAAACCGGCCAAGTGCGAGTGGGACTCGCGCACGAAGGGTTCCGTACCATTATCTGAAACCTTATCTTGCAAGAAAGCGTCTACCTGTCACCGTTATTAGTATCGAGCAAGAAACGGTAAAAAAAATCAAGTTTGTTGTATGGGACCCCCCTTAAATATTTATTTTATTTTTAGGATTTCTTGTTATAGCGGCAATAGAAATACGTCATCTGTGAAAATTTCAACAAGATAAGCTGTAAACGTTCTTGAGATACAGCTTGGTGATGGAGGGACGGACAGCGAAGTCTCAGTAATAGGGTAGGGTCCCGTTCTTACCCTTTGGGCACGGAACCCTAAAAATTAAGTTCGACAAGCCATTGTTATGAATTAGATTAGGTTAGATATAAAACAATTAATTTAATATTATCAGAGACTTGGTACGTAATAAGTTTCTGATAATATTAATTAGGTTAGGTTAGAATGACTTGTAGAACTAGTGTCGAGTCGAAAAAAAAGAACTGTCTAAATTCAGTGGTACAGCCGCTCACGTTAGGGATCGAAAGCGATTATTTAGTGTAAAAAATAATTAATTAAATAAGTATGACACTCACGAGAATTTAATTTAAAAAAACCTTATAATGAAACAAATTTTAATAGTTTAAATATGCGTGATTACCGCGAAAATGTAAAAAATATTAACTTACTGTTTATTTGGCCCCGTGGAGTGCCGGGTTAGAATTGCACCTCCCCATATCATCCCGTGGGTGTCGTAAGAGGCGACTAAGGGAAAAATACTGGAAGGTGGGCAGCAGCGCCTTCTAAAGAACTGCCAACTTACACTGCGATCCCCAAGACGCCTGCCAAGCGTGGGGATTATGGCAAATACATCGTAATAGGGGAGGTTGTGTTCAGCAGTGGACGATTCGGCTGTTACAGTATTTGGCGTAGAAACATGAAGCGTCATACCTAAACCGCGCGGTCCCGGTTTTCCAAACGTTTTCGAGACCGTATGATGATAGCATTGCATTAATCGTGCGACCACGGGATCAAACATATAGTTACGTACAAAAATTATATTCAGATGAAGATCGCACGACTGTATTTTTAGTACTTACGCCTTTATATGGCTGACAGGTCAGTCCTTGAACATTTTTTTGTTTTTTTTATAGCCTGATATATTAGCTTTGACCACTATCTCACCTGATGGTAAGTGATGATCTGGTCGAAGATGTTGTTCAGGCTAACCTAGAATTACTGGCTCTTAAGGAAAGCTGCCGGAACACACCGTTAGGTGCTTGGCGACAGATTTTCTACTTGAAGGTGGTAGCTAGCTATAACTACTACTGTCCTAAGACAATAACCGGGACCGAGACGGCTTAACGTGCCCTCCGAAGCAGGGAAACGCTCAGTACTAATGTCACCAGCAGTCACCCATCCAACTTATGACCGAGGCGAACGTTGCTTAACTTTGCTGATCGTATCAGAACGTCTAAGCAGACGCTACGAGCGCTTTTTATCTGTTAGTAAAAATGTGATGAACAGGCTACACTTCGACTCTTGGCTCCGAAGGGCGCGATTCCCTATTGTTGGTCACTTTGAAAGTGAGCTCTTCAGATACTCACGTTCGGATTCAGAAAAAATATACACGTAAGTACAGACATTTTGTCACCAAATCCGAGGAGAAAGGGGTTTAATACCTACTTGATTAATAGGAAAAAAATAATTAAAAAGCAGCTTTTTCCTTTTTATTTTTTGGCACTTAACGATAATGAATTTTCACATCCAATTAAATCCATAATCCGTGTTAACATTTTTAAATTAGGACATTCACGTGACGAGTGTTATTTTCTCTATTTTTCGCGCTTTTTGATTACTGGAAGGTCATGGTCTTCACAAAACATGGTCTTCTTAGAAAACTATCGCGAGATTTTGTCCATTATGACTAAATAGGCACCCGGCTGGGACTCACGTTATATTTGCCGGATACATTCGTTCTCGCGCAACCGTGACTCCCAGACGAAGAGTTACAATATAGCCCGAAACTGGTCGGAATCTATCCGGTGAATATAACGTGAGTCCCAGCCGGGTGCCTGTTTAGTCATAATGGACAAAATCTCGCGTTATAAAATATAAAATAGTCATAAAAGTCATGGTCGCCACACGCAGCGCGCTTTGAGATTGATTATTGTTTAATTGATATTTTGATCTGCACCGACCATAAGATAATTTTAAATTGAATAAATTCTTATTAAAGCTAAACCAGTGTCCGTTAATATCATCGAGAAAGGGGTTTAAATCTCGTTGGTTAATATACACCGGCGGCGCGGCGTCGCGTCGGACCGCAGTGGTAATGTTTATAGTAAGTATGTAGAATATACCTTGCTCATTATTATAAGTATTTTCAAAATAACAAACATTTGTTAAACATGGGCATTATTTTTGAATAAAGAGCACGCGGCGTATATTATTTACGTACACACATGATACAATAATATACTACGCCCATCGAGATATAATTAAGAGGTCAATGACTACGCCAGGTATTACACTCCGAGACCGGATGTCACGTAACCGGGACACAAGCATTCTGTCATCACCTAATTTGAGGAAATTGGGGGGCAGTTAATTAACAGTTTTTACAAATTATTGGAATACAAAATGTTTTGCCCCGGGTATTTTGTATTCCAATAATTTGTAAATTTATGATTTTCGCTTAGTACGCGGTAGTGCTTGTAATCATAATATATAGAAATAAATAACAGTTTATAGATTTCACCTTTTTTTAATAAAGAAAATAACGTAAAATTGATTTTAGTTACACAGATTCATGATTCTTGAATAAATTATGTTTATCAAGTTCGTACAGAGTGTTTAACACCGAATAGTTTTCTTATAATGGGTACCGTCGATGCTAATAGGCCTAAATTTTTCATAGATTGAAATCAAGTAATTATTTTCTATGCCGAAAAAAAGCTAGTTATCGGTATTTTGGTGTACAGTTTAATTTCAAAGAAAGCTCAAAAATTTCGGAGGTAAAAACCAATTAGGTAGATACGTTATATAACCAAAGAAATTTTACATTACTTACCATATTTAGTAGTCGCAGTAAGAATGGCTACTGACAATTTTGCAGGAAATGAAAAAAACTTCAAATCACTGCTTTTTCTACTTTTACTCTTACAGTAACTTTTTGCTAGGTGGAAGGGCATTTTACGAATGCCCGCCTGGCTAGCGACCCCCTTCATGTAGAAAATCTGTCGCCAAGCACCTAACGGTGTGTTCCGGCGGCAGTCCTTGGTACAGGTACAGAAACTTTACATCTATGTCTCCTGGTGACAGGCGCAGTGCAATTCGTGACTTGTGACGAAATGCATCTGTTATAGGCAGAGGTTAGTCTGCTTAACATCAGGTGGGCCTCGAGCTTGTTCCGTCACAATAGAAAAAATATATATGTTTTTTTATAATACTCGTATAGCTTCCAGAAATGGGCCGACCACAAAGTTTGCGAATAACTGCGCATATGTGCGTGAGCGAAAGCCAAAAAAAATGCAAATCATATACTACGTGAGACAGAGACGGCGATATTTGTCAAAATGGTGGAACCATAGGGAGACAACTTTTTTCATACCATTTACTGAGATTAACATTGATTCATGTGTGACTTTCTATTAAACGTTTGAAATATTGTATTGATATTTTAGAACAAAACATTCACATGAAAAAGAACCATGAACTTGTGTTCTGCTGCAATCATGTTTTAATAAAGAGCCAATTTGGTAGTGACGCAAGCTTGTGATTCTTCGGGAGTAGAAGCCCTTGTTTTCTTAGACTATGCGTACACAGAAAATCTAAATCCATACCCGGTACGTTTTTTGAATTTGGAAAGAAAAAATGCGCCGACAATATTTCAGGCGTGCTGGTCATTTGATATAGAAACTTAGATCTTTTTCATTGATCTTAGAAAATGAGTTTCGACGTTTATAAAAAATACTATAGTCTATTGTTTTAACAGACGAGTACTTAGTACTAGTTACTTTAAAATTTACTGCTTTGCTATTGGCCCACGTAATTAACATAAAGTCTGTTCCACACGAACGATGTAATTACATGTAGATATATTCAGTTGGGTCTTCGAATACCTGCGCGGCGAAAAATATTGCTTGTAACGTATCAATACTAAAGTTGCAACTTTTGAATTAGAGTAAGCAAAACAAAGAGCGATTTGAAAAAAAATTGTATCTTAGTCAGCAAATCGTCTCGTCATACGTTTGCCGACGTTTCACAGTGAGCTCAACCCAGTTGAACTCATTTGGTCTCATGTGATATGGCAGGAAATAACAAAAGCTTTAAAATTTATGATATAATTGATATTTAGACGATGATAAGTTATAAGATTACAAGAATTGTAGTAGAATTATTTGATTTTTATGTTCTAGAGCATTTATTAATTTAATCTAGTGCATAATAATGTTACAGTATGGTTTTATATCATAAACGCGAACAGAAAATTTTGTAACGAACATACTAAGTAGGTATGCAAATTTAGATCACAAAATAATTAATTTTTCTACAAGAAATTTTAGAAGTACTATTCAATATGAACGGGCCTTAACAATTTCAAAACAAGAACAAAGGCATTGACCAATGACGGCAATGACCCATCTCACTCTGTCAATACCGAAAACGTGCGAGAGACATACTCAGTACTAGTTTGTTAAAAAAAAACAGACTATAGCTTTCCGGGCGCGGCTCCGCCCGCGCGTTTGTCGGTTATCGCGCAAATACATTTACCTCTTTTTGCGCAGTTGGACAAAAACTATCCTATGTTTTTTCACGGGTCTCAAACTATTTCCATACCAAATTTCATTCAAATCGGTCCAGTAGTTTTGGCGTGATAGCGTATATAACAGATTGACAGACAGTAGCTTTCGCATTTATAATATACTAGCTTTCCGGGCGCGGCTCCGCCCGCGCGTATGTCGGTTATCGCGCGAAAACATTAACCTCTTTTTTCACAGTCGGATAAAAACTATCCTATGTTTTTTCCCGGGTCTCAAACTATCTCCATACCAAATTTCATTCAAATCGGTCCAGTAGTTTTGGCGTGAAAGCGTAACAGACAGACAGACAGACAGACAGAGTTACTTTCGCATTTATAATATTAGTACTGATGTATAGTACTGGATATTACTTTAAACTGGATATTGATTGCAATCCACCAGATCAAAGACCGAAAATTTGCAAGTTATACATTTTTTTATACTTATTTATTATATTTTTTCTATTAGTTTTTTTATATCTGATATTTTTGATTATACATTTGTAATAACAAATATTTTTAAAAGTATTTTCAGAAAACATTAAATAATACTTTAATAAAACACTTAAAACGTGTAAGTACATTTAGTTACAATTGCGCCTAATTTTCCTGATTATGCATTCGTAAATCGTGTTTTGGATCACACTTAGTTAATAGTCTCAAATATGGTACTAGATGTGACCTCTGCCAAATTGACAGCTGATTTATTTAAAGTTTGTGAAAGTGTACAGTAGCAATTTTTTAAATAAGTACAAAATATTCTATTTAGGTATATCTGTATCTTCGAGAGTCAGATTATACCTACGGCAAAGGATAATAAAGATTATAATTATTCTTCTACTGTACCATTAGGCCATCCCATGTACTCAGGAAGCCGCCCGGTCTTCTTATTGCGTCGAAACGCCCGATAAAAGTCACTAGTCCTTTCTGCTCGCAGAACTAGGTAGGAAGGAATAAAACTAGTTCAACCGTTGCAAGATTTTATATTTCTTCCTTCACCTATATACGAGGGCGGATTGAAAAGTTCGCGGCCTCGGCAAGAAAACTATTTGTAATATAAGCAAAAGTAATTTTATTTTTCCACGTAATCTCCACTTAACTCAATGCACTTCTTCCATCTGGTTTCCAACGCCTGTATGCCAGTCATAAAAAAAGTTTCTTCAAGGCCTTAAAAAAAGTCACCCACTGCAGCTTCGACCTCCTCATTTGATGAAAATTTTTGACCTCCAAGGTGTTTTTTTAGGTTTGGGAATAAATGAAAGTCTGAAGGTGCCAAATCAGGGGAATAGGCGGGATGCGGCAGTAATTCAAAGGCACAATCGCGAATTTGAGCCATAGATTCAACAGACGTGTGAACGCGTGCATTATCCTGATGAAACAACACTTTCTTGCTGAGTAATCCTGGCCTTTTCGCTTTAATTGTTTCACGCAAACGACGTAAAGGGATGCAGTTGCATGAAACGAAAACAGTATTTGCCACGCGCAACTGTGGTTGCACTGAGATCGTCAACGGTTTTTTTTTCTATAGATTTTCGTAAATGTGTCCTTTTTTGCGAGATGAAACGTAGCCATAATAGACAATAGAATATAGCTACTCTTCTTTTGATAACCATTTGCAGTAAAATGTATCTATGAAATAAAAAAAGTTCAGTTGTTCACGTTTTGCGAAACCGGCGGGCTACCGGTATTATTAAACATGTTTTTTTATGGTTTTCTCATGAATATTTAAATTATATTTTGTGATATGCTTGACATGTGTCTTTTCTATATAAATGTGTCTTTACTAAATTTTTTTTACCAAAAACGGAACCGACTTCAACACCCAAAAGTGTGAAATAACTGGTTGAAGTCGGTACCATGATAGTTCAAATGTACCTATTATCACAATATAGTCCGCATGGCGGTACCATTTGACATTTCACTTTTGGGTGTTGAAGTTCCATTTTTTGGTAAAAAAAAATTTTCACTCTTTTTAGTGACTCTTTCAACTTACAAGATCGATTGTCATTCATTGTCAACGACTATATAATCAAGATAGGTGAATATTTTTCAGTTATTGGAGTGTAACTCAAAAACGGCTAGACCGATTTTGATAAAATTTAAAATGGGACCAAACGACCAAGCATCAGCTTTCAACAAAAAAATAATTTTCCAAACCGGTTCACCCAGTCAAGAGTTTTGTGGTAACAAACATACCGACGAATTGAGAACCTCCTCCTTTTTGGAAGTCGGTTAAAAATGATGCCTATGACATCAAATCTAGACTTGTCTTTCAGAGGGTAGTGTGATAAACATGCATGGGCATAGAATACAAAGTGAATTACGATAGGGGAATTTATATTTATATTGCCCAGCACCTGCATCTGTAGACAATGACACTATTTTCAATGAGCCCATACGCGCCAGTAAATTACCTTAGGGGCCCGTTTCAGAATGTCCTAATAAAGTTTCGGGTTGCTATGCAACACATAAAATAACTGAATGATAAAAATGACAGTTGACATGCAGCGCGTTCCAAGCTTTAACCGACGGATAGGCGAAATCGATGACTGTGAAACGCAAAGATAGTGTTTTATTTATTAAATATGTTCTGGGTAGTAAAACCGGAACTTACTCGAACATTCTGAAACAGGCCCTAAAAGTGTGTTATAAAAATCATAGTTATTTTATGATGCAGTTGTTTGAAAATCGAATGTTGCAATGTAATGTTGTTTTATTTTTTTTAATTTTACCTATCCTTGAAAAATAGTATATACTATCTTTTATGAATTCATAATTGGAATATTACGTTGTGAGTGTAGATAAAATATTTCTTTTGCAATGCTATATGGATAACGTTACAAAATTGCAACAAGAGAAAAAATATAGCCATGTGCCTATCTATAGCAATAAGCAGGGGTATGCTATGCTCTAACCGCTAAGCTAACATGACATGTGACGTATGGCTCTAATTTATGGTATCGTTCTTAACCATCGTATGGGGGTGGGATTTATTTTCTCGTGTTGACATTTTTTAATGTACTCCCTGTGTCCATACTCCAAACATTTATTTATTTATTTATTTTATTGAACAAAAATAAATAACATATAAATAACATGCGTTAAAGCAAACTAAAAAGATTTAAATTATAGGGTTGCGTCATCGTAAACAAATTTAATTGCAAAAAGAAACGATAATGAAAACTGCAACATCTTCTATCACTTTGACAGCTGTCACATCTCATCGTAAACAAATTTAATTGCAAAAAGAAACGATAATGAAAACTGCAACATCTTCTATCACTTTGACAGCTGTCACATCTAAGGCCTTTCTTCAGATTTAATGCAATAGCAAAAGTGATATTTACGCTTTTCATTGGAATTATTCTTTTATATTAATTTAATTGTTATTTGAAATATCTATGAAGTAGTTTAATTGGTTCCCACTCTAGTGTAGGGTGGAGGGGGTAACTTGAATTCCCCGTCCACCCACCAGTGGGAAACCCCTCCCCGCGCCGCTTCCCGGCCACAAGCTCCCCCTATGCCATTGATGGCTGCCCCTCTTCAAGAGGCAATCAACCTAGTCAGCGATCTGGCTATGTCGGTTGACATCAATGAGGTACAAGAGCTATTCCACAAGATGCAATACGCTCAATCCCCAGCGGACGTGATCCAATACACATTGGAACACGCAAACTTACTAAGCGCCCTTAAGCGCTTCGTCCCCCAGGCCCCTCCCCAGTACAACCACTATGGGTAGTACAACCGAACGCACGAAACCGTACTCAGTTTCGTTAGCGTCATTTAACGCTGACGGCCTCTTCAAACAACGTGACCTCGTCCACGACTTTTGTTGTACCCACCTTATCGATATCTTATGCGTGCAGGAAACCTTTCTAAAACCGGGGAAGGCGAACCCTAGGTTTGCCAATTACAGAACGGTACGTAATGATAGAGTGAACTCCCGTGGGGGAGGCACTCTTATCTATTACAAAAGGTCCCTGCACTGCATTCCCCTACCTACCCCGACTCTTGTTAATATGGAAGCATCTTGTTGCCTCCTAGCTATGACTGGTCATCAACCTATAGTCATAGCGTCCTGTTACCAAGCTTGCTCCAAGCCGATCGTCCGAGCTGACTTAGAAGCCTTGTTCTCATTAGGAAGCGCCGTCCTTCTGATTGGCGACTTCAACAGTAAGCACATCCTATGGAATTGTAACGTCAACAATCCCAAAGGTATTGCACTTGAAAACCTAATCGCAGAACTTAACTTTGACATAATTGCGCCCACTGAGCCCACTCACTACCCTTATATGGAAGACCATCGATCTGACTTGCTTGACATGGCACTACTCAGAGGCGTAACACTCCGGTTACGCTCCATAGAAGTGGTTCACGAGCTTCACTCTGACCACCGACCCATTATACTACGACTAGGTCCCGACCCAACGACTGACCTCCCCCGCCCCACTAAGACGATAGTGAACTGGAAGCAAGTAGGCGATGCCCTAAAGGCTATCAGTTCACCGGACCTTGACAAGATCCCTGACGACATCCTGACAAAAGATGACGTAACCCTTGCGATCGATTCGTTCACCAATCACCTCTCCACCGTAGTAGGTGCATCCGCAAAGGAGGTCATAGTGCCGGACGACCGGCGCCTTGTCATTCCAGCGGATGTGAGACGATTGGTGACGGAGAGTAAAGCAGTGACCCGACATTACGACTCTTACCCCAGTAAAGAGAACAAAACTAAGAAACGCCACTTTGAACGCATGGTTCAAAGTCGCATGTCTGAGTTGCGTGATCAACAATGGGGCGATAAACTTTCAAACCTCGTGCCAAGCCACCATGCTTACTGGGACTTGGCGCGAGGCTTGAAAGGAAGTAACCATAACGACATGCCTCCCTTATACAGACCAGTCCCACTAGTCCCAGCGTTCTTTGACGAAGACAAAGCTGAGTGCCTAGCTGATAGCCTAGAGGCTCAGTGTTCCCCTAACGTAGATCACGTTGACCAAGCTCACCTCGATTCGGTGGATGCTGAAGTCGAACGTAAAAGCTCTGTGGTCACCTCTGAACTCCCACCAATCACCTTAGCGACTTACGCTGAGGTGGAGAGACTGATCAAGGCCCTCCGACCGCGCAAATCCCCCGGTGCCGATGGCATCTCCAACAGGGTTCTTAAAACCCTCTCTCCTCCTCTCATCCATCTCTTAGTCAGCATCTTCAATGCTGCTATGAGCCACTGCTTATTCCCAGACACCTGGAAATGTGCAAATGTCATTGGCATTCACAAACCAGGCAAAAGCTCATCTGACCCCACCAGTTACCGCCCCATCAGCCTCCTCAGTGCCTTAGGCAAACTTTACGAGCGGTTACTTGCAAACCGTCTCCAGTCCCATGCTAAGGAACACCACCTTATCCCAGATCAGCAGTTTGGCTTCAGACCCGGACACTCATGCGTCCAACAGGTGCACCGTCTCACGGAGCACATCATTGAGGGCTTCAATAAGTACCCCAAACCCCAGACTACGCTAGCAGTCTTCCTCGACGTAGCGAAAGCTTTTGACAAAGTCTGGCACAATGGCTTGATCTACAAGCTATACCAATTTGGCGTGCCAGAACGTCTTGTGCTCATCCTACAAGACTTCCTTAAAGCCAGAAGCTTTCGCTATCGCGTGGAAGGCACCCTCTCCTCCCCCCACCCAGTCAGAGCCGGAGTCCCTCAGGGCTCCGTGCTATCACCTATTCTCTTTGCACTGTATACCAGTGACATCCCACGCTCTCAGCCCAAAGTATTCCTAGCCCAATATGCGGACGATACCGCCATTTACACCACTGGGTGGCATATCAACAGACAGTCCTATTTCGTCATTCAACGGGCCGTCACCGAGATCGGTGACTGGTTCCGAAAATGGCGCATCGCGGTCAACCCAGCTAAAAGCACAGCTATGTGCTTTACTGAGAAGACACGCTCCCCTTACCCGAAACCGCTTATTTTGTTCGACGAACCCATTCCCTGGGTTCCTAGAACAAAATACCTCGGAATCACCCTTGATCGTCATCTCACCTTTAACGATCACATAACAACCGTCCGTAACAGAGCGGCCTTCGTAATGGGTCGCCTTGGTCCCCTACTTCGCAAAGAGAGTAAAATGTCTCTTAGTAATAAGAAGACACTTTACACTGCCTGCATCCGCCCCATCATGACTTACGCATCAGTAGTGTTTAGTCATGCTAGTGAGGCCCACCTTCATAAACTTCAAGTCATCCAAAACCGTTTTCTTCGTAATGCAACCGGCGCCCCGTGGTATATCCGGAACACCGAGTTGCATTGCGACTTAAACCTTCCCTCTCTAGCGCAGTTCAATAAGGACTGCGCCCGCCGATACTTTGATCGAGCGCCCCACCACCCGAACCCATTGGTTGTCCAGGCATCGAACTACTCGACTGCCTCTTCTATCCCATTTTTCAAACCCCCCCGTCGCCGACCACGGCAGGTATTAGACGACCCGGATGACCCCATCGCAGCCATTACATTGGCAGCTTTAGCGTTATCCGCAAGTCGTCGAGGTAAAATCCCCAGGTGTGAGGTAATCAGAGGTCACACAATCAAACACCGAGCTCGCCGGCGAGCTCGAGGCAAAAACAAGGTCACGATAAATTGCTCTCCAAATAGTCAAAGAGTATTATTCAGTAGGGCCCAATTGTGCAACACTGCAGTTGCACAGAGGCATTTTGCTCCGATCCCCCCCATGTCTCTCGACAGCGAGACAAGCCGAGGTCCGAACCACAGTGGTGCCCTTGAGCTCGCTGTCAACCCCTCCTATAATAGCGGTACGTTTTCGGCGTCCGCAGGAGACGGAGGTAGAAAGCGCTTTTCGCCTTCTACGCCCGTCTCGGGAGAAGTGCCTTCGGCACTTCTCCCTCCCGGGCTATTGTAGGGCCAGGCCCTCGCCCAAAACCCGGTGGAGCTGGACGACCGCACAGGCGGTAGCCAGCATCTATGTCCTCCCTTAACAAACAAACAGTGGGAAAGTCCAGTGGGTGGACGGGGCATCGCCCACACTAGTCTTGTTTTTAGTACAACGTAAGATGAACTATTTATTTATTTTTATTTCTTAATAAGGATGACGTTACCACTTACACTTATTATTATCATAATTTAGATTTTTTAATAAATATAATGCACACATAACATTGACTCAATTAATTTAAATTAATACATTATTAATACATATATATCATTACTATAGAATGTCAATTAACTAAATAAATTTAGCTACAAACATTGGTAATAAAAAAATATGAAAATAAATTTTTAAACAAATTTCATTAGAGTAAAAAAAACTATAGGTGGAGCTCCCCACACGATAGGATAAATAAGAATCATTCGTCATATTGGCTTAGCGGTTAGAACATACTCCGACGATGAACACGGCGCTGGACAATACCGATACCGACGCCGACGCCAACACTGATCACTACGCTTAACCAATACCGATACCGACGCCGACGCCAAAACTGATCACGACGCTGAACCAATACCGATACCGACGCCGACGCCAACACTGATCACTACGCTTAACCAATACCGATACCGACGCCGACGCCAAAACTGATCACGACGCTGAACCAATACCGATACCGACGCCGACGCCAACACTGATCACTACGCTTAACCAATACCGATACCGACGCCGACGCCAAAACTGATCACGACGCTGAACCAATACCGATACCGACGCCGACGCCAAAACTGATCACGACGCTGAACCAATACCGATACCGACGCCGACGCCAACACTGATCCCTACGCTTAACCAATACCGATACCGACGCCGACGCCAAAACTGATCACGACGCTGAACCAATACCGATACCGACGCCGACGCCAACATTGATCACTACGCTTAACCAATATCGATACCGACGCCGACGCCAAAACTGATCACGACGCTGAACCAATACCGATACCGACGCCGACGCCAACACTGATCACTACGCTTAACCAATACCGATACCGACGCCGACGCCAAAACTGATCACGACGCTGAACCAATACCGATACCGACGCCGACGCCAACACTGATCACTACGCTTAACCAATACCGATACCGACGCCGACGCCAAAACTGATCACGACGCTGAACCAATACCGATACCGACGCCGACGCCAAAACTGATCACGACGCTGAACCAATACCGATACCGACGCCGACGCCAAAACTGATCACGACGCTGAACCAATACCGATACCGACGCCGACGCCAACACTGATCACTACGCTTAACCAATACCGATACCGACGCCGACGCCAAAACTGATCACGACGCTGAACCAATACCGATACCGACGCCGACGCCAAAACTGATCACGACGCTGAACCAATACCGATACCGACGCCGACGCCAACACTGATCCCTACGCTTAACCAATACCGACACCGACGCCGACGCCAAAACTGATCACGACGCTGAACCAATACCGATACCGACGCCGACGCCAACATTGATCACTACGCTTAACCAATATCGATACCGACGCCGACGCCAAAACTGATCACGACGCTGAACCAATACCGATACCGACGCCGACGCCAACACTGATCACTACGCTTAACCAATACCGATACCGACGCCGACGCCAAAACTGATCACGACGCTGAACCAATACCGATACCGACGCCGACGCCAACACTGATCACTACGCTTAACCAATACCGATACCGACGCCGACGCCAAAACTGATCACGACGCTGAACCAATACCGATACCGACGCCGACGCCAACACTGATCACTACGCTGAACCAATACCGATACCGACGCCGACGCCAACACTGATCACTACGCTTAACCAATACCGATACCGACGCCGACGCCAAAACTGATCACGACGCTGAACCAATACCGATACCGACGCCGACGCCAAAACTGATCACGACGCTGAACCAATACCGATACCGACGCCGACGCCAACACTGATCACTACGCTTAACCAATACCGATACCGACGCCGACGCCAAAACTGATCACGACGCTGAACCAATACCGATACCGACGCCGACGCCAAAACTGATCACGACGCTGAACCAATACCGATACCGACGCCGACGCCAACACTGATCACTACGCTTAACCAATACCGATACCGACGCCGACGCCAAAGCTGATCACGACGCTGAACCAATACCGATACCGACGCCGACGCCAACACTGATCACGACGCTGGACCAATACCGATGGAAAGTGCGGGTTCGAATCCCGCACATGACTATATTTTTTTCTCTTGCAGTAATTTTGTAATATTGCATTTTACTTTAAATTTTGTATTTAATTCCTAAAAAGATAATGAAAATAATTTTTTCTCCACAAATGTGTTGAAAAACGTCATATAAAACGGATAAAAAACGCCCCCTCCATAACTCACTTCTGTCATAAATGTCATAATCACTATCACTACATAGTATAAAACAAAGTTGCTTCCCGCTGTCTGTCTGTCCCTATGTATGCTAAGATCTTTAAAACTTTTTGTCGTGCGTACTGCGAAAGAGTGGAACTCCTTACCGTTGTCAGTTTTTCCCGATAAATACAACATGGGTGTCTTCAAATCGAGAGTAAATAGGTTTCTTCTAGGTAAGCGTGCTGCATCTCAGACCACACCAATGCTTAACATCAGGCAAGGTGTGGTCAAACGCGAACCTATCATGAATAAAAATAAAAAAAAACTATGTAACGGATTTTGATGCAGTATTTTTTACGGCCGGTTTCAATAATCTACTAGCAGTTAAATGTAGATAGCTATCGGAGATAATAAGTAAAGTTTGATCTATCTGTTACTGCCGTTTCAATAACGTTAACGTTCTAACCCTATCTAAGATCAGAGATAGATTGAACTCCTATCTTTGGTTAAGGCGTCCCCCCGAAACGTTTTAATTTTGAATTTCTAACTAGTGCTATCTTAAATTGTATACACATTCATAGCTTTGTTTTACTACATTACGTTATTATCTATATAAAGATAAGTTTTAATTGATAGTTATTTTGAAGTACAATTTATTGCATAACACATATTATATTCCAATAATAACTAAAATAAAACACATTTATTACGATCCTTTAACAAAAACAAAACGCACATTGTCATCTATAACAGTCAGGCACGTCATGCCACTTAAATTTTTATTGCCATCAGACGAGACTGCCTGCTTGCTTTGTAAACATAAATTTAACCGTGGTTTTTTTCTTAGATATAAATTTAGTGTTTTGTTTTGCTAATTTATATAAAACATGTCTCAACAAGACAACGTTAGTACCATTTATTAATTACCTTTTCTATGTACTTTTTAATTATTCAAATTTAATGATACACAAAGATGCTATGTTATTTATACGCTAAACAAATCAGTTTCCTTTAAATTTTCCGCCTGGCTAGCTACCACCCTCAAGAAGAAAATCTGTCGCCAAGCACCTAACGGTGTGTTCCGGCAGTTGTCCTCAAGAGCCAGTAATTTTAGGTTAGCCTGAACAACATCTTCGACCACATCATCACTTACCATCAGGTGAGTTAGTGGGCAAAGGCTATCTCAAAACCTATCATGCAAAAAAAAAATATATACGACACTCAAGAAACTTAATAGATAAGTATCAGACGAAATCGAGCGATAAGTAAATCTCTTACTACTACTTATATGAACTATCGACAGATAGCTTTCGAAACGTTATTGAAACGCTCCTCGTTTTTTTTCTATGGAACAAGTTATCTATGGTAAGCGATAGACCCTCCGAAAGATAGATCAATGTTTTATAGAAACGGTAAAATGCACTATCCTTAAGCAGTAGCTTTTTTAACTGATAGTAGAGGATAGATAGGTTATTGAAACCGGCCGTTAATAGATAGTGATTCAAGAGGAAGGTTTATATGGATATGGTAAAGAAACACTGATAATTAGAGGTTTCTTATGTGATGTTGCATGCATTGCAACCGTGCGAAGTCGGGTCGAGTCGCTAGTATACGAAAAAAACTCTGCTTTCTTACTGATTAATATTTTCACTTAACACGGTAACAGTCAAGATATACAAATATAAAAGTACATAATAATTTGTGTAAAATAAATGATATAAGTAGTTTGTACTATAATATAATTTCGTGCTTGAAACTCCTCGTGAGATGTTTGTGCGGTAGTACTATCGAGTTCAGTAGTATCATCTCGGCTGGGACGACCACGCCCGCTCCTGAGAACAAAAACAGACTTCAAAAGGGATATAGGTAATTAACGTAAGCAATGATGGCCGAGCGGTTACAGCTATGGGCTGCCGTGCCGCTGGTCCCTGGTTCGATCCCCAATGGATCCAAAATGGAAGGGCATTTTGCTCGCCTGGCTAGAAAATCTGTCGCCAAGCACGTAACAGTGTGTTCCGACAGCAGTCCTTGAGAGACAGTAAAATTACAGGCACATGAGACTCAACTGCATGTCTCAGTGTGACGGGCGCAGTGCTATTCGTCACATGACGAAATGCATCTGTTATAGGCAGAGGTTAATCCGCTTATCATCAGGTGGGCCTCGTGCTTGTTCCGTCGCAATCACATATAATAAAGGTTCTTGAATAGTATATAAATGTGTAATGACGTGGGTGTTGATACACTTCTTGCCTACCACTTTGGGGATATAATGAGTTATATTATCATCCCCTCATCATTCACTTCAGGTATAAGCCACCGGGTGTAAGGTATCAGTCAAACATTCCGGTACAGGCCGATTCTTATAGAATCCAATAATAAATGTACAAATCGCCTCACGTCCGATTTTGGCCGGTAAGCAAGAGCAGCAACCAAGCTGCATGCCGGTAAGGGCGTGGCCAATACCCAAGCCGGTAAGCAAGAACGTTATCCATCGCCGCATATAGTTCGGTCGCAAACCTATCCGGTATTCTCAGCGTCAGTGTATTCTCAACTCTGTGACTTTAATTATAGAGATAATTTTAGCTTAGCGTGTCTCCATTAAATGTTGGACACATGAATATAATTGCATAGGTGTGCGCTAAATATTTATTTTGCAAGCAATTTTTATTAATTTTTTCAATTGTGCTACTTTCGCTCACAAAGCGAACGACCTCTGTCTGACAACAGCTGTCATTTTCAAAGGATTTGATCTTATTATTAAATAAATTATAATGCAGTCTTTCATACGATCAAAGCAAATGTAAATACTATGCGACATACAAAACTAGGTTTCCAATAAATTTTAAACGCTAAAAACGTGTGTATTTTATGGACATTTCAATTTAATTTTCTTACGTTCACAAACACACCCTCCCTTACACAAATACACACACATTCACATGACACATATAGTTTTTTTATTATTATTTCTGTGTTAACTGTAATTTCTCTTAAATGTTTAGTTTAACAATGTTATATATTTATATATAATATAATTTCAGTAGGTGTATTATGACTGTCTAATTAAAATATAAGTATCATTTATAAAAAGTAAATACGTAATTGGCCTTAGGTAAAAGTAATTATTATAAAACTCTGTATTTAAGGGCTGTGGACTTTGTTAATAAAGAAATATATATATATATATACATATATATTATTTTAGAAAAAGTTCAACTGTCTTCGGACATGGGTCAAAATAGTACCGCGATGTCATTTGTAGATGTTTTCAAAGTTTTCGAAACATTGTAAGAGAACGTTCGAAACGTTATTTTCGCCTAGAATGTTCCAAGACGAACATCCAATGTGATAATTTTTGGAATTTGTGAGTGTTCTTTTTGAACGCCATATTTATATTGGTTGTGTATACATTTATTCTTAGATATTAACTATCTGATAATTGGAAATCCGGCCCTAACAAACGATAATACATATTTAATAAAATACTACCACTTGCACATGCTATTTCGAAGCGCTCGTCGCGATGTTTGCTTAGCCGTTTTTAACCAATTAGCTAAGTTAAGCAACGTCCGTCGCAATCATGACTTGGTTGGGTGACCGCTGGTGACATTACTACTGAGCGCTTCAGTGCTTCGGAGGGCACGTTAAGCCGACGGTCCCGGTTGTTGTCTTAGGATGGTAGTCGTTACATCATGGTGGTAGGGCATTTTGCGAATGCACACCTGGCTAGCTACCACCCTTAAGGCTCGGAAATTACGAAATAGGGCCAACATGATATGGGAAATCTCATAAACCAGGTACCGGATGGTACTGCAATTTAAATACACGATACTCAAGGATATAAGTAATACTTTCATCGATTTCAAAACATGTTTCCTAATAATTGGCTCGATAGAAAAAAATCTCAAAAACACCTCTGAAAATAGAGGATTCCTACTTTTTCCGCCAGATTTTAGTGTTTTAAAATTTGTTTTTTTTTTCTAAAATATTGATTTTTTAAGTACAATAAATTTCATTGATTATTTTAATCCAAAAAAAGCACAGTTAATGCGTACTGAGCCTGTTTACAAAATGTCACATACGCCCTTTCATTCCGAGAAGCGTTAACATCATGTCGCACTATTTACTCCAGCGATCTACGTATATTGCTATCATCCTCGCTCATATCGCGGTCAGCCGCGTCGTGCGTCGGACCTGCGTCACTTTTCTCGGCGATCTCAATTAAAATATGGGAATAAAAAAATATAAAAAAATATCAGCATGCTGGGCACGCTGCCAACTGGGAGTGGGCTGGAGCATTTGGACTGCCTATGAGTCTGCTATGACTTATAGGTGTCTAAATGCTTTTATTGTAGTAGCTGTAGTGTTGTATATAGTTCATAGTATTTTGTTTAATAAAGGCATACCATTAAAATAAAACATGGGTAAAATTATAAATAAACGCTTTGGGAGTGCAAAAAAGATGTATAAAAATCGTCAAAAACGCATGATGGACATAATAAGGTATGCATCTATGGCTTCCTTTCTCCATGTACCTATGTATATATCTCTTATATTAATGAAATTATCATATGATTGTGAACCCTAACGCAATAAAATAAACACTTCAAACATTTTACAAGACGTAGGTACAACTTTAGATACCTAAAATAATTATTATAAGCAATATACAGAATTTTTCGTAATGAATGAAAAATGAATTATTTTAGATGGATCATGATTAATTTATACAGTTTCTGACAATAAGGCACAAAGGTTATGTACATAATTTTCGACTAATCAATCGTCGTTCAAATAGCGCATAGTAAGTGACATCGCTTCGCAATTGAGAGGCACGTGGATCGAATCCAGCGTAAAGAGATTCTTTTTGGTCAAATTTTAATTTTACGACATAATTCTTAAGGGGATCACCGTAGTGAAACGCGCACTTTTGGAATCTTCTTGTACTGAAAGTATGAGTTCAAAATGTGCGAAAAAAATATATCATATTCTTTAATTCTTTATTGAGTGAATTAGTTGATTAGTTTTTATTAAAACTTATTAGTTCTTCTGTAATAAATTGTAATCGGCGACCCTTTTTAGATTGTTTTTTATTAATTTAAGACGCATAGTTGAATTAAATGCAATGATTCTTTTTTTTAAAAATAGCTAATACTATACTCTAATGAACTACTTACTAACTTGTGTTGAAAACATTTTTATGAATTTTTGCCACAAAATTCTCTGATCGCGAGAAGAAATCGCAACGAAAATCAGTCTGCCCGCAGCACTCGGGCCGTTTGGACGTGGGATCTGTGCCGTTCGTTACATCATCATTTTTGTGCATTTATTTTACGAAATATTACAATATTTTTTTACCATACGTTAATTTGGAAGTCATAAATTATTGAAACTCAAGTAAAACATTTATTGGGGAAGTACTTTTGTTTATATTGATTTATAAAATCTTTATAACAACTTTTTTGAGCGAGTTGATTAAAGTTCAGACACGGCATTGTTAATTCCTATTTTAGTAGGTATCTAGACTTTTAACCCTTGGTAAAATATTTCATTTTGTTATTATTAGGTTACTGTACAATTAAATGAGAACATATTCCCAATACCCTTAACACACTTTCCGAGACGATTAACTACTTTCTAGGTATATATAATAAAATAAGTAGTAATTAAATTAAAATATAATATATAAATATATATATGTATATATATCTCACCATGTTATCCTCTTCAAGACATCGCTCGGAAGATTATAAATTGAAGAGTTATTTTTTTATTTATACAAGTCAGTATCGATCATGCAACATGACGTTTATTGTGTCCAAACCTAATCCATACCAGGCGTGGTACTGAACATTTAACGATGTCAGTAACATAGGCATTGTGTTAATGCTAGTCATAAAAACACTTTTGTTGGCATGCTATATGATTTCAAAAAAGCGCTAGATTTAGCGCTAGGCACCAAAACGCGCTTTTGGCCAAAAAAGCGCTAGATCTGGCGCTGAACGCGCT
The DNA here is from genome assembly GCA_963854805.1 of Plagodis dolabraria. NCBI lineage: Eukaryota > Metazoa > Arthropoda > Insecta > Lepidoptera > Geometridae > Plagodis > Plagodis dolabraria. The sequence goes on along the minus strand of OY978462.1, from coordinate 9,050,692 downwards.
AAGTTGGCACCACTGCTCGGTAGGTATACCTACCGAGTTCATTGCCCTCGCAATGCGTTAGAATACCTAGAACGCGTGTGTATGTGTGAGTCTTGTCCACGGCGGCCGCGAGTGTTGTCGTCGCTATCATTCTCAAAGTCAACGCGCCACAGCTTAGGCAATAGTTAGAATTAATTTGGTTTATGTGAAAATTAATTATGAGTGGATCACATTCAGTTATCGATTCTACACCATCCCCCGCAGTATTGTTAATGAATTAATAGTCACCTTATATATGTCGTATCTGGTAAACGGTTACAGATAAGTAAAGGAGTTTTGAACAAATGACATAGGGAATCGAGAGAGCAGTCAAATGACATGCAAAAAAATCCAAAATAGTAGAATTCAAGATGGCTGCCATAAAAAATGCTGAAGTGCGATCCTCCTGAAGTAAAGCTGGGCTTCAGTGTGATCGGAGCACTTTGTATGGTGGCTATCTTGAATTCCATCATTCTGGATTTGCCCTACGAGCTCTTCTTCTTCATCATACTACATTTAGAGCACGGATAGTGCGTGAGTTCAAAGGGCGAGTGCAAGGCGAGGCTGCAGTCCGATTCGTGTGAGTGACTTGCGAGGCCGAAGGCTGAGGTCTGACTTGGGAGTATTTTCCATATCTTCAACTGGTCTCCATGATGAATGGCCGCGATAACTGAAGCACCTACGAGTGGGGTTCTTTAACCAATGTGACTCAGAAACTTGGTACGATTCTGCCTGTACCACTTTTAGTAGCGGTAGGGTGAATCTTATATGGCGGTTTCATTACAGTTATCTTTTATTATTATTATTATCTTTTATTTTATTATTGAGCATTGCATTGGGATTATACTTCTATTAAAATTTTGAACTTTTATTTTATTATTATTTGTATTTATTATGTTACCTCATAAATAAACTCTAAAATTGCAAAATGACTTTCTATAACTGAAATTATACCTATGCATAATATTTATTTATCTATAGATATATAGAAATATGATCAAGAGTAAAATTGCAAGTTTCTGTTTTAGAGTTGGTAAGTATATGACAGTAACCCAGTGGTTGGTGCGGATAACGTCCTATAAGTTCAAGTACATATTTAATATGACGAGTAGGATATGTTGTGCTGTTTTTGGTTGCATGAATTCGTCCAAACTAAACATATTAATTGTAAAATAGCTGCAGGTATCTATAACCAAGTAAAAGATATTCCCTGTTCTCCACCTTGTCCATGTTTGCCAAAACAATTTTTGATTAAGGTTTATACTTTACTAGCTTTCCGGGCGCGGCTCCGCCCGCGCGTATGTCGGTTATCGCGCGAAAACATTAATCTCTTTAAGCGCAGACGGATAAAAACTATCCTATGTTTTTTCCCGGGTCTCAAACTATCTCCATACCAAATTTCATTCAAATCGGTCCAGTAGTTTCGCCGTGAAAGCGTAACAGACAGACAGACAGACAGACAGACAGACAGAGTTACTTTCGCATTTATAATATTATTAGTACTGATTATTCAATAATAAAGCATTTCATACGTTTCAGTCGAGGTGCAAATATTTTTTACTACCAATGAAAAACATCACGCATTTTTACACACTTCCTATTCAATTTACAAAGTATTTTATCTAAACTAATAGAGGAAAAATTTGATTGTGCATTTGTTTGTTTGCATTGAATAGGCTCTGAAACTAATAGACCGATTTGAAAAATTCTTTCACCATGAGAATCCAACATTATCCCTGATGAACATAGGCTATAGAAGATTTTCAAAAAGTTAGGTCGTGTGTAAACTTTGATAACGTAACATAAAGTGCGAAAAAAATACCAAAAAAAATCGTTAGGTATATCGCATACGCTACGGAAATCATTGAAAATAGAGCCAAGTGATATACTACAATTTTATAGAAGACATCTATAAAAAAGTCCGCAGTACTATAAGTCTAACTATTACAGTTATGTCACAATAACTGGTTTTTTATATGTTGAATTTATAAGTTTTGTTTTTTTTGTTAAATACTCGTGTGAAGCCGGGGCGAATCACTAGTTTTGCGTTATCAAAAAAAGTATATTTACAATCACAAAACAAAATGGAAACTCAAAATAGGCAAATGTAATTAAAATGCTGGAGGCGAGCAGCCCTATCGCATGTTTACGTACCGCCCGGCTGTAGGTAGTTATTTCGAGGACAGGGCCGAGTTAAAATACTGTATAGATAATATTACCGTGTTTCGTACCGCTTCATGAAGTCAAAGTACTTTTTTGAGCACAATATTGAGATAATACTTTTGAATTTTAAATTATAACCTCCTTTTATGGACCCTATAATCTCAGCAAACCACAAACCAATTAAGCTCCTACCGGTTCTTACTTGCAAATTCTGTTGATATGCATAATAGGCACCTTTCTACCAAATTTCAAGAAGATCGACTAAGGCAATCGAGATTCATTGACGGGGAAATATACACTGCTCAGACCTCCATCGAGACCTCGCTTCGCTTAGTCTATTAAAAAAATATCATTACCTACAAATGATAACATTTTTTTACCTTAGAGGTTTGCAGTAACTGCAGGTAAAAATGTTGTTATCTACACTTCTGTTCTGCCGCTTCTAATAGCGCACGAAACTCTACAATTTTAGCGACGCTATGCGTGGTACGGTGACTAGTGCCGCCGTGCGACTGAATATTTTTATGAGTTAAAAGTTAACGCCTATTTCTATTAGCTCCGCCCGAATTAGAAATTATTTTGACTACGGTCTTGCCCTTAATAATACAATAATAATTTTACGTATGTACGTGGACAATATAATGTGTCTGACAGTAAGGCATAAACGATATGTGTGTAATTTTCGACACCTTGGTCAATGATTGTATAGTGTGTAACTTCAGAAGTCGAATCAGAAGATCGAGTACCGTGGATCGAATCTCACATACCTAGATTCTTTTTGGTGACTTTTTTATTTGTATTACTTTTTATTTGATACGTATTATATTTACGTATAATTAAGTTTTCTGACGCGTATTCAATTTACGATTACAATGCTTGCAAATTTATTAGGTATCTCGAGTTTCCATGTTTTCATATAATTAGAGAGTTTAGTATATCTAATGAACGTGAACATTAAATAGGTACTACCTAATCTAGCTACCTGAACACGTTTTTTTCATAGATCTCGAAAAAGTATGTCTTGGATGGACACGAGTTGCCACAGCGTAATAGTTACAGTAGAACAACATTATCAATTTACTACATAGTAACAAAGCTATGTTGAGTAAACACCGTCCTTCTGTCCACTACTATAGAAAACACAAACTTTCATACATGTAAAGTTATTGAAATATTCATGGTATTATCGAGTACGTAATATATTAGTACATATAAATTAGTAGTAAAAAGATGGCCGTAAACGTTTGATGCGATAGAGATAATGAAATTCTGAAATGAAAACTTAATACAAAAAGAAGAAGCCTAAGCTTCTGCTTTAGAATGAGACTTTCCATGGTTTTCTTGAATAGCATAATAATTAAGAACTGACTAAAAGAAAATGAAATAATTAGCACCATACCAATACTTACGTAAGAACATCGAGTAAGGTGCATTATAGGGGATTTAACTATAACGCCCTTAATAACCAAAGTGTAGCGGATATACTACCAAAGAGAGTATTCCCCAGGACGTTTTGGTGTTAAAGGGCGGCCGGTAATTCAACAAAAGTTAAAATTATACACATTATAGCCATTATGTTTTTAAATGTTACATCTTCTGTGTTGTATAAACAACATATGGTAGCCATATAAAGAACCCCATATATTGTAGGATAGGAGGATGCTTCTTGGTTATTGATACTATCCCATAACTTACTTACCAATAAAATTCTTACCCCCGGTTTCTGAAACGCAAATCAGCGACAAATTATTTTAAATGCTTGTTAATCCATTGTCATACGCAGATTGGGTTGCTAAAAACTTAATGTGACTGTTTGTCAACACTAATGTCAAATCTCCAAGTAATCGACAATTATTTCAATTTTGGGTTTCTGAAAAGCTTTTCGGTACGTTAACGGTTTGTCAAACTGACTAATTCTAATTGCCCAAAATCGACCAATTATTCTAAGATTAACGTCTTGATATCGTAAAAATATATAAAAATAGTTTTAAGCATTCCTACCTACAACGTTTACTCTAATAACTGATAAGATAGAACAAGAACAGAATTATATCAAGTATGATTACTCTAAAAACACATATTGCTATTTTTCATACCGAAGGTACTGGGTAGCACTTCACCACTATCTCACCTGATGTTAAGTGACGATGCCATCGATGATGCAGCTCGCTTACCCTGAAGATACCTATTCACGTAATTAACCAGAAACACAGACTCAGGCAGAGTGTTCCATTCCCTAGCGGTGTGTATGATGAGCGAGTATAGAGGTTAGAATAAATGGCAATACTTCTTCCGGGTCTTTGATAAGAATAGGAGTACCGCAAGGATCAATTTTAGGACCTTTTCTGTTTCTAACATATATAAATGATCTGCCTTGCATGGTTAAAAATTTCTGCAATATAGTTTTATTCGCAGATGATACCTCCCTGATTTTTAAAGTAGATAGGAGGGATAGTGAACTTATTCAAGTCAATAATGTGTTATCTATGATCTCTAAGTGGTTCGCAGCTAATAATCTTCTCTTAAATTAAAAAAAGACCAAATGTTTAAAGTTTTCTTTACCAAATGTTACTTATGTTGAACCAAACATTAAGCTTGGCCTAGAAAAACTCTCTTTTGACAATGCGACAGTCTTCCTGGGAATTAAAATGGATTCAACTTTACAGTGGAATCCACATATACATGATCTATCCGGAAGACTTAGTTCTGCTGCATATGCAGTTCGTAAGATAAGACAGCTAACAGACGTAGCTACTGCTAGGCTCGTTTATTTCGCGTACTTCCACAGTATTATGTCTTATGGTGTATTGCTGTGGGGAGCTGCTGCTGAGATAGAGACAATCTTTATCTTACAAAAGCGTGCAATTCGAGCCATATATGAAATGGATCCTAGGGAATCCCTGAGAGATCTTTTTAAAGAAATTGATATTTTAACTTTACCAAGTCTGTATATATTTGAAAATATTATGTATGTTCGTAAAAATCTGAGCAAATTTAAATCAAACAGTGACAATCACGATTATAACACTAGGAATAAAGATAAAATAGCGGTTTTATAATAAATTGCCCAAACATATTACAATGCTCATAGAAAGAAAATTCAAGTTGCATGTGAAGAATATTTTGATAAAGAAATCTTACTACACAGTTTGTGATTACTTAAACGACAAAAATGCTTGGACTGGTTCGCCTCTGCCAAGTTAGCGCCTGTCACCTACGTAATGTAAATAAAGTATTGTAATAATTTTACTATATAGTATGTACTTAACACATTGTTAAAAAACGTTTAAAAGAATGGCCCCAAGTTTCTTGCCCATTCTTCTAGCAGTGGCTCTATAATTTTTGTTGGCTGAACGTGGCAGTACAATGTAGTATATTTCAATATTAAAATTTGTAATTGACCTTCATAAGAGCGTCGTAGACGCCTAAATTGAATAAATGATTTTGACTTTGACTTTGACTTTAGAACAAGAGTCCGATTATAGAACTACGTAAATATATTACTAAAGACTACGTGATTATAGTGTTGCTGCTCATTTGTTACTCAATAGGGTGCTATAAAATAACCATAGCAGCCATTAAACAAACCGCAGCTGGGTAGATTGTAATACCAACAAAAGCATTTCCAAGATAAGTAGGTTATGGACCTTCCAAACCCCAACCCTCTTTGAGAAAACACCTTTCGGCTAAGGGCATTAAGATATGGTTTAAAGCTCTGATGTGCGGCTACAACATATTCACGTTGATGTTAGAAGTGGTATTATTTTGTATTGATGCGCAGGAGGTCCATAGTTAGAATCTCACCGCGGTCTTTCACTTCACCGCATGATGCGAGGGCGGGAGTTTTGAGAATCATTGATAGGCTTGATAGTTGTTGGCCTTCAAGTAGAAAATATATTACCAAGCATCTAATGGTATGTTACGACGGCTGTTCTTGCCTATTCTTCTCTACTGACTTCATCATCATCAGACGTCAATCACTTACCATCAGGTGAGATTATAGTCAAAGCGTAGCCTAGCAGCAATAAAAAATGCCACTCATCATTTTTTTATTTTAATCGATTTTTACGATATAAAGCAACAAGTAAGGGGAGACAAACACGCACATTTTCACGTACGCTAGTGACTTTCACTATCAATAAACTATTACTGACATAATAACTATAAAATTAAAGAGTATTATAATCATCGTGATGGTATTGAGGATAAAGGGTTTTTTTTTTTTTGTAGCTGATAGGTAAGCCTTTGACCACAATCTCACGTGATGGTAAGTGATGATGTGGTCGAAGGTGTTAACAGGCTTAACCTAGAATTACTCTGGCTATCAAGGACAGCTGCCGGAACACACCGTTAGGTGCTTGGCGACAGATTTTCTACTTGAGGGTGGTCGCTAGCCAGGCGGGCATTCACAAAATGCCCTTCCACCATGCGGTGAAGCTCAAGCCCGCGGCGGGATTCGAACCATGGACCTGCTGCGCGGCAGTCCATAGCCAAAGCCACTGAGCTATCACTGCTGGATTCATAAAAATTAATGAAATTTGATAATTCCACTAGCGATAACCCATCAATGTTGACATTTTAGGGATTAGAGCGTACACTCGCACGACTGGACTCTGTCAATTAGAAATCCGAGCGCAAATAGTATTGTTGGATGTGAATGCCCAAATGGGCTTGTATTTTGACAAATAGGAACGCTTCGAACTCCTCTCTCTTGTTGTTTTACGTTTACGATCATCCGTCATATTTAATTGGTAACCATAGTAACGGTGGTGATGCCAAAAATGATTTGGGATTAATTTCATGTCAAAACAGAAGAGACAACGCTATGTGTTAAAAAAAGACAGAACACTAGAGAATGAATGAATTTGAACGACATTTTCAAATTTCATGTTATCATAGATAAACAAGCATTTTAATCAGGTGTTCTGTAATTTTTCATTAATATGCGTTCCAGAAACCCGTTGAAAGTTAGCGGATTGTTAATTGTGATGGCTTGTCAGATGAATAGAATTTTGATACGCGTACCGAAAACCGGCGATTAATATCGGACACCAAAAATATTATTTGAAAATCAATAAAAGTTTGTTATTTTTCTAGTATAGAAAATGGAGGAGAAGAACGACGCATTGTTGATATACACTATTACACAAAGAGTCTATTAAGACAAATCTCGAAACATTCACCTTTCGATTATTTTTTTGATTAATATGCAGGGTTATTGGTAAAATGCTAAATCCAGGGAAACCCGGACGGATGGCAGCCCTACTCTCATAGAATGTCCGATTTTATGTCGCACTCCGGTGCATCTTCGCAACATAATCTACCTATACAAGTACATACATCAAGTGACGGCACGGGTGTCGTTTACAAACATAAACGTATCTTTCGTAATCTTTGACTAATACAGTTAATAACAGTAATACCACGGTTTTATAATCGATATGTAATATTGTGGTATTACGTATGAATAGTAATACAAAGTAATAAATTTTCAAACAAAATACTTATCTTTCTCCTTGGGTGATTTCAATAATGGTATTATTTTGTTAGAAGTTTTGTTGTTCCACCCATCTACACAATAGCATCCACGAGATGTATTTATTATTATTAACAAATTGAAACAATAACTGTACCTACCTACTACATTCTCCATGTGATTTTTTGTTAGTGAAATCTTAATATGACTTGTAGTAATGACACGAGCAGGTACCCTTGATTGTTAGCGGAAACAAAGCCAGGATCTGAATGAACTACGCTACTTGATAAAAAAAACAAAAATTGGAACCGACTCCAACACCCAAAAGTGTGAAATAACTTGTTCAAGTCGGTACCAGGATAGTTCAAAAGTACCTATTATCACAATATTGTGCACGTGGTACTAGTGTTGGACTTGGACAAGTTAATTCACACTTTTTGGTGATAAAGTCATTTCCATTTTTATTTAAAAAAAAAAACACTTCTTTTATGACCCTTGCTACTTACGGGATCGATTTTCATTCATTGTCAACGACTATATCATCAAGATAAGTAAATATTTTTCAGTTATTGGAGTGTATGTCAAAAACGGCTTGACCGATTTTGATGAAATTTAACTGGAACCAAACAACAAGTATCAGCTTTCAAACAATAAAAGATTTTTTTAAATCGATTCACCCAGTCAAATGTTCTGAGGTAACAAACATATAAGAAAAAACACACGAATTAAGATACTCCTCCTTTTTTTGAAGTCAGTTAAAAATACCCAATAGTATAACCCGCTATTTGTATTTTGATCAGGGGTAAAAAAAAAATTTTATGATTTTCTGTGTAAATTTTACACAATATACTTGTTTTTGTAATAAATAAACCATCTTTTGTGTAACAGCTTACGCCTTGCATCAAAGTAGATACATAGTTCATGTTCATCAAAACCATAGTTCATGTTCATTAAAAATGAACATACACAAAAACTGCAAAAATCAAACAAGTTGGTAATAATCAAGACTAAACTTGTTCTACTGTAGGTATGGTAAATTTATTAACTCTGTCACACTATGATATTTACAGCATACAATCAACTAATGGTTGGTATCATGTATGCGTACTAGATGGCGCTTCAGCACACATCACATTCGTGTGTGACAAGATAGTTTCTACTAGTTCTACTAGAGAGCGCTCTAAATTTTTAATCAAATAAAATATTACCGTTGACTTACGGACGTGGCGCCATGTACACCGCGAAGTAAACACGCGAGGAGAAGTGGGGACAAAATCTAACATCTGGTTTTAGAATTCTGTCCCTTAAGGACATATACCCGCCAGCCAAAGCGTGAACTTATATATAAAATCAACATGTAATTTAAAAAAAACTCGCATGTAAATATAGTGTATTATTAGACCTATCGTTTCTGGCTTAAATCCTTTTTCTTTTGGACTTTAATTATTTTTTTATTATATAACTTTTAGTATATATCACTCGTTTTTAGGAGTTTGAGCCTCCAGATTTATATAAAAAGTATGGTACACATGTATAAATAACTTCCCATTATAGAAAGTTCATTATATTCTCCATGTTTGTGGTGCAATAGATATATAAAAAACATGTTTATTTTTCTCGAAAGAGATGCTTAAAGTTGGGTCTTTCTTTTATCTAAAATTACGAGTTTTTGAGCTAGTGTAATTTCAAAACTGTATAATTTAATGAAAATCTGATGCACCACAAACCTAGATATTAGGGTAGTGATTACGTAGGTAAAAAATCATTGAGTTTTATTCGCTATTATTAAAATGAGATTGAAGCTGCGTTTTGTATGGGGGCGTTCGTCTAAAATATATCCTAAGTAAAAAACTGTCGCCAGTGCATAGCTGTGTGTTCCGACAGCTGTCCTTGAGAGTTAGTAATTCAAGGTTAGCCTGAACAACATCTTTGACCACATCATCACTGTGTGATAGTGGTCAAAGGCTAACTTATCGATTATAAAAGAAAAATGATGTAATCATATTACGTCACTTACCAAGGATGGTGATTGAAGGGTTGAGACGTCCGTCAGTGTTGAATAGCGGCGTGTTGTCCATTTTGGCAAATGGTTTATTGGGATCTGGGTCTGACGGTGTGCCCTCTACGCGCGACCATGACCCTACTGTCGCTTCTTGTCCCACTGCAATGAAATATAAGAATTGTTTTTTATGGTGTAGGAGGTCAAACGAGCAGGTAAGAGACACCTGAAGGGAAATTGCTGTTTTTTTGAACATTCTAAGTCTTATTACTAAAAATGATTACAAACACGTGTTGAGCGAAAACCACATTTTCAATTTATTAGGTCACACATTTTTTTGTTCCGGTCGGGAATCGAATCCGCGTCCTCCGATTTCGCGCCGGATGCCTAAACCACTAGGCCACCGGAACCGCTTCTCTCTCTTTAGACATATATTCGATCGTAAAACAATATTATTTTCAAATTCGTATCCGCTGCGAAGCCACTTGCAACTGTGGTTGCACGCGGCACTCACAACTTTTTACCGGACGAACTTTTTTGTGTATTAGCATTTGCCGGCCGTACGTTAAGCGCAGCGTAATGTAAACAATTGTCTCTTGTGACTCAAGTATTTACCTTGGAAGGATAAATATTTGTTGCGCACAGTTGCGCGTGGCAATTACTGTTTTCGTTTCATGCAACCGTGGTTGCACGTGGCTAACACTCGTATATATGCGAACCAATGGCGACGCAATCGTTGTATTTTGGAATAAGATATTTTAATAAGGTTATTAGAAAAAGTAGGGATTGGTCCTATATGGTAATAAATACCGAAGATTTTCAGACCTTCAAGTATACCAACGGAACGTCAAACTTGAACATTTCAAAATTTGAGTGGAACATCTTTGGCGATATTATGTCTAAAAGGGTTTAGTTCGGGTTAACATACTATTATTTTTTAAATCTTTTCAAGCCCAAAAGTAAGAAACATTGGGTGACGTTTTAGATATAGTAGATACAATACGAATTTAGTTCATTGTACTATGGTTTAGGTAACAGTGAAGCAACGCTGCACGCGAGAGCTCTTTTCAGAGTCATCACACCTTCCCCGCCGCGTGTCTGTCATAAAAATCGATACCTGGTCACAGAATACAACTTGACACCCAACCTTTTGCATCGCATACTATTCTCTATAACACATTATAACAATACTCAACTCTTTAGAGCCGATTCTAAGTTGTTTCGGTTCAGCAATACTTCACAAGGGAACTGGTTCCACGTAATAGCAGTGCAAGGCAGTTTTTGAGAGCCAGTAGTTCTATTAGCCTGAAAAACCTTTTTGATCGCATCATCACTAACCGTCAGGTGAGATAGTGGTCAAATGATAGCCCATCAATTATGAATTATAAAGAAAAAATCCCAAACATGTTTTTTTGTGCTATTCATATTTCATATTATTTTATTTTTTATATATAAGCTGAAAAAAGTTCTTTTTGTACCACAATGTACTGATGACGTGTATTTTGTCATATATGAATAAATGAATATGAGCTTTGGTAGGTCTCTTTAGCAAGAATCCCTCTTGGTAGGCACCACCGCAGTACCAGTAAATGAACAGTAACATCGTTCAGAACTAAGAACTCTTTTATCTTGAGTCCAATTTTCACCGTCACGCCAGCGCCTATCGAATCATTGCTCTATGATATATTCAATGGTTACAGACACCACGGACTGAATACATGACGAGCGACTAACAGTAACTTTTTTGAGAATTATGAACACATTTATCCTGAGTCCTGTTTTCACCGTCCCGCCGGCGCACATCGACACGTTGAGCCTATCGTTAACAGTAGCATTGTTGAAGCGTACGGACTCTTACCCTGACTCCCAATTTCACCGTCACGCCGGCGCATATGGAATTATTGCTAGGTGGTTAATTTACTAGTTACAGATACTCACCGATTGAATACATAACGAGAGCATGTTCGTTAACAATAGCTTTGTTGAGCATTATGAACTTTTTTATCCATAATCCTGTTTTACCGTCACGCCAACGCCCATCGTTAACAGTAGCATTGTTGAAGCCTACGGATTCTTACCCTGACTCCCAATTTCATCATCACGCCGGCGCCTATCGAATCATGGCTCGATTGTAAAATCATTAGTTACAGACACTCACCAACTGAATACATAACGAGCGCGTGTTCGTTAACAGTAGCATTGTTGAGAACTATTGACTCTTTTATCCTGACTCCCGCTTTCACCGTCACGCCCGCGCCTATCGACACGTTGGGTCCAATCTGAAAGTAAGCATACAAAAAAAGTTTATTTTCAGAACTTAAACGCACCGACATATGTGACATATTATTTGAACCGTGATAAAAGCTTTTGAATGTCATCAACGTTGATGAAGATTCATATCACACTAATACTTTAAATGTGAAGTCTGTGAGTGAGTGAGGACGTCTGTGTGTGTATGTTTGTTACTTCTTCACACAGAAACGGCTGAACTTATTAGGATGAAACTTGGAATATAGACAGTTTAGTTAACTGGATGAACACATTGGATACTTTTATCATTATCTAGATGCGCGGAGCCGCTGGGCGCAGCTCTAGTATCACAATAAAACAAACAGTAAGATTGATATGTATAAATAAACGAGTCAGAATTGCAACCCGAAACTTAAAGCAAAGATAGCCAAGCGGTAACTTCTGAGGACTGCCATGCTACAGGCCCACAGTTCGATCCTCACCTCACCCTCGGCTTGACCTTCACCGTATCGTGGAAGGACATTTGCGAAAGTTCGCCTGGCTAGCTACCACCCCTCAAGTAGAAAATCTGTCGCCAAGCACCTAACGGTGTGCTCCGGCAGCAGTCCAGAGACCCAGTAAAACTACAGGCACATGAGACTTAACAACTGTTTCTCTGGGTGACGAGCGCAATGCAGTTCCGCACTTTAACCGAAATGCATCTGTTACAGGCAGAGGTTACCGCTTAACATCGGGTGGGTCTCGTGCTAATTCTGTCTCAATCCCATGAAAAGCTGTTTTTTTCAGCGGTCATGGTGTTTCTGCGATCCAAACGAGATCTGTTCTCGTGAAGAGACCCTTACCCTACACCTGGGTATTTTTTATACTGAACTGGGTAGCACTTGACCACTGGGTTCTTTTTATACTGGGTATCACTTGACCACTATCTCACCTGATGTTAAGTGATGATGCGGTCGATGATGGAGCGCGCTTACCCAGAAGATACCTGTTCACTCGCGTTTTGAAGACCCCCATATTGTACTTAACCGGAAACACAGACTCAGGCAGGGTGTTCCATTCCCTGGCGGTTCGTATAATGAATGAAGAAGCAAATCGCTTTGTTCAGGTAAATGGAATATCAACCATATAGCGGCGCTTCTGATTAGACCTGGATGTCCGGGTATAGAATGGGGATGGCGGAATCAAATCATGTATTTCTGTGGCACACTCCCCGAAATGTATCCGATAAAAAAGTAAGACCCAGGCCCCTCTGGCTTCTTCCTCTGCAACGCTATGGACCCGGCATCCGCACAGTGAATGCAATGCTTTTAAGCAATTCGTTTCTTTTATATTAGCAGCAAAAATTCTCATATTAGTAGAATACAATTTTTTATTTTGCCTGATATGTTGGCTTTTGACCACAATCTCACTTAATGTAAGTGATGATGTGGTCGAAGATGTTGTTCAGGCTAACCTAGAACTACTGGCTCTCAAGGACAGCTGCCGGAACACACCGTTAAGTGCTTGTCGACAAATTTTCAACTTGAGGGTGGTAGCTAGCCAGGCCGGCATACGCAAAATGCCTTACCACCATGTTATAACGACTGCCATCCTAAGACAACAACCGGGACCGACGGCTTAACGTGCCCTCCGAAGCACGGAAGCGCTCAGTAGTAATGTCACCAGCGGTCACCCATCCAACGCTGACTAGTTTGAGTTGTACTTACGACAGCAGTAGGGTCGACAGTGGCAGTGGGATGAACAAAAACATCTGGAAATATTTGGCACTTGGTTTGTTGAGACGCCCTGTTTCTATGCAGCTCCAAGTAGTGCCTGTTAGCGTATATAGCCGACCCAGCCGTCTTCACTTGAGACCACCAGTTTGTGACCTATAACATATTTTAAAAAAAGCTGCAGTGCTTAATTGCTTAACTGAAACAGATGTTTTGCAAAATATATTTAGTATCTGCATACTATATGTTAATACTAGCTTTCCGGGCGCTGCTCCGCCCGCGCGTATGCCGGTTATCGCGCGAAAACATTAACCTCTTTTTGCGCAGTCGGATAAAAACTATCCTATGTTTTTTCCCGGGTCTCAAACTATCTCCATACCAAATTTCATTCCAATCGGTCCAATAGTTTTGGCGGGAAAGCGTAACAGACTGACAGACTGACAGACAGAGTTACTTTCGCATTTATAATATTAGTACTGATTGATCATATTCTCTAAGGCAAATTTTTTTGAAACATGCTTCTTTTCGTTTTGAAAAATCTCGATAAAATAAAAGTGTACTGTGCCCGGTCCCACTCGTGCACATTACACAAACTAAATACAAATAGTACATAAGTAGGTATACTACCTATTACATAGAATTTGGCTTTGGACTATGTTAAATTTCTTTAAAGGCATATTATAGACAGATGCTAAGTATTTAAATGGTTTTGTGTACTATCGTGTAAGTAGAGGTTAAAAAACTATTGTCTGTAAATCAATTGGTTTTTAAATATTTGGAATGGTTTTTAAATGTTCTCACAAAATTTTCCTTTTCTAATCTTTATACACCGATACTGAGAAATTTGATAAAAAATTCCAATAATTTGTTGTTTTCGACAAAAACATACTGTAATTGTCTGTTTTATCTAAAAAAATGCTTTAATTAATTTCCGAAAAACTGATTTCTTTATTGAGTGAACGGTTTTAATAATCTGTGTAAAAACAGTCCACTTTCGAAGTTGCCATTTCGTAATAATCGACATACTGTCCACTATTTCACGATCGTTAGCCGTCGATATGAGTTATCGACAACAGTTCCATTCTTGCAATGGGCGATACGATTCGTTAAATTTATCGATCATAGCGATTCGATAATTTAACGAGCCATACTACGGTACTATGTATAATTTTATTATTTTGATTTTTCCTATTTTTGATATATATATTTTTTAAGGAATATTTAATAATTTTGATGTGATACCTACCTAAATATTTATTGCTGTTTTGTATTATATAGTAGACTATTCCTCCAAAATTGTACTTCTCACTTGCCCAGTATGACAATCAATGTTATAAGGCCAGTAAATATATTCTATTCTTCTTACACTGCAATTCCCATTCTGGGTCAAACCTGTTTACCATCTTAGATACCATCGTCCTCTACTACCATGTGAGAATGTGGTAATTAGCTTTTCGGCAATAAAAAAAATATTACAATTACCTGTAAAGCATACATCTTGTTTGTTCCGGCCAGAGGCGCTAGCACATCTTGCTCCCATGACATGTAGTCTGGACTGCTCACTCCATTGCCACTTAAAAAGAACAATCATCATCATTGTCATTCCGGAGTATTCTCGAAAGGATATACCCACCAACCAACCCATGGTCTTACCAACCTTGCGGTTATGAAGACCGAAGCAGCAGACACTTTGGCTTGCGCCAACGTGTCCTACAAATTATCCCACCTACTATCTATCTCGAAAGGATATGTAAAAAGTGTAAGATATGGGGTGACATATAACATATAAGCCGTAATATTATGACGGCAGATTTTTCTAGATCGTATGTACATCATGCCCCGTGGGGTTTTGGGTTAGAATTGCACCTCCCCATATCATCCCATGGGTGTCGTAAGAGGCGACTAAGGGAAAAATACTGGAAGGTGGGCAGCAGCGCCTTCTAAAGAACTGCCAACTTACACTGCGATCCCCAAGACGCCTGCCAAGCGAGGGGATTATGGCAAATACCCCTTAATAGGGGAGGCTGTGTTTAGCAGTGGATGATCCGGCTGTTATAGTAGTATAGTATGTACATATTTGATGTCGGTGTCGTAAGAGGCGACTAAAAGTAAAATACCGGATGTTGGGCAGCAGCGTCTACTGAAGAAATCGGGAAACACAGCTGAGCACAGCCTCTCCTATTAAGGGGGGGTTTCCATCCCCCCATAATGGGGCAGTATGTGCTCAGCAATGGACAATCCGGCTGATACAGTACAGTATAATAATGCTATAAAAGCTACCAACTGGACACATTGCCACAGGATGGTCGTTGATAATTTTCTGTAGAAATAACCAATATCAGTTGGCTAAACCGAGACTTGACGTTTGGGACGTAACACACTTGCCAGACCTATATCCAAGAATTGCACTCCCACATAACTTCCTGAGAGTATCTTAAAGGGCCATATAGGGAAAAATACCAGGAGGTAGGCAGTGCGATATCGTCACTGGTATAACTTGCGCATATCTTTATAATCTGCGCTATATAGTATAGCAGTTCATTGACTTCGCGTAGCAATCGTGCGTGTGTGTTAATAGAGTAGATACACCGTGTTCGTAGACCGCGGTTGTCCTTGCTATTATTCCCCAAGCCAACGTTTTTTATTTTATTTTATTTTATGTTATTGTGGCGGGACAAGCTCGAGGCCCACCTGATGTTAAGCGGACTAACCTCTGCCTATAACAGATGCATTTCGTCACAAGTCACGAATTGCACTGCGCCCGTCACATTGAGATATAGTTGTTAAGTCTCATGTGCCTGTGATTTCACTGGCTCTCAAGGACTGCTGCCGGAACACACCGTTAGGTGCTTGGCGACAGATTTTCTGCTTGAACCCTTGGTCGCTAGCCAGGCGGGCATTCGCAAAATGCCCTTCCACCATGCGGTGAAGCTCAAGCCCGCGGCGGGATTCGAACCATGGACCTGCTGCGCGGCAGTCCATAGCCAATGCCACTGAGCCATCACTGCTTCAATCACGTGCCACAGCTTAAGCAATAGTACAGACTTTTTTGTATGTGAACATTAAACATGAGTGGAACACATTCCGTTATCGATTCTACACCATCCCCCGCAGTATTGTTGATGAATTTGTATCCACCTTATATATTTACATTCTATTTGGATTTTTTCTATATATGTCATAGATTACATGGTCTCTTGGTGAAGGCTCATAAAGTTTTGCGTGAGCAATGACGTATATCACACGAGTACGTGATAGGTACCGGAGCGATACGCGGTACACCGCTCCGATACGTGTTTTTCCTTTCTCCTTCCTCATCGCTAACCAAAGCATTGTCTGGTTAATTACCTATCTTATTAATTCCGTTTAACTTAATCATAAAATGGCGACTGTTGCAATATCACTTCCCTGACAAGCTGTGTGCACTTAGTGACTAGTCTGTGGCTAAATCCATACGCATCATAGACGATGATAACATTTGATTTTCATTCATTAATGGACGATATCGGCTCCGCATGATACGTTAGGGTAACTACCATATAAAACAGTGAGCGCGGAAAGGGATCGCGCATATCTGAATTAATCGACATACTGTCTACTATCTACTTTTGGCTGCGCTCGTAGCGAAGTTTGCTTAGCCGTTCTGAACCGATCAGCAAAGTTAAGCAACGTCCGCCTCGGTCATGAGTTGGATGGGTGATCGCTGGTGACATTACTACTGAGCGTGCACGTGCTCCGGAGGGCACGTTAAGCCGTCGGTCCCGGTTGTTGTCTTAGGATGGCAGTCGTTATAGCATGGAGGTAGGCCTTGCTAGCTACATACGAAAATCTGTCGCGAAGCATCTAACGGTGTGTTCCGGCAGCTGTCCTTCAGAGCCAGTAATTCTAGGTTAGCTTGAACAACATCTTCGACCACATCATCACTTGTCAAAGGCTAACCTATCAAGCATAAAAAAAAACTTAATGGAAGTTGTCACGAGCCATTTTTAAATGCGGTATAGGAAATAATTGCACACTTCCTTGTTATAAATTAATAGTGCATTACGTCTATTGCAGGATAATCGAGGCGCCACGAATTCTTTCATTTCGCGAACGATTCGATTCACTGCGCTTTAGCTACTCGGTAAGGACAAATATTCACAGTCAATTATTCAGGCAAATATCCTTGAAAACTTGCCATTATTGCATGAAAATCACATATCATAAAAACTATCTTTATATATGACTAGGTTTCCGGGCGCGGCTTCGCCCGCGCGTATATCAGTTATCTTGCTAAACCATTAACCTCTTTCTGCGCAGTTGGGTAAAAACTATCTGATGTCCTTTCCAGGGTCTCAAACTATTTCCATACCAAATTTCATCAAAATCGGTCCAGTAGTTTCTAGTTTATTTGTTGCATACAAAAATACTAATATTTACTGTTTATAATATTAGTATAGAAGACTTACTTATAAAACCCACTTTGTTTCCTCTGAAACGCCTCAGCCATGGTTTGGAAAACATTTAGCGAACACACATACACTCCGCAGTTTATAAGGGTTGACAGGTAACTATTGGGTTTTTCCACGTAATGGTTGACTGCTTTTGTGGAAGGCTCGCGTACCATGCACCCGTAATAGACTGATTGTTGACGGGTTGCTTCTGTCCCCATGATTGTTACCTGAAAATATGTATGTACATATGTTTTGTTAATACCATTGTGGAACCATTGTTAACCTTCTGATGAAAAAATATATTTATCATCTCCCGGTAATCTCACTATGAGGCGTGATCAGTACTGATTTTATCATAACCATCATTAAAGCTCCATCGCTGGACAAATGCCTCTACTTTTAAACACTGTTCTTTGAAGTGGTACTCTTGATACTTTTGATTTTTACGATTCACTGCTACTGAATTATATTCGTTTATACTTTTTATCCTCAATGTACCTCCATACATTAGGGGGCGTCCATAAATTACGTGAGATGATTTAGGGGGAGAGGGGGTCGAGTTAAATCTCATATAATCTCACGTTAGGGAGAGGGAGGGTCTCGACAAATATCACGCAATTTTTGTTCTGATAGAAACAAAAAAAAAATACTATACTACGCATAATTCTTCATGGACTGAATTAGAGTAGATATTCTTTTCTTTTTATCACAGTAGTCATAGTCATAGTCATAGTCAAGTATTCTATTGTTTAATTTTTATTACATTTATAACTCTCAGCAATATTGATTACTAGTCTTAACTAGTCGTAAATAAAAGCACGAAGCAAATTGTTTTTTTTCCTTTCTACAATAACAACCCAAAGCGTTTACGTAAAAAACCCACATTCTGAAAAATCTCACGTGAGATTGGGGGATGGGAGAGGGGGTTGAACAAAATCTCACGACATCTCATCAACGGGGGAGGGAGGGACAGAAAATTTAAAAAATCATCTCACGTAATTTATGGACGCTCCCTTAGTAATAAATTCATGCAAATTGACATAAAACTGAAAACAGTAAAGCAGGAAGTGGAAGCTTATAGCAAAAGCTATCAGGCTAGACTGAACAGACATAGAAATGTACTGGCAGCTCAACTGCAAGGACCGGGGAGCCTAAAATTTTGTCATTTAAAACGACATAGTATTCAAGGCCTTTCAGACAGATTTGCTGTTTTCAAATCTATTCGATGTAAGGTTTTTTATCGCACTCTAGAAATTGTTGAATTCTCTGTTCTATTTTTAGTAAGGAACTTTGTCTCTAATTTTCACAGGAGGGTGTTGACATCTGCGACACAGTTATTAGACTTCTTTTAACACACATGTAACACGAAGCTGACAATTAACAATTTTGATTTTGATTCTGCTGGATAATACTTTTTAGACTTGTAAGAGTGCTAGGCTAGGGTGATCTAACTCTTCTGGTACTGAATTAAAAAGAACTTGACTTTCAAGTAGAAAATCTGTAGTCAAGCACCTAACTGTGTGTTGTGGCCCATTTGACAACATCTTCGGCCGCATCATCTTTTACCATCAGGAGTGATAGTGTTCATAGATTAGCACATAAGCAATCAAAAAGTTATTAAAATGACTCACGTTGATCATTTGGTCACCAAGCACTCGATTGTGTGTCTCAGCTACTGTTCTTTAGAGTCAGTACCCACTATAGGTAAAGTCTGCTTAAAAGCTTCGATCACATCATCACATATCAACATCATTATAAGGATCCAAAGCTAGCCTATCAGCATCAGAAAATATTAGACGCAATAGCCACTTACTAGAGCACTAGGTCTTTCTCCATGAAATTGCCACAGCTCTTTCAAAGGGAAATCAGCACACACATCTCCGTTGAGCAGGAAGAATGCCGCTGGGCTGCCAGCTCTGATCTGATCCCTGAAGTGGTACAACCCACCGCCTGTGCCGAGTGGTGTGAACTCTTGTAAATATCTGCGAAGGAAACAATACTCACTTTAAAATTTCTCAAATTTAACAAAGTGGCCTCACAGGAATCATGTATAGTCCACGTCATAAGAGTTTTAATGTTAATTCACACTGACGACGTTGCAGCGTCTGCAGTGCGCTGCAATGGCAGTTTTACTGTCAAACAATTATCGACTTTGTTTCTATCGCTATAATGCATAGTACAGGATGGAAGAATTGACGGTGATTGGCTACGGGCGGCTGCGCGGTTGTCTGCCGCACCGCGAGCACCCGCCCGACTTGTGCAAGTTTTTCAAGCGATACTATAAGTAGTAATAAAATGCGGCCGCTGGCACTTCGGTGGGAATCGAACCTAAAACTGAATGTTGACACCTAAAGTGGGATATACAAAATTTAAACATAATTTGGTTTTGATGCAAGATTATTATTAATTTATTAGAAGAATATTATTTAAGATACCCAACAAATTTTATTCCGACTATTGAAATTATTACTAATAGGTAAACATTATTTTCAATATTTATTAAAGTTATTGGAGCTCTTTGATGCAGGCATGCCAGCTCCATTAGAACAGTTGTTGAATACAAAATCAGCAATTTAAAATTTTAAAACATAACCTAAATAGTGTTCTGGCAGTGTCAGATGGCGGTACTGCCAGTATACTCTGGACTAAACCAACATTGAAATAATTGAGGCCCAGGCATCTTAACTTACATTGTATAGGTTCGATCCGGGGACACTCCATCAACAAGTGGTATAAGTCTTCTTTCTATAACAACACCACACATGTCGCAGTTAGGTAAATGAACTAATCTCATCAGATGTTTAAATTTGCTTAATGAAATGTGCCCGGAGCGAAGTCTACAGGCCATCACAATCATTTTTCTGTTTAGGTTTGTCATAAAGAACTAAGGCAATTGAGGCACTTTGCAGAGTTCTATGCCGGATACCGTTAACTTGTGATATGTTACAAAAATAGCTATTCCAGTTTCAATGAATTTGTTTCTTGTGTTTAGGAAGTATTTCTGTGTACACCAGGCCTCGCAAAATTTATGTTAACCCATAAATTTAGCTAGTTATTTATGATAAAATTTTTACCATATCTTGACTATTAAAATTTGTATATCTGGCTTTGATCACAGGTAATGTATTTTATTTTTAAACCGAAATATTGGATAGATTCCAGAATAAAACATTGCTAAACATGTTCAATATACCACCATATATTAGTAACATATTATTCATGCAAATGGACAACATATTATTCATGAAATCAGTAAAGCTGGAAGTGGAATCATACAGCAAAAGCTATCAGTCAGACTGAACAGGCACAGAAATGTACTGGCAGCTTAAATGCAAGGATCAGGGAGCCAAATTTTTGCCGTCTAAAACAACATAGTAGTCAAGGGCAACTAAAAAGATTTGTGGAAAGAGACTAAGAGATAACTCACTGGACAAATCTCTCGACTAAATCACAAGAATTCAGAGATCCTCAGTCAGCCAATTGGACTATAATTGTCTTTCATAGAAATCTTGCAAATAGCAGTATAGAAAAAAAAATTATACCGTTTCATGCTCTAGTTAAATGAATGACTTGTCTAATAAATCAATATTTTACAACTGTACTATCTGTTAAGTGGAATTGTAAATGTACTTGGTAATCAATGCAATGATTCAACACTAAGAATTTTCTTATCTGAGTTGTTGTTTCGCTATCATGAATTAAAAATCACAACATATTTCCTTTTTTCTTTTCATTCTACTTGGGTGTGGTATTTAGCCAGGCGAGCATTTGCAAAATACCCTTCCACTATGGGGTGAAGCTCATGACGGTGGTGGGGATTGAACTATGGACGAGCAGTACGGCAATTCTTAACTATTACCGCTTGGCTGGCATTGCTTTAGAGTTAGAATAAAATAGAGCAGTGAAGACTTAACATAATGTATGACATGTACTAAGATAGAGGTTAACTGGGATGCCAATTAGTAATTAATGACAGTATGTATTGTCATTATTTTAGAGTGCAGTTGATATAAATCAACTTTGAAATTTCTTTTTTGTAACCTTGTCTTATTTTCAGTAACTGCTACAGATCAGTAATTAAATAAAACAATAGAATCTATTGTTATTTTGTGTGAATTTGCACACAACATTACTTTAACTGCTAAAGAGAAAAATAAAGTAATGGTCATATTAGTCATGAACATATAACATGTTGCAATAAACAATTAGGAACTGAAAATTCAACTGTTTTAACAGAAAATTAAATTACGAACCTTATAATAATATGATATTCTTTCTGCATATCACTCACAAACTGTGTCATGTGTGTGGTTGTATATGAACCAATGATGAGAATTTCTTTGCATTCTGGCAGCTTGACACATGCTTCGATGTGATGCTGGATTAGAGGTAGACCTGCTATTGGGAACAGGGGCTTTGGAGTGTCTAAAGAGAGCGGGCGAAAGCGGGTTCCTGAAATTTAGAGATTTTCGACATTATTAACTTTTTAGACATCAATATTTTTATCTAATTGACATTGCAAATAGCATGCTAGAATGCTTGAGTTGTTAGCATTTGACTGCACTGTTTTTCTTCCTAATGATATACTTAGCACCTCCTTATATTTGAATCTACCCAACAATATGGACTAATGAGTAATTTTAGCTTGAATTACTGCTAAATAGAATAAATTAACACATATCTTATTGTCTCTATTATGGGGAAGACACTATGTATTCATTATATGTAGCACTCACTTCACTACTTATCACTGTCACTCAACTACACTAAAGGTTTTGTCCTTTTTAGCCTCCTCACTATGTCTGTGTTTTCAAGCAATTATTTATAATATTTAGGTATAGTCTAAAGCCTAAAACAATATGCAAGTCATTTTGTTCAGGTTGATGTTGAATGCCTTTTTTGAAAGTCAATAAATATTTAATTTGTGGACTTTAATAATTTTTGTTTATTCTGTCATTTACTCAATAAACCATAATTTCTAAAATGGTTACTAAAAAATGTCAGTTCATGTAAAAATACTGTAAATTTACTGTCTAAAGTTTGGGTCATGATGACCCGACGTCATTACCCGCATAATATTTTTCACGTCATTGGCGCTGGGTTAAATGAAGGATATATAGTATATATATGTACCTATTATTTAATATTGTATAAATGATGTATACCAATAGTATTAAGTATTTTTTCAACCATAAACAAAACATATTGAAGAACTTTAATGATGAAGGTATGGATTTGGAACTCAGGCTCCAAATGGTGTTGTTGGATGAATTTATCCTGAAATAATTTTTTTAAAGAATACTGCATTTAAATGGTTACCTATAAACAGTAAAATTTAAAATTAATTCAATTATATTTATCTAAGATAATAATTTATACATCTACAAATAATTAACTTTGTGGAGAACACAATGTGCACAAAGTCAAGCTTTTGGTTGATTAACACCAAACACACTAATTAAATAGGTACACGTAATAATTCAACTTTGTTTACAACGTAGCCATGCACGCATCTACTGTTATTCATAAATAATTCTGACATGCATTTATTTCACTATTAAGCAATATTAATAATGGTGCGCCAAATTGTATGGGAGTAAGTAATATAATTGTAAATGTAATATATGGTCTATCCAATAATTTAAAAATACCATTGGAAGAACCTATCTGCCGGTAACGTTGTTTTGTTGGAGATACAAACCTTTTTGTGGCCCTCCGATCAGTATGACGGCTTTGAGCATCTTGGAAAATTATAAATGTAACTTTTACTTAGTTTTGCTACTAAAAAATAACAAAATAACTTCGTAAATATTACTACAAAACACGTCACCTCTGATTATACGAATTGTCAACAAACATCCGTCCGAAATTCGAATCCAATTCCGCCCCGGCGCCCTGGGCGCGTTCCAGTAAATGTTGGTCGAGCAATATTTGCTCTAAGGCACCTGGAACGACCTATAAAGGTCCTTTCAAAATATGGAATTGACAGCGATGTTTTAAGGTGATAAAATACAGTCTACATTTTTAATAAATGGGGCATAATACGTAATTAAGCAATGTTAACATAGTATGCCACTAATCCTTGGCTTAGCTTGTACAAAATCTATTATTTATTGTAGAATCTGTCACATTTGACAGCTGGCCAAGATTTGGCCGATTCAAAAGGTAGTAAAAATTTGGCCAGGCAGATCAAAATTTGCTCTGACAGGTCGCCCGGGGGCGCGTTCCAGTAAATGTTGGTCGAGCAATATTTGCTCTAAGGCACCTGGAACGACCTATAAAGCTCCTTTCAAAATATGGAATTGACAGCGATGTTTTTAGGTGATAAAATACAGTCTACATTTTTAATGAATGGGGCCTAATACGTAATTTAGCAATGTTAACATAGTATGCCACTAATCCTTGGCTTAGCTTGTACAAAATCTATTATTTATTGTAGAATCTGTCACATTTGACAGCTGGCCAAGATTTGGCCTATTCAAAAGGTAGTAAAAATTTGGCCAGGCAGATCAAAATTTGCTCTGACAGGTCGCCCGGAACGGGTATGATCAAATCTTGACAGGATCAAATTAAGTTCGATTAGAGTGCTGGAACGGCGTATATCTGCGTTTAGACCATAATTTGTCTTGGCTGACGGGTAGGAGGAACGCACCCCGGAACGGGTATGATCAAATCTTGACAGGATCAAATTAAGTTCGATTAGAGTGCTGAAACGGCGTATATCTGCGTTTAGACCATAATTTGTCTTGGCCGACGGGTAGGAGGAACGCACCCTTCCTATACAAGTAAATATGAGACGAGCGAGATACGAGTAAATACTTGATACTTTTCTTTCGATACCACGTACATAATAACGTTGAATCATACTTGCGATACCAATTCGGTATCGGAAAGAAAGTTGAGTAGGTACTTGTATGGATTCGATTCAATTATATGCACAAGAATATATTTCTGATGATTTTCGAGTGTTACTTCTATTACGTGCTATTATTTATATTGAATGAATTTCGTTTCTTAATGTCAATATCCCAAGTATCACTGGCTCACACACGCGGTCGTGCTGACAGTTTTTTTCCCTCGTGGTTAGACTACCAATGGTTTCTCGCTCGCATGCACTTTAGTACCGTGTACATGTGGGCGTTATTTCACATAGATAGTTTTTAAACTAGTTATTTAAAAACACAACGATCACTCGTTATCCAACGGTCAAAAACTATCTATTTTCTACAACGAAATGTTTCGATCGCTATAAACTTCACGTCGTTGCGGCTACTTATAAAAACGTTCGCTCCAATGCTGGCTACTGTTACGAAAAAAACTATCTATTTCCTATAGCGCGAGCAACGTAAAACGAACGCTCCGCCACGCCGTCACGAGAGTGAAAAAGAGAGAAAACAGAGAAGCCGCGATGTCCGCGGTCGTGTTTACGAAGTGACACGATTGAGTACGATAGGTGCGAGCGAGATATTGAATGATGGATTGTTGATGTTGTTTGCAAGCAAATAAATATTTTTGATAGGTAATTTGATTTCTAGCCATTACGATACAAATGATAATCGTAACTAATATTTTTTTTATTTATGTATTACTTGAAAGCTCATAGGTCAGCCATTATATCGAATATATATAAAAATAATGCAATTATTATTATCAATGTAAAATATATTATGCATGGAGGTATATTTTCTAAAAACATGTGACAAAAATCACGTAAATATTTAAGAACACAATGCTGATTAAAATGTAAATATGTGCGTGAATTGTAAAAAAACGTTAAAAGACAAATAAAAGTATGAAACTAAACTAAAAAAAAATAACCGTTAAATACGTATATTAACTAAACAGGCAGTCTTAAGTCAGGAAAAGTATGAAGGAAAGTTCAAATAAAAATATATGTACGAGTATATTAAATGCTCATGTTGTAAGTCGCCTCAATTCGATTTAAAAACCGCTAATTTTCGTCTTTCGTTTTAATATCCCGAACACGCGTTACCAAAACAGGTGATTTACTAAAATAGATAGTTGTAAAAATAGATAGTTTTTTCAACGCTATTCAAACGCAATAGAGTGTTACGTTATGTTATTTAAAAATCACGTAACGCCCCACGCCTAGTACCGTGTTCTTCCGAAAGCAAAATAAATGAGGAAGATCAACGTTGATTCCTTATTAATAATAGTTCGGTATTCGGTAATTATTGTTTATTGTTCGCAGTTGTTAAAAATATTGCACTTGAATGCCCTTAACCATGTTACAATTTTCGAAACAACCAATTTGCAGATGTAAGATCCATTTTCCTAGTCCAAAAATAAACTCGCTCTAGACTAAACGTAATGCTTTCTCTACTAACCCTAAGTATGTAAATTGTAAGGTGTATGTAAAAGTAGATTAGATAGTACACTTTTCCCATGAAATTTAAAAAAGGTATCGATACGAGAAAATACCGATTCTTTTAGGGTATACATAATGAGTAGTAAGGATTTGAGTAATACTCATATAAGTCAGTATCGATACTTTTATGGTATCGGAACATCCCTCCAAACAAAATTGTGTCCTTCACCATGTGTGAATATGTCATTTAGGCATAGACATATAAATAATCAAGGAAGTCAAGGAATATAGTGTTACTGTAACAAGTATCGATACAAATACTACATAATAATATTACGAGTCCTACCTACTTCATCACGTTTGAATGATTTTTATAATTTATATTGTAGCAGTCCGTTGTAACAGAAGAATAAGTTTTAATTCCCTTCTGATATCTGATAGTAAAATTAAAGTGTTTTTTTGCACAGAATTTAAAAACACTTTTAGTTGCATCATATATGCGCTGACGCTTATTTTATATGTGGTTCATATAGTATATAAAAGTTCTCTGTGACAGCTTCTGGTAGCTGCGGACTAGGGTTATAGATACAGTAATTTTATTTCCGGGACAATTCGAGGGATACTAAGTTATTCGGTACGAATCAAGTTAATGTAAATTTCGTTTCTTTGTGGTGGCAATGGACCTGCGCGTAAACACGATGACGCATAGCGGTGCGGCCGGTAGTCGGGCGACAGAGGGACGCGGCGCGACGTGAGGCGTGTGGAAGAATGCAACCGCTCCGGCGCGGCCGCAGCGAGCGGCGGCCCGCCACACACGTCACGAGCCACTGTGCAGAGCACCCGTGTACTAACTTTCCGCGCGCGCGACATTTGAATTACGCAAATACCATAGCTTTATACTTTCATTCGTATCGTATCATAATCATTCAGTCTGTACATCTTGTTCAGTTCCATTAAACATCATTTCATCTTGCATAGTCGCTGTTATTTAATACTATCTCCGCTAAGTTCTATCCTGCCTTCGCTACGCCAACCGCAATAGGATACTGGATAACTTCATTGGTGACCCTCAGACACGAGCATGCAAAAATCTGATGGAGATCAAGGACTGTGTCGTGTGGGAGTGCGGATGCCACCATTTTGGCCCGAGGAACCGGCGGTATGGTTTGCACAGATTGAAGGTCAGTTCACGATTTCAAATATTACGTCGGATCATACCAAGTTTTTTTATGTGATCGGCCAGTTAGAGCCTCAAATTGCATCAGAAGTTAAAGATATTATATTGAACCCGCCGGAAAGCGGTAAATATGATAAACTTAAGAGCGAGCTTATCAAACGGCTGTCCGCATCACAGGAACGTAAGATACAACAATTGTTAACGCATGAAGAGTTAGGCGATCGAAAGCCATCACAGTTCATGCGTCATTTGTTAAACTTAGCAGGCCCCTCGGTACCTGAGCATCTTATCCGTCAAATATGGTCGAATAGATTACCTACTAATATACAAACAATTATCGCATCGCAGACTAGCAGTTCCCTCGAAGTCGTAGCAGAGCTGGCGGACAAAATCAACGACATCGCTTCACCAACGCATCAAGTAGCCAGTACATCTTCAGCGGAGCTGCCAGGTACCGTGTCGGCGCTGGAGGCGATAGCCAAAAAAGTCGATGAACTGACAAAGCAGGTACAAAATTAATATTTTACAAACATACCAATATACCTATGTTAAAAACGAACTTACCAGCTTACATTACTCATACAATGCAATGTTTATTTTAAAAAGGGCGAGTGAAGTGAGCCCTATCACTAACCCACAACTTGAACATTTTGTGGCACACTTTACTGAAAAACTATCACGCTTACATATTTGTGCTTAACATAATAATTTACCTTCATATATAGATGTATTATCTGTCAAAAAAAATAAAACTTTGTAACCATTAGGTATATAGAATGAATATTAAAAAAATTGTATTCATTGGATAGAATGTTATTGTACTACTAACGCCTTGTGTTAGAAAACCAAAGAGTTAACATCGCTGTAGCAGAACTTGAATCAATACTCATATACATCGTAGTTAATTTACTATATATTAGATGACACCACTAGAATGAGATTGTAAAATTAACGCGAGGCCTCACCAAGCTCAGCTTTTTGCTACTATTAAAACACAAACATAAATTGAGCACCGGACAACCACAATATTTAATAATTAAATAAAACTTTGGTATACACCACTATATTGAAACTAACAAAAAAAAAATAAGGGTGGTACAGAAGTGTTAATACAATGTAGATATGTAGTCAAAATGTGTGATTACATCACAGTGAAATAAATATGAATTGTTAAAGTTTTCGAAAATTCCACCTAAAAGTATGGACACCACGTAAACAAAAATACTACGTGCCTATGTAGAATTTATTAATGAAAACACATGATGCGCGACAGAGAAAAAATATCTCTCTTACTCTTTCTAACATCCCGCACCCGAGCGTTCGGTTCGATAGAGACGTACGAGTTTCAGAATAATGTTGGTAGGGGCATAGGTATTCGTAGGTAAATAAAAGAAAATATTTGACATTGAAACCTTATTATTGATAAATACTAACTTTTCCTTCATACTTTGGCGGGCTTAGGACCGACAAAATTACTTTATTTGTTAGGTAGTTTATGTAGATATTGAATTATTATTGATATAAAGAACGATAGGTAAGTTTGTAATTCTGAGTTAAAACTAAATAAAGTAATTATGGCGTATTTAAAAAGTTAGTAGTAATTCACAACAATCATTATTAATCAGTAATTATTCATTATTTATTGGATTTATAACTCTTATTAATTATACAGTCCGTGGCTGTAGCTCGATATTTAGTTTTGTTTGTTATGGGTTGCTATGATGTTAGGCGTTAACGGAACAAGTGGGAGTATCAAACTCTATAAATAACCACAAAGCCAAACTTGCCAACATTCTTGACCTTAAACAGCAAATTCAGCCATCTACCACTACATCTAATGCCCACCTGCAAACCTCATCTGAAGTTCAACAAACACACATAAATTTACCGGGGACAGCAATAACATTTTCTTTTAGTAATTGCCCCAATAATGAGTAAATTAACTAAATATTAATTAAATTAAATGTATAATATAAAAAATATGTTTTATTTCCCTGCATTCTTTTGAGAAAAGCACCACATAATTATGCCTAGGGGAAAATGGCAATAGCAGGTCGAGAATGAGTTTGAAGGCCACTTGACCCGTTGGCGAGGACTTCACTAATACTAGATAGAATCAGAATAGAACACCTATTTCACAGCCTCTGCAATTATTGCAATGTACTATTTTTTTGATTTTTGTAACTAATATATCTAGTAATCTATATCAAGCCAAAGAGCCAGGCTATTAATAATCAAAAATTTTGATACACACTTACCGAAAATATTGTAGGAACCGAGTTATCTTGTAATCTCATTACATCAAGTGTTCTATTGAAGCAACTTTCTTCAAAGTGAAGTGAGCAGATGTACCATTCTTTATGTCGAGGATTAATATTTTCTTCACCAATAGCCTCTAACCACTTTTTCCTCAATCCTTCATTTTTAGGAAACCTATAAAAAGGTTAATATTATTTTCATGAAAATCTGTGATCTCTGCCTACCCCAACGGGATAAAGTCGTGATTTTTATGTATGTATGTATTATTTTCAATACATATTTTGGTTTGAGTTGTTCAATAAAATATTATGTAAGTAACTAAAACAAATAACAGAATGCTATCGTCTTATTTTCGGTTTATGTACCATCATAAAAGTTTGTGGGACGGTCTGTCTCTCAGTGCTGTGAACCTCAGGCCGAACCTAGCAAGGTCAGTTGAACCATATCACACGTATTATACCAATATCTACTAAACTAGTACGGCAACGGTACAACACTATTCCGTCATGTCATATTATTGTATACAAACGAATGAAATTATCATATTTAACAAGGTCTGTTGGACGGAAATAATCCCAAAAATGAACACTACAGCCATAAATTCATGATTGCTAACGTTTTTTCGTGGAAAGTGCATTAATAAGTGTAATATTGCATGAAAACCGGCTACTAACCTATGTAAAGACAATTGAGGTTGATTTTCCTTCTTTCTTGCACCACACTTCATAATACAACACACAGGCATGTTGAATGGCTGTTTTCCACCATATACGTGCAATTTTAAAGACAATCTCCTCGTAATTTTCTCACAAATCTCAATAATAAAAAAGTAAACACCCACTTGACAGCAAAACTACCACGAAACTCGTCGCATAACATGGCGGAAACGACACTTACCTATAAACTGTCATACGTTACAACAAAATGTTGCCATTATGAGAAACAACTGAAATATTGCTGTCTCTTTTATCAAATACGTTAACCATATTAGAGAGAATGAAACAAAACTATATATCACATACTGGTACGTATTTCACCCATATATGTATAAGCAAATGTAAGTATAGGAATATCGCGGCGCCTCCATGTTTTTTCTATCTCGATGCATTTAGGCTACGTTCGGAAACGAGTAATTTCCATAGATCAATGATACCTATGGATTAGAGGTGTGAACCGCCGAGGCAATTTCAGCCCCCGGTGATTTTGCGGAGATCTTATTGAATCGGTGTTTCTCCGGTTATTCTCCGGTTAGTCAATATTATTATTTTATTACTTATGCACAGAAAGTAGGTACCTACTTGACATCGAATGTAATCTGACCAATAAAATATTTTTGAATTCAAAGACAAGTAAAAAAAATGGTTTTCATTGTCATCAAAATACTTACCTACCTACGGAGAACAAGGTGTTTTTCTTGGGTAGCGTAAACGGAGGAGAACTCAATGGGGTAGTAGTAATAATGGTTTGCCGTGTAAGTTAATAGAAGTAAAACGCATTTATATTATGAATGAGATGAGATGAAATTAATATTATCATTTTATGAAATTCATATGAGTAGTATGTTGTATATATAACATATCATATGTATATGTCTATACATACGATATGTTATACAAATAATAAATATATACAATATCGACGCCACAATGTCAAATAACACTATCTCTTTATAACTCAGTAATAATGTCTTAATTAGAAGGAGACAGGAAAACGTTAGTCACTACATAATAATTCGGAAACATTTTGCGATGACGACACAATCTTGACAGCACATGCCACATTTCGTCATTTCATTTCATCATTTCAGACAGCCGACGTGATGATGATTTTTCTTTCTCGGAGCATTACATTAAGAAAAATATACAATTTTGAGTTTGCTAGCTACTAACTCTCAAGTAGTCTTTGAGTAATGGATAGATTCAGGCGTTACTTTGCGGAAATCCATATTTAATAATAACAAATACTTTTAAAAGTGTCCTAAAAAATATTAAATAATATATAAATAAAACACTTAAAGTAGCATAAAATTATATATCTAGTGACAATTCCGCCTAATTTTCCTGTTATCTACGTGACGTCACAAATATCACGCAGCCTCGTGCGCTCGGTAAGTCAAGACCTCCTGAAGATGCTTCGTTTAGAAGCGAAACTAGTCGGGTATTCTTCCGGTTAGGCTGCATGATGTTTGGGACGTCACGTAGATAACAGGAAAATTAGGCGGAATTGTCACTAGATATATAATTTTATGCTTTTTTAAGTGTTTTATTTAAAAATTATTTTATATTTTTTAGGATACTTTTAAAAGTATTTGTTATTATTAGTCTATGAGTGTCAGTTTCCCCTCTAGGCATAGCAAGAAAATCATTATTAACCACGTACGTCTATTATATACCAAGAGATGAGATTGGGACCCAATGCTAGCCAATCTGTAATTGAAAAAGTATTCAAAGTAAATTGTATTAAAAAAAAGGTAACTCTTTGTATCAACATTTTATTGAGGGTTTGTTTATTTATTTTGTCAGTGAAGTATAAGGAAGCTCCGGACTGATTAAAAAACTTCTACTGTTATTTCAAAAGTTTGAAAACATTCACCTACGTAATATTAAAAAGCTAGTGCCTATTCTTATACGACTTTACTTTATTGAAATATATGTATAAATTACATTTCGTTCCTCGGTTGGGTTAAAGCAAAATTTCACCACGCAAATCATCATATATTTCTTTTAAAATAACTTATGTATTGTATACACTGCGTTTCACGTGACTGAGAGCACTTTTCATCACACTGATAATCGGCCCGTGTGTTACGCGTTCATTGATTTTCTGAAGTTAGATATTCTGTGGCATCAGAATAAATTATATTTTAGGAAATATTAGATACATATATTTAGATATGTAATATTAGTTGGCCTGGGATGCCCTGTTCTGTATAATGGTGTACCTATTCTACGAATAAATATGTAAAAAATTATGTAAGTCAAGCTAAAAAAAGTAGAACATTATGGCGTTTTTAAAAATAAAAGTTTGTAAAAAGGATCGTACGGTGCAACAACATAACCTTGACGAGACCAATCGGATGCGATTATTTCTAAGCGCCAAATCAATTAAATTATCCAATTAAAATGGGAAGATTGTGTAAGTTTTTGAAGCGCTCGTAGCGAAGTTTGCTTATCCATTCTGAATCGACCAGCAAAGTTAAGTAACGTCCGCCGCGGTCATGAGTTGGATGGGTGACCGCTGGTGACATTACTACTGAGCGCTTCCGTGCTTCGGAGGGCACGTTAAGCCGCCGCATTGGTCCCGGTTGTTGTCTTAGGATGGCAGTCGTTACAGCATGGTGGTAGGGCACTTTGCGAATGCCCGCCTGGCTAGCTACCACCCTCAAGTTGAAAATCTGTCGCCAAGCACCTAACGGTGTGTTCCGGCAGCTGTCCTTGAGAGCCAGTAATTCTAGGTTAGCCTGAACAACATCTTCGACCACATCATCACTTACCATCAGGTGAGATAGTGGTCAAAGGCTAACCTATCAAGCATAATAAAAAAAAAAAAGTTTTGTTAATATTTGTAAACTCGATAAGCCCGAAATTGAAGCGGAAGCTGTATGAGAGTTACAGTTATTTTCGTATTTATTCGTAGCTTATTCTCTAAATGTATTTATTTATACTATTCATAAGCAAGCATTTGACCGCTGTCTCACCTGATGGAAAGTGACCACGCAGTCGACGGTGGAACATACTTGCCTAGCAGATACCTATTTACTCTGATCTTGAAGACTTCCAGATTATATCTTTCCGAAAAAAAGACGGTGGTAGGGTGTTCCATACTTCGGCCGTACGCATTATAAAACTGGATTTAAAACGCTTTGTGCGTATTTTTAGGATATCGATTATGTATGGATGATAAACAAGTTATAATTAAAGCAACTCTTAAGATCGCAGCCATTTAATTTGCAATTTCATGTTTTAGGTATACCTACACGTTTATTTTATAGGTATTTCCAGTCCATAGATATATGTCCATGGTAATTTCGCACAATTGTCTCATTAAAGTTTAAACGGCATGTATGTATGTTAGCTTAGTTGTTACTGTACGAACACTGAGTAGGTATATCGCGACACGAGTACAGAAATTTAATTTCGCGAAGGCAGGTTCATATTATGTAGCTTTGGGCAGGTTGCTCTTTATTGCGCGTATCGATGCACGTGCTCATTGTTTCTGTGTACGTAACCACGGGAACACTAAGTGTCGACGGTTATCTAGCAACTCTTCGTAAGTTATTAACGAAATTAGGGTCTACGTTATTATAAAATCAATAACAATAGGAAAGTTTTAATTGAACAGCATGATATTCAAATGTGGGCAAAATATATAAAAAGTAACAGAATACCGCTCTGAAGGTCGCCCTAATTTTTGATAACACATGTTCGATCACGTTAGCCCAAAAATATAAACAGTCTCTATTTGTAAAAAAGTTCAGTATTGGTACTTGATTCATTTTGTTATATGTTGGAATTTATGCCGGTTTTATTGATGATGCATGTTTTTTTGAAAATTATCAAATTGAAAATAATTTATTTATTTATTTAAACATTACATACACCTTTACAGTTTTTACCAAATCGATGCTGTAGACAATACTATTACAAAAGTTAATTTATATACTATAAAAAAAAAACATAAGTAACACAATATATTACAATAAGTAGTACAGAACTGTAGTATATTTATGTAGGTAGTCATAATAATAATTGTGTGTAGAATAAGTTGCTGTAGGTAGACCTGAAATAAATCAGTGTTCAACCAACTACGTGTGTTTCACTACACAGAACTAGAATCTTTTCAATATTTTTTATGACACTAAAATATGGTTAAATGAAAAGTTGCTACCACATTTACCAGGTTGGATTACGTAGAGAAATTGCCGACGACAACTTGTAATAAATTTAAGATGCAGCTATGGCTTACTACCAAGGGAAGGGGACTTAGTAATCTTTGACCAAGGGCAAACTAATTTACTAATTTTGATACCGAATGTGAGTTAATAATAAACTTGCAAGATAATAATGGTGATGAAACTGAGATGAAGGACGAGAATTTATTTTATGATCATGTAATGGATACCTATGTGCAAATAAATAATGCTAAATATTTTTATTTTAAATTTAACTATTTTGAAGCGCTCGCTTTGCTTAGCCGATCTTAATCAATCAGCTAAGTTAAGCAACGTCCGCCGCGGTCAGGAGTTGGGAGGGTGACCGCTAGTGACATTACTACTAAGCGCTTCCGTGCTTCGGATGGCAAGCCGTCGGTCCCGGTTGTTGTCTTACGATGGGAGTCGTTACAGCATGGTGGTAGGGCATTTGGCTAGCGACCACCCTCAAGTAGAAAATCTGTCGCCAAGCACTTAACGGCGTGTTCCGGCACCTGTCCTTGAGACCCAGTAATTCTAGGCTAGCCTGAACAACATCTTCGACCACATTATCAATTACCATCAGGTGCGATAGTGGTCAAAGGCCTAATACCTAACCTAATAGCTATAAAAAAAGACGTGTGGCACTCGGAGCCTGCCGCGGTATACAATACAATACAAATACTCTTTATTGGACACCAATTTTAACAAAATAATTATGTAACAGAGAGATATTAGCAAAAGGATGTACAATGGGCGGCCTTATCGCTAGGTGCAATTTCTTACAGGCAACCGTGAATGGACATGTAAGTGACTGCATATTGAGAACGGTGGTGTACAAGATTACAAAGAAAATTATCGAACTTTATTTAATAAAAGAGATACATAATGTTATTCTTATACATATTGAATTTACATACTTCAATAGAATATATATTAATAAATAAATAAATATCTATGTATACATATATACAACTATAAATAGATAGAGATAAATATAAATAATAAATACGATATGCCTAGTACAAATATAAGTATGCTAAATATTAGTATGCCTATAGCTGTACTGAAAGGTAGTGCCTCTTCAACAGATCTTTGAAGGACACAATAGACTTGGTGTGTCTGATGTTAGCCGGTAGCGCATTCCATAGACGGATAGCTTGCTTTGTAAACGATTTGTCATAATACATCGTAGATGCAGCAGGGAGTAGTAGTTTTAGAGTATTTGAAGAACGTAGGGAGAGTGAATGAGAATGATGTACGTATTGAAAACGTTCTTTGAGGTAAAGTGGAGTGGTAGGAATAAATAAGATACTATATAGGAGTGAAAGCACATGAACATCTCGGCGACGTCGGATTGGTAACCATTTGAGCATATTACGATATTCAGAAATATGGTCCTATTTACGCAAGCCAAATATGAACCGGATGCAAAAATTTTGTAGGCGCTCAAGTTTATTCAGCTGTTCTTCGGTTAAATCCAGATAGCAAGCGTCAGCATAATCCAGTATTGGCAATAGAAGAGATATAGCTATAGCTATTACATAGCATTTTTTTATCAACTTATGCAATCATAAATCTATCATATCAATCGTTAGTTGTCAATACCTTTTTTTCTGCCTAAATTTAGTTCCTTTTACGCGCTGTAGAGGCGCTGATCAAATATAGTATCACCGCTGTGCCAGTCGAAGTGGGGGGGTTATTTTCGTTACGGAATTTCTGGATTCGGTCTCCACGCTCAAGGCCCGCGATAGAAGCTATGCAATAGCTAAAAAATATATAAATCTAACTAAGTACCTAGTTATCCTATTATTTTCGATATGCCTGCTGACGTAGTTAAGTTACACATAAGAGCATGTGCATAGATAATATTGCCGTGACATGTAACTGTGCACAGCACAACTATAGGTATTGCTCGCCCACCTTCGTGAGATAAAACAACTGTACCTCGCAGTCATTATTCTAAACCTTTGCATATATTTTTGATGACAAAAGATAATCACTAAAAACAATACATATGTTATAATTATATAAGCAACAAAATGTTCACGTTTCTAATTCAAACATATATTTTAAATATATATTTTTTGCACCTACAATAAAAAAAATTAAGCAATAAATTGACAACTGGCTACCATTCTACTGACAGGTGAAAATCCTGACCCTGTTTGGCATCGAGTAAGTTCTTCAACAGTCAAGTGAACTTATATAAAAAAAAATACGCATCCTTAATTATCTGTCTCGTACTGTAAATAAGGCATAGTGGAGAACAAGTAAATTCGATTTTAACTTACATATTTCTAAACTAGCAAGAAGCTGAGCTTCGTGAGGGCTCGTGTTTATATTACAACCTGCTTCTAGTAGTGCCATCTAGTAATAAGTAGATTAACTACGATGTAATTGAGTTTCAAATTGAGTTCTGTAGCAGCGTTGTTAACTCTTTGGTTTTCTAACAGATGGCGTTAGTAGTACAATAACATTCTATCCAATGAATACAAAACTGTATAAAGTCTATTTATTACAATAATGGTTATAAAATTATATACTTTTTAACAGATAACATATCTAGATATGAAGTTAAATTACTATGTAAAAAAAACATCTATAGGCTTGATATGAAGTGAAATTACTATGACTATACCATAGTATAGCACACTTCTATAGTCGTGATAGTTTTTCTGTAAAGTGTGATACCATATGTCCAAGTTGTGGGATAGTGATAACGGCAAATAACTGTCTTTGAAGATTTCCCGAATTAAAGACCGTAATCTATTTTAGTCTAAGAACTAGTCACCATAGAGAAAAAAAATAGACGCCGAGAAATTCCCAATGAGCGATTGTGTTTAAAATTAGATATACTTAGATAACTTATTAGGTATCTGAACATATTGCGGTATTGTAAAATAATGATTGTAAAAAATAGGGTACCTACCAGAAGACAATCTTTATCTTACAAAAGCGTGCAATTCGAGCCATATATGAAATGGATCCTAGGGAATCCCTGAGAGATCTTTTTAAAGAAATTGATATTTTAACTTTATCAAGTCTATATATAGGTACTTATTTGAAAATATTATGTATAATCGTAAAAAATTTAGCAAATTTAAATTAAACAGTGACAATCACGATTATAACACTAGGAATAAAGATAAAATAGTGGTGCCAGGTTTTAGATTAGCAAAGACAAATAAAAGGTCCTTCTTAGGCAATTGTGTGCGATTTTATAATAAATTGCCCAAACATATTACAACGCTCACAGAAAGAAAATTCAAGTTGCACGTGAAGAATATTTTGATAAAGAAATCTTACTACACAGTTTGTGATTACTTAAACGACAAAAATGCTTGGACTGGTTCGCCTCTGCCAAGCTAGCGCCTGTCACCTAAGTAATGTAAATTAAGTATTGTAATAATTTTACTTTAAAGTATGTACTTACTTAACACATTGTTAAAAAACGTTTTAAAAAATGACCTTGAGTTTCTGGCCCGTTCTTCTCGCAGTGGCTCTATAATTTTTGTTTGCTGAACGTGGCAGTACAATGTAGTAAGTATATTTCAATATTAAAATTTGTAATTGACCTTCATAAGAGCGTCGTAGACGCTTAAATTGAATAAATGATTTTGACTTTGACTTTGACCAATTTGGATGTTTTTGTGTGAATTGTTGCATACTCTAATTTACTTGTTGCTTAAGCAGCTAACCAGAAAGCTGACCATGAAGCTTAAAGCATGGTACCAACTTCTACATTTTTTTTTCATACTTTTCAGTGTCGGAAGTTGGTTCCATTTATTAGAAAAACATATTAAAACAATATATTGAAAAATTAACTTTAACCTATTCTATCAACATTACAAAAATAATAAGTATGTACAAGAATCATTCCGTAAGTAGTGAGGCAAATTTATTTTTGACTGAGTACCATGAATGTAGGGTTTACAGTTTTAGAATACGTTCTATAGTTGTAATTGAACCATACGCAGTAGTACATGTTCTATAACCGTAGATTAATTGGGAATGGGACGACCGTGGCATGACCCGGAGTATTAGAATGAATGGCAAGTGACACCTACCATGCTTAGTGGGTACTAGATAGGGCACTTGTTCAAGGCGGTGTCTGACAACTAGGTACATACATTTCTTATAAACAGACATCTGTTTATAAGAAATTCAAAATTTTTATTTTTTTGGTGTTTGTCTAACTATTGTAACAAGATCTCATAATCTGCAACTTTCAGAAAAAATATTTTACTAATATAGATATTTTATGTCTAAAATAGATATCTTATATATTTTGTTTTTTTAGGTGTAATTTATGTAATTACCTTAATAGTCATTTATGAAACCTAAAATAGAAAAATACCCATATTTATAATATACTAGTGGCTCTCCGAGCTCACATAGCTTATAATTGAACACAATCAGTACTAATATTATAAATGCGAAAGTAACTCTGTCTGTCTGTCTGTCTGTCTGTCTGTCTGTCTGTTACGCTTTCACGCC
This sequence comes from Plagodis dolabraria, assembly GCA_963854805.1. Taxonomy (NCBI): domain Eukaryota; kingdom Metazoa; phylum Arthropoda; class Insecta; order Lepidoptera; family Geometridae; genus Plagodis; species Plagodis dolabraria. Next base: position 9,011,467 of record OY978462.1, on the reverse strand, counting down.
AAAACTACTGGACCGATTTGAATGAAATTTGGTATGGAGATAGTTTGAGACCCGGGAAAAATCATAGGATAGTTTTTATCCGACTGCGCAAAAAGAGGTTAATGTTTTCGCGCGATAACCGAATAAAGCGCGGGCGGAGCCGCGCCCGGAATGCTAGTGATAAATATACGCGATTTAAACTGTTTAAAGTTGCTTAATTACTACGTGTAATAATCGCGTAAACCTAACAATATTACAAAAAAAACTGGCCTATTTAAGAATTATTAGAGATGGCCAAGTTTGGCCACTGAATTAAATTTTGAATGAAGTATCTTTATAATTGAATGAACGCTGAATTGACCATAAAAATAATTATATTTTTCTACTTGTAGCTACTTATGTCGATGACCGCAGCCGTACAATCTATTAGACTAGAACAACCATAGACAAATATTGTGTGAAAGCAACTATTTATTGTTATATGTACTTACTTAGGTAAGTACATATAGTAAAAGTACCGTTGTATAAAATGAACTTCGACTCGTTTTATTACTAATAAAAAGTATCAGAACTAGGTACGTTATTTCTGTTATATTCTCTCACTACTTAGTGCTACATACAAGTTCCATTTGAGTCGCAAGCCGCACCACTTCGACTTGCCAACATGCTGAGAACGATTACCTAATGAAGGTCACTTAACTACGCTACTGCATTTAACATTGTTCAATTACCTTCCGAATCATAGAAGGTTTATATATAATCTAGGTAAGTATTCAATGGCCATACATTCTTAAAAAAATAATTCCATAAGTTCCATCAGTTTTAACCAGTGATGACTCAGAAGCAAGCGTAAATGGACCATGATTTGCATCTCTCCGCGTGCTTGAGCTGCTTCATATGTTTTTAGTGCATTTTGTGAATACATGCTTGGATACATACCACTCTTTGAGCATTTGTCGCTAAGCACCTAACGGCGTGTCACGGAGCCCTTAGTTATAGGCGTAGCATGTAAACATCTTAGAGCTCATCGTCATTCACCATAAGGTGAGATAATAGTCAAAGGGTATTAGCAAAAAGTTACAACACAAATTATTCTATTTTCAAACTAATCTCTTAAAATTATAATACCATACTTTTTAAGCAACCCTTTTGTAGTATCAAATGTCGTGTCGACTATTCAAATTCTTAGAAAAACAAGATTGAAGACGAGAGATATTGAGAGGAAAATTTTGCATCCACATGGACGATATCGTCCATTTTATGAATGAAATTCCATGTCTCATTTTCTATGATGCGCATGGTTAAGTAACTTTATGTTTTCAGTTTTATGTTAAAGACCTCAAATCCTCTCAACATCTCGCCCGCGGTCTTGTTTGAATTGGCGACAATAGATACCATCCAGGTAAAGTATTGACCATCCAGGGGGACAACTCTTACCTCTTATAGTAATGATAACTTAATCTTACTGATAAGTTGTATACCTCTATTATATATATACCTCAATTAAGCAAGCTTACAAACGGTAATGGAATTGCTCGTCGTTTTGATGACGTCACAATAAATAGTTCACTTTTTTCGCGAACTCTGACGTGACATTTGATACGAAGTATTACTGTGCCAATGACAAACCCGTCATGTTTATTCATCTTACTTTCTAGCGGTGGATTTAAACTTGATTTTGACTATTTTACGATAAAAATGGCTTTGATTAAGGTGTACATTGCGTACAATGTTTTTATTTCTATTATTCTCTAAAATAAATGCAGCATGCATGCAATGCAAAATTAGTTGATGAGTGAAACTAAAAAAGTTACAGACAGATGTTGCGTAGTATACGATAAAATTTCGTAAAACTATGGTAAAACCGTTCCATAATATCGTAGTTCAGAACAGTGCGAGCGGGATAACTCTATATTATGATAAACATATTTTATCTCGCTTGCACATCTTTGATACATACTTCATTCGTTCTTTAAGTAGGAGCAAACCAATATTGCTTAACGCGGTTGTGGGTCGGTGTTAGTTCGTGTCGAAGAATGATTATTTCAAGCATGAAAAAATTTTTCTTAAATCTAATTCTCGTGAGTTTCACACATATTTAAATATTATAAATTAAACCGGTAAAAACACTCACGTTGGGGATCGAATACGTCTCGCGGGTTTCGAGCATATCAGATGCTCATCATCAGGGCGAGTGCGCAGCTGCGTATGCGAGCTCCCGACGGGCACATAGCTCGCAAAGTGTTTTTGCCTTTAATTTATAATATTTCAGTATGAAAAAAAATGAAACATTTATATGATGGTTTCGTAAAAGTTCGGAGTTAGCCCCCAGGTCCTACCAATATACCTAATGCATTTATGTGACTAGCAAATAATATATCACATATTTGATACACAACATGGATGAATAAAAGGACGCAAATGTTACAAGTAAAAACACATGCGCATTAGCGTTACACAGAAATTCCATTTGAGTAGCAAGGCGTGCTACTTCAACTTGAGGACATGCTGGGACGATTAATGATTAGACTTATCGGGGAATTGGGCCCTATTTTTAAACGACTTCCCAAAAAGGAGGAGAGTCTCAATTCGCTGTAAGTATTTTTTTAAAGTAGGTAAACCTAAAATTAACAAGTTTAAAGCTAATTGCAAAATTTGTCTTGTTTGTAGTACAACGTAAGTTGAACTATAGGTGTCGCTTCATCCCAATACGATGGTTAAAGAACGATAGGAAAAAATAGAGTATGACTCATTGTCATGTTAGCTCAGTTGGTCAGAGCATACCCTAAAGGGGTGGATGGACACGGATTCGAATCCCGCACATTACTATATTTTTTCCTCTCGTATATTTGTTATTTTGTAATATACGAGTATGTTAGAAAAGTAATACAAATAATAATATTTTTAAAGAAAATAAATAAATAACGCGTTTGTTTCAATCTATTATTAATATAAGTTTACCAAAAAACGTCATAAAATCTTAACATTTATATTATAAAGTTTTTTTTCGAGCCTCTTATTTTCAGCTTTAGAGAATTTAATCACAATTAAATCAAAATATATTATTTATAAAAAAAGCTAGTAAAATTATTTAGTACAGACAAAGATATTGTCAATCTACTTATTTAACAATAGTTTGTTTGCTGCTAGTAGATTGTTGAAAGTAATCAATTCCCATACGTGGTATTGAGGTTATAGTCCGAATAGGAATTGATGACTTTCACCCGTGTTAAGCACCCTACTTTTCATTTCAAATTTAAGGAAAGTAAATAATAGTCAAATAAATAATAATAAAAATATTAATTTATATAACAACATTAACATATTAAAAATTAACGAGAGCTTAGAAATATTTGTGAAATTTTAAGTATAGTTTTGTTCGGAAAATTTACTGGCGGCTATAGTCCAAATAAGAATTGATGACTTCCGCCCGTGTTAAACACTCTGTTTTTCACCACCGATACAAGAAAATTATAAAAATACTTATTAGTTTTTTGTACAATATATATTTTGATAACAATAACATGAATAGTACCTAGTCAAATTTGGGGAGCACTCTAAAGGTTTTTTAAAAACTAATATTAAAAATACGTGTTGCCGATACTGAGGCTTTAATAATAATGAATTAATAAAATGAACAAAAGGCTTAATGTTAACTTAGATAGACATGGTGGTCTTAGCAGAAGTCTTACTCAGCATTCGCAAGAAATGCATCGATGTTTGCTGAATAAGCCCCATCTAGGCTAAGACTGAAGGGCGAGGGGGATGCATAACTACCTATTTAAATTTAATGCGGCTATAGTCCGAGTAGGAATCGATGACTTAAACCCGTGTTAAAAACTCTTCTTTTCAGAGAAAATAAGAGGGGAGTTAAAAATTGTAGTTTTTTTAAAATATTTACTAAAATAATAAACATGAGTAGAAGATGTATTAAATTAATTGAGGAGTTAGAACAATTTATAAAATGCAAGCTAGTTAAATTTTTGTTAGTTTTTTTTTATAATAACCTTATATTTAGTTACTACCCTGCTAAATTATATAATCTTTGTTTACATTTTAAATATGGTACTTAATGCGTCCCCCGCTATTTTTATTCACACTGCTCATAAACTGAGTTAGTACCTAAAATGTTCATATAAAATACACTAACTTCACAAAGCCACATTAATTATGTTATAAACTAATTTTTTTAGCCTTTACTCAAACACAAACGTAGCTGCTATTATTTGTTTTATGACAAGAAAGTATTGTACATGCAACGATAAAACTTTAGACATGTAATCATTGGTGTAAACTTTGTTTACACCAATTGTTATCATGGTTACAAGGCATTCCGGCCCTTGACAAGGAAGCATTTACTATGAGTTTTTCCCTACCCTTAGGTGGGAAGCAACGTCTTCCACCCGCTAGTAACAAACACTATTTTCCGAGTATGAGAAATGAAAAATAATGACTAACTATTTAGTAAGTATTAAAAATTATATAATCGTTGCTTAAATGTCACAATAATAAAATAAATATTTTAGATTATTTATTATATATATATTATTATTATTATTATTTGCTGAAGAATCCATTAGTTACTCAGAGATAAAGACGATTATTAACAACATCCAATTCGTAGCAAACAAATTGTACATATAAAAAAACTGGCCAAGTGCGAGTCGTTCTTGCACACCTGAGGGTTCCGTAAAAATCTGTATGTACGAGTATATCAGTAAAATTAATGGTATTTTTATTGCTAAAGGAAATCCATAACATTTTAAAATGATTTAAAATATTTTTATTGAATGATCTAACTTAAATGTTATGCTTTTCGCAATGTTTTCTTTATCTGTGCTATAAGGCGTTGCTTAATACCAAATTCCGAAATTCTGAGTTAACTATAAAATACCCTGTATGCTTTGATTTTCTTGCAATGCAAACGTCGAAAATTTGCGGCATAAACTGATTTGTAATACTCCCAGAACATAGTTAACTGATTGGCGGCAGATTTTGTACTTGACGGTAGTTAACAGCGTGTAGACACCAGTTATAAGAAAGGGCAAAATTAAGGGTATCAAGTATGGGGATATGGAAGGGGATAGGGGTGAAAATACATAGATATTTGGGGGGTAATGTTTAAAAGTAGAAGTGTGAGCAATGATAGAGGTAATTTATAATAATAGTCGAGGACCAGGCAGGCGTAGAAATCTATATTAAGGTAAAGATTGCGGTAATATAAATTGAAATGTTAATATGAATGTAATATAAATTTTGATGAATAATTTTAATCCCATTGTGAATATTCCTAAGATCGTAATTATTTTATTGACCAAGAACATTCTTAGGGGCCGTTCAAGTATTACGATTATTTGAAGCGCTCGTAGCGAAGTTCGCTTAGCCATTCTGAATCGATAAGCAAAGTTAAGCAACGTCCGCCGCGGTCAGGAGTTGGATGGGTGACCGCTAGTGACATTACTACTGAGCGCTTCCGTGCTTCGGAGGGCACGTTAAGCCGTCGGCGTCGGTCCCGGTTGTTGTCTTACGATGGCAGCCGTTACAGCATGGTGGTAGGGTACTGCGAATGCCCGCCTGGCTAGCTACCACTCTAAGTTGAAAATCTGTCGCCAAGCACCTAACGGTGTGTTCCGGCAGCTGTCCTTGAGAGCCAGTAATTCTAGGTAAGCTTGTACAACATCTTCGACCACATCATCACTTATATACGATCAGGTGAGATAGTGGTCAAAGGCTAACCTATTAGGCATAAAAAAAAAGTAAGCACTATGAGAGGGGGGGGGGGGGGAGATCTTTGCTTTGCTTATTTTGGATGACATGGGGGGTAGGAGAGTCTAGATGATGATGACATCGTCGGTAGTTATTTGATTTTTTACACGAATGACAACCCTCACATTGTCTTTGTACACACGCACATAAAAGTAAAGTACACAAAACACATAAAAGTAAAGTACACGCACATAAAAAAAAAGTACACGCACATTGATAGGAAAGTTACACATGTACGAATCGCTGCTCGTCGTGCTTATGAACTGATGTGCATTATTCAAAATATAGACGTTGACATTCCAAAATCGGATGAAAGTGAGCAGACTCACAACACTGAGCAGCAATCCAATGTCATCGAAAAACTAAGAATCGTGGATTCGGGTTTCATGGACTGAAGACTGTTAATTTGAATTTAATATTTGTACCAAAACTTTAATATAAGTTTGTTATGTTCGTAAGATTATAATATTTTTGTCCCTTACTTAAAAATGTTTACGTAAGCATGGGGGGAGGGAGTAAGAGATTTGCTTACTTTTAATGACAAAGGGGATGAGGGGTGGGGTAAATAATTGTAACAAATCAGCTTAGGTAATCCTTGAACGGGCTTTGACATTTGACATTTAATTTGTACTCATATTCTATAAAACGTGTTTAGCGCTGAGTAATATTGTAAGACGGATAGCCAAGTAATATTGTAAGACCGAATAGTTAATATTAGACGTAAGTGCCAGTGTGATAACTATTATAGGAGAAGCCTATGGTTCCTGAAACACAGCTGACGCTCGTTCCGGAACCTATGGATTCAAATTTAGGTACTCTGTACCTATGTAACTTAAGTCAATAAAAACTATTTGAATTGTATTGTGTTACGGTAATTTGTTATTTTCGGTATTTTTTAATTAGTTAGGTTTGGTCTATTTTTCTTCATTGGTACCACACCTGAGGGTAAGCGATGATGAGCTCGAAGATGTTATCACCCTAAGCATAGACCTTATTCTTAAGGACAAGTGTAAAGCACAAATTTTCTAAAAATACCGCACATAAAGAAGCATGCTTAGTACAAATAATTTAAATGTTTCTTTATATTTATTAGAAAATAGTTTTCCAATCACCGCTCCGCCCGCGAGTATTTCGGTTATCGCGCAAAACCATTAACCTCTTTTTGCTTAGTTGGATAAAAGCTATCCTATGTCCTTTTCCGGGTCTCAAAATATTTAAATGCCAAATTTCATCCCAATCAGTTCAGTTGTTTTTAAGTTTATTCGTTGCATACAAAAATACAAATCTTTCCTCTTTATAATATTAGTGTAGATGTAGACAAACGTGCGTCATGAGATATATGAACAGTTTTTATAAAATATATCAATAATTGAGTAAAACTGATTTATAAATATCTGAATAAGGTAGGCCCTTACACCTTAATGTTATGTTCAAAGGGCAATATCCTTTAGATATTAATTAAAAATATTTCTAAAATCAATATTCAATTTCAAATCTTTACCTGGAATAAGATCAATACATTTTTTAAAACTAAAAAAGTAATACTAGCACCTACCTTATTATCCTAAAGAGGCACAATTAAGGAAGATGAATATTCCTCAAGTACCTACATATAACTTGTAGTTATATGTAGGTACTTTAGTGATTGTTTCTACACTTTTATTAAAGGAAGTTTATAAATAAAATGCCTAGAAAGGTATCTTGAAAAAAAGATTGCATACGCAATACGCGTGCAATGAGACAGCACGAAGCAACAATTACGAAATAAATAGAAACCATTCCATAGAACATACACCTGGGGGCCAACTCCCATCTCTTAATTCAGTCTTATTTTAACATTACATTTACAATTTTAATTCGCACCGCCACATATCACTATAGTATACTTACATAAAAACTTCAACGTGAGAGCGGGATGCATGCATCGAATCAAGTCATTTGTGCGACAGAGGTAGCACTATATGAACTTTATTGTTTCGTGACGGCCACGGTACTAACCTTAGTATCAATAATTTAAACTTGAAACAATGACGTTTGCATTCCATAATAGTTTATAAAAGGTGGGAGTTGGGCCCCAGACCATACTGCACGTACACTATCGCGCACACAAGCGAAAAAAATATTATCAGCACATAAATGTTACATACATTTCTATAAAAACACGATAATGTTCAAGATAAAGTCATCCCTAAGCCGTCCCAATCGATGTACTACCAGGAAAACCAGAGAGGTCGGCGCAATCAAATTAGCAATATTGTAGTGCCACTTACTATCCACTCTAGCTTGACCTTCGTCGCAATAACCTACGATTGAAATTGCTCATTCGGCTACAACCGCAATGAGTATTGTAGGTCAGGATATAGTGGCCGTGATCCTTGGGGATTCGGCGTTGAAATCCGGAAATGTCAAGGGCGGCACAGAATACGGAATTGTATATACCAAAGCTTCTTTATATTCAGTAGGTGTGGTTTCTGGATTAATTTTAGTTAGGGCCTTTTCGTTTGACGGAACTTGTGTTATTTTATTGAAAAGGAGTTAGATTACTGTCAGAAGAAACCATAAATTGTGATAGATTATGCATTCCACGTGGGGCGCATGGGGGAAATTCGGAAAATTATTATGAACTATTTATTATAGCCTTCGATTTTACATACAAGAGGACCTCTAGAATGTATCTGACAGGGCAGTGGAGGCGGCCTACTATAAGGCAAAAATATTTAAGAGCCAATTAGCCGTTGACACAAAATGAATGAATGAATAAAGCCATCGATTTAAACAAATAGCGAAGATTGAGTACTTTCTATAATATCACGAAAATATAATGTGGAGGAAATTTAACACAATTTAAAATGCATACTTACATCGCACTTAAACTTTATATGATACGTTTTATGGAATGACAAAGACAGGAAGGAACACAAGCGCATGCTAGGTAGGTAACGCGCTCTATCTGGAGATGTCGCCTGCTTTGTGTACAATAAAGTGAATGAAAAGTGTAAGCTAAAGTCTCTTTATATGTTTGCCTATAAAAAGACCTTAAAACAATGGTTACTGGAACTTGTCTATGATGAAACCGAGGAATTAATTTAACTTGCACATATAATCATACACACCACAACACATATACATATCACTGTACCTATACACAAATCACACATATTATTCATATCCATTCAAACAAGCTCACATTTACTCACACATAATTAACATACATACGTTTTTGTATAATATCGCACTATATTAGTCTTCTTTGAAAGTCTTCTTGCAATATATTACCTTTTATAAGGAACTTGCTAGTTTAACCATATAAGGCAATTTTTTACTTAACTTGCTGTTTAGATAAAATCGCCCTCGAGCTCCAAGACACAGGCCTCGTGCTTAGTTTGGGGTTCATTGTAAATCTGTTTTATACTCTGTAATCTACTTCATACAATGTTAGCTCTTTCTGTATAATTCAGGTAATGCTTATGTTAATAAAGACATCTTGTATCTGTGACATTGCTTTGTTCGCGGTACGGGCACAAGTACGGGTGAGTTTTTCCCATTTTTATAATGTCAATGATTATAGCTATCAACATGTTTCTATGGGTAACTATCGGTTCTTAGACATTTTATTTTGTTACTAAAACAATACAGTACATAGAAACACTTTTTTTAATAGTCCACAAATAAAAACGCTATTTAATATTTCACCTACGTAAATCGCGTTGAAGGACTAACATGGCATACCCACATGTTACATAATGTAATACAGTAAACAGACACATTCTAAGAAGTGTTATCTATGAAATATTTTTACTCGACTAAATTAACACGGACAAAAAAACGTACAGTCGAATTGAAAAACCTGCTCCTATTTGGAAGTCGGTTTAAAATAAGCTAGCTAATGGCAGAACTTACTGTCATCATCGTATGATGTGAGCGTCACACACCATGTTCTAAGACATGTTATATTATGTACTTACCTGTCACAGATCATAGAACGTATTTCTGGGTGGATTGAAAAGTTCGCGGCCTAACACATAAATACTTGAACTAATTTAATGTAACTGACCTCATTCGATTTGCTTACTCTCTGGTTGTCACATTGTAAAATTTTATCGCAATAGCATTATCAGTTTTTAAATTAGACTGAATTTTGTGAGCCTAAGTGCAGCATTTTTAAGGAATATAGAAAATTGAGCAACGTGCGGTCATCAAATACCTGTTTAAAAAAAAACTAACTCCTAAAGAGATTCACGAAGACATGTCAACAACATTGGGGGAATCTGCTCCGTCGTATACGACTGTGAAAAAGTGGGTTGCTGAATTTAAACGCGGACGAGAGAGTATTGAAGATGACCCTCGCTCCGGCCGGCTTACGACAACTACGACTGAAGAAAACATCGGGAAAATCTGTGATTTGATATTGGCAGATCGGAGATTGACCATCAGGGAGATTACAGGGATAAATAAATAAATAAATAAATTACAGACACTATTGGCATCTCGTATGAACGAACACAAAACATCATAGTCAATGAACTTGGATTTTCTAAGGTTTCTGCGCGGTGGGTACCCAGATTGCTTTCAGTTGAACAAAAACGAATACGGCTCACGATTTCTCGCGACTGTTTGAGGCTGATCCACAAGATTTTTTGGCCAGATTTGCGACAATGGATGAAACCTGGGTACACCACTACACCCCAGAGTCAAAACAGCAATCCAAGCAGTGGAAAAAACCTGATGAACCGACTCCAAAAAAAGCCAAAGCAATTTTGTCAGCTGGCAAGGTGATGGCTTCAGTTTTTTGGGATGCTAAGGGTGTCATCATGGTGGACTACCTTGCAAAAGGTGAAACTATAAACTCGGCTTATTATTGCATCCTTTTACGTCGTTTGCGTGAAACAATTAAAGCGAAAAGGCCAGGATTACTCAGTAAGAAAGTGTTGTTTCATCAGGATAATGCACGCGTTCACACGTCTGTTGAATCTATGGCTCAAATTCGCGATTGTGGCTTTGAATTACTGCTGCATCCCGCCTATTCCCCTGATTTGGCACCTTCAGACTTTCATTTATTCCCAAACCTAAAAAAACACCTTGGAGGTCATAAATTTTCATCAAATGAGGAGGTCGAAGCTGCAGTGGGTGACTTTTTTGAAGGCCTTGAAGAAACTTTTTTTATGACTGGCATACAGGCGTTGGAAACCAGATGGAAGAAGTGCATTGAGTTAAGTGGAGATTACGTGGAAAAATAAAATTACTTTTGTTTATATTACAAATAGTTTTCTTGCTGAGGCCGCGAACTTTTCAATCCACCAGATTTGTTTCCTAATCTGAACCTAATATCTGAAACCTAAGTATATACAGGTATACCCGAACCGCGTGGAAAAGGGTATTTGGCCTTTGAAATGTAGGTAGGACCTCGATACCCATATAGTTTAGTACGATACAAGTTTATCGTTTTACAGGTAGCTAGAATTCTGAGATTGGTGTGCTGTAGACTACAGCGGGTACGATAGGCCAAGTCTACTTTCCATGAGAAATACCTAAGCTTCGGACTAACCCAAAATTATGCTTAGTACTTGCTACTACTTAGTAAGTAAGAATACTAAGTTTAACATATGTTTTTTTAAATATTTTTTTATTGTATTGTTACGGATTCAACTCAATTCAAATATTTTACTCATTGATGCTACGAATAACAATATATATGTTATTCGTAGCATAAGGTGTACAGTTACATTCATGGTCAGCGTTCTATTGATGATCAATTTCGATTAAAAGCTACAAAATAAGAGGACTAAATGTTGCAGGGAAAATGGCAACACTCAATAATAAACCATACACTCTGCTTGTCAAAAAGTGACGTTTCACATTTTGAAACGTTACATTTGCAACATGACGAGCCTTTAAACGGAATGCAATGGTAAACATATAAAATAAGTCTTATTTTAGATAAGGAGTTGAGTATTTCTATTATTTTTTTGTGTTGTAAAGTGAGGGATTTTGAGTTATACCTCTCTATCGATACTAAGAGTAACATACCTGTGGGACGAATGATAACAGAAAATGTTGTAGAGATGAATTCTTATTGTCTATGATTATAGTCTATGTTTTTAAAAGCAAGTTATTTTCAAACTTGGAGCGATTAGTGTTTTGACAAATGTCTTGAAGAAAATTTTCATTGTACTAGTTTTTGTGAATTGTTTGGAGCAACTTATAAGTTTGTAGTCGATGTAATTTTTTATAAAGATGTAGAGTGTTCAAAGGTATTAAGAAATTAAAAATGTGTGAATGAATTAAAGCCGTTTATATACTGGATCCCAATAATTAAACACCTTGAGGGCGGATTTGAATAAAAGGTCATGGGCCCTTTGCCCTCAAGGATAAGATGAAGATGAGCTGAGCTACCTACCCTGGAAACCATATGGTGATGAAATTATTATTTTATTTACTGGAAATAATTATATAGAAACATGACAGAGGAACTGTCAAAACTAGATAAAAATACGAACTATATTATTTGGAAAAAGAAATTACATTTATTACTATTATCAAAAGGACTAAATTCAGTTATACAAGGGTTAAATGATGAACAAAAATTAAAGGAAGATTTTATTAGTAATGATGCATAAGCCAGATTTACAATAATTAATTCTGTAGATACTTCATATATTGGACGTATAATTGACTGTGAAACCGCAAAAGAAATTTTAGACACATTGGATAAGATATTTTTGAGCCAAATTGACACACAGAGGTGTCATTTACTCCAAGATTTTTATAACTATAAATTCGAAAAAACAGATTTACTAGAAGATATCGGCGACCTAATGAACATAGTTACCTCAATCAAAAGTACTGGGATGAATCTAACTGATACTGAGGTTGTGTCGAAAATATTGTGCATTTTACCTAAAGAATTATCGAGCTTTAGGACAGCTTGGGAATCAACTGCTAAAGAAGAGAAAACTTTTGTGAATCTTATTTCCCGAATACAATTAGAACTAAAAATTACAGAACGGGATACTAAAAATAAAGAAAATTGTGATACATTTTTAATAAATGTTTGTTATAATTGTGGTAAGAAAGGACACATAGCAAAATTCTGCAGAAATGATAAAGGATCCAAGAGCGTGAAGAATAACAGCATAATAACATGCTTCAAATGTCTGAAAAATGGACACAAAAATAATGATTGCAAAGAAAAATACAATTGTGTGTTTTGCAAGACAAACACACATTTTTCAAAATTTTGTTTAGAGAAACCACAATTTTCGGTGAGTAATTTTACAAAATTAGACAGAGATGAGGAGGAAACTATTGAGTTCATACTAGATTCCGGAGCTAGCAGTCACATAATTAATTCTGAAGTATATTTACATTTGAAAGAAAAGTGCAATTATAGAATCTCAACAGCTGATGGTAATACACACATTATAGACACTGTGGGTAAAGTGTTATGCAAGTCTAACACAAATTCACATAACATTACCTTCAATGATGTGTTACTAGTCCCGAAATTGAAGAAAAACTTAATTTCAATTTCAAAAATAGCAGAAAATAATTATAAAATTGTGTTTTTCAGAAAAGAATGTAAAGTATACGAAAGAGATGGCAGCTGCTTACTGACTGGTGAGTTAAGGGGTGACGGACTGTACTATGCAGAGTTGTCAGCAACTCGGTCAAGCACAAAGTCAGTAAACTTAATTCAAAACACAAATTTTTGGCATCGAGCTTTGGCACATACATCAATTTCAAAAACAAAAAAGATAGTTAATGGAATAAATTCAAAACATAGTGATAATAATATTGACACCTGCGAAGTCTGCACACAAGCAAAACTATGCAGAAAACCATTCAATACCGAAAGGAATAGAGCTACTAGGCCATTAGAAATAGTTCATAGTGACATCTGTGGTCCAATAGGTTCAGACACGTATGATGGTTATAAATATATTATCACTTTTCTAGATGACTATACACATTTTGCAAAAATTTATCTGATCAGAACTAAGAGTGAAGCCTTTTCAAAAATTACTAATTACATAAATTTATCTGAAAATCACTTTAACTTAAAAGTAAAAACATTTAGGTGCGATAATGGCGGTGAATATAGTTCAAATAATTTTAAAAAATATTGTTTAGGTAAAGGAATTTCAATAGATTATACAATACCGTATACTCCACAACATAATGGTAAGGCAGAACGATTAAATAGAACAATTTTGGAGCGAACCCGTGCTCTTTTGTTTGACATGAAGTTACCACAAGAGTTATGGGGCGAGGCGGTGTTAACAGCAACTTTTTCGGTTCTTTGGCTTATTACAAAATAAATACAAAACTCAATAAATTAGATTCCAGATGTGGTAAGGGTTTGCTAGTAGGATTTACGAACAATGGATATAAGATTTGGGATCCGGTGGGTTTGAAGGTATTTTATTCAAGAGATGTGACTTTTAATAATAATGCGAAGGATGTTTTGGAATTTTTAAAGCAATGTAATAGGATTGCGAAAGTTACAGATTTATATAAATTATTTAAAGAAGAAGAGGAGTTGGAAGAACAAAACGAGAAAAGAAATGTCATCACAGCTGATGATGGTTGTCAAGTTGAGAGGGGAAGTTTGTATGGAGAAAGTAAGAAGAAGAAGACAGATGTTGAAGCAACGAAGGAGGAGGAATTTTCTATTTTAGAAGAAGAGAGAAATGATGTCATAGATAATATATTTTAGAAGAAGAACGAAATGATGTCATAGAAAATATTTTTGAAGAGCGAAATGATGTCGTAGAAGATGTTTTGGAGGAGGAACGGAATGATGTTATAGAAAATGAGGGAATTGATGTTTTTGAAGATAGTATTGCTGAAGAATTATTAGATAATAATAGTAGAAGAGAAGTTAATTTGGAAGATAGTAGTCAAGAAGTGAATAATGGAAATGAGATTGAAGATAATAGTAGATTGACGGTGGATGGAAACGAGTTGTTTGTGGATGCGGAGGAGTCCGTTGAAGAAATTAGTAGTAAAAGGATTTTGTCAAAAAGAGATAGAAAATTACCAATAAGGTTGAAAGATTATGATTTAGAAACATCATTTTTAACTTACAGTGAGGTGTTGAAGAGTGATGAGAGAAGTTTATGGGAAAAAGCTATTAAAGAAGAGATGGATTCTTTGGAGAAAAATAAAACTTGGGAAGTAGTTGATAAAATAGAAGCAGGTAATAGAAGATTGATAACTAGTAAGTGGATTTTTACTGTGAAGTCGGAAGGAAGATACAAAGCACGACTTGTTGCTAAGGGATTTTTACAAAAATATAATGTAGACTACAAAGAGACTTATAGTCCAGTGGTAAATACTACTAGTGTACGATTATTGCTTTCAATTGCTGCACAGAAAGGTCTAAAATTAAAACAGTTTGATGTAAAGACAGCGTTTTTGTATGGAGAATTAAATGAGGATATCTTTATGGAAATTCCTTTAGGTTATGATTATGGTGAAAATAAAATTTGTAAATTAAAGAAGAGTATATATGGTCTTAAGCAAGCACCGCTCATGTGGAATAAGCGGCTAACTGAATATTTAAAGAAATTGGGTTTCGAACAGCTGAAATTAGATCCATGTTTGTTTTTATGTAAAGAAAAGGAAATTTACTTGGCTATATATGTTGATGATGGAATTTTGATAGGAAATTGGGAAAATGAATTGAATAATATCATGAAAGGAATGCAAAAAGAATTTGAAATTAGAAAATTTGATAAAGTTGAGAAGTTTATCGGTATTGATATACAGGTTGGAGAAAATTATTTGAAAATTTATCACGAATCTTATATTGGTCAAATGTTAAATAAATTTGGATTTAATGACTTAAAAGAAATTATTTTTCCGAATATTTTAGTTGATACACATCAAGAGGGGAAGGGTAATAGTAGTAATGTGCATCGTTATAGGCAGTTGATAGGGTCTTTACTATACTTAGTAAACAAAACTAGACCAGATGCTTCATTTCATGTTGGTTATTGCAGTAGACATCAAGAGTGTCCTAATTTAAATGATTTTGCCAATATTAAAAATCTCTTCAGATACCTTAAGAGCTCTATATCTTCTGGTATTCAATATTTACGTGGAAATAGTTTAGTTTTGACTGCATATTGTGATGCAGACTTCGCTGGTGATCCTGATACTAGGAAAAGTACGACTGGCTTTGTAGTGTTGTACAGTGGTGGTCCCATACATTGGTGCTCGCGTAAACAGTCCGTCACCGCTCTCTCCAGTACGGAAGCAGAATACATCTCTGCCGCAGAATGTATCAAAGATTTACTTTATGTTCAAAGTCTGATTAAAGAAATTACAGGTCATACTCCAAAAACACAATTATTTGTTGATAATCAGTCGGCTATTGTTTTAATTAAAAACGGAATTTTAAATCGCAGAAGCAAACATATTGATGTGAAATATCATTTTATTAAAGAAAAGATAGATCAAAATTTAATTGAAATTTTCTATTGTCCAACCAATTCTAATATTGCGGATATTTTGACAAAAGGATTGGACAGAACCAAGTTTTTACGTTTAAGAAAGCATATTGTGAGTGATCAGTGAGTTTGATGTGAACTTTAATGAAGTGAGTTTAGTGGTATAGTTAGTTAATTATGATAGGTGTTAGATGTTATATTTTGTAGAGATAATGTTTTGGAATTGATTTGAAATTTAGGTATTAGTTATAGTATTAAGATTGTCTTGATTGTTAATTTGAAATTTATATTTAAGGGGGTGGTTTAATATAGTATGTAGAATGTAATGATAGGTAGGGAATACTAGTATGGGTTTTTATTTTTGTTTTAATTATGTGTTCAATGTTGAAGTTGTATATGGGGTGTTCTAGGAAAATATGTTAAAGTTAAATACAGGTTGGTTTTAATTTTATTTGAGACAATATAAAATTCAGAGGGGATGTTGTAGAGATGAATTCTTATTGTCTATGATTATAGTCTATGTTTTTAAAAGCAAGTTATTTTCAAACTTGGAGCGATTAGTGTTTTGACAAATGTCTTGAAGAAAATTTTCATTGTACTAGTTTTTGAGAATTGTTTGGAGCAACTTATAAGTTTGTAGTCGATGTAATTTTTTATAAAGATGTAGAGTGTTCAAAGGTATTAAGAAATTAAAAATGTTTGAATGAATTAAAGCCGTTTATATACTGGATCCCAATAATTAAACACCTTGAGGGCGGATTTGAATAAAAGAAAATGCACATATTTCGGTTTTGGAGACAGCAAGGACGACGCTGACCTTTACTGGCCTAATAGGCCAGTAAAGGTCAGCGTCAGGTTACTGCCATAATAGGAGATGACCATGAATGGTGGGTCAACATTGGATTTTGGACTAACCATTATTGGCTCTGGCTACATTAACTTTTCAAATTATTTATTTTACTTTTATTTCAAAGTCAAGACCTATTTATAAGCTTTAGCGTGTAAAGCATTCCTACTTTTATCAATATGAATAGTTTTTAAACGGATCTGGATTTCATTAGATAATGATATAACAGTAAATAAAATTTTAAAATCTTAAAGTGACCATAGCTGGTGCATTTACCTAAAATTTACACTGAAATAAAACAATTACTTTTATTAATCCACCGCGATGTGGATGTCATTTTGTGAATGCTCGCCTGGCTAGCTACCACTCTCAATTTGAAAATCTGTAGCGATGCACCTAACATTGTGTTCCAGCAGCAGTATTTGAGAGCCAGCAATTCTATGCCTAGGCCGTTTACTATCCTCGACCACACCACTTTCCAACAGGAGA
This sequence comes from Plagodis dolabraria, assembly GCA_963854805.1. NCBI lineage: Eukaryota > Metazoa > Arthropoda > Insecta > Lepidoptera > Geometridae > Plagodis > Plagodis dolabraria. Next base: position 8,993,932 of record OY978462.1, on the reverse strand, counting down.
TATAAACGTCTGCTAGTAAAAAAAACATTTAGCAAATCGGCCTGAAAATCATTTTGCAAGTCTGACTAAATAACGGTAAGTTTATGGTATATAAATGAAAAAAGAATGTCAATACAAAATTAATCTTCATAACGACTATTTATTCGCAGTCGTAACGTGATAAGTAAAGTGCACTTTAGTAGCCCTAGCACGAATAACTTGCGAAAACGTACATAACCGTTTCGTTAACGTATCGAAATGTCACCATTTTGTATAGGATTTGATCAGCGCCCCTACAGTGCGTAAAAGGAACTAAATTTTGACAGATTGAAAGGTTTTGACATCTAACGTGTCGAGATTTTAACGTGAATGTTTTGTCACGGAAGAAGAAATAAAACGCCAAAATTGACAAATACCAATCATAGAGGACTTCGTATAGACTGAAAAAGAATTCAACCCTCTTTTGGAATCTAGGAGGAAGAATATCCTCCTAGTTTGGAATGAATCATTAGCTCTTAGAAAGAAGGTACAATTGATTTGACTTACGCCGGATGACGTCACTTTTTTAATAGTATCGAGTTCACGGTAGCCAACAAACGATGCGTTGTGCTGTCAACCATCGCCTCCTGCGTAAACGTACTGTAAACTCAATACGTTTACGTTACGGACTATCGAAATGTTCTTGGGCTACTGCTCGCAAACTACGAAGTACCGCATATTTATTTCCACCTACAAGGAGTCTCTCTTTCTATCGCATAGCCACGCATATCTCTATTCTATTCTGCACGCACCGTAGAATAATGCCGTCTGAACCAGTGATTTGAAATATTTAGATTAGTTATATCCGAACACCACTGCTCTAAAAGCTTACTAGAATTTACCTATATACATACCTACGCACATGTATATGCAGTTTGTAATGACAAGGAAAGAACGTTCAAATATTATGCGTCATATCTGTGTTAGAAAGAGATAAATAAGCAATTCGTGTTACCACCGAACCTACGTGATGATAGAGTGAACTCCCGTGGGGGAGGCACTCTTATCTATTACAAAAGGTCCCTGCACTGCATTCCCCTACCTACCCCGACTCTTGTTAATATGGAAGCATCTTGTTGCCTCCTAGCTATGACTGGTCATCAACCTATAGTCATAGCGTCCTGTTACCAAGCTTGCCAAAAGCCGATCGTCCGAGCTGACTTAGAAGCATTGTTCTCTTTAGGAAGCGCCGTCCTTCTGATTGGCGACTTCAATAGTAAGCACATCCTATGGAATTGTAACGTCAACAATCCCAGAGGTATTGCACTTGAAAAACTAGTCGCAGAACTTAATTTTGACATAATTGCGCCCACTGAAGACTTTCGACCTGACTTGCTTGACATGGCACTACTCAGAGGTGTAACACTTCAGTTACGCTCCATAGAAGTGGTTCACGAGCTTCACTCTGACCACCGACCCATTATACTGCGACTAGGTCCCGACCCAACGACAGACCTCCCCCGCCCCACTAAGACAATAGTGAACTGGAAGCAAGTAGGCGATGCCCTAAAGGCTATCAGCTCACCGGACCTTGACAAGATCCCTGACGACATCATGACTAAAGATGACGTAACCCTTGCGATCGATTCGTTCACTAATCACCTCTCCACCGTAGTAGGTGCATCCGCAAAGGAGGTCATGGTGCCGGACGACCGGCGCCTTGTCATTCCAGCGGATGTGAGACGATTAGTGACGGAAAGTAAAGCAGTGACCCGACATTACGACTCTTACCCCAGTAAAGAGAACAAAACAAAGAAACGCCACTTTGAACGCATGGTTCAAAGTCGCATGTCTGAGTTGCGTGATCAACAATGGGGTGACAAACTTACAAACCTCGTGCCAAGCCACCATGCTTATTGGGACTTGGCGCGAGGTATGAAAGGTAGTAACCATAACGACATGCCTCCCTTATACAGACCAGTCCCACTAGTCCCAGCGTTCTTTGACGAAGACAAAGCTGAGTGCCTAGCTGATAGCCTAGAGGCTCAGTGTTCCCCTAACGTAGATCACGTTGACCAAGCTCACCTCGATTCGGTGGATGCTGAAGTCGAACGTAAAAGCTCTGTGGTCACCTCTGAACTCCCACCAATCACCTTAGCGACTTACGCTGAGGTGGCGAGACTGATCAAGGGCCTCCGACCGCGCAAATCCCCCGGTGCCGATGGCATCTCCAACAGGGTTCTTAAAACCCTCTCTCCTCCTCTCATCCATCTCCTAGTCAGCATCTTCAATGCTGCTATGAGCCACTGCTTATTCCCAGACACCTGGAAATGTGCAAATGTCATTGGCATTCACAAACCAGGCAAAAGCTCATCTGACCCCACCAGTTACCGCCCCATCAGCCTCCTCAGTGCCTTAGGCAAACTTTACGAGCGGTTACTTGCAAACCGTCTCCAGTCCCATGCTAAGGAACACCACCTTATTCCAGATGAGCAGTTTGGCTTCAGACCCGGACACTCATGCGTCCAACAGGTGCACCGCCTCACGGAGCACATCATTGAGGGCTTTAACAAGTACCCCAAACCCCAGACAACGCTAGCAGTCTTCCTCGACGTAGCGAAAGCTTTTGACAAAGTCTGGCACAATGGCTTGATTTACAAGCTTTACCAACTTGGCGTGCCAGAACGTCTTGTGCTCATCCTACAAGACTTCCTTAAAGCCAGAAGCTTTCGCTATCGCGTGGAAGGCACTCTCTCCTCCCCCCACCCAGTCAGAGCCGGAGTCCCTCAGGGCTCCGTGCTATCACCCATTCTCTTCGCACTGTATACCAGCGACATCCCACGCTCTCAGCCAAACGTCCTATTAGCCCAATACGCGGATGATACCGCTATTTATACCACTGGGTGGCGTATCAGTAGAAAATCCATTTTCGCCCTTCAACGGGCCATCACCGAGATCGGTGACTGGTTCCGCAAATGGCGCATCGCGGTCAACCCAGTTAAAAGTGCAGCTATGTACTTTACTGAGAAGACTCGCCCCCGTTACCCGCAACCTTTAACTTTGTTCGACCAACCCATCCCCTGGGTTAGTAAAACAAAATATCTCGGAGTCACCCTTGATCGGAATCTCACCTTTAACGATCATATAACAACCGTCCGCAACAAAGCGGCCTTTGTAATGGGTCGCCTTGGTCCCCTGATTCGCAAAGAGAGTAAAATGTCTCTTAGTAATAAGAAGACACTTTACACTGCCTGCATCCGCCCCATCATGACTTACGCATCAGTAGTGTTTAGTCATGCTAGTGAGGCCCATCTTCATAAGCTTCAAGTCATTCAAAACCGTTTTCTTCGTAATGCAACCGGCGCTCCGTGGTATATCCGGAACACTGAGTTGCATTGCGACCTAAACCTTCCCTCTTTAGCGCAGTTCAATAAGGACTGCGCCCGCCGATACTTTGATCGAGCGCCCCACCACCCGAACCCATTGGTTGTCCAGGCATCGAACTACTCGACTGCCTCTTCTATCCCTTTTTTCAAACCCCCCCGTCGCCGACCACGGCAGGTATTAGACGACCCGGATGACCCCATCGCAGCCATTACATTGGCAGCTTTAGCGTTATCCGCAAGTCGTCGAGGTAAAATCCCCAGGTGTGAGGTAATTAGAGGTCTCCGTACCTCCGTAGTAGCCCGGGCTATTGTAGGGCCAGGCCCTCGCCCAAAACCCGGTGGAGCTGGACGACCGCACAGGCGGTAGCCAGCATCTCTGTCCTCCCTAAAAAAAAAAAAAAAAAATAAACCACCGAACCGCCACGAGACGTTCCGATGACCATTATGCTGCGATCTCTTTCACTCTCTCACATCAAACGATACACATATCTCGCTCATCCATGTCATTGAGATTAGTTCCTAAGATAAAACAAAATGACGATATTTTCTATTTCATCAATAAAAGCAATAATTACGCGTGAAATGAAACAGTTTTCTTATCTCTCACAGTGCCTGTCTAATTGGTGCAGAGTCTAAAGACACAAGAAAGGCATATTGTCCACAGATTATTCCTAAAAAACACGATTAGCGGCGATGTATTCACCGGACGCTTGGAAGTGCAAGACTGGTAGTGACTCAGGTGATTACCCTGAATTCGTCTAGTAAATATGGAGGCCATACAACACATCTACAGGTAAAAAAAACTTAGGTCTGAACGGATATTCCGATGTTCATGTATCTTTGTACCTAAAGTACGGTGTGAGCCAGGCCTGCCCACAGCAAGTAAGACGTAGTTGATGCCTTAAACACATAAATCCTTGTTGTGACATGCAATGTCTCATCACACTTTAGACTTGCTTTGTGTTGACCACTAAGGCGATGGTATTAGTCCTACCACATATTCCTACAATGAGAATTTGTAAGGCAGGTATATCAGTGGCTTTAGTCAAAGAAGAATTTGCATGGTTTTACGGCGTTTTGTCGGCCCCGTGGGGTGCCGGGTTAGAATTGCACCTCCCCATATCATCCCGTGGGTGTCGTAAGCGACTAAGGGAAAAATACTTGAAGGTGGGCAGCAGCGCTTTCTAAAAAACAACTTATACTGCGATCCCCAAGACGCCTGCCAGGCGTGGGGATTATGGCAAATACCCCCTTAATAGGGGAGGCTGTGTTCAGCAGTGGACGATCCGGCTGTTACAGTACAGTACAAATTGCACACCCGAAAGTTGTAATGTGTATGGCGTTTTGAAAATTTTCGAATACCCAGTATAACTAGTCTGGCCATAGATATACTGTTACATAAAAACTTTTCGTCTTCCAACTTTTTAATTATTTTAAATTTGGAACGCGTTTATTATTTAAGTAGGGAAGCAAGGGGAATGGGAACCGTGAAGTTTGACAACCGTGTCTTTCAAATATGTTTAATCGTATACATGGCACTTAAGATATTTTACCATAATATGCATCACAAAATCTATAAAAAATACATTTCACATATTATGTGACCCATTTTGTTGATAAGCTAAGCTGACATTATGGAACTCAAACGCCGATAAAACGATAATTGTCATGTCACATGTCTCAAAACCCAATCCTTGTTCATCCCCCGAAAAGTGAAATATCGACATCTCTGTCAGCCCATCATGACAACTTGAGCCCTCCCTGAGGATAGCCCGAGGTTAAAGGGCATAGATTGAATAATAGTTTTAACGTACAAGATACACGAAGGCTATGAAAAACGCGAATTCATCTCACCTAATTTAGTTGATATTTATAAATTAAATTGTCCCGTAAAATACAAAGACATTTGTTTTGTTTCCTTCCATAGAACATATATTGAAACCTTTTAGCGGTTTTGTAAGGATATCTTTCAATATGACAACTTCCTTAGTATTACCAAGCGCAGCAAAAAGGATAGTAGTGGGGGCCTTCTAACGCGGCTCTGTTGGTAAATATTTTCCTCGCAATATATATATAATTTGGTGGTTACATGCCTTATGGAGGAGGCATTAGTCCAATGGTAGTCGTTCACTATTTTAAGAATCTTTACGAATGGCAAATGTACAAACCGTACGAGTGCAATTCTTCTTAGTCGTATCCTCATGACTGAGGGACGTGATTATGGCGTGCAGCCTGCGCCACCACTGCTCTCCAAGCTGACCTGTCCTGTGCCATCTGAATGGCGGCCTGAAGGGTTGACTGTGTTGCACCCTGAGTAGCATCTGTCCATCGCGTTGGCGAGCGTCCTCTACTTCTCTTGCCCTCAACACAGCCAGTAATTATAAGCCTTTCCAGACTGTCTGGGTCTCGCCTGACTGTGTGTCCGACTTCAAAACTCTCTGCATTTTGTGCAATTACAAAAAAACTATCTAATTTGGAAGTTCTTCAACATGTCATTTTATGCTGTATTTTCGTAGCCCTGTAACATGATAACGGGACGCCCGTATAATTGAATTCACCACCTCGGAAAATCTTGCTTTAGGGCAAGGCGCTATACCACACAGCTATATTTAGCTACTCGTATAGTCTAGTTTCATTTAATTTTCATTTTTTTATTTGTATATTCAGACGAAAGTTCTAAATAACCTTAAAAGTAGGTATTAAAGTCTAGTTAGATAATCATTCTCAGCTTCATTTAACCCTTATTTTTACGGGAGTGGGGTACATTATATTTGCTAAAAATACCTTAGTAAACACGGACATATATTATAAAAACACAATTTATTAAAACAGACGCTCTTTATTGTATTTCATTATTGTAAAATAAATATCTACAGTCACTACGCAATATCCCAACTATGAATTCAAAAAAGTTTGTGAATACACGACTTTTTTCGAGGATAAGTAAAATTAAAAAAAACTAAATTACAGTGCAATATTTTCATTCGATTTCAAACAACTGCATCATAAAATAACTTAAAATTTTTATAGCACACTTTTACTTATGAATTTATTGGTGCGTATGGGCTCATTGACTTAATGTAGAAAATTAGTGCTATTGTCTATGGATGCGCGCGCTGCGTAGTCATGCGCTTGAGAATCTAAATTTGCCGCCAGAGTTGCCGCCAAACCACATATTTTTTCAGTGGCTTTGAGTTTAGATTAAAAATAAAAGTATGTATCTTTAAAAAAATGGATAATCTTGAGAACAGTAGCTGTGAGGAAGAAAATTGTACACTACCCGACATTCTTGATACGGCAACAGCATTAACTCACAAACTACTTCCAGAAAAATCTAGAAAATTATACAAAAAAAATTACCAAGAATTCATGTCATGGAAAATGGATTAGAAAGCAATGTCATTTTCAGTCTTTTTACAAAAGTAAATACTGTGTGAAGAGCTGCGTAAATATTTAATCATACTACAAAAAGTTTGTTAACTTTGCTAAAGTATGTTATATTTTAATTGTATTGATTAATATATTAGTAGGTACTTAATAACTCATTAATTGTTACAGGTTGCAGTATTTTTTGGCATAATAGGTGCATGTAAACGACAAGAATTATATGATATACAATTTCAGGATGTGGAAGTATTTGAGACATCTATTTCAGTGAAAATTTACAACATAAAAACCAAATTCAATAATTGCTCCTTCACAATTACGGCAACATATTGAAATATGTAAGAAATACATGGAACCACGTCCGACTCCTTGTTAAACACTCAGTTTTTTTCCTTAATTACGTAAACGGCAAACGAAGTAGAAAATCAGCTTAAATAAATATGGTTATTTAGGAAAAAAATGTTAAATACCTAAACCGGGTTAGGAAACCCGGATTCATATACTGGACACAGTTTCCGAAGAACATCGGCCACATTGCTAGTGGATGGTGGTGGAGATATTACAGCGACCAAAAGTCACGGTGGATAGAAGTTTACGGCAGTGGCGAAAACATATTATATAGATGAGTCCGTAAATAATATGATTCAAGTATCAAACATAACTATAGAAACAAGGCAAAAGAAGTAAACATAAATATTCCGTCTTCAATTATGAATAACTGTAATGCCTCTGCCATCTCTATAATTAATGTTCAATTTCATAATTGCAACATTGATAATTTGAATAGTTATCATAGTAAATAAATACTTTAATAATTTTCCACTTTTGTTTTATTTCAACTGGATTAGTGAAGATAAAATGGTGAATGCAAAGGCATATAATTAGGTATCAAAACATATGACCCCTATTATATGACCGTTGCATAAACTACTATAACAAATAAATACCGACTACAAATATAAAAAACGCATTATTAGGGATAACTAAAATACTACTCATCTCACTCAAATTTTATAGGACTACATAACAAGCACCAGCTTTCGTCATTAAAAAAGTATCAAAATCGGAAAAGCCTGTAAAGAGTAAAAGGCAACACACAAAAAAGAAACAGTCGAATTGAGAACCTCCTTCTTTTTTGCAGACGGTTAAAATAGGGTCAGTAAGATGTTAACTTCCATAGTTCTAGAAGTCCGTTATTAGTATAGAGGTAGCTTTTAATATAACTTTGTACATCCATAACTAGGGTAGTATTAAAAGCAAGTTACATGTTAAACTGCCAAAGTACTAGAAGTCTATATATAGCAAAGAGGTAGCTTAAATAAAATACCACAGTTTTACAATCCATATGGAAATACTGTAATAAATACCCGATAGGAACTACTCAGTCGGCTGTGCTAGACGCACATTGTAAGCATTATAAACTTACGAGATATTTAAAAGCTGTACGAGTAGGAATTGAAGACTCACCCGTTTTAAACACCCAGCTTTTCATTTCAAATATAAGGAAAGCAAAAAATTGTAGTTTAGCAATTATGATTTAGCATTAATAAGCAAAAATGGCAACATTTTGAAATATTGCTTGCCGAATGTTTAGATACGAATGCTTACTGCTACTGAAACAAAACTATCATCTAAAATAATGAATATAATAATATAGAATAATAATGACAACTAAAAATAATATGGGGTAAAATACTACACTATACCAAGTTGTTTCTATTGCAAACAACATTACTGAGTCTCATAAATTGAATTCCACAACCGCAACTCTGAAATACCCTTTCAAATCTCTAATTGAATGAAAGAACCAGTGAAAAGCGAAAATCCAGGCGAAAATGTTCTGAAAGGTGTATTAAGCCACGCAGTGACAAAACTTAAACATTGGTGTTCTTTTGCCGTTCGTTCTTTCTTCTGTCTATAGGTATCTACTTATTGGCCTAGCCTAGAATATTTAACAGTGTATATTGAATTTATTTGAGTATTTAATAATGTTGTTAGTAACCAAACGAAGTTTCGGTAGGGCTTTCGGTTTCGGCACGTTACCGCAAAAAATCTAGCTTCGGCACCACTTACAGAACTTTCCGTTTGGGCAGAAAATCTCCCGAATCTTCAGTCGCACCGAAACTCTGCGTTCGTGAATTATCGTGCGTCGCTCGTGTATCGTGAGTCACCCGCCATCGTCAGCTGTCAGATCGCCGCCGGCCGGTCCAATGTGATAATAATCAATATAATATAAACACAATATAAATACTGTGAGTTTATGAGTTATTTCTCGCGCAAAGTGTTACGCTAAGGGCCTTAGTGTTTATTTTTGTTATTATACTTTTGTATAACATATTTAATTGGCTTTTAAGCATTGATGTTCATTCAGATGAGTAATTCACTGGGATTTAAAAGAATGAATGCTGAGTAGTTGGTTCACTCATTATTTTTGTTATTTTCAGTACATTTGTTTTAGTTTATTTTTATTGGATGAAGTTGACCAGTCACTCAATATCAGCAGAAATACATAATTACTTTTTTAATTCTCATGCACGTAATCTTCTTGTTCATGTCCAGTGTAGGCGGACTAAAATGGTATTTTAGGCCATAGGGTAAAAAAGCCTTTTAGAGCACAAGTACATTTTTTTTTACGATAAACGATAAAACTTAATATGAAAATAAATAATTAGCAGTCTTTTATTTTAACTAATTGGATAATTGTTTTCTATGTCCCGTTTGTCCAGTAGATTCACTTGCTATAGTCATAGTACAGATATTAGGATCCAAAGTTCAGTTACTGCATTGCAGTCTATGTTACTGTGCGCTGGTTTGCGTTGTATACGGCCATGAAATGGGTTTACTCAGGGCCTTCCATCCATCAATACTGGGATTTTGAACATGGAGCTGTCATAGTTTTCGACCAAATAAAATGTTTGCTGAATTTCCATTTGTCGATTGCAAATGTTGGGATTGATAAATGTTTTTGTGTATGAGATCTTTTCGGTACCTACGGCCCGAGTTACTTAAGTAGTACTTACGTACCGAGTAACTTTGACCGCCTTCAATAAAGGAGGAAGTTCTTATTTTGTCAGTGTGTTTTTTTTGTAGTGTGGAAGAGTGTGTTCGTTCAAAATAGATAGAGAGCATATTCACTAATTTAAAATTAAAAGTAAGAATAAAATTATGTGGTTGAGTACTTACATTGTTTTATAGAAAATGCTTTCAATAAAGCTTATGTTATAAAATTGTCTACTCTTTAAGAGCATAGAGCACCCAAAACGGAGCCCGTGTAAAAATATCTCAAAACGAATTGAAACATCCCGGGATAGTTGCGGGAGACGAACAGACTTGTGGCGTAAGTATATATACAAGGTGAAGACAAGCTCATACTGGGGGTATGAGCTTGTCTTCACCTTACTTCTTACCCTAGTTCCTACGTTCCTACTCATCCAATAAATTTAGGAAAAAAAGGCATTATTTTTAAATAATATACTAGAGACACATATCTAAACTTTTGAATTTGTTCTTCGTCGAAAGGTGACAGCGATTCGTCAAGAGAAGAAAAAACGAATATTTTTCTACCAATTTTATATGAAGTTCTAGGGAATTGAGTTGTTCAATGCGTCGAAACTTTATCCGGATATAAAATCGTAAAGTGTCGTAAATAAAAATTTCAAACCTGGAAATAAAAAGCTCACGATCGAGTCTCGATCGTGCGCTCGGTGAGTCAAGACTTCCTGAAGATGCTTCGTTTAGAAGCGAAACTAGTCGGATATTCTTCCGGTTAGGCTGCGCGATGTTTGGTGTTATTGTGTTGGAATTATCATTAGATAGGTATAAATTTTATACTTTTTGAAGTGTATTATCTAAATATTATTTAATGTTTTCTTTTTTACCGGCGGTATGCCTTTATTAAACAAAATACTATGAACTATATACAACACTACAGCTACTACAATAAAAGCATTTAGACACCTATAAGTCATAGCAGACTCATAGGCAGTCCAAATGCTCCAGCCCACTCCCAGTTGGCAGCGTGCCCAGCATGCTGGCAGCATTGCCCCGTTGAATTGCAATGCTTATTCGTTGAGCCAAATATCTTAACAAACATGTTTTCTTAAGATACTTTTAAAAATATTTGTTATTATTAGATGACTCAAATAGAAGATAACTCGCAAGTTGTCTAATAAAAAGTGTTCGCAACGCCTCATTTTCCGACATCCATATACCACACGTTAAGATTTGAGTGGAGATGTTGAATTATTGAGTGGATGGCAAGGCTAAAGATAACTGTCACCCTGTTGACATTTTCGGATGTTATACCTACGCGCTACTTTATTTAGATAGGTCAATTGTGTCGGTTTCCCGTATTTATTTGTAATACGTACATGTTTTTGTGACTGAACGAGCACGAGGCCCGCGGATTAACCTCTGCCTATAACAGACGTCACATGCGGAAATGCGTCATGTGACGAATTGTACTGCGCCCGTCACACTGAGACATACAGTTGTTAAGTCTCATGTGCCTGTAATTTATCTGGCTCTCAAGGACTTCTGTCATAACACGCTGTTAGGTGTTTGGCGACAGATTTTCTACTTGAGGGTGGTAGCTAGCCAGGCGGACAATTGCAAAAAGCCCCTCCACCATGCGGTGAAGTTCAAGCCGGCGGTAGGGATCGAACCAGGGACCTGCTGCAAGGCAGTCCATAGTTATTATCGCTCGACCATCATTGCTTTTAATGTTTTTTCATGTCTCACAAATTACACGAAATAAGAATAAATTATCATATTATTGTATAAGAGGATTAATACGGATTAATCCTTGCGATCCTTCCAAAGTAATCATTACGACCAATTATTACAGTAATGTAACTATAATAATGTTCTATTATTGTTCGGAAAGTGAAACTCAGAGGTAATGTGACGAGCGCGATATAATACCAGTATACTATGTTTCTCTGTTATTGTTAGCTATTGTTTGCCAAATGATCTTGGCTTGCGGTAAATCGTGATTATTGCGTGATTGAGGGCTGTATATTTATTTTGTGGGGACTATACTGCTCGCGTCCGTAGGATTTAGCCCTCGATGTCCTACACGTGTCCCCTGGGTGGCGCCAAAAGAGCAGTACTTTTCAGGTGGTAGGCTTATGCCGCGGCGTGTTACCAGACAAAGCCATGCCGTCAAGCGGCGTCGCGTGTGCCGTCGCGTTTCGGCATGATGTTTGGTGAAGCCATTATGGGGAACGGGTCGGAAACAGTTGCGCTTATTGCTATAGCTAGTCGTGATACATCGAAGGTCAATTTACCTGGTAGCCAATCTTGGAGAGCAGCGGGATCCGAGGCACGGTTTTCCGCTGGCCGACCGCAGATAGTTGGGGGCCCAAGTAGTGAGCCAGCCACTCATGAAAGGCTGCCCCGCCATCTCGCGAAAAATCCCGGAGGTGCGCCATCGTGCTGGTTGGCGACCAGATGAGAGGACCCGATGGACACCTCTGGGGGGGCTCGGGCGTCCCCGCGGTCTCCAGGATTGGTTCCCATAGGGTGAAAAGGCTTAATTTGTGTCACAGGTTGGTAGTATGCGCCTCGTTTCTACTTCCGTTTCCCTTTACCTATTTTCACTCCCCGAAAAAATGAAAGGAAAAAACAGAATTGAGGTTCAACAGCGGAAGCACGTCCTCTCCCTCCTAGTGCACCTCTCAAACATTCGAGGCTTGCACTCAAATATCAACTCGGTCCACCACCATCTCGAGACCGCTAAACCGAATATTCTGTTCCTCACGGAGACGCAGATCAAATGTCCAGCTGACGCGGCATACCTTGCCTACCCTGGTTATATGCTAGAACATAGCTTCAAAGCCAGGGCGGGAGTTTGTATGTATGCCCGCGATGACATTTGCTATCGGCGTCTCCGCAACCTTGAAGACCCCAAATTTTCAGTCATGTGGGTTCTGGTGGACATTGGCATGGAGAAAATTCTTTATGCTAGTGTCTACCGATCACACAGCGGAGATGAGGAGATGACCAGGCTCACAAATTACCTCAGTGAGGCGGCGGATGTGGCCCAACAGAGATATCCTTCTGCTCAATTAGTGCTTCTGGGGGATTTCAACGCCCACCATCAAGACTGGCTATACCCATACCAGAGCACAGACCACGCTGGTCGAGAGATGCGCAAGCTTGCCTTGACGCTAGACCTCACACAGCTGGTCCAAGGAGCTACAAGGATACCGGACGTTGATGGCCACACAGCCAATTGCTTGGACCTTCTGCTGACAACAGATCCAGACCGCTACTCAGTGTCGGTTTCATCACCTTTAGGTAGTTCCGACCACTGTCTGGTGAAGTCTGTATCAGTCTACTCCCCGCCCGATCCCAGCCCAAAAGGCACGCGGCGAGTGTGGCGATACAGGTCAGCAGATTGGGATGAGATGCGTTGTTTTTTCGCGTCTTACCCTTGGAGCCGGGTTTGTTTTTCTTCTAGCGATCCCTCAATTTGCGCGGATGCTGTGACAGAAGTATTACGTAAAGGTATGGAATATTTCATACCATTTTCTGACGTCCCGCTGTCCAACAAAGCTCGCCCATGGTTTAATGCTAAATGTGAAGATGCAGAAGCGTTAAAGCATGAGGCCTACTTAGCCTGGGCTGATGCTCGAACCCGCAAATCTAGAGATGTACGTGGAAAGAAGAAAGCATTTAACCTGGCTGCCAAGTCCTGCAAAAAAGCCCTTAAGAAGGCTCGCTTCGATCATATACGCCGAACAGGGAACAAACTTGCTTCTTACCCCTCGGGTAGCAAAGCGTTTTGGTCCCTGGCGAAATCGATCGAAGAGAACTTCTGCCGTCCCTCACTGCCTCCACTGCTGAAACCCAACGGCTCCCTAGCGCACACTGCTGAAGAGAAAGCAAATTTATTTGCCTCTATGTTTGCAGAATCTTCACGTTTAGATGCTGGCAATGCTGTACCTTCAAGTCTGCCAAACTGCGGGACGTTAATGTCAGAAATCCGCATTCGACAATCTGAAGTACGCAAAGCGTTGCGCAATCTGGACGTGAACAAAGCTGGTGGTCCAGACGGTATACCAGCTGTAGTCTTGAGGATGTGTGCGCCTGAGTTGACTCCAACATTGACTCGCCTCTTTCGCTTGTCTATGACGACTGGTCAAGTGCCTAAGTCCTGGAAGCTTGCAAACGTGCAGCCCGTGCCCAAAAAGGGTAGTCGCGCAGACCCTGCCAATTACAGGCCTATTTCAGTCACTTCCATACTGTGTAAAACGATGGAACGTGTACTGAACCACAGGCTCCTGGCATACCTAGAAGTTAATGATCTCCTCAGTGACCGACAATACGGGTTTCGCCGAAACCGGTCTACTGGGGATCTTCTTGTGTATGCCACTCACATCTGGAGCGAAGCCATCGAGAACCACGGAGAGGCGCTTGCTGTTTCTCTCGATATCTCGAAGGCTTTTGACAGGGTTTGGCACGATAGCCTTATTAGCAAGCTTCCTTCATACGGCCTTCCCACTGGTTTATGTGTTTGGATTTCAGATTTCTTGAGGGATCGGTCGATTCGAGTAGTCATCGATGGCTGTTCTTCTGACCAATTGGCTATTAACGCCGGAGTCCCTCAAGGATCAGTACTCTCCGCAACGCTTTTTCTGCTGCATATTAATGATCTGCTTAAGCCCGGTATTTTTGGGTACGCAGACGACAGCACCGTTGTGGAGAGCTATACATCTAACGCACGAACCAGTGCATTACAAATCCAGTCTCATAGGGAAGCGATGGTCCAGCGCTTGAACTTTTCTCTGAAGGCAGTCTCCGATTGGGGCGATGCCAACCTGGTTAAGTTCAATGCTGCTAAAACCCAGGCGTGTCTTTTCTCCGCCAAACGGAGCCCTTTTCAGCTGGCTCCTACTTTCAGGGATGTGTCCGTTCCGATAAGTAACCATCTCGAGCTTCTTGGCATCTCATTAACACCGACTCTCAATTTCGGCTCCTATATTGAGTCTAAAGCCCAGCTAGCCTCAAAAAAGCTTGGTGTTTTGGCGAAGGTGAGACAATACTTCACACCGGGACAGCTGCTCAATCTTTATCAAGCGCAAGTCCGGTCGTGTATGGAGTACTGTTCTCACCTTTGGGATGGTTCTGCCAAATACCAGCTGGAGACACTGGAAGCTATTGAGAGGAGAGCCAAGAGACTCATAAACGACGACCAACTTGTAAGCAAGAGACTCCAAAGTCTCGAGCATCGCCGCAAAGTCGCTTGCTTATCGGTTTTTTATCGGATACATTTCGGGGAGTGTGCCACAGAACTACATGATCTGATTCCGCCATCCCCATTCTATAACCGGACATCCAGGGATACTCAGAAGCGCCACCGCTATATGGTGGATATTCCATTTACCCGAACGAAGCGATTTGCATCTTCTTTTATCATGCGAACCGCCAGGGTATGGAATACTCTGCCTGAGGCTGTGTTTCCGGTTAAGTACAATATGGGGGTCTTCAAGAAGCGAGTGAATAGGTATCTCCTGGGTAAGCGCGCTCCATCATCGATCGCATCATCACTTAACATCAGGTGAGATAGTGGTCAAGTGCTACCCAGTTTGGAGTAAAAAAAAAAAAAAAAATATCATAACTAGATCAATAGGTATGAATATACATATCAGTTTTTTTCAGGATTCCGTACTAGAAAACAGGACCCTATTACGAAGCTTCATCTTTCCGCTTGCGCACGGGCACATCGTAGATAATGATAACTATTGAATTTCATTCACAAATGCCCGATATCAGTTACGTATGATACTAACGGGTGTAAGTAGTATATTTCTAATTAGAAAGAAACTAAGTTTGTTATAGATTAGAGGACCGAAAATTCTAGAGCTATTTCAATATTGGAACGATTATGTTTCTGACTGGGGTTATCACCTCGTTTGAATGAATTGAGAGAATGTACATTTTAAAAAATTACCCTTTTTATTCTGTGACATTACAAGCAACAAATTCACATAAAATGAAAGGAGTATCATCAGGTGTTTGTATCAAAGATAGTTGATTGTAACAGACTTGTTGTTTGCATCAATAGCGGCTGACGAAGATAAATGTTTGCTGAGGGCATCAACGCTTAGGTTGTGTGGAGTAGATTCATGACGTGGTTTTCTATTTCACAGATATCGTAAGAACCACCAGATAGAATTATTAGGTTGGTTTAGGTAAAGATGTAGTAGTCTATGAATGCTCATATATATAGGTAAAACGAAACGTGATTAATACACGTCTATACAACGATACGATACGGTGGTTGAAGAACGAGAGCAAGAATTAAAGTTATGAGTCATTGTGTTATGTTAGCTCAATTTGTTAGAGCATACCCCGGCAGGGGGTGGATGACTATAATTTTTTCTCTCGTAAATTAGTAATTTTGTAAATTAATTCACCTAGAATACTACTCTAGGAATATAACGGCGTAATGATGTCATTCGACCTACTGAATGATAAATTTGTGAACTGTATTTTTTTGCTTTGTTTTTATAATAATATGGTCCCGTTTCCCTAAATAGAACTCTTATAATTAGATATTTTGTAGGACAATAACTAGATGATAGCATCATACTGTTTTCTCGTCTCTAGTAAACAATAATTATCAACTTCCCACGATTCGTGAGAACTGAGATTGTGAAGTGTAAGTCCCTTCTGTTATTAACAAACATTTTGAGATGTGTTTTTTTATGTTTTTTGGACGGAATAAGTACAAGGCCCACCTGATGCTAAAAGTCTCTTGTGCCGGTACTTACTATATTTTTTCATATTATTTACTACTTTGCTCGATGTAATATACAAAGCTCTATTCAAAGGGAGCACGGCGCGGTCCAGTGTTGCCGCGGCTGACGCTCTTGGCTCGGAGTAGGCATTAAAATACAAAAAAATATTAAAAAACATAGGAAAATAATGTTTGTTAGGACTAGCAGAAGTCAACCCTAAGAGGTTGTTAGCATATTACACATAACCCTGTATATACAGAGTAAATTTAAAAAAAACAAAATTATGTCATTGTCACGGAACAAGCACGAGGCCCACCTGATGTCAATCGGATTAATATTCTGCCTCTAACAGATGCATTTCGTTATATGTCGAATTGCACTGCGCCCGTATTGTATGTCCTTTATTATGTGTCTGTAATTCTGTACACACGCACTCAATTACAGACACATAAAACTTAACGACTGTATACAGTTGTTAAGTCTCATGTGCCTGTAATTTTTCTGGCTCTCAAGGACTACTGCCGGAACACACTGCTAAGTACCTGGCGACATATTTTCTACTTGAGGGTGGTAGCTTAGCTAGCCAGGCGGGCATAAGAAAAATGCCATTCCATCATGCGGTGAAGCTCAAGCCTGCTATGGGTATCGAACCAAGGAACTGTGCCACGGCAGTCCATATACTAAGCTATAACCGCTCGACCATCATTGCTTCTTCACTTAGAAAAAACAGTACATAACTGGCACATAACAGTGACAGTGAAGCTAATGACATATCGGACAATTTGACAAGTGCAGCTGAGCCGGGAAAGACAGCGCCATCGTTACGTCAGTTACGTGCTGAGGCCTGCGCTCGCCGCCTCGCGCAACCGTGACTCCCAGACGAAGGGCTACAATATAGCCCGAAACTGGTCGGAATCTATCCGGTAAATATTACGTGAGTCCCAGCCGGGTGCCTATTTTATTTAGTCATCAATTCATCATTGCTTCAACACAACTCGGCTAACATTGAGCATGTTGTACTGCTCTGTGAATGTAACCACCACGTTTCAAGCAGCAAAGATTGCAGTCTTCAGTGAAACAGAAAAATGAAGAAATGCGGACCGTGATACAGAGAAAACAAAACGTAGACTATATAGATGTTATTGCCATAACGAAAATATAGAATTATGTTAGATTATATAGACTAACGGTTTGTTCCCTGAGTCGGTATATGGTAAAAGGCTCTCCACTATTACATGAGACCAAACCATGTCTAAAATTATCTGTTTAGAAGCTTCCCCCTTCGGGGAATCTGTATTCCTGTGTGTGCGTGACTGTGTTTCTTTTAATAAGATATCATTATTGCAAAAAATAAAAACTTTTATACAGTCTATGCCGTACTTATTCAATATCTTTAGAGCTCCATTAAATGTCGATTGCCGAGTCTTCAACAAACTAATATTTATTGTTATTTAGCTACGAATCTATTCAGTGCAGGAAGACGGTTTATGTAACCACCGAAAAGTCTTGAGGTATTTGTCGGGAGGCGATAAGTACAGCAAGGCACTTATTGGTAGGATGCAAGGCGCTCCTTGATAGGGGTCATTATACACGTCGCCATGATAGAGACCTCGAAATCATACGAGAACCGTCGAATCTCTCGGTAGCTAGAGCAAAAAAAGGTTTGACCACGAACAAACGACACGTCAATTTTGTAAAAGAAGGGTCATCTACAAAATCTAAATCTAAGCCTTACTCCATCTTAGGCGCAGCTCCCGATTGGACTCTTTTGATGGACACGTATGAAAAACACTAAAAAATTCCTGAGGATATTGGTGTTTCGTCTTCCAGACCAGACATATAATATTTCTATACTCAAAAAATCTAAAACGCATAGTACTTATAGAACTTCCTGTGCCTTGGGAAACAAACATACCTAAAGACATTAAAAACAAACAAATATTGTGACCTAACAAATGAATTAACCAAAAACGGTTATGTGGTTAATTTATACCTATGCTGTAGAAGTTCAGGAAATCCCTATATATACCTACTTAAAGACCTTGGTCTGGCAAGAACAACCGTTACTTCCGTCCTAGAACGTGTATCTAAGGCGGCATTAGTAGGATCTTACCAAATTTATATTAGGTAGGGGAGGAGGCTCGAGCGGGAAGGGGAGCTTTGATGCATTGTAAAGAGGCCTCTTAAACCTACACCTGGGTTGCAAGTCCCAGGCACCTCTAGTAGTACAACTTGTTAGTGCAATCACCTTACATTTTTTGTCACAAGTATTAAACTTGGCACATTCGATCCTTGACTCAAAATAAGCAAATTAAGATCGGTAGCCCTCCAGAACCCCCTCTCTGGCGGCGGAGGGGGGGATGTAAAGCGCCGCTCCGCCCGGCTTCATTCTAAAAATTATAACTGTCCAGGTTTAGCTAATATGTCGAGTTTGGTATCGTTTTCGTATAAATCGATAACGTAGAATTCATTTATAGTATAATAAAAACATGTATGGACCCGGCACCCGCACGGTGAATCCATGGAATGCTAAGTAATTCGTCTCTATTTAAAATTATTTTGTTTGTCAGTTTTGGCTCTTTGCATCATAAGTTAAGATTGATTAATATAAAAATCATGATGAGAATATTTTGGACGTTGTTCGCAATTTTTTGGTCAATATATGGCTATTATGTTGATCAAATAATCATGTAGGTATCCATTTTAGCCATTGTACCTTTAACTATCACAGCCTTTAACATCATACATCTATCCCTAAAGTAGTTTTTTTTATTAGTGATTAGCCTTTGACCACTATCTCACCTGCTGGTAAGTGATGATGTGGTCGAAGATGTTGTTCAGGCTAAACTAGAATTAGTACGTTTTAATGTCCGTACAGCAACATTTCTGGCACTACTATGTATTTAAGTTCACACAAAATCAAATTGTCAATAAATAAATTCTAGCTTTGTATACATTTTTGGAGCCATGACATTTTGTATTGATGGTTATACTACTGTTTAATAAAGAAACCGATTCAAGATGGCGTCACTAATCATTACATCTCCCTTGCACACTAGAGACTGTATAGAGTGCAAGTGAGATATGAAGATTAGCGGCGTCATATTTTATTAGTTTTTTTTATTAAATCAGATAATAATTGTGAATATAAGTTTTTATCACATACATCTATTCGAAAATAATTTGTTTATTCTTCGTAAAGAGGGACTAAATAGCGTTTTAATTCCTCGGGGACTAAAAGTGATTTGAATTTAGAGTGTGGATATTTTTAGTAAAACTTCCAATCACCAATGAGATCAATCACAAACATTGTATGAATAAGTTACAGGGTGTTATTTAAGTTTTTTTATTTTATTTTTTCATTTACAATCTAAAAAAAATAGTTTTGCAAAAACTACACCCTGAGACGACGTTTTCTGAGATATTTCTAATTCTCAAGCTGTAAATGGTAGTGGTAAATTTTTTACAACCCTCTTCCATAAGTGTGCAAATATAAAAATTCGACTAACTATTTCTATGCTATGTCTTATTTTTTCCTAATTATATCTTAATAAAAAAGTGTACTATGCATAAGTTGCACTTATTTCCTCATAGACGGTGATAATAAGTAGAGTGTCCACCTCGGGAGCCAATAACTATTTCAAGCTTGAGTAACTTTGAATCCCTCGCTGCACTCAGGATTCTGCTAAAATGGGTGTGAGCTCCCTTGGTAAGCAATCTACTATTTGATGAAATTCAAGACCAAATACATTCCCAAAAACCTATATAAATTGGGAAACATATAAAACCTCGAAATAAGGGCTTTACATCTTATTTTGTGAAGCAAAATCTTGGAAAACTTTAGGGATAAAATGGGTAAGCACCGTCCCGAATTACATTACACATGGCAAGGTTCATGAAAGCTTATAAGCTCAATTAAGACTTTGCGAGAGTGGAAAGTCTGAGAGCTTTTATTTTTCCTCAAAGTAAATAATACATTTTCATAAGCCATATGTACATTTTTATTCCCCATAGTCTCGCCTTTGAACTGTAAATCATCTGTTGGTGATGTTCGAGAAGTTGTTCAAGCTAACCTAGAGTTACGCCAGTTACGGCAGCTGTCTTTGAGAGCCATATCAAAGACAGCTTCCTTAACCGTCAATTAGGTCTTTGGCAACATGTTTTATTCTTAAGAGTGGTCGCTAGCCAGGCGGGCAATCGCATTATGCCCCATCACCAAACTATTATGTCATACTAAGACAACAACTGGTACCGACGGCTTAACGTCACCCATCCCACTCATGACCGCGGTGGACGTGGCTTAACTTAGCTGATCGATTAAGAAAGGCTAAGCAAACTTCGCTACGAGCGCTTCAACACTAAGGCGTTGTGTTTTATGATTTTTTTAAAGGTTTTTTATAAAACATCGGTGAAACCTCCAGTGAATAATACCACCAAAAAGTAAATAATAAATATGGTACACAATATCTAACCAATTTGAGTGATGGCATCATATTGGCTGCGTAATCCAATACCACGAATTCTGTGAAACGATAGAACCCGCAATTTTCCAACGAAATTCTGATGGATGTTTACCTCCATAGAAAATAATTCAATTGATAAAAGCCATGTAGGTATGCGCGGCATTATAATGGAGTTACTTTTTCAGGTCTAAATTGCGAATTTCTACATTCTACATTGTATTGAGCACTTGCCTATGCCTTAATAGCTCATATCACTGTCAGTCTGTCCATAAGTCACGGCTTTCTAGTTTTGAAGCAGTGATGGCTCAGTGGTATTGGCTATGGACTGCCGCGCAGCAAGTCCATGGTTTGAATCCCGCCACGGGCTCGAGCTTCACCGCATGGTGGAAGGGCTTTTTGCGAAACCTGGCTAGCGACCACCCTCAAGTTGAAATTATGTCGCCAAGCACTTAACGGTGTGTTTCGGCAGCAGTCCTTGAGAGCCAATGAAATTACAGGCACATGAGACTTAACAACTATGTCTCAATGTGACGGGCGCAGTGCAATTCGTCACTTGAGACGAAATGCATCTGTTATAGGCAGAGGTAACCGCTAAACATCAGGTGGGTCTCGAGCTTGTTCCGTCGCAATTTCATAAAAAATAGAGTTGACATAGAGAAAAACATGTGGGCGCTAGCGCTTTCTGAAGGACTGCCATCCTCAAGACGCCTGCCAAGCGTTCAACGGTGAATTTTAGCGACTGTTGATGATGGTTGATATGAATTAAGTTGTCAAATATTTTTATTACATAATATATACCTAGGCTGATTATTTAGAAATATTTACTTTTACCTAAGACCTATAGTTTTTCTACTAAAAATCATAATCTACTAAAAATACAAAACATACTAAATCTAACATATTTCCTAAACTATAAGACCTATCAAAATACTTCTTACAGATTCTTAAATCTTACTATTTGCCCTATTTTTCCAAATATAAAATCAGTCTTAACTATGACTTAAATATTTCACTTAATAAAATCAGCTAAAGTGCGGGCGGTATAGCGCTATCTCACTCGCACCCGTTAGGGTAGCGCTTTTCCGTCCCGCGCGCACCTTAGCCTTACATAATATCTATGTTTCGTCGCCGACAATGGTGATGAAGATCTACGTGGTTTTGTTGTGTATACCAATAATAATAATAATATTTCAATAATAATAATAATATTTATTTCACAAAGTTTGGTACAAATGCAACTTAACAAAGGATATTAATAATAATTATTATAATATAACTAAGCACAACATAGTGGCTTGTATTTTTTGTTGCTGTATTGACGTACAGAACCTACACTAAGAGTAACCTTGTGTCGTAGGTTCTGCATACCCTTCAATTTACACTAATATCAATTATACGTAGCCTTATACAGAGAATTAATAAAATATAGTCGAAAAGTAAGTTGACTAAAGTGATACAAATAATTGTTTTTGTTATAACAACTTATTAAATTCTGTGTGTGAGTAATGATGAGAATGTAGTGTGTAAAAGGTAGTTAAGTGTAATTTGAGTATAGTGTTATGTAGTTTGTTGTAACGTATATGTGTATAAATAGAATATATTAATGTAAGTAGATGAAATGATGTAGAGTGTGGAGTGTGGAATAACCTAGCGCAGAAATACTTAGCATCATTCTACAGTTTTGAGTAGCATTTCTGTTTCATTATAGGTCATTTTGTGTAGCCAATTTGTTAGCGCAATTTTCGCCTCTCTGTGATTCAACTTAACCAAATCTTTGAGAACTTTGTTAGCATTATTATATAGATATGGCCCCAGAAAAATGAGGTGTCGTTTAGCTAACTTTGAGTTAAACTTTTGACTGCAAAAAATTCTGTCCTTTCTTCTCTTGTATAAGTATTTAGAATTTTTTATTGTAGTAATTTGTTTATGCTGATTTAGTAAAAGGTTTAAAATATATAATTGCCTAACTGTTAGAACTCCACAGTCCTTGTAAAGTTCAGTAGTAGGAAACAGATATGGTCTTGCAGTTGCAACCTTCAACACTGCTCTTTGCGCACGTTCTAGAACCAGCATATATGATATCCCTGCACCACCCCAAGAGGTGTTGCAGTAAGAAATAATAGACCTACACAGTGCGTTATAGACATTGATGATTAATTTACGATCAGCTATATCACACAGATTTTTAAAAACGTAAATTAATTTTCGCACTCTATTACTAAGTGTCTGAATGTGATTGTTCCAAGTCATTCTCATATCGAGAGTGACACCTAAGTACTTAATGTACGGGACATTTTGTAAGGCGGGGCAATCACATTCAGTTGGTACACAGTTTTTATGCACTTTAATAATTATGTTAGGTGTTCTTCTTCGGGCATTTGTGAAGGTGATAAATTTTGTTTTTAGAACATTTAATGAAAGCAAGTTGGCCTGGAGCCATTCGGTGACTATTTTTAATCCAGATTCAGCTCGATTCTGAACCTCTTCCCAATCTTTCCCAACAAAAATTAATGCAGTGTCGTCAGCATATGAGAATATTTTTCCTGATTTTAGGCTAAGATTGCACAGTTCATTAACGTAGACTAGGAACAGGGTAGGTCCCAATACGCTGCCTTGTGGGACTCCATAATTTAAGACTTCCTCAACACTCATTGTATCCCCTATCTTAGTCCTCTGAGTCCTTCCCTTCAAATAGTTCTCCATTAGGCGCAAAGCGTTATCCCTTATACCGATACCTTCCAGTTTATTTAAAAGGATTGGTACAGAGACAGTGTCGAAGGCTTTTGCAAGGTCTAAGAATATACCAATAACCATATTCTTCTTGTCCAGTTCACTAACTATAAAGTTTGTAAGTGCTAACACAGCCTGTTCAGATGATCGTCCAGCTCTAAAACCAAACTGGTTTGGTGAAAGGATATCATATTTATCTAGATATGATAGGAGACGCTTATTTATTATTTTCTCCAATATTTTAGAAACTGATGGTAATATTGATATAGGTCTATAGTTTTCGACACTGTCTCTGCTACCACTTTTGTGTATTGGATTGATTATAGAGGTTTTGAACATGGAAGGAAATGTCCCCGAGGACAAAGACAAGTTACAAATATGAGTTATGATGGGTGCGAGTACTTCTGATGATTGTTTTAGTACCCTTGACGAAATCCCATCGCAACCGACAGAGCATTTGTTTTTTAAATTGTTCAAAATACTAAGAACCTCATTCTCATCAGTTTCCAGTAAACCAATAGAATTGACCTGAGATGCATGTTGCGTTGTTTTTTTGGAATTGTCCTTGCTAGAGTTATTTTGAATATTATTTGCTAGAGTTTTGCCCACATTGGAAAAATAGTTGTTGACAAAATTTACTGAACTATAAAAGTCATCTTTTATTTTTAATAGAGCCTCATTTGTTGTTTTTTTCTTCTGTGTGTAAGTTATTCTGTTGATAGTTTCCCACGTCTTTTTCATGTTGTTTTTATTCTTTTCCAATTGTTCCCTATGGTATTTTGCCTTAAGACATTTCAGCAAATTTGTACAATAGTTTCTATACCTAGAATACGTTAATTTCAGGGTTTCATTGTTAGGCATCTCTTTTAGCCGACTGTGCATTTTATCTCTCATTCTAATGCAACGGAGTATTCCTGGAGTAATCCAAGGTTTAATGATCCGCTGGTTGTGAGGCACTTTAAATATTTTGGTATTCATTTTTACCACATTCATTAAGCTATTCATAAATAATTCAGTTGCTTTATTTGTATCTAAGGAAAGCAAAATTTCATAGAAGTTAAGGGCTTTTATTTCTTGGTGAATTAAGAGAAAGTTAGTTTTTACTATTGTTTTTTTTGGAGATGGCAAATTTAGTGATCCTGTTTGGATGCTTAAAAGGCCTGGATAGTGATCGGTTACTGTAGTATTTATCACAATTGATTTACACTTGTTTTTACTTTTGAGCATTATATGGTCTAGGCAACGGTTACCTCTGGTCACCACTTCGTAACTAGGAAGAATACCATGACCAGCCAATAACTCTAAATAGCCAGCAGAATGTCTGTCCATACTATTTGGTTGGATATCAATGTTAATGTCTCCTACAACTGCAATAGTAGAATGCCTTTTGTATAATGTTAGGACGCAGTCTAATGAATTCAGAAAAGCATCAGTTGAAGTAAAAGAAGGTGAACGGTATAAAGCAACTATTACTATACTTTGCATGGAATCAAATCTAACAATTAGGCAATTCGCATCTTCAAATTTAGGTTCTACAATCTGTAGACCTAAATTATGCTTTGAATAGACAATGATGCCACCATTTTGGTTAATACAATTTTTGGTATATGCAGAGTTATAGCTAGTCAGTGTAGGAAATGCTCTGTCATTTTCGATCCAACATTCCGTTAGAATTATAATATCGCACTCAAAGTCAAGTCTCATTAAAAGTAGTTCTAAGCCACTAAAGTTTTTATTTACGCTCCTAATGTTCAGCGTCAATATATTCAAAGAGTTTTTGGTGAAGATATATGATTTACAGGACTCTGGAAAGCAGAACTTAGATTCAGCGATAGAAAGTTGGTCTATCATGCGGCACAAGTGACTTTGTTGACATTCATCCATTATTATTGTCATAAAATAAAAAAGTACTCAAAATGACTAACCTTAAACTGTTCGATATGCTACAATTTTCAATATTTTGGTTGTGTTTTACCCTGTCAGAATGTATTTGAGTGAGTTGTGAGGTGAATTTGTTATGATTGTGAGTGATTTTATTTAAAGTGAAATGTGCGTGTAAGGATGTATATAGTGCCATATATGTGAATAGAAATTGGATTACCTTTACTATCTTAAAAATTCTTAAATTAATAATACCTGTATTAATGTTAATAACAATACTTATAACAATGCCACTGTGAAAACCAATTAGTTTTTTTGACGCAAATCTTCAAGTTGTTTTTCACTTTTCACAAGAATTGGTGGAGAGCCTTCAGATTTTCTCATAAAAATTCTACCATTTGCAGACCAACAAAAGTCATATCCGCATGTTTTTGAAATGTCACGTGCCAAGAAATAAAGCCGTTTTGCTATTGGTGTCAAGAATTCAGACACAAATACAGGGGACTTTTGGCCTTCAATTCCTAACATTGTGGTATTAAGTCTATCAGTAGTGTTACTGGAATTGAATTTTCTTACTGCCTGCAGCACCCTTGTTTTCTGAAAGTTCGTAACAAAGTCAACTACTATTGGCCGTTCTTCGCTTTTTTTACCATTTATTCGGTATATGTCTTTTATGGCATTCAAATTGGCTTCAACTCTAATCCTTGAGTGCAATTGTTCTACAACAGCCACCAAATCTTGTTTCGTCTCACTGGATCTTGCCGGAACACCCCTTATCTCCAAGCATGTACTTCTGGCTGTTCTTTCCAGCTCATGAATTCTATTTTCCAATTTCATAACATGTGTATCCTTTATCTCATTTTCGCTTTCAAGAGCTGTGACTCTCGCGCTAAGCTCTTCGTAATTCTTAGCATAGAACTCAAGAGTTTTTTGCAATTCGGCAGTCGTTTTTTGCAT
The DNA here is from genome assembly GCA_963854805.1 of Plagodis dolabraria. Lineage (NCBI taxonomy): Eukaryota > Metazoa > Arthropoda > Insecta > Lepidoptera > Geometridae > Plagodis > Plagodis dolabraria. The sequence goes on along the minus strand of OY978462.1, from coordinate 8,967,424 downwards.
TTCGGTATTAGTCCTACGGACTTCCTTTACTTCGGCAAAAACTTTGTTCAACAATGCTATTATTTCGTCCTGTTTATTTGGATTTATAGTTGATGGTAATGAAGGCGAGCTGTTCGGACGCTGGCGTTTGGATCGTGGTGTAGGTGTTGTTTCTACAGCTGCGTTTTGTAGTGGGGATTGTATTGGTGGTGTGCGTTGCATGTTGAGCGATAAACAGTACTAGGAGAATAGAAATGTTACAGAAGTGTTTGATTTCCAAAAGATGTTGTTGCTGTTGTCAAATGTTGTTATTCCAATAATTATACAGAAACCGATGTACCAGGAGTTCATAAGCTATAGGTGGTGTACTTTACTGACCGGTGGATTCAGGCTGTTGCTATTGGTCCTCACACAAGTATGCCAGTGTCTGCGGAGGCGTGGCTTATTATTTCTTAAGATGGCGTCACAGATGTAGGCAGGGGCCAGGTAGGTGTGACTTTGAACTTTTCGAAGATGGCCGCGACGTGTATTCTCACTTTAAACTCTTCCGTGTTTATGCACTCCTATTTTTTAAATGTGATTAAATTTGTTTTAATTTAAATAAAAATGTGAAAAATAAATCTGTGCGGTTACTGGGGCACGTCTACTCGTTATCGAGATCCGGAGGGAAGGGGAAAAATAAATACCGTCCGGTAATATTATAAAAACTCTCATTTCTGCTAAAGCTAAGCATTAGAATTGTTTTTTTGGTAATTATTACACTACTAATTTGATGTGAAATATAGATATTATGTTTATGCTAGATTTACACTACCATAGGGGAGGGCGCTGTATGCTGAAACACAGGCCATAAGCCTATAGTTCGGCAGCAGATACCAAAGAAAACAACTTTTAAATTTGTCTGGCGTCACAATATTTAAGTTTGTAAAATTTTGATTATTATAGTACTACGTTTTACCGGGACAAAACAGTGTCTAATCTGGGCGAAAATTTATCGGATGGCATGGTATTACAGCCACTAAGAGAATTGACCAATCAAAACGCGCGCTATCGACGCATACATACATACATAATATAGTATCCTAGTTCTGCTTCTACCCCATACTATTATTCTGTATCTCTTCTGATGATTACCAGTGTGATTTTGGCAGCCAAAATCTAGCAGCCCATCTTGAGCAGTCTGATAAATTGAGGTTGTTTATAATATCACTGATAATATGTTTATGCATGGGGCTATTTACTTCAATTGTTCTGTATTCCATTCACAAATTATTAGAGCACAATTTTTTTTCCTTACGGGAATCGAACCCGCGTCTTCTGTCTTCGCACCGGATGCCTCTTCTACTCGACCACCGGAACCTTACTCTTGCGAGCCGAAACTGTGCTACAATTTTATTACCTTAACCGTCATAGGGGACGGTTCCATAATCGCCTGTTGGTGTCATAGGTATATATTGTTAGGTTACTTATAATAAAATATAGCATGTATTTATTTATTTCAAATGTATCTCTCAAAAGCAGCGCAGTTGACTACGGAAGGACTAAGTGGTGCCATAGTGGTAACGCCATGATGGCCAGGATAATTCCGCGTCATCTGCAACTGGCGATCAGGAACGACGAGGAGTTGAACAAGCTGCTCTCCGGCGTCGCCATCGCACAGGGCGGTGTTCTGCCTAACATCCAGGCAGTGCTCCTCCCCAAGAAGACCGAGAAGAAGGCTTAATATGCCAGCTCTCAATATTTTGTTGGTGCATGGACATGGATATAAATACATCGCCAATGTACCTACCTATATAAAAGGCCCTTTTCAGGGCCACAAATTATTTCGATATATATATGTTTGATCAACAAACAGTAAGATATATTGTTTCTTGAACACAAAATGACATAATAATAAATATCAAACAAGTCAAGGTATGCTACATTTCATAATACTAGTATTTATGTATGTACCTACCTACCTAATTTTGTGAATGTTGCATGCATTTCACTTAATACGTAGTGTTGGAAACGTCATTACTTTTAAAATGAAAAGTCTATGACCGATTTTTAACATATTATATTCCGAAATGATACATACCAACCAACCTATGTTCAATATTTACTACACTCAGATATCAACTTTTAACATCTTCTTACGAGGTATGTAATTAATTTCAAGAAATAGGATTTTATTGCGTTACAGTACCTTAGATCTTAGGTTTTTAATCCACACACATTTATAATTGGCACCTTCTTCACTTACCCACAGATTAGGGTTTTTGGAAAATTGCAAATGCGCAGTCTATAATGCTAGCCGCTGACATCAACCTAAGGAGTGAAAACAGTGATTGTCAATGCAAACTAGCATTAACAGTGAAGACCGTAATCGGTGTACGTCATGATGATGGAAGATGACATCAGCATCTGGAATAGTATACCTGAAGACGACATAGGTGACACGTTATGGCACACGCGCCAAAGAGAACGGAATATGACCAGAAAGGAACAGAGTGAGATTGTGCAGAGAGTGTTCTGCTAGGCGAGGACTGGAATGGCTATAGGGGGAGGACGGAGGCCATTTCGGGGGTTTTCCCCCATAAACTGTGGATTGAAGAATAAACCAAGTATGTAAGTGATATTGCTGGAGTTTTTATTACAAATTACCTTGGTCGATACTAAAATCATATATTTAAAAAAAATATACAGTTCCGAATATCTTAAAAAAATATGGATAGTCTCTTAAAACCCTTTTCCTGTAACTACAACGGTAAAGGTATCTGCCCTTACTGCCCCGTCTCAAAAATTCAACCTGTATCGGTAATACGCGCACCACAAGTGGCACATCAAAACCTTGCTAATTGGCTAAGCTGAACTCAGTCGTCGAATCATCGAGGAAGGCGTTGCACGTGTTCTGCTATGGCTATAGGTTCACCATCCTTCATCAAAATATACTGTGCTCTGAGTGATGTTTTGAAAAAAACGCACCCGTAGGGTAAGTCCAAACGATCGTCATTTTGTGAATTGTGAGTCGCGTATTTTTGGTCGCCTAATTTTCGTTGCATACATGTGGGTGACTCATTTTGCGTCATCGTGTGGCAAAATTGCACTTTTGTGTGAAACCGAATCCAACAGAAATTAAGCGACCGAAAATACGCGGCTCATAACTCACAAAATAACGTTCCTTTGGTTTCACCCTCGAATGAGTTCACATCGAATGCAATTTATGTAACTCATCTCTCTTTCATCAACCTCTTTTTATTCTAAAATCATTGAATTGTGTCCAATGATACTTAGGCTTTTACGAATTCAAAGAAGTTGGTCTATGATATTATATGAAATCAATAAGAATGAAAAAAGTCATTGGAATTTTAAAGTTACTTAGCAAATTATAATATCGAAGCTTTCAAAATAACCGAGCAGCATTACATAATCGCCAACGTACGTTTCCGACCGAAGAATATGAAAGAAATTTGTTATAAAAAGGAAACGTTCAAAGCCAAACAATATCATAACAGGAAGAAAATAAGAAAAGAGTCTTATAAATACTTCAGCGAAAGTTTTTCAAAGGTATAATTACTGTTTATTATTAAAACAAGGAAGTCATAACCCTCGACAATACCAAGTATTTAAATCCCATGGTACGGCTTGTGACTTTGTCTTATACGAAATTAGTAACCATAAAATCTACAGTACTTAACATTACAGATCTATCTATATAAGACATAGAGGTAGACTTAGGCCCCGTTTCAGAATGCCCTAATAAAGTTTCGAGTTGCTATGCAACACATAAAATAACTGAATGATAAAAATGACAGTTTACATACAGCGCGTTTCAAGCTTTAACCGATGGATAAGCTAAATCGATGACTGTGACACGCAAAGATAGTGTTTTATTGTACTGGATAGTAAAACCGGAACATACTCGAACATTCTGAAACAGGCCCATATGAAATGATATTGGTATAATTACACCTTTAAATTTATTTACCGAAACTATTGTCATTATCAATCTAGATTCAATGTATGTTTTTAAAACTAAAATTTAGGGAAATGTATAGGCATATTATTATAATCGCCGCTTATAACCACACGCTACTTAAATATTTTCAAAACCCAAATGCCTGTGTAATATTACAAAATTTGTTTATTATGACCAAATTGTTTATTACAATAAGATAATAATAATAAGATAATAATAACAAGACACTGATATTTGAATAAACAACTACACACCTATATATACACAAATATTATATTTGTGCCAAATAGTTTAATTAATTACAGATTTTTAATGACTAGATGACCCGGTGTAAGTACTGCGTATCACTCATCCTAACGGACGAACGTCAAACTTTTGACAGGAAAGTATAGGTAGAACAGTTTATATGGGAAAATGAAAATGTTGTTTTTACTATCTTCTTCGCAATGTTTTCATATTTTCTCATCGTTTAAACCTTCCATATACTACGACAAACATTTCAAAACCAAAATCAGCTAAATCGGCTCAGCCGTTCTCAAGTTTTAGCGAGACTAACGAACAGCAATTGATTTTTATTTAAATACATAAGATATAAGATAAGATATAAGATAAGATATAAGATAAGATATAAGATAAGATATAAGATAAGATATAAGATATGATATAAGATAAGATATAAGATAAGACATAAGATAAGATATAAGATAAGATAAGATTTAGTGCCTGTTTCAAAAAGTTCAAGTAAGTGCCGGTTATACTACCCAGAACTTATTAAATAAACACTATCTTTGCGTTTCATAGTCATCAATTTAGCCTATCCATCGGTTAAAACTTGAAACGCGTTGCATGTTAACTATCATTTTCATCATTCAGTTATTTTATGTCTTGGTTAGCAACCCGAAACTTTATAAGGAATCTGAAACGGACCCTTAGATCAATATGGGTCTGACAGACTCAACCGAGCAACTTAAGGGTTAAAAATCTCCACAAACGAAGCCTTAATTCTAAAACACCGGCATAAATTGAATAAAAGCTTGAAACGTTCTAACCTCTTTCAAAATCAAACAATCTCACTTATATTGTGCCTTCTCAGAACTGAACGAAAAACGTTATTGAATGGAAAACGGATCGCTGCAATTATCAATTTTTCGATTTTAGAAGACTCGTTTGTGATTGGTTGATATTCCATGCTATACATCAATCATTTTGTTCACTGTGTTCCGGAGCAATAAATGACTCGCGTCTAATACAATTAGCGTAAACGATTATTCTAATAAGAGGCCATTGTCTTGGGCGCTGATGGGCTTCCCACCAGCGGGATTCACCCGGCGGGGCCTCCGTGATCGCCCAGACACACAAATGGCCGCTGGGCAGCCTAGTCATGAACCAAGTGACACCAGACCACAGGGTAATCAAGAGACTCACCTATTGTATTAGGTGAAGAAGAGCCGGGGAAAGAGGGCACCGCCCTGACACCCCTATACCTGAAACAGCACCAACTGTTTGAGAAGAAGACCATGATGATTATTCTAATTCCACCAAATAAAGTGACGGTGTCATGAAAGTGGCCAGCCATGAGTGAAATGTTCTATTTGAAAGTCCATCGCCATGATCTGTAACACTTGTACGAAGACTCATCAAAATGATTCAACCAATAAACATTTTCGCAGGTCAGCCATACTCAGCCAATGTATCTGAAATAAGGATTATTCATATTGACATATTGAATGTTAATAAGGGTCGCATACGCTGGGAGGCTGCACATCACTTTATTTAGGGGCCTAAACTCCGACTTTTTTATTGTAATCTGTAAAAAATATATTATTGTCTTTTTTTGTGCGTAGCACGTAGTGTTTACTAAGTATTTTTAGTGTGTGTAGTGTGTACTCACTTTATAAGTTGCTTAAACTCTGACTTATATTGTAATCTGTAAATAAAAAAATGCCATGTTAGTTTTTGTTTACAACTGACTATGGTTATGACTCTGGTTCCGCGAAAGTTAGTGCGACCTTTAGTGTGGGACATTACATGCGTAGACCCGTCATATATCTTTCTGAAACCAATGTGAGGGCTGTATCCGAAAGAAGCATTATTCATATTGACATATTGAATGTTAATAAGGGTCGTATAGGCTGGAAGGCTGCACATCACTTCATTTAGGGGCCTAAACTCCGACTTTTTTATTGTATTCTGTAATTTTTTTTTGTGTAGAATGAGTAATTGTCAAATGAGGATTATTCAAATATAATGAATCTTAATAAGGTTCGTATATGCTTGGAGGCTGCACATAACACTATTTAGTGGCCTTAACTCCGACTTTTTTATTGTAATCTGTAAAAAAAGAATTACATATTTTTGTGTGCGTAACTTAACAATTAAGTTACTATATAGCATGTAGTATTTACTTAGTATTTCTGCTAACTCAGCTTATTCTCTGTGTAGTGGTTCACCACTTTGTTAGTTGCATAAACCTCGATTTATATTGTAATCTGTAAATTAAAAATGCCATAGGTACTATTTTTTGTTTGCAACTGACTATGGTTATGACTCTGGTTCCGTGGAAGTTAGTGCGGCCTTTAGTGTGGGACATTACATGCGTAGACAGTGTAGACACTTTAGCGCCGTCATATCTTTTTGAAACCAATGTGAGGGCTGTATCCGATGAGGATTATTTATATTGAATTTTAATAAGAGTCATATAGGCTTGGAGGCTGCACATCACTTTATTTAGTGGCCTAAACTTGGACATTTTTATTGTAATCTGGAAAGGGTACGTAACTTAATTTAACAATTAGGTAACTAACGCAATAGCATGTAGTGTTTACTTAGTATTTCAGTTAATTCAGCGTTGTGTGTAGTGGTCGTGCACTTAACAATTGCACCTATGTCTCTTTTAATTTTATTTGCTGCGTTTGTACAAGTGTACTGGCCAGTTTTTAACAAAAAAAAATAACAAAAAACCGACTTCAAACATAAAATACGTTTTATAAAGAGAACTCAAATACTACTACGTCAGATCTCACTCATAGGACCACATTACAAACAACAGCTTTTGAACATAAAAAAAAAACATCAAAATCGGTTCACCCTATAAAGAGTCACGAGGTAACCTACACAAAAAAAAACAGAATTACGAACCTCCTCCTTTTTTGAAGTCGGTAAAAAGGTGTTTTAATATGAAAGAACATATTAATGCAATAGTTCTTAGTTATGATATAATCCATAGATATATGGTAGCTATTATATAAGTTATAGGTATACACTGGTTTTTAGGCTTAACGCTCGCTCTAAGTATATATATATAAAAACTATAACGAGGAACACAAAAATATATAAAAACCAACCAAGTACGAGTGAGTTGGACTCCCACACCGATGTCCCACCATAATGTAACAAAAAAAAATTGGGTGTGGCTGTGCTATGGACACAGCCGTTTGTTGTACTACATCTCAAAATGGCGGGCTCCCCCCTTCGCCGCGCGCGATATGTTACATGTCCTTAATTACCGTAATAATATCTGTAATTATTTAGCTATCCAGTGGTGTAATTAAAATTTGGATGGGGATGAGGAATTTGATTTGTATTTACAAATACAAATCAAATTTAATTTAATTATTTTTTTATGCAGCGCGGTGAATCCTGCTCGTTAGCCGTTGCTTGCAAAACGAGCCGTTAGATCTTATTAGAAAGATATTGATGCGGAAATCAGCCCTTAATGCCATGGTACAATATTGTACAGCTCAAGTCCACATAATAAATCGAACCTACGACCGTTAGAAAGATAACCACTTATTACCACGACAATGCGGTTAGTACTTCTAATGTCTGGTCCTAGTAGAATATTAATACAGGGTATATAGAACAGATTTTTAACTTTATATGAATTTATTAAAAAATCTCACGCTATTTCTATATTGCGTAGTTCTGTTTCGCTCACTCGCATGTAAAACGAGGTTTCTCCATCCTACGCCCTCAGCCTGACATTTTACATGCGACTTTTAGAACTAGACAATAGATAATGTAAAACTAGACGTTTTGCGAGTCTACACATTTGTAGAAGTAGATCTTTTGATACCGGACATTTTAGGAACATGTACTAAACTCATGTATACCTCAGATTTTAAGACATTTATCAGCCTGAACGGGATATCCACCGTATCAATTATTTTTTTATTTTCAATCTTCTAGCTTGTGATCATAAGAAACGTCGTGTAGGACCAATAGACAAACATTATGCTATTGTACTTAAAATGTCCTAATGCGAATTGCAAATCATCTAACTCCTCGCTCTGTACTATAAATCAAAATGTCAAGAAGCTCTTCGCCCATTCATAATTTCTGTCGAAATCCATTCGGATTCAAGCTTCGAATGATTTATTTGTAAATATAGCTTTCATGTCGATGTTAATGAATAATGTAGCACGTTGGATTTCAGTGTATAGATAAGTAGGTCCTTTGAGGCGTTCTTATCCCTTTGACATTTTGAGGACAGGTCAGATATATTTTCTTTACAGTATATCTCTCTAATTTATTTAAGTTATTGAACTTGAAGTAGTATTGTCTAGACAATTTAATAAATTTAATAAAATATATTGAATACTTATATTAAATAAGGTGACAAGTAAACGGAAGTGTTCGAAGGGAAATGCTTAGATGAATGTTCCGAAATCAGATAGAAGACATTCTGAAAAAAGGCCAGGTTGCACAAAACCTCAAAATCATAGTTATATTAGTCCATCGTTAAACAATTCTTCCCGCATAGGGCGTTTGCTTATAAATCCATAATCCCCACGGCAGGTTCTTTGGGCATGACAGTGTAAGGTGACATCTCTTCAGAATGAGCAATTCTAGAGCTTGGCACCCCACGTAATAAGTTAAGCTATCAAGTATAGACAAAGTTACTTAATGATCACGACTTAAAAAAACATTTTTATTTTCTTTACGTAACCACAGAATATAAATTGTAACATCATTGAAACTGATAAGGACGTGTTCATATAACATCAAAGAGTTTGTATCTTGTATAAACTCTTTGTAAACAATGTTTTAGAAACGAACAAAGTTTAAATTGTTAATCGTTGAGTGCTTCGTCTCTCTTGACAGTTTGCGAAGGTTTGACTCTTATCAATTACATAGAGTAATAGATTACATAAGATAAGACTCTTCGTTGCTCTTTCCATTTAAACGTGCTTACGTCCTATTTAACATACCAAATGTTCAAAATCGTTGAAATTTTTCAGGCATGTCTGTGAACTTGTATCAAACACTATCGCAATCAACCATACATTTGCTACGCGCAAAAAAAAACAATAAAAAAAAATTGCGAAAACAATAATAAAGCATTGTGCAATATGTTTTTTTCCTCGCAAGGGTGTTGAAAAAGTGAGTATGAAACTCATGAGCAACTTGTTTCTTTATACACTCTCGCCTACGGCTTGGGCTGCAACCATATTTTTTTTATAACAATCTTCTATAATATCTTCAACGTAACTTTTTCTTAACCATAGAGAAATTAGTCCTTTCTCTATGTCTTGAAACCAAAAACACTTGCCGAAACCGCTATTTTTCAAAAACTTAACACACTTTTTAACCCAGATCATGTTAAGATTACAACAACAAATCATGGAGGCATTTAAAGTTTAAATGCCTCCATGATTTGTTGTTGTAATCTTTAATTAAACATCCACATTTTATTAAATTGATGCAAAATTCAAATTACCATTTTTAAACTGCAAAATAATTTTGTTTTGTCGTAAAAAAGTCTCAGAGTTAGAGATTCACCACCGTGGACAATATTTTTTCGCGTATTGGATCCTTGAAAACAATTAATTTCTAATGGTAATACTGGCAATACATTACTAACATCTTGCTATTCATATTACAAATTAAATCTTAATAATATGTGTTGATTCAAAATACAGCTGCTGCCTGTATCTATACTTATAATAAAACTGTAACAGGTCCAATTCTGTACATGGCAGATATTTTGAAAAAAAAAATGTACAGTACTCTGTAGCTGATAGTGATGCCGAAACTGTATTTTTTTTTATTTTTGTCTGTCTGTCTGTCTGTCTGTCTGTCTGTCTGTCTGTATCCCGGCCGCGTATCACTCCAAAACTACTGAATGGATTTCAATGAAACTTAGCATGATTGGAGTTCATACTACAAGGTAGGATAATTTAGCTTTTTATCCCGAAATTCAGCATGGTTCCCTTGGGAGAGGGGATGAAAGTCAAAATATACACTAAGTTGTAATTTATTAACGCGTAGTCCGATTTCATACGTTCTTTTTAGGGTTCCGTATCCAAAGGGTAAAAACGGTCTGTTCGGCTGTCCGTCCGTCCGTCTGTCCGTCCATCCGTCCGTCCGTCTGTCACCAGGCTGTATCTCAAGAACGGTGATAGCTAGACAGTTGAAATTTTCACAGATGATGTATTTATGTTGCCGCTATAACAACAAATACAAAAGTTGGCCAAGTGCAAGTTGGACTCGCGCACGTTAAAACAAAAAAAGGTTAAAATATGAAATCTAATGTTGTATAGCTAATGGTACGGAACCCTTCGTGCGCGAGTCCGACTCGCACTTGGCTGATTTTTTTGTTAGAATAGTGGTACTTTAAAATTTATCCCGTAAATATTTCAAAGTCATATATTGAAAAAAAAAATGTACAGTACTGTGTAGCTGATAGTGATGCCGAAACTGTATTTTTTTTTATTTTTGTCTGTCTGTCTGTCTGTATCCCGGCCGCGTATCACTCCAAAACTACTGAATGGATTTCAATGAAACTTAGCATGATTGGAGTTCATACTACAAGGTAGGATAATTTAGCTTTTTATCCCGAAATTCAGCATGGTTCCCTTGGGAGAGGGGATGAAAGTCAAAATATACACTAAGTTGTAATTTATTAACGCGTAGTCCGATTTCATACGTTCTTTTTAGGGTTCCGAATCCAAAGGGTAAAAACAGTCTGTTCGGCTGTCCGTCCGTCCGTCTGTCCGTCCATCCGTCCGTCCGTCTGTCACCAGGCTGTATCTCAAGAACGGTGATAGCTAGACAGTTGAAATTTTCACAGATGATGTATTTATGTTGCCGCTATAACAACAAATACAAAAGTTGGCCAAGTGCGAGTTGGACTCGCGCACGTTAAAACAAAAAAAGGTTAAAATATGAAATCTAATGTTGTATAGCTAATGGTACGGAACCCTTCGTGCGCGAGTCCGACTCGCACTTGGCTGATTTTTTTGTTAGAATAGTGGTACTTTAAAATTTATCCCGTAAATATTTCAAAGTCATCGGGTTTTAATTATTATAATATTTTGTCAAGTGAACAGGAAGTGTTCACTAAAAAAGACTAGTAGGTAGATTTAATCAAAAAACTATGTTTATGTTTGAATAAAAAATCGTTAATAAATTTTGCGAGCAAAAAATATTTGTGAGAGGTACGAAATTCTTTATTTTTAAATTTTAAAGTATAAAATATCCGCATTCTAATAAATACCTATAATATTATTATAACTTGCTTATAACTACCTATTTCATACGTGTAAATCACTTTCCTTTATTCTATTCACTTTTCTTTATTAATTGAGACATCTTTTTAAATGATATATGGGATAAAAGGAAATAATTGTCCATTAAAACGACACACATTATGTACCGTCAACTATATGTAGACTATAAAATAATTTTACTTTCTAGTAAGTAAAATTATTTTATAGTTTTAAATTTTTTTTTACCTCTCAGTTTCCAGGTAATCTTAAAAAAGTTATCTTTGGATGCGTTTTTGACGAATTCATGTAACCAAAAACAGCACAATATATCTTACTCGTCATATTTTATATGTATTTTTTTTTTATGCTTGATAGGTTAGCCTTTGACCACTATCTCACCTGATTCGAATGTGGTCGAAGATGTTGTTCAGGCTAACCTAGAATTACTGGCTCTCAAGGACAGCTGCCGGAACACACCGTTAGGTGCTTGGTGACAGATTTTCAACTTGAGGGTGGTAGCTAGCCAGGCGGGCATTCGCAAAGTGCCCTACCACCATGCTGTAACGACTACCATCCTAAGACAACAACCGGGACCGACGGCTTAACGTGCCCTCCGAAGCACGGAAGCGCTCAGTAGTAATGTCACCAGCGGTCACCCATCCAACTCATGACCGCGGCGGACGTTGCTTAACTTTGCTGATCGATTCAGAATGGTTAAGCAAACTTCGCTACGAGCGCTTCAAAATATATAATGTAAATATGTACTTGAACTTATATTTGGTGCAAAAATCGCGCAGTTATTGTTAAAAAAACAACAAACCATTCGCTCGTCTCAGCAGCACAGTCGTGACGCTCGAGTCTGTCTGCGTGCCAAGCGCGGGCCGAGATGTAGGCGTGTAGGTATAACTCGCGTCCGTCCGTTTCTATGAAGTTAAAATACTGTATAGATAACATTTCCGCGCCGTTACAGACAAACGTGTATCGGTAGGACGCTCGAAGGGATATTTAAATAAAAAAACAAAGTGTTTTCTTAGTCCTGATCAGCGGAGGCTACGGTGCTTTCTGGCTCTCAAAGGAGAAAGTACTTTTTGTACTTTCTTCGTGTGTTGTGTTTTTTTATGTGCGTAAAACACACAAAAACACACAAAAAAATATATATAAAATATTTTTTTCAAAATAGTAAAAAAAATATCTCAAAATGTTTGTTAGGACTAGCAGAATTACAACCCTAATAGGTTGTTAGCCATTTACCAATAACCCTGTATAACATATACATTATAAATAGCATAACATATAAACTTAATATTATCTTACAAATTTACGAGAGAAAAAAATATATTCATGTACGGGATAAAAAAAATCTCTCGTAAATTTGTAGTTTTGTAATGTAATTCGCCTAGCAGGCGTTATTGCAAACTTAACAATATAAAAAATAATATTATTACTTGATGCCTTAGTAGTCCAACGACATTTGTATTGCACTAAATTTAATTTATTTTTACAACAGGTTCGTAGACATCTCATGAAAAGTGTACAAGTACCTAGTACTGACAGAAAGGTAAGAAGATATTTTGAGTTCGCGTTTAATAATAAATTATAAGAGTCTTTGTAATTGACTTTTATTATTAATTTTCCAACAAGAACAGGAAATTTCAAGGGTTAAAAAAATATCAAAATTGATAATGATCAATGCTGGATTACAGACGCTTTTATATATTATTTTTTAATGTATCCTTGGAAACCTATTTAATTAAAGAACATGCACACAAATAATAAGGTCTAAAGAAATGTATACTCAAGAAGACTACTTAGTCACTTTCATGAGAATAAGAATGGCATGAACGTAAATAATTTCTTAATACCTATATCTTTCGTTTATAATACGATTAGTTACTCATTAGCGTATAAATTGTAGGTAGGCATATTATTGAATTATCAGTCTTGTTTATCAGTGATCATTGTTAGCGCTTATGTGTTGATACCTTAAATGAGCTTACATTTTTAGGGTTCCGTACCCATAGGGTAAAAACGGAACCCTATTACTGAGACTTCGCTGTCCGTCCGTCCGTCTGTCACCAGGCTGTATCTCAAGAACGGTGATAGCTAGACAGTTGAAATTTTCACAGATGATGCATTTCTGTTGCCGCCATAACAACAAATATAAAAGTTGGCCAAGTGCGAGTCGGACTAGCGCACGTTAAAACAAAAAAAAAAAAATATGAAGTCTAATGTTGTATAGCTAATGGTACGGAACACTTCGTGCGCGAGTCCGACTAGCACTTGGCCGATTTTTTTTATATTTGACGGTAGTTTATTATAAAGTTGTGTACCTAAGTCGAACACCAGAATAAAAAAAAATATTAAGGTTAGTACCGTCCATTTTCGGATTTGCTTTCGTGAACCATGCTCAATTGAGTAAATATAGTTATTTAAAAAAAGATTTTTACATCTGCTTTGCTATCTAGTTGCATTTTACCAAAGTAATAATTAATAGTATTTTAATGATAATATTCGCACTCAATCGAAGCTTCGTTTTATGATTTATATCAGTTATGACTTCTACATGGCTGTGGTCTACTTATGTCATAGTGTAAAAAGGATCAGAAGGATCACTCCCAAAGCCATTCCAATAAATAAGCGCTTCTAGCAACGAAGCAACAAAGTGCACTTCGGCTCGCAAAGCACGGAGTACCTGATATTCATATTCACCTACAAGCCTCTCTTTCTATCACTCCTCTTTCTCTCTCTTTCTATCACATATCATTCATAGCTCTGACCTCTTTAGACGCGGCACGCGACGTAGAATAATCCTGTCCGAACGGATACGTCGATGTAGCTTTGTCTTTGTACGTACCTAAAGTGCGGACTGAGCCAGGCTTGCTTATGTATATGTTACGGCTAGAACCCGAAGCGCGGCTTCGTCTAGTTTTAACCGGTTAGAACTAGAACTAGGTGTATCCATTTAGTCTTGGTTAAATCTAGTATAAGCCGATTGTTTTCGGGTAGAAGTAGGTTTAGCTGGTATCATTCCGGTTAGAGCTAGGTCCAACCAAACCCTAGTCGCTGATAATAGGTCTAGCAAATATCATGCCGGCTACAATTAGATCTAAACAATCTCTGGTGGCAAATTACAGGTGGGTTGGGGTTCTAGCCGTAACATATAATAAGAAGTACTTACTCTTTATGACTGGATCTAGTGAAACCAGAAATGTGGAATAGGAGATTCAAGTGCCTGTACATAGGGATGTCCATGTGTTTAAGTTTTATTAGTACCTATGTAATATTTAGGTAAACAAGTCTATTCCCAGATTTTAATTTTTTTCTTACCACCACTTTTAAAGCTTTTAGGTATACGATACAGCAAAAAATCAATAAGTACATAGAAACAGACTTTTATTTATGATATTTTTACCGATGACTGACTATTTGCGTGTCTGACATTTGAAGCGCTCGTAGCGAAGTTTGCTTAACCATTCTGAACAGATCAGCAAAGTTAAGCAACGTCCGTCGCGGTCATGACTTGGATGGGTGACCGCTGGTGACATTACTACAGAGCGCTTCCGTGCTTCGGAAGGCACGTTAAGCCGTCGGTCTCGGCTGTTATCTTCGGATGGCAGTCGTTATAGCATGGTGTTAGGGCATTTTGCAAATGCCCGCCTGGCTAGCTACCACCCTCAAGTAGAAAATCTGTCGCCAAGCACCTAACGATGTGTTCCAGCAGCTGTCCTTGAGAGCCAGTAATTCTAGTTTAGCCTGAACAACATCTTCGACCACATCATCACTTACCACCACGTGAGATAGTGGTTAAAGGATAACCTATCAGGCATAAAAAAAATAAAAAAATTGCTTTACTAAACTATAGACAAAAGTATAGAGAGTAAATAGGTTTCTTTAATAGGTTTCTTTTATATAAGCGTGCTCCATCTTAGACCAAATCAATGCTTAACATCAGGCCGAGTGTGGTCAGCGCGAATAAAAAATAGCCAATAGTACATTATGCAACAAGTGCGCGAAGTTGTTTATTACAATTGGAACGGGCCTAAATGGAATAGAGATTGTAATAGGTAAACAACGCGCACGAGTTTCATACGACGTATTTCAACACACTTGCGAGGAACGAATACGAAAATTTCGATCTGAAAATATTTTCTTGATCTTTTTGATAGCAATAATTATAATTAAATCTTCTAAAGTTCTACTTCAGTAGGTAAAAAACTGTTAGGTTTCTTTTTATATATAAAAACCGAACGAAACAAACTACGATCTCCTTGCTGAGAAGTGTGGAAACGTTGTTTTTTTATTTCTATTTAAAACACAAGTGCGGTAAAGTAAACAAAAAGCACGAGTGCGTAATAGACTATACTTAATCTGTATTATGACACTAAAATCGGTGCATTCAAAGGCCCGTTACGAGCGAGCGTGTTGAAAAGTTACTTTATCATCACAAAAAACATTTTTATTTTCTTTATGTAACCACAGAATATAAAATGAACATCTTTGAAACTGAGTAGGACGTGTTCATAACATCAAAGAGTTTGTATCTTGTACAAACTCTTTGTAAAACATTGTTTTAGAAACGAACAAAGTTTAAAATGTGAAATGTGCAAAATTTTGCGCTAAGCGAAACGATTAACTGCTCTAAAGTTAAGCGTGAGTTCGGATAATTTGTTCATTTCTAAAAGATGTATATGTACCTACATAATACATATACCTTCGCATTTTCATTGATCAAATGCCAATTCATTACAATATATCTGTCGCCCGTAAAGCTTAATAATGTGCTTCTGTCTATTAATTATAGATACACGTCTAATGGGTACAAAAGGTACGCATTGAACACGAAAATTGAATTCATTATTGGATGGACTGGATTTGAATATGCGATGGAAAAGGCTTTGAAACTTATCATATTTCAATCGTTAATTCACAAATTAAGCAATTAAAATGAGCGTATAAGTTAACATACCTATTTTTTATACCTGATAGACTAGTAAGTAATGAATAGATTCAGGCGTTACTTTGCGGAAATCCATATTTAATAATAAATACTTTTAAGAGTATCCTAAAAAACATTAATCGAGAATTTCTCGATCGTGCGCTCGGTGAGTCAAGACCTCCTGAAGATGCTTCGTTTAGAAGCGAAACTAGTCGGGTATTCTTCCGGTTAAGCTGCGTGATGTTTGTGACGTCACGTAGATGACAGGAAAATTAGGCGGAATTGTCACTAGATATATAATTTTATGCTTTTTTAAGTGTTTTATTTAAATATTATTTAATGTTTTTTAGGATACTTTTAAAAGTATTTATTATTTGATAGACTAGTCTTTGATCACCATCTCAATGTGGTCAAAGATGTTGTTAAGGCTAGCCTAGAATTACTGGATCTGAAGGACAGCTGCCGGAACACACTGTTAGGTGCTTGGCGACAGATTTTCTACTTGGAGGTTGTAGCTGTTCCAGTGGCACCCCGTTGGGCGCCACCATAATGTTCTGCTAGAAAAAATATTCCTCTTTTCCCCCACTGGGTATTTTATTTCATTGCACGAAAATACATACAGAGGATAAAAGCTGACACCTTAGTAAAAATCCGTTTTCTTATTTTATGCAGAAAATTGTACGTTTTTTTATACTGATCTGGGTAGCACTTGACCACTATCGCATCATCACTTAACATCAGGTGATGTTAAGTGATGATGCGGTCGATGATGGAGCGCGCAGGAGGTATCTACATATATTCGTTATATACGTTGTATATAAAATGACTTAGGTACTTAGTACTTTTTCAGTTCAGAGTAGACATAAAACTGTTTCGCATCATCTGCTCAATTCCATTGCATTAAAACGAAATTGCAACCTGTGCCATGTTTAATAATCATAACTGTGTTTCGTTAGTGGAGATGGAAAAACTCCGACAATTTGCGCTCCCCACTAAAGTTGCAGTAGGGATTGAAATCGTCCAAATAGAACTGATTCGGTTACCGAAAGTCTGGGATGTAAACTAAATTAGTTTGGGTATCCGAATATTTGAAGCATACACCACTGGTGAGTTGCGGTAGTTCTGTGAGATGCTGAATCTTCTTTGCTTTAATTTTCGAGCACATTTCAATACTATAAAGCTGGACTAACCTTTAAAATATGTCCGAGTAAAGGCGGAACACGGAGACAACTTACGCTTGCGAATGTGCGAAACAGAACTAATAAATAGCAATATTTAAATAGCGTGAATAAATTACTTGAAATAAATTCATATAAAAGTGAGCTTTTCAAATACGGATAAACCTTTCAAGTTCTGTATCACATAGGTATAAATAATAAGACGACACGATAATAATTGTCACGATTTACAACGTGTAGTGGAAAAAAGCTTGATTAAGCGATATTTTAGAGTAGTATTAATGTTTTTTTTCTAAAGAGACTAATATATGTGGTATATATAGAATCGTAATTTGGGTTCAGGTATTTTTATTATTTGTTATTTTCTTTAGAATATAATATATTTTATTCACATCAGAAAGGCGTAGGTATATTGTACCTCAAAATATGTTTGACTTGAAAAATGCCTTTGACGACTAATTTTACTTTACAAATACAAAAAAAACAGTACTGTTCGTCACAAATGATGAAATGCACCTGCTGTAGGCAGAGGTTACTAACCGGTTAAAATCGCTTGTTCAGTCAGAATTTCATAGTTTTATTAAAGTATATCCTACGAAGTTTTGCTCAGATATAAAATAATGTTTTTATATTTTCTTAGATGCGTTTTTTTATGCTTTCTTAGTGTCTTTATCACTGGATGGCATAATCTAAAGTCTAAACTCAGTATCGGATCTGTGTCTCACTTTGAACCAAAATTAATCCACTACTAAAACAGCTTAATCATACTGCTTTATTTATAAGAAGTACACCTTCTACTAACATATTAATTATATTTACTGTAGTAAAATATAACAAATTTCAAATATTTAACACTTGTTTATGGTACTCATAAATAGCTGTCAATTGCGTTTCTATTTCGTGTTTTTGATTCATTATGATTCAAGATTAGAATTAGGTATGTTACGTGTTTTTATTAAAGCCTGGATATCTAAAAAAGCAGATATCAAATATTGGAAAAAAAATCATCATGTGCAAAAGCCGAAAAATTAAATTTCGGCTTTCGCATCTGGTTGTTGCAAGTCCCTATTAAGCTATTTCTTTCGACGGACTCTGCAGTAAAAGATATTTTTATCTCTTACGTTTTTATTTGATACCTACAAAATCGAGCGAAGTTAAAAGCGGTTTTCAATTGTTTTCTTTTGTAGTTGTGTCATTTTCCCAGCAAATATAACATACACGTGGAAAAATAATATCAATAGAACCTTAATTAAGTCTTAATGCTTTTATTTAATATATAAATTAAGCTAAAAAAAATATATAATCAGTCTATTCGTAAATTTTCAGTATAATTAATGATAATTAGCATAATGTATGTAAAATTAAAGTTTTAATATTCCTTCTGTTTTTTAAATTATAGGTTAATTTGAATTTTCGCATTCATTAAATATTATTTTACCAATTAAGTGACAAATCTCTAGAGGATGAAATATTTGAAGAAATCATTTGTTTGGTTTTCATATTTGGTTTTCATACATGTTATATAACTTATACGGCATATTATATAACTTTAATATACATAAATAAAATATTATATATAAAATTTCGTAAAATAAATGTGCAAAATTCTTATGAGTGAACAAGCACATTTATTAAACACTAGAAAGCCCAACTGCAGACCATATAGATTGTATATAGTGCTCGTCATTATCACCACTCCATGGTCTTAAAAAAATATGTTTCCCGCTCATTAGAGAGATCATCAGATAAAGTCCACCGTGTTGATTATTCAAGCTTTTCATCAACTAGTGAGACAAATTACTTAGCATTCCAAGGATTTACCGTGCGGGTGCCGGGTCCATAGCGTTGCAAAACAAGAGGCTAGAGGGGCCTGGGACTTGCATTGCAGCCCAGGAGTGGGGTTAAGGGCCCCTTTATGATAAGTCAATACTCCCCTTTACCGTTCGAACCTCCTCCCCTACCTAACCAAATTTGGTAAGATCCTACTAACGCCGCCTTAGATACTAAGTCTACATACTACTAAAAGCACTAGACTATAAGACTATAAGCAGCTAACGAAGTGTCTGATGCGTGACGATGGTAAAAGACCTGATGGCATGACGGTATGGCGACACTGCAGCGCAAGTACCGAACTTACCGATCGCTAAATTTGACGTTACAATCGTCTAAATTCGATAAAACGGGTTATATCCATGTATGCAAACATCGATATAACCCATTTTATCGAATTTAGACGATTGTAACGTCAAATTTAGCGATCGGTAAGTTCGGTACTTGCGCTGCTGATTCTGTGGAAGTTAGGGCGGTCCTTAGTGTGGGACGTTACATGCGTAGACACTTTAGCGCCGTCACATCTGGAACCAACGTGAGGGCCGCCGCAACTGTGTTTAAAGTGCACAGTGGTTACATATTTGAGCCGTTTCGTTGGGTCCGCCGTATTTTCCATTACCTTATCAGGGTGCCTGGTCGATGTGACGTGTGAACAAATTCAGACTCGGCTCAAAGATTAGGCATTGCAATCCAACGGGCCAATGCTGTCAACATGCTGGACACACTGCCAACTGGTAATAATTAGGCTGGAGCATTTGAACTGCCTATGAATTTGTAATATCTTGTAGGCTGTCTGAATGCTTTCATTGTAGTTGCTATAGTATTGTAGATATATAGTTCATAGTATTTTGACAATAAAGTCATACAGCTAGGTATAATAACATAATAAGTGTTCGTGACATTTTGTTTAGATGTTACAAAAAAACTGTAACTGTTTGGTAATGGGTATGGTATGCACTTTATATTACCATCAAATGCATCACTTATCACTCTAATGATTGCTCTCTATAATAATTACAAAATCTTTTATTATATTTCAATGATTACTATTTTAATATTACTTACTACAGTATAGTATGAAGCAGCCAATTATGATTTAGCTCCGATGTCATAGGTACTTAGCGAGTATTGTATATATACAAGCATTATATTTTAAAGTATTATGATAATAATGAACGGATAAAATCTCATACTTATATTTATATATATATAAATTACGTGTCACATTGTTTGTCCGCGACCTAAACTACTGAACCAATTGATAGATTTTCACACCGTTTGCAATTTGATCCAATTTGAAAGGTAGGATAGCTGACATCTCAAATTATAGTCGTAATTACCCGCACGAAGCCGGGGCGGGCTGCTAGTAAGTTATAAAATAATAAAGGTAAGTACCTACTCTTTGTTAATGTTTTGCTTGTTTACGTATAATCACCACATATATTTTTATTACTCCATAGTTAAGTTTTATGGTTGCATTTATATTAAACTGAACGACAAAGTAACTATGTTATGGATTTAAAAAAATATTAGAAGGGTTCCAAAGTAAATAGGTAAGCGACTAATAATGACACTTAAGAAACGCAGCTTATAAGTCATTTGTAACCTTTTTAATTGCTGGCAGCATTTTCAATTTCCTAACCTTGTCGGAGAATAAAAAATAACAGTGACATAATAGTACATTAGGTGAGGGTCTTAAGGATATATACCCGCCAGCCAAAGCGTGAACTTTTATATAAATTCCACTTGTTATTAAAAAAAAAATCACATGTAAAATAGTGTATTATTAGACCTATCGTTTCTGGCTTAAATCCTTTTTCTTTTGGACTAATAATGAAATTTTTATTATATAGCGTTTAGTATATAGCACTTGTTTCTAGGAGTTTGAGCCAGTGATTCGTAGCTCCAGATTCATTTAAAAAGTATAGTACACACACATGTATAAATAACTTCCCATTATAGAAAGTTCATTATAGTCCCCATGTTTGTGGTGCAATAGAAATATTAAAAACATGCTTATTTTTCTTGAAAGAGATGCTTAAAGTTGGGTCTTTCTTTTATCTAAAATTACGAGTTTTTGAGCTAGTGTAATTTCAAAATTGTATAATTAAATGAAAATCTGATGCACCACAAACCTTGATATTGGGGTAGTGATTACGTAGGTAAAAAAACATTGAGTTTTATTCGCTATTATTAAAATGAGATTGGAGCTGCGTTTTGTATGGGGGCGTTCGTCTAAAATATACCCTTAAGAGAGTCGAGGACGATAATCATCAATACACAAGTGAATTATACGACGTTTTTCAACACACTTGTGAAGAAAATAATACTAAATAATATAATTTTTTTATTCCTAACAAGTTAGCCTTTGACCACTATCTCACCTGATGCTAAGTGATGATGTGTTCGAAGATGTTGTTCAGGCTAACCTAGAATTAATAATTAGGCATTTCTTCTTGCTTTATTCTTTCGGCTTCAACGGTGAAAACGAGTTGTGAAAAATTTTCGATATAGACTAAAGAATAATTCTAGGTTAGCCTGAACAACATCTTCGACCACTTACCATCAGTTGAGATAGTGGTCAAAGACTACCCTATCAGGCAAAAAAAAAAAAAAAAAATTATGACGCGCTCGTAGCGAGGTTTGCTTAGCCATTCTGAATCGATCAGCAAAGTTAATCAACGTCCGCCGCGGTCATGACTTGGATGGGTGACCGCTGGTGGCATTACTACTGAGCGCTTCCATGCTTCGGAGGACACGGTAAACCGTCGGTCCCGGTTATTGTCTTAGGATGGCAGTCGTTACAGCGTGGTGGTAGGGCACTTTGCGAATGCCCGCCTGGCTAGCTACCACCCTCAAGTTGAAAATCTGTCGCCAAGCACCTAACGGTGTCTTTCGGCAGCTGTCCTTGAGAGCCAGTAATTCTACGTTAGCCTGAACAACATCTTCGACCACATCATCACTTACCATCAGGTGAGACAGTGGTCAAAGGCTAACCTATCAGGCATTAAAAAAAAAGTTTTT
The DNA here is from genome assembly GCA_963854805.1 of Plagodis dolabraria. Lineage (NCBI taxonomy): Eukaryota > Metazoa > Arthropoda > Insecta > Lepidoptera > Geometridae > Plagodis > Plagodis dolabraria. Next base: position 8,945,026 of record OY978462.1, on the reverse strand, counting down.
TGGCTTTTCGCGGATATCGTTTTATAGGCACTGTAATGTTCTATGAATGTTCATCTGGTATCGTGGCGCACGTCCGCGTCGCCTATGAAGATTTATATGTGCGCCCTATTTTCTTCCATATGCATGTTCATGTCTGTCTACTGGGATGGGTAAATGAAAGTTCTACATTTCGGTGATCACCATTAATTATTGTCCGTCATAATTACACTAATTTAGGTACATAAAAGGTTATAGTAATTAAACAACTTTAAACGGTTTAAAGCGCGTATATTTTTCATTATTTTATCCCGACGTTTCAAACACTTTGCAGTGATCGTGGTCACGGGGTGACGTTTAAAGTTGTTTAATTACTATGTGCAACAATCGCGAAAACCTAAGACAACATTACATAAAAGGTTATACTAATAAGGTGGGCTGAAGTACGGACGCTCGGTACAAACGCGAGGGGGCAACTGAGCGCAAGAGGCTACTTTTGCAATATCATCACATTGCGCTCACGTTGCATGTGTCTCAGGCACGTACGAATGGGGAATTTAAAGTTTTCTTTATTACAAAGAAAATAAAAACTATATTTGAGTAAAAGTTTTATTTCTTAAACACGTACAAGTTGAAATTATCTATTTAAATACGAAGTTGTATGAAATGAGCAAACAATTACATAGATACATTAATTTATTGGTACTATTGAACACGCCTTTTTGTATCGTAACTTTTTTAAGAACAAAGTACCTCAACCAATAACATAAAAATTAAATTCTATTACTCATTTGTGAATAATAGCAATGAAAAAGTCACAGTTTATTTACAGGTGTCATTGTGTGCCTAATTGCGGTGAATTTTTTTATTTTTATGCATAATAGGTTAGCTTTGACCACTATCTCACCTGATGTTAAGTGATGATGTGGTCGAAGATGTTGTACAGGCTAACCTAGAATTACTGGCTCTCAAGGACAGCTGCCGGAACACACCGTTAGGTGCTTGGCGACAGATTTTCAACTTGAGGGTGGTAGCTAGCCAGGCGGGCATTCGCAAAGTGCCCTACCACAATGCTGTAACGACTGCCATCCTAAGACAACAACCGGGACCGACGGCTTAACGTGCCCTCCGAAGCACGAAAGCGCTTAGTAGTAATGTCACCAGCGGTCACCCATCCAACTCCTGACCGCGGCGGACGTTGCTTAACTTTGCTGATCGATTCAGAATGGCCAAGCAAACTTCGCTACGAGCGCTTCAAAAATTAGAGCCACTTTAAGAGCAAGTGTGTTGAAAAAATAATTTTAAAGGAATTCCATAAAAATCATTGAAATAACATAGAATAACAGCATAAATAGCTTGAAGTAATAGTAGCCGGTCGGTAATAACTATGGACAGTTGAACCTGAGGTCATATGGATACCCACCGCCACCTTGAAATTCACCGCATAGTGAAGTTCATTTGAACCCTTCGCATTTTTCGAATGCTTGCCTGGCTAGCCATCACCTACATGGACATCATGTTACCACGCTATGAGCAGTGAGTTCCGGCAGCACTCCTGGAAAGCCATTCAATTACAGGCACATGAGACATAACAACTGTGTGTCTCAGAGTGATGGGTCCAGTGCAGTTCGTCAATTGTTACGCATCTTTTATATGCAGTGCAGGGCCTCGTGGGGATATCATCACATCCCATATAAATATTTGGTAGCTTTGAAGGACATTCGATAAACTTTAATACAAAAAACAGTGACCTAAAAATCATTTAAGTACAAAACCAACTTACAACAGTCTAACCTGCCATACCCAAGTAGGAGCTCTGTATCGGAGTCCGGGTGGGATTCCCGTAAAAGCATCCTTCAGCACTCCTGTAAATAGAAGCCCTCCCTCAAAGCTACACTTTTATGGACATTTTAGGACCTAGATCATCATGGAGTTGAAAAACTATTAGGTATTCCCTCTCAACCCCAAGTTCTTAAGTTTTTGTAAATCCTCATTTATATTTTTTCGTGCTTCGGAGAACACGTTGAGCCACGGTTCCGGTTGTTGTCTTAGGATGGCAGTCGTTACAGCATAGTGGTAGGACATTTTGCGAATGCCCGCCTGGTTCGCTACCACCCTCAAGTAGAAAATCTGTCGCCATGCACCTAACAGTGTGTCCGGCAGCTGTCCTCGAGAGCCAGCAATTCTAGCTTAGCCTGAACAACATCTTCGACCACAACATCACTTACCAAGGTGAGATAGTGCACAAAGGTTAGCGTACCTAACAGATATAAAAAAATAATAAAAGGATAAATTTTAAATCATCGTTTATTTTATTAGCCGCCATTAAATGATTCATTTAAGTATATTGTTAATTCTATTCTGTATGTATTTTTTATGGTTATGTATTTAATTAATTAGAAACCACAAAAAATTAAACGACATTCTGCAAGTTTTGCTTTTCTAAAACGCAAATATGTTTTTTAATTACTATTTGTAAACACTACTTAACAATAAAACACTATATTTTTTACGCATTTTCAAGAAGATCGTTGGACGCACTGGTCGCCTCATAACCATTCAATTATTTACATTAATTTACTAAGGATGTTTTATGTGTTGATTGCTATTTGTATTTATTTACTATGGAAGTTGAAGTCATCCAAAAATGAATCTTCTGAGCCACCGGAGCTATCCGGGAAGCTACCTTTGATCGGTCATGGACATCATTTGCTTGGTAGCTGCGAAGGTAAGAATCGTTGCAGTTTTTTTAAATCTGGTTTTTTTTTGCCTTGGACAACTCTCTCATCACCTGATGGTTATTGACGCTGTGGTCGAAGATATTGTTCACGATAATGTTGGTGGAAGGATGGTTCTAATAAAACCATGTTTAGCTTTTTGCTACTTGATTGGGTCAATATTGAAACAAATTGACTCTTAGAAGGAAATTTCAAGTTGCACGTGAAAAACATTTTAATTAAGAAATCTTACTACACAGTTTGTGACTACTTAAACAAAAACAAGTCTGTATATATTTGAAAATATTATGTATGTTCGTAAAAAATTGAGTAAATTTAAATCAAACAGTGACAATCACGATTACAACACTAGGAATAAAGATAAAATAGCGGTGCCAGGTTTTAGATTAGCAAAGACAAATAAAAGGTTCTTCTTAGGAAATTGTGTGCGGTTTTATAATAAATTGCCCAAACATATTACAACGCTCACAGAAAGAAAATTCAAGTTGCACGTGAAGAACATTTTGATAAAGACATCTTACTACACAGTTTGTGATTACTTAAACGACAAAAATGCTTTGACAATTCCGCCTCTGCCAAGCTAGCGCCTGTCACCTACGCAATTTACAAAAATATGATAATAACTTTATAATATAGTTTTTAACACACAGTTAAGCTACGTTTAAAAGATTGACCCCCTAGTTTCTTGCCCGTTCTTCTCGCAGTGGCTCTATATATATTTTTGCTGAACGTAGCAGTACAATGTAGAAAATGTAACTATAAAATTTGTAATTGACACTCTGAGCGTCGTAGACGCCTAAATTGATTTTGAGTTTGCCTTTGACTTTGATTGGTTTATTCCAGATATCTCCGAGGTACAAGCGGTGTTTTCAGGAATTATCTAAGCAAAGCTATATAAGCAAACAAATAATATTTTTTTCATCCCACCATCTCGGAAAGAGTATTTTTAATCTTTAATATCTGAGTGGAAAAGCCGTTTTTATTCTCTAGAGCATAAAGTAAATTGAATTTAGAAAATCGTGTGCACTAAGTTTGTGTATTAAAAAAAACATTAAACCTATTTACTGCTACCTCTATGGTCGAATATATCATACAACTTTTTTTTAATTTTTTAAAAACTCAGACTCGGAACCTTCTTGGTGTTCTTTTTTCAATTTGCTTTGGTCATTTCTTCACTGAGGTGGAATGAAAAGTTACGTGTTGCACTCGAGTGCAAAGATTTTTCACCTCGTGCTCTTTTGATTCCCTCGCTAACGCTCAGGATTCTAATTTTGAATCACTCGCTGCGCTCGTGATTCAATTTTAAAATCCTTCGCTTGCTCGGTTATCAAAATTGAACACGCGGTTAAAAAGCAACTTTGCACTCTTGTATTACAAATAACTATTTCATCCCACCATCTCGGAAAGAGTATTTTTAATCTACAATATCTGAGTGGAAAAGCCGTTTTTATTCTCTAGAGGATAAAGTAAATTGAATTTAGAACATCTTGTGCACTAAGTTTGTGAATTAAAAAAAACATTAAACCTATTTACTGCTACCTCTATGGTGCCGAATATATCATACAACTTTTTTTAATTTGTTAAAAACTCAGACTCGGAACCTTCTTGGCTTCCTCGCTAAAGTGGAATGAAAAGTTACGTGTTGCACTCGAGTGCAAAGATTTTTCACCTCGTGCTCTTTTCATTCCCTCGATAACGCTCACGATTCTAATTTTAGAATCCTTCGGTTGCTCGGTCATCAAAATTGAACACGCGGTTAAAAAGCAACTTTGCACTCTTGTATAACAAATAACTATTATACCACTACCACGCAGAAAGTGTTTCATTGCTCATTCAAAAAGTTATAAAGTTTGTCATTTCTCCCTTATAAATGTGCGGCGGGAAAAGTTCTATGGAATTTCATTCCTTCCCTCCGTAGCAGGGAAGTATCCAGTAGTAAGAGTATATATAGTGATTGCTTTTCTCTATGCAGTGAAGGAATGTTGCATGAAAATCCATACGTGCCCTCCTAGCCTAGCGCTCTTTAGGTTTTTAGCTGCTAACAAAAAAAATACAATCGTCAATTCTCAAAAAAGTTTGAAATCAAATAATTAGAAAAAAGAGGTGGGAGTTTTTCGTACTAAATTTTCAATGAAAGGAGGTTAGCAACCTTTCTCTGAACTACCAAAAAAAGCGCGGCAATTTATTTGTTTTATTAAATTTTGTTTTTCACTAAATAAATGATTTAAAAATACGCTTTTAATTATTCCAAATAGGTATTTTTCCAAAATGTCATTTGATAGTAGAAGTGACAATTTTATAAAGGTGACGCCACCAGAAATAAAAAATACAGCTCCAGAACTTACTTCAAAAATGGTTTTATATCAAATAATGACTAAAAAGAGGTGGCATTTTTTTCGTACTGAATTTTCAATGAAAGGAGGTTTGCAATCTTTCTCTGCACTACGATAAAAAGCGCGGCAATTTATTTGTTTTTTTTTTTTACTAAACTGATATTATGATAGTACCGACGCTTTTAATTATTGTAAATAATTTTTCAAAATGTCATAAGATAGTGAAAGTGACGATTTTATAGCGACGGCGCCACCTGATATAAAAAATATAGCTCAAGAAGTCTTTCCAGTGTCTCGGGGCAAATACGAGAAAACTTATAGGTACCTAATGATTTTATTATCCTCTTAGGTGTAGTATAAAGCACCATGTATCACTAGGGAGAAAGTTCTATTTCCGTTCTCGAGTATTCTTTAAGCTCTCCGCTGCGCATCGGGCTTAAACATACTCTCGAGCAGAAATAGATCGTTTTCTCCCATCGATGCACAATGTACTATTAGCTAACCCTTCTGCACCCACAGTTGCATATATGCTTCTTCCTATTGTGTACACCACATTCTTTCAAATTTTGTTAAACATTCAAAAATACGGATCTGGTATTTAACATTGAAAAAATTTAATAATTTATTGATCACGTCAGTACTTGGTAACATGTTAAATTTACTTGATAGTTTTTCATTTTGTTACTGTGAAGTGTGCTCGTAGCGCTTTTTATACAAACGTAGTTTTGTCATATTTGAAATATTATGTGTTCAAACTCTGTGAAGTTTAGCAAGCATGATTTTAAGCAATTTTCTGAAGCAGTGATGGCTCAGTGGCATTGCCAATGGACTGCCGTGCTGTAAGTCCACGGCCGAATCCCGCGAAGGGCTTGAGCCTCACCGCATGGTAGAAGGGCATTTTGCAAATGCCCACTTGGCTAGCAACCACCCTCAGGTACAAAAACCTGTCGCCAAGCACCTTACGATGTGTTCCAGCAGCTGTCCTTGAGAGCCAGGTTAAGTCTGTTAAACATTCGAACACAAACAAAAGAAAACAAACAATTTTAAAAATATCTAGAAATATAAATTTTCATGGGAATTCTTATTTTGACATATAGGGATATTATAAATAATATATTGAAAAACTGGCAAACCCGAAGAACAGATATTAAACTCAGGGATATGCATGCAAAATTTCAACGAGTTTGAACTATATATAGATATTTAAAATATATTAAAACTACGTTTGTATGGAACACGCTGCGTGCACTATAATAGTAAATTATGGTACAAGTGAGCTAAGATGCTCATTACACACGAGGCTGAGCGTTGTAGCCCGAGCCGTAGGTGAAGGCGTAAATCAGCCGAGTTTATTATGAGTAAGTTGCTCACGAGTTTCATACGCATTTTTCAACACCCTTGCGAGGAAAAAAAATACATTGCTCAAATGCGATACAAAACACATACGAAAATTATGGAAAATAGCGGGCAAGTTATTTTTTTGCGCGGCAAATGTATTGTGGTTGATAACATATAAACCTCTTTGTTGTTACAAATCTGTATTACCCGGTTAAATTGAAAATGCTCTGTTTACAATTCGCAGTTAGGTACCAACTTAACTTTGTAGGGTAAATTCTTTTACGCACTAGTGTGTAATATTATTATGCATGAGGCTGTTATAGTTAGTATCCGTTCTTTTATTTCGACACCGTTGTCTCTGCGCACCCTTTTGTACAATACCCCCAAGCTCACCAACTCACTTATAAAAAAACAGTAACCTAAAATCTCACATACCTAAGGCGCGGTCAACTAGTTCCGTGCGCATTATACATTAGCCTGATCAACCTTGTCATTCTGATCACGGGGCACAAATATGTAGAAAAAAACCCTAAGTTATTGAGACAATTAGATGTTTCTCAAGTAGAAAATTTGTCGCCAAGCACCTAACAGTGTGTTCCGGCGGCTGTCCCTGAGAGACAGTAATTCTAGGTTAGCCTGAACAACATCTCAGACCACATCATCACTTACCACCAGGTGAGATAGTGGTCAAAGGCTAACCAATCAGGCAGAAAAAAAACCAAAAAAAAACCCAATGCTTGTTGAGTGATCACGACCTAAAATTGCTGAATTTCTTGTTCCTAAATCTTATTTAAAGCTTGTTGTAATGACCGAGAGAAGTGAATTTAAATTGAGTGTTGAACTGAATGATAGATTTGGCCACTGTGTGATTCGTCTATTTTAAGTGGTAGAACCGTACCTACTTTATTTTAGGGAACGCTAAGACCACCTTGCCAAATGCCATTAAAATATATATGAAGATGAGTAGGTTCCTATTAAGATCGTATATTCCAAACGTAAGTTGTGTTACTAACAATTCCACTCTGCATGAACGTGCCAACCCTTCAGTGACTACTTTTTTTTAAATTTCTGATAGGTAAGCCTTTGTGAGATTTCACCTGATGGTTAGTGACAATGTGGTCTAAGGTATTAACAGGCTTAACCTAGAATTGCTGGCTCTCAAGGACTGCTGCCGGAACACACCGTTAGGTGCTTGGCGACAGATTTTCTACTTGAGGGTGGTCGCTAGCCAGGCGGGCATATAAGCAAAAATGCCCTTCCACCATGCGGTAAAGCTCAAGCCCGCGGCAGGATTCGAACCATGAACCTGCTGCGCGGCAGTCCATAGCCAATGCCACTGAGCTATCACTGCTTCAAATCTGTCAGTAGTTCTAAAATTAAAATAATTTAATTTTAAACAATTTACAAATTATATTGCTGGTCACAATAACTATTAATGAAATTGATAATTGTAAGAGAAATTAAGCGTTGCTTGCACCGTCAGTTGCTTGGTGACAGATTTTCTACATGAGTGTAATTGCTAGCCAGAAAGGTATCTCCAGCATTGAGCGTTCGCAAATTATCTACGAAAAAGAATTACATTAACATAGCCGTAATTTTTCATTTACTTCCCCTTGTTTCAGATATGTACAATACTATGACAAAGATTTTTCAAGAAACTACAGATAAGGGTGGTGTAGTCAAAATGTATTTCGGTACACATATGGTTTATGGTGAGTCAACTTACGAATTATGTTAGCATTGTTACGGTCTGGATTAAAGGGCAAGTCAAGTGAAGCGTTGCTAATTAAAATCATTCGTTATTTTTTTATATATATTTGCTAATTAAAATCATTCGTTTATTTTTTTATAGGCTATTGCGGTGCGGAACTCAAATTGAGCAACGCCTGACTCGCTCTTGGCCGGTTATGTTTATACTCAATCATAAAAATTTAATAATGTTTGTGATCTCTATGTTAAACAAATTAAACACAAAAAAAATTTTAACAAAAAATGGAACCGACTTCAACACCCAAAAGTGTGAAATAACTTGTTGAAGTCGGTACCATGATGGTTCAAAAGTACCTATTATCACAATATTGTGGGCATGGTACCGACTTCGACAAGTTATTTCACACTTTTGGGTGTTGAAGTCGGTTCCATTTTTTGTTAAAATTTTTTTTTCAATCTTTTTAGTGTAACTCAAAAACGGCTTGACCGATTTTGATGTTAAAATGGGACCAAACGATAAGCATCAGCTTTCAAATAAAAGAAGAATTTTCAAAATCGGTTCACCCAGTCAAGTGATATGAGGTAACAAACATAAAAAAAAAAAAAAAACAGACGCACTGAGAACCTCCTCCTTTTTTGGAAGTCGGTTAATAAAATAAAATAATGTAACAATAATTTGTTTGATACACAGTTTATTTTTAATATGTATATAATTTTGTTTCAGTTGTGACAGATCCTGAGTGGAGCCTAAACATTACAAACACTTGCTTACAAAAACATGAAATTTATGAAGTAATGAAAACTCTATTTGCCAATGGATTGATAACTGCAGACGGTAATAATGGTTGAATTCCTACTATAGTTGTAAGAAATTAATTTATATTTATCATCATAAGCCAGAAGGACAATGTTGAACGAATGCCTCCCCCGTAGAACGCCACAATGAACAGCTTTTAGCCACTTGAAACCATTGGCTGGCTATACCCTCGACTTTTACGATGTCGTCAGTCCATCTAGTGGAAGGCCTACCAAGTCTACGTCTTCCAGTGTGTGGTAACCCCTTGAGAACCTTTTTATCCCGTTGGTTATTAGTTTAACTGTGGCCTGCCCATTGCCACTTAAACTAGCATGTTCTGAACGTTTTGCCGATAAGTTTGGTTCTTTTTAATTTGGTTATTCTGCCGATAGTGAGTGAGATAGTGGGGAATTTGATCATATAAAGAGAGAATATCTGCGGCAAATGACCAACATTTTACGCCATTTACTTTTCATATGTTTTGCTATCAGCCAGAATTTTAGTGATAGCACTACCAAGAGATTCTGACAGAGGCATAAAACAAATGAAAAACCTTTTAAAACATTTTTCTTCTTATTTTTGTTGTCTTCATATTTTTATAAAAGTTATATTATCATTGATTAAACATAAGTAAGATTATAATAAAAAAATATAACGTACCCCGCGAACTATGTGTTGAATTGAGACAGAAACCCTATGCAATTATCAAACTATTAGCCGTCTCTATTTATTTTTGTTTCATTAAAAGCGAAATTATTAATAGAAATTGTAACTTATATTCGCCGAACATATATTCAGTCATGCGGTAGATGTATAAACAAATTATACGTAAACTAAAGATTCTTGTAAAAAAAAGTCTTATTGCTTTGGAAGCGGGCATTATTATGCTCACGATTAGACGAGGTAAGTTCCCTTGCCGGCTTTCACTGAAACTACGCGAACTTCATAGACTTTAGAGTAAGGGTGAACCAGCTCTACTATTAAGCACATTATCTCGTTATCTATTATTTTACCTCAGGAATGGGTAAGAAAACTAACGGAGCGGAATGTTAGATATGAGTTGAAGTCAGAGCTGAAAGTTTAGAGGATAGGAGCTCGTACTGTCAGCGGTCGCGAGTCATTGGAACAAGCAAAGCTTAATGTTTTGAAATAAATGATTTGTCTATTGTAATGACTAGATTCCCGAACGATAAAGAATAATGTTGATGTTGTGGAGCTACAAAAGGACTGGAGAAAGCATTGTTTTCTTGACCATAATGAGTTGAATTTTTTGCCGAATGTTGAGGAATAATGGTTTTTTTTTTCAAATTGAGTACCTAAGGACTTAACCTGAGTGAGAAAAGTATAGAGTTCCTTATGATAAAGAAGTTGTTGTCTGACTGTACGAAAGAAATGATTTTAATCATACTCTCCCAAGCGCCATGAATTTCCAAGTAATATGACTCTCAGCTGATATAAATATATCACTCCGCAATAATATTATAAACGACATTCATTAGAAGCTGACGACATGAGCCTTGTTACTTTTTTTATTCCGGCGGTATGCCTTTATTAAACAAAATACTATGAACTGTATACAACACTACAGCTACTACAATAAAAGCATTTAGACAACCTATAAGTCATAGCAGACTCATAGGCAGTCCAAATGCTCCAGCCCACTCCCAATTGGCAGCGTGCCCAGCATGCTGGCAGCATTGCCTCGTTGAATTGCAATGCTTATTCGTGGAGCCAAATATGTGCTAGATTTCGATTTCGATCACGCGTCGCATCGACCAAGCGCTCAGATAAGTTTTGGAAAATACGATGAGCTCCCGGTCCCCACGGACCCAACGTATCTATACCAAAGGGCTCAAATATGTAACCCATACCGAGGTTTGCATATTTATTTGTTATTATTATTTATATATAGCCTTGTTACTATTTTCTAATATGACCTTGTTTATATTTTCTAACATACCAGTTAAACGACGCCAGTAAAAAAGATTGCAGCTTTCTCAGGACACGAATGCTACCAAAAGTCAATCTAAGAGAGGTTTGAATCTTCTTTCAACTGGACAGCATTGTCAGCAGGTGTTGATCCTTGATTGAGATACTCTGGCGGAGTTATCACCATTTTTCTTGTATAAATCTTGGGAATAAAATGTCTACGATACCAGCATTGTCATAATGGTCTTAAAATATATATATATAACATACAGGGTTATTGGTAAAATGCTAACAACATCTTAGAGTTGATTACTGCTAGGCCTAACAAACATTTCGAGATATTTTTTAGTACTGAAAAAGAAATAATATTTTTTAATATTTTTTTTGTGTTTTTTCATGTGTTTTTGGCGGATTAAGTATGAGAACCAAGTAAAGTTAAAAGTCTCTTGTGCCTGTGATGTATTATTACATTGTTATATTTTATTACTTTGCTCGATATAAATATTCAAAACTCTATTCAAAGGGAGCACGGCGCGGTCCAGTATTGCCGCGGCGGGCGCTCTTGGTTCAGAGTAAGTATAAAACACAAAACAAACATAAAAAACATTAAACAAAAAAATATATTTTTTTCTAATCAGTTTTTTTTATCACAACATGTTTGTTAGGACTAGGAGAAGTCAACCCTAAGAGGTTGTTAGATTTTACCAATAAATAACCCTTTATATGTATGTTGATCATTGTTTCAGTGCCAACATGGAAAACACATAGAAAATTACTCAACCCAGCTTTCAATCAGCAAATATTGGATGGTTTCATCGAAACATTCAACGTTCAAGCTCAATCATTGGTTGACCTATTTGCTACTAAAGTGGATATACCGTTCAGCCATGATTTTATTTTAAGGAAAATTAATTTGGACACTACCTGCTGTAAGTTCTTTAATTCTTTAAAGTAATCTCTAATGTTGATAAGGTGTACCTTGGAGCGTGCAGTATCAGTGAATATCATATCACAGTCAGCCGTTAGGCCGTGGCACATTCAGTAGTCGCGTTGAGAGCCCACTGACTCACTTAACCGGGGACAAAAACAGGAAATAGAAAATGAGCTCTGTGGTAATGTAGTAACCTGCCTACATTGATTTAATATGATTCTTAGGCAACCACAGTTGCCCCGCAGTCCCGCGGCAGCGTCCAATATACGCACACATATTTCGGAACACGTATTATATGAACGTCACCCTCTGATAGATATTAACTCTATATATAGTAAGTACAATATCCCTAAAAGCACAACAATAAGTGGCATCAGTTCCAGCAATCCTGCCGCCATCACCTAACATCGTCAATCCAACAAACAGCAACTCTGGTTACAAGCTATTATAAGCCTTTCAGAATGTTCGAGTAAGTTCCGGTTTTACTACCCAGAACATATTTAATAAAAAAAACACTATCCTTGCATTTCACAGTCATTAATTTAGCCTATCCATCGGTTAAAGCTTGAAACGCGCTGCATGTTAACTGTCATTTTTATTATTCAGCTATTTTATGTGTTGCATAGCAACCCGAAACTTTATTAGGACATTCTGAAACGGGTCCTAAGAAACATATTAAGGATGACTCACGCTAGACCGTGTCGGGTCCGAGCCGAGTGTCGGCCGTAGCACGGTCACCGAGCTGGTCCCATACCTGTAATTACAAAGACGGGCCTCGACCGAGCAATGACCGATGCGCCGTGATGCAGTATACTCGCCCGAGCAAAAATAGTGATGTAACTAGACTACAATCATGTTGAATTTTGATCATATGGAATTATCGGCTATTGAGATCGCACTGGACGTTGAAGAATCTGAAAAAAATTCAACTCCAAGGAAATGGAGTGTGCATCCACTTTGGTAAAAAAAAAAAATTTGCTCTTAAGAATAGCTAAGCGAACACACGTTAGCTGCTTGGCATAAGATTAGCTAGCCAGGCAGGTATTTGCAAAATGCCCTATTATAATGACTGCCATTGTAAGATATATATCAGGACCGACGACTTAACGTGCCCTCCAAGGCACAGAATCACTCAGTAATATTGCCACTAGCTGTCACTCATCCCAGTCATGAACGCAGTGGAGGTTGTTTTACTTATTTGATTGATTAAGATCGACTTTGTCAGCGATGACAGCGCTTTGTCATCTACATTCCATTAACGAGCTGAAGACCTGTAACATACAGCTGGACAGTCGACAGACCAGGGGGCCAAGTCTCACCTCTTATAGTAATAATAACTTGATTTTACTGCTAAACTTTATACCTCCACGTCTTTCAAGCAGTCTTACAAGCGGTAAAGGAATCGCTCGGCGCTCTGATGACGTCACAACAAATAGTTCACTCTTTTCGCGAACCCTGACGTGACATTTAATACGAAGTATAAAATATACTTAGCTTATTATTATATATACTTTGCTTATTTTGACCCATAATGAAGACTTATAATTGGAGTCCATACATTTCCCATCGCTCATATCATATAATGCTGGATTGCTTCACAGCTTCAATCAAACGTTCGTTGTTCATTTTCCAATGTCGAACAAAAACGACAGTGCACTTGCATAGCACCACTACGACTGCTCGGGCACAGCTCGGCGGCACTGTATTCATGCAACGGGCCGTGGCCGAGCCGAGCCGGGACCGAGTTGTTTCCGAGCGTTGTCCGTTTGTCGGCCGTCACTCGGTTGCCGCTCGGTATAACGTGAGTGTGTCCATACGTAATATAGGTAATATTAGTTGACCGTGCTCCGGCCGACACTCGGCTCGGACCCGGCACGGTCTAGCATGAGTCATCCTTAAATCAATGTAGGCATCATCCTTAAATCACTACAGTAATGAGTGACAGACGCCAATTAGGTGGTCACTGATATGACACCTCCCGCGTGTTTAGTAGGGAATTCACCTTTTTTATATAATACATGCCCTTAACCTCTTCAAGTACAAAAATCTGTCCAAATCTATCTTTCCATCACAACGATGAGTCCGGCAGCTGTCCTTAGACTACCGTTCTAACACATAGGTGTACATTCTAATCTGTTGAAATTTCTGATTTGTTGGCACACTTTTTAAACAATATCATTTTCGTTTTTCAATAGTTACTTGCTATATTGCCGCGTGAAGTTGGTTTAGTAAATAGTGTAATAGAGACAATTTTCTGATTTTGGTCACTTTGAAGGTGAACTCCATTTGAGAGGGCCATTGTTTGGATTCATGTGACATATACATTGTGTACTAGCTCTCCGGGCCCGCGCGTATGTCGGTTATCGCGCAAAAACATTAACCTCTTTTTGTGCAGTTGGATTAAAACTATTCTATGTTTTTCCCGGGTCTCAAACTATTTCGATAACTAATTTCATTCAAATCGGTCCTGTAGTTTTGGCGTGAAAGCGTAACAGACTGACAGACAGAGTAACTTTCGCATTTATAATATTAGTACTGAAGTACTGATTAGTCCTGATGGACATTTGGTCAACAAATCCATGCTTAAGATTTTTTCATAACTGTTTTATTTATAGGTGAACAAGCGTAACTGTTTTAGTATTATATAGAAGCGCTCGTAGCGAAGTTTGTTTAGCCGTTCTTAATCGATCAGCTAAGTTAAGCAACGTCCACCGCGGTCAGTATTTGGATGGGTGACCGCTAGTGACATTACTACTGAGCTTCTACGCTTCCGTGCTTCGGAGGGCACGTTATGCCGTCGGTCTCGGTTGTTGTCTTAGGATGGCAGTCGTTACAGCATGGTGGTAGAGCATTTTGCGAATGCCCGCCTGGCTAGCTACCACCCTCAAATAGAAAATCTGTCGCCAAGCACCTAAAGGTGTGTTCCGGCAGCAGTCCTTGAGAGCCAGTGAAATTACAGGCGCATAAGACTTTAACAACTACTTAAGTCTCAAGGTGACGGGCGCAGTGCAATTTGTGACATGTGACGAAATGCATCTGTTATAGGCAGAGGTTAGTCTGCTTAACATCAGGTGGATCTCGAGCTTTTCCCGTCACAATAACATAAAAAAAACATCTAAATATCGGTGGTTTTCAAACCTTTTTTTAAATTTCAGTGACTGTCGTTGGTGTTGATCCTGAGGAACACAGCGATTTAGAAAAACGTTATTTGGAACGTGTGGAAGATCTGCTTTATATTTTCAACAAGCGGTTTACGAAGTTCTGGCTACATAATGATTTTATATACTCAATGTCGTCCCTTAAAAAGCAGGAGGACGAGATCATGAAATATTTGTTAGAATTGTCCAGTTCGGTAATTTTTGTTTCTATTATAATTCAGAATCAGAATCAGAATCCAAAAAATCCCAATCCATGGTGGATTGGGATAGTTTTTAGGGTTCCGTACCCAAAGGGTAAAAACTGGACCCTATTACTGAGACTTCGCTGTCCGTCCATCCGTCCGTCTGTCACCAGGCTGTATCTCAAGAAGGTGATAGCTAGACAGTTGGAATTTTCACAAATGATGTATTTCTATTGCCGCCATAACAACAAATACTAAAAACAAAATTAAATAATATTTATGGGGGACTCCCATACAACAAAATTGATGCTAAGTCATAAAAAACTTCCTGAGCAATCTCGACACAAATTCAAGAAAACTTATAATGTTTTTATTTTCCTCGTATGTGTAGTAAGGCACTATGTATCACTGGGGAGAAAGTTCTTTTTCTTCTCTCGAGTTTCCTTCATAAGCCCTCCGCTGCGCGTCTCTGGAACAGAAATAGGTCCTTTTCTACCCTCGGTGTAATCGTACAATATACTTATATATATGTATAAAGTAAATTGTAAAAGAAAGGTAAATACACTCGAGAGCAATGAATCCGGGTCACTTAAAGAATCCTAAAAATCTCGGAAACTAAAAATGCTAGGTTAATGCAATAAATTGTATTTAATAGACAATGTAATACTCCTTAAATGAAGGTATTAAAACTTCTTAGTTATTGTAAAGTTATATCATAAAAAAATCAAATTTGAAAAAGGGCCACTTTCGAAGATGGAACTACGAAATTACAGCATTTGGTTTTGCTTTTGTTTGTAATCTGTCATTTATGTGGGTACATAAACCATGTTGATAGTGCTCTATATTCATTATTCAAGCTGAAATTATGTCGCTTACGCCTGAAGAATGCACCAGAATACTTACAATGCTGGAAACCGGCCGGAGTCAGCGCGATACAGCCAGGACTGTCGGTGTGTCGCTGTCAACAGTACAAAGAGTTCTCCGACGTTACGAAGAAACTGGTTCTAACCTACGCAGACCAGGAACGGGCAGAACCAGGTGTACCACAGCACGAGAAGACCGATACTTGGTGAACACCATGCTTCGAAATCGCTTTCTCACAGGAAATGAACTCACCAATCAGTTTCGACGCCTCGGAGGAAGTAACCCAAGTGCATGGACAGTAAGACGTCGGCTTGCTGAATCTAACTTAAAACCCCTTAGACCTGCAAACGGCCCTAAACTGGAGCGTGGGCATCGTATTTCGAGACTAAGATATGCCCAGAGCCACGTAAATTGGAGTATTGAAGATTGGTCAAAAGTTATGTTCTCCGACGAATCAAAATTTATGCTCTACAAGCACGATGGAAGACACAGAGTGTATCGAAGACCAGGGGAAAGATTCAAGCAAGCATGCATCGAAGAAAAAGTAGCCTACGGTGGTGGGTCTGTACCTGTGTGGGCCGGAATTTCTTCTGAAAGTCGCACAGAGCTGGTGATCATAGAAAACGGCTCTTTAACTAGCGTAAGATATGTGGAAGAAATCCTCAATGATCACGTTGGTCCATTTATGGTCAATTTAGGTGAGGATGCTATATTTATGCATGACAATGCCCGACCTCATACAGGTAGGATTGTGAATGACTACCTTCAAGAGATGAACATTACTCGTATGGAGTGGCCAGCGCGCAGCCCGGATATCAACCCGATCGAGCATGCTTGGGACGAGCTAGGCAGATGCGTAAAACAACGAAACCCTCCCCCAATCACGCTTCGTGAGCTCAAAATTGCTCTCACAGAGGAATGGGAGAATATTCCCCAAAATCGTATAAGGAACTTGGTGTACAGCATGCCAAACCGCGTAAACGCAGTAATGGAAGCACGAGGAGGCAATACGAAGTATTAAAATTCAAAAAAATCGTAATAAAGTTCAAAAATTTCATGTTTCCTATTTTTGTTTTAAGGAGAGATCAGCAGTCTTTTTCTTTATGTAATTTTGTGTTAATAAAATGTATGGTGACTCATATTTTTTTTACTTTCATTTAAGGAGTATTACATTGTCTATTAAATACAATTTATTGCATTAACCTATCATTTTTAGTTTCCGAGATTTTTAACATTCTTTAAGTGACCCGGATTCATTGCTCTTGAGTGTAATAATATTTGTTATACCGACAAATATTATTATTTACTTTTCTATCAGCATTAGGTACTTCCCTAGCATAGGATAAAGGCAGAAAAAATATTCATTCATATTTTCTAGAAAATGCAGAATATTTAATACAAGATTTTTTCATATTAAACCTATACATACGTGTTTCTTTTTAAGATTCTTCAAAAGAAGAGAAACAAAATGAAAGAACCAGTGGACAAACAAAAAAGTCCAAGTAAGTTACAAAGGACAAACATCATTCTGGCTTTTACTTAAATGACAAATGCTAGTTTATGTATCTCTTTTCAGAAAAGTTAAAACCATTCATGGATTTATTACTTGAAGTCGCCCAGTTCACAAACAGCTTAACGGATGAACAAGTTCGAGAAGAAACAATGGCCATCATAGTTGGAGGTCACGAAACTAGTGCATCTGCTCTTACATTCGCTCTAACACAACTTGGATCAAGCAATGAAATACAAGATAAGGCTTATGAAGAGTAAGTTTTTCTTAATGTTATGCGGTAGTGTAATATATGGTAGTGAGACAGTCAAGTCCCCCGCCTGATGGAAGTGCTCACGTCTGTCCAGAGCAGATGAAGTGTCACCAACCTCATTCTGTTTGACACTTACGACGTTAGTTCTTGTGTCTCGTTTGCCTAGTAATTTCACTTGCCTCAGTGCCCTTCACACCTTAACACAGTGTGTATGTGTTTGCATAGTACTGTTTCGAGGCAGTATATCAGATATTTTGCTGAAGATGGTATCTTGCTGAAGAGACCACCAGCCTGTCTTTTTGGTGTTTTAAACAAGCGTAGAGATTCTAAGCAATATTGTTTGGAACTTTACTTATAAACAATATTATTTGGAATCTCTAGGAATCTTTTGGGTTCTCCGGGTCAGACATATTTCTATGTTTTTGAGTCTAGACCTATGCCTAGATGGCAATAGACTTGCTCTCTTATAACATAGACTCATAGGCTCATATCTGGTAAAACGGAGACATAGCCATATTCACATCTTAAGGCTTTATGAGAATATAACCGTGACAATAAGTTTTTGTTTTATCCTTAATATTGAGGATGACATTTGTGGTTCAATTCGGTTATATTATGGGATTGAAGACTGAACAAAACACAAAGCCCACCTGGCGTTAAGCGGAAACTGCGCTCGTAGCCAAGTTTGCTTAGCCATTCTGATTTGATCAGCAAAGTTGTCTTAAGATAGCAGTCGTTACAGCATGGTGGTAGGGCACTTTGCAAATGCCCGCCTGGCTAGCTACCACCCTCAAGTTGAAAATCTGTCGCCCAGCACCTAACGGTGTGTTCCGGCAGCTGTCCTTGAGAGCCAGTAACTCTAGGTTAGTCTGAACAACATCCTCGACCACATCATCACTTACCATCAGGTGAGATAGTGGTCAAAGGCTATCCTAACAATCAAAAATTGTTACAAGTGACGACCTATAAGAAATAAAGCTGTTTTGTCTCATGTATATAAGCTACTTCAGCAAATAACACATAAATGTTCTTTGAATCTTATTTTTATTAGAGTACTTCAAGTTCTTGGAAAGACCGGAACGAACGTAGACAAGGAAGCATTGTCCAAATTAAAGTACATTGAAGCTATATTAAAAGAAACACTACGGTTTTATCCAAGCAGTCCAGTAGTCGGAAGACAACTCGACAGAGACATCAAATTCAGTGAGTAAAATATAGCTACATTATAATAAAATGTAATTTCAACACTATCCCTAAATGTACGTTGTATGGTCCAAGATGTAGTTGACGATGGAGGATGCACAGACTTAACTTATTGGGTGGGGGTGAGCAAGCAGATGCCAAATAGAAGAACGGGAAAATCTACAAGGATGTAAGAATTTTATTGTTACAGATGTAATAGTTTCAAGGGTAATAGTTATTGCGCTTCTTAATATTATACAATCTTTTATTTCAAAAGGGCACTAACTCTGTAGTTTAAGTATACGCTCATGAGCCGCAACCTAAGCCACAGTAAACATATTGAATACCTGAATACCTGCTGTATCTTTTAACACCCTAACATATAAACGCTTATTAGAATCTTATTAATTGAATAGTAGTTTAATAAACCTTTACTTATAAACGTTAAATAACTTTTATAAGAACAATTACATAGTACAAGTCATTGCATAAATTAGCTGTAAATTTAACCATTGTTCCACCCATGATAAAACATAGACTAGCGATTTATTGAACAAGATGGCGGATGTGAAACAGCTAATCCTGTCAGTTGCCTGGCATATGGTCGTGTTGGGATTGTTTCGTTGTTAGTTTGATTGTTCGTGTGCGCGCTTTTGTTTTTGAACTTGTTTTGTACCATTATCAATACTTATGGTATGATTAGGGATTTAATGGGTGATTAGTTACTAACTTTTTACTCAGTGATTAGCGGGCTTTTTAACCAACTCCCTAAAAAGGAGGATATCCTATCTTTATTCGACTTCAACAAGTTATTTCACACTTTTGGGCGTTGAAGTCGGTTCCATTTTTTGCTAAAAAATTTTTTTATAAGTAACGTTGTCAGTGTTTAAAATTGTTATAGTGAGACTGTACTTAAGCTACCTACACATGCGACAATTTTACTAACAATCAGCTGTTGCAATATGCTGTTAACGCGGTTGGCCGTACGCTACACACGTACTAGCTGCTGTGATCATAATTTTATTCCACGTTTGCTCGCCACAGCCCGCACACGTGTATCTGCATTGTTTTACTTAGGTAATATTTTTTATCCACTTAAGCGGCAGATATTTATGATGCTGGAATTCTAATCCATATAGATTTTACTGTAATATTTTGGGCGTCCATTCAAAGATAGCATTACTATTCAGCACGTTATCTTTCATACACGTAGCGGTTGTGATGACAGTTTCATTCTACGTTTGATCGCCATAGCCCGCAAACGTTTATTCACATTGTTTTATTTAGGTACATTTTTTTTGTACCACAAATGTGGCAAGTCCATATATACATTTATAATTGTAATGCATATAGTTTTTTTACATTTTTACACAACATTTTTATTCATCACATCATCGTTCATACACGCAGTGGCTGTGGTCACAATTTCATTCCACGTTTGATCGCCCGCCGCACAGCATTGTTTTACTTAGGTCATTTTCAAATCTTTATGATGCTGCTAAAATTCTGATCCATACAGTTTTTACTGTATTGTCTTTAACGTACATTTATACACAGGCACAGCATTACATTAAAATTCACAGCGACACCGCCCCGGACAGCGACACAATCGTGACTGAGCCCAAATTGCTTACAACCACGCGGTGCGCTTCGACGAGGCTACAATTTGCTGTAACAATCTGCAGATTGCTAGGACGGACAGTACGACTTGCAGTGTGTTAGAAAAGAGCCACAACAACTAACGAAACAATTTGCTGGTTCACAGCAGATTCTACGCCAAATTGTGTCTTGTATAGATACTTTTCAAGTACATATTATACTTACTGTTTTCAGAGAACTACACCTTAAAGGCAAATACCGGTTGCTTTATATCAATCCATGGCATCAATCGTCACAAAATTTGGGGACCTGACGTAGACACTTTCAGGCCAGAGCGATGGTTGGAGAAAGAAACGCTACCGGATTCAAAATATCACGCAGCTTTTGGTTTAGGTCGACGAACCTGCATTGGTAAGATTTCTAATATTTACTAGCATTGCCATGCTGAGGTCCGCATGTGTTTGGTAAACCTGTCTTGTTTAACGAAATCGCATACAGACACGTAGATACCTGTACTGAAACAATTTACTAAAGGCATTAAAGTAGATGTTGAAAATATACAAGTATTAAAACTAGATAATAGCTATAGACCACTATACCTACTTATATACTTCAAAATAGTAAGTAGTATATAAAAAGAAGTAATTATTTCTTAATTATTATCTTTTTCATGATCAAACTCAATCGTTTTTTTAATACCTTGATAGGCTAGCTTTTGACCACTATCTCACCTGATGGTAGGTAAGTGACGATGTGGTCGAAGATGTTGTTCAGGCTAACCTAGAATTACTGGTTCTCAAGGACAGCTACCGGAACACACCTTTAGGTGCTTTGCGACAGATTTTCAACTTTATGGTAGTAGCTAGGCAGATGCCAGATGGGCATTCGCAAAATGCCCTACCACAGTGCTATAACGACTGCATCAATACATCAATCGGGACTGACGGCTTAACGTGCCTTCCGAAGCAGGTGCAAGCTCAGTAGTGATGTCACTAGCGGTCACCCAACCTGCAGTGGACGTTGCTTATCATAGCTGATCGGCAAAGAACGGCTAAGCAATCCTCACTACGAGCGCTACAAAAGGTTTTAATAGTGACTATTATAATAATTTATTTCAACCATAAGTCATATACAGTATTACAAATTATAGATTATCACATTTTAAAATTAAATTAGATCAAATTAAATTCCATAAAATTAAAATGAATAAAAAAAAAAAAAAAAAAAACAATAAATAATAAAATAAAATAATGAAATAAATTTTAAATGTCATCATATTAAAAATTTGCCTGCCTCTGCGTCATTTGTTTGTTTGTCAGTGCATGTACCATGTAACAATGGTTTATGTAATGACAATCAAACCTACCCGCAAATACGCTTAGGAGAGTATTAGAGCTGGCCCGGAGCCTCCGCCCCAGAGATGTGCACCGCTTCCGCATCGTTGCATAAAAACAGTCGACACGGGAGTCCGCGAACATCCCCGAGGCGCTGCTGTACCGGGGCAGCCCCATCAGCACCCTAAACGCATTATTGTATTGCACACGAAGAGCGTTGTACTGTTTCTGCGTATATGACACCCACAGGCCTCCCGCGAACAAGGACGTACAAAATGCTCTGAAAAGAGTGATTTTTACGGCCTCCGAGCAACGAGTAAACCTGCGGGCTATCATATTGGCCCTCACAGACAACGCCCTTCGTTCCTTTTCGATGTCAGCATCGTCATTCAAGTCAGAGGTCACAATATGCCCTAGATACTTGAAACGATCAACCCTATTTAGAGCAATACCATTAAGTTTAATAGGTGGAATAGTATCCGGGCAGCTCCGACCCCTGGCCTGAAAGACCATGCACTCGCTCTTCTTTGCATTGTAAATCAAACCGTGACTAAGCGCGTAACGCTCACAAATACGCAACAACCTCGAGATACCACATACCGAGGCGCTCAGCAGCACCATATCGTCCGCGTAGCTGATATTGTTGACACAGGCTCCGTCAATATGGCAGCCAACACGGGTGCTGCTGAGCTCCTCGATCAATCCGTTTATATAGAGGTTGAAGAGCTTCGGTGAGGTCAGGCCTCCCTGCCTCACCCCGCAGTTCAACCTGTACGGATCTGAAATCGCATTCGACCATCGAACGACATTGACTTGGTTCAGGTACCAGTATTTGAACATTTTGATCAGGTCTTCTGGCATAGAGATGTCAATTAACTTTTGTCACAGGATGTCATAATTTACCAGGTCAAACGCCTTCGAGAGGTCGAGGAAGCAAGCATAAATAGGTGTGCTTCTGTCGGTGTAGTACTTGACAGTTTGCTTAACACACAGAATAGCTGACTCACTAGACAGACCCGACTTGAACCCAAATTGGTTGTCATGATTATATATATACCTGTCAAGCTGTGTATTAAGTAAACTGTCAAGAACCTTCGCCAGCACCGTGGCCAGAGAAATTGGCCTATAGTTGCTTGTGTCGCCTATGTCACCGGTCTTGCTCTTCGCAATTGGTACCACCACGGTCCTCATCATATCTGCTGGTAAATAGGAATGCCCTATACATAGCGTATATAGCATAGCAAGGACTCTATGCAGGTGGACGCCAGCATTCTTTAGCGATATTGATTTTATAACTCTGCTTACATCCTTCGCAGTGAACTTGGTACTTATCTCCTGGCCATGAGACCCCTCCGCACTGAAAGACTGTGATGATCCCAATGGCGATTTTATTGCAAAGTGGTTCTTAAATATTTGCGCAATACACTTCGTATCACTACCACCGTCGACGCTCACGGGGAAGCCTGGCTTGTTATTAAACTTATTAGTGGTCTTCCAAAAACTACGAAAATCGTGCTTCGAATGATGAAATGCGAGAATATCCATCTTTATCTACTCCTTATTATTTTGGCACCACTTTAAGCGCGATTATACTTTTTGAGTGTGACTATGAATTCGTGATCATGATAAACGCGAGAGTCTTCGATATTATATTATTTAAATTATCCAATAAACATGGTAACAAAAAATGGAACTAACCGGAGCTTTTGATATCTCAACTACAGCCCGGCCACCGAGACAAAGCGTTTGACAGTACGTATTCGTATTGTTGTTGTGGCTACAATTACAAATTGAGTATTAAATACAGTAAGAAATATTTTTATACATTTCAATGCTTGACATACTCGACATAATCAGACAGTCTATGGTTACTTTAAACTGGGAAAACAGTACTGATAAAATGAACTGTCAAACGCATTCTCCCAGCGCGGCCGCACTGTAATCCTTGTGAAGATGTGATGTGGATAAGACACAGCCTTTTCCAATTGTAGGTAGGTATGTGGTGCAAAGAAAATTTAAAGACATAATTTCAGTAAGAAAATTGGGCAATAACACGTTTAACATTCTTTGCTCTTATTACGTAGTAATATTATTTATTTTGTTCTATTACTCAATACTATGAAACGTTAACACACTCAATTGTGGAAAACAACAAGATATCAAAGATGTCATAATATCTGACTTTTACAAAAACTGTGTTTTTTAAAATATATTTTGATAACTGTGTAAAATCAAATAATAATCTTTACATACATAAATTACGTGTCACGTTGTTTGTCCGCGATGGACTCCTAAACTACTGAACCAATTTTAAATTTGATTTCCACACCGTGTGCAATTTGATCTAAATTGAAAGATAGGATAGCTTACATCTAAATTTATAGTCGCAATTACCCGTGTGAAGCCGGGGCGCGCCGCTAGTATTTATATATAATATACAATGCCAAAAATGTTGTTAAACCTCTTCATGTTGATGATAACGGCCACTTTAAATGTCTTAGTAATTAAGTTATTTTTTCAGGTAAAGCATACGCCATGATGTGGATGAAGGTACTTCTCGCTAAAGTGCTGCAAAAATATCGCATATCGTCCGATATTAGCAAAATGACCATCAAAATGGAGACGTTGGTTAAACCAGCATCTGGATTTAATATAACATTACACGAAAGAAACGTGAATAAACGAAACTATAATTAAAAAAAATAATGAAATAATGAAGCCACAAAAAGGGTACCATTATAGGTTTAAAGAAATTTACTTCCCACAAGATTTGTTAGTAATGTTGACATAAAATATAATAATAAATATATAAAATTACAAAACTTGAATTGTAAAATTTTAAATTATAGTCCTCTGGCTGGAATCTATACAATGCTAGGGTAAATTTCTTTGATGCTTTTTCATTGATTAATCCTATAATAGTATGTATAGTTGCTATTACAGTTTTATATTTCACTAGCTTTCCGGGCGCGGCTCCGCCCGCGCGTATGTCGGTTATCGCGCAAAAATATTAACCTCTCTTTGCGCAGTTAGACAAAAACTATCCTATGTTTTTTCCCGGGTCTCAAACTATTTCCATACCAAATTTCATTCAAATCAGTCTAGTAGTTTTGGCGTGAAAGCGTAACACACAGACAGACAGACAGACAGAGTTACTTTCGCATTTATAATATTAGTACTGATTTAGCAATGTATTAAACATGTGTACTCCTTCAAACGGCATCGTTTTCTTTCCATAGTTGGTACGCGTTTTAATTAGTTCAAGTTTGATTTTATTTCTTAAGGTGCAGATGTTTTCTCTTAGATCTATGAGAGACCCGCGTTGACCGCGTTGTTGAGCAGTAGTGTCTTGATTTTTTCAGTCGTCAAAATTCAAAATAGTGCTCAAATAGTAAATATTTCGATAAGAATTTTATATCAGGAAAAAGCTAATATTAAGTGAGTCAATTCAACGTTAAGTCTAGAAACGCAAACTCCAGTTTTTAAGTGAATATCTTCGAAATTTCTTCACCAGGATGTCGAAAGAAACAAACAAGTGCATATAAAGTGTGATTCATCGCAGTGCTGAGTTCAATGGCCGAGCTTGTCATTTAATGGACCAATCACAGAACAGCTTTAAAAATCACTGTATCCCTACGCAAATTTCGACCCAGCTGACAGATCTCGTGGACGAGCGTACAAGTCGGGCTTACGATTCAACTGTACAGGTGACTGACTGGAGTGGACTCGAATCTCAGTGGACGATGGTACTTTTGGCATCCAAAAAATTTAAAATGGCTCTCAACTGTTGTAAATGTAATAGAATAGTACTTAACAAGCAACTATTAACATGCTCTATTTGTAAGAATGCATACCCTATCCCTGTGCGAATACATCCGAAAAGCTTTTTAAACTAATGGATCTCGCTAAGAAATCAGTATGGAAATTTATCGAATGTTAGCAAAGTAAATGTAACGGGCAGACACTCCATCTAACTACAGTCAGACAAGAAAAACCAGCAGCAACTTGTTTTGGCCTTATATTGCCCTACTCTTTTTTAAATAAAAATGGCCACCGGAAACACATTGTCTCACGGTATTCCCGCCAGGGGAAAATGTGTGATGAGGAGATGAGACAGAAGAAGATGAGGGGCTAGCGGCACTTTTTGTTCAAGCGTGGGGTAGTGTAGTCGATTTTATAACACAGGTATCAATGAATAAGTGTCTCCATTAGTCTTGTGGTGTAACGACGCGACTGTACTTAATACCCAAAGTGCCATGTATATATACGATAGTACTACTATACTCTATTTGACTTAAGCTTAACCAAACTGTGGAATAGAAGATAAGTATGAAAGATAGCTACTGGAACATGGTAAGCTCGACTTTTTATTACAATATGTGCCCGGTATCGTCAACGGTTTTAACGGTTTCAAAAGTGAAGGGGCTGAGCTGACAAGCTGGTGCTGATTAACCCTTAACTTAGCAGAGTATTTAGAAATGCACACGTCTTTAAGAAAAATAATGTGGCAAAGTGAAGATAGATTACACGTTAGTTGTGGTAATTTTGAATTAGTAGTATAATGTATATAATACTGAAAAATCACGAATGAGCTCTGGCTATACTGGGAATCTGTGTATTACAAGATGTCGGAACGTACACAACTGTCCACGATGTCGAAGTTATGAATTCTTTTTTATCTTAAAATATCAATAGTATCAATAATTCCTACAAAAAGAAACTGTATTTTTGTAGCTAAATACACAGTTTTCCAAATGTGCAATAGATTGTATGTGCATGTAATTGATTTGTAACAAAAAAACTTAGGCCTTTCATGATGTATCTAATAATGCACATTGCCAGGTGATCTACATTATACAATTTCTGGATGGTGTGCACTGAAGGATACATTGCCAGCTTTTACTATCATAAGCATGATACATTTATATACCGTGTGATGAGTATTTTAAGTAATATCTACTTTATATACATACAATATAAGTAATTTTATGAGTATTTTTTTATTTCATGCTCTCACGTGAGCACAACTAAAATTAGCATTAGTGTCGAAACCTAGAACTTGTTCTGATAATGACAACTGCGCTTCTTCAGGAGTTGAACTAAATTGCTACCATGACCAAGATTTGAAGCGCTCGTAGCCAAGTTTGCTTAGCCATTCTGAATCGATCAGCAAAGTTAAGCAACGTCCGCCGCGGTCATGACTTGGATGGGTGACCGCTGGTTGGGCATTACTACTGAGCGCTTCCGTGCTTCGGAGGGCACGTTAAGCCGTCGGTCCCGGTTGTTGTCTTAGGATAGCAGTCGTTACAGCATGGTGGTAGGGCACTTTGCAAATGCCCGCCTGGCTAGCTACCACCCTCAAGTTGAAAATCTGTCGCCAAGCACCTAACGGTGTGTTCCGGCAGCTGTCCTTGAGAGCCAGTAACTCTAGGTTAGTCTGAACAACATCCTCGACCACATCATCACTTACCATCAGGTGAGATAGTGGTCAAAGGCTAACCTATCAGGCATAAAAAAAAAAAAAAAAAAAAAAGATGATTATAATTCAGACGGCAACAATTCCAGCAACCCTGCCACATTAGAAGATGTAAAATTCATCAGATGATGAAAATGAATTAGAAGAAACTGTGAGTGCCGCACTCTCACAACTAAACATCACACGTACTTTCCAGTCCCTACGGTCAATGAGTCCCTCTGTCTTAGATGCCTCTGATTCTCCCTCTTTGCTGCAAGGAACAAACTTTTCTTACAGACTAGTTCTGACACCTTCTTCAATCTCACACAATTTGGACACCTTTTCCTTTCAATTGTAGCTATATCTTATCCTTTATCCTCGCTCAATATCTTGATGGGAGTAGCGTCAATGTCGGCTTATACCGATAATTGGTCGAAATTATTGAGATTTGATAAAGTTGAGAATATTTGAACATTAAGAAGTAGTTTCAAAAATCTGAATGTTTACCTATTTCTCTGATTATCTGCAAATTAAAAGAGTTCAGATGTGCCATATGTCGTAACCAAAGTAACCAAACCAAAAATGTGGACAGATAATGCCTCTGGAGTGCCAAAGTTATCTACGCATACAAATCAGTGTGATAGCCGTTATGACAATGTGGGACATCTTACACGACTAAAGGTCTTTGTAAAAATTGCATCAAGGGCCAAACAAAGTACTTGTGCGACAAATGCACGCTTTTGTTTGGTAGCAGAACGCATTTATTTTTATTATTATCACACACAAATTATAAAAATAATTACTTTTGTTTTATTCACTAACGGAGAAATTTGATTACAATGAATATATAAGTTTAAAAATAATAAAACGTTACTTTCAATTTATTATTTTCTCGTCGATCTCATTGTTATATTATAAAATAAAATTTTGTTTCTAGTAATTATTTACTATATTTGAAAGTCTCCTTGGTTGGCAATGTATCTTTCCAGATACATGTTTTTTCACAGGAAATTATTAGCGTTCTTGGCAATGTGCATTTTAAGATACATGCTTTAAATCCAATAATAAGGAATATATTTTTTTTATAATATTTTTTGTAGGGTCTATAACTATTATATAACTAATTAGAATGAAGAAAGTAAGGAAAACTAGAATCGCAAATTCCTGCCAAGTTAAGAGATTAAAGCAATATTCCACGTAGGGATGCACTTGTAGGTACTTTGTAATGCACAAGCTGTTGACCCTGTGCGAAGTATTTGTCACTTTGCTTTTTATCCTGAGTTTTTCAGCAGCGTCGGTTGTCTAGTTTCGTTTTAGAAATGTTGGTGACAAGCATATCGAAGTTTTAAGACATTTCTAAGAAAATATCCTGAAACTTTGAATGGAAAAATATTTGTTTTCGTACAAAATGCGCAAAACTTGTGTTTTAGTGGGTTCCAATTCCTTCGTAACAGTCTACTCATTTTAAATTTGTCGCCAAGCACCTAACGATGTGCTCCGGCAGCTGTCCTTGAGAGCCAGTAATTCTAGGTTAGCCTGAACAACACCTTCGACCACATCATCACTTACCATCAGGTGAGATAGTTGTCAAAGGCTTTATGGCATAAAAAAAGGTCTACTCCGAGATTTTCTCAAAAAAATTTATTATTTTTTTATTTAAAGTTTATAGAATAGCCTTTTTGAAACTCATCTGACGATAGGAGATGCTAGAGTCGAAGATGTTGTTCAGGCGAATCTAGAATTACAAACTATCAATGATAGCTGCCAGAATACACTGTTTGTTGTTTGGCGACACAATTTTTACTTGAGGGTGGTAGCTAGACAAGGGAACATTCGCAAAATGTCCTACCATCATGCTATAACGACTGCCATCCTAAGACGACAACCGGGACCGACGACTTAACGTGCCCTCCAGACCACGCTAGCAAAGTAGTTAGAAATAATTCGATAGAAATGTTTTGGTTCCAGGTCCTCATGGACTGTCTTCACAGTGCCTAGTATACGGCAATCATACTGGGCACAGTTTTTGAACTGCTACTGTAAAATATTGCCAGATATTTTCAATAACGTGTCTGGCTTGGATATCGAACCCAGGAGCTCAAGATTTAAAAGCAGAGATTTGACACCCACACTAATGAGGTAGTAAAATGTTTGTTTTAGTCGTTTATCAGTAGTCAATAATATTATATATGTATAATAATATATGTATGGACAGTAAAATATTCAAGAATACTACCTGCGTCTGCCGATTTCAACTACATAGACGATTTTAATATTTTCATTTTTGCAACAACGCAGGCTCTGCGGATTACAACATCCTTCATCACCATCCCCATACGATGGTTAAAGAACAACTAGACATCAATTGAACACCTGTATCTGTTGTGGACCTGTATCTGCTCTTTGTGAAACCAAACTGATTCTCATTCAATATATTATTATGCTCATTAAAATGGGATAGAAATTGTTAGAGCATAATTTTTTCGAATACTTTACTGAGAAAAGGTAAGACACACACTCACTGACAAACTTTTGCATTTATAACATTATTAATTACGCCCCGCGGTTTCCTGCTTGTTAATCCAGCGTATCGTTTACCTCCATTCCATATTTCATTAAAATTGGTCCAGCCGTTTGAGCATGAATATGTAACAAACATACAAACACACTCACAAACTTTCGCCTTTATAATATATGTGTGATTTTAAATGGAGAGTCAGAACGGAAAGTTCACACGTAATTAATTATAAGAACGTATGTAATTGACTTTTTAACAATAACATAAAAAAAATTATATTTCCCAAGCTTTGACGTCAAATGCAAAAATAAAACATTAAAAGTTTACCGATGCTAAGGTTCCTACCGAGATGACTTCAATAAAAGAGTTTGGTAATCTTATGCACTGGTTTTAATTCGTTTAACAAAATACATTTTTAATTGTTTTAATAATTATAAATCAAGTGCCTATCGTGCCGGGCGGGTGGCGACTGGTGCAGCGCACTTGCGTCATGCATTGTCTCCCGTAGTGTCAGCGGAATGCAAGCCATGCTAAATGTGTCGCTACATCAATCACCCCCTTTTTTTTGAAAAAAATAAAACACACATACACATACAAAAACAAATTATAAATTCATTCGCAAAAGTCAAGGTTGAACAACAACAATTACAATGACGGAGCTCGAGCGATTCAACTTGCTGACAGCGCTGTAACGTGATACAATCGTCAGCTGCGTTACTAAGGTACACTCATTATCTACCGAGGCCTTTGCGAAGAAAATAAACAACGTAATATATAAAAGTAATTGAAAGTAAAAATATAAGCATTTATGTCTTAATTTTCTAGACTAAACACAAAAAGTAAACACATTATTAGCAAGTATTATACCACTATACTAAATTCATATCAAATCAATAGCACAACCAAACATAATTTTTGGAGCTGAAAAGAATCACGCATTTATATTGTGGTAAGTATTGTAGTTATCTATGCACACCATTACGTCACGCATATTGGGTAGCAACAGGCGCGGAATGTGGTGCGACTTGCGCTACCACCGCTGCTGGTGCTGCTCCCGGCTGGAGCACGTGCACGTTGGTAAGAGGTGGTGCCGGCCCGCGTGTTTCCTCGCGGAGCCAGGCTCTCATGCGGCTACGGAACTGCCGCCGAACACCTTGACGAACCCTCCGGATCATAGAACACAGCACGATCAACAAGAGTATTCCGACGATCACCATAATCATTGTGCTCTGCCGTGACATGTGTGCCTCGACCTCATTAGAGTTTTGAGCAATAATGATCTGCTCTTCCTTTGACTGAGTTTTTCCCATATCTACTAGTATCATGGAACGTGCCTCTACCACAAACAATCGCTAAATAATGCATCTCCAAAAACCATGCCTTGAGGCAAACTAACTTAACCCAGATAATGGTTGTGAAATTTATAATAATCAGCTAAAATAAAACGAACTTTGAACAGCAAGAAAAATCAATTCAGCATTAACTTTCTTAAATTCCATACAAAATGATCAGCTTTATAACTAAATTTTACATTTTAAAATCAATAGCTAGATACGCATCATAAAATCTTATTCTAATGCTTCTTATGCAATAACTGTCCGAACAACATTATGAGTACACATTTTTTTTTTATAAAATTGTTAAAATCTACAAAATATAAAAGGTTTGTAAAAATAAAGGTAATTCTAATAAACAACAAAATGGTAAAATCTTAAATATTAAATCGTAAAGGCGGACGTATCGTTCGACCACTCCGTGTCTGTTTGTGTGACGTAGAGTCACTAGATGTGGCAGGAGCGTGGTCGATCGTTACGTCATAACGAGGATTATAAGAACTACTGTTGGATAAGGTACCATCCGTATTTTCATTTAGTAAATATGCGGGTTTCAAACGGTCAATAGACACGTTTACCTGCCTGTTAGGAAGTTGTACCTTGTAAATTTTGTTATTTCGCCTAAGCACGCGGTAGGGACCGTCGTAGGGTGCATGTAAAGGTTTGCGAACCGCATCATTTCTGATAAAGACATATTCACACGACTTTAGATCCGGATGGATGAATAAAGTACGTGAATCCCGTTGTCTGGTTGGCACCGCTCGCATCCTACGTATCCTATCGCGTACTTCTTGTACCAAGGTATGTGGATCCAAAGATTCGGACTTCGCTGACACAAAAAATTCGCCAGGCAGTCTCAATGTGCATCCGTAAGTTAATTCCGCGGCGCTTATATTGGTATCGCTACGTAATGTGGTTCTGAGCCCTAATAAAACCGTAGGTAACTCATCCATCCATGACGTAGTATACAACCGAGCCTTCAGAGCATTTTTCAGGCACCTATGCCATCGTTCTATGGCTCCATTACTCTGGGGATGATAAGGACTACTTCTGATCCTGTGAATCCCCATACATTTTAATAACTCAGAAAATAGCCCACTCTCGAATTGGCGACCTTGATCGGACGTCAAATATTGACAAATACCGAACCTGGTGATCCATCCGTCGTAAATAACCTTGGCTACAGCTTCTGCAGTTATGGTTTTAAGCGGAAATGCTTCCGGCCAATGTGTGGCGCGATCTATGACGGTAAGTAAATATCTATACCCGTCCGATGTAGTCGGCAATGGACCTACAATGTCAGTGTGGATATGTTCAAAACGTCTAGATGGTGCAAATTGACCCAAAAATGATACCGTATGACGTTGAACCTTCGCTCTCTGGCATTGAATGCACGTTTTAGCCCATTTATTAACATCTTTGTTCATGCCCGGCCAAAAGAATCGTTGGCTTACTAACTTTCGAGTAGTATTAATTCCGGGGTGACATAGATTATGTACAGAGTCAAAGGCTAATTTACGAAACTGTACAGGTAGATACGGTCTAATATTGTCAGTTGACACATCGCAGAATATGTGGGTCGCAATATAAGGTATAGATATCTTTTTAATGTTGACGTTGCTACTTGCGTCGTATTTCCAGTTGGTCACGTAGGCATCGGCGCACTGTGCAGCAGCGATTTCTGCGAAATCTAACTTGCCTGCACACGTTATCGTTTCTACTCTACTCAGCGAATCGGCGACTAAGTTATCGTTCCCTACTATGTAACGAATATCGGTCGTAAACTCGCTAATGTACATCAACTGCCTAGTTCTACGTGGCGTCTCCTTATCACCAGCCGACCTGGAAAAAGCAAAAGTAAGAGGCTTATGATCTGTGTAGATAGTAAGCGCTCTGCCTTCGAACATTTTCCTAAAATGAATAATTGATAAATAGACTGCCAAAAGTTCACGGTCGTAAGTACTATATTTGGTTTGAGTGTCAGTTAGTTTGCGCGAAAAATAACCCAGTGGCTTCCAATGACCGTCGATTAACTGCTGTAGTACGGAACCCACACATGTATTTGATGCATCCGTCATCAACGCTAGAGGAGTGTCCGGTACAGGATAAGATAATGTCGCGGCATCCTGAAGACTCTGTTTACATTTCAAAAATGCTTCATTGGCCAAATCGTCCCAAACTACTATCGACTTGTCATTTTTCTTCGCACCTTTTACGTGTTTATTAAGCTCGGCTTGAAACACCATAGCATTTGGCATATGTGGTCGATAAAAATTCACCATGCCTATAAAACGTCTTAGCTCCGCCACTGTTTCCGGCCTAGGAAAATCGACAATTGCCTTGACCTTGTCCAGTGACGGCTTTAAGCCATTGATAGTCACCTCGTGTCCTAAGAACTCGATGTGTGACTGTCCGAACGAACACTTCGATATATTTATTGTTATGCCAAAATCATTAAGACGTTTGAATAAGACCTGTAAGTGTTTTTCGTGTCTAGATTTGCATTCACTGGCCACGATTAAATCATCGATGTAGCAAAAAATGAACTCTGAACTAGGTTCAAAAGTTCCATCATCTCGTTCGATTCCTAAATCCTGTAAGACAGTGTTGTTCATGAATCGCTGAAAAGTCTGACTTGCATTACGCAATCCGAATGGTAAACGTAAATACTCCATTAAAAATTGCCCACTAATAATTGCAGTCTTTTCAACGTCTTCAGGAGCAACTGGAATACAGTGGTAGGCTCTACAAATGTCAATTTTACTGAAAACACGTTTTCCAGAGAGAATATAGGTAAAATCATGTAAGCGGGGAATTGGGTATCTGTCCGGCTTAGTCACCGCGTTAAGTTGCCGGTAGTCGCCACAAAGACGGATTCCTCCATCCTTTTTCGGAACAACATGCAATGCGCTCGACCAAGGACTTTTCGACGGACGACAGATTCCCATTTCCTGCATCAAGCGAAATTCCTCACTGACCTTTTTATACCTATCAGGAGGCAATGGGCGGGCGCGTGCATGCACGGGCGGCCCAGTCGTCTCTATATGGTGAAATACGTTGTGTTTAGGAATCTCCTTAAATGAGACAGGTTTCGTTATCTCCGGGTATCTAGACAAAAGGTAAAAATACGGATGTGCCTCGTCCAACGTATTTAAGGTAGGTTGATTACTCGATACAATAGAACC